>JARGCU010000022.1:10000000-11419375 GCA_029227775.1 Morpho helenor | reverse complement strand
GTTTGGAATGTCATCCTATTTAATTCCCCCTGAATTGTATTCCTGTTGAATTAACAGGATTTATGTAGCCTATATGTTACCCCGCTGTATAAGGAATATTTGTGCCAAATTTCATCGATATTGGTTCAGCGGATTGACCGTGAAAACGGAACCGACAGACAGACAGACAGACAGACAGACTTTCGCATTTATAATATTAGTAAGGATTATAGATTATAGATGACGTTTTGAATGTCATCCTATTTAATTCCTCTTGAATTTAATTGCTGTTGAATTAACAGGTTTTATATAACCTATATGTTACCCCGGTGTATAAGGAATATTTGTGCCAAATTTCATCGATATTGGTTCAGCGGATTGGCTGTGATAACGTTACAGACAGACAGACAATCAGACTTTCGCATTTATAATATTAGTGAGGATATTTATAAAAGAGCTCGACCGTTCGATCGCATTTTACTACGCTGCAGGGAATCCAGGTACGCCACTGCGCGCAGAGGAAATTAGTTGTATTATCAAGGAACGATTCTCCATTCTTTCAAAGCGATTATCATCCTTGCCAGATGTAACATTCGTAGTCAATACTTAATATCCTCCTGAGGAGAAATAGTTCGGATGTCGTCCAAACATACATGTGTTCAACGAATGCAACATTTGTCGTAGCATATCGTGCAAACCAAGCAGTTTACAGATGTTATATTCTTCGACGTGGCCATTCTTCCTGCCAGCCTTCGATAAGATCTGGCACGAAGGCTTAATCCATTAGCTTCAACTATACATATATCATATAGACACGTGCAAGACATTCTGATTAACCACATCTTTTGGTATCGCATATACGGCACCCTATCATCTCGTCTCCCAATTCGTGTGTCCTCAAGGATCTGTGCTGGTACCATTTTGTATTTGCTAGACATGAGTGACATTCCACGGGCGCCACCTAGAAGAAGACCACACCTAGCTCTTTTGCATTCATCACATCCGGTACATCTAAGATTAGAAGTATCCAGAAAGCGGTACACACTTTAAACTGTGGTTCCCCAAATGTAGACTCGAAATAAATCTTGACAACAGTGCATCCATGCATTTTATCGGTAATCGTTTCCGTTCTCGCATAGAGACAGAGATTTATTTTAACGATTTTTTTATCTTTATTTTTAAGGTTGTAAGTTCAAATAAAAAAGTTAGAATTGGCTGAAAAGTGTCAAATAACTTTAGGACATATCAGGCTTGTTTCTTTATTTGATTGTAGTTATAATTTTTTACACTAGGTCCTCACAGAGGTAGACCTCAACACAGAGCTCATCGTGGAAACGGAGGCTATGGCGGAAATAGAGGTCAAAACGGAAACAGAGCCCATGGTGGAAACAGAGGCCATGACGGCAACAGAGCCCATGGCGGAAACAGAGCCCATGGCGGAAACAGAGGCCATGACGGAAACAGAGCCCGTGGTGGAAACAGAGGCGTTGGCGGAAACAGGGGCCATGACGGAAACAGAGCCCGTGGTGGAAACAGAGGCCAGAGACATCAGTCTTTGGGCATTCGAAATACACAATATACTGACAATGATGGAATGCTGTATCGCGTTGGTTCGAGCCAATCAATTGCGAATCCAATGCGGAGTAAGCAATACGTATTATTATTAGTATTACTTTTATTTTATTTTCGAAATTATTTACTAGTATTGCACTATCGATTTTTCCCATTTGTATAATATAACATAGTGAAATTTTCCACAGACTGGATTTGATTTTAAACGGCATTAATATTTGACAATAAGTCTGTTCAATATAACATGTGTCTGATGTCTCAGTTGAGACGTAATTTGTGCTCCCTCAAGAACGACAACCTAACGATTAACCGAATTATGTACATCGGTATTTTAATTACTGCCTTTTCATTTTGTATTCATCTTTCAGACATGAACGCTCAACAGCCGTACAATCGACCTAATGTAAACAATACGAACGATCGTGGAAGAGCTCAAAATTCCTCTTCTGACCATCAAAGAAAACCAAAAACTATGGGGTTTTTGATGTTACAAAAACTCGTTAAATCAGAAAGCAAAGAAATAATCTCGGAAATTAATATGAAGAAAGAGGCATTTCTGCATTTATTAAATTCTCCTATAGAAAGGCCTGATGTACATGTTTTAGTTATGGAACTACTGGCTAAGATTTGCCTATCATCGTTCGATCAGTTAAAGTTGATTATCCTTTTAGACGTATGCAATTCCGCTTATATTTCAAGTTTACGTAACTACTTGGTCGATTTGCCGTATCCAGAGAATAAGAAAAATAACAACATGTACTGGCAAAATCAATCTCAGTTTTGGGATAATTTATTAACATTTTGCGAAGGCATTATAAATTTCTCTCCATCTACAGCCTTAAAGAAATGTAAGTCTCTTATAGAGAGAAGTACTAAACTTTGTTTGGATGATCTAAACGAAAGACATGGTTTTGAGTTATCTGAAGACTGCAATCTGAAGCTAAAGAAGATTCGCGATGCTCTAACGCAACAAGAAACACAAAAGGTAATTTTCTTCTTAACTTACTCATTTAACATCACCCATTGTTTAGCGTCGTATATAGCTTACAATTTTCTTCTTTTTCAAGCCATTGATGGACTTGTGCTATTTGGACCCAGCGGCTCTCGTCCAAATATTGTATCATATATATTTATTTTTCTAAGTGTTTGCAATTATTACAGAAAAACATAAAACCGAAAATTAAATAGAACCGAATTACGTTTGTAAGTTAATATGTTTCGGCAAATGAGATCCGCCGAGGTTGCATTGAGTTGTCTTGGCAACTGAAAAAAAGGTTTATATTTTTGTAAGGTCTGCATTTCGTGCAGTGTAAACCTACAAAAACCTTATGTGTCAAGAGTAGGTGAAAAAAACTATAATTGCAGAACTTTAGAACAACGACAAAACGGAGCTCTAGTCAGCTTATGAGTTGACTTGCTTGAGCGCAGCTTCATCTTCGTGCAAAGTGCAACTGTGCCGAATATCGTAACTAATACCAAGTTAACTCGTTTTTTTTTGTCACATAATACTCCATATTTTTATTTTCACATGTCATATTTTTGATTTGACGTGCTCTCATTCACGACGGTTGTCCAGATTTTTGAAAATGATTAGATATTTAACATTAATTTTTTGGTCTTAATTGTGATTTTTTTTCCATAAAATGTTTTTAACGATATTTCTTTAAAGCATATTCCACCCTTGGTTTTCTAGTAGTTTTAATATGAGTTATGGTTTTGCTGATTTTTAATGAGTTTTGGATCGCTGTCATTAAAAAATCTAGTAACTCTTGCGTAAGTCCATATTCCTTAAATATAACAAATTCTTTAACCCACTAACATAAATATACTACATCATAGCTTCCTAACCTATTTGTAATAATGTTGAACAACAAAAGACACTGTCACTGTGAGCAAAATCTGTAAAATCAAAATATATTATTTGTAATTGCATCGTTGGACTAACACTCAGAAGCCATTAGTTAAAACCTTTTCTTTTAGTTTTTAGTAAACCGTTAAGACCTAATTAGGATACTATTTAATAGTTAGTAATTTTTAATGTGCTGAATTTTAGACGGGGCAGTATTAAACCGAATAAATATATTGTAAGGTTCTTATGTTCTAACTAAATGATCTAAATCATTCATCATTCCTGCCCTTATCCCACTCTAAGTGGGTTGGCACAACATGGTATAAACATGTAACATGATTTGGCTACGTATATTACGACCGGCCGCCTTCCTGAAGACAAGTTACCTTAGTCGGCTTTTACGACACCTCTGTAAGAAATGAGGGTGGTCTATTACTCAGCCGAATACTACACTGCATAAATAAGTGTTCTATATATAATTACAAATTACAATATCTTTAATATTTAAATGAGTTGAATCTTGCACCTATATATATATTATATTTTTGAAATCTCGGAAACGGCTCCAACGATTTTCCTGAAATTCAGCATGTGGAGGTTTTGGGGGAGTAAAATCGATTTAGATAAGTTTTGTTTAAAAAAAATGTCGTTTTTCCCTGTTTTCGGGCTCTAAATTTTTTTGATATTTACGTTAAATACTATCACAATTTCCGCTGTCAAACGTAAAGTCATGGTAATTCATTTGGGGAACGGGCGGTCTAGAGAGGTGAAAATACCTAGGATCGAGCCCACCTGCCCTAATATTTTTTAAATTTTTTTCTTTTCCATTTTTTTTTACATCTAAAAAATTACCGAGCAAGGCTCGGTCAACCTGGTACTGAAAATATTAAGTAGTAATATATTGCTGTATACCTATAGACCGAAGAGCAAACTCAGTCTAAATTCAAACTAACCAATGAAGATGAAGAACCGCCAGAGAATTTTAGACAACTTAATGTGGTGCCTAGAAGGAGCGATTTGCTTGAAGATCGGCCGTTCCTACGTGCTAATGTTGTTAAAGGTGGATACCGTGATGCAGAACATTACCTAGACGTGCAATTCAGATTGCTCCGTGAAGATTGCTTCGGGCCCCTCCGTGAAGGAATACGTAAGTTCATTTTATTTGTATTACTGGTAATACAAATATTACTACTAATATCCCGCGGTTTCACCCGCGTACATACCGATCGCATGGCAGTGGAAAGTCTACTGAGTCGGTCTAGATTTATTTTTGTTAAATATATCATCAATAGTTTCAGCAGCCCATGCGATGACAGATTTTTTACACCTTGTTATATTTTTATAACGGATCCCTATTTTTTTAATGTAAACTAGCCTGTGTTGCGAAGTAATCTTTACTTTCCAATGGTGAAAGAATTTTTGAAATTCAGTAGTTTTTGTGTGAAAACATTACAAATGTACATACAAATTTTTCCTTTTTATAATATTAATATAGATTATCAATGGATTTCGATGGCGTAAAAAGTGATCGTATTAAATCCGAAAAGCAAAAAAAAAAAATATTTTTTTAGAGATATCTGGATTAAGGTAGAGCCCCGCAACCGAAGCAACGATTGTTGAGTTTGTGATAGTGAACGTATATAGTGCTTGTGTATCGTGGTGGCGGTGGTGGAGGTTTATGCATGTGCTTTTTTTTTACGACTCCTGCATGTATCAGGTATGATAACCGATTGTCCACTCTACATTTAGCATTATATATATTTTCTATTTTACTTTATCGCGGATTATAGCAAAATAATTTTATTATTACTTTTGTATTATGGATCTCCGTAAAGTAACGCCTAATTCTATAAATTAGTAACAAATAAGTTTAAGTTATATTTAACATTTGTATTTATATTACAGTTCAATTTATTCGGGATCCTACAAAAAAGAAATTTGATCATATAAGGTGAGTTTTATCGACTGCTAGATTGCCCGCTATTTCATATAGAAAATAGTCACTTGTATTTTGCATGCCTTAAATTATCTCCTTAACGTCATATTTTTTATTCGATTCGTTTTAGCTCATTCATTTATTATCTTCATTAAATATCCATCCACTGTCCATCCATATATTGACTTGCCCGTTGGCGCAGTGGGTAGTGATCCTGCCTTCAGCTCTGCGGGTCGCGGGTTCGAGTGCCAACATATTCAATAAAAAAAAAGAATTTGTTGTTTGTTCGAGCCTGGATGTATAAATATGTATTTAAGTATGTATTTAAAAAATATATATGTATGCATTCACCAGTTGTCTCTCACCTATAACACAAGTAATAAATTACTTACTTTGGGGACGGACGACCGTGTGTGTTTAAAAAAAAAAGATAACTTTTGTGTTGAACAAATTGTGTGCAAAACAAAAGTATCAATAAAGATTTCTACAATTATGAAGAAAAACGTATAAATTTGCTTACAAAGTTAAGCGAATTTTTTTAGTACCAAATTTTTTCTACCTAAGTCTATACTATATTCTAATAAAAATGGTAAAAATTACATATTGTAAAAATATTGTAAAAATTACAATAATAAAAGTTGTAAAAATTACTTGTCTGTTGTATGTAGATAAAAAAAGAAATATGTATTTCTTAAATAATATATAGATCCTAGTAAAAATTCTCAGTCAGTTTTAATATATTTAGACTTCGGTCTCTTGCTTCTTCATCTATCTCTTACTATCTTCTCTATCTGCTCATTAAATCGCCCTAGCCGAAGAATAAAGTCATATTTCCTATGCATTATACATGGGACATGTAACTTTATTCTTCGGATATCTTTGACAATGCAGTGTTGACATTTATTCGACATAATTTATCAATAAATCCCCTTGAAGTTGTCTTGAGATAGGTAAACACTGAAGTAGACAGTAACATTCATATATACATTTCTGCTAAAACTATGCATGTTGTGAAGAGTTGTAACTAACTGTACAATGTATTATTGTCATCCGTTTTTTGTTGATCGTATAATCGGCAAAAAATCAATGCAAAATAAATTTTAGTACGCCGTGTGGTATCCGGCTGAGTAGAATAGATCAACCTCATTTCTTACCGAGGTGTCGTAAAAGGCGACTAAGGTAAGTCGACCCGCCGTATGGTATCCGGCTGAGTAGAATAAATCAACCTCATTTCTTACCGAGGTGTCGTAAAAGGCGACTAAGGTAAGTCGACCCGCCGTATGGTATCCGGCTGAGTAGAATAAATCAACCTCATTTCTTACCGAGGTGTCGTAGAATGCGACTAAGGTAAATTGATCCACCGTGTGGTATCCGGTTTAGTAGAATAGACCACCCTCTTTCTTACCGAGGTGTCGTAAAATACGACTGAGGTAAGTTGACGTCAGGCAGGCGGCCAGTCGTAAAAACGCAGCCAAATCATGTGACAGCATGTTTTGTAAAATGTTGTGCCGACCCCACTTAGAGTGGGATAAGGGCGGGAGGATGATGATGATAAATTTTAGTATTTTTTTATGCCCAAAAACGGATAAAACAGGGAACAGGGATTTTTTTACATAAAACCTAGCTAGATCGATTTTTCTCCCCCAAAACCACCATACATACATATATACATACAAGATTAACTAATTTAAATATAAAAGATTCATATTATTATTTTTTTTCTGATACAGGGTGTTCCGTAATGTGAAATTTGTTGAGCCTTATGTATCAAAACAGAAAATTGGACTAGTAGTAGAATTAGATGGCTACACAAGGCAGAGATTTAAAAAAATGAATTGGAACCATAACAGACGTTTCATCTTTGGCTCTCTCCTTATATTTACAAAGGACAATTGTAAAACCTTAATTGTGGCTACCATTTTGGAAAGGGACGCAAAATATCTTGAGAAAGGGAAGGTAAACAACAATTTTCATAAATAAAAATTCTTCAAAATATAATATACTAGCAATCGCCAGCGGCCCGCGTGGGAATTTTAAAACCCTTTAAATTATATTCTTTTGATAAACCTTGGGGTTAACCTTAAAAGCTAAACATATGTTGTCGCGGACTTTTAATTAGAACTTATAAAGGAGAACAATTTTGTAATACATGATTTTTGGATAACTATCACCGTTTACTCAGCGCATGCAAGGAAGGCTTCAAATTTTGCCCTTTTCGTAGTATTTTGTGCTGCTCCTCTCCTATTCATCTTACCGTGATGTTATATAGCCTATAGTCTGCCTAGATAAATAGACTATCTTATACTGGAAGAATTTTTCAAATCAGTAGTTCCTGAGAATAGCGCGTTCAAACAATCAATCAAACAAACACTTCAGCTTTATACATTAGTACATGCCCAGTATTTAACAAGTATTTGTATTATTGTTTTACGTTGCGACTAAATCTTCCAGCAGTCGAGTTTTTTTTTTATAACTGCGCAAACTTTTTAACATAATTTGCAAAAAGCGTTAGTGTACTATTAACCTAAACCTTCCGAAAGAGTGCACAACCTTTTAGTGAAACCGTAAAAAAATTCTTTCACTAAATTTTGTGAAAATCGATAACATACAGACAGCTTTTGTGGACTTCGTTTTATAATAAGTACAGATTCGATATTTACTTTCAGATCCCTGTGTCATTAGTTGACTTAGAAGCAGGAGATAATTTATGTAAAGAAGAAAATTATATCATGATAGAGAGCGAAGTATATTTTGAACCATACTTTCATGTCCTTAAAGCTTTACAAGATCCCGCGTTTCCGCAGCATATATCAATGAAACAATATATCATTGAAGTGAATGTAAGTTATTATCAATCTTAATAATGTAAGTTCATTATTTATGTGTAAATAAAAAATATTTGGTATCAAGTAACATTGTACAGTGTAGAAGTAATTGTCTTAACAATAATTTTTATAACGTGACACTGGTATGTTACTTTTTTTATTAATATAGTTGTATATACCCATATTACGAAAAATACCTTATATATTATAACATAGAGGCCGCCAAGTAAGAGCAAGTACGTTCAGGTTCATAATATAAATAACATATAACGCACACTTAGTATTAAACTGACCTAATTCAAAATTAGTAATCCTTATTTCAATGCCATATATATTTATAAAATATAAATCAAGCTACGAAATTCAAAAAGAACTGATTTTTACTTGCTCTTCCAGGGTATGGGTCCTTAAACACCCACGTGATTTGTAGGCGCATTCCCACGCTTTATTGCAATTTGCCACAAAGCAACTTGACTTTTTTTTTGAAAACTTTTACTTTTGAATTCAGACACTTATACCCGTACTAAGCGTGTCACTGTCACTTATTGTTCAAAATAATGTTTTTTTTTACAGCCTGAACCAAAACCTGCAGCATACATTGATGAACACACCACAATAACTGTAGAAACCGAATTCGCTCTGAGAACGAAATTTAAAGTATTAGATTTCAACAGTTGGCCTAGTTGTGATGAATTAAGTTTGAACGAAAGTCAATATGAGGCCTATAAATTAGCCCTCACCCACGAATTTGCTGTTATTCAGGGTCCTCCAGGGACTGGAAAGACATTTTTGGGAGTAAAAGTAGCAAGGACTTTAATAGAAAATATACGTACTTCAAGATGTCTATTACTATTAGTTTGTTTCACGAATCATGCATTGGATCAATTTTTAGAAGCCATTTTGCCCATCACTGACTCTATTGTGCGAATTGGTGGTCAGTCTCGCAATGAGGCAATGGAGAAACTCAATTTGAATTATTTGAGGAAAAATGGACCGAGAGTTTCTCATTCAAGACACAAACTGTATTTCGAACAAAGAAATAATATGAAGGAATGTATTAGTAGACTACAAAAAGCAACTGAATGTCTTGAATCATTGAATACTTGTATTTTAAGCTACAGTTGTATTAACAAAGTTGTCCCAGAAACCAGTGTTCTTGGCGAGTTTTACCAACGTTCCCAAGGATATTTCAAAGATCCATTATACAGTTGGTTGTTTGGAGATGTCGAATACGATTTCAGCGAACCGATCAATTTAGAAGAAACAGAAAATGCACATACCAATACAGTAGCTGATGATGAGGATATTATCGATAACAGGAATGATCTTTTATTGGATGATATTGATACAGAAAATTTAGGCAGTACTTTTGACATGGACATTCAGACTACTTTTTCTATACAAGCAGCTACAGAGCAAATAAAGTATTTAACTGCGCGTTATAAAAACAGCAGCAGTCCACAGGAAAAACGTGATTTGCACAGAGAAATAATTATTACGAGAACTTTAATGAGGGTGTTCAACGTAAGTTATAATTTTTTACTCCCACTTCACACTTTGTGTCACAGCTATTAAAATATGTACTCTATGCTATTATTTTAGGAAATGAGATCTTATTACGAACAAGGAGTTCAAGTCGGTAATCCAGATAGCTTACGAAATCCCACTAGAATGAAATATGTTGATCGCTGGATCTTATACTTCAATTGGACAAAATATGTAGCTCATGATCTTAAGGAAAAAATTATGCCACTACAGGTATAACTTTATAGATATTTCTACTGATTTATGTTTTAATATTTAACCTTTGAGGAACCACGTCTTATCCATCTTAAATGTACAGTCTCACAATAAATGAACGTTAATTATGAATTCGGCATTACATACTGTTTTTGGATAATTCCATCTAAAGCAGTGTTTCCCGACCTTTTTTGGTCCATGCCCCACGTTAAAAATTATTTTGCCCCCCCTAAGTAACATACAAAAATTTTAATATTAAAAATTAAATTGTCCACTTAAAGAACATAAATATTAGGTTTAAGGAAGAAAAATTGCTTTTTTTTGTTTAATTTGGCACTGAAATCTAGCATTGCACTTAAATGGCCCAGAGCGAAAGGCTAAAGGGAAACACTTGTCGAGTTGCCCCCCCTTAAATATCAAATTGCCCCCCTGTGGGTCGTGGGCCCCACGTTGGGAAACACTGATCTAAAGGGTCTAGCTCTGCTTAGACTCAACCTTAGAATTCCTTAGAATACCAAAGGTGTGAGTGAGGTTAAGTTTTGCCCTACAAGTATATGCATATTACCCCACCGTTTAATTATATGTGGTGGCGATATGTGGGTATATTGGAAGGGATTGGGCGATACATTGAATAACTTATTTATTTCTTTTTTCTGCCCTTATCCCACTCTAAGTGGAGTCGGTACAACATGTTATAAACATGTCGTAAAATACTTAGCCAAATCATGTGACAACATGATAAATATGTATTATAAACATGTTGTCACATGATTTGGCTACGTATTTTACGGCCGGCCGCCTGCATGACATCAACTTACCTTAGTCGTATTTTACGGCACCTCGGTAAGAAAGAGGGTGGTCTATTTTACTCAAACGGATACCACACGGTGGGTCCACTTACCTTAAGTCGCCTATTACGACACCTCTGTAAGAAATGAGGTTGGTCTATTCTACTCAGCCGGATACCACACGGCGGGTCGACTAAGCTTAGTCGCCTTTTACGGCACCTCGGTAAGAAATGAGGGTGGTACTATTCTATTCAACCGGATACCACACTGCGTACATTGAATAATTTATTTATTTATTTTTATAAGGTACACCAATAGAATTAAGTGTAATTTAAAAATTAAAATAGAAACAGCTCAGGGTTTATAAGTTTACTCCTAATGCCATTTATAGGCAAACACAGCATGCAAATTAAATATGTACAATGACATAATATTTTTAAAATTAAAAACTTACTATGAAAAAACTATATTAATAAAAACGAATTAAAAAGGATTTGAAAATGGATATTTTTTTATTTTATTTTATTTTATTTATATAAGGGAAACAAACAGTATAATAAATTATAAAAATTAGGTTACAAAAAATAATGCATAAACCAGCAAAGTTTCCACAAATTACTTAACACTATTGAGAGTAGACTATATAATATATTAATAAGTAACTGACAATACAAATATAATAAATTATTTTAGATAATTTATTTCTATGGTCAATGATGTGGTATCCGGCCGAAATACCTAGCCCAATAACATCACAACATAGTTAAAACAATTTGTACTGACTCCAATTAAAGTAGGATAAGAACAGGAGAATGATGATGATGATAATAATAATATACTCTGTTCATTCAGGAGGATTTGAGAGCTGCCAATACTGCATATGAAGAGTCTAGAATGATAGTAGATTACGAGTTGCTAAAGGATTACAAAGTTATAGGAATGACCACAAGTGGTGCTGCAAGGTTGAGGAAGCTTGTTCAGGCTCTGGCACCGCCTATTGGTAAGAAATAGGCAAATGAGTCAAGATAACATTTTAAGAATAGATCATTTGAGTAATTAAACTGGTGCAGGGCATGATAATTTAAGTAGCAGCTTATCTCAAATTAGTAAAGGAAAGATGAAATGGACGCAACCATGCAGGTTTAAGCAGATTCGCAAGTTACGTAGTCGCGAAATATTCTCAAGGGATATGCAGGTTTCTTCGTGATAAAGCATAAAACAAACTGTATATACAGAGTGGTACCATTAAATAACTTCACTGGAAGTATTACATTACTTTGGTATAATTCAATGTATTTAAATATAGAATTTAAGAAAAATATATTTTCTAACAAACTAAATACGTTTAAATTGCGATTTTTAACGAAACACGCTCATTCATTAGGGTTCACTCACCTTGTAGTGCGCACATACGGCGCTCGGTGTAGATATGACTATCGGTCAAATACAAAGGTCGCGGCGCGGTGACCGCAAGGCCAAGGCCAAGCCCATTTTTACATTTTTTGTATTTATAAATACAGAGGAGTATAGTATTGTTTATAGGGTTTATTTTTGTATGGCATGCTGCCATCGGTCATTGATCCATATACATCACGAAGTTCAATTTCAAAATGAATAATAATATTCTGTGGCTAAAGTACTTCATTGAATTAACTGATTTTTTTATGTAGGCTGCTAAGATGCGTATCTAGGATTTCGGAGGACGTTAAAATTAATGTCGTATCGTCGGTACCACTCTGTATAAATGAAACAATGAAGGTACTAGTAATTTGTAAGATAGTGGATCATCAATGATTTTGTATAAGTTGAAATTCACACTGGACTCTTAGTGACCAATTAACATTGAATTACTTTGCTGCGCTACGCGATATTCAGTCGGTATGTAGGTTGATGTTTTTATTTGCATAGTTCGATGTTAATGCGGCATACTTCAATGTTGATAAGTCAATCTTACATAAGATGTACTAATGAAATCTTTTCTTTAACAGTAATAGTGGAAGAAGCTGCAGAAGTGTTGGAACAGCACATAATAACGTCTTTGACAAACAAATGTCGTCATTTAATCCTTATTGGTATGTACCTTAAATGTTCTTTGCATACATTTATATTGTCTACTTCAACTAAAATGTTTTCTTTGATGATTTCATTAAGATACCGTAATTTGATAATCAGCAAATTTCCTAGTCCAAGCGGTAATCAAAATTTGCTCTCTTTATACATTTTGTGAGTGTACAGAGAACATCTTTTATATTTCGTGATTAGACAACGCTGTACGTTGCCCGTTACCTCGATGTCGGAGGTATCAAAGAGCTTGAGGCGTCGTTGTCTTTAAAGACCTTACTGCTTAGAGATAGGCCACCAATTTTCCTTGTTAGGCTGGCAATCGTCTTACTTTGCTTAGCCGTCGTAACTAGAAGCTTAAACATCTAGCCACTTATCGGTCCTTTTGTTATCTGGTAACATACCGTGAACGTGCGTCACCTTGTATGTTACTTATCGCTGTACTCGTTTATGGACGTTTGCGATCTTCACATGTTCTATGTAAGATATGTGATCATATGGCACGTACTTCCATTGGGGACAAATATTTCTTTACTGAAAAATTTTTAGTTATCGCCGATACCAAACCACCCTAGCTAGGCGATTAGATAAAAGCTGATAAAAGACTGTCCGGTATTGACAAATGTACTTACATTTTAATTTGTAGAATTGGGTGTTATTTTGCGGGGATCCTAAATACAAAAGTAATGATAAAATTAATATGCTATAATATATTATCAGTTATGCTGATGATATGGTTCTGTTGAGTCCTTCAGTGAAGGGCCTTAGAAAGCTGTTAAAAATATGTGCAGAGTTCGCGGCAGGCAACGGACTTAAGTTTAACTCTGAAAAGAGTGAGTTCCTTGTGTTCAGAGGAAAAAATAAACCACTCACATTTACACCAAAAATTCAGCTATGTGGAATTCCTCTGACACAAGTGACAAAGTAAAGGTACCTCGGTCACGTTGTATCGGACCATTTGGGTGATGATGATGACGTGGAAAGGGAGCGTCGAGCGCTGTCGGTCCGAGGCAATATGTTGGCCCGTAGATTTGCACGCTGCACTACACATCTAAAATCTACTTTATTTAAGGCATATTGCCAAACATTTTACACGTGCAGTCTGTGGACGGACTATACGCAGCGGGCATACAGCGCTCTGCGTGTTCAGTACAACAATGTGCTGAGGGCGGTTCTGGGTAAGCCACGTCATTGTAGTGCATCAGCCATGTCTGCGAATGCTCGCATA
Source organism: Morpho helenor (assembly GCA_029227775.1). Taxonomy (NCBI): domain Eukaryota; kingdom Metazoa; phylum Arthropoda; class Insecta; order Lepidoptera; family Nymphalidae; genus Morpho; species Morpho helenor. The sequence goes on along the minus strand of JARGCU010000022.1, from coordinate 11,405,397 downwards.
GACGATTTCTACGCTATCATTTTCTACGCTATCATTCGCAAACGTGCTGCTTCTACGATGCACAGACTCGTAGGTAGCACCAACTCCCTCCTCAGCACATTTGTTTGTAAATGGGATAGTCCTCTCTGGAGGACATTTAATAATATACAATTTAATAAGTTATGTAAATTTCCATTTTAAAAATAACCTAGGATAAGTAATCTTGTAACTAACAATATGGACACAATGTCTGAATTAAAAATAAATAATAATAAAAAATAATAATAATCCGCGATAAAGTAAATATATGTAAAAATGAATGAAATATACGTAAAATACAGCACAAACCACCGCTATCACAATACACAAACACTAAACACGTTCATTATCACAAACTCTACAATCATTTCGCCCCGTAACTGAAGCATAATCAGGAGATACGACTTCACGACAAAATCGCAAAAACTTTTTTTACTTACCGTTTGGTGGTTGTTATTAACGAAATTATTGCACTTTGCAGGGGATCACCAGCAGCTTCGGCCGTCGGCGGCACATATGCGGTTAGCGAGGCATTATAACATAGAAATATCGTTGTTCGAGCGTATGATAATGAATGATATTCACAGCCGAAGGCTCACCGTTCAGCATCGGATGCGACCGCAAATATCTGCTCTAATAACCCCATCCATATATCCCGATCTCCAAAATCATCCATCCGTTCAAGACTTCCCTAACGTGCGCGGTGTCACCGCTAACGTTTTCTTCATGTCGCATAATTATAAGGAGGAGGTTCGTAATAATTTTCTTACCATTTTTTTATTGAATATCGATAGCCCGTGGTCTGCGAAATGAGAAAATTAATATATGACCAATGTATTACTCGATGAAGAATTATGGAGAAAATTTTGCAACTAGTGGGGCAAAATCAAACATCTTAAAAGTAAACAAAATACACTCAATTTCAGATGGTTAACTGGAAAGGGATTGTGTTATTCATCATATCATTGGTCCATAGCTCCAAATTTGGTACCTATTACCAGATGTGGAATACTGTATGGAAACGTCGATTTATTAAAAGTCACAATATCATGATCATTCCCCTGATCTTATCCCACTCTAAGTGGGACTGGCACAACATGCTATAAACATGTTAGTACATGATTTGGCTAGGTGTTTTACAACAGGTCGCCTGTCTGACGTCAACTTTTACCTTAGTCACCTTCTACTAGATCTGGGTAATAAATGAGGTGGTCTATTCTATTTGAATGAATACTACACGGCGGGTCAACTTACCTTAATCACCTTGTACAGGTAGGGTGGTTGTGAACTTATCCCATCGCAAAAACCACCACCACTCTTGACCTGGGAGAGTTTGACCCACAGTGGCGTTTCTCGTCACTACGTCAAAATTACAACCACCAAACATACTAAAAATGGGGAAAAAAAACATTAGTCGCCTTTTAAGGTACCTCGGTAAGAAATGAATGTGGTCTATTCTATTCAGCCGTATACCACACGTTCTGTTCCTGGATTCTGTACACAATATATAAAAAATTAAAAAATATAATTTTTTTTTAGAATGCTGACGACAGTAGCAGCAAAACGAATACAAGAGAGGGCGATCTGGTTCTCGGATTGGCAAACTATATTATGCAGCAAGACTATGAGCCCGAGGATGTCACAATTTTGGCTGCTTACTCGGGACAAATGTTCTATTTGAGAAAGGTAATTTCTGGCGAACTATTTATTTCTGCCATATTGGTCCACCACACAAACGGTTCTATTATCTAGGTGAGTAAGCAGCTAATTACCCCTGAATGTAGACTTAGACCTACATAGCCAGGTGGGTTGACTTTAATTTTTTGAATATTTTTCAAACAAAACCTTTAAAAACTATACATACTTAATGCTTAACCAGTGCATATAATTGCATAGTACTTAAATTCATAACTACATTAGAAATTATTCCTGACCCATATCCGTTTGAGCTAGAATCCGTTCAGAAATGCCTTAATCAAATGCCTAAATAAAATCAAGGATACATTTTTTTTGTTTTAATCATATAGTATAATGATATGATATATTGAGATTACTATATTTCAGTGTGATCAGTATTTTTAAGTGATTTGATTTTATAAAGTACTGTAAAATATTATTCTTTTTCTTTTAGCAAAGGCAATTATATTCACATTTGGCGAAAGTGAAAATAACAGTTGTGGATAATTACCAAGGCGAAGAATCCAAAATTATTCTGCTTTCCCTTGTCAGAAATAATAATGAAAATAAAATTGGATTTTTGGGTACCGAAAATCGAGTCTGTGTGGCATTGTCCAGGGCTAAAGAAGGTAAGATTTTTTAGTATATGCGCCATTGATAAAATATTGTTGTCCTATGATCTGGCAGCGTTTGGGAGGCGTTTCGCAAGTTACTCAAAATCTTTTCGTCTAAATTACCTCAGTGCCTGAAGACCAAGGTTTTTGAACAGTGTATGTTAGTGTTGACTTACGGATCCGAAACTCGGTCGCTGACTATGGGCGTCTAAAGAGCTCAGAGTCACTTAGTGGGGCATAGAGAAGGAACAGAAAAACCATAATTACCGATATGGATATGCATATTGCGAATCAGAAGTACCGAGGGGCGGGGTACGTAGTATGTAGAACCGATGGGCGTTGTACTCCTGAGGTACTAGGATGGCGACCCCGCACAGAAAAACGCAGCTTCGGTAGACTCCCTACGAGATAGACGACCTCAAGAAGGTGCTGATAGCAGCTGGATCACAAGATTGTGTTGTTTGGAGGTCCCTTGTAGATACCTATTGTCCAGCAGTGGACTGTCATTGGTTGAAAAAGAAGAACAGATGATCTGATTGTAGAGACATTCAGTTTTAATTTAACAATCATGTGTTATAAGTTAAGTTATAAATTCACTGCCCTATTGGAGTTATTAATACATAACTGCTTGTCTTTATATTTGTTAATAAAACGATCGTAGATACATAATATCGTATATACGATATAATATCACATATACGACAAAAGTAATAATAAAAAATAATTTGCTATAATCCGCGATGAACGATGATAACATATACGACATTAACTCGAATTTGAGGTACCTAAACTCCTTTGCAACCTAAATAAAGAATTCAATGAATTCGATTAAGTACTTTAGCCAAAGGACTTTTTATATTATATTGGGATCATTATTGGGAGCTATTAAAAAGGCTTTCACTGTTTTTGACCGCTTTCGTACAGATTTATAAATCAACTTAATGTAGTAAAAATAAAAAAACGTTGGTTTTTTAAAGGTTTTTATATGTTCGGCAACATCGAGATCCTGAAAAGCAATTCATCGCTTTGGACGAAAGTTGCTGCCACATTAGAAGGTTTTGGATCACTTGGGACGAGCATGCGATTGACGTGCGAACGTCACGACAGTCAAATATCAGTTGTAAGTAATCGTTGAATGAATTTTACTAAGAAGTCCCATAACATTTTCAGAATGCAATCTAATAACGCCCTTTGCATTTTATTGAAAACTAGCGGCCTGCTTCGCACGGGTATAAAATATATATACCCCATGTCACTCAGTGAAAAAAAATTATTAAAATCGATTCAATAGTTTTGATTTATTCATTACTGCCCGTGGCCCGCACGCGTTAAATTTGGAGAAAAACAATTCCCCTCCCTATACCAAGAAGATTTCCTGCTATATCTAATATCTAAATTCATATACTACATATTTACTTTTTTCCCTATATATTTTATATAACATTCACAGCTTTCTTGTCATTAGACAATACAAACATGTTTTCTTTAGAGGTTACTCTGGAAAGAGCGACATAAAGTAGCTGCTAAATTCGAAGTGCTATAAGGCGAAGCGCGGCCTCTTCACAGCATTTTAAATCTGTAATATCTCCGAAAATGTACACTTAAATTAGACGCTGTACGGCCATATTGATCTTTTTAAATCAACAATGTTAATTTAAGGTACTTAATTGGATAAGGATTAATGCTGTATTGTATAAAAATTGCTTCGAAAATAAGGCATTATATTTCGTAAAAAGTAAATGACAAAAAATGCTATTGTGAGTTATCCATAGGAGATAGACATATACCAGGAGTTTTCTGTAGACCTTTTCAAGGCCTACAAATACTTAGTACATTATTTTGATAAATCTCGTAGGGTTCAGCCTACGTTTGCAATGAAAGCGGAAAAAATGTAATTATTTACGACATCACATTAGAAACCTTAAAAATTATAGTATTTCTCTACAGCGTATTGAATTTTATTATACATATAAATCTTCGTTTTGAATCACTATCTGTTAAAAAAATCGCACTATCGCATCAAAATCTGTTACGTAGTTTTAAAGATTTAAGCATACATAGGGATATAGGGACAAACAAAGAATGCGACTTTGTTTTAAACTATGTTGCCGAAGTATTGAAGTACGTAGGTGCTGTACTTAAAAGTAAAATTTTAGGAATACTACGCCTATCCAGGAATACAGTTTACTGTCTGTACCTGTTTGTTTATCCACAAATAAAGAATTAAAGTGTATTTTGTTATACATAGTCAATCATATTGATAATTATGAATCACCATACAACGAAAGGAACATTGTAAGGAAACCTGCTTATATCCAGACAATTTTGGGATATGTGTAACCTTACAGTAGCAAAATAGTGAGTTTAAGTACTACACTCCTCTAATGACTAAAGAGATGTGAGATAGACAGCTTCACATTTTTTTTATTACATAAATGGTTGACTAATTAATAACTTAAAATATAATGTAAAAAATAGATAAATTTGTGATCATGGGGTCATGTATTTGACTTTGCAAGACTACACCAAAAGAAAATCTTCACTATACCATGCCATTCTTTATAGGCAATCCCCAATCACTACACAACAATACACAAGCACTACACGCGTTGACTATCACAAACAACAATCGTTTCGCCCCACAACCGAAACATCATTATCAGATAGAGTCCACAACAAAATCGCAAAAATGCTTTGCAATAGTGCATGTATATGTATTAGGTATGAAAGCAGATAGTCCACTCTACATTTACTCGTAGCATTATACATATTTTCTATTTTACTTTATCGCGGATTATAGCAAAACAATTTTATTATTATTTTTGTTTTATGGATGTCCGCAAAGTAACGCCTAATTCTATAAATTACATCCGTTTCTTTAGCGGTACGGAAATATCACTGAAGCCGCAAGTCCTTAGCTGATAGTTATAGCGTTCAGCTTTCGTGGCTTGTTTAGCTGGCTTAGCTGCCTTAGTATATGGCGACGCGTAATACTTCTAAAATAAATGACACTATTGTAGATTTCCTGTCCTGAAGATTTTGGCACTAAAGTCCCTGAAGGCGGTTGTCTTTTGAAGTGCAACTATAACTTACCCTGTCTGCACGCGTGCCCGCTGATGTGCCATGGTTATGACAGGGGACACAAAAATACCAAATGCAGGTTGAAATGTGAAAGGTAAGCTATGATAATATATAAGACACGAATACATATTGCCAAATATTGACAGAGTTCAAAGAAAAAGACCATTCCCATGCCTATTCTTGTATTGATCATCTGCGGTCTAGTCTGACAAAGCATATTTAGGTCGACGTTCCTTGACTCGCGTAGAGCTTCTGCGTCTAAAAACTAAAAATAAAAAATTGAGACTGGGATTTAGCAAATTTTTAAAAACGTTATTTTATTTGCCATTAAAAAAGTTTACACTGGTAATAAAATAAAGTAATTAATACATAGTATAACTTTGTATTATGTATAAGTACGTATAATTTTTTTAACAACACTCATGTTTAGCAGGTTTTTATTGGTGCAGCAAGTTCACGTTGACCCAGTAAGAGTGCATTCATTAATAAAGTTTGTTTTATATGGCTTGTGTACAAGCCTTTTTGAACCGATACAACAAATAGAATAACGTATTTAACAAATTCATTGAATTTAATTAACAATGAATTTGGTAACACCGTGTGACTCTTTCGAGGAGATCACGGGTTCAAACCCGGGAAGACACCAATGAGTTTTCTGTTTGTTAAAAACTTATGTGTCGAATTGATTATTGCAATTTATTACACGCTTTTCGGTGAAGGAAAACATGAAGCAAACCTGCATATCTCTAGGGAATTCTGGAGATATGTGTAACTTACCAATCTGCATTGAAGCAGCGTGATAGGTCTTAGCTCCAATACTTCTTTCCAAAAACGGAGAGAAGAGACCTATTCCCAGCAGTGGGAGAGTAATAGGCCGCTTTACTATAGTTGATTTTGAATTCTTTTGTAGGATACTTTGCGATCTTCAACATGTCTGCCCATTGATGTGTGAGCAAAAGTGTCAGCCCTGTAAGCGCATGGTTTTGAAAACATTACCGTGTTTGCACAAAAAGTCAGTGTTCTGTCACCAGGACCCTAAAGACCCCGGGGTGAAGTGCATGACGTTGGTGCCTGCCAAATTACCAAAATGTGGTCACGAGGTAATTTTTTTTTTATGATGTGTAAATCTTTTGTCTTTGTATTCGTATGTATTATTAGTATGTATTTAACTATAGAATAGTGCACCACCCACACCGTTGTTACAGATATCCTTAACTCAAGGGTCGCCTGGAAAAGATCGCTACTAAGCGATAAGGCCGCCTTTTGTACGTTACAATTTATGTTTTCTTTGTTTTTATTGCTGTTTTTCTCTTGGGGTGTACAATAAAGTGTATAAATAAATAAATATATTTTTGTTTGTCAATCGAGATCTTCGATCTATTGGGATTTTAGTAATATTCGTATAACATTGTTATACATCTATATTGTCCCGCCGGGAGTGAAAGAAAACGACTCACCAGTCGGTAACAACAGATTTATTAGGTCGTAAGTCTACTGCCCGTCAATGCTATGCTCCGTAAGTAGGTAGGTGTGCGCTAGGTACTGCCCTGGCTTTGTCTATCTGCGGAGTAGGCCGTGCAGCGCGCGCCCGGAGAACGAAGAGCCGACCCGAAGAACGTCGGGCCCGGGCTCAAGGTCACTATAGTCCGGCGCTGGCTGAGATGGGGGTAAAAGGTACCTTTTCTAACCCCGATATGACACCCTGAAAATGATGTCCAGTGTGTTACTCTTTGAATGCCTTCGTCTCCTCTGATTGCGTGCACGGCAGCGTAGGCAAAGCAGGGCTAATGCGCTAGTGAAGTGATGATGTGCATGTCGCAATCAGAACGGAGAATAAAGCGAAGAACAAAGTAAAAAAAAAATTCAAAAAGTGAAATTTAAAGATACAATGAAAAATAAAATTAAAATGATTTAAAAACATGTTAAATTTAAAAGAAAGTTAAGATAAAAAACTACAAATGAACTACAACGAATTACAATGGAAAAGTACTGAGGTTAAATTAAGGACGTTTGACAATGACGTCGCTTAGCAAATGCAATGTTAGAAATTCTTCAGCACTTACCCAATACGTGGGGAAATAAATACACAAAATACTAGATATGAAAAAGGTAAAAAAATAAAAAATTAAAAGATATCTAGGCTGTTCGTCCTCTTCGAAGAAAGGGGCACGCACGATTATAGTCACAGGTCATCATGCCTGTGAACGTGCGCACCCCGTCGACTCAGGAAACGAACAGGCCGGGTTGACGGGCTAATGCGCCCGCGCCCACCCATGGCGAGACAAGAGGCGGGGAGGAGCGGGAGGAGGGCCCGCGTCATGTGACTAGGAATGAGTCACACGATTCCGCGCGTTAAATTATTGTTTAAATAATAAAATATACATAAATACGTTTAAATAAATATAAAAATACATAAATATACGTTTTTTACGTTACAATACCCCCTCGCGCAGTGAAGGATTTTATCCTAAATAAAATCCGCTTACCAAATGCCTAGTATTCGTTAAACACTTTCATACTTCGCTATCATTCTTCTCGCTTTCACAAAAACGTCAGTAATTGAAAGTAAAGAATTACTGACGCACAATTACAAAAAAAATAGGTAACCAGTTAAACGAACTGAAATACCCTACGAATACTATAGAGACAAGAGATAAGAATAAAACGCTTAGGAGATTGAAAACGAAAAAAAAAATATATATGAAGCTAAGTTAACAAAAAAAAAAAAAATCAATGAAATAAATGATAAAAAAAATTAACCAAAATAGAAAAATACTAAGAAAAAAAATCAAATACAAAAATAATTGGGTAAATGCTGAACAAAACGAAGTGAAAAAAAAAAAAAAATTCTCCGTCTGTTACAAAAAAAAATTAAAATGAAATAACGTTTCGGTTGAATGAGTTAAGCAAAAAAAAGCGTGAAATAAAATCTAATTGCAACAGAAAAAAAAAATCAACGAAAAAAATGAAATGAAAAAATGATTAAGAAAATAAAAATTAAAATGCAACTAGTGTGTACGGACCCTTACAAATAAAATAATAAGTGTACAAGTCACGTCAAAAAATAAAATATATATATATATATATATTGTACAAAAATTAATTTGCTGACTGTACAAAACAGGTTAACAAGTTTGTCGATAAAAGACAAAAAGTTTGAAAAAGTTAAAAAAATAACTTTTTTTAAATAAGTAAAAGAAGTTAATGTGACCGCACCTTTATGTAAACGACAAGTACGATATTTTAAAAAAATATTAGTATGTGCGTACACCTTAGTTGCTGGCAACCAAAAATAAATAAAAAAACGTTTCACAAAAATAAAAAAAAGACAAAGCACAAACACCAATAAGTATCACTACCTCCTCAAGAAGCAAAGCATGACCATGAAGAACCACGACAAGGGCGCCAGTGTCCCGCCGGGAGTGAAAGAAAACGACTCACCAGTCGGTAACAACAGATTTATTAGGTCGTAAGTCTACTGCCCGTCAATGCTATGCTTCGTAAGTAGGTAGGTGTGCGCTAGGTACTGCCCTGGCTTTGTCTATCTGCGGAGTAGGCCGTGCAGCGCGCGCCCGGAGAACGAAGAGCCGACCCGAAGAACGTCGGGCCCGGGCTCAAGGTCACTATAGTCCGGCGCTGGCTGAGATGGGGGTAAAAGGTACCTTTTCTAACCCCGATATGACACCCTGAAAATGACGTCCAGTGTGTTACTCTTTGAATGCCTTCGTCTCCTCTGATTGCGTGCACGGCAGCGTAGGCAAAGCAGGGCTAATGCGCTAGTGAAGTGATGATGTGCATGTCGCAATCAGAACGGAGAATAAAGCGAAGAACAAAGTAAAAAAAAAATTCAAAAAGTGAAATTTAAAGATACAATGAAAAATAAAATTAAAATGATTTAAAAACATGTTAAATTTAAAAGAAAGTTAAGATAAAAAACTACAAATGAACTACAACGAATTACAATGGAAAAGTACTGAGGTTAAATTAAGGACGTTTGACAATGACGTCGCTTAGCAAATGCAATGTTAGAAATTCTTCAGCACTTACCCAATACGTGGGGAAATAAATACACAAAATACTAGATATGAAAAAGGTAAAAAAATAAAAAATTAAAAGATATCTAGGCTGTTCGTCCTCTTCGAAGAAAGGGGCACGCACGATTATAGTCACAGGTCATCATGCCTGTGAACGTGCGCACCCCGTCGACTCAGGAAACGAACAGGCCGGGTTGACGGGCTAATGCGCCCGCGCCCACCCATGGCGAGACAAGAGGCGGGGAGGAGCGGGAGGAGGGCCCGCGTCGTGTGACTAGGAATGAGTCACACGATTCCGCGCGTTAAATTATTGTTTAAATAATAAAATATACATAAATACGTTTAAATAAATATAAAAATACATAAATATACGTTTTTTACGTTACAATATAAATATCTAGTAATTACCAGCGGGTCCGCCCGCGTGGAAAGATTAAAACCGTAATATAGTATTTTAATAAACATAAAAATTGTTAAAGTGTGTTAACATTAAGAGTTAGATATGCTGTCGCGAACTTTAAGAGGGAAACAATTTTGTAATACATGATTCTTGAATAACTTTTGTCGTTTATTTAGCGCACGTAACGACAGCTTTAAATTTTGCCGTTTTCGTATTATTTTTTATTGCTGCTCCTCTCCTATTCATTTTAGAGTGATGTTATATAGCCTATAGCCTTCCTCGATAAATGGACTATCTTACAATCAAGAATTTTTCAAATTGGTCCAGAAGTTCCTAAGATTAGCGCGTTCCAACAAACGGAAACAAACTCTTTATATATTAGTATGGACTATAGAGTATATTTTTTAATATTTTTGCAAAGCCATCAAATTAAATTACTAAATTGTCTAATTGAATATATTATTATATATTTAATTATGGATTGTTTTCTTACATTTTTTTTGTATCATTAATCAATCAATCAATTACCCTTTGTGTAACTTATTTAAATGTTACTAATTAAAATGGCCCTTGACATTTATCACGTGGTTAACGGATTCGAACAATAGGTATATTTTTCGAAGGCTAAGGCTTATTTGATACTTTCAATTTATCATACTCTATCTCTATCATAACAGTATAACTAAGAGTGTGAGGATACTAGGAACAAGCGGCCTGTTAGTATCCCACTGCTGAGAATAGGCCTCTTCTCTCCGTTTTTTGGAGAGAAGGATTGGAGCTAAGACCTACCACGCTGCTCCAATGCGGATTGGTAGGTTACACATATCTCCAGAATTCTCTAGAGATATGCAGGTTTCCTCACGATGTTTTCCTTCACCGAAAAGCGTGTGATAAATTGCAATTATCAATTAGACACATAAGTTTTAACAGAAAAACTCATTGGTGTCCGCCCGGGTTTGAACCCATGACCTCTTCGAAAGAGTCGCACGGTGTTACCGCTGGGCTACCACAGCTTCAGTGAGAATACTAATAAAGTTTCAATTATTTTTAAAATAATGTAATATACTCAGATGTTCTAATTACTTTATTCACACCCAAAATTGTTAAGAATCATTTTAATATTACAACATTCCTGTTTTATAAATAAAAAATCTTAGAAAAAGTTTATTCTATAATTAACTGTGAAATTAGTGATTGTTGCCTGCTTCATACACTTAGCATTGCATGTATTACCTTAACAAACTCGGATTACAGCAAAGTAATTTAATTGTAACTTCTGTACTATGGAGTTCCGCAAAGTAACGCCTGCTTCTATAATCTCTTCTTCTGTTCTTGTTAAAGGTTAATCTGTTTTTGTTAAAGGTTCAAAAATCCTGTTATATGGAGACTGCATTGGTGAAGTGTCCTGTACCCTGCGAATATCGCGTGGACAAATGCGGTCATGTGTGCACGCGCTCGTGCCACGTCGGGGACGACCCGGATCATGAGCGGGTATTTACATATCAGAAATATATTTTGTTCTTTGCAATGCTCTTTACTTTTACTTAAAACAAACAAAAAACTAGAATTAGTTTAAATATAATTTGGATTGAACTTATTTATAACCTTTTTATTCTTCTTAGACTGGTACAAGAATAAGTTGTCCTTGTCTACGAAAAGAGAAGAGGGAATCGACCAGTAGTTTTATGGTAAAAGACTTTTAAAAACTGTACTGCTCTTTTTTCAGTACTTATGTCAAAAACCTTGTGCCAAGGCTAAAAAAGGATGTACCGCGGTATTCGAAGGTGATCGTGGTGACCATCAGTGTTTGAAGAGATGCCATGAGGAGTGCGACGATTGTAATGTTGAGGTATGTACATATTTTTTTTAAATATTTCTAGGATAACTTTTTCTATGTCAATAAATGGAATTCATTCAAATAGTTTATTTAGGTGACCCTTTTGATTAGTTTATTTAACCGTTGATTTTAGAAATGAAACACTTCTCAGTTATATAGCCATAAATAATGGATTTAATGCAGAATAAATATAGTTGAAATCAAATTAAACTACTGATTTTTATTTATTTTATTTTTTATTTTATTGTTATTTATTTGGAAAATGAACAGCTTAAGCTATTTATACATTTCCACATATAAACTACTTAATTAATAGTCAATTCGAATACAATTTGTGAGCAAAGAAAGAATAGAAATTAAAACAGCACAAAGAAATTAAAAAAAAAAATTAACTAAGTATGGGAATCGAGTCAAACGACATTCCAGACATATGTTGTTTTATTTCATTTTTAGTTTGTTTAGACGTAAACAAGTCTATTTCATGACGATTTACCAATTTATTGAACGCTGCTGATGCACGACAGAAAATGAATTCGATAGTTAGCGGAGCCAAGCGTTTCAAATAGGTGATCAGAGGGCCATCTTGAAATAATATTTTTAGGCACGTTAGGTTTAATAGAAGATAACTACTGTGGGGAGTCTATTTTACTTTGAGCAGTATTTATCGAGAAAATAACGTCAGGGACATGTTGACCACATTTATATTGTAAAAATCTTTGAAATCTTTTTTGAATTGATTCTAATCTATTAATATACACATGATGGCACGGGTTCCAAACTTGAGACGCATACTCTAGGATACTACGCACAAACGAGCAGTACAGTACTTTAGATGATAGTAATACTTTATAAATAGTGTAATGTAATATTTAGTTTTTTTTTTTAATAACATATATTCATTTTAAATAAATAATTTAAATACATAATTTTTGCTTGTTGCCGAACGGTGGTCCCTCCCTCCGCGGCCGACAGCGTTGTCCTTGAATTTAGAAAGGCGAACCGGCCGCTGCTTCGTCGTACAAGCAGGACGACAGAATCAACGTTAACGAGTGGTCGCGTTAGGCCGTGCTGCATTTTTTACGATAAAATATATTTATTCTTATATTTTATATTTAAAATCTTCAATTGGTTTATATAGGCGTGATACGCTTATAACTTGTTGTTATTACTCCAAAATCGGGGTGTCATATCGGGGTTAGAGAAGGTACCTTTTACCCCCCCATCTCAGCCAGAGCCGGACTTTAGTGGCCTTGAGTCCGGGCCTTCTTCGGGTCGGCTGTTCATTCTCCGGGCGCACGCTGCACGGCCCACTCCGCTGCGAGACAAAGTCAGGGCAGTACCTATTGCATTGACGGGCAGTAGACCTATTACGACCCATTAAATTTGTTGTTGACTGTTGGTGAGTCTTTTAATTCACTCCCAGCATCACATAGATAAGGAACATTATCATAATATTATAATATCCATACACAATTTCATAATATTATCCTTTACTTTTTGGTAGGTTATGAAGAAAAGAGAGTCCTGCAAACACAAGGAGCGCGTCGCTTGTTCAGTTAGTCCTGACGAGAAGCCGTGTCGCAAGAATTGCGCACGTGTCCTTACTTGCGGACACTTTTGCCGTAAGAAATGCTTCGAAGTCTGTGGAACTGATTGCAAACAAATCGTAAGCTAATACTTACTTGTTTTTATTGCTAGCCTAAATTTGTGACACGCTTTTAGCCTTTTACTACAAACTTTAACTCATACTGAAGAAAGTCTGAAGTCTGTAAATGTGTATGAGTGATATGGCAGCTCAAACATTCCTTTTTTTAACGTTCCGTACCAAGCTTGATTCAGTTTCCTGCTGGGCCAAGCGTTACTGGCGACGCACTATATCCATAGCGAAGAGATATGCGGGAAAAGTAGTGTTATTTATATATTTCTATTATGTATCCGACTAATATTATAAATGCGAAAGTTTGTGAGTACGAATATATGTTTGTTACTCTTTCACGGCGAATCCGCTGAACCTATATCGATGACATTTGGCACAATGATTCCTTATACACCGGAATAACATAGGCTATAGGAATCCTGTTAATTCTAGAGGAATATAATGACATTGAAAAGCGCGACACGCACAGAGTACACGAACAAAGTCGCCAGTAAAGGCTAGTATTCTATATTTATACTATAGAACTCGTTCCATTAAATTTGTTTAAAAAAAAAAACTAAAAATCTTGATTTAACTTGAACAAGAAATGCGTAACTCACATATGGGTTATTTGAGCCCCACGGAAGCATGCCTGTAACCCAAACACGGGTTACGCGGTTTGCGATTGTTGAGTCGTATCTCCTGATGATACTTCGGTTGCGGGGCGAAACGATTGATGAGTTTGTGATAGTGAACATGTGTAGTGTATTGTGTACTGTGGTAGCGGTGGTGGAGGTTTGTGCATTTGTTTTTACGAATGCTGCATGTATCGGGTATGGAAACAGATAGTCAACTCTACATATAGCATTAAATATATATTTTGTATTTTACTTTATCGCGGATTATAGCAAAATATTTTGATTACTAAAAGCACATTAATTTTTTTAGTTACCACCTAAATAAGAATTTGCTTCACAGTATTTACTTATTAATTCCGACAGGTTACGAAGACTATACCTGAGTGCAACCATCAAATTTTGCTGGAGTGTGGTTTAGTACCACTTAAAGAGCTGTGTAAAAAGCCATGTGAACGTTTTATGTCCTGCGGGCACCGCTGCCGCGGACGATGCAGTGACTCTTGTGATTCGCAGAAGTGCAAAGAATTGACAACACAGGTTTTTGATTCGCCTTGCAGACACAAAGTTCAGCTCCCGTGCCATATTTACAAAAAGGCAATGGAAGGTGGTAAGTTTGCTGATCATTAAGTGATGTATATTCTTTGGATGTCGCTTTCCCGGATAGGTGGCTATGCACCATGAGGGGCGGTTCTAGCTCGTGTAGCGCCCATATGCAATAAAACCCTGGCCCCGTCTAGGCCTGACCACACACCGCCCCCCCCCCCCCCTATTGTGGCTTTTATTACGTGAAATAAAATTGATTTTAAGGTCAACAAATTGGTCTAAAGGGAGGCGCTCGCGTTTGACACCGCTGCGCTTTGTCGTCGCATGTCTTGCCGCTTTTAAACTTTAAATACAAGAATTAAGGTTTAGAAACACACAAAGAAACATGTTCGAAAAAATTCGTTTGAAGCCGCCAATAGGGCGCTCGCGTTTGATAACTAACGTCACCGCGCTTGCTGGCTGCTTCTGTCATCTCATTTTTGTACCATAATAGTCCAAGGCGTTGCTCTTAGCTGTAACCTGAAATATAGGTTAAGCCGCCGATTTGCACCATCATAGGTTCCTCTCCGCTATTAGCCACAACAGCCGCACTCAAGTATGTTGATGTAGAAAACTAATCGCGAGAAAATATAACCAATAGCGAGTTTTACTTACTATAATATGCTTTACAATCTATACGAAGCCAGGGCGGATTGGTTTATTATGTTATCTGACTGATTACTTCGACACTTCTCTCCGGTCCTCTTATAAAAACCTCTTATAAATGTTTGGTTTAAAACACACATTCACACTCAGTACTGCATGGATTGTAGCAAAATATTATCGTTTTTTCACGTCTTGTCTTTACTGTCCGTGCATTATTAGCAGCAATAATAGGTATTATTAGCAGCAATAAATAAGTGGTATTCAATTCTAAGGTACGTTGAACCGTGGACTGCTGCTGAAACATTGCCAACATCCATGTGGAACAGAGCTAGCGTGTAATGACGTTTGCTCAGGGACATGTGCGAGCTGCAAGCAAGGCCGCTTGCATATGCCGTGCAAACAAACCTGCCACCAGATAAACATCTGTGGACATCAGTGAGATTTTTTTTTAAATTTAGTTAAACTAATATATTTATTTATGTATACTGGGCTAACATCTTCATTAGAGAAGGGCAGGAACCCTTATCCCACTCTAGGTGGGGTAGGCACAACATGTTATAAACATGTTACATGATTTGGCTGCGTATTTTACGACCGGCCGCCTGCCTGACGTCAACTTATCTTAGTCGTATTTTACGACTCCTCGGTAAGGAAGAAGCTGGTCTATTTTACTCAACCGGATACCACACGGTGGGTCCACTTACCTTAATCGCCTTTTACGACACCTCTGTAAGAAATGAGAGTGGTCTATTCTACTGAGCCGGATACCACACGGCGGGTTGACTTACCTCAGTCTCCTTTTATGATACCTCTGTAAGAAATGAGGGTGGTACTATTCTTTCAGCCGCATACCACACATCGTATAGAATGAAAAATCCCGTTTTTCCTATGGAAATCGGGTAACAATCTTCTTCTTTTTGTGTTTATGGCCTCGATCTGTGCTTTGAAGGCAAGATAAATTCCGCCAATATCGCGTAGAATGGGGAAGACACATTGGAGATTTATAGCCCATGACACTCAGTAAAAAAAATTATTAAAATCGATCCAGTAGTTTTGATTTATTAATTACTGCCCGTGGCCCACACGCGTTAAATTTGGAGAAAAACAATTCACCTTTCCCTATACCAAGAAGATTTCCTGCTATAATCTAATATCTAAATTCATATACTACATATTTACTTTTTACATTTTTCCCTATGTATTTTATTTTTACAATTAATTACAGAATGTCTTTATGTATAACATTCACCGCTTTCTTGTCATTAGACAATAACAACATGTTTTCTTTAGAGGTTGCTCTTGAAAGAGCGACATTTCGTTGCGCGTCCGATCGCTGCTAAATTCGAAGTGCTATAGGGCGAAGCGCGGCGTCCTCACGGCATTTTAAATCTGTAATATCTCCGAAAATGTTCACTTAAATTACATGCTGTAAATGGCCATATTGATCTATATTAAATCAACAATTTATTTAATTGGATAAGGATTAATGCTGTATTGTATAAAAATTGCTTTGAACATAAGGCATTATTTTTCGTAAAAAGTAAATGACAAAAAATGCTTTTGTGGGTTATCCATTAGAGATAGACATACACCATCGCGGACTTTTCTGTAGACCTTTTCAAGGTGTACAAATACTTTAGTACATCATTTTGATAAATCTCGTACGGTTTAGCCTGCGTTTGCAATGTAAGCGGAAAAAAATGTAATTATTTACGACATCACATTAGAAACCTCAAAAATTACAGTATTTCTCTACTCGGTATTGAATGCTATTATACATATAAACCTTCATTTTGAATCACTCTATCTATTAAAAAAAACCTCATCAAAATCTGTTGGGTAATTTTTTAAGATGTAAGCATACATAGGGATATAGGGGCATACATAGGGATATAGGGACAAACAAAGAATGTTACTTTGTTTTATACTATGTAGTGATAGTTGTTATATAAGTTGTTTGTATTTTTTCACGAAAATCGACACTCAGTTGCGGCAAATACTCAGGTATTTTGCGATAACCTATATATGTTTACCTTTAATATTGCAGATGCACTGAACCATGCAATCAGGTCTGTCCACCTTGCACTAAGCCCTGCGAGGTGAAGTGCAAGCATTCGCGATGCCGTCGCGTTTGCGGTGCGGTGTGCACGCCTTGCCAGGTATTATTATAAATTAATATTATTTTATGATTATTATATTATTATATTCAACGGATCTTGTGAAGCAGACGTCAGAAGACGCATAGGAATGGCAAAGAACGCTATGTCACAGCTAGACCGCATCTGGGCAAATAAATACATTAGGCGCAAACTCAAACACTCGAGCCTGGTGTTCTCGATTTTCTTATACGGCGTGGAGACTTTGACCCTAAACAGGCTGATCGCAACCGCATTGGTATTGTTTGAAATGTGGCGCTGGAGAAGGAAGTTGAGCATTCCTTGGACGGAACATCGAACCAACGCATCGATAATTAAGGAACTCCATATCAAGACCAGACTTTCCACCATATGTCTCCGCAGGATTTTGTAGTTCTTTGGGCACGTTACGAGAAAGAGTGGCGACAACCTTAAAAAGTTGCTTGTCACGGGCAAGGTGGAAGGAAAGAGGTCCAGAGGACGGAGCCCCATGCGGTGGATCGACCAAATTCGCTCAACACTCCACTCCAGTATCAGTGACGCCATCCACGCCGCAGAGGACAGAACCAAGTGGCGGAAAATAGTCCTAAGTAAAGTTTTACATAAGGATCACGACCCTCAGCATTGAGGAGTACGACGCCAGGAGGAGGATATTTAATTTGAGCTATGGTAGCTCAGCGATAACACCGCTCGACTCTTTCGAAGAGGTCACGGGTTCAAACCCGGGCAGACACCAATGAGTTTTTCTGTTAAAACTTATGTATCTAATTGATAATTGCAATTTATCACACGCTTTTCGGTGAAGGAAAACATCGTGAAGAAACCTGCATATCTCTAGAGAATTCTGGAGATATGTGTAACCTAGCGTGTTAGTTCTTAGCTCCAATCCTTCTCTCCAAAAAACGGATAGAAGAGGCGTATACTCAGCAGCGGGATAGTAACAGGCCGCTACTTACTTTTTTACTTTATTTTTCTTAATCCTTACCTTTTACATTTTTAAATATTCCTAATAGTAGGAGAGCCCGGGATGCTAAATTTGCGGTGACTAAACCGTCATGAGGACCTATAGGATTGTGAAGATTAAGTCCTGAAAGGAAGAAAAGTTTATGTTCAATTTTCCATTTTAGTTTTCAAAAATGTAAAAAAAAAACAATTACGTGGAAATACTCGAGCGCTTCAGATATTCATGATGTACACACGCTATGTCCTTCTGATAACCGAGCGATATTAATCGGACGAGTAATTAGTGGAGGGTAGCCCTAAAAAGGGGTAAAAAAAAAGTTATTCGAGCGTGTCAGATATTCAGAGGGAATGTTAAGTAAACTCAAAAAAGTGTTCTATTCAAATAACTGACGATTTGGACGCGGTCAAAAGTCATGACAGTTTTGAAAATTTGACCGAGAAATACTCGAGCGCGTCAGATATTTATACAGGTAGTTCAACGTGATGTCCTTAACGTTCTAAATAATAATCTGACAATTGAAAATTACTTTTTTTGTCTTTTTTATACTATTTATTCAAATTCAAATTCAAAATATTCTTTATTCAAATAAACTTGTAAACAAGTGCTTTTGAATCGTCAACTCTACTGCTGGTTCGGAAAGCTGTTCCTACCGAGAAGAGCCAGCAAGAAACTCGGCGGTTGCTCTTTTAAAAATATAATTCTTAATATTATTTACATTAAGTCGTTACTGTCTTGTACAGGTTCAAAGAGAGCTATATCCACACATTCTTATCTTCTATATATATTGAATAGTATTTAATGAATGTAAACATCTCTTGTGTGAAAGGTTTAAATATTTCGTTGCATATTTGTGGATTTCCAGGAGGGTTGCGCCCGCGCTTGCATACATCAGAAGTGCGAGCGCCGTTGCGGGCAGGCATGCGCGAACGAGCCGTGCCAGTTGCCGTGCTCGCGCTCGCTCGCTTGCGGGCACCCGTGCCGCGGGCTGTGCGGGGAGCCTTGCCCGAACGTGTGCAAGCTTTGCCGTCCAGATGACTTCCCTAAAGATTTCCTCGGTGATGATTTCGACGATGATGCCTTGTAAGTGTACGCTTAAGCCTTAATCTGTCAGTTTTTTAACAAAACATACTCCCTTTATCAGATTTATTGCATCTCTTTCTATTAATACTTTTCTTTACCGAATTGATATAAAGTCGAATGCCAAGTAAGTAAAACGAATGCCAAGCGTTCTTTTTTATTCCCTCTTAACTTTTCCCACAATTTCTCTTACTGGTAACCGAATATTAAAATAGAAACAGTAGTCAAATTGATTCTATCATATTATAAAAATGAGTTTTAGTCACTCATTTGGAAATAAATTTAGACGTTATAACATAAGTTTTACTATTATTTCATTTGAACACTTCTAAAGTTAAAATGTTCGCAATTTCAAAACTATAAGATGGGATACAACATTATAAATGTTATCTATATGGACTTTGAAAAGGCATTTGGCTCCGTAGTGTGTATATGGTCTTTTTATCAAAGTGACATTGCCATTTGAGTTGATCATAAAATCACGACTTTGATAAGTCGTAATTTGATCACCAATGTTCAATAGCTGTCTTAATAAATGAAGAAAATAAAGAAATATTTAGAATAACAAAATTCTATTATTGGCATAAGATTGTTTCATTTTTTTTTCTTTGGTAATGTTCCATAGCTAATATGCGGTTGTTTTTTTCGCTGGTATAAATAAAATTACAAAATAAATAAAAATGGGATTCTCAAACGTACCAAAACACACTATTTATATTAGATTATAAGATCTTATGATACTTTAGCTATCAGAGCTCGTCAGGGACTATCAGAAACTGAAATAAGTGACTCCAGAGTAGTCAAGTCAATAATTGTTTCAGATTCATCGAACTAGAAGATTGCGGCCATATAATGGAATTCGAAAACATGGAGAACCTAATGAAGGGCGATAGTAATCTCGTATCAATTCGCTCTTGTCCGTTTTGTCGAAAGCCCATCATTAATACACCTCGCTACAAGGACCTTGTTAACCGTATGTTCGAAACTGAGATTAATCCGATCAAAAACCGAGTATATGGCAATGAGAGAACAATCATTACCAGAAGAAACGAATTGGTTCAAACTGTAGCTGAGTTTCACACCAAACACAGCATATATAACGGTAATTATTTTAAGATTGCCTTTGACATTTTTAATTTATGATATTTTTAAAATTTTTGTTTTTTATACTGAGGAAGGAAGTGTTACTTCCATACCGCCATTTCTGTTTGTTAGCTATATGTAATGAGTTACAAACGAATACCATTTTAAAGTGTTTCCCAAAAATCTTGCAAGTTTTTTGGACACATGGGCCCCAAATTTTCTTTCAAGTATTCTAATATGTAGTTTTAGAAGAAGAATTGCAATTTCTATATTTTGCAAGTGTTTTTTAAACTTGCCCTTATCCCACTCTAAGTGGGGTCGGCACAATATGTCTTCTTCTTCCATTCTCCTCTATCATTCGTCAACTCTAGTGCCACTCCTTTAACATGCATATCATTTTTCACACAATCCATCCTTTTTTTTTCGGCCTCCCCCTACCCATACATCCACATTCATATTTAAAACTCTTTTGGTCACATGATTTTCATCCCTCCTCATTACATGACCATACCAACTTAGTCTCCACATACTTTGCTATATTTTGCAAGTGTGTTGGACTTAATACAATGGCATTTATAATTTTTAAGTGCTTCTATTATATTTGTCAGTCCCAGAAAAAAGTCAATTAATATTTACAAATACTTAAGTTGTTTCAGTACTGTTTTACTATCGTGTTATATCAAATACTGTGGTTAAGTAACTTAAAAACTGCTGACTTAATAAGCAATTTAAAAACGTAACAAGAGGAAAAACTTTTCTATGACAACCCTTTGATTCGTCAGATAGCTATTCAGTTTTAACAAACTTTTTATATAGGCTATGTATTCTAATTAAGTCTTTAAGTAGGGGCTGAGTGAATGTTCGCTACTGTATTTTGAAAACACATTCCTTAATTTAAAAAAACATTTTTTTTAAATATAGAAGTTGTATTTTAATTCTTAACTATTTTATTGCAGATATGCTCTATTCAGACTGGCGAAAAGCATTTGAACAAATGGTATTAATCGTGAAGTCAAAGAAAAAATGTTCATTACTACAGATAGACATGTACTTTGTTTACTTAAATATCTTGCAGCTACTGTCAGAAATTCACGACAAATACACTGCAGATAATTTAACGGCGCTACAAGAAAATATAGTAAAGCAAATCGAATTGATATGTAAAGTTTTGATTTCGAATGTCCACAAAATAAGCCAACAGCAGCAAGCGGACATTGGCAATGAAATTAAGCGGACAAACGCTATCGTTCATCTATCTAAAATTATGAGTCACTCTGCTTATATTGCTAACAAAAATATTCAGAAAGTAATGTACGCAGTAGAAGCTGCTAAGAAAGCCATTTTAGGATGGAGTATTTTTGATAAGAATAAAGCCGTAGTAGCACTAAAAGAACTCCAAGAAGCAGTCAAAGTTAGCGGTATTGTTACAAGGGAAGAAAGAGAATTGATCATCCGAGCAATAGGCGCTAAAGCAGGACAATGGTACAAATGTCCCAATGGTCATTTCTACAGTATTGGTCAATGCGGGGGAGCTATGGAGGTAGGCACCTGTGTCGAATGCAAGGCTAAGATTGGTGGAACTCAGCACAGGCTTTTGGATACTAACCGGCATGCTGGTGAATTTGACAATTCAAGGTTCCCAGCTTATTCTGAACAGGCCAATTTAGCAAATTTCGATATAAATAATATATTGTAATTTTTAGATTTGTAAAATTAAGTTTCTAAGATTAATATAGTATTGGAAACTTTAAAATTTATACTTTCTGTTATTAAAATGACTGTTGGAAGTTTAACGATTTTTTTTCTTTTAGTTTAACTTTTCGAAATATTATTGTTGTCTGTGATTGTCTTGATTTCTTAATTTTTATTATCACTGAAAAAAATCATAAATAGTTTTAATATTACATTATATCTTTATATAAAATTTCAAGTATCCTTTTAAGATTTTTAAATTTTGAGTGTTTTTAATAAGTTGATTTCAAAAAATAACTGAAAAATATTTTATAAATGGTTGATTTTAATTTAGTTTAGGTGCTGGAGAAATACTTGAAAGACTTGTAATAAACAAAAATTAAGGTGTTTTATGAAAATTAGTAAACAGATAGTGGATTAAGAGTTGAGTTAAAGGCTTAACGTAAAAAAATTGTGATTGAAGTGATAATATTGAAATTAATTTTGTAGATCATAAACGAAAAGTTCCTGAGTCCGTATATATTTATTTTAGTCGCATGTTAATTTACTCTAATTCGAACATGGTTTTAAAAATACTAGAGCTATGTGATGAAATTGAGCTATATGCTGCTTATTTCATTTTTTAATTTCTTAGTATAAAATTGTGTATCTTTCTTTGTTCTTGTTAAAGTGTTGATATATCTAATAATTGACTATTCATTGTATTACTGAATATTTTAACATTGAGATATTAAAAAACTAGCTACTACTTTTTAAATCGCAAGATTCATACCAAAATAAACATTTTTATATGCGTGTTATAGAATTAAATTATTGGACATTAAATATGTTTTTTTTTTACCATTGAGAAAGTACTACAAATTATTTTAATGTAAAATAAACCAAATTAGCGAAGCTACGGCTATCCTATATAGTGTATTATCTATGGCTACGACCTTAGCCAAGCTACGCACTATAGAGCGAAAGCCCGAGAACCCCAGATCTTTGTCATTTTATAAAAGCTTGTCAGCGCGCGCTCCTAACATAAGAACGATGGTACATTATAAAGTTGGCATCGCGAGTTTGGTTGGCCATCGCGGTATTGGGAGATAAACAGAAATACCGATCTACTTTCGTCAAATTATAAAGTATTTTGGTATTACCTTCAGAATAATATTAAAAATCACGTCAGTCAATGCCAGACACAGCATCGTGGCAACCCCTTGCCAGACACCCTTAATGATTATAAAATCTCTGAATTCTATTTGCGTCGTAGTATAAAAGGTGATTTTAATATTACTTGGGTAATAATAAAATGATGTTTTCTCATTAGCCATAAATTTTTGATAGTTCCAACCCCTGCCAGACAAACATGTAAGGTAGCTGTAGGGGCAAGCACGAAGTATTCTCATGGGTAGGTGCGAGCGAGATGAGGTTGTTATTTACTGCACAATTTTTATTACATACATGAGATCCTTTTTTATAAAGAGAGTTTTATTATAAAGTTTATAGTATGCATAGAAAAAAAAAATAAGCTGGTAATTTTCGTTGAGAGGATTAGTGAAATATCATTATTGTTATCAGCAAAAGACTTGAATGTGATATCGTTAAAAAAATTGACGTGCCAACTGACAGATTTCGACTTGGTCTGTCATTGGGTTTTGCAAACTCAGAAATTCATATTTTAATGTGCGATTTCAGTAAAAGTGTAGTGTAAAATTCGGATAAGTGAATTTTTAATCATTCCTCTCATTCTAGTTATTAAAAATCAATCGCTGCATTGTTTCAAAATACTTAAATAGGTTAGAATTACTTATGTAACAATAACAAGAGGATTTATATTTTTTATTAATTGTTTTTTTCTAAAACTCTGGTATAGTTTATACATTTTTTCTTACAAAATATGTATATAAACTTGGGTAGGCTGCTAAATGTTACGATAATGTATATTCAAAGTGAAAATTGATTGTTCGACTGTTTACTGCAGAAAATGCTGCGCCAGCCGCTGTCCCGGGCGCTTGCGCTATCGCCTAAGCGACTAGCACCTTTAACAGCTCGTAAATTTGCGGACCAGGTCCAACCACAGCCAGAGAATGTAGAGGTTTTCATTGATGACCAGCAAGTTTTTGTACCACCCGGTACAACTGTTTTGCAGGTGAAATTAGCTTACTGCTTAGCGTTAAGTAATAATAAGAAATGGTAAGCCATTCCTTTATTGTTCTTAAAAAGTAATTTTAGACAGTTTTCAATGTTTATTTTATTTATTTGGAAAATTAACAGCTACTTACAATACATTTCCACATATAAGTTTATTCCTATTATTATCTTTTTAGCTCATAAAACAGTTTCTTAGTTCTAGAGCTGGGGATGCTCTATGTATATTTAGATAAAGCAAAGTGTATATAATTATGGACCAGTTTTTGTGTATCTTCTATCTATGGTCTGAAATTACTTTGTTAAATGTTTAATTTGGAAGTGTTATATCCATAAAGTTCACCACTAATTGAATGTTAAATGCTTAAGGTGTAATTCGATACAAACGTTAATGTTCTTCAATTAGATTAAAATAAGAGAGTATAGATTGGTATTATAATAAAATTAAATTTAATGCAAAGAGTAATAACTCATTTTAGTTATTTACTGTTAATAACTCATCAAGGATAATTAGTGTAGAATTAATTATCATTTAGTCATTGAAGCATGCTGTTAAGTATTAGCATAAAAATGACATAACTCATTGAATAATCTATAAAATATAACAAAGACTTAATTGTAATCAATTAGTGTTAAAAATGTTCAAATAAGCCACAATTGACTGGCCCGTTGGCGCAGTGGGTAGTGACCCTGCCTTCGGCTTCGCAGGTCGCAGTTTCGATTCCCGCCGAGGGCCAACATTTTCTATAAATGAATTTGTTGGTCTTTGAGCCTGGGTGTAAATTTGTATTTAAGTATGTATTTAAAAAATATATAAGTATATTATATTCACCAGTTGTCTGTCTACCATAACAGAAGTATTAAGCTACTTACTTTGGGGATGGACGACCATGTGTGTAAATGACCCATATATTTATTTTATATTTATTTACAATAATCTGACATGCACCAGTTATTGTATCTCTAACTAGAACCAATGATGAGCTGAGCTTCACAGCACTGTAGTCAATTAAGGAATCTTTTTTCCACCAGGCGGCAGCTCAAGTGGGTGTCGAAATTCCACGTTTCTGTTACCATGAGAGATTAGCTGTAGCAGGCAATTGTCGCATGTGCTTAGTTGAAGTAGAGAAATCACCTAAGCCAGTAGCAGCCTGTGCTATGCCAGTTATGAAGGGGATGAGGGTAAAAACAAACTCAGATCTTACCAGGAGAGCTAGAGAAGGCGTTATGGAATTCTTGCTCGTAAACCACCCATTAGATTGCCCTATTTGCGACCAGGGAGGAGAGTGCGACTTGCAAGATCAATCTATGGCTTTTGGGTCAGACAAGAGTCGTTTTACTGATATTCACTTCTCAGGAAAGCGGTGAGTACTCTTTTTAGAAAGTGACATCTTTGATTAAGTGTTGATTTAGCCTAACTGAACTTAGTCGAATTAAAGTGAATATGTTTACATTGAATAATGAGTAAAAACAACTTTTTTAATCTACTAGATTTTCAAAAAATCTTAAGAACCTTTATAAAACTAAATTTTAGATAGAAGCAAAGTAGTCCCTCTGAAAAATTGGCTATGTGTTATTGTATGGTACTTCAGGGTTTTAGAGTCTTTAGTTTTGGGTCTTTTTTTTGTTCCTAATATTGCATTTAAATTAAAGTCCATTAAGTTTTACTCTAAAAAATAATGCTAATTTAATTTTTGCGAGGACTTTTGTCGCGTGATAGCTTGATAATAGATGACGCTTTTCAATGTCATCCTATTCCTGTAAATTTAACAGGATTTCTATAGTCTGTATGTTATTCCAGTGTATAAGGAATAATTGTGCCAAATGGTTGAGCGGATTCGGCGTGAAAGAGTAATAAATATACATCCATACTCACAAACTTCCGCATTTATAATATTAGTAAGATTCTACGTATTTTGATTCCAGTGCTGTTGAAGATAAGGATGTGGGCCCCTTGATCAAAACTATTATGACACGCTGCATTCACTGCACTCGGTGTATTCGTTTTGCTTCAGAGGTCGCTGGCGTTGACGACTTTGGAACTACTGGCAGAGGGACTGATATGCAGGTTTATAAACGAATTCAAATTTCAATATATAAAAATAAATGTATGTCCGTTATAGACTCCGAAACGGCTGGACTGATTTTGATGAAGTTTTCAGACAACCTTTAGAATGACACCAGCAGATGATCCTGTAAAGTTTGGTGGCGAACGTAACATTTTTCATTATTTAGTTCTGTTTGAAGGGGAATTCAAAACCAGAATATCAAATGCTCTTTGATCTAGCAAAATATTTTAGTCAAAATATTTTTCAGTCAATTAGACTTAAAATACTGGTGCGTACAATTGATCCGACAAATAGGAAATTGATTGTGGATTTTTATTGTACGAGTAGATTCGTGTACCACAACCCAAAAATGACGTACCTAGGTTTATTGATGTATAGATGCTATTGCCGTGTGGTATACGGCTGAGTAGAATAGACCACCCTCCTTTCTTTCCGAGGTGTCGTAAAAGGCGACTAAGGTAAGTTGACGTCAGGCAGGCGACCGGTCGTAAAAACGTAGCCAAATCATGTAACAGCATGTTGTGCCGACCCCACCTAGAGTGGGATAAAGGCAGGAGGGTGTGAACCGGCTATAGTCAGGTCTGACTTTTTTGAGTGAGCTCGACTACTTTCAAGCGATAACGCAGTTTAAGCTCATGAATAAGAGTCCCGTAAATGCTTGAAACTAATCGGGTTCTAATCTAATCTATAGTTATTATAAAACAAAGATGTCTGAAAGATCTGTATGTGATCGTTTTCTCAAAATACTTAATAATACATAATACAATATAACAAAATACATAATAATTTGTAGGGTTCTCACTAATAGGTAGTGCAATTTTTACGGAAGGTTTAGGTTAATAGTACATTACGCTTTTGTATAAATTGTGTCCTTACCTGTGTACCTTAGTCGTATTTTACGACACTTCGGTAACAAAGAGGGTGGTCAATTCTTCTCAGCCGGATACCACACGGCTAAACTAATGAATATAGATATTTTGCAGGTTACTTTATACATATTACATAACCTTGCAGGTTGGAACTTATGTTGAGAAAATGTTCCTGTCAGAATTGTCTGGTAATATCATAGATCTATGCCCGGTCGGCGCTCTAACATCGAAGCCATACAGTTTCGCCGCAAGACCTTGGGAGACTAGGAGGGTGAGGATTTTTCCACTACTTAATGTGTAAATAATACTGATCTTGTTTGAGTCATTTGTTCGGTACTTTTAATTCAAATTCAAAATATTCTTTATTCAAATAAACTTGTAAACAAGTGCTTTTGAAACTTCAACTTTAGTGCTGTTTCGGAAAGCTGTTCCTACCGAGAAGAGCAAGAAAGTCGGCGGTTGCTCTTTTAAAAATATAATTCTTATCACTAGTTACATTTAGTCAGTACTGTCTGTATCGGGTCGAAGAATAGCTATGTCTACGCATTCTTATCATCTAACTAATCCTCAATAGTATAGTAGGATTTCTGTATTAGCCTTTTATTTATAGTGTTTTTAAACTTCTGTAATGGCTAAGCTTAAATTGAGTGCGGAATTTTATTATAGAATCTTATACCCAAACACAAATGACTTACGTGCTTTTGCAAGGCACAAAGCAGGAGCCGCAAGCTTATGTCGGTTCCTACTTTGTCTACTATATAACATTGCCAATCTTTTTATAATTATGTATATACTTATACACAAAAATTAAATTACTAACAATATACTGTGAAGCCAATGTAAGAATACCTAATTTCTTAAACCGCACTCTTATGGAATCAGGGGAAATAATACACTTTATATTAGTTTTAACACGTGCGTATTCTTTTCATCGTATTTATATTTGTTAGTAAGTAATTGACTCCTTTGAAATCAATGTTGACTCACTTTAAACGAGCAGAATTAATTCTAACTTAATACATTTGCCAACGCTGTGTGGTATCCGGCTGAGTAGAATAGACCACCCTTATTTCTTGCCAAGGTGTTGTAAAAGAGGACTAAGGTAAGTTGACCCGCCGTCAAATCCACATATTTGACTGGCCCGTTGGCGCAGTGGGTAGTGCCTTCAGCTCCGCGGGTCGCGGGTTCGATTCCCGCCGTGGGCCAACATTTTCTATAAATGTATTTGTTGGTCTTTGAGTCTGGGTGTATATTTGTATTTAAGTATGTATTTAAAAAATATTTATAAGTATATATTCACCAGTTGTCTGTCACCCATAACACAAGTATTAAGTTACTTACTTTGGGGACGGAAGACCTGTGTGTAAGTGTTCCATATATTTATTTATTTATTTATTTATTTTTATCTCATATCGTAACATATTGGCCTATTTATCTTTGTCGTTTTAGTTTTTTTTATACATCCCCTATTCATCTCAGCGTGATGTTATATAGTCGGTAGCCTTCCTCGATAAATGGACTATCATACACTCAAAGAATGTTTTTAATCGGCCCATTAGTTACTGAGATCAGCGCGCAAACAAACTCTTCAGTTTTATATATTAGTATAGATTTTATAGATCTCCTTAGTTTCTATGTAGTGACGAAGTGATTTGTGTCTATATTTAATGAAATTTGGGTTAATTATTTTTGTTTTACCTTCTCAGATTGACTCCGTTGACGTGTTAGACCCACTTGGAAGCAACATTGTCGTCGCAACAAGAACGAATGAAGTACTGCGTATATTACCTAGGACTAACGAAGTAAGTTAATTACACTGCATTGAAATAAAGTAATTTAAATAAGCTGTGATAGTCTAGTAATGTGACAGTGGGACACTCATTCGGGTTGTTCTGTTAAAATTTAGTGTCTAATTGATAATTGCAATTTATCATACAGTTTTAGGCGAAGAAAAAATTGTGAGAAAACCTGTATATATCTAGAGAATTCTCGGTTATGAGTAATCTACAAACCTTGATTGGAGTAGCGTGATGGATCTAAGCTCCAACCCTTATCTCCATAAACAAGGAGAGGAGGCCTATGCCCAGCTGTTGGATACTTTACGTTGTGTTACATTTTTACTTTACTGTATTGATAATATAGTCCGAAACGATGGGCAGACCAAATATCTGAACAACTGGATATACCCATCAGTACCTAGCTATATCTAGCTGCCCATCGCAATTCCTGGAAACGGGCAGTTGACAATTTGACTAAGAGTCATGAGGGACCGTTCAAGTATTACGTGAGCACTATGGGGGGACGAGGGGGCTGGGGGGTCTTTGCTTTGATTATTTTGGATGACATGAGGGGTAGAGGGTCTAGATGATGATTACGTCATCGGTAGTTATTTACTTTTTTACACGAATGGCTTCCCTCACTTGTCACACTTCATTCAACTCAAGAAACTTTTCCGGATTGACTCCAGACGAGGGAACTCCTCAACGCTTAACAGTAGGAACATGAAATTTTGTCAACAGCTTTTTAAATTGACTTGTTAATTTTTTAACTATTATTTATTTGATAATTCAAATATTTGAATTTCAGGAGATCAACGAAGAATGGTTATCCGATAAGTCACGGTTCGCCTGTGACGGTTTAAAGAGACAGCGTCTCGTGACTCCTATGTTGGCCGACAGCCGCGGGAACCTCGCGCCCGTGGAGTGGGAAGACGCCATCGTAGCCGCCGCTACCGCTCTGCGCGATTGCCCGCCTAATAAGGTTAGGGATGTGACTTGGAGTAGAAAAAAATCGATTAATAAATAATCGATTTTTATCCCTTTAAAAATAATCGATTTTTATAAAATCGATTTTTTGTTGCGATGTAATCGATTTTTTTTAAATCGATTTTTTCTGACTATTTCAAAAGTTGTGTTTTTTAATATTAATAATTAATTGCAATATAGGCTAATTAAAGCGGACAACTACCAAGAAATAATATCAGATGCGCTTTTTGAAAAATTGGATTAAAATTTATAGTTTGGCTAAATTGGTTTCATACAACAATGCGTATCTAATCTTAAAAAAAGAAACGAGAGTTAAAAAGAAAAAGGGATATCTAATATAATCGATTTAAAAAGAAACGATTTTTGATGAAAACATAATCGATTATTAAAAATCGATTATTTTTTTAAACATCGCTAAATAAGGTTAGTTCAGATAATTTATAGACTTTAGAAAGATTAATATCATATGGACTTGAAATGAGGATGGATCAAAATTATGTCACCAAACGAGAGTTGAAATTGAATGATGGATGGATATGTGACTAGAGTTTTTATTTTTCATATACTATTATATTCAGGCTATGAGAGGAAGAGAGAAAAAAAAGTCAATATTACACAAGAGAGCGGTTGCTCACCGCTCTCTTTTGCTACTACATTGTAATATAGACAATAGACTTGCGCTGTGTCTTAGATACACTCTCTTTTATCTACAGTAATACACGAAATATAACTCTCTCTTTATATCTTCACTAACTTATATCTCCCTCTCAACTTCCGTTCGCACACTTCGTCACATATTCAAGCAAGCTAGGGAAGCTAGGGAAGTTGTAAGCTAGGGAAGTCAAGCGTGCGTAAAGAATTTGTACTTCAAAAATAAGTAAATAATAATAATTTAAAAAGTAATGCCTGAATTTTCACAGCTGTTAGCAGTAGCTGGTGAGTTGGCAGACGCAGAGTCTTTGGTAGCTCTAAAAGATCTAGCCAATCGCCTCGGCTCCGAGAACGTATGCACCGAACAGTACTTCCCACTAGAGGGCGCTGGTACTGATCTGCGTTCTTCCTACGTGCTGAATACGAAGATCGCCAGTGAGTGACCTTCATTACTGTTAAGTCAAAGTATCCCGGTGTAAAGGATCAGGTTCGATATGTTAATGGCAACCATCCACCGGCCATTATCTCCTCTACCCCCTCCTATCCCTTTAAACCGCTTGCAACTCGCGAAACGCAACGTACGCGCAAAAATATATAAAATAAAAAAATAAAATAAAATAAAAAAATAAAAATCTTCCAAAAACCTGTGTTTAGTGACCAAACCATAAAAGTGTCCAGAGTGTCCAGAATCGAGTCAACTTGCCTTTACGGGATCAGGATCCCGTAAAGGCAAGTTGACCCTTTTATGCCCAATTACGTACATTTTGCTATATGAAAATCATGTCGTTCTTCTTTACTTTTTGAACCGAAGTACATCTACTGCTACATACTATACTGAGACATAGGTCTCTTTAAGGGATCTCCATATTGCACGCCGCTGGATCTTGTGCCGTTTGGATCCAGCGACTCCCCGCGACTCTTTTAAGATCGTCAGTCCCATCTTGTAAGGAGTCTCCAGACGCTGCGTTTTCTGGTGCGAGGTCGCTATTCCAGCACCTTAGGACCCCAACGCCCATCGGTTCTACGCACTATGCGTTTCGCCCATTCACTTCAGCTTCGCGACATGATCATCTATGTCGGGTACTCTGACTCTTCCTCCTCATTGTAAGTTCATTGTAATTCTTCATTCGTAAGCTCCAATATCTTGGCCACATAAATATCACACTCATTATCCAAGGAAAGATCCAAACGAGAAGAAAACTCGACAGAAGAAGAATATTCTGGCTTACAAATTTGAGATAGTGGTATAGCAAGAGTACCCGATTGCTATACTGGCAGCAGCTTCTAAAGTAAAAATAGCCATGATGGTTGCCAACCTCTATAGATAGTAGATGGCACAAGAAGAAGTCAGTGACCACGTTTCGGATCCGTTTAATATAAATATAAATGTGGATGGATATGTGACTTGGCTGAAAAAAAGACATAAATATATGGGACAATCACACACATGGTCGTTCGTACCCAAATGCAGTAACCTAATACTTTTGTTATTGGTGACGGACAATTGGTAAATTATATATATGTAATTTTTTATTATAGACGAATCAACAAATTGTTTTTAAAACTTTTGGCTATTGACGGAAATCGAATCCGCGACTCGCGGAGCTGAAGGTAGGATAACCTACGCCAACGGCTATGGATTCGGGTGCAAGTTAGGCTATGAACATTAATTTTTTTGCGCGGCCCACCATGTTAAGCATTCTTTACTTTGCCCAAGTTAGCTTTTGAGTTGGACACCCCTGCTATAGAGACTCTCTGTAGACTATATTGAGCAGTGAATGAAGAATATATCGAAATCTATTTTTATAGACGTGGAGGAAGCAGATTTCATACTTCTCATCGGTACTAACGTGCGATTCGAAGCGCCGCTGCTCAACGCTCGCATCCGCAAGGCCTTTATGCACAACGAAACTGATATTGCGTTGATTGGACCCAATGTTGACCTCACCTACGAATATATCGTACGTAATTTGTATTATTTTTTAAATTGTTTCTTTTTGATTAGTACTCGTTATATTTAATTTTATATTCATACTTATTATTAAATCTGTCTGTAAGTCTGGGCCAATTTTCATGAAATTTAGAGAAATAGAAAGTATTTACGTTTTGTCGTCGGAAACAGGAGAGAAGATACATATTAAGTGGTTACTACGTTATTAGTTCTCCACTAAGACAGAAAATCTTAAATTGCACTTAGAGTATGTATATACATATATTAAAGATGTTAGTATAGTTCGAATTTTCGACCATTTAGATAAAGAAGAAGTAACTGTTGTGCCAATATATGTGACGATTTTGCAAAATACATAATGATTCCTTTTTTTTTACCACAATTTTATCTATAATAATTCAACCGCAGCATGTAGGCGATTCTGCGTCCATTGTTAAGGACTTCGCAACCGGTTCCTCCTCTCATGAGGTGTTGAAGAGGCTGGAGAGTGCTAAACACCCTGTAGTTATTCTTGGAGCAGACCAGCTCAAGACTTCCGAAGGGTCTGCATTATTGGCTTACACACAAGAATTGGCTCTGCGTTTGCAAGATAAACTAGCTGATAAAGAATGGAAGGTATAGTATTATATGTTCAATGAAATATACATTATAGTACGAAATTTGGCATAGTTATAGTCATTATAGTGCGTAAGTATAAAAAACATTACACACACAACCTCGCACACGAACGCACACGCACGCGATTGCAAATGAGTACGTAAAAGCGCATGCATACACGCACGTAAACGCCATCACGCACGCACACGCACACTCATACGCAAAGAGAGAGAGAGAGAGAGAGAGCAAGAGAGTGAGAGAGACACTTTTGTTTTAGTTAAAGTCTGTGGTCAAATTGAGAAAACAATGATATTATTAGTCTGTAACATAATCATATTTATGTTATATAAATTAAA
The DNA here is from genome assembly GCA_029227775.1 of Morpho helenor. NCBI lineage: Eukaryota > Metazoa > Arthropoda > Insecta > Lepidoptera > Nymphalidae > Morpho > Morpho helenor. The sequence goes on along the minus strand of JARGCU010000022.1, from coordinate 11,371,932 downwards.
GTTTTCATTTTTATTTTTCGTTGTCATTCATGACATTTTTTTAATAAAATGTCATGTTATTTGTTAGCAACAAAAAATAGGCAAATTAACTGTTTAGCCTTGGCAAAATTATTGATTTTAGAGGTAGTCTTAGACGATTTAACCTTAGTAATGTTCAAACTTATAATTGCCATGATATAATTGCCATGAATTGTAGTCGAATACTACCCCTGATATGTATAAAAACATGGCACTACGATAATATTAATATGATACGGTGGTGAAGTTGAAGTGAAGTTCATTTTTTCTTCTTCGTTAACCGATGGACGTCCACTACTGGACATAGGTTTCTTCACAGGATTTTCACAAAACACATGATTTTGGCCGTTTGATTGTGCCGACTCGAAACGACCTCAACGCCCATCAGTTCTCCACACTATGTGCCCCACCCATCGCCACTTTAGCTTCGCGACACGCTGATCTATGTCGGTGACTTTGGTGCTTCTACGGATCTTATCATTTATGATTTGATTACGTAGAGCTACTCCGAGCATAGCTGGCTCCATCGTCCGCTGACTCTGAGTTTTCTTATAAGGCTCATAGTCCGCGACCAGCGAAGTTAAGTATATGAATCGCAAAAACACTTTTCAAATTATGTATCCCATCACATCCAGGTGCTGAATGTCCTTCAGCGTACGGCGTCTCAAGTTGCGGCCTTGGATATTGGCTACAAACCTGGCGTGGGCCAATACTTGCAAGACGGGCCTAAGGTTGTGTACCTACTTGGGGCTGATGCTGGCGTCGTCACCCGCGAGTCTTTACCTCAAGATTGCGTAGTTATTTACCAAGGTGTGTATTTAAGTAAATTAAGCCAAGTGTTTATGGGTTCTAACCCCGTTTAATTTAAAACTTATAACTAATGTTTAGTCTTTACACGCTCAATGAAGGAGAACATATTGATATATATTACATTAAGCCAAGAGTTTCTGGAAAATATGGTATATTTTGTACTCAAACCTTCAACTCTAGCTTTGTACCACGGGACGCATCAATAATATTGTGTTTTCATATTTTCTACTGATACCCCTTTCTACTATTGGGTATACACCGTCACGTCTTAAACTGATTACGATTTAAGGCTGTCCGCTTCGCCCGACCACACTTTTCCTAATGCTCTCGCCGGTTCAACAGCTTATTCCCTAAGTAAAGTGTTTTAACGAAATTTAATTTCAAAAAGTAAACTTTCTACGTCTCTTAATTAAGTTTTATTAGTGTACTATGTGCGAGTTTTTTAACCTAATCAATGGCGTTACCAAAAGGCCAATTTCTATGACACTGCAACAGCGGCATCTAGTGACAGCTTTTCGCAACTAACTCGCACTAAGTAAACTGTTCCCTGCCTCGCGATCTCCTGCGATCACCATATCCGCGGCCCGCGAAAGCGCGGCACCACAGGAATTGACGTAACGAGACACTAACCCCGGAAATGACACCAGCCGATAATGACAACGAGGTCTGGGAGCTACCATTCCCAGATTTCCCCACAGAACCAGAGATCCCGTAGGTCACGTAGATGACCTGGGCATACGGCCCAAACATAGACCAAGCCTCGTAGCTTGCGAGAACTGGCCCTGGCAAAGAGGTTCGCCTCGAAGCCCGTACCCTGCGTATCCCTCAAGGGTATGCTAGAAGACCTTGTTGCTTGCTTGACCCTTGCTGCTACTGTTATCGGTTGTTGTAAGGTCACCACGGCGACGCGGGCGCCGCTATCGCTGACGTAGTGCTGCCCGGCGCCGCGTACACGGAAAAGCGCGGCACGTACGTCAACGCGGAGGGCAGGGCGCAGCAAACATTGCCGGCGGTCACTCCGCCCGGGAAGGCACGCGAAGATTGGAAGATCATCAGGTAACGTTTGTGTGTTGCAGCTTCTTGGTGAGTCTGATACCTATTCTTGGAATTTAGTATTGCTTTATTAACAACGTATAGGAATTTTAAAATGAAATTTGTGTTAAAATTTCGGTGTCAGAGGACACTATAAAAACACTCGATATACCCTGGTCCTGTAATATATCTACACACAAATTCACACACTACTAGATCCTTCACATACGTACATACAATTACAAGTTTACGCCCGTACACGAACATATGACCATGTGCACATTCAAATACTACACACTCACTCTTCCTCTCTTACACGCATGCACGCTCGCGTGTCTACACGCACGCACGCGCATTCAATATCGGGTCTCTAACTACGTTCTACGTACACGCTACTTAACCTACATTATGTCTGTGATATTGTTTGTTCTTTACCTCGATTATGCTATTAAGAAATACTTCCATAATATTCATATTCAAGAATTCTTATGAGGGTCTTATTATATAGAGATCAGGTTTCCAACATTTATAGTTCCTACTTATTGAGTTTTCTAAGATAATAACAGAATATAGAGGCAAATCTGAGGTATGTAAATTATCAAACGGCACCGAATCTGTGCTAGCTCAGCGGTGAGATGGTGCTATTCGTTCGAAGGTGACCTCCTCAATTCGGTGAACGAAAAATTCGTGAGGTAGTCTGCATAATTTAAGAGAATTATGAGGATATGTGTAACGTATCATTCGTGTAACAACGTGGTCTTACCTCCAACCCTTTTCTCCATAAACGGAGAGATGTGCTGGGCATAGATATTTGGATCTAGGGGATAATAGGATAATAGTTGGATAATAGGAGGCCGCTCTCCGGAAACGGAGAGAGGAGGTCTATGCCTAGCAGTGAGATATTAAGAGGCCTTTATTTTAGCTGGATCATGGATAAATGGTCATTATTTTCTCGTCATTGTCTCCAGAGCTCTGTCAGAAGTACTCGGCGAACGTTTGCCCTACGACAGCCTGGATGAAGTCCGCGATCGGCTCGGGGAAGTGAGCCCCACACTCGTGTGCTACGGCGAGGTCCAGAATAATAACTATTTCGCGCAGGCACGTGCGCTCGCTCAGGTAAATATCTTGCTTTCAATTTCGTTTTACCTTTATATTACTTTGAAGAGCAGATGGAATTTAGTCTTTCTTATCTCGACATCAAAGCAGCAGTTTGGAACATATATCATCATTCTCCTGCCCTTATTCAGGTCTAAGTGGGGTCGGTACATGTTTTAAACATTTTTTAAACATTAAACATGTTTTGGCTAGTTATTTTACGATCGGCTGCCTGTCTGACATCAACGTACCTTAGACGCCTTTTAAGCTACCTCGCTAAGAAATGGGTTGTCTATTCTACTTAATCGGCATAGAAGTTTATAAAAAATACCTGTTTGTTAAAATTCTGTCTAAAGCAACCCTACAATTTCGTATTATTATACAATGTTTTAATATCTGCTAAAATCATGTAACATATAACTTATTATAGAGTCTACAAAAGCCAGTGTCCGGTAAACTAGACGTGCAATTGAAGCAGTTAGAGGACTTCTTTATGACGGACGCCATAAGTCGTGCATCACCCACCATGGCTAAGTGCGTCCAGGCCGTCATCAAACAAAAACAATCACCTTACTAAACCACTAAAAAATACACGGATACATGCTTATCAACACAAATTCCTTAAATACTTCTATAGTAGTACGTATAAACTTTAGCACGCAATGTTTTGCGTACAAAACACGCGAATTTACGTGCTCATAAATTTAAAATTTAAAAATAGCTTTGTTTCTGAACTTATTAACCGATCGAGATTACTATAGATTTGTCAATACGGTTCTCTCTTAACGTGAAATATCTTTCTTCAATAGTAATTAATATTAGTTGACATTTCAAGAAATCCACGATTTTCTTCTTAGTAAAATTGATTCGTATATATTATATATGTATAATGTAACGTTTTCTTACAGTTAGAAAATGTAGTTTTTCATCGAAGTCATTCAATATAGATTTCTCTGCAATTTTCAAAGTACTTTAAAACATTAAATTATTATTAATATTTCTATTAGAATGATTATAAAGATAACCCAAATCTATTATCCAGTTTGCTTGTACTTATTCGTCTTACAATTAAGCTGTCAAATATAAATAAAAAATATTTTTGCTTTGAAGTTACCGCTATTATAGCTTACAGTAGTAAAAGCCTTGAAAATTTTAATATTAGCTTTGGCTCCCATCGAACTTAATATTTTCAAAATATAATTACGATTATCTGGACGAATTCCGAGAGATTTATCAACTCGATACGGCGATGTACAAAAATTGATATTTTTTAACTGAATATTATATTTTTCGTTATAAAAAAGTATAAAAATACAATTAAGTTTTCTCGCTAATTCTTGGCTTTTTAAAAGCTAGAATTTTCATAAACTCACCACAGAAAGCTAGAGCTGTGAATGTAGCAAATTATATATTTCCATTTTAACGTACATTAATTTTAAGTAAACATGTAAAAAATGTATTAGGTACAGTCGGACGTACGTTCCTCTTATAATTTAATTCATATGGTAAACATGCGTTCAACTGTACACAATCCATTTAAAGTTATTTATTTTGTATTATGTAAGAGGTATAGCGATTTTATCCGATATTCAAATAAATAATCAGTAGAAAGAATCATTGGAATGTAATTTTCTTAAATGACAAGAAGTCGATTCAAGGACAGGTATTGTAAATAAGCGTTTAGTATAAAATAAAGTGTAGTTATAATGATGCCATGTCTTTTATTCTACCTCCAAAAAATATTAATACAATTATCGAAATTCAATTCAAAATTGAAAGTGATTTCGGTTCTACACAGTTAATTCGTGTATAGTCCTGAAATAGAAAAAGGGATATATTATAAGCTTCTGTCAATGATATATTGTGTGGACCATAGAGTTATTAATACAAGAATAGGAGAGCTAGAGGCTGGCCTGTAAGTGATAGTGACACATATAATTGTAATGTAATGCGAGACGCGCGGCAGGCTACGGTTGCGGCGTCAGTCGCCTATTAAACGGTTTCATAAGACGTTGTATGGTGTTATTTACCTTAAATCTCGGAATATTACAATAATGAGAGGGAAGATTAAACTCGTATACTTTTTAAAAGCTTTTATTCAACTTGCAATGTATGTATGTGAAGGTGGAATCTTAGAAGATAAATTTGCCCCCCTTCCCGGTGTCCGATTGAGCTGAAATTTTTCATATTGGTCCAGTTCCGATGACAATGTATGTTTACGATAACCATGACCTGATACTGACAGGATTGGTTCCAGATGAGGGAACTCTTCAACGGTTAACAGCAGGTACATAAAATTTTGTTAAAGGCTTTTAAAAAAGCTTTTTTAACTTATTTATCTTTCTCTAATCACACATAAGAGACAAATAGATTTTTTTCTTTCTCTTTATTTGGCACATTTTAGGCTGGCTACTTATCCTTACTCTAGTATAATAACTCTATAGTGCGGACTGTAGTTCAAGGTATATGTCATTCATTTTCATACCAAAAATCATTTCTATTTGTCTCTCTATGTGAACGTTAAAGAGGGTTATACATACGCATTTATTTGCAGATTATTTGTTCATTTTATGGTATTAGCTATATATTTTGCTTTACAGGAGTGTAAATGTTAAATTACCGAGTTGTATGTTGGTCCGAGTCCAACATATTTCCCTGTCGTGCGGCAATACCCATAGTGGGTTTTCCGTTATATTAAAATATGCTCCAGCGGATTTGCGTGCAAGCCCATCAGACAGACAGACTTTCGCATTTATAATATTAGAAGAAATATCAGAATATTTGATCTCTAGAATATAATTTGGTATAAATATAAAATGCTTACATCAATTACTTTCTTCGCAGCATGTTTGTATTGGCATTCTTGCAAGGTTTCAAGGGCATGTTTATAAAATTGCGTGTGCGTAGAGTCCAAAGCGCTCGAAGGAGTTTGCTCTATTAGTCGTTTTTTACGATCTTCTATATGTTTTATCTTTGGTAATGTAGACGAAAATTGTTTTCGATCTGTGTGAATACAAGATTCGTATAAGAATTAATAATTAAAAAGATTTAACTTATTTCAGAGCAATACAAAAACTAAAAGATGTCTTTGCATCTTACAGCGATACTTAGTGGAAACGAAAATAATACACAAATATTGTCATGTTACACGTAAATGTTTCAGTTTTTTGGTAGTAGACGATATAATGACTGTCTACGATAGCACTTTAAGTTTATAATTATCACCTGATATTAAACAATATATCAGTTTCATTTAACTACAGTACGGTACAGTACTTTGTTACAGAATAAGCGCCTCGGAATAGATGTTTTTCTAGTGGTTGCTTATTTTTAATATATTTGGACTTTATCTCGGACCACTTAAACTGATAAAAATTAATTGCCTTGCACTATCGAGTTATTGTTTGATGTTAATCTAGCTGCGGTAACTAAACAACTGCTTCTTATAAAAAGCGTTGTGAAGAAAATAACTTTCTGCTGAATTCGACGGCAGGACTGTCGGAACAAGCACTTACCTCTCTTTTCAGCATTAACTTTTTGTTTATCTTGTACACATGACTTTGTTAGAATGCATTGTCTACAGCAGGTGCATTTGCTATTTTCTTGTTCACGAATCAGATTTTGTAACTCAACGAGGTTTTTATTTTCTTCATCTATTAATTTTCGTTGTTGACGTCTAGAAACACTATCTTCTATTTCTTTTTGTTCCTGCTGTTTTGTTCTGTAGGATATAAGCAGCTAAATTAGTATGATGGTCTTACTTGATATAATAAATAGAAAGCTTAGTTATTTATTAGCTTTGCCATTACAGCAGTTTAAAAACACTATTAAAAAGAGGCTGATACAAAAAGCCTTACTATACTGTTATACTATACTGAGGATTATTTGGACGATAAGAATGCGTGGATATAGATACTGTCCGACCTTGTACAAGATATTAATGACTTCATGTAACTAGTTATAAGTATTATAACAGCGGTAGTAACAGCTTTCCAAACCAGCAGTAGAGTTGACGATTCAAAAGTACTTGTTTACAAGTTTATTTGAATAAAGAAAATTTTGAATTTGAATTTGAATTAAATAATAATCAAAATCTGTTATTTACCGATCTAACCAACGTTCTACACCTTTCTGAACAAATTCATCGTATTGTTTTTTTCTATTTTCTTCAAAATCTTTAATATCATTGAATATTTTTGTAATCTTTACTGAACCATATTTCTCATGGTGTATCTGAAATGAGAAATTGTTTTCGTTACAGAATTTTGTATCTTTAAAATATATCTTGTACCTACTTTTTTAATCATCTAAGTGATCCAATATTTTACATATGTTGTCGCCAATGACTTTCGCTTTGTACAACACCGTCGTGAAACGAGTATCGCCCCCTTTTGACTGAAATGGTGGCAGCACTGTGTCGTGTTGTTTCCGGTGGATTTTTCCTATAAATTGCTAAAACGTTTCAGTTGCCTGAGGTTGCTAAAAACTATAGGCGCCCTAGAAGCGTTCTATATGACCCTGACGATCATCTTACGATCGCTAACGCCAAACACTTTACACACATTCACACACAGCGTCTTCGCCGGCGAAGACGAGGTCCCCGCTTTCTCACGTCTAGCGGCCGGGGCGTCCAACCCCATCCGTTATGACACTAGGACTCTTCCACAGTCCGATAATAGTCCTCCACAGGGCGTCGCTTTAAGCCGAGGTTCGGCCTCACGGGAGGCACCCTTAAGGCGACGCTCCCAGGATGCTGCGGGCCTCTTTTCGAGACCCGTTCTCCTAGCACTTCACCCCCGGCGATGCTTCTGCGCTCGCCCACTCTCCCGGTGGCGCTGTCAAAGCCTTCATGGCTAACAGCCTTAGTTAGTGTCCGAAAAAAAAAAAAAAAAGTTGGCTGAGTCTATGTTCGCCTTTCAAAAGAAGACCATCTCGGAACGGGAATTATGGTATTTCTATTACATCGTGTTATTGTATAGTGTGTGCGCTAACACATACACTATATACTTTTTTACTTTATAGTATATTCATATTACCCTATTGAAAACAATTTTCTCTTTGCAGTTGATCTTTTCTTGATACTTTCTCCATATTTCGCGTATTTTTTCCTCTTTTTGTTCCCTTCGTGCTCGGATATCTTTAATATATTTGTTTTGCAAGTCAAACTCTTTCATTTCTTGTTTTTCCAAGAATAACCTTAAGGACTTTAAAGGTATGTTTGATTTAAAGTAATTTATTGTTAAATCATGAGTTAATATATTATTTTATTATAATTGTAATGTATGCAGGTTGAGATTTGTGTATACAAGATAAGTTATCTTGTATATTTATATATAAGACATATATATGTTATACATACATGAACATAGTCATAATAACTCACACAAGTACTTTTGCCCTTATCCCACTCTAAGTGGGGTTGGAAAAACATGTTATAAACATGACATGATTTGGCTATGTATTTTTTTACCGGACGCCGGTCTGACGTTAACTTACCTTAGTGGTATTTTAAGACACCTCGATAAGAAAGAGTTTTAATGGGTTATTATAAAAAAATTATTCCTTTTTATGGCGTGATTTGGGTATCAATAGGTATATGGGTAAGAATGAGTGATCATTTCGGTTACTTGGTGACTGAAATCTACTCATTAATGCCATAAAGTCCCTTAGTTCTTAGAACATTATTACGTTTTATTATTATTGAATATTTTATAGTTAGTAATGAAGCGGCGGTAGCGGAATAGTTCGGACTCGGACAATCGAGAGGTCGTGGGTTCGAATTCTTGCCACTCCTAACACAAGCATTTAGCTTTGTTGGAGGGCTTAACAAGTGTACTAGTAATTGGAACCTAAATTGCTAGTAAGCTTTATAAAAAACCATAACGTTTAGTTGTTAATAAAATACCAAGCGTTGGTTGTGACATTACTTCAATTTCAGCGTCTCTTTTCATAAGTTGTGTGATTAAACTTCCACCAAGTTCAAATTTCTCGTCTTCTTTTTCTTTTATTCTTTTTTCTTGCTTCATTTTAATCCTAAATATAAATTGATTATTATTTAATAAAGTATAAATTTAGGTTCTATAGTAATAATCATTAAGAACATACATTGCTTCATTAAATTTCTCTATATCTTTAGCATTTTGTGTGTTTCGCAATTTATCTGTCTTTTCATTAATTTCCATATGCTTCGAATCGAGCAATGATGTTGCTTTTGGTTCGTTCAGTTTTCGAATATCAACTTGTGCTTTTAATTCATTTTGGAATTTTACTTGCAGGTCTCTTTCTTCTAAAGTTTTTGATTCAAGCAGAGCGCTACAATTGTAATATTTATCATAAGTTACCATTTTTAAAATACAATAATATTTACCCACAACTTCGTTCACGTCAATTTAAGTGTTAAAAAATACTCAATTATTTGTTTTTTCGTGCTCCCGAAGAAAAAACGGGATTTTTTTAAATTCTATTTCCTTATGAAATTTTAAATATTTATTTACCATTAAAAACATCAGAAAATATTATTAAAAAAAGTGTACAAAGGTATCACGGTCTAATATAGTATTAGGTTTTATTTCAATTGGATATCAAATTTCACCTATGTTGCTTTAGCAGATTAGCCGTGAAAGCGTAACAGACAGACATTCTCATTTATAATATTAGTACAGATATAACAATTTTTGATGAAACTACTAATTAGATAACGATTTTAATTCCAAGTTATCTTGTAACTATATTTGAGTTATAATTGCGTACTTTTGTAATTTAAGCATTCGAAGATACCTTAGCAATTGTCGTCCATAACAACTGTTTGCAAAAATTGATTCTCTGGCTTTAATAATTGCTTCAGATGTATTTTCATATTTCTTATTCTGTGAAAACGTTTTTATTGTCTCTAAAAGTTTATCGTTCTTAGTTTTCATTTGTTTTTTTAATTGATAAACATGACCCTAGAATATTACAAGGAATATATATTATTTTTAAATTGGTACATAAGTAGACATAACAGAGAAAAAATTACTTAATTTTGAATTATTTAAGGTACATATTGTAGGTAATTTTTAATGGCGCTCAGACAGCGACATCTAGTGACCGTTATTCCAGTACTGTACAAATTGATGTTACGCTAATATGATCGAGTAAAAAACTCGCACTAGGCACACTGCAGCGGTAAAGCAGCGGTGACATCGAAAATACAAAACTATATCTTCATTAGATGACATTGGAACAATAAATATTTACATTACTCAACAGATAATTCAGGATTCTATAGAGCCGATCTCGCATCGGAAAATATAAATAGACCACGTATAAATAAAGATAACAATACTGACAATTTAAAAAAAAGGGCAGGGTAGAAGAGAGACTTGATTCAGCACAACATAGCGTCCAACTCACATCGGAAATTCCTTTAACAGCAGTTCATTCAGATGCCATTAAGCAGTTAAAAGAAGAAGCATACTTTACTTACTTGTACAGTATCTGGCCAACGTTTCATCCAATTCTGTGACTGTTCTGTTAAGCTTTTAAAATATTGTTCTCTATTGTGGTCAGTGGTTTCGGGGATTTGTTTTCTTTGCAGACGATCCCATTCTGTTCTATGTAAAACTAAATAATTCTGTTGGCCTTTCATGGTTTATAAACAATGTATGTATTCATTTCATGTAAATTATTTTTAATTCAACTAATTAATAGAAATCTATAAGGCCATGAATCGTATAACAAACTAGGATATCTACACTTTCGATTTTCCTCGTTTCCAGCAAATGCAAATGTGATTTGGATTAGGTCTCAACTTTGGTTTTGGCTTTAATATACTATTTTCTAACAATAAGTAAGTTTATTGGTGCATGAGTGTTTATGCATTTCTGTATGTCAGGAAAACTTTTATAGGTTGTCACCGACCGACGGCGAAGAGTAAAGGGTATGTCGGACTTTCAACGACTAAAAACCTGATAGTGCTCCATCACGTTGCTATGTATGTTTATGGTGCTTTAACTAAACGGATCAAAATTTTAGGTAAAGGTTAGTCCAAACCTAGATCTAATGGTACTACAATCAATCAGGGCTCTGTGTTAAGGATGCGCCTGCCTCTTAATTAGAGAAATTGATTATTATTCGCACCTGTTTACCGCAAGGTCATCACAGCTTACAACGCTTATGCTGGTATGCACTGAAAGAATAAGTCAGACTGGGTCCACTTTGACACCATAATTAATTACTCTTACCGTCTTTAAGAATACTCTCACATTTAGGGATTAGAAAAGATTTCTGCAGTTTTATACACCTATATAACTGAGAAGATCAATCATAACTGAGAACTCCATAGTACAGAAGTTACAATAAAATTATTTTGCTGTAATCCGCGTTTATCAAGAGAATACACGCAATACACGTAGAACACGCCGGCACACGTATCACAAGACACCGCCAATACCAACACTACATACAAGCACGACACACACTCACTACCACAACCTCTACGATCGTTCGCCCCGAAACCGAAGCATCATCAGGAGGATAGGCTCCACGAACAAATGTGTAATGCATCGCATCAATCAAGATCAATTATCCCAGAGACAAAATTCTCAATTTACTTTTATAACTGGGTCCTACAGTAAAAGTATTGGCAATACTTTGTAACGGAAGGAAAAGGAAGAGCACGGACGTTGTAGCATAGAGATGTGAAGATGGTGATGTGTGACGGGAAGGTGTTGAAGTCATGTTGAAGGTCAAGTTGTTGAAAAAATTTATTTATTTATTTTCTTTTTATACATATATTTAGAAAAGAGAAAGAAAAATTTAAAAAGAACACATGTATAAAGGCGGACTTATCCCTAAAAGGGATCTCTTCCAGTCAACCTTTGAATAATAGAAGGAAAAGGACAAGAATTGAAGAAGAAAGGGAGTGCGGGTCATATAGAGAAAAAGAAAAAGTATATAAATTGAACTATTTAATCTATCAAATAATTTTGGTAAAATAAATAGATGAAAAAATGCTACTAATATATAATTAATTAAGATAATGATTTTCTAATCTGTGACTTAAATACCGAAAGGGAAAGAGAATAATAAAAAATAATAAATTTATTGACTTTTGAGAAAATCTTTTCTTATTTATTTTATAAAAATATATAAGAATAATATCTGTGTTATAACTTTTTACATTACAGTATAGCGGGCAGTTTTGTGGGGCACAGTTATTAGAATAATAATGGTATAATTCAACTTCCCTTCCACAGCTCGACCTAATATTTAAATGCCAGAGGATATAAAAATACTTTACCGTGGTGCTTATAATTAAATGGCGATAAAGTAAACGTTGTAAAGCGAAATGGAAAAGATCGCCCATTCCAGGCGGCCCGCAGCCCATCCGTCAATGTCGTAGACCCTAACTTGCTGTATATTTTTGCATAAAAATAACTTACGCTACGCTGAAATGGTCCGGGGAAAGATAAATAGACCAATATGTTATGATATGAGATAAAAATTGAATAAAATTGTGGACTTTTTGTTATTTATAGTTCTGTTCTACACATGATGTGCACATTTCACACCATCGATGATGCTTCTCTCACCAGATGACGTTTCAAAATCCGTGCAAAATAGAACAAGGGTTAGCAGGTTCAAATCAAAAAAGGAACCTGGGAGGTTTGTAATTAAATATAAATAATTTTTATAATATATAATTTATACCATTATTATTCTAATAACTGTTCCCCGCGGAATTGTGAGTTATACGGTAATGTAAAAAGTTATAACAAAGATATTTTTTCTTTATATTTATTCAGTAATTAAGTATAAAATTAATGAGGTACAGAGGTACTCAGCTGAGTAGAATAGACTATTCTCATTTCTTAGCGAGATGTGGTAAAAGGCGAATAAGGTAACTTGACCCGCCGTGTGGTACCCGGCTGAGTAGAATCGACACCCTCATTTCTTACTGAGGTGTCGTAAATGACGACTAAGGTAAGTTGACGACAAGCAGGCAACCGGTAGTAAAATACCTAGCCAAATCATGTTACAACATGTTTGAAACATATTGTTCTGATCCCACTTAGAGTGAGATAAGGGCAGGAGAATGATGGTAACGATGAATTTCCGCATCGTTTTGCAGAATATTTTAATGAAGTGTACATTTTTTATATTTAGTTTTAGTTCTGAAGTGTGCCCACGTGTACTTTAATAATATTTTAATAGACAGCACTTGACATGCAGGTAGCTGACCCTTATGTTACGAGTAACAAGCAGTTGATGTTCAAAGTACATTTTATTATTAGGACCTAGTGTCTTAAAAATTTGTTATATGATGTCTTCGTTCGTATTTTTAGAGGCTGCTATTTTATAATTGATCGATAAATTGTTTGAAAGTTAATTTCGCTCTGTGTATATAAGAACAAACTAACATACCGCACATTTTATATTTCCTTGTACTTTTCCAGAATTTTAAAGTTTTTTATAAACTGCCCCGTTAGTGTCCCGAAGGAGACGTATTTTAACTTAAATCCGCAATCAATTACATCAAACAGAGCGCGCAAGAAGAACCGATACGAAGTTTTCCGGCGCAAACTGAAATTTATAGTTTTTCAAGTTGGATGCCTCCGCGGACGGCGTAATGGCACTGTAATAAATACTGTAATACCTAAAATTGAGAATAATATAAAATAAAAAAATAATATACGGGACACTTACACACACGGTCGTCCGTACCCAAAGTAAGTAATTTAATACTTGTGTTATGGGAGACAGACAACTGGTGAATATATACTCATATATTTTTTAAACACATACTTAAATACAAATATACACCCAGGCTCAAATACCAACAAATTCATTTATAGAAAATGTTGGCCCTCGGCGGGAATCGAATCCGCGAGCCGCGGAGCTGAAGGCAGGGTCACTACCCACTACGCCAACGGGGAAGTTTGAACTTCCCTTGTTGAGAAGAAGAGCAAGCGAAAATTTAGGTTCAGCATTTGTAACATATCCTTTGTGATTTTGTCGTGGAGTCTATCTCGTGACGATGTTTCGATTCCGGGGCGAAACAATTATCAAGATGTGCAGTGCTTGTGTATGTTTGTGTTATTGGTGGTAGTGCATGAGTTTTTACAGATTCTGCATGTATCAGGTATGGGAACGGATAGTACACTGTACATTTAGCATTACATATATTTTCTTTTATCCCGGAAAATAGCAAAATTAATTTTCATTACTTTTGAATCATATTATCTCACCAGCTTTTTAATTATGGGATCTCATGGCTTTTATGCCGACTTCATTGTTCTACATGGTCATATACATACATTCAAATGGCTATCATCCTCTGCCCTTATCCCACTCTAAGTGGGGTCGGCACAACATGATATAAACATTGTCACATGATTTGGCAACGCATTTTGCGACCAGCCGCCTGCCTGACGTCAACTTACCTTAGTCCTATTTTACGACACCTTGGTAAGAAAGAGGGTGGTCTATTCGACTCAGCCGGATACCACACAGCGGGTCAACTTGCCTTAGTGCGCCTTTTACGACACCTCGGTAAGAAATGAGGGTCTATTCTATTCATACCGGATACTACACGGCGTGATGGAAGTTGAAGTGGTAAGGTAGAAAAATGATTATATACAATATTGAACCTAGGTACAATATATCGGCATTTTATCAGACCACACAGGAATTTAATTGTATCACATTCGCAAAGTTTCTAACACTGTACTAATGGACCGCACGGTCACATCTGTGCACCGTTTAAATTAAAAGTAATTTTCTTATGCAGAATTAATTAATGACTAACCAGCTCAATAGGGTTCATCAAGCGGAAGCGAAAGAGGGAGACATATATATCAAATAAGCACTTACAAGAAAAGGATGCGAGATGGAGCCTGAAGTTGAATGAATTTATGCCGGTCCATTTAGTTACGCGTCAATTTGGCGCGAGTAAGGTTGTGAGTGAGGTTATGTTCTGACGTCACAGAAAGCCCGCGAATTGCGTCTACTTGACGGAATATTTACGTAAAAAGAAAAACTTTAAATTTAGTGTTAATATATTTCTTTATTGTTATAATTTATTTATATTTAAAATAAAAGTGTTGTGTTCAAGTAGAGGGGTGTGATTTATCAGGAAGTTTAAGAGGAATATAGGTAAATAATAATAAAGATAAGACGTCCGGGTGTGCTTTGAAGTGTGATATATTTGAGTGAGATGAGCGTGGCCAAAAATAACTGAGATATTAGAAATACTGTCTGTGTATGTTTTCTTTGATATGATTCCACGAAATGTAGAGCAAATTGGTAATAAGTTTGGTATTGTTAGTAATTTCGGCGATCTTAATTTTAAAATTTTATATTTAAAAATCAACGAACATAGCCGTCGTTTTTTGTTGGACTACAAATTAAAAAGAATGTTTTAACAATATTTTACTTGTATAAGCGAATTATAAAAAAGTTAAACGCATAATTAATAATTAGAACATTTTTTCGTAAATATCCTTCGTAATATAATATCAATTATGTGTAACAAAACACATAATTGATATATATTTTATCTAGTTTAATTTAATACATACGAATTTAAATTAAGTACATTTATGTAATACATTTAGAAAATACTTTATTAAAAAGTTGCGAATTTATTTAAGCTAATAAATATAATTGTACCCGAGATTTCATTAAAATAATTTAAATTTCTTTAGTTATGTGCCTATTTTGTTATGTATTAAATTTTATTCCCGGTCAATACCTATATAAGATTCATTCGTAACAAATTTCATCATATTGGTCATCGGATTGGCCGTAAAAGTGTAACAGATAGAAAGATAAAAACTTTCGCATTTATAATATTAGTATGGATGTTTTATCTAAAATGAGAATGATCAAATTGCTGTTGACTTTATGGATGGCAGCATATAAGGTGTTAATAATTGGAAGTAGGGGGCATAGGCTGAACAGATTCCTATGAAGCCAGATAAATTCAAATTCAAAATATTCTTTAATGAAATAAACAAGTGCTTTTGAATCGTCAACTCTACTGCTGGTTTGGAAAGCTGTTCCTACCGAGAAGAGCCAGCAAGAAACTCGGCGGTTGCTCTTTTAAAAACATAAATCTTGTTACTAGTAACATTTAGTCATTACTGTCTTGTACAGGGTCGAAGAATAGCTATATCCAGATATTATCTTATCTTCTAAGTAATCCTCAACAGTATAGTTGGCTTTAGGTATCAGCCTCTTTTATAGATATATAACCAGAATTACTAACTACTTAAACATATTAAAGCTTATGATCTTCCTGCTCTACATCAGCACAATATGGTTGAAACATATTATAAACATGTTGTCACATGATTTCGCTAGGTATTTACGTCCGGCTGCCTGCCTGACGTCAACTTACATTAGTCGACTTTTGCGACCCCTCGTTAGGAAGAGGGTGGTCTATTCTGGTTAGCCGGATACCACACGTAGGTCAAGTTACCTTAGACCCTTTTTACGATACCTCGGTAAGTAATGAGGGTGGTCTATTCTACTCAACCGGATACCGCACGGCGGGTCAACTTACTTTAGTCGCCTTTTACGACACCTCGGTAAGAAATGAGGGTGGTCTGTGCTACTCAGCCGGATACCGCACGGCGGGTCAACTTACTTTATCCGCCTCTTACGACACCTCGGTAAGAAGTGAGGGTGGTCGGTTCTAATCAGCTGTATACCACACGGTTTTTACTAAAGCTTACTAAAGTAGCCATAAATCGAAGTACGGAATGCAACTTTAACAGCATATTTGGAAATTTTTCTAAAAACATATCTCTCTGTCATCATATCTTCTCTAAAACATAGCTCTATACCTATCTTGTATTCAGCGGAGGTGAAAACCTATTCTCTTGTCATAAGCAAGTGTAAAAAGAACCAGATAAAACCGTGAAAATGTTCTCTGTACTGCATTTCATATTTTAAAAAAATATCCAAGATATTATATTAACTTTTCCTTACATAACCTCAAAATGTGCCTTTAAATCAATAAATAAAATCATATCCAGAGGGAGAAACAAGTACTTTAGAAATGTTATACTGTTTCAACATGTTTAGAAAATGAAACCCGCTTATCATCAGCATAAATTACGCAAAGAAATTAAGAAAACTATATCAGGAAGTTAATCCAAAGTTGCTCCGTAAACAGTAATTTCCGCGGTTTGTTCGTAATTTTGGCGCACGTGCTAAGAACATTTTTCCCATTAAGATGTCCGCAGTTTCTCAAGCCCCATTTATTTATGTGAAAAGTTTTGAGAAAACAAATATAATTCATTATTACTAGTAAGCTGTATGCGTTTGAAGAGCTTATTCATATTTTACGTATTTCTTCTATTTGAACTTTAAATGAGTTAAACTTTCTTTTCTTAATTTACTATTCATTGTGTAAAGTAAAACGTTTGAAACGAAATAAAAGAACGAATAAATAAAATGAAAAGTAAATGAATTGAAATTTGAAACAAATTTTTTCGATAAGATTTATCTTGACTGTTATCCAAGCGGATGCTAAGTAAACAGTCTAGTAAAGCACGCTTGGCACTGTCAGAGTAGACCTCTCTACGATATCTACACAACACCGTATCGAAATATTAACTTCTTTAGCAAGACGGCTACGCTTGTATCTTTAGAGCTAATCGTAGCAGAAGCAACAACTTACTAGACCAGAATAGCGAAGACAATTGCGAAGATAAGTTTAATATAACAAATAACTATATAATAACCTTTATTAAAGGTATGAACCAGAAATCAAACCCCGTACAAAAAATAATGCGCAACACAGATTGTTAGAAAGTTAAAAGCAATGATAAACTATATATCTGCGCTGAATAAGCGTATAATGGTTTAGTACTTTATATAAAAAGAATTATATAAATATAAAAAGGTGAATATGTAATACATTCTGCATTACAATCTTTCAGTTCATTTCAATGTAGCAAATTATCTTATTATTCCTTTTGTATTATGGGATCACGCAAAGTAACACTCTCTTCTATTCTTAATAGAAGTAAAATTCAAAGTAGATAGCTTTTTTTTTAAATTAAGTAAAACAAGCATTCAAGTCTTCGCTGTTTGTATAAGCAAATACCTATTTAGAAGTCTATGATAGACTAACTTTCTTACACATGCTCGGAGATTTTCTCCTCATGCGATTTCCGGAACTTTGCAAGTCCCTTTTGATTTGTGTACAAAGTTTTCTTGAACAAACGTAGAAGGCGAGACGGAAGAAACGAAAATGAAACAAAGTTCTTTAAAGTGATTTTATGTTCGTATTTTATAAACCTACCCGCGGCGCATAGGTATTAAGAGTTTCGTTTACATACATATCATAATATATATGTAAACGAAAATCGGGTTTGCGATTTTGTCGTGGAGTCTATCTCCTGACGATGCTTCGGTTACGGGGTGAAACAATTGTTGAGATTGTGGTGGTGAATGTGTGCAGTGCTTGTGTATTGTTGTGTCATCGGTGTCGGGTAGTGCATGAGTTCTTACAAATTCTGCATGCATCAGGTATTGGAATGAATAGTACACTCTACATTTAGCATTACAGATATTTTGTTTTATCGCGGATTATAGCAAAATAATATTCTTATTACTTTTGTATTATGGACCTCCGCAAAGTAACGCCTAATTCTATAAATTATTTGAAAATCGGGTTTTTAATGTTCCGCTAAACTTACATTTTTTTATTACAACTTACAACACAATAAAAATAATTAGCGACATTGTCCCATCCAATTACGCGTGAAGGGAAATAAAGATTTATTTCTATGTATGAGACTTTACCTATATATTATTTTAATTTTAGTAGGAAAGTACTTGGCTTGATATTTAAATATATTTTTTTTAAATTATAATAGAATTATTTTGCCATAATCATCAATTTGTTAGAAAATCTATGTAATGCTAATTGTAGTAAGCAAAACTGTTCTCATACCTTATACAGGATTAATCACCGCAGGTATTACAATACACCAATAGCACAGTATAAGCATTACACACATTCACTACGATATCAATCGTGTCGCCCCATAACCGAAGCATCGTAAGGAGGAATAATTCCAGGATATTCCAGGATAAATTCAGGATATCAAGATAATTATCATGCATTTATGTAGATAAACGATTAACCCGTGTATCCTAAGTAAAGATCAGGTTAACTTACTGTTAGACCATTACGTCTTTTAATTTGAGGTGGGTTAGATTAATTTCAAGAGAGCGTGTGGTCAATATTAAATTTCTATGTATTTACTATAGATAGTTAGGTTATCCACAAATATATATACCAAAGTTTCCGTTAGAAGTTTTTTACTCGGAACGTGATTTTGAAAACATAAAAGAAGTTTATTTCAGTTCTTAAACACATTTAGGTGTTGACAGGTTAATTTGTTCGTATAAGTTATAATTAGTTTATGAAAGGAAAGCAGCGGGTTAAGAGAGTATAACACTTAAAGCAATCACCATTTTACCTCGATATATATCTATAGAAGGTAAAAAATGGTGATTGCTATAAATGTAATCACACATCAGGACGATAGGAGGAGAAGGATTTTGATGTGGAGCATATTCTCCTAATAATGCTTCGGTTACGGGGCGAAACGATCATAGAGATTGTCGTAATGTTTGTGTGTAGTGCTTGAGTGGTGTGTTGTAGGTGGCGGTGTTTTGTGTTACGTGTGGTGACTGGTCCTGCGTATATAAAGTCTGTTGAATGTTGCCTGCTTCCTACACTTAGCATTACATAGATTCTCTTAAAAAACGTGGATTATAGCATAATAATTCTATCATAACGTCTGAAAGATTTGATCGAGTTTACCTTATCAACTTCCCGCCTCGTACAAATTTATATATATAGTAATCATTTTCTGATCTCGACAAGAACGCCTAAAATAACACCTGGGTGACGGGCCTTTTTTACTTCCACCTTTTTTATGATTAGAACTAGAAGGTTTGAAGCTGTACATTGTACAATCCGATGTCATTGCTTTGGTTCCTTAGTATACCAAGTCCTAACTATTATTTGCAAAATAAAAAGAAGGCAATGCAGTTCGTGTTATGTAGAATAATAAAAAACCCAGATTTATCACTAGGTTTAATATTATTTAGTAGTTATCAGCAACCTAACGCAGAATCCAAGAATAAAAAACATATGTACTGATGACTTTAGTGGCCTTTTTATTCGTAATTAAACAAGTGTGCTTATTATGTTTGTAAACATTTAACTTTGATATATGCCGATTAATCAATAGACCGACTTTGACCAGAAAAAGAAATATTGAAATATAGCATCGCGTACTTACTCGCTGTTTGTGATCTTTTTGAATGTATTACGGACGTTTCATAGACTATAAGACCAGACTAACACTGGTTGATCGTGGTTCATTTGAAACGTTAATTTCCATAGAGATCGCGATATACTGACCATAACTTCTCATTAAGTGCTCCTCAACATTCAGTCCTTCAACGTCTGTTACTACACTACACTATCGGAATACACTATTATCGGAAAGAAGTGAAAAGTTTCTACAACCCATCAAACAGCATATTGTCAGTTCCAAAAAAATGCTAGCATTACCGCACTTTTAACCTCTGTGTGTTGGCCAATTGTACTCAAAAAAGGGATCTTTAATTGCTTACTTTTGCTGTCTTCTTCTTCTTTGTCAACCGATGGACGTCCACTGCTGGACATAGGTCTCTTCGTGTGATTTTCGCAACTTACGATCTCATGCCGCTTGAATCCAGCGGCTCCCTGCGACCTTTTTAAGGTCGTCTGTCCATCTCGTAGGGTTTTCCGGTGCGGGGTCACAAATCCAACACCTTGAGACGCCATACGCCCATCGGTTCTTCGCACTATGTGCCCCGTCCATCGCCACTTCAGCTTCGCGACACGCTAAGCTATATCGGTGATTCTGGTTCTTCTACGGACCTTCTCATTTCTGATTTGATCACGTAGATATGCTCCGAGCATACCTCGCTCCGTCGTCCGCTGAGCGACTTACTAACGATATTCAATACAAATAGCTTGTAGTTAATGTATAGAACCGGCTATACTCACGTCTTATTCTATCGAGTTAGCTCGACTAGTTTCGAACCTAGCTGTACACAGTTCCCGCCGCGATAACGTCGTGTAAAGAGCTCATGAATAAGTGCCCCGGATGGGTTTGAAACTAGTCGGGCTAACCCGATAGAATAAGACGTGAGTATAGCCGGTCCTATACATTAACTATGAATACAACTCACGATAGTTTAAATTTAAAAACAAATAGATTGATTTTATTTATTAACATTGAGTAGCAGAAATTTTTATGTTATAATAGTCTCTTTCGAAGTTGTAAGTAATTTATTATGCACGAATAGTGACTTGTCTAACAGAGTGGCTTGTTTGATAGGCACCGATTCCAGATGCTAGTCTACTGACAAAGATGTATGCTAAACGATTAGTATTCAGATACTATAGTAAGCTGTAGAAAACCATAAAAGGTATTGATCTAAATAACTGTGATACTTTCCTAGGTGTTCACCTAGAATAGGTAAACTTGCTTAATGTCTGATTAATTGAATTATATACGACGATCTTTATAGAAAAGTGCGAAAAAAAACTTATATATGCGAGATTGCTGAAATGAAAGAAAGGATAAAATGAAAATGAATTCATGACGAATCTTCAGACTTTGTTCTTGTTTTTTTCTTCGGCAGGCGGCCGGTCGTAAAATACGAAGCCAAATCATGTGACAACATGTTGTGCCGACCCCAGTAAGAGTGGGATAAGGACAGGACAATGATGAAATATAGGAAACGAAATAGAGATTAACAAAAATAACATTGTTGCAGGAGGGCATGTTTTGGTGACCAGTGAAGTCATGTAATCATGACAATCAGTCAACGCAGAATGAAGTCAGGAGATCGCAATTGGTGGATGAGATTTATATTGGCTGCCATCACATTGGCCAGCGCGAACTCCCAAGGTAAGTCAATAAATATAAAATAAAGTATTAAAATAAAGTATGTAATATAAATATAAAACTAAGTCCCCATAAGCCATCTGTCTGAAGGCGAATCGATTTTCTCAAAACCTACTCAACAGATTTTTGTACGGTTTATACTAAAAGGTAGTGCTATTCTTCCGGAAGGTTTAGGGTAATATTAAATTACCGTTTTATGTAAATTGAACTAAATAAAACTTTTTGACACTGATTTCCACGCGAACGAAGCCGTTGGCACGTCCAGTCTTATATAAATGATGGAATTGTTTTTTGTACATATATCTTTAATATTGAAATGAGTTAATCTTGTATGTATATAATATATATGTATATATTCCGAATCTCGAAAACGGTTCTAAGGATTTTCATGGAATTAGGCATGTAGGGGGAAAAAATTCTATCTACCTAGGTTTTATTTTTACTTAATAAAACCTAGCCAGATCGATTATTCCTCCCCAAAACCCTCTACATCCTGAATTTCAAAAAAATCGTTGGTGCCGTTTTCTAAAATTTTGAAAAATTCTCGTATATATGTATATACAAGATTAACTCATTTAAATATTAAAGATATGTATTTTAATTACGATATAATTTATAAAAAAAAATTAAATAAACTGTAATTATAGTTCTTATTTTTTTTTTTTAATTTTTTCAGAGTTCAAACACAGTTCATCTTAACTCAGATGATTTGTTGTCACTCTGTTGTGTTGCTCCTAAGATATTATAAATATTGGAATCTTATCTATTCGAGACAGTTATGTATGTTTATTTGTTGTTTAATAGAAAACATTGCATGTACGCGTTTGTTACACTTCCGTTTATGATATTCAATTGTTTTTAGATAAGAACACGAACTTAAAGGTTTTTAAATGTTTTATTGTAATGATAAGCATTGAAATTTATTATTTATTTATCATACATACGGACGACGCGTTATCTTTAATATGTAAATGAGTTAATCTTGTATGTATATATATATTTTCGGAATCTCGAAAACGGTTTCAACGATTTTTCTGAAATTCAGCATGTAGGGGGGTTTGAGGGAGAAAAATTGATCTAGCTAGGTTTTATTAAAAAAAATCATTTTATCCCTATTTTTGGGAATTAGGGATACTAAATTTGATATTAAATTGAATTTTTGTCATCAATATTTCGGGGAACGGGTGGTCGCGAGGAATAAAAATACCTAGGATCGAGCCCCACCTACCCTATTATTTTTAATTTTTTTTAGTTTATTTTTTTATTTTGTAAAAAATTACCGAGCAAGGTCACCCAGATATTAAGTAATTAATAGAAATCATAGAACATCAGTAGAGTATTGCCTGCGGTGAAATTTAAAAGAAATGCAAATCTGTACAAATTAGTTCTTACTCCATACTGATCCCCATCTTTGAAATAGTAATTGTCATTATCTTCCTGCCCTTATCCCACTATAAGTGGGGTCGGCACATGTTATAAACATGCTGTCACATAAATTGGGTGCGTTTTATGACCGGCCGCCTGCTTGACGTCAACTTACCTTAGTCGCCTTTTACGACACTTCGGTAAGAAATGATCATGGTCTATTCTACGCAGCCGGATACTACACGGCGGGTCGAGTTACCCTAGTCGCCTTTTATGACACTTCTGCAAGAAATGAGGGTGGTCTATTCTACTCAGCCAGACACCACACGGCGAGCTTTGAAATAGTAATTGTATTGATAGAAAATTTATTGGCAGTTTAATTTGCTTTTATTTTTGTCCTGACAAAATAAAAGACATGACGAATATTTTAGCTGTAATAATTAGTGTTACTATGCGTAGAGTGTGGTATCCGGCTGAATAGAATTTTAGCACCGTCATTTCTTACCGAGGTGTCGTAAAATACAACTAAGGTAAGTTGACGTCTGGCAGGCGGTCGGTCGTAAAAAACGCAGCCAAATCATGTTACAACATTTTTATAACATGTTGTGCCGACCCCACTTAGAGTGGGATAAGGGCAGGAGGATATATAATTTTGTCCTGACAAAATAAAAGACATGAAGAATATTTTAGCTGTAATAATTATTGTTACTATGCGTGGAGGATAATGGAACAATCTTTACATGAATTGGCAAAGAAGGCAAGTCTGCCATTTCGCTTACTTTCTAATAAATTTCCATATTTTATTAAATTGCATGGGTCTCTATCTTAGGCTGTCGCTTACAATGTGTCGTTCCACCAGTGGCACCAGATTTAAGAGCCGCCACCAATATTAGCATCGTCGATCAGACAATGTATAAAAAGTCACAAAGTCGAATGTACATTAATATAATTTTTTGAATATCTGTTAAGAATTTTAGGATATTTTTACAGTTTAGAAAATTTGATTTTTTAGTTGAGCGCGATTCCCTTAAGTAAAAGATACGACAGTTCACTGCGCACTGAGCATTTTATTGTTTTTTTTTCACAATTCACTAAAGCCTATTTCTTTAGACAAAGTAAAGTATAAAGTATAAGACAAAGTAAAGTAAAGGATGTTAATATCTAAGAAAAAGATTAGAGAATTTTAAATAAAGAAGGGAAAATAACGCTCGCCAAGAAAGAAGTTTATCTTATTTTAAAAAGCCTTCTTTTGTTTCTCTATTTACTATTTAGGTTTGTCATTTATTGTTTTATTCTGACAAGTATAAGTTTACAATACAATTCGAGATTTTTAAGCTACATAGTATCTCTTTTCTATCAAACTGCTTCTGGTCTAATAAATACGATTTTTATGGTCATAAATTCATTTTATATTATGTGACATTAATACTAGTAAGTATATAAATATTGTTTCTACCTTTTATTGGTATATTATAAACTGTTTTTTTATAAAATAATAGTATCAATATTTTCAATTCAAATTCATATTTGGTTAAATATGAAGAAGCAGACAGGGATACTGTTAATTAAATAGAAAATACTTTGCTACACAGAAATAGAAGAAGTGAAGTAGTTACTATAAAGGCATATAATAATATTGTTACCGTAGCTCAGTTTAATAATTTAATTTTTTTGTTCAGGACATGCTTTTACCAACCGCTCTTTGCCTATACATTTTGCATGTTTAAAGCCGTCGCCGAACCTAATCATTAGTTAAATGTTTTATAGAACCAACTTTATAGAATATCACGCGATTATCTATACTAGTTACTGTAATCAAATCTATGCTTTCCCGTTCTTAACAATCTATGAGAAGTCCTTCCTATAATTTTGTTTCAGTGAAACCACGCTAGCGGGTAAAATACATAAGTATTAAACGTGTTTTGCCAAGTTTCCTATTAAGTGCTTTCACTGTAATTTTAATATCAGTTATATTGAGTTATGGAATGTAATAGACTTAAATCATAATTGCGCTGGTGTAGAGTAAGGAAGCCCATTTATTTAACAGTATGTTACGTTGATGGCAAGTAACCAAGTGTATGGAATTCAATCCTATACTACTAATATTATAAATGCGAAAGTTTGAGTATGGACGTACTCGAATGTTTGTTACTCTTTCGACGAATTCGCTTGACCAATATCGATGAACTTTGGCACAATTATTCCTTATACACCCGAAGAACACATAGGCTGTAGAAATCCTGTTAATTCTACAGGAATAGGATTATACTAAGCGACATCTATTATCAACCTATCACGCGACAACAGTCCACGCAAACAAAGTTGCGGGTAAAAGCTAGTGGTACATAAATTTATAATTTTCAGTTATATTACATATAGCTGTGCTTTGCGGTTTTTCGCCTGTAAGTTGTGTAATAAGTCAGATGTTGATCTAGTCATAGACGACAATAGGGACTTTTTTGTTTTTCTGGGACCATAAAGTTTTATATAAATAAATCGTTATGTCAGATGTTTATAGATATCTAGTCATAGACGACGGTCGATTTTTTTTGTCTGTGACCATACATTTTTATATAAACAAACAGTTATATATGAAAATCTTTTTAGATACAGTCTAACTTGTGCATTCAGTATCCTTTGTTCAATTTACATTATAGCAACTATTCATAGTATACTGGCTCGGTATTAATGCTTTCACTGTAATGAGTAATTTTAATACTAAAGCTAAATTGCGTTAGGAAATGGCTAACTTAATTGGAGTACATAATTTGTGTTTATTACAAGTTGATTTCGGTTATGTAAGGCGTAGCGTACAAGCCTACGCCCAAAAGTGGGATAGTACATATTACTATTATTAATTACATCGTATATATATATATATATTTTTAATATATGTCGTGTGGTATCCGGCATAGTAGATAGAATAGACTACCATAAATTCTTATCGAAGCGTCGTTAAAGGCGACTAAGGTAATTTGACGTCAGGCAGATCATAAAATAACAAGCCGAACATGTAACGACATGTTTTAAACATGTTGTGCTGATTCTACTTAGAGTCGGATAAGGGCTGGAGAATGATGATGACGTTGATATTTTTCAAAGTGACTAAGGTAAGTTGACCCGTCATGTGGTATCCGGTTGAGTAGAATAGCACCCTCATTTCTTACCGAGATGTCGTATAAGTCGACTTAGGAAGGACGTCAGGCAGGTCGTATAATAACAAGCCGAACATGTAACAACATGTTTTAAACATGTTGTGTCCAATCTACATAGAGTCGGATATGGGCGGGAGAATGATGATGACGTTGATATTTTTTAAAATATTTGGTTAAAACCACATTAAAAAAATAATCAAAAAATACGTACAGATACGTCCCAACATAAAATACGTCAATTTATCATTTTATTAAAACTTTATCTTCAACGGACTTTTAAGTTGAAAACTGTGTATAAGTGAAGTACATCAATCTCTTCAACTCTACGCTAATGTAGACGGAGCTTTTTAATTGCCAACATAACTCTCTTTAATTCGGATCACTTTGGACGGGTGAACGGGAGTCGTTTACGGAACAGATCAAAGCTTTATGACGTCATACTTAACTGTCGGTGTTTTAGCGCGGCCGTACACGCACCGGCGGTGAGCTTTTTTGAAACGTTCCTATTAACTTAGAAATTCTTATAACGCTGCTAATATCATAGCAGTTCTTAGCAGTAAGCATTATCATCTTCTTGCCCTTATCCCACTCTAAGTGGGGTCGGCACAACATGTTATAAACATGTTGTCACATGATTTTGGCTAAGTATTTTACGTCCGGTCGCCTGCCTGACTTCAACTTACTTTAGTCGTATTTTACTACTCCTCGGTAAGAAAGAGTGTGGTCTATTCTACTTAACCGGATACCACACGGTGGGTCAACTTACCTTAGTCGGCTTTTACGACACCTCGGCAAGAAATGAGGGTGGTCTATTCTACTCAGCCGGACACCACCCAGCGGGTCGACTTACCTTAGTCGCCTTTTACGACACCTCGGTAAGAAATGAAGGTGGTACTATTCTATTCAGCCGGATACCACACGGCATTGTTAGTTCTTAGCAGTAAGCATTATTATGATATTTAAATTGGAAAAGTTTTAAGCAAATACCCACTCTATGGTTGCTTAACGAAAGTTTTCATGGTGATTGGCGGTAGCTCTTTTTAATACATAATTCTTATAATTAATTTCATATCTTCATTCATACATAGTATGTATTTCGAAAACACAATGGCCTTAAGCAGTAGCAGTAGCCATTTACTAGGCCACTGGTGAGCCACACATTAATAAAGCATGTGAATAGATCCAGATTAATAAAGAACATAAAGCACAAAAATATTTATAGAAAATCATAGGCACCTGGACTCATAACTCCGTGAGATCATGCATCATCACAGGTTTCTCACAAAAATGTAGATTTAAAAATTAACTACATGTAAAGTAGATAATGCTTCTTTGAATGACGATGCGGACAGAAAACTATTTCAAATCTCCACGTTATTTGGTATAAGGAAACGCAGCTGCTTCGACCCGCTCCGCACACATTTCATCAATAAGTAAACATCGTCAACACGTCCACATTCTATACTATTCAGAGTGCCCGATTTTATTACCAAGAATCTCAATTTATTATTAAAAATCTAGATCAAAATCTCAAGATTGCTACATATTCTTAAATGCGGATATAGGTATCATATTAATTTATTAATCGCCAGCTGCTCCACCTGCGTGGAAAGATTAAAACCGTTATATAGTCTTTTGATAATCAGCCGTGTGATACCGGCTAAGTAGCATAGTACCACCCTCATTCCATACTGAGGTGTCGTAAAAGGCGACTAAGGTAAATTGGGCGATATGACCTTAACGTCCACCGCTATCCTACCGGATAATGTAGGCCGGATTCAACCCAACCCAGTCAACCCTCCTTGGGAATACCAAGGAGGGTTGACGTCAGGTAGGCAGCATAGCAACAGGCAACAGGCATAAATATGGTTAAAATGGGTCAACCTTTAAACCAACCAAACCAAACCAACCAAAAGCTAGACATATGCTGTCGCTTTTTTTAGAAGAAACTTTATATAGAACTTTTAGAGAGAACAATTTTGTAATACACGATTTTTTAAAATAACTATTACTCAGCGCACGCAAGGAAAGCTTTAAATTTTGCTGTTTTCGTACTATTTTTTATTGCTGCTCCTCTCCTATTCATCTTAGCGTGATGTTATAAAGCCTTTTTCAATAAATTGACCATATTAAACTGTTAGAATTTTTTTAATCGGTTGAGTAGTTCCTGAGATTAGCGCGTGCAAACAATCAATCAATCAAATAAACAAACTCTTCAACTTTACATATTAGTATAGATTATATTCTCAAATGCATATAAATATGTCCTACTCTATATCATAATAAAGAATCAGCTTTATTTAGGGGGCGATAAAGAAAAATAATTTCTAAATCCCCTTCGTAATATCCGAATAGTTTTTATTAAGATGACGAATAATTTACGAAAATAAATAGACCACTTTTGAAGCAACTCGTTTTATCTCATGTCGCATCATTAATTTCTATCACATCTATTTACTATCAAAGGCTAGTCTTTCACAATATAAAAATATCTTCTTATAAGACTGTGTTCAAAATCGGTGTGTGTCAAAGCTCATTAAATTAATCATTGTGTTTCCTTTATTGTGGCGTGCCCAGCTGTCGTTTTCCCTTTAGTAAATAGTAATACATTAATGTCTGGTCGCTTATGTGAAAATTTTTGATTTCAGATATATCGGCATGCTGCGATAAGGCCGTTGGGACATGTCGGAGCGTTTGCGAGAAGGTGAGTTGTTTATAAAAGAACCAATAACGAAATTAAAATTTTAAAGGTGCTTTCAAGTTTTTTTAATTCTGTGATAGACCAGATTTCAAAAACAATCAAGGCTTAGGTAAAGCGCGTTTACCTATAAGTATATTTTCATTTATTTTTTTTAATGTATCTTGTTCTTCTTATATGGATTTCCGTTCACAAGTCAACAGCCGGGTAAGAGGAAAGGTAAGTCGACCCGCCGTGTCGTATCGGGCTAAGTAGAATAGACCACCCTCATTTCTTACCGAGGTGTCGTAAAAGGCGACTAAGGTAAGTCGACCCGCCGTGTGGTATCCTACTGAGTAGAATAGACCACCATTATTTCTTACCGAGGTGTAACATAGGTAAGTTGACTTAAGGCAGGCGGCCGGTCGTGAAATACGTAGCCAAATAACAGTAAACAAGATGTTGTTCCGACCCCGGGCAGGAGAATGATGATAATTTATAGGCATGAAAATAGTTAAAGGGTTGTCATGTGAGCAGTTTTTACCTTAGTAGTGAAGTCTACGCAGATTATGTCGCAAACAGGAGCAAAATAAAAATCTTCAAGTCGAAGGTAGGGACAAAAGTGACAAACTTCCACATAAAACATTTCTAGATATAATAAAATTAATTCCACTGACCACGCGAGCAAATCGATATCAATCGTATAAATCGTCATAGAAATTATTGACGATTCAAAATACAATTAAACGCTTCAACATTATTCAAACAGTGTCGCAGAGAGGAAGCGAGCGTCACACGGCCTCGAGCGAGACGGAATTAAATACGAATGTATTAGTCCGGCCCTATTAGTGATGTTACCCTTAGTTTACATCCAAAAATATTATCTTTCTACTTTCTATAATATTTAAATGATGTTAATCTTGTATGTACATATATATTTTTTCGGAATCTCGGAAAAGGCTTCAACGATTTTCCTGTAATGCAGCATGTAGCAGAGAAGCATGGGGAGAAAAATCGATATAGCTAGGTTTTATTTAAAAAAAAATTGTTTTATCAGTTTTCAGGCACTGAAAAATTGATATATGTGAATGGATATATATGAATGATATATATGAAATCATCATCCTCCTGCTCTTATCCCACTCTAAGTGGGGTCGGCACAACATGTTACAAACATGTTGTCACATGATTTGGCTACGTATTTTACGACCGGCCGCCTGCCTGACGCCAACTTACCTTAGTCGTATTTTACGACTTCTCGGTAAGAAAGAGGGTGGTCTATTTCACCCAACCGGATACCACACGGTGGGTCAACTTACCTTAGTCGCCTTTTACGACACCTCGGTAAGAAATGAGGGTGGTCTATTCTACTCAGCCGGATACCAAACGGCGGGTCAACTTACCTTAGTCGCCTCTTACGACACCTCGGTAAGAAATGAGGGTGGTACTATTCTATTCAGCCGGATACCACACGGCGTGATATATATGATGAAATATAAATAGAATACAAAGGTTAATTTTGCTGCCATTTGTAAAGTTATAATAGCTGAGTTAGGTTAGTAGATCAAGTCCCAGATATCTTTCCTTTCTTACCCCTTTCTTTAGATACCCTTTCGTTTTAATTATTTTTTTTATCTTTAAAAAAATACATATATATTATTATCACCATGCCATATATGTACATATAATATTATAAATGCGAAAGTCTGTCTATTACGCTTTCACAGCTAATATCTGAACATTAACATTAAAATCATTTTTCTTCTTAAACAGAAAAAAAAACACATTGTATTATTGAGGGTACTAAACGCTAACGCGAACAAAGGGGGTATCACTAGCATTAAAAAAATAGAGTAAATTAGACCACCCTCTTTCTTACGGAGGTGTCGTAAAATACGACTAAGATAACTTGACGTCAGGCAGGCGGCCGGTCGAAGAATACGGAACCAAATCATGTGACAACATGTTTATAACATGTTGTGCCGACCCCACTTAGAGTGGGGTAAGGGCAGGAAGACGATGATGTAACCCGTTAACGCTGTAATAGATTAAAGCATAGTACGTTTTTATAAGAACATATTTAATATATGTTTCCCTGAAATTCCAAAATTAAGTCCCAATGAAAAACTATTATTAATATCATCATCCCATATATATACAAGTACATATAATATTATAAATGCGAAAGTCAGTCTGTCTCTTACGCTTTTATAGCTAATGTACATTATTAATGAAATTTGTTGCAAATCCCATTTTTCTTCGGAAATAGAGAAAAACGTATTAAAAAAGTATTTAAAAAAATATTTTATTATACTAGTCTAAAAATTCTAAGTTAAAAAGTAGGTATGTTCGACAACACTAGTCGATACCTCCCCGACTCCGCTTACACGTTTTAATAATTTTCCCTCATTCATTCGACGCGCTTTCTCAGAAGTCCAGAACCCTATCCAATGTGACACGATTCTTGATTAGCCCCGACGTGGTGCCTCGAACATCCACAAGTACATGTTACTACAGGATACGAGAAAGTCGATGATCTTTCCCGCCGTATCCTTTATTTGTTTGCTAGCGGATCAAAGAATATGGGTTCTGTGA
Source organism: Morpho helenor (assembly GCA_029227775.1). Taxonomy (NCBI): domain Eukaryota; kingdom Metazoa; phylum Arthropoda; class Insecta; order Lepidoptera; family Nymphalidae; genus Morpho; species Morpho helenor. Next base: position 11,340,211 of record JARGCU010000022.1, on the reverse strand, counting down.
AAGAAATCAAAGTACATTCGTATTATTTATGCTATTATATTCTACCTATCCTATCCTACTAATTTTATTTTACTAATATTATAAATGCGAAAGTTTGTGAGTATGGATGTATGTTTTTACTTTTTCACGGCGAATCCGCTAAACCATCATCGATGAAAATTGGCAAAAATAGCTGTCATAGCCCAGCGGTAACACCGTGCGCCTCTTTCGAGGAGGTCTACCCTAGACCTCTTGGTGCAGGCACCAAGAGTTTTCTAGTAAAACTTATGTGTCTAATTAATAATTGCAATGTATTACACGCTTTTCGTGAATCTCTAGAGAATTCTGGAGATATGTGTAACCTACCAATCCGCATTGGAGCAACGTGGTAGGTCTTAGCTCCAATCCTTCTCTCAAAAATATGAAGAGAAGAGGCCTATTTCCAGCAGTGGGATAGTAATAGGCCGTTACTTAACTTTAAACCGGAATAAGATATAGGCTATCGAAATCCTGTTATTTCTACAGGAATAGGATGACATGCAAAATCGCCAGCTATTATCAACCTATCACGCGACAACAGTCCACGCAAACGAAGTTGCGGGTAAAAGCTAGTGTATAGATATTAGATATCAAATTACCTTAATGTGAACGGATGTTAAAAATATTCCCGAAGAAGTTTTACGGAAGCTATAAATCTACTTAGTCAATTTGAGTTCACTGAAAACTGATAATTTACTACTAAATTGTCGAAGATTAATGACAGAACTGTGATAGCCTAGCGGTGAGACCGTGCGACTTTCTAGAGACGATGATATGTTCAAACCTCGGGCAGACAGGTTTTTCTATTTATTTATTATGACAAGCCAATTGCATTTTACATGTACTTATTGATACACTTTTTCATAAGGCAACTTCTAGGTCAAACACTTTTTAAGGCAAATACAGCGTTATCGTTAGAAGTTAGGTACAAAATTATTTATATTAATAAATGGAGACAAAATATACTTATACTTACAGGAAATTTACTATTATTTTACTTTAACATTAACACTTTTATTTTATTAAACTTTACTTTACTATTACTTAAAATTACTAATCTATTAAAACTTATGTGTCTAATTGATAATTGCAATTTATCACACGCTTTTCGGTGAACGAAAAACATCGTAAGGAAACCTGCATATTATCTCTAAACAATTCTAGGGATATGTGTAACCTATCAATCCGCATTTGAGCATCGTGGAGGGTCTAAGCTCCAATCCTTCTCTTCAAAAACGGAAAGAGAAGGTTTATGCTTAGCTGGATAGTAACAGGTCGTTACTTTAGGAACGGAGGAATTCAGTCACAAGAATGTCTAACAGCGATCAGGAATGCCCAAGTAGGTTCGACGAATGTCCGCACATGAGAGAATTTAATCGATAGGACACCTAGCACCATTGCTGAATACCAAAAGGTAGTTAAAGTTAATTATCATAAAATGATTGCTAGATTAAAAGTGTCTACAAAGTTTCTACATGTCTATATAAGGCAATTTACGACGAAAGAAAACAGATAAAACGACTGCTGAAAAAAATCTGTAACAATTTTTAACTAAGCTAAGGGCTTTTTATAGACAACTTATATATGTTTGTCTAATGACTGAACTCGCTAACCTTTTGTGAGAGTTATAACACTGATTAAATTGAGTGTTTCGTGTTAATTTCAAAATAAAATTGTTACAAAAAACATTAAAATTGTTAAAAAAAATTGTTAAAGTTCTGTTATTACGAAAATTACTCAGTATACAAAATTGTGCTTCGATATTCCATAATCGTGATTTTTAATAAGAATCTGCGTATTACGTATACTCCATATATGAATCTTTATTTAATAAAAATCTAAAAGGTTATCATCCAAATTAATTAACGGGGTTCTTATTCATGAGCTCTTTACGCGGCGTTATCGCGGCGGGAACTGAAGCCGCGTAAAGAGATCATGAATAAGAGCCCCGTATGGGCTTGAAACTAGTCGGGCTCATCCGATAAAATAACACGTGAGTGTAGCCGGTTTCTATACATTAATTATGAATACCGCTCACGATAGTTTAAATTCAAAAGTTATCATCCAAATTTGAAGTGAACAAACAGTTTTAAAATAACAGAGTATTTAATAAGTCATGTACTTTTTGTATTTTTTTCCCTTCTTTTCTTCTTCATACTTTATTGTCAACCATTTTTCAGAACTTCGCTCGATCATTACCATTAACCATAAAAAGCTTTTTAAAAAATGCAATCACGTTTCTCTTAATAGTACCGTGTTTATATACAATTTGCAAGATTATTTATGATAATTGATTGCTAGCTTACACATTTAGGTATTACATGTCCTTAGCCCAATTCAGAATTTCAGAGTCGTCAGAACACACCAGTGTTCTTACGAAATCCAATTTATTACATACATAGACGGATCGATTGTCTCGATGGTCGCAGCCCTAGCTCATCCGGTGATTTTAATAAAGCGGTGCAACGGACAGACAATCTAAATAAAGTGGCTTGTTAAGCGCCCTATTAACGCATTTAACCCCGTGAAGTATTTGACAATTCCTTAGACATTTTCTTAAGGGGAATCTAATGTCGTATACCTAAGAATCGTACGCCTTTTTTATTGACGCTCAGTGGTTATAAAATGACCAAAATTAATAAGAGTTCCGTTATTTCGCATACAGTGTCTATGGAGTCTAAATACGCTGTATTCATATATTTTTAAATATATTTATTTCTGTTATATAATTCATTTTTATATAACTTTTAATGTGTATTCAAAATTATCCGTCAAAATAATATGGGCTTAAGTTAATATACATCTAGTCTTCTAAGTTAATATAATGATTCAAAAGTACTCAGTTTATAAACCATAACAGTGCTAAATTTTAATGTTTTTCCATATATTTTCGTAAAAAGAGTAAAATTTCGTTCCTAATAAATTTAAATACAAAGTATTCTTTATTTCAATTCAATTTTCAATGAATGGCGTTCAGGTATTCTTTATTTAATTTGGCTTTTGAAATATTTTTTTACTTATCAAATTAGCGTACAATCTGGTCTTTTGAGTATATGATTGCAACTAAAATCCAAGTTTTCTATTCATTTACATAATCATTAAAAGATTTGTTAATAAAATGTACATATTAATTACTTTAAAAGTATATTTGAATAATAAACTAATTATTTTTAATTTGGAACGTGACAGTTATTGCTATTTTTCATAAGTATTTAATTTTTCCGCACGTAAATTCGTCTAGGAATCCACTTATGATCAGCGGACATTGTAAGCTAGGCATAATAATATAATGTTAGCGGTCATTTTGTGGGGACAGGAAAGATAATGACACCGTAATAACAAGCTTTTCAGTAATGCTTTCAGTGCTCGGGGTTTACCGGAGCTTTATTGAATTTATAGCAAAGTGATTTGTCAGTAATTACTAGGTTAACCCTAGTAAGATTGACAATTTATGGGTTGTAATTGAATACATCGCGTTCCTTTTCATTTATCATCTTCTTCTTCTTCGTTGTAGTATGGAGTTCTAGCAGATAGATTTTGAGTTTTTGTTATAGGTTTAGCCATAAAACATCTGTGACTTTTAATATAAGTTTATTTATTTGTTATTAAAGGGACTCTTAACCAAAGCACACAAAAAGTTCCGCAATAACTACTTTAACAAATTAGCTTTAGTGTACCCCCAATAACAGGAAAACACAACATGCTTAATTTATAGTGTTACAACAGTGTTATAAAAACATATTAACTTAACTTATAAAACAAACAGATAAGAAAAATAAAAGTAGAACTAATATTAAAGCAAACACAAAAAAAGAAAAAAATATATTTTCTTAATTTTAAATTATATTTTTTTTTAGGAAGTAAAAGATTTTTTTTTATTTGCAGCAAAAATGTACAATTTATATCTATCCTTAATTACTTACACGCTAGGACTATACAAATCATGCCTACGTAGAATGGTCCCAAGAATGCTAGCGGCGTTTCCGCGCTGAATCGCTAAGCTGATACTTTGTGCGAAAAAGGAGCCAGCCCTCTTGTCACCTCAAGAGGCAATTAAAGACGTGATAATGTATATTATTTCTTTTTCACTATATATATTATAACAAAATCATTTTATTATTACTTTTGCATAGCAGTAGTAATATGGGTAACATAACTAAAGATACTGGTTTGATAACTGCCCATAAGATGAAACAGTGCTAAACTTTCAACCGGTTATCTATTACAAATTGTAGGTATATACGATTCCCAAACATAATAGGTTTCTATTCCGCCAAATTTAAACTAAAAATTTAGGAATAGATCTTAAGAGTAATTTATGGAGTGTAGGCGTTCAGAACATTACAAGACAGGCGATGGGCCGCGAAAAACTTACGGCCCATAAAACAACCTCGCATCTAGTTCGCGACGTGTAAACACGGAGATATTGCTATGTTCAAGAAAACACGCCGCCTTAGGTTATCACCTGCATGACAAATTTGTGGTTACACGTGCTTTTTTACACGTATTCTGTTCGCTGTTACGAAATCACAGTGAGTCAATACATGCAAATTACTTTGGTTTAAGTATGACTGACGTAGCTTTGTTAGCTTAATTTAGTTTTGTCATTACAGCAGTTTAAAAAAAACTGTTAAAGGGAGGCTGATACAAACAAGCTCATAAGCATGCATGGATATAGCTGCTGTTCGACCCTGTACAAGATAGTACTGACTTATTGTAACTAGTTATAAGTATTATTTTAAAACGAGCAACCGCTGAGTTTCTTGCTGGCTCTTATCGGTAGGAACAGCTTTCCGAACCGGCAGTAGAGTTGACGATTCAAAAGCACTTTTGAACATGGCATTTTCGCTAGAATGGAAAACTCGAATACACTTACTGTTTTTATTTTCTACGTACCATGATGTTGTGTAATTTTAAATGGTTTACATTTCCATTTTCATTTCAAATTTACAAAAATCACTTTATAAATAATAAAAAAAACACTAAGTTTAAAGTATACCCAGATATTATTATCACTAAAATTAAGAACTGTATTGTGTGTACTACAATACAATTTATGTAATTATTAACCACTAAGCCATCATAAATTTGTATAAAGGCACGTCATTGCTTTTATGTACCTAAAATATTAAGTCGTTACTATTTGCAGAGTAGTTAAATTTACGTTTAGGCCGTGTGAATTTTTTTTAATGGCAAATAACTGTAGCGAGCTGTGAGTAAACAAGAACGTATATTAATAAACGTAGCAGCTGCGGCCGCGACAACTTAGATCATGCGCACGTACATCAAAGCGGCCGCGCGCTTTGAACTCGCCGCCTGAAAACCGCTACGTTGCCCGCTGAAAATATAATTTCAATTGCGACACTTTTATCTAAAATTATTGAAGGTAAGCACTAGTAATTGACCATGCACTAGTAGTTGGCCGTTTTGTATGAAATTTTATAATAAGCGCTTTGTTTGTTGTAGCTAAAAATTTTTTTAATAAGTAATATTAAATTTTAAACATCGTGTGGTATTCGGCTGAATTAGAGTAGAGTTGACGATTCAAAAGCACTTGTTTACCAGTTTATTTGAATAAAGAATATTTGAATTTGAATTTGAATTTGAATATAATTGTACCACCCTCATTTCTTAGCGAGGAGTCGTAAAATACGACTACGGTAAGTTGAACCACCGTGTGGTATTCGGTTGAGTAAAATAGACCACTCTCTTTCTTACCGATGAGTCGTAAAATACGACTAAGGTAAGTTGTACCACCGTGTGGTATCCGGTTTAGTAGAATAGCCCACCCTCTTTCTTGACGTCAGGCAGGCGGCCTATGTACGCGGACTAAAATACGTAGCCAAATCATGTGACAACATGTTTGTAACATGTTGTGCCAACCCCACTTAGAGTGGGATAAGGGCAGGAGGATGATGATAAATAACAAAAAGCAAAAACTGGTGACAATAACATAAATTATGTAACTCATCAATCAATCAATCTGGCCCGTTGGAGCAGTGGGTAGTGACCCTGCCTTCAACTCCACGGGTCGCGGGTTCGATTCCCGCCGAGGGCCAACATTTTCTATAAATGAATTTGTTGGCCTTTGAGCCTGGGTGTATATTTGTATTTAAGTATGTATTTACAAATATATAAGTATATATTCACCAGTTGTCTGTCACCCATAACACAAGTATTGAGTTACTTACTTTGGGGACGGATGACCGTATGTGTAAGTGTCCCATATATTTATTTATTATTTATTATTAATTATTAAATCAATCAATCACATAGTTGATTTATTCAACTATGTGATTGATTGATTGATTGAAAAGCTTTTGAAAAGGAATACATATTCTCTCCCTATTATTACAAGGTATTTCCGTATAATTCGAATACAAATCAGCAGCGATCAAATAGTCAATACAGAAATCCGTATTCCGTGTAACAGTTGTGACAATTGATTACCGGGATTACGACGTGACAATCACGTGCCGTACCGGGAATTCGACAGCCGGGGCGGGGGATACGGGACTGTTCAGATTCCAATCACGTACTACCAACTTTGGGAGCGTTTACCCCAGTGACGTGTTTTCGCAAGCTCATTCTAAAGAAATATGTTTCGTATGAGAGTTTTATTTCAGCACTTGTTTTGTTTGATTTGTTTTTATGATCGAAAGTTGATGTGTGAAATTAATATGATAGATTACTTTTTAAACTTTTATTTACCACGTGGAATAACTTTATTCAGGAATTCTCTATAGTTTATAGAATTAGGCGTTACTTTGCAGTTCCATAATACAAATAATAATGAATTATGGGACACTTACACACATGGTCGTCGTTCCCCAAAGTAAGTAACTTAACTAACTTAATACTAGTGTTATGGTAGACAGACAACTGGTGAATATATAAATTAATTTATAGAAAATGTTGGCCCTCGGAATCGAACCCGCGACCCGCGTAGCTACTGGCAGGTCACTATCCACTGCCCCAACGGGCTAGTCAATTGCTTTGTGCTTTCAAAACATAGAACAGAATTCTTTTGTGCTTTTTGTTTTTTGTTTTGCATCCGCGATTAATAATAGATAATCCTTGTTATAGATTACAGCAAAATAAATCCATCATTTTCTTAAATATCACTACGATATAAATCCGTCTTAATTTTAAACATAAAATGGAGACTCTTCGGTTGTAGTATTAGCATTATTCTCCTGCCCTTATCCAACTCTACGTGGTGTCGGCACAACATGTTTTAAATATGTAACATAATTTGGCTAGGTATTTTACTACAGGTCGCCTACCTGACGTCAACTTACCTTAGTACACTTTTCACGACACCTTGGTAAGAAATGAGGGTGGTCTATTCTATTAAGCCGTTGTAGTATTAGCATAGTTATTTAGAATTGATATAAATTCATTGTAAATAGATATCGGATGGATGTTTTGATATCTTCGATTTAATCACATGAAACGATTTGATGAATAATATAATAGAAATCGGACAGAAGAGATTTCGGGTTCAATAAATGAATAATCAAATAAAATGCCATCCATACATCGGATTCTTATCACGCACAGATACAGGACGCGAGTTTACCCGCGTGCTAAGTTTTCGCACGTTCACGTTCATTGTTCGATTCTACGTAATGTGTTTCGTATTGCAGTTGGATGTTGTTTAGAAATTTAGAATTTCTATTCCATTAATTTCGATTCCAGTGAACACTCTATAGGCCTCAAAAATAGCTTAGTCTTTCATCAAGCTACGCAGCAAGCTATGATAGAAATCTCTGTGATTTAATAAGACTGAAGAATCATAATGGCCGACAAAAGTAATTATAAAATTATTTCACTTAAATACACGATAAAGTAAATACAAATATATAATGCTAAATGTAGAGTGGACTAATCGTTTTCATACCCAACACATGTAGGATTCGGAAAAATACATGCACAAACCACCACTGCCACCACAAACAAAACAACTTTGTAACAAAATCTTAGAACCCGGAAAAAGCAAGTATTGGTAGATACCACTTAATTAGAATTATATTTGAATGAATTGAGAGAAGTTTAAGGTAATAGATATTCTTATATTTGCTTTGTGAATATATTGTGGTATATTTAAAAAATATATATATTTGTGCATAAGAATATACATAATTATATCAAAAAAATTGTGATGTACATATTAGACAATGTAACCGACATAAACTTGCGGCTCCAGCTTTGCGCCTTGCAAAATTACGCAAGTCATTTTTGGGTTTAGGTATACTCGTTAGATTCTATAATAAAATAAATAACGTTTAACGCCTTTGATTATGTCATTAATAGATTTTAATTTATTTTATTACTATGTTGAATTTGATTATGTTTTGCGGAATTAGAAATATTATTTACTTATTTTCGAGTAGTGTTAGTAAAATCAGAAAGAGCCGCGGTGAGACTTTGTTCTGTTGATGTAGTGATAAAAGCTTAGAAAAATGGACATGTATTGGCGCCATTCCAATCACGTACGGGCGACTCTAGGTGCCTACGAGTGGTGTTTTCGTTAGTTCACTTCAACGGAAACCCCTTACAATGGGAAAGTTATCAACAGAGGCTTGCGCACAATTTATTATTTATCTTTACTTCACCTTAAATAATGTATTAGAATATATAAAGCTGAATAGTTGTTTGTTTGAATGCGTTAATCTCAGGAACTACTGAACCGATTTGAAAAATTCTTTGAGTCTAAGATAGTCCTTTTATCGAGGAAGGCTATAGATTACAATATCACGTTAAGATGAACAGGAAAGGAGTAGCAATAAAAAATATTGCGAAAACGGCAAAATTTAAAGTTTTCCATACCTGACCTAAATAAACGGTGAAACTTATTCAAAAATATCTTATAATTAACTCACGATAACTACTTTCAAAATTTCAATTTGTGACACACTGATATCCATGCGGGCGAAGTTGTTGACACAGCTATAAGTAATATATGAAGCTGAAGAGTTTGTTTATTTGATTGTTTGAACGCGCTAATCGCAGGAACTACTAGGCCGATTTGAAAAATTCTTTGAATTTAAGATAGTCAATATTTTGAGTAAGGCTATAGACTTTGTAACGCTAAGATGAATATCAGAGGAGTAGCAATAAAAAATATTGAGAAAACGGCATAATTTTAAGCTGTTCTTGCGTGCGTTAAGTAAACCGTGAAAGTTATTCCAAAATCTCGTATAATTAATTACTTCTATGATATCCAGTACCAATTTCATTAAGTTGTATTTATAATAACCTAAGAAAAGTTAAGCAATTGTCGTTTCCATTTGACTGACTAATATTCATAACAAAGTTTCCTGAAAATGTATGTAGAATATTTCAGTACCAGTATGGTATAATTTTTAATTAAATACGGACTAACATTTACAGAGTAACTTGCGAGTTAAGCTACAGAAATGCTCGCTTTAAATTTACGAGCTTTAAAACTCATTTTGTTTCTTTTACAGAAATAATTTAATGAAAGAGAAAATTTTGAAATGTACTTTCATTTATGTATAATATCCGGTTTGTTTGTAATCCAAATGGCTAGTAACCTTTTTAAAAAAAGAGCTATCAAACAATCAAAAATATTTATGATATAATGACAAGAACCATTGTATGTAACTCTTATAATCTCTTTTTATGCCATCATAAGTCGATCTGAGGGGCATCTAAGACGTTTTTTAACACCTTGACCTTTTTGGAATGTTAGTGGCAGTTATGAGTGGGTTACAGACTTTTTAATGATACGCGTAGCTACGAAAGCGCCTGCTATAAATCAAATGATGCAGCCTAAGTAGACCGCGTTCGCCAATGTAATGCTTTCGAGAATAATGGGCTTGAAAATAGTCGAGCTCATCCGATAAAATAAGACGTGAGTATAGCCGGTTTCTATACATTAATTATAAATACCACTCACGATAGTTTAAATTCAAAAATCGCTCTGTAATGGTTTTTAATCTCGACATTTCGCATGAAGCACGGACAAGTAGTTGCTCTCCGTATAAAATAGCATCAGTTGACGTAAATATGCATTGTAAAAAGTTCTAGTCATTACACTAATGTGACATTCTTTAAGTTGAAAGTTGCGAAAATAAACAAAGTATTCCGTCGCGTCAGTTCAAAGCGGGTGAAAATAGAGTCGTCTGAAATCCTTTTATGTCTGTCGCCGGTCGTCCCTCTCCGGCGACAAGTGTTAGTTAACCTTCCTTATTGAGATTTCTAAAACACCTTTAAGTTCTCCAAACACTTTGTAAGCTTAATATATTCTGATTTTGAAATGCCTGTATTTGACACACTCATTTCTTGCCGAGGTGTCGTAAAAAGAAACGAGTACAATGACGTCAGGCAGACCGGTTGTAAAATAACACCAAAACATGTTTAAAGCATGTTGTACCGACCCCACTTAGAGAGGGATAAGGGCAGGAGAATGATGATGATATATAAAATGTTACTTATCCGTTTTCTTAAGTTATACTTAAATACTAAGAGTAAAACGCTATATACCACAAACCACCACGTCATACTTAAATACACAGATAATAATACAAGAGTAATTTTTTAGTCGCTTCTTACATGAGCAATGCAAATCAATCGATAGTTTTAAAGGATAGTTTATTTTTAAATATGTAACGCACGCACCAGCGTATTTTGACTTTGCAGATTAAATGCTATAGCATTGTCTTTTTTCTCTCGGAGAGTAAATGTAGAATTTTTAAGTGCTTGTAAATATTTGTAAGTAGTTTTAATTTGGATTATAAGGTGATATGAGAAATAACGAGCTATATAATATTTAAAGCTCACAGAATCGCAATGGCCTTCAAGTTAGAGTTATTATGGCGACGGAGGAGGCAGATTGGACTTTGGTCTAGGAGGATATTGCAGTTATCAATTTAAGTAACAGAAAAGTAATAAATTTTAGAGTAAGTTATTTTAAAATATGCCTCACAACATAATCAAGTATATGTTTAGAATCGGCTAAACTCACGTTTTATTCTATCGGGTTAGCCTGAATAGTTTAGAACCCATCCGGGGCACATATTCATGAGCTCTTTACACGTAATTTTAGGTATTTACATAAGTTTAGGATACGAGTAGAAAAAATGCTGTCAATGACGTTAACAAATTTTAATATCGTAGCCACTGATAAGCTTATCGCTTCTGAGAAACGCTATCGAAACTGGAAGTAGAAGAAAGGTCGGATTAGCTTTGTAAACTTGCGGTAAACTGAAAACTTACTCTAACCATTAATCTCGCTTTAGTATAGATTGAACAAAGTTAGACAAAGATTTACAGCATTTCTTGTTGTCTTGTAAGGCCCTTGAGATCTTGTGTTGTAGATCTCAGATAAATTGCTCGATATTTTACGGTTGGAGTCGCAAAACTTAGCAACTTTTTACGTATTATACGTATAGCTAGTGTGAGATTTGGTGTAATTCAAGTTGAAAGTATTTACTAATACTAGAATTACGAATATTACTTTCGATGAAAGACTCTTTAAACTCTTTCATCCTGGATTATATGGTAATTATATTGACAATACTTTTGTATATAAGGTTTTTTTACGTGGCACTATACCATTTGTGCCAATACTAATTTGCGTTTTAAAACACAAGTTCAATATCAAATTACATTTTGATATTGAAATTGTTTTTTAAAACGTAGTAGGCACGTTGTGGACGTTTAATGGTTTTAACGCCTATTGTGTAAAAAATATACTAGCTTTTACCCGCAACTTCGTTTGCGTGGACTTTTGTCGCGTGATAGGTTGATAATAGTTGGCGCTTTTCAATTACGCTATGTGTTACGCCGGTGTAATAATCGTACCAAATTTCATCGATATTGGTTCAGCTGATTGGCCGTGAACGAGTAAAAACACACTCACTAACTCACAAACTTTCGCATTTATAATATTAGTAGAAAAGGATGTAGCTGATTCAAGTCCGAAATTTACAATAAGTCCTTAAAAATCGTAGATAGTTGCTCAATGTAATTTAATAACTTGTTATGTTGTCTTCCTTACTAAATTGTTGTTTGATGGTTTCCTAAATATTTTTCGATCTAACAGTCATAAATACGATAGCTCTGAGCGCGGGACTTTCGGCTCATTAATCAAATGTCTGTCAACGCCATAGTGACGGCTCAGGACGGCTGGCCTGAAGTTTATCGTTTACAACTGACTGAATAAGACGTGCGCCTCACGCTCGTAAACGTCTGTCGCGTTGTAAATTAGTATTTTGACTTATTAAAGTACTCTTGGAATTATGCTTTTTGCGTTACTATATTTAGATCGCCTCATACTCATAATTGGAATATATGGCCGGCTAAAGTGTTTGTCCTTTTATGGTTGACTTTGTAAATGCCTTATTTCATTGTGAGATATTTTTAATATTGACTGTTGATCTATTATTAACCAGCGCACTAATGAATTTTAAATACATATACGGTGTCGTTGTTTTTTAAATGATAATTATGATTTAGAATGAATCAACAAATATGAATATTTTTAGAACAATTTATCCAATGTAATATTATAGCTTATGGTTTGTCAACTGATTGCATGATTATATTTCTCTCTTTAATCGTTGAAGCGAGAGTTTGCCCATTAGAAAAATCTGCCTTTTTGTTTTGTTGATGACGTTCCATGATGCATTCCATATATTTTATTAAAAAAAATTAAAATCACACTAAAAAAAACCTTGCAAAGACTACTTTTTTAACATAGTAGTACAGATTTTATTTCGATGACAAGACAAAATTCTTTCATATTATTAGCTAACAGAAACTTTTTGTTTTGTCTTAATCTAGTAGATTTATCTTATGTTCCGCAAATTAAAAGTATTATATATTATGACAATATTGTTAGTATTTATTATGTGTGACTGAGATTTAGTATAATTGTATTAAGTATTATTAATAGAATTAAGACTGCCTTTAATTTGCGGCCGAAACATTAAATTTTGAAATTATTCCATTCCATCATGGCATACTAGATAACATTTTTTAACGTTATACTTCAGTAACACAATATGAAACGAAAACATAAAAGTCAGAACAGTCAAAACTAATTTACAAAGAAACTTCAAAGCGAAAGCGTTGTCGGACGCGGCCAGCGATGCGATTCTGTCCTTTGATTACCAACCGAGTTCGTCTCGTTCGCTATTTCCGACCCAACACTAGTAGTAGCTACCAATGACAGGGCTACCAACATAGAGTTATTGGAGCTAGCATAAATTTTGTCAATCAACGACAACGAAAGCAAATGAGACTTATTATCGGTCTCGTTTTGTCTATGTTTTTATGTGTGATTAAACAAAGATAAGCATATCTCATTTTCCCTCTTATTGTAGTTGCGATACTCGCGGGTCCGCCTATGACTCTTATACTCTAGTCTTAGACTCTTATACTAACTCAATGGCTACCAAACGCTCTCTAATCAAAATATGATTAAACTACTAGTACCCGCGACGTCGTCCTCGGCATCTTTAGTATTTCAGTACCCTCAATTGTGTCTTTCTCCAAATAATACTATACTACCAATACACTACTACAATTACATCAAAACGGATTATATGAGAAAAATGCTTGGATCTGAAAATACTTCTAGTTTTGTAAAAGACTGCAGCTCGAGTATGTAAGTTAAAAATGTTTACAAGATAAACATGCTGGTTCTTCTTGGTAAGAGCAACATTCCGAACAGCTTTATTATTCTTATTGATCGTTGACGAATGAAAAGGGTTTAAAAGCTTATTTTAAACAAGATTACTTTGAATTAATTCGAATTGTCTATCGCATATATATTAATGCCAAAGATTTCAGTCGATCTGTTTGATGTCTATCTGTTTATTGCTCTTTCACTTCTAATCGGATGGAGCAACATTTTAAAATTTGATACATTGTAACCTATACTAGGCTAACATACAAAAAATCTTTTTATACGGGAATAGGAAATAGTACATAGTAAAAAATAATTTAACAATGAAGTCGATGCAAGTAAGTAGCAGGTAACTAACTAATAAGTTAAATAAATGTATTAAACTATTTAAACTAAGTAAAATATAATTGTTTGACAACCCTGAGTCGTTCGCCCAGCCCTTGGACGGCTGTCGGGCTCCCTGCAATAATTACAGGCGGCACTATTTGGGGCAGTCGACGTACGTACTCGACTCCGTTTTATTATGTCAACTACGGCCCTTTGTGTTTTAATTAGCACTGATGTTCTCGACGAACACTTGTTAGATATTTTGCCTAGGTTGGTTTAACAACGCTGGCGGATCGTAGCAAGTTTTTCTCGTGTTGTAATAGGAAATGTGTAAGCGCTTTGTGTGATAGCCCACAGCACACACATCTGTGATAGTCCAGCGGTGCCACCGTGCGACTCATTCCGTGGGAGATGCAGGTTCAAATCCCGGGAAGACAACAATGAGTTTTTCTATTAAAAACTCATTGGTGTCTAATTGATTGTCTGTAGACAATTCTAGGGCTATGTGTAATCTACCAATCCGCATTGGAGCAGCGTGGTTAGGTCTTAGCTCCAATCCTTCTCGCCAAAAACGTAGAGAGGAGGCCTATGACCAGCAGTGGATTAGTAACAGGCCGCTTCTTTTTAAGCGCTATGTGTATGTCAAAATGCGTTTGCTTAACACGGTTCCCCAGACTTTTTTCTCATAAGATCACTTTCAAAATGAGATGAGCTGAGCTTTTTAGAATATTATCTGCCTGTAGATGATGTCAGCCAATATTTTAGTGCTTCATTATCGAGAGTAGATAAGTTTTCGTGGACCACCTTCTCTCTACACTCCTTCAATCGATGGACGTCCATTGATGGACATAGGTCTCTTCGCGTACCCCCCTTAAGAATAGTGAACCTCCTTTTTAACACGGTCACGTAAAGCACTGTCAAATCTTTCATAGACCCCTGGGGGTTAAGCTGGAACCACTTTGGTAACTTAGGGCTTAATACGTGCCTACTAGTTCTATGTTCATCGCAATGGTGGTCTACTTTAGAATATAGATCTTTTTAAAGTACTGCCACGTGTTTCGTCTGGTGTTTTATCGGATTCAGGGGCTCATGATTTCATTTTGGCTGTAACTTGTTAAAATATGTCTCGTTCCATATTTCGGATAACTCTAAGCTTTACCGAGAAGTAGATAGTTAGCTAGGTTCCGCAGTCACTTACTGGCAACATGCCTTATCGATTATGGTCATCGAGCATAACTGAATGAGGTTCTGGAGAAATTAGAATTGAATCTGGGAGATTAATGCATAATCTTATTTAGGCATATGGGGGAAAAAAATCGAAGCACATCGTTAGGCATTGGGATATCCATAAAAAATACAGACTCAATGCAACTTAATATTTTACCGTCATCACCATAAATTTATCAATTTCTTCAGTTATACCTTATATGCAATTTTAAGTGCAGTTAAATTTTATTAGCTCCATTATTATGTCGGTATATGCAAAATGTCTAACGTGATCGCCAAATATATACGACGGTTCACGACCCCTTCTGTTGCATTGAATTTTAATATAACTTAAGCAGAGACACCAAGGGACAAAAAAGGAGATAGATATAAGTTTCCGTATTAATCGAGGAGCCACCTTAAATGGTGCTACCCTTTAAGACCTTTACCTTTTTACCCCAAGTTAAGAACAATTTCTGCGATCACCTGACCTACCCGATGAACTTAGCCAACGTATTATCTGTTCTGTAATAAAAAAATAGTTTTTAAATCGCGTCAATTAAAATTCATATTTCAATTAATTGTAAAGTTTTTTTTAATGTAAGAGGTAAGTAAGGTAAGCTCGGCTGAAATCGAACCGCCACTTAAGGGCCACTTAAATGAAACAAGTTTAGTCAATATCATTTTCCAGAGCATCCGCCGTGTGGTGTCCGGCTGAGTAGAATAGTCCACCCTAATTTCTTACCAAGGGGTCGAAAAAGGCGACTAAGGTCAGTTGACGTCGGCAGGCGGCCGGTTGTAAAATACCTAACCAAAACAGATACCAATATGTTATAACAACCTTACTTAAAGAGGGATAAGGGCAGGAGAATGATGATATTCTAGCGCAACCGAGTATGCGTCGAGGAGGACGACAAAACCGTCATTAAATTCGTAATTTCCTGTATCAGTAATAGACGCATTGTTTTGAAAGTATTTCCTGGAAGTGTTCAAACTTCCACACACGTTTCATACAGGACGTGTTGGTGTCTCGCCACCAATGCCATTTCCATGTCAATCCTCAATTGTGCCTATGCTAATAGGCTAATGCCATGGGAGAGCCCAGACCACCTCCCATCACTTGATACAACGAAACACTTCTTATTCTGACACTTTGACAAATGTGTTTTGCGGATTGAATAATAAATGGCGCATTTCAAACACGATAAAAATAAAAATACAGACGCCCGTCTATTTTTGTCGTAGCTATTCGTGATATTACTTTAATTCAAAGTATTCTTTTAATGTTTGGTGATTTGTTGTATGTATTTCACACATCAATTGGCTTCTATGTTTGAGATTTTATTGCGTGATATATGAAAGCAACTTCGTGGGTTCTTAGATATAATGTACTGAAATTATGAGACAGGCAATATGTTTTAAGTGAAATACTACTGTAGGAAAATAGGTACGTGAAATCGGTAATAATGAAGATTTTCATTTGGTTGGTACAAAGAGATATATATGTCGGAAACCGCTTCAACGATTTTCCTGAAATGGATGCAGGAGGTTTTGAGAAAAATCGATCTAGCTAGGTTTTATTAAAAATAATAATACGCGTAGTGCCTGTTTTTAAGCATTAAAAAAATACTAAAATTTACATTAATTATAATTAAATTTATAAAACACTATCGCCATAAATTGTCAAGTCAGCGTAGCTTATTCAGGGAACTGGTGGTCTCGAGAAATGAAAATACCTAGGATCGAGCCCACCTACCCAATTATTATTTTTTTAAGTTCCTTTTGTTTATTTTGTAATAAAATTAAATAAGGCTCGGTCAACCAGGTCCTGTATACTTATATATTAATTTATAGTCACCCTTAATGCAATTCCTATCTGTGTATTGCAGAAATCAGTATTGTAGACAATGGGAGCGTGTGAACAGAAACAAAACATATGTCCCACTGCCCTCCACATGCTCCTATCATAAAACCGGTGACTCATCTAATGTTTAACATCCTATAATATGAATAGCTTCTGGTCGTGACTTCGCTTGCGTGGACATCGGTATCTTGATAGAATATAGCTCAATTCAAGCTTTAACTGATAACATATTAAAAATAACATGGAACGATTCGAGCCTTCCGGGATATGCCGGGATGATGGCAAGAGACCAGACGGCTTGACGCTGGTTCCTTGGGAACGGGGACGGGCACTAATGTGGGACGCAACATGCGTTGATACGTTAGCCTCGTCCCATATCAGGGAAACAGCGTCAAGACCTGGAGCTGCGGCGGAAATGGCCGAATCCGGCAAACGGCGGAAGTATGCATCTCTCATCGAGAGTTATATATTTGTGTCGTTTGCAGTCGAGACCCTAGGACCATGGAGTCAAAGTGAAAATTTTTTTTTATCCATTTTAACACCTCGGTTGATTGTCTCTTCAGGTGACAAGAGGGCTGGATCCTTTTTCGCACAAAGAATCAGCTTAGCGATTCAGCGCGGAAACGCTACCAGCATTCTTTAGATAGATATAACTTGTACATTTTTGCTGTAAATAAATAAATAAACATGCAACTGTTGTACGAATTGGGCGTGAAAGAAAGCTTAATTAACATCGCATGTCGCATGCCGATCCACGGAGTCAATCTCCGTGGATTCAGCGGCTCTCTACGATCTTCATGGGGTCGTCAATCCACCTCGTAGACGTCTACTGATGCTACATTTTTCTCAAGCGACTCATCTTCTTCTTTAATAGATAGGCGCTCACTGCTAGACATAGGTCTCTTTAAGGTAACTCCACATCATATAATCTCGTGCCGCTTGGATCCAGAAGCTCCCCGTGACCTTCCTGTGGTCGTCAGTCCACCTTTTAAGGGGTCTACGGATGCTACGTTTATCTCAAACAACAATTTCTTTTTAACACTTCATCAATACACTAAGTTTCGATAAACAAATAAAGTTTAAGGGGATGCTAGTTCGCTTCTCGAATCACAGACATCACTTGCCAAAACTTTTTGTATTTATAATTTGCTCCTAGCTTGGCCTCTGTATTATTTTATATTGTTCTTGAATTAAAAAATAAAAAGTCTCATATATGTGCGAATATATAGGGTGCCACATTAAAAAAATATTTCATATATGTGCCTAGTATACAGGATGGTTATATTATATCAGTCACTCGAAATTCCTATAAAGGTGCATTTTATAGTTTTTTTTTTATAGAATACCTTATTTTGTAAAGAAGTAAATAAATGTTAAATTAACGACATTAAACCCATTAAAAAATGTAATAATCCTATAAAAACCCAACAATCATAGCAAAGCAAACTTGTCTAGTATATTTAGGAATATAGATTTTCTTATCGCCATAATTTCATTTTGCCGGAAGAGAAGAGAATATTACTATAATACAATTTATCAAACTCAAATTCAAAATATTCTTCATTAGAGTAAACTTGTAAATAAGTTCTATTTAATCGTCAACTCTACTCTTCTGCAGGTTCGGGAAAATTGCTACTCTTTACAAATTATAATTCTTATAATTTACATTTATTTATAGCAACCTCAATCATCCAGGCATTTTTACCATTTATATAAACTTTAATAGTATAGTAGGCTTTCTATATCAATCTCGATAATTTAAAATTGCTGTAATGGCAAGGCTTATATTGTTTGTGTTATCCATATATCAGTATCATAAACTTTCCGAAGAAATTTGCGGGCGGTCTTGGCTCGATTGATTTATTTTTCACGTACAAGCCATTATACAATTTATGCGACTTTGTTGCAATTCTGTAATAGCGCTGAATAAATGATTGTCAATGGTGTGGGCTGATTTGGGCTTGTTTAACGACATCTGATTTGTATACAATGATCATTGTTCAAAGTGTAAAGGCCTCTCCTCACGTTTTGAATTCATACCGAACGTGCTAAATAGAAAAATTAACTTCTTTTTAATTATTTTTAAATTAATTTCGCGAGCGATCATAGATAAGCTATTGTTTAATATTCCGTATGTAAAATAACATTAAAAAAGGCAAACAATAAGGAGGTTCTACGAGTTTAAGTTATGTTTATGTAAAGTAAGTAGCGGCCTGTTACTCTCCCACTGCTGGGAATAAGCCTCTTCCCTCCGTTTTTGGAGAGAAGGATTGGAGCTAAGACCTACCACGCTGCTCCAATAAGGATTGCCAGGTTACACGTATCTCCAGAATTCTCTAGAGATATGCAGGTTTCCTCATGATGTTTTCCTTCACCGAAAAGTGCGTGATAAATTGCAATTATCAATTAGACACATAAGTTTTAATAGAAAAGCTCATTGGTGTCTGTCCGGGTTGAAACCCGTGACCTTCTCGAAAGAGTCTCACGGTGTTACCGCTGTACTATCACAGCTCTTGTTTCCTATTCAATAAACAACGTAAAGTTCCTTGTCTGGATCACATACTTAGACAATCGATACGTGTTATTGCAACTGATATTGATGGAAATATTTGCTGGGAGGAGGAAACCTGGTTGTAAAAGGAAGGCTTGGTTTAATATAGATTTAGGAATGGATGGGAATTCAGAACGCTATCGAACTCTTCCCTTTAGCCCAGAATAGAAAGGCACTTAAAGAAGAAGACTTAATTTTTTATACTTCTTTGAGTTACCTGCTCACTGCTTGCTTAGGTACTATCATAGGATTTGTTAATATTTGATCGTCTGCGAAGACCACAATCTCGACGCCATAAAGATAATAGAAGGAACATTATTAAAAGTTGATCTGAACTTATTATTGCATGTCGTATTTTGATGTACGCTCATTGTATAGCTATTTGATGCGGCACTTGATATGTTTTAAACATTAATGCATACCTAATGGAAAATTTGAATAAAACGTGTGCAATACTTATCTGACTTGTTTCCTGTTTCAACAAATATGGAAACATTAGTCCTTAGTTATTTTACTACTTTATTTCACTTATTTACTTGTTTCTGCCTACTATATGAGTTAAACCTTAGTATCGAGATTTCCTACAATATAACTAGCCGCCTGCCTAACGCTATTTACCTTAGTCGGATTTTACGACACCTCTGTAAGAAAGAGGGTGGATTATTCTACTCAACCAAATACGCCACGGTGGATAAATGCAATTTAGTCGCCTTTTACGACATCTCGGTATGAAATGAGGGTAGTCTATTCTAGTAAGTAACGGCCTGTTACTATCCCACTGCTGGGCATAGGCCTCCTCTCTCCATTTTTGGAGAGAAGGGTTGGAGCTAAGACCTACCACGCTGCTCCAATGCGGATTGGTAGGTTACACATATCCCCGGAACTCTCTAGAGATATGCAGGTTTCCTCACGATGTTTTCCTTCACCGAAAAGCGTGTGATAAATTGCAATTATCAATTAGACACAAGTTTTAATAGAAAAACTCATTGGTGTCTGCCCGGGTTTGAACCCATGATCGTCTCTAGAGATTCACACGGTCGCACCGCTAGGCCATCACAGCTTATAGTCTATTCTATTCAACCGGAAACCACACGGTGTGTCAACTTACCTTAGACGCCTTTTACGACACCTCGTTAAGAAATGAGGGTGGTCTATTCTACTCAGCCGGAAACCACACGGCAATTATTTGCGATTGTAATAATAGCGTAGACAATTAATATGTCAGAAGTCATTTGCACGGTGTCAAAGCGATAGGTAGGAAATGATCTTAAACACGATTATTTGGGTGTCTTACCCAACGATAGATCGACTCGTATCTATCTACCGAATCTAATCGCGTATTTCAGTAAAATAGTATCATTAATTTTGTAGTTACATATTAATAAAAGTAAGTATAATACTCGTATGATTACATACACATCGTACGAGATAAAAGAATTAATACATGGGTACAACACGGGTAGTAAGTGTAACAGTGGTCTACAATCCATGATAACATCTGTTTGTCTAAGACTTTACAGATTTATGTGATTGCCTTACTCCCACACAGGCGAATAGCCTACAGTAGCGGTTCAAACAAAAATAATCTGATCATAAGATCTGTTTGCTTTTAATATTATCCTGTTCAGAATTCTGTTGGCACCGCTGCGCATTTATTTCATTCTTTACACGTATTTCAATGTTAGTGCCCATTTGGATCGGTATAGTTACAATTTTAGTGAGCAAAAAAAAGCTAGTCCTTTTAAAAAGATTTTATTTAACTTGACTTATATGTATGTTAGTACATGAGAGTTGAGTCTTGAAAGTTAAATTTCACTCAGTCCCGATGACATTGTTGATGACGATTTATGATAAGTCCTTGCATCATATTATAAATATATAGTTTCCTTATCTGGAGCAAGCCCCAGAAATCTGGAGAGACTCCTCGGTTAACAGTAGTGACATAAAATTTTGATAAATCCTTTTTTTAACTTATCTTTATATTTTTTAGGCAAATAAAAGATGTCTATTATTAATAAGTACAAATATTTTAAATCCGTAAACAATTCTGTTAATTACATTTTTGTATTGTTTCTTATTTTGATGAATTTTTGTAAAGCGACAGATTGACCCTTAGCTACTAATGCTACGCAAAATAAATTGCACGCAGTAGCCCTTATGCAACATGAATTTTCAAAATTAGAAAAATCTTTTTGAGAAATTTAATGCTACAGTCGTGTGTGTGTTTCAAGAATAGATGGAATGAACCCTTTTTCCTGGCCGTCATTAGGGTCATTTCTAAAATTTCTAACCAATTGCCATTCTTTCATAATAATTTCAGTAATAATACGTAAATTTTCTTAAAATAATTTTTGTCACTGTAAAACGGATTCTCAGACGTGCTTGCTTGGAACTTAAAACCAAAATATAATGTACGCTTTAGGTCGAAATACCATATGCATATAAGAATATATCTCGACGATGCTACGCCTATTCCAAAGACATTTCTCGTTAATCAAGTATGTGGGACGTTCCCAGATAACCTTATTAACACAAGATAGCGATAAAAACAACTACTGCACCGTCGCTTGTGTGATTTAATCACACTGTAATATGCCCTGACTCATTTCAAGATGATACGTTTAGTATGCATTGAATAATGGTTAGCGATTATGTATGTAGCGCACGTGGCTTTAAGTTGAGAGATTTATTTTGACAAAACGATATAATATTCGTTTTTATTTTAGAGACATCCTTGTTGCTTTATATTATGCTTTAAATACAGTTAAACGATTCACATAAAGGACTTGTCTGTTGCTATCGAATTGCTGGGCCTAGCTCTTCAACCCTTATCTATCTTTGGAGTGTAAGTTTAAAAGCTTAGACATATACTGTTGTGGATTAGTAGGTAAGAATTCGCTTTGCTATTTTGTCGTGGAGTCTATCTCCTGATGATGTTTCACTTACAGGGCGAAACAATTGTTAAGATTGTGGTGGTGAAATTGTCAACCATTTGTCAAATGGAATATTTATTATAGAATAATAGAATATTTAGGCGTTCCTTTGCGAAGGCCCTTAACACTTTTGTATTATGGACCTCTGCATAATTTATCGTATAGTATAAAATAGCAAGCAATATGAGTTTATTTATTTATTTATATATACAGTACAGTTAGTCTAGAGTTAGAAAGATATATAGAATAGATATTATACCTAAAAGGCATTCTTTCGCCCTGTATTAACTGTTATGTTCCTAAAACAAAATACTTGTCTCTATTCAGTTTTAGTCCCGAGTAATTAGATATTTTAAAAGGGACACGTGGTAGACGCTCGTCAATTAATTTCATTACCCCTAATGCCACTAATAAAGAGCAGAGAACATGTGTTTATTTCGATATACGCACTCGTCGAGTTAGTTTTATTACAGCTTCGATGTCTGCTAAGGTGATTTATTGGTTGTGCCCTATTTGTACAGCATTAAATTTTGGTTAAGATTGTCTAGTCAGAGAGCCATGTGGGAATCGTTAATGATATATACTAATTACGTAATGATTTCTATAAGAGCTAGAATATATACATGTGTAGAATATTAATATCATCATCATCGTCATCATTCTCCTGCCCTTATCCCGCTCTAAATTGGGTCGGCACAACATGTTATAAACATGTTGTCACGTGATTTGGCTTCGTATTTTACGACCGGCCGCCTGCCTGACGTCAACTTACCTTGGTATTTTGTGGTTTATTCTACTCAACCGGATACCACACGGCGAGTCGACTTACCTTAGTACGCCTCTTACGGCACCTCGGTAAGATATGAGGGCGGTCTATTCTACTGAGCCGGATACCACACGGCTAATGTGTAGAATAGTAATAGTTTTTTTTTATATTTTACTCGATTGTATCTGTCAATTTTAAATAATTTATAGAATTAGGCGTTACTTTGCCATTGTATAATCCATGAGTTTTTATAAATTCTGCGCGCATGAGAAGGAATATTACACGCTACATTTGGCATTATATGTATTTCCTTATATCGCGGATTATAGCAATAATTTCTTATATTAAACCTAAAATTTATTGTTTACGAAAGAGTATATGTCAGGTAATAAAGGGAAATAGTAAATCTGATAAAAACTATTCTCATCATGATGGAGAATTATTATCTTTACAGTGAATGTTTTGAAAAAGGGGGCGTTTATCACTATGCATCTTTGTTGATGATGATTGATGACAAAAAACCGTTTCATGTGAGGTTCATGACCTTTCAAAGCTTTGATCACAAACTTAACTTTGTTATATACGCCTTTTTACCATCTAAATGAGTGATATTAGTCTGAACCTACTGAATGAGCTAAGATACGATCAAATTTTATTTTATATTTAGAACACATATGTTTATTAGTTTGGTAATAAAATAAATTTAATAAATTTATTTTTTTAAATTAATAAATTATAACAATATTTTTTACTTTATTTCAGATGTCTCTGGTGGAAATAGCATCAGACTCTGCAATGCGGGAAGAGAGAATACAGAATATTTACAAATTTTGTATACCAAATTTGGTAAGCTCTAAGTGTAACTATAAACTAAAAACCTACGTTTGAAATTAGCTATAGGTACATATAATACATAATTGAGGGTATTTTAACACTTATGTTGACGCTTATGAATTCAGGGATATAGCTTGTATTAAATAAGTTATGAAAGAATCGGTAGTGACGTATTAACGTCAACGCAGTTACAGATTACATACATAAATACTAAATCCAAATTATTTATTTTTTTGTGTTATCGAGAACAGTTAATTTCCGAATAATAAAAAATAACCTCAACTTAAACCGATATAACCATTTAAAAACATAATCATCTAAAGATCTAACAAACCAATTAATACCTGATAACAATTCGTATTAAATTCCATTTTTTTTTTACTTTGATAGCGTGATAGCTGTGGTTGCATTAATACGTAATTTATTTTAGTTCTTTGGCCAATTATCAATTTCATCTTTATGTCGAATCTTCACAATTAAACAAAAGTCCCGATTCTTAATTTTGTACGTGTAATACGATATCAATGCATTCATTTACAGGCGGTGCCATTTATACTAAAAGCATCCTTTGCGTCGTCAATAAACCGCCTATCGGCATTGTATTGTAATTGGGGAGGTTTTGAGAACTTCGGTTACGTCGTATCGAATTACACACAAATAGTAGATAGAGAAATCAATTTACAAAGACACGCCGGGATAAATCTTTGTTGTTTAAACAATGATCTTATCTTTACAGATAGAGTTTTGGATATGCATGAATCAAACAATTCAAGGTAAGTCGTCGTGTTTTATAACCACTTACAATTCTTTGTATCAATTAAAACACGTATATGGATTTCGAAATTTTTTTCTTGGGAAATTAGTGCAGTGGTTTCCCCTTGCCTTCTGCATCACCAGTGTGTCACAATTTTTTCCCGAATTAAAGTAGTTATAGTGAGTTAATTATAAGAGATCTTAGCGAAAGCGAAATTTAGAGAAAGCTATAAATTTTGTCGCCGCTACTCTCCTATTCATCTTAACGTGAGGTTACACAGTCTATTGCCTTGCTTGATAAATGGAACATCTTATACTCATAAACAAATATCAAATCAATCCAGTACTTCCTTAGATTAGTGCGTTCAAACAAAAACAAACTCTTCAGCTTTAATATATTTATATAGAAGTCAAAGTCGCGGTCGAAACAAGTAATATAGAAATAATAGTGGTAAAAAATGCTATAACAAAAAAACTAATGCAGTAAAACATTTTTAGAGGTAGTCTCAGGATCAGGGTGGTGGGGTCGAGCGTGTTGTGCGTTAGGGCATTCCGCACGATGTCGTCGCGCTTGCGCCACCGCGGCTAATGCAACTGCCTTGTCCGAACCCTGTCGGCGATCAGATGAAATAGCTTTCTTCGACTGCGTTCAAAGGCAACAGGAGGCTCAGTGGTGTTGCTGTAAGTATAAACATTCCTTATTTGTTAAGTAAGACAATAGATTAGACGTAAAAACATTATTGCACGGTATATAATATCAACTTAGTACCTGAAAGATAAAATCATTTTACATAATGACATTTGAAAGTAATAATAAAGGGCATTAAAAAAGATCGACGAACTCTATGAAGTAATTTTCTATCATCGAAAGGTGAGTTTGAAAACATTGAGATAATCTAATAGGCCAAATTCATAATTATTGCTATATTCAGTGTATATAGCCAGACTTAAAACATTGCGAATTAACTTATTGAGGGAACTTACGGGAAAACTTATTGAGCTCCATACGATTTAAGAAATACACACGACAGAGCTGATGGCTAGTAAAAAGCTAAGTGTTGATTTAAATTTTTCGAAGAAAATAATGAGAAATTAAGAGAAGAGCAAAGGAAACATTTACTATCATTTTCAGCTATACAATAGCAACTTGGCTGAAACATTATTTTATACTTTACAAATTTGGTATCTATTGGTCGTTAAAATTATTTTTATTTGCTCTAATAAGTAAAATTTTTTCCCGGTTGAAACTCAATTAAACATTATGTTCTTAAATTAACCTTAGTCGCCTTTAACGACAACACGGTAAGAAATGACGTGGTGTTTTCTATTAAGCAGGGTACCACACGGTGGGTCGACTTACCTTAGTCGCCTTTTATGACACCTCTGTAGAAAATGAGGGTGAGGTCCATTCTACTCAGCCGGATACCACACGAAGGGTTAAATTGAAACAAATGTTTGTATATTAGTAATCTCATTCACTCACTCAGTAAATTTTCCAGCTCAGACGCAATCACTTAGCTGCCATGAAGCGTGCCAACGTGCAGTGTGGCGAGTTGGTCAGTCGCGAGCTGACAGTGGGGTACGGGAGAAGGCAGTCGAACTTTGCGAACAGTCGCCTCCTTTGCTGCATTGTTTAAGAGATCTTACTGCCTCCACTGTACTCACTGATACATCTAAATGTGAGTATTACTTAACTATACTAGTGTCTCTTATGCCTTCTCTAAGTAACGCACATGACTTATTCGAAGTCTTGCGCACCTGAGAAAAAAGGCTGAAATTAAACTTCTGGGAGCAACATGGAATTATCAAACAAAACAATGGCACCCTTATTAACGATCAGATAATTGTTTCTAGCTCAAACTTGTTACACGTGTTCGCAGGTAAAATAAAATAAATGGTGGGGTTGAACCGATTAGTATATAACTAAGCCTGTGTAGTGCTTCACTTTGCGATTTTGTCGTGGAGTCTATTTCCTGATGATACTTTGGTTGCGGGGCGAAACGATAATTGAGTTTGTGATAGTGAACGTGTGTAGTGCTTGTGTATTGTGGTGGCGGTGGTGGAGGTTTGTGCATGTGTTTTTATGAATCCTGCATGTACCAGGTGAACGGATTGCCCACTCTACATTTAGTATTAGGTACCTATATGTATTTTCTATTTTATTTCATCGCGGATTATAGCAAAATAATTTTATTATTACTTTTGTATTATTCTTGTCCTTCAAGATATACGCATTTGGGTTATTTCAGTCCAAATTTGGCTGTTAAATTTAACATTGACGTCCAATTGGAATTCTATTCTGATTGCGTACGCCCATTATGGATTTCCGTTATTTCCTAACGGACGGAAATTACCGAAACAGGAGATTCGGGATCGAATCTAAAATAATTTTTTTCGCTTTCTGTATATATTTTATTTTTCTGAGTCGATTTACGATTCTGTAAGTATGCGATATCACTATTTTTTTTTTATCGTATTTGATGAAATGAAAATTGCATAGTTGTAGGATATTTCCTATCTTATGACATCTTTATCTCTAGAAGAAAAGAAATTATTATCACTCTAATCGGTCTCTCATGAATGACAACTTAAACGTCTTGAATTGATGACGTTCATAGAATTGTTTGTTTAGGGTAATTTTCCAAAGTAAGTTATAAGAATTCTAAAGTACTTGATCTTAAGGTCATATCTAGATAAATAGAACTAGAGATAAGCTCTTCTCGGTAGGAACAGCTTTCCAACCAGCAATAGAGTTGTCGATTCAAAAGCACTTGTTTACATGTTTATTTGAATAAAGAATACTTTGAATTTGATAGATAGATCGATGAATAAATCGATAAATAGATGTAGAGATATAACGTTAGATAAATATACATAGAGATAGATTAATAGATACATAGATATAAATAAAACTAGAGATAAGCTCTTCTCGGCTCATAGCTCTTCTCGCTAGGAACAGCTTTCCGAACCAGCACTAGAGTTGACGATTTAAAAGCACTTATTTACAAGATTATTTGAATAAAGAATAATTTGAATTTATAGATAGATCGATGGATAAGTAGATGGATAGAGTGTTAAATAGATCTAGAGATAGTTCATCCTCCTACCTTTATCCCATTTTAAGTTGGGTCGACACAATATGTTATAAACATGTTGTCACATGATTTGGCCACTTATTTTATGACGGGCCGCCTGCCTGACGTCAACTTACCTTAGTCGCTTTTTGCGACACCTCGGTAGGAAAGAGGGTGTACTATTCTACTCAACCGGATACCTCACGGTGAGTCAACTTACCTTAGTCGCCTTTTACGACACCTCGGTAAGAATTTAGGGTGCTACTATTATATTAAGCCGGATACCAGATCTGGAGATAGATCAATGGATAAATAGACATATAGATTGATAGATAGATAGATTCAGCTGAAGTAGTCAGTTGATGGTGGATTTCCACAAATTTCCTACTTTTATGTTGTACATAACATTATAAGTTATAACATTTTTTTGTATATACTTTTAAGATTTACCTTGCTGCCATGAATCCCCAAGTCCGGAATGTCGGAGTACATGTGAAGCGGTACTCCGGCGGACAGGTGAATCGCAAGAGATAGCAGAGGCGTTATCACAAGAGTGCGGAGCGCCCGCCATACATGATAACATGTGGCAATGTTTCCTCAGGAAAGACGCACCGCCAGAAACCAAAGATGTTATACCGCACGATGTAGCTAAGCTACATTGCTGTCAAAAGGTATTTAATTATATAATTTAAGATTATTGTTATATATCAGATATATAAATAAATATAAAAATAACATAATGATGATATTTTTAAGGGCAGGAGGATAATGTTTCTCCTGCCCTTATCCCACTCTTAAATGGGGTCGGCACAACATGTTATAAAAATGCTGTCACATAATTTGGCTGCGTTTTTACGACCGGCCGCCTGCCTGACATCAAATTACCTTAGTCGTATTTTACGACACCTCGGTAAGAAAGAGGGTAGTCTATTGTACTAAACCGGATACTACACGGTAGGTCAACTTACCTTAGTCGCCTTTTACGACACCTCGGTAAGAAACGAGGGTGGTACTATTCTATTCAGCCGAATACCACACGGCGTAAATAAATATATATATTTTTTATTTATAAATTTAGTTAAGGTTTTGTTTCGAAGTTGTATAATTTACATAAATTTTAATTCAGGAATTTTATATTTTTAATTTTGTCTATATATTTTAGTCATATTGCTCGATGAGAAGAGATATCTTTTAAACTTTTTCGCTTCCTGTTATCTATATCTAAGATCTATGGGTTTGTGTCTATGTATTAATAGATAAATCCTCATGTGCCAAACTTCTTGCAACGTACTTTTTCATTTTTAAAAAATAGCGCAACTAATACTTTTGCATTTTGTTCAAATAAAGTAATTTAAATTCGATATATTCTTTATTCAAATTGGTTTTAACAATCACTTTCAAATGATTTCACAATTTCACTTTATAATTAAGCTACCACTGGTTCGGATATGAGCTTTTACCGAAAGAACCAGTAAGAAACTCGGTTGTCACTCTTTTTAAAAGTAATAATTCAAATATAATACAGTTCGTTCGCACATTTTAGTAAATTACATATATATACAGTTATTTTGATTATTATGAAAATTTATCAACAATATTTCGTCCCTCATTATTTCAGGGTGCAACGATCAATTGCCGCAGGCTCTGTTTCAATACTTTTAATAATGGATGGCAATTAAATTGGCAGAAATTTTATACTGAATGCCTTGGAGACCCACAGGAAATGGAAATGGCGGAATGCATAGAAGAAGGTAAATAAATAGCACGAATTATTTTCGGGGTCCTTTCTTTTCTATTCGGTTTATTAATTTCAGATTAGCCAACAGCATCTTGAATCTAATTTCTTTGACTAAATTTACAAAGACTAAAAATTGTTGTGTTATAGAAAGCAAACCCAACACAATTGCATTTTTAAAGTTATCAAATGTTTTTAATTTCAATAAGAGCGTTGACTTACAATCGGAGTTATGAGTAATGTGTGGTGATAACCTTAAGGTCAGGCGGCAATATTTTGTAACTTTCGTATTTATTTGTTATTACTGAATTGTTTATTATTAAATTTGTAGAAGTACGTCTAACCTTCTTTTTAAATAGTTATAACAAGCATAACTACTTATTAAATAACAATATATAAATAACTAGCTTTTACCCGCGAATTCGAGAGCGGGGGGTCATCTCGCATACCCTTGGGGATAGGCGGGGTACGGGCCTCGAGGCGAACCTCTTTGCCCGGGCCGGTCCTCGCAGGCTTTAATGGCCTGGACTATGTTCGGGCCGTAGGCCCAGGTCACCTGGGTGACCTAAGGGTTGTCGGGTTCGGTGGGGGGGCCTAGGAGTGGTTGCTCCCAGACCGCGATGTCCAAATCGGTGGTAGTGGTGTTTCGTTCGGGTGGTTGTGTCGTATCCGGTGGTGTCGCCCTCTCGCCCGTCGCGTCGTCCTCGTCGTCGCCGTCGTCGTCTGCGTCGGGCCGCGGTGACGGTGATCGCAGGAGCTCGCGAGGCAGGGAACGTCCCTCGGGTGGTCGTGCGTGGAGTGGCGCGATGCCGTGAAGGTGAACGTGCGCGCTGTTGTCCGCTCGCGCGAACATTCGGCGCGCAAGGCGACGAACGAACTCCTCCACGGTCGGCATTTGGGTGTCTCTGTGCACGACGTCGTTCCGCACATACCTCGGGGCTCCTACGATCATTCGCAGGCAGCGATTCTGCTGGACTTGAAGTCTTCGCCTCTGGTACGCTGAACATAGAGCGTACCAGGCGGGTGCCGCATACGTCAAGCGCGAGCGGACGTAGGCACCGTAGACCCGCAGTTTGGTGGTGACAGGTAGATGGGATGTGAACAGCGTGTGGAGCTGGGACCTGGCAGCAGCAGCTTGGCCCACGGCACGGTTCACCATGGGGACCATGCGCAGGCTGCGGTCCAACTCACACCCCAAAAACCTCACTGTGGTCTTCCACTCTACGTCCTGGCCTCGCAGAGTGAGTTGACGTAGCGGCTTGGAGCGACTGGTCAGCAGAGCGGCCGTCTTCCCGACGTTGACGGCCATCCTCCACTTGTCCAGCCATTCCGGCAACAAGTCCAGCAGACGCTGCATGCGGTTAGTGGCGAGATCTGGTGATAGGACGACGCGAAATACGCGCTGTCGTCAGCGAAGAGTGACAACAGCACGTCCTCCTCCCCTTCCCGCAGATGGTGGCGCAGGGTGGGGATGTCATCCGTATACGCCGCGTATAAGCGCGGCGATATACAGCTGCCCTGGGGTACTCCGGCTTGGATGGTGCGTGGTTGGGATTCGGCACCATCCACTGCCACGTAAAAGCTACGGCCGTGAAGAAATGATGCCAGCACTCGCACATAAGCAGGCGGCATGGTGGTATCCAAGATCTTGACCAGGAGCCCGGCGTGCCACACACGGTCAAAGGCCTTCTCGATGTCGAGAAAGACCCCCACGGTGTAGCGCCCGTTGTTCCGCTCACTGGTCAGGTGGTTTATAACCCTCGCCAGCTGGAGCGTCGTCGAGTGGCCGCTGCGGAATCCAAACTGCTCCTTCGTTCGCGAATTCATTGGCGTGGACTCTTGTCACGTGATATGTTGATAATAGATGGCGCTTTTCAATGTCATCCTATTTCTGTAGAATCAACAGCTATAGCCTATAATCTATATTCTACGCCGCCTAATAAGCAATAATTTTGACAAATTTCATCAATATAGGTTCAGCGAATTCGCCGTGAAAGAGCAAAAAACATATATTCATACTCATAAACTTTCGCATTTATAATATTAGTAGAGATTAATATTTATTAAAAAATTATAACAAGACAAACATTTTAAAAATAGCCCATCCGATTTTTTTGACAAAGTATTGCCAACTGTTATAATTTAGTATGGCTGATAATAATAATATTCTTTATTGTACACCAAAAAAAAAAATACAGAAAATATACAAAGAAGTTTGGTACAACAGGCGGCCTTATCGCTAAAGAGCGATCTCTTCCAGGCAACCTTAGGACAGAGAACTTAATTTTATATTTATTTGATGTGCTGATTTAATGTGTAAACTTTTTTTATTTTAGTTGAAGCACCTTGTTCACTCGGTTGTGGGGGGCTAACATATTGTAGCCAACTGAACAACAGGCCAACAAGTCTGTTTAGATCATGTTCAGCGCAGGCCGATCTTGACGCCCATTTGGCTGTGGCCGAACAAAAAGGTAGCGGGTAAGTTATATTTCTATTAAAAAACTAAGTACCTGGGTGATTTGGTAATTTTATTAAAAGATAGAAATGTAATTAAAAAGTAAAAATTTTCACTGTTTTAGTCCCCCCGTTCTTCATTGGACTATTACAACTATACAAATGACAGCAAAATTAAGCTTTGCATTCTATTTATAAAATATTGCTAATATTGTTAATATCTATAATCTATTGCTTCAATGGCAGTTTTTTTGTTGCCCGAAAACACGGACAATAGGACTTTTTTTTTAATTTAACCTATTTAGATCGATTTATCGCCCCAGAATACTACATACTAAGTCTCATGTATCATTCGTATAAAAATGTAGATATAACCGTATATCTACATTTTAAGCGACGGAGTCTTTTTCATGGTACATTTATTTATTTATAGATCACCAACAAAATACACACTTCACATTAGTCTAATACATTGAACAACTTAAAATTAGTAGTATAAGTACATTAAGTTATACTGCGTCCATCATATTATCAGTCTTTTGACAGCTCACGCTCATTAAGTTTTGTATTGCTTACGTACAAATATCATACAAATAATATTTGTACTTTATGGATGGGTACCGCCCACTTAGTGATGTCACACATAATGGGTTACTACGATTATGCCACAGATTAAAAATAATCGGTAGAAATCGATGTTACGAGTATTAAAAGACATTTAATAACATTATATAAAGTTTTACTTTCTTCTTAGTTAATACATGAATACAAATAAAACAATCAGGATATTTTAATTTATTTTATTAGCACGAGTCGTCGGAATGATAATCAACACTAGACTCCTCCGATGAGGAGTCTTCAGTAGCAGTTATTATTAGCTCTTGTGTAGATAATATATTATCAAACGCAATATCACGTTCTCAATCAGAGAATATTACTCTTTTAGTTCTTTCCACCACACTTGCCCAGTTCTCGGCCGTTACGTGGGTGCAAGCATTTTTTAGCAATTGCAACATTTTATTCGCTGTGAATGGGGGGCTTGTATTGCATCTTGCAGCATGCCCTTTTACTTGTGCCCATATAAGTTCTATTGCGTTGTACTGGCAGTGGTATGGAGGAATCCGAAGAACAGTATGGCCATATTCTGCTGCCATTTCATTGATTACATAGCGTTTTGCTCTCTTTTTGGTTTTTAATATTTTTATTAATTCAACTTTTAACATTGAGTCGTCCACATTTTCTCCATTGTCCCGAAGCCAATTAATTATTTCATGCTTTTTATTAGCCTGTGTTGGCATTTTGTCAATTTGACGGGAGAGGTAGGGCGCATTATCAATAAAAATTATTGATGGTTCTTCCAATGAAATGAGCATTTTTTTGAACCACTCTTCATACACATTTGCATTCATCTCTTCGTGGTAGTCATTTGATTTCTTCGATTTAAATGCCAACAGTGCGTCTTGTACAAATCCTTTTGCTGTACCTGCATGGCAAATGATTAGGCGCTCACCTTTTCCCATTGGTACTGAGGAAGTGGAATCAGCAGTATCATCAGTCCAGAAACGAGATAGTGTGTGGTTAGCGTTGAGCCATGTTTCATCTGTGAAAACAATATTTGCCCAATCTTGTATTTTCTTTGCCTCTCTTAAAAAATCACAACGTGCTATAGCTATATCTGTGCGTTCCATTAATAATTTTCTTTTATTTAACTTTTTATATGAAAAGCCAATTGTGTTCAAAACTTTGACCAAAGAAGATTTTTCACCATGAAATAGACCACTTCTTTTCAAAGAAACAATAAGTTTTCTCAAAGTTGGAATTTCTTTTCTCAAGTAGTAATCTAGTTTACGTAGGTAATCATTAATCGAATTACTTAGGTACGTAATTCGATTAATGATAGTAGGTACTATAATCGGAATGGTATCGCATACGAGAATCTTTAGGACATCACTATCGTCAATCTGTCAAAAGATGGTTAATATAATGGACAGTGTATAGTATATTTGTTTTATAGGCACGTGTCAGTAGCAGGACTTCGTTTGCCACTTAAGAATACTACACAATGTACTACAGATGTATGGAAGAGTGTGGCTTGTGCGTTGCACGTTAAACCGTGCACAGCTAAGGTATTAACTTAAATACATTTTATTTATCTTCTTACAATACAATAGAATTTATACAATAATTATAGTATTGTATGTAGTATTTATATATTTTGTTAGTTTATTTTTATTTTCCTTACCTACCTAGTAAAATGATTGTCAATTAGTAAGTAGTTATGGAGGAGCGAGAACTCCTAACACAAGTATCTTTATACTTAAGAGGAGATCTCAAACTCGTGTGTATATTAAAATATTGTGAAATGAAATAAAATATTTTATTTTATTATTTATTATTATAACAATTTTTACTCTGCGGAGATCCATAATACAAAAGTAATAATAAAAATTATTTTTTATATTTGTATTGTGGTAGCGGCGGTGGAGGTTGGTGCTTGTTTTTACGAATCCTGGATGTATCGGGTATTAAAACGGATAGTCCTCTCTACAGAAGTTACAATAAAATTATTTTAGTATGGAACTCCGCAAAGTAACGCCTGCTTCTATAAATCAGTCCTCTCTATATTCATTATATATATTTTCTATTTACTTAATCGCGAATTATAGCAAAATAATTTTATTATTGAACTTGTTTATCTTTTCTTTTTTGGGACTAGTAGGTGCATATTGTGGATATAGATTATTGTGGAGATGTTTTTAGATATCACAAAATTAAAAAAAAGTTTTGTACACGGAAACTTAAGATACCTTTTTTGCTCAATTTATTAATTATTAATAATTAATAATTAATAAATTATTAATTATTTATTAATTATACTGGAAAACTGGAATTAACTGAAACTCAGATAATTATTTGTGTTTTCTGGCGATCCGCATTTGAGCAGCGTAGTTTAAATCCGTCTTTACATCAGACTTTTTATGACATTTTGTATGTCTTACAGGGTCATAGTAGCTTGCTCTGCATAGAGGATTGTAAGAGGTTGGTTTCGTCGTGCGTTGAGTGGTCGCGGGCGTCACTTTCAGCTACAGCGCTTTGCGCCCGCCTAGCGCCTTCTAGTGAAAATGCGCCGTGCGTCTCTTTGCGGGAATTTATGGCTCCAAGTAAGATTTAGAATATATATCTCGGTTTCACAATAAATTTAAAGTAATCTTAGTAATTTGTTCTCTTCTGTTTTAATCTTTTGCTGTCGTATATAAATTTTTACTTATAAAATGTTTTTGAACTTGACATTGAAGGCAATATTTTTTTGTGGTAACAGTGAGTGAACTAGGTATAGGAATTTATCATAAGATTTATTTACAAAATATAGCAATGATGTTTTATATCTGAAGGTGTAATCTCAAAAATTACGGGATTTGAACATCAAACGATCTTAACCCACTTGTATTCACTTGTGTGGATTATAGTGTGTCACAGCGGTCGTAAAAATATCGAATAGTTATATAATATTTAAGTTCAGAACGTAAATAAAATTTTCTACGACTAAAATGGACTACGTAAAATTTCCTTAATAAAATATATTGAACATTATAGTGATTTTGTGTAGGATTTATAATTAATAATTTATGTCCGTGACTTCTTTTACGTGGATTCCAATACTGAAATAATAATTACCCTTTGTCACTTTTCAGTATATCAACCACCTCCATACCAAAATCTGCTGTTAAAATATGTTCCATGTGAACAAAAAAAACTAAAAATCTTTATTTACCCATAAACACAAACATACTTAAAATTATTGGAATTGTCCGTAGGAATGTACACTGAGCAATCCTGTAGGTGATATTTAAGAATTATACATTTTTATTTCGAATTGCGCTAAGTATTTAATCGACTTTATTTTAAAGCTTCAAAATTATATAAGTTGAGATAAAATTTCTTTACTTGGGTCGTAATTTAAAGAGGTCCTAATATGAGAGTGCGGAACAAAGAGATTCAATCAAACACTTTCTCAAGTATGAATAATATTTTAGGTACCGATCCACCGTTACTTTCTGCCTTGGAGGTGGTGACGTCTCCTTGCGCTGGCTCTCCGTGTAATGGTACCCAAGTATGCGCTGTCAACAGAAATTGTCTTCAAGGAGGAGCATGCTCGAAATATACGTGCATAGATGGCTGTCCTTTAGGTATGTTTCACATTTTATCTGTTGCCAATACATGAAATCATAATAACAAGCAGTGGTACCCCACCGGTAACACCGTGTTACTCTTGCGAGGAGGTCATGGGTACAAACCCGGACAGGCACCAATGAGTTTTTCTGTTAATACTTAAGTGTCTAATTGTTAATTGCAATTTATCACACGCTTTTCGGTGAAGGAAAGTATCGTGAGGAAACCTGCATGTCTCTAGAGAAATCTGGGCATATGTGTAACCTACCAATCCGCATTGGAGCAGCGTGGTACGTCTTAGCTCCAACCCTTCTCTCTAGAAACGGAGAGAGGAGGTGGGATATTAACAGGCAGTTACTTTACTTTACTTTACATGAAATCATTATACTCCTGCCCTTATTCCACTCTAAGTGGGACAGTAGCATGTTAAACAGCATGTTATAAATATGTTGTCACATGATTAGGCTACGTATTCTACGACCGGCCGCCTGGCTGTCGTAAACTTACCTTAGTTGTATATTACGAAACCTCGGTAAGAAATGAGGGTGGTCTGTGTACTCAGCCGGATACCACCAGGCTGGTCAACCTACCTTAATCGCCTTTTACGTAACCTTGGTAAGAAATGAGCGTGGTCTATTTACTCAGCCGGATACAATACGGCGGGTCAACTTACCTCAGTCGCACTTTTACGATACCTCGGTAACAAAGAGGGTGGTCTGTTCTACTCAGTTGGATACCACATGGCGGGTCAACCTACCTTAATCGCCTTTTACGACAACTCGGTAGGAAATGAGGGTGGTCTATTCTTCTCAGCTGGATACCGAACGGTAATGCATGAAAGTTAAGGCTTAAAATTATAATACACACGGTAATGCATAAAAGTTACAACTAAAAATTGTAACGAAAAATAACATGACTATACAATTTTGTTATTTCTTTTCAGGTGATGGAAGTTCTTACGTAGTTCCCATCGGCTCATGGGTTAGGGTGCCGATGACATGTGCTGCACAAAAAGTGTGCATTAAAATTTGCCGATGTAGCAATCGCGGTCTGTCCCATTGTCAGCCATTGCCAAGTGTTGCACTTGACAACTGTCGACTGCATGATAAAGTTGTTCAACATGGTAAGGAACGCCTTAAAATGTGACAAGATTACACGTATACTTTGAAATTTAATATAGAAGCTGTAAATGTTTACCAGTATGTTATTGAATATCTATAATAAGGAGCCATTTTGGTGTATAACATAGACATACGAAGCTCACAATAAGCTTGTGATTCTTGTGTCGCGACTCAACGGAGTTAGGAACTCATTCGTTTGTCTCCGTTTTCGCTTCTACAATAAGTGTAAGAAATATTGCAAAATTGAAGATTATTAGGGTGATAAAAATGCCTGGATTTGAAAATCCTTTTAGTGTGATAGAAAACTGCGGTAAAATTGAAAATGTTTAAAAAAATGACCGCCAAGTTTCTTGCTGGTAAAAAGCAAGCTTCTTCTGGGTAAGAGCAACATTCTGACCTAGTTGTAGCCTCATTAATCATAATGATCCTTGACGATTCAAAAGTATTGGAAAGAGTTTATTTGAATAAAGATTATTTTGATTTGATTTGATTCATCAATCTGATCTCATATTGATGAAATCTCATATAAGAAGGATCTCCTAGAATAGTAACAAAAATACTAATCAAATGACATGGCAATAAATCGTTTAATGCGGTTAATGTGACGTTTTCCATATATCATGTCGACTGGTACTATGAGTTAGTCGGTATTGCAAGATGGTCTACGAATTTTATTTCAGTATTTATTGTCAAGGTTCTAAAATACTCTACACCTTCCACCAGATACAAATAGCGAAATTTAACTAGTTATACGAATTATATTTTGAAAATAATTTGCTTCTCTCGGTATAGGCAATATTCTAAACCATCTGTAAAGTTTAAAAACATTTGTTTACTTTAAAGAAGACTATTTCGACTTAATTGGATTGTAAAACGACTGTTAAACATGCAAAAAATTAAAATTAGCGGAGAAAGATGTTTTTAAAATTAGTCACCATCAGTCTTGTCGCCTCAGTATAGATCAATCACGCCAATAGGTCCCCGAGACGGTAGGTCGATCTGGTGCTCCCGATGCACCGGTTAGCGGAGTGGGGCTTCTCTTTCGAGGGGCTCTTACCATTAGAATGTGTTTGTTCTCTGGGATTAGAGCTGTCGGCGGGGATGGGGGTAATATGTACAATGAAACCCTGTCCTTGCCATCGGCAGCGTTGTGGAGCACACAGGTCGTTTTAGTCGGTGCGAGTCCGACATAACCGCCGCCTGTCCCCGTCGGGTGGCGGTACCCATAAGGGATTTTTCCTGTATTAAAAAAAAACGACAATCACGCCAAATTGTTTTACTTTATTTATAGGTGAAAAGTACTATATGGAATGCAACGAGTGCGTATGTGTCATGGGCGAACGTGTGTGCGCGCGACGGGCATGCGGACGGGCTGCTCTGTTGACGGGGCTGCCGTGCAACTGTCCTCCACATCATTTGCCTGTACATTCGCCTGGCCGACTGTACCCTAATGCCTGCCTTGCTAAGTAAGACAAAATCTAATGACATCACCACGCTCGAGACTTTTTTGGAATCTTTAAATTCTCTCTCTCTTTGACAATTTTATCATTCATACTACAGCTGCCGAGTACGTAACGACCTAACTCGCTATCTCGTTCGCACCTACCCGTACATATACTTCCCGCTCTTTCCAACCACAACCTTTTATGCTTGTCTGGCTGGAGTAGGAACTATGGAAAATGTCTGGCTAAAGGGGAAACATCATCTTATTCTTATCCAAGTAATATATATTAAAATCAGCTTTTATACTATGACGTAAATAGAAGTCAAATTTCATGAACTTTAAGGGTGCCTGGCAGGGGGTTTCCACTATGCTAAGTGTCTGGCATTGACTGACGTGATTTTTAATATTATTCTAAAGGTAATATCAAAAGATCAATCTTTATACTATGACGAAATTAATTATAATTCGGAATTTTGCAACCTTGAGTACCTCGTATCTCCCAAAGCCACTATGATCCAAATTCCATAATCTAACATCGTTCTTATGTGTGTTGGGAGCATGCACTGACAAAGTTTCAGCTTTTATAAAATGACGAAAGTCTGGGGTCCACGGGATCTCTCTCTATAGCCATTATCGAGTTTAGTAACGCTAACAAATGTTATTTAATTTTCAATTTATAGGTAATTGCGTCATCTACAGGAAACATGTACAGCATCACATAAGATTGTTGAAATATATTTTGAAATGTAATGTTATTTATTGTGTATAGATGTGCAGGAGCAACGGATGGAGATATAGAATTCGGATCTCGAGGTGCGTGTGCGGGCGCCACTTGTGGACGACATCACGCGTGTCTACCCGCGCGGTCGGTCTGTCTTTCGCGTCTACAAACCGCCTGTCCACAATATAAATGCGGTAAGATATTTATTTTTAACTAGTGATATCCCGCGGTTACACCCGCGTACTTTTTAATTTTTTACACCTTATTACATTTTTAAATACGGATCCCTATTTTTTTTTTGAAAATATAATATAGCCTATTTCACTTAGTAAAGATGCAGCTTTCCAATGGTGAAATATTTTTTAAAATCGGTCCAGTATATTTTGTGTGAAAACATTACAAATATACATACATAATTTTCCTCTTTATAATATTTGTATACATATGTAAGTTAGTAAGTACGATTTAAAAGTACAGGATTATTTGAATATCTGTAAATGTATCTTGCTAAAAGAATAAGAGTTGGATTATTCCTAGGAGTTTAATAACCTGTAGTAAATTTTACGAACTTTCAAAACCACGTAAGTAATTCCTTCATGTTAAGGTCAGAGAGGTAAATAACAAACTAAATTTTATAGTGAATATGACGACTTGCAACGTACAGCCTACGATTCCAGTTTGCGACACTGATGGACACACGCATTCAAATCCCTGCCATCTTATCATGAGTGGAAGAAAACTCGCATATTGGGGACAATGTTTGCGGGGATGTTCTTCTGTAAGTAAACGTCACGTTACTTAATACTAAATACCAAATATTGGAATATGAATCAGGTAAAATAAATTATAACAACGTAAATATTTAAATTATAATACAAATAATTGTTTTTGTGCCATACTCAATGACAGAAATATACCTACATAACTAATGAAAATATTATTTTGCTATAATCCGCGATTAAAGAAAATATATTTTATGCTAAATTAAATTTTTTTAGAATTTAAGAGCATATATCGTAGCAGTATTTTTTTTATTCTAAACATGTTCCGAAGCTCATATGCAATTTCAACGTTAACTCAAAAAAATTGTATTGCAGACTGCCACAATGTGTGGAGTGAATGGTATAACTTACACTTCCGAGTGCGCTGCTTGGGCGGAGTATGTTAGTATTGACTACGTTGGACCATGCTTCGCCGTTGGTCCCATATCTGACCTCATGGAGCCCAAATGTCAATTCGACAGGATCATCTGTCCTCCATTGAAGAACCAGAACTGTCTAGGATTTACCACTCCTGGAGCATGTTGTCCTAAGTGCGGTGGAGCCCTAAGAATCCTTTATTCGAAAAAACAAATAGACAGGGCATTATATGGAACTAACATATCTGCATCAGTTATTAATTTGCACAATGTACTGTCCGCTCTGGATAGACATGTCAAAGTAGCCCAATGTGCTTTAAGAGGATATCTCACAATAGAGATGGAAATATTCGTTACAATTGAGTCAATTTTGACTAATCCAACAGATTTACAGTTAAACGTCTGTGTTTTGGAAGCTGAAAGATTGGCTGATCTCATCAATCGAGAAAGTGCTTTAATAACTAGTGATTTAGGATTAAGTGCATTATCATACGCCTTAATTGTTCATACCCATCCAACGCAAGGCGTTTCTAGTATAACTTTGTCTTTTTCTGTTTTGTTATTA
The DNA here is from genome assembly GCA_029227775.1 of Morpho helenor. NCBI lineage: Eukaryota > Metazoa > Arthropoda > Insecta > Lepidoptera > Nymphalidae > Morpho > Morpho helenor. Next base: position 11,298,877 of record JARGCU010000022.1, on the reverse strand, counting down.
TGTTTTAGCATTTTTGTTTTGAGATAAGGTGCTGACAACTGTGTATTATGTATGTAAAATAGAATTTGTAAATACTTGTATATATAAAAAAAACGTTATAAACCAAATATATCTTACTTGAGATTATTAAAATGCTTTGGTCTGCTTTACCAGTCGATGTTGTAGAAATTTGATATTGTGAGTTAAACGTGCCATTCATTGTAGCTTTATTAATGTTATTTGCAAGATTTAATTAAGTAACAATACATCAGATAGACTGAAGTAAGCCTTAGGAACAGATATTGCAAAAGACAATTCATAGAGTAGTCCTTATACCAAATAATATGTAAAACTATTTTTGTTGATTTGTTGATATATTGCAATATATTACGAGAAATATATTTACATGCTCGTAACTGGATTAAAATAATATTCGGTTCATGATATAGTAGTTTTATTTATACACAACACTGACAGGAATATAATGTTATAATATGACTCCCAATCACTTAAATAAATTGATTACTTATATCTATATTCGGTTAAGTCTTTTTTATCAAAAAATAAGTTGATTCTATCAAGAAGTTGAGGATCGGTAACCGTTTTAGCGAGTTGTATAAACCCTGTCTGTATAACAGGATATATTATATGGAATCGTTCCAAAGGAAATGTTAAGACGAGTTCCAGATACGCCATTAAAATATTTTGGAAGCAATTTTTTTGTACTTCCATATCCTGCAAGTAAAAATATATAATTTAACAATGAGGTTATAGTTATTTATTAAACGTAGGAAATTTAATATGAAAACATATATGTTACCTTGTTAATACTAAGTGCTCTTTGTTGTTCTATTTCAGGAGGTACTGGTTGAGGTGGTATCAAAGGTTCCGCAGGTTTATTCGTTTCGCATTGAGGTCCATCACAAATACTAATATTTACTTTTTTTGTATTATCATTGTTTTCAGATATACACCGTGGTTTTAATTTTACAGGGCTCATACTACTTTGAGGATAATCTACTGATTTACGAATATTATGTTCTATTTCTTTGCAGATTTCGGAATCTTTTTGGGCTTTAAGTTCATCATTTGAAGAGCTTAATATTTCCGTACGATCCTCTTCATTGACAGAATTTGCTTTAAAGTCAGCGAATATAAAGGGCCTTGGTTTAATCGTTTCATTATCTATCGGCTCGCAAACTACTTCGGTAGGTTTTGTATCTTTACCAACAATGTCTTTATCTGCTTCTGTTCCTTCTTGAGAAAAATAATGTTCATAATTATTAGAGGAAGTGTCTGATTCTACAGAACTACATGAAATTCTGTCTCTATTATCATCGCAATTATCAAATTCAGAAAGATTTAGAAAGTGTTTTACATAACTGCAGCAAAGTAGCTCCCAAGTCGCTTTTAAATCGAATATTTTCATTATAAATTGATCGTATTCTAACGTCATATTTAACGTAGTCTTGTAGTTGCTTAGGATTATCGAAACGTCTGTTGATCTCATTTTGAATTTTTTAACACCACTAAAAAATATTTCAGTTAAGGCTATAATTTTAATAAGCCAAGATGATGACGTTTGCTTGTACAAGTTAGCAGCGTGGTCTAAGTTTGATACTTTTTGTACGAGAAATTTTAGTCCTGGCCGTGCATCAAACTGCATCGCTCTAGTATATGATAATTCTAAGCTCATAAGTAAGAGATTTATGTTATATTTGTTCAGGAAAAACTTATAATTACAAACATTTGTGCCATTCTTGAAACTCTCTAATAATATACCATTTATACCATAGAATACGTCTGACGAAGCCTGAATTAATACTGTAGCTATAATTTGAACCAATATCTGATGAGCCAAGAGCCCAACAACTAGTCCTCTATTTGGAATTCTAACAGTAAACAAATCAGGGTTTTGTGAATTGATTGATTCTCGTAAATAGATAAGGAATATGTAGCTTCGGTCATCAATTAAGAGTTGATTACAATTTTTACCAGATTGTTTAGAATTTGTCTCTACTTTAGGTTGCTCAGTTAAAAATACTTGTTGTGCCATAGCATGAAGTCTTACATTATCGTTTACAGAGCAATCCCTTCTTGCTGCTACTTTTACAATAGCCAAATCTCCATAAAAACTATTAGAATTTTCATTAAAAGCATAGGTAAGTTGCTTCAATGGGCTTAAACTGGCGTTACAAGCTCGGTGTAAACTTATACATATAATTTCCCACTGATTATCTGTTAAGAGATGTCCTGAAGTTAAAATAATGTGTCTTATACATGAAGCTCCCAATCTAGCGATTGGTTCCTGTGGTTGAGCAATACATTCCACTAATATCAACATAATTTGCTTTAATGCAAAAGTTGCTTCTAAACTTTCAATTGGTTCCACTTCTTCACCTTTATCATTAGCCGTTGTTCTTTCCACGTTGATCTGTTGCAGCTGATGCAAATACACAACGATAGTGTCAGTAGTCATGCCACAGCATTGTTTGAAGTTTGGCATGATGCTATCCCAGTGAGTATTCACATTAGCTATTTGTCTTAACCAATTTTGAACGGTTGGTAGAAGTAAATGATTTATACAATGAAACCCAAAGTGTGTTCCTGGGACATCAGCTATGTTTTTCAACAATTTAAATAAAGTTTCCATGGCTGCAGGTTGATTTTTCTTAGAACAAACGACTGTTGCCGATATAAGCCCTTCGATAAGAACATACCACACTTTAAATATATTACTAGGCTTATCGAATTTCAACAAACAATTGTTTGTCGTGCTTAAAGGTGATAAACTTGTCGATAATTTTCTGTAAGAAATTTGTTCCTCTTCACAATTTTCATTAACAATATACTTGGTCACATCAAGGGAGCCATTCGGAATAATAGGATCAACCACAGATAAGGGTAAATCTCCTTTGATTCTATTCCCTGTATTAAAAATTGGGCACTTTGGCATATTATACATCATTGTTAAAATATCTGCGCAATTCTCTAAATGATATAATGCCTCTCTACACATATCAACTATTACTTTCTCAGATTTCTCTTCACTGAGAGGTATAAATTTGCTATTTTTGGAAAATTTAAGACTCAAGCTGGGTTTCATTTGAGGAGGTGTTGTGTTTTTTTTTTGCTTCACTTCTGAGCCTTGAACTTCTTCATAATGTAATCCTTTGATATGACTTAAAAGACACAATATGCAATCAAGAGCTGCATTAGCGAATACTAAAGTATTATCTGTGTTTAGAAATACTTTAAAAATTTCAAGAATTGCTGAATACTGATTTGAATTGTTAGCTGCGCGAAGAGTGTTGAATAATGGCCGCCAACCAGACCTTATTTCCATCCTGTTTGTTTCAACGAATTCACATATGCAAGAAATGATTTGTTCCTGAAAAAATATTTAACATTTTGATTTATTACACATATATGTATTTAATATTTTTATTAATCATTATTATAAAAATTTTTTGTATGAATATTCGGAAAATATTTACTGCACCTGTATGTCATCATCACAAAGTTCTAAACATAGAAGGTTTTCGAAAGGCTTTAATAATGCCTCGTTGAAATGAAAATGAGGAAGTTCAACTTGCTGATTAAGTAATGCTGTTGCACAATCATGAAGGCATTGTATAGCCAAACTTGATATTTGAATATCCTTGTGGCATGCAGCCTGTAAGAAAAAAAATAGAATTGAGTAATGCAGAATTATCTTTTGTTAATATATCGAACCGAACATGGTAATTAATTTTGTATTTGAATGTGTCTGGATACAATAAAATAAAACTTTAAAAGAATTATGTTTTTTAATGCCAGAGTTAAGAGTATAATCAAAAGATTCTTTTAAAAATGTTAAACAACGCAATAATTCAAAAAAATTGTTAACACGATAAAACATGTAAGCATATAAGAAATAGGTTTATATGCATGCAGTCACGTTTCTTACATGTTATATTTTTCCATATATATGACTATCTACTAATTGTTAGAGTTCTGCTTAACCACCACGTCTTAAGCATTTTAATTACGACAATGCTACGTATCGTGTTTTAATTAATATTAAGTCAGATATTAGTATCATTTTCGATCCGAAATTTTTTGAACTATATTTTGAACTGCCGAGCCCTTATTCAGTGACATAGAAATTGGGACCTTGTTGTACCTGCATGAAGTGAGGTCCAACTACAGTCCATATAGACATACGATGGGCTAGAGGCCTTGCAGCTCGAAGACATCGCAAAGCAACATCTCCTGCCCGGCATAAAGCTCTCGCCGCTTCTCCTCCACCTGTTACTCCACCAGTAACTTTGCTTTTACGCCACCAAGTGGCATTGTTGTTTGCTACGTCTTGTTCCCACGTGGAAAATAGCTAAAGTGAATCAGGAATATAGATTAACTTCCAGTATTTATATTAATACTCCAAAAACTAGATGCAATGGAACTGTTAACAAAAACGAACATTTACGACCTTTTTCAGGCCTATTAAGATAAATTTGAGAATTTACATGAAATATTTGGATATAACACGATGGAATAGTCACTAAGCAGATCTAGATATTAATTAGTACATAATTACGAAACTAACATTTTGTATAGGTTTTTAGTCAACATGAATATAACAATTTCGTATATCGATCAAATCGTGATAATTATTATTTATTCCAAGTTTATTTTTTATCTTCGACTCTTAAATGGAAATACTAATGATGGTATTTAAAAAATAGGTATTCGAACTTTAAAATTTAAATAATATAACTTACTAGTCTGTGGTTATGAGCCACGAGTCGTTGCAGTGCTGCTCTCAATGTAGGCAATGTGGTAGTGGCAGCAAGTCGAGTAAACATAGCATCTGCTGCTGCAGAGAGTGCGCAGCACACTCGCGCTGCTCCCGACCCTGAGATAATGTTGCCTCCCTGACCAAGATACAAAAATTATTACAACATTGGTTGACACGTAAATTATATTTGCATTTCCATTCTAGCACCGTTAACTGCAACTAACCTCTTGTCTACAAGTTTCCACGATTTTCGCTACCGACATTTCATTATTAGGATTATTTTCAAGAACAGGTTGCAGAAAATTGAAGACATCCACACTGAAAAACAAGATGATATTTTGATGCTTCTGAATAATATTTTTTTAAATAATATTCAGGATATTGGGAACATTATTATTGAACGTTTATAACATGCTTTATCAGTGAAGTTGTTATCAGTGAATAATTCTGTTGAGATCTAAATATTCTTCAATTACGCACTAGCATTTTGCATCTCCAAATATTAAAATTCTATGCTTTAATATCCTTTTATAAGGAACTTAAAACATTTTAAAGTTTTTAGGAACATAATAGAACACTATATCAGAAAATTATTCAAAATTTACATTACAAATGACGTACCAAGTTTCATCGTCTCGTCCATCCAATATTAATTTAGCATCAGCTTGTAGTATAGAGATTGTTTTGTTTCTGCCTGTCTGCATCGTGACAATAGGAGTGGCATTATTGCCTTGCTGCCCGAATAATGAATGTTCAAAGCTCGACACATATTGGCAAGCGGCAAAAATATGTTCCCAGCATTCTGGCGCTTTAGAACCAAGTTCCAAACCACCTGAAAAGTGAAGGTGTTACATTATTGCATCATCCTCCTGCCCTTATCTCACTCTAAGTGGTGTCGGCACAACATATTATGAACATCTTGTCACATGATTTGGCTGCGCATTTTACCTGCCGCCTCCCTGACGTCAACTTACCTTAGTCGTATTTTAAGACTCCTCGGTAAGAAAGAGGGTGGTCTATTTTATTTAACCGGACCTTAGTCGCCGTTTACGACACCTCTATAAGAATGAGGTCAGTTTAATCTACTCAGCCGGATGCCAAACAGCGGTTCGACTTACCTTATTCGGTGTGCAAAAATTAAAAGATTTGATTGTTAAGAAAATACAAATACAAAATTAACTTTAAAATTCTTGACTATAATTTATAAATTTAAAATAATGATTTAAATTGGGTATAGAATGAGTATTTATGTCACATAAAGTAGATGATAAAAGTAACCTGATAGATGAAGCAACCATTGTATCTATTTAGGAAGATAAGACTTGACTGGTAGATATAATATTTCATGTGATGATGGTGGTTTCAAGACAAACAGCGCTGTTGATGAATAGCAAACTATTTACTTTATAGTGCAAAGACCTACCTGATATTAAAATATCGAGTGACAATGCATGCGTAGATAAAATCTTCCCGTTAGCAGGCTGCGATATTGCTGAATCTGCCAACAGAGCTAGTATGCTGCTGCAGCGATTTTGCAAGCTAAGAGTTGTACTTATTCTAGCTGCCTATAAAAGTATAAAAAATATTTTAATTTAGTGTGACTGCAAAATACATGATATTGACTATTTTGATTAGGGCTTTCAAAAATATAGCAGGTGGTTTTGACAGTAAGAACAAAATTGCTTATATATATAAAGAAATGTAATAATTTAAATCTATTCGCCATTATGATTTCCTAAGCTATTTTTTTTTCAGGACTATGATTGTTGTTATTTTTTGTTATGATCCATATAAACTAAAACCCTAATTGGTACCATACGTGGTCTTGTTTTGTACTAAAACTAGATAACTCAAAAATTTGGTCATTATATCGATCGGGGTTTATTTTCCCTGACTTAAGCATTATTTTAACCACTTTAAACATCTATTCCAAATAAATCGATTTACTGTTAAGAATTATCTTAAGATGATTATGCAAAGACAAACTTTCCATAATCATTTTGTCTTGGGATAATATAATTTTTTGTTTAGACTAAAAATATTAACTTGTTACCTTATGTAATCCTTCTAAACACTGTATAGTTAATCCTTCCCAAGCAATGCGCTTCCTTTTACCAAACGTATTGATTTTAGTCGTTATAATTCCTTTTAATTTGTGTTTCTTGTTTGTACAACCGGTGAGAGGTACACTGAGTACAGTCACCATTGACTCCCAGATGCACGTTAGAATTCTAAAATATATAAATACCATATAGTATGATAGGAATACTTATTAAGATTCTAACTTCATTTCTTCATTGAAAGATTTTAAATCTGCATATCAATCAAGTCCAGTGCACGAAATAGAGAAACAGAAACAGAAATTTGAAGTGCATCCGGAGTTTGAGAAATTACGTTTGTGTTTTTTCTGGGATTCGTTGAAATTTATACTTGTTCACGCGTTTGTGCTACGCATAGTGACATCCTAATATTTCTTTTCAAAAACGTATGTGCTTAATTAATTGTTACAATTAATTAAAAACATACGTTTTTGAAAAGAAATATTAGGATGTCACTATGAAATATTAGGATGTGTGCATTCCGGTATAACGAAAAATCTGCATATTCTGTCTGAGTTAAATTCCCCGGTATTTTAACATGCGAATACGCCTTGCAGCAATTTGGTGGACGTAAGTGTCTTCAATAAGAGGCCCTTTCATACAAGTCCGATTTAAATGAAATGTTCTATTTTAAATTTAAATGAATGAATTTACCTTCTAGCCCAACGTAAGTTGGCCTGGTATTGTGGTGTGTCATTAGTATTATTGTAAATCATTGACACCTCTTTCAATTTTTGCCAATCAGACATAACTGGGTTTTGATCCAGTCCTCCCAAATCTGCAGAAAAAAAATAGAAATCAATCGCATAGTTTTGTAGTATTATATTTATGTGCATAACATATTTATTACAACTAAATCAGTTTAATTTTATACAAATTTTACATTTATTTTACGTTTCTTTTAAGGAATTGTTTTTATTTTTATGATCATTCATGAATTGTTTGATAATAGACAGACAACAGAAACGAGGTAATAATAATTTAATTACTCTTCCTTATTTTATTAATAATAACATTCTGTTTGTCATCATTTGCAAGTTATTAAAGGCCGATACAATTGGTACAACTAATTTTAACATCTTATACACCTATAATAGAAGAAATAAATATAATCATTAGTATTATAAAATATAGTTACCTGATAATAAATGTATCAGTGGATGATCGGATGTAGTGACGTCTTTCAACAAATTTGTTGCCAGAACCTGTTGATATAATTCACGAAGCCATGTAGCAGATAAATACACCAAGACACCGCTACCTTGAACCTCGTCCACAAATTCATCTTCTGTTAGTGGCACGTGAGTCTTCTAGAAAATGATATAAGTTACCACGCATTGCTCTGTGTTTGTCTTATTTAGAGATAAGTAAATAGCACGACAGTTGCTTTAAAAATTCACGTTTTAATGAGAACGTTTAAGATTCTTATTTAAATGGTAATGGTAATGGTGGTTAATTAAATGGTAGGATACTAGTTTCACTTACATTGTTATCGGAATAATATCTAGTACGCTTCTGCTTCAGAGTAAGTAGCAGAGCACCGTATGTAGCCAAGTACACACCATCAGCGTTCATGATGCAAGCAGTCGCAGGAGGCTGCGAAGCATTGTGCTGGCAGCATTTGGATGCAAAGTCTTGCATCGCTTCGTCCACCTATTTATTTATCTTTCAATAACTATTTTCTTGTAGAGATTATCATCTAAGACTTATCTATTTAATTACAATAAAAAAATAAGAAAAAGTGAACAAAATTAGATAAATTACACTCATTCGTGAAATCCTGCATCGACATTTCATGTCGATGCAGGATTTCACGTCTTTAGGATACCGCTCCTTAACGCTTTGACCGATAAGTTATTGAAATCAAATTAATTTTGAATTCTTGTTTTTGTCACAGAAATTTTAACATAATTATTTAAAGACTATCAAATTGGTAATAGAACATATTGATTTCAATACTATTTTATCGATTATTTAAAATTGTATTACTTACTTCAATACAAGTTCTTAGATTAATTAGTTTTGGCAGCAAGGAGTTTTGTAATGTTTTAACAAATTGTCTGGCATTATGTCTTTCCAAATCGACATTACATTCTGTTACAGTACACCTAAAACGAAATTTCGATATTTTAGACTTATATTAGTAATCGTTTTGCACGTAGTTTGTTAAAACATACCGTCCAAGATTAAGAGTCTTAGGTACAGTTTGGCTTTTATCATTAAACGATCCCTCCTGGTCGTTTTTAGGTGAAGCTGGATTGTTTGCTCTAGAAGGAAGAAAGACATTGTCTGCATCTGAATCAGCTTCAGCCTCGCTACCAGAACTCATATTTTCAGGTCCAGAAGTATCTGGAAAAATATTTATAGTAATTTAAGACGCACCTAAGAGCATTACTACGTTTGAATGGTGAATCAAGAAAAAGTTTGATTGCTCTAATTTAGGAGCAAGTAAAAACATCAAGCTACGAAAAACAATGGACACTTGGGACCACATTTGGGATTACTTAGTTTATTTTAGTTACTTTATTCTTACAGTTCTGAGGATAAAGTAGTATATAAAATTAATTTAAAGATTAAATTTGAAATTTACTTCAAAATAATTATTCGGAAATAAAATTTGAAAATTTAGTTTAGTTTCTGAAATTATTTTGTTACAACACACACTTACCAGAAGAATCATGGTCTCTGGATTCGTTACTTTGTAAAACTGCAACGACATCTCTGAAAATATGAATCAAATTTTTATCTCAAAGTATAAATAAATGTATAAGAACAAATATTAATTTTATACTTTTGCCATTGCGTAGTAGATATACGAACGCGGATTGAAACGCGGATGTAATCAATCAATCCTTTTTCCACTATTCAAAAATGGCATCGCTTACGAAGATGGTACGTACCGATAAGGGCTTGGTAATCTTGCTAAAGTCTGATAAGTCAATGGTCCACTGTAATCAGCGTCTTGCAATTTGGGCCAATGATTTACAATGAGATTTGCTATATCCAGTGGTAGATATTCTACTGATCCCGAACAAAGTTTCTCCAAAGCATCGAGGAGAGAGAAAACACATTCGACTGCAGCTGCGACCACTTCAGGGTTACCACTTCGGCCACAATCTTCAATTCCATCCATGATTCTACAAATGGGTACAATTTGGCTTTTATAAACTACGTCAGATCACGATGAAAACAGATTCATGTATGTTCAAAAAGTTGATATAGACATTGTAATTTTTTTTATAAATTGATAAAGATTTAGACTCAATTGAATTAAATTATGGATCTGAAATTTAAACCATTTTGTTACTATGTGAATAAAATTTACAATTATTATAAGACCATATCAAGGTAAATATAACTACAATAGATATTCAAAAGTTACAATATTTACAATCTGATAATAGCCATGTCATCGCTATGTCGTTCTAGATGATCTGCCTTTTTTAAAAGAACTAGCTGACATAGTCTTTTTGGATTATGTAGAAGTTCTCGCACGCTTCTTAAAGGTTCAACGCGGTGCTGTACTGGTGGGTACAGAAGCATTCTGTGATACAATGCTTCTAGCACTGGTCTTAAATTTGATGTCGATCCAACAAGACGAACGAGTTGATTGGAGATGCTAAAAATAAATTTTCGCTTAGAATAAATTCCAAGTTAATGTAACTTAAAAGTTAATATTCAAAGGACCTGATAGCAGTAGGCGGTGTCATAAAAATATAATTTAGAATTCTAAATTGACAAAATGATTAACTGGGACATGTATATTCTGGAACAATGCGTAAATATTATGTTGGAATTATATATGGTGGTTGCGTTAGGTAGGAAATAGGTTTTTTCTTTAATTTATGCTTTTGTTTAAATATTTTAAATTTCACCTGTAAATAGCTTTAGCCTGTTTACTATTAAAACTTGGAGCACACACTAATGCTCCGGATCCTCTCCCTGAGTCATCAACAAGATGTCCATCATGTTCCCTGTAATTGAACGAAACAAAATTTTATAATATTTTTATGTATATCGTGATAATATTAATATTATTATTAAGCTAAGACTAAAAATTTATAAAAAATGAATCACTTGCCTTGATTTAATATTTTTGTCAACTCTTGGCGTGCCCAAAAACGATATTAACGATGGACAAAATTTCTGCCATAAAAATGTAGTGAAATGCGAGTTTCCGCTTACTCTTTCCGAAAGACTGGACATCAGCGTTAGCAGGCAGTCCAAAAAAAATAGAGCCAAAGGATTTTGTTTTGGTATCCTTAAAAAAATTGATTTTTATGTTAAACACAGATCAGTATGCCTAGATATACATAAAACAGACTTAACATAAAAATATATGGTATGAGAACTAAAGGTCAAGTTTTATATTAAAAAAATTACGTGTGAGTTATGGAAATCAAAACATCAATCATCAAAATTAAATCTGAGAATCCTTTCCTGAACAGACGGTTCCCTACAATCATTCATGAACGAGAAATACGAAGAAATTTAAATAAAATTTATTAAAACAACATCTATTGAAGGGCCGATATCAAGATGGATTTACTAATTTTCACTTGGAGCAACGAGGTCTAATGGGAGTACAGATCTATTCAAATGTTAGAGCACCAGTTTTGGCAGACCCTTGAAGGTAACTCTTGGTTGTTTCAAATTTAGTTGATCTTTACAACTTGGGGTTTACGCTTGGGTGTAAATAATTGTGACTACACATTATTGACCGTGCAGTATGTCATTGAGCCTATAGGAATTGACGTATTACACATTATTCTCACATCGACTTTAAGGAATGTTATCCATGGCGTGGCTACGAATGATATAAAATGACATTATCAAACAAAACATGATATGGTAAATACTAACAGTTGACTCTCCGAAAGCCTGCTGCATAGGTATTGAATAACTGGTATAACTTCACTATAACAACCGACGGCTACTATATGGTTCCTTCCTAGCGGTGACCCTTCTGATAATAGTTCTTGGCACTCTTCGTCTGAAAAAAAAATAGATTATATTGAATTGGCATTTAGGTACGCCGTGTGGTATCGGGCTGAATAAAATAGTAGTACCACCCTCATTTCTTACCGAGAAGTCGTAAAATGCGACTAAGTAAGTCGACCCGCCGTGTGGTATCCAGCTGATCTACTCAGCTGGATACTCCAACTGGATAGACCAACCTCATTTCTTACCGAGGTGTCGTAAAATACGACAGAGGTAAGTTGACGCCCAAGCAGGCGGCCGGTCGTAAAAACGCAGCCAAATCAAGTGATAGCATGTTTATAACATGTTGTGCCGACTCCACTTAGAGTGGGATAAGGGCAGGAAGATGACAAATAAAGTATCAACGTACCTAACTGAGCACAGTAAGCTCGCAACATTTGCGCGGCCGCGGCCCTCGCAGCGGCGGCAACTTGGGGCGCCGCGTTCGCCGCCTCGCCGCAACGTCCGCACGCCCATACGCAGAGCCGCCCGTTCAGGGTACGTCGCGGAGACAAAGCCATCGACAGATACATACGGAATATTTGCACCTACAGTATTAAATAAATTAAATATATAAGAGAATTACACATAGCCGTGTGGTATCCGCGTAAGTAAAATAGTACCACCCTTATTTCTTACCGAGGTGTCGTAAATGGCGACTAAGGTAAGTCGACCCGCCGTGTGGTATCCGGCTGAGTAGAATAGACCACCCTCATTTCTTACCGAGGTGTCGTAAAAGGCGACTAAGGTAAGTTGACCCACCGTGTGATATCCGGTTTAGTAGAATAGACCACCCTCCTTCTTACCGAGGTGTCGTAAAATACGACTAAGGTAAGTTGACGTCAGGCAGGCGGCCGGTCGTAAAAACTCAGCCAAATCATGTTACAATATGTTTATAACATGTTGTGCCGACCCCACTTAAAGTGGGATAAGGGCAGGAGGATATATATATGAGAGAATTACTCATAATATTCTCTCATATATTTAAAGGTAAGTTATGGGTGACAGACAAATGGTAAATATACTACTCATATAATTTTAAATAAACACACCCAGACTTGAGGAACTAACAAATTATTTCCAGAAAACGATGGCCCTCGTCGGGAATCGAACTAGCTACCGAAGGCAGGGTCACTACCGCCTAAGCCAACGCGACAGTTAAAAACCGCCAATGCATTAACCGTTTATTGGGCGTTAAGGGGAATTTAATATTAATTTGTTACCTCAAGAAGTAAGAAATTCATCATTAGTTAATGATTTCTTACTTACTAGATGATTTCTTTCTTTTTGAAATTATTATTAGTTGATTAGCTCCTGCTTCTTGAGAGTCATTCCAAAATTGTGCCCGAATTTCAAGTCAAAATTATGAAAAATGCTAATATCTCTCAAGAGAATAGATATACACCAAAAATTAAGTTAGGATTCCACTATAATATTACAAATGTAATATCATATAGTGTATTCAATCAATTATATATACTAATTTCTATTTGCGACTTCGGCTGAATCGGTTTTTGTACTGAGATAAAATATAATAAAATAGATAAAATAAAATATAATAAAATAAAAATATGTTAGCTCTGGAGTTCACAACATACGCGGACTTATACTTTGGGATGGAACAATTCATATAATTCAATTGTTTTCCTCAAACAGCTCTTAGCGAATAATTTTAGTTAGGGGTTTATAACTTAATAATTTCTCCTAATGTTTACCTGAGTGTCGGGCAAATGGTACATGACCGACGTGGTGGCACACAAAAGCTGGGAAGGCATCCATAACGAATCGTCCTCGGGTTCGATTCCGCGGTGAAAACGATCGTCACGAAGTATTTTCTAAAAATCAAATATCTGTATTACGTCAAAATTCAAACAACACCAACCTTTACCTTAGGACCAAAATTTGCCTAGTACATTAAACAAAAGCAAATGAGGATGATCTTTCTTTCTTTTTAATGTGTGATTAGACGAAGATAAAATACATGAGTATCAGATTTTGTTAGTTATTATTCATAATATGCTAATTGCACACCTAAAATCTAAACTAATATATAAGGCGCATGAGTTTGTTTATTTGATTGTTTCCACGCGCTAGTCTCAGGAACTACTGGACCAAGTTGAAAAATTATTTGAGTGTAACATAATCCATTTTATCTAGGAAGGCTATATACCATATAACATCACGCAAAGATAATTAGGAGCGTAGCTGGAATAAAAAATATTGCAGCTCTTCTCCATCGGAAAAATTTAGAGCTTTCCTTGCGTGCGCTAAATAAACGGTGAAAATTATTCAAAAATCTCTTATAATTAACACACGATACCTACTTTTATGTTCAAAATGTCAATTCGGAAAAATTTGTGATACATTGATTTCCACGCGAGCGAAGCTCCTGGCTCAGCTCTAGTACTGTATAAAATAAATACTGTTGAAGACGAAATGTAACTAGTATTAAAAATTATATTTTTAAATGAGCAACCGCCGAGTTTCTTGCTGGCTCTTCTCGGTAGGAACAGCTTTCCGAACCAGCAGTAGAGTTGACGATTCAAAATCACATGTTTACAAGTTTATTTGAATAAAGAATATATTGATTTTGAATTTCGATTTGTTGTGGCCCGCTAAAGATTTTCGTATCGGCTGTTGGGCTCAACTATTAAAAACCGGAGAGGAACTACAAGAAGAAGATTAAAAAGTTGAGTACGCTGCCATCTGTTCTTACATGAAATCCCTGGAGAGCGAATGCGACAAGGCGGGGGCGCTTGGTCTCGAGCGCGATTTGCAGCGGCAGCAGGCATGCGCGCCTCAGCTCGAATGACGCCCGTCGGCTGCTTTCTTGCACGCACAAAACCTCTAAAAACAAAAAAAATCTATTAAAAAAAAATCAAAATTAATAAGCTTGACTAAATGGCTGGTTGTTTATTTGCTTAAATCTTGCTCGCTGAGAGAAAATATTTTTTTACCAAGTTATAGTAAAAATGAAACAGAATTTTTACTTTTGGAGCGACTGATCGCACTTATACCGAAAATATTTAATTAATAATATCAACAATAGAAAGTTATTTGTACACAAAAATATCATCATTTAAATAAAACTGTATCATATAATATAAAAAGTATGGTTTTAAAAATGTCAATATAAAATATGTAACATTTATATATGTGTTTTGAAGATTCGTATTCGTCAATAGGTAACATCTACGTTGCTAAATCATAGATATAAAAAAAGTAGGTAAATGTAAAAAATTACACGAATTTGTCTGTTTGATCATAATTACCTATAGCTTCCTGACATGATTTCTTAAGAGAGATCAACTTCGGCCCAGTAGCTTCTTTGAAAATATCTTGGAGCAGTTCTTCCATATCAATCGATTATTCGAGTCATTTTAAAACAATTGTATAGTTATTAAAACATATTTTCATGAAATATTAACACTGAAATTCAAGTAAACTTGATGTGTTGTTCGTGTATACTGCGCAATACAGTGAGTGGGTGGTTTTATCTAGCGATTCGCTTGCGGAGCATGCTCGAACTGAAAATCAATACTCGAAGTTAGGCGATGTTTTTATTTTTATTTGTGAGTGTCAACAGGTGGCAATTGCATTTAAAGATATCCTTTGCTAATAATTTAAATTAGGTTTTTTTAACATTCGTATAATTAATGAGTCTAAGATTTTACAAAGTTATTATATTATTATATTATATCGTATTAGACTGACTCCTTTTGGAGTCGTATTTGCTTTTTGATGAGAACTACATAGTAACAGCTCTTTCTAAATTGTAACGACTTAACATTATTTTATTAAATTTATTATTAAAAAAATATTTTCTGTGACTATTTAAATTATTCATGTATGTATATAAATCTATATGAAGCAGATTTCTGTATATAGACGTAATTTATATTTTCGCGTTGAGTCTATATTGTAAGTAATTATATTGTTTGTTCATTTAATTTTATTACAGTAATAAACATTCCTAAAAACGTCTTGTAATAATGGTAATACGATCATATGGTAAAACGATACCTAGTAATAGATTATATTTGAATCAATTGTTAAATTAAAATAATGACACGATTAGATTCTAAATTAAGATTTTACAATCAATAAGCATATTACCTCTTATGCTACAATAATACAATATACCAATATTTAACAATATTTTGTTTTTTATACTACGGTATACAGATGTTATTTTTTTAAATGCCAGTCCGCATATTAACATCAGGATGATTTTTGTCTGTTATTTGCTGGATCACAGACATTAAAATAAAGTCAATGTCACTGTCACATTTTTGTCATAATAAAAATGGTTTCCTGGAGTGGATTAGGCCGATCTTTCGGGACAAACTTATTTAAAAATAATATAAAAGCAACAAATTTATTGCAAAATGTAAATTTCTCAGTAGGAAAGAAATTGGCCAGCGATCATGGACCCAAGACGATGGCATTGCAACCATCCAGGTATGTGCCGCATTCAGTGATTACCTAACCAATGTTGAAGAAAACACAAATTCTTTATATTTTTAATATTACAGGTGGCAATGGCATAAATTCAAGGACATGTTTCATTACTACCTTATGGTTGGCTTTATTCCTGTTAGTTTGATAATTTTCTACTCTAACGTCTTTATCGGGCCAGCCCAATTGACACCTATTCCTGATGATTATCAGCCTAAGCACTGGGAGTACCATCGTCATCCAATATCAAGATTTATTGCCCGATATATCCACAACAATCCGCAACAGGTAATATATTTAGTTATAAATGAAATGAAATTTTTTTATTCCACATAAGTGCTAATATGACATAAACAAATATAAGAAATTAAACTAAAGCTAAATAAATCATGTAACAAATAAATATCAAATAAATAAATGTCCGTAGCACAATGGAGAATAGGCTTTAGACTCAGCATAATACTGTGTGCCCCGACAGGAAGCACACAGATCTGATTTTCAGCTAAAGACTATTGAGTTACATCGCGGACGACTGATTACGGACGGAGTATATTAAAACGTCACAGCAAAGTCTGCTGTAACTTTTTAATAACTGGCCTTAATAGTGTAAGGGGACTAAATATGGCAGCTTGTAAAAAATGTGTTTAGAGACCCAAATACCAATTGCAAGTCTTTTATATTGCTCCTTGGACTTTTATTTTTTTAGAGTTTTTTTTAAGGGGAGATTTAACCCCTAAATAATATTTATTTATCCTGGTGCTACTGGTTCATTTGTAGTAACGGCCTGTTACAATCCCACTGCTGGGCATATCTCTTTTTCTGGAAAGAAGGGTTGGAGCTATGACCTACCAATGCTCCAATAAGGATTGGTAGGTATTACAAATTACCCCCAGATTTCTCTAGAGATATGCAGGTTTCACAATGTTTTCCTTCACTGAAAAGCGTGTGATTAATTGCATTACCAATTAGACACATTAATAATAGAAAACTCAAGGGTGCCTGCCAGGGTTTGAAGTCGTGACCCTCTCGAAAGAGTTGCACAGTCACGCTGCTTGGCTATCACAGCTCCATTTCCCTTTGTAGTGGCAAGAGAAAAATAATGTTTAATTTACGATAATAATTATAATAATCAATAGCATAATAAAAACTTATATTAAAATATTCTTTCAGGAATATGAAAAGTTCCTGCATTTCATAGATGAAGAAGCTCAGAAACAAAAACTGAGAGCTTTAGAGAGAGAAGTGAACAAGAAGATGTCAGAAAGAAGTGACTATCAGGCCTATTATTACAGACCAATGGTAAACAAATATCTCAGAGTTAACAAGCAAATTGGTGATGAAATCTACGATCGCATTGGTGATGACTATAAAGATTAAGTTTGTTATTATTTACAGTGAAATTTAGCTAATTTAGAAATCAAGTGTAAAGTTCTATGTAGATAAGTATAACCTTCTGATTTGTTTTCTCTGTATTATTTGGATTCTCTGTACTAACAGTTCATATGCCTTTTACAGAAATTTTTATTAGTTTTTGTTATTAATAAATCATTTGAGAGCTGATATATTGTTTTTATGTACTCTTGCAAATAGTTTTTAAGCAATCAACAGTGGAATGGTTTCCTACTGTTTGTATCATGAAAGTTTAAAATGTACCACTTCTAGCTAATGGTTATTATACACTTTTTATTTATATATTGAGTACTAGTTATACACGCGACTTGATTCACATTGACTTCAGTGTTATATTACTTTCAGTTGTTTTAGTTTTATTCCTGTAGCTTGATATATAAGCTTTAATCATACTAATTTTTATCAATATTGCACCAGCGGATTCACCCGTTAAAGTGTAACAGACGGACAGACTTCGCAGTAGTATGGATTCGATGAGGCTTATATGTTTATATCTATCTAATTTCGGGGACGCCTGTGGGTGCAGGGTGGGTGGTCAGTGGGTGGGTCCTATTCCGGTCTATTCCACCCATTTCCCCATGTTGGGACAAGTGTTTTATTGCTGTCCCGACAGTGTCACCTGCTGTAATCTACCCGTGGCTTTTATGAACCTGCTAATATCTCTGAAGGAGATATTTGTCAGATCCTCAACTTCAATTTCATCCTTACCTAGTATCTCCCATCTTGCCAGTGAGTACATAGAGCACTCAGCCATAAGGTGAAGGGCTTAAATGTTTACACGTATTTGTTAAATATTTTGTATTTGTTAACTAATGTTAAATATGACAAATAATTAGCCATTACATTAGTATCTAATGGTTATATATAGATTTTCCTACTATAATGTCACAGTCGTGTGGTATCCGGCTGAGTAGAATAGACCAACCTAATTTCTGACCGAGGTGTCTTAAAAAGCGACTAAGGTAAGTTGACCCAATGTGTGGTGTGGTTTAGCAGAATAGACTACCCTCTTTCTTATCGAGGTGTCGTAAAATACGACTATGGTAAGTTGACGTCAGGCAGGCGGCCGGTCATAAAAACGCAGCCAAATCATGTAACATGTTTTATAACATGTTATCCCGACCCCACTTAGAGTGGGATAAGGGCAGGAGAATGATGATGATGATATAAGATTCATTGTTCTTTAAACTATGAATCATGTACACATTAAAAGTAATGAATATTTGAAATACTTTACGCAAGCCTCGCATTCTTCTTTTTTAATTTATAGGGAGTTCTGGAGAAGTTGGTTCCAAAATAACAGAAAAGAAATATACAATTTAGACCTTTTATTTCATTATATGATGGAAATAATGAAACACGTTATTAGGTAACATTGTCATTTATTTTACAAGAAACTTCTAACGATTGACAATAGATCCCGACATGGAAACCTTATAAAAGAAACCTCAACACTTATCTAGGTTCATGCTAACTCAACTTGATATGATTCTACGTTATAATATTAAAAAGTTAAAATATTACCTCGGTGACTTATACCTGATAGATCGAACATTGTTATTACATACCAGTTTTCTTTCGACTTTTTGTCACATAATGCTGTAAGTGGACTTAAAGTTGTAAGCAGTAATTTTAAAGAGTACTTAAATATTTAAAAAATAATACTACCTAGCTTCTCTATTTTTAATATAGAAATTAAGTACGATATACTAAAATGGGTCGGATCACAATAAGATCAGTAAATAAATTCTTTGGCAATACAGTCATGCGCAAAGCTCTTAACTACGACTGTTACACACAAATTACAAAACGATATGATTTCTCATCTCATTCGTTCAGTCTTCGCAGTTTGTAAAATTCCAACTATGACCCAACAACTAGTTAAATTGCTTTTATAACCTTCAGTTTTTAAAATTAAGTTTATTTACTTTACAATTTAATTATGAGTAACAATATAAGAGAAATTTTATTAATGCACTACCCAGTAACACAATCATCTACGAGTATATCTATTTCTAACGTAACTATTTCATTTATATTGTCTTATCATATAACGTGGGGTAACAAAAGGAGTAAAAAAATAGAAATGAAATCATGCAAAATAGTTACAGTTATTTATTTATCTAATACGAATTTACAATACTCGTAAAATTTTACCATCGCATCAATAATAACGATTTCCGAATCTAAAATCTAAAGACGGCTAAAAGTTTCTAAGATGTAAAAATTTTAAAGATTATTTTATTATTATTTATTCTTTTCCTTTTCGACTTGTGCTGCCAGTTTAGCCTCCTTTTTGGCTTTCTTTTTTTCTTCTTTGGCTAGTAACTTAGCCTGTTTCTCTTCTTCTTTAGCTAAGAGCTTGGCTTGTCTCTCTTCTTCTTTAGCTTGTAGTTTAGCTTCTTTTTTGGCTTCCTTTTCTGCTTTAAGTCTTAACTTTTCTTCCCTTTTTTTCTCAGCGATTTCGTTCTTTTTATTATCATTACTCTCATCTTTTTTATTTTTATCACCTTGTTTTACGTTTTCATCTTCTTTCTTTTTCTTTTCTTCTTTCTTGGCCTTTGCTTTGGGGTTATCCTTTTTCTTATCAGTCTCTTTGCTATGATCTCTCGACTTTGGCGGGTCATCTTTATTAGGGGGCTTCAAAGGTCGAAAAAAGTGTGGTTTGTTCTTTTGCGGAGATGTTTCTAACTGCGTTACAATTTTTTGTGCGCACCTGTTAAAAAAACGTCTTTATATTTTTTTTATTTATGATGTAAACTAAAAAGGATTATAATTATTATTAATATATCATAATGGAAATATAGACCTTATTCTAGTTGATGCTGATGCGGCAGCAGCACTTTCGCGGCGACCTTCGCGAAATTCTCTTTGAAATTCCCAAATTGGGGGTAGCCTGCCTGAAGGTTCACCGGCTGGGCCTCCAGTGTAACTGTGTACTTGGTAATCTTGTAACCGCGCCTGCATAAACAGTAAATATAAATTTTAGCATTGCATGAATTAAATGTTAGTTAGAATATTAATTTCAATTCTATTCCACAATCGTGAGTTTTGATTTATATTTGTAGATACCGAAACAAGGTATATTCACGAAGTAAATGTCGGGTAATAAGTTTCAAGTAAAATAACGCTAAGAGTTGACTAGGGTTTCTGATCGTACTACATCGTATGCAGTATGTTATCCTCGTGACAAAAGCACTTCTCCGTCAGTCGCTATGATTTCTTGTTCTTCATAGACAGACGATTTTAAGGTAAGTATTTCCAATATATTGCTCCACTTAGATAAATCAGCTCACTGGTTTTTCAGATCGTCACGATGTTCTTCACGATCATCTCCTGAAGACTCACAAGTCCATCGGTTTTTTTGTAACATGTTATGATATGTTACAGTACTATACCTTCATGCTATGATGCTGTGATCTTCTTAAGGAGTTTGATGCTGGTTGCCGGGGTCTAGGCGGCGCGGAAGACGCTGGTACCCTGGGTACCGCACCAAGACATGCTCCACCGCATTTCGCACCTCCACATAGCTTGGTGGAGCAACCCGTGTTGCTGACCGTGACACCGCTGTTAGAAGATACTGATGACACTCCTGAAATATTTTGGAAACAAAATTCATGGTAAAGTACGGAAAACCCTTTAAAAAGATTTCATCATCATTCTCTTGCTCTTATCTCACTCTAAATGGGGTCGGAACAACATGTTTTCAAAGTGTTATTTTGGCTAGGTATTTCACGACCGACCGTCTGCCTGACATCAACTTATGTGGTGAGAAATGAGGGTGGTCTTCTACTAGGCCGAATACCACACGGCAGGTCAACTTACCTTAGTCGCCTTTTACGATACCTCAGTAAGAAATGAGGGTAGTCTATTCGTCTAAGCCGGATAGCACACGGCGTCCTTGTGGAACATTAAGTTGTTATAAATACGTTAATCAGATTAAAACACATTTATAATAACAGATACGAATCTTAAGGTTTTTGACGGTAACGTTATAATATATTTTTAACTTTTTATATCCGAGATATACACATAGGATTTACCAAGATATTTCCACACTGTAAAGCCCATGATAAATTATGAATATCGATCCGTGTGTCCATACTTGAATTACAAAATTAAGATCTAAATGTGTGAACTGAAAGCAGTTTTTTTACCTGAGAGAGAAGTCTCGCCACTGGTGAAAGAGTAAACCGATGCGGAGGCTGGCACTGATCTTGCGCCAACTGAATATGACGATACTGATCCTGGTACGCCCCATGACTTCCCACTGCCACTTGATATCTGAAATGTACCAGAAAATAATAAGGACAAGCTGTCCAATTTATCGACTGTAAAATAATTATTTTTAGTCATCGGAATTTATGTTCTAGCTTATTTGATTAATAGCAAATTACTGTACATAAAATCTACACGGAAATAATCAAATTCAAATTCATTCTTAATTATTCAAGTAAACTTGCAAACAAGTACTTTTGAATCGCCAACTCTACTGCTGGTTAGGAAAGCTGTTCCTACCGCGACGAGCCAGTTAAAAAACTCGGCGGTTGCTCATTAAAAAAATCTTACAACTAGTTACATTTAGTGTATATTTTTATTTTATATGGCATTCTTATCATCTAAATAATCCTCAACAGTTTAGAAGTCCTCCTGTATTAGCCTTTTTTAACAGTGTTAAACTGCTCTAATGGCAAAGCTAAAACTAATTGCGGAATTTTATTATAGAATCTTATACCAAACTCACAAACCACTTATGTACTTTTATGTACGCAAGGCGCACCATCAACCATGGTGTTGCTGTATACAGCTTAACCGATACTGTATCAATAAAAAGTGGTTGCATACATCCCATTAAACTCCTTTCAGCAACAGTTACTTACATTAATGTAAGCCTACGCAACTTGCTAAACTAAAGATCAATATAAGTTCATTAATTACAGTAATTTTTGCAAAGGAAATTAAATTTACAGTTGTGATATATTTTACCTTCAGTTGGCAGTCAAGGTAATGTGATCTGTGCTGAGTTAATATGTGCTATGGTGATAGCGTATATTTTGCCGGACTAAATATATGCCGCTATTTCCACAAGTTTTTCAAGCTTTGCACGTACCTGCCAACTTTTGCTGGTGACAAGGCGAGGTGCCTGTCGTAATCGAAGGATCTTGGCCCGGCAGATGACACAACGCAGTGGTAGCAGTCTTTGGCTGACAGCCATCTGGATAGTCTTCACGAAACATCGACGGCAGACTACGCGGTGTCCGCATGGCGAAGTCTGCATCGTCGCTTTCGCATTTACGCATATTACACACTGAAATAGAAATACAACAATAAAATTAACCCAAAGGTCCAAAAAACGACATTTCTAAAATCAGTTAAATATAATGCAAAAAAATCTCCCTGTGTTGTATTATATGTGACTTAAATTGTGTATTTTTTAGTACCTATGTAATGCTTCGAGCTATCGTAGAAGGTGACTAAGGTAAGTGCAGTGTGGTATCCACCTGAGTAGAATAGACGAACATCATTTCTTAGCGAAGCGTCGTAAAAGGCGACTAAGGTAAGTTATTGTTAGGTAGGTCGTAAAGTACCCAGCCAAATTACATCACAACATTGTTAAAAGATGTTGTACCGACTCCACTTAGGGAGATAAGGGCAGGAGAATGATGATAATGCTTTGATTTTTTTAAGCAAAAATCATCTGACCAAACTAATATAAATGTGGATGGATATGTGACAACAGGAAAAATGCCAAAAAAGCGATGGATGGATTGTGTGAAGTATGACACGCATATAAAAGGAGTAGTGCAAGAGTTAACGAATGATAGAAGAATATTGAAGAGAAAAATATGTGGTACCGACGGCACTTAGAGTGGGAAAAGGACAGGAGAATGATGATATAAAGCCTCGATTGTATCATGATACAGTTTATCTGCCTAATACCTTTAAACGTGCAATATATCTCAGTTTTGGAAATGGCGTTAACGATATAACGTTCATTTTTATTTTTAATTGAACAATTTTTGAATTTAATTAAAATATACCTGATTCTTAGAATCAAAATCATTTCATGAAAATCAAACAATTCTCAAGAATTATAAAAACCACATTTTTAAATAAATATAATAAATAGCAAAGTGAAATAAAGTGCTGTAAGCCTATCGTTATTTGGTTTCTGGTAAATTTAAGCAGACATTTTTGTTCAAATGAAGAAAATGCCTTTACTCGAACTGATTTAGGACATTACTGGACGTTAAAATTGGACTTATAGGCTCTCTAAATTTGATTTGATTTCAAGTTTATATTATTATTTAGGGAATGAAAAAAGCTAATACTGACTTCTTCTTCGGGTGAAGTGGCGAGTTCTGGCTCATTTTCTTCCAATTTATTGAGCAATTTGTCCTGTAACAAAGAAAAGAACTTATAAATATTTTGCTTATAATATACTACTATCTATTGCTGTTTCATAATTTTGAATAAAACGGAAAGTAAGACAATTGAAAACTATATAGATGTAGTCAGAAATCTGCTAGTCGTAACATTTTCGATAAAGTCAATTACTACTATTATACAAATTATACTAATATTTATTATTACTAATTATATTTATTATACTGTAAATATAATTTATTATACTATAAATATAGTAATACTATTAATATAATATTAATACTATTTTAATATTCAATGCGGAAGATACAGCTAATCAACTTAAAAAATTTAAATAATTTATGGCATTAGGTGTTACGATCCATAGTACAAAAGTAATAATAAAATTATTTTGGTATAATCCGCGATAAATAATTTTATTATTACTTTTGTATTAACGAACTTAATTAATTCAATTTAATTTAATGAAGCTAGTATAGCACATAGTAATAAAAAAATAAGTAAGTAACGGCCTGTTACTATCCCACTGCTGGGCATAGGCCTCCTCTCTCCATTTTTGGAGAGAAGGGTTGGAGCTAAGACCTACCACGCTGCTCCAATGCGGATTGGTAGGTTACACATATCCCCGGAATTCTCTAGAGATATGCAGGTTTCCTCACGATGTTTTCCTTCACCGAAAAGCGTGTGATAAATTGCAATTATCAATTAGACACATAAGTTTTAATAGAAAAACTCATTGGTGTTTGCCCGGGTTTGAACCCATGATCGTCTCTAGAGATTCACACGGTCGCACCGCTAGGCCATCACAGCTTTTATTTCAGAAATAAAAATATATAAAAACTTAACTTTATAAAAAGTGTTGTATTATGTAAATTTTACAACAAAAAATATTAACGAACATAATCACAAGAGATATAAATATTTTTTGTGCTAATGTACGTTAAAATTTTATGATTATGTAATTTAAGATTGTGATAAATGTTACAAGCAATGATAAACAGTTTTCAATGATAAATATTTTGCCAAACCTTATTTCAACTTATCTATACAATATATTATGTTTATAATAATAAACAAAGTTCCAAAAAGCTGTCTGTCTGTCTGTCTGTATGTGATCTATTTTCTCAAAACCTACTGAACAGATTTATGTACGGTTTTTACTTAAAATAGTGTAGGTAATTCTTGAGAAAGGTTTAGCTTAATAATACATCCTCTGGAATACAGAGCTAAAGTTTTATAGCGTTTAAAACTCAGGTGGATTTTATGAGGTCTTTGTTAATTTGTTTAGGTTATTGATTACATTCAGGTAAGGTTAATTCCGGTTTAACCGTTGAATCGTCGGAGTCGCCATCCATACTAATGATACAGCGGATCTTAGATGCGTCGATAGAGATAAAGGAAATAATTTGGAAAGGCACGAACGCACGGTTCGTACGGACGAGCCAATAGCTCGCAAAATGTCAAGGATACTCGTACATTGTTGCGTAGGAAAATTAGATACTAGCAATCGCCAGTGGTTCCGCTCGCGTGGAAAAATCAAAACCGTAATATAGTATTTTGATAACCATAAAAATGGTTAAAGTGGGTTAACCTTAAAAGCTAAACACATGGTATCGCGGACTTTTATTTAGAACTAGAGTGAAAAGATTTTCTAATACATGATTTTTGAATAACTTTCACCGTTTACTTAGCGCACGCAAGGAAAGCTTAAATTTTGCCGTTTTCGTAACATTTTTTATTGCTGCTCCTCTCCTATTCATCTTAGCGTGCCTTCCTCGATAAATGGACTATCTTACACTCAAAGAGTTTTCAAATCGGTTTTTCAAATTTCAAATCGTTCCTGAGATTAGCGCGTTCAAAAAATCAATGAACCAAACAAACTCTTCAGCTTTGTGTACTAGCAATGTAAAAAATCATCATAATTTCCAGCCCTTATTTATAATTTGTGTATTAGTGGTTCTAGTTTGAGAGTCTGTTGTCTTATATCTCTACATTTGTTTTCTGGGTTGTCTGTGGGTAGTGCACTAGATAATTCTTTTTAATTTTTCGAATTGTCTATGGCTTCCGGCTTCGGGGATATCTCCTCAGGCCGTCTGTTGTGGAGCGGGAACACATTTTGGGGCAATGTGTAGTCAAGGGCTGGTTGTAGGATTGCGAATAGTTACATGAGATGATGCCACTACCAGCTGACTTTACAAAACTTATGACCTCGTATTCGCAGTCAAAGATTATTTTATTCAAAATTCAAAAATTCAAAATATTCTTTGTTCAAGTGAACTTGTTAACAACAACTCTACTGCTGATTCGGAAAGCAGTTCCTACCAAGAAGAGCCATCAAGAAACTCGGCGGTTGTTCTATTTAAAATATACTTCTTATTACTAGTTACATTTAGTCGTTTTACAGGGTCGAATAGTAGCTATATGTACACATTCTTATCATCTAAGTAATCCTCAACAGTATAGTAGGTTTTCTGTATCAGCCTCTTTTTAACAATGTTTTTAAACTGCTGTAAAAGCAAAGCTAAAATTGATTGCGGGATTTTATTATAGAATGTTATACCCATACATAGGTACATACGTTTTACGTACTTTTGCAAGGCGCAAAGCAGGAGCCGCATGTGTATATTGGTTCCTACTTTGAATAAATTTTATTTTGTATTTATTTTTATATAGGTACATCGCCTATCGTTTTTATAATCCTTTATATTTTTATTTACAAAAATTAAAATGCTTAAAATATACTGTCAAGCAAATGTAAGAATACCTATATCCTTAAACTTCTCTCACAGGGAAAATTAATATTAATCTATTTCCTAGGAAGCCTATTGAATAGTAAATGTTCCTACGTTTATTTAGCACTATCTTGCTAAATTTAATGAGATAGCGCTAAATTTATTAAAAACGCATAAACTTTTACGGTTGTTCCTAATTCTAATGTAAACACAATACTTTGTTTCTAGAGTTAACATTCAATGTTTTAGTCAAACATTTAAATTAAAATAAAGACGTAATTTTGCATTAATGACAAATTTACCACCATCTTTCTCTTGCCCCTTAGGAAAAGAAAATGATGTTATTCTTCATTTTTCTAATTTTCCGCTAAACTGTTTTTTTTTATTAGAACCTTCTCTTGAGGTGATTAACTAGGGAAATAAAAATATATGTATATATTTTATATATAAAATAAATATGAAAATTTTATATATATTTTCAAGAAATTATAAAATAACTAGCGGCCTGCCCCTGCTTCGCACGGGTATAAAATATATATCCCATGTCAGTCAGTGTAAAAAATGACTAAAATCGATCCAGTAGTTTTGATTTATTCATTACTGCCCGTGGCCCGCAAGCGTTAGATTTGGAGAAAAACAATTTCCTTTCCCTATACCAAGAAGATTTCCTGCTATCTTTGTAATATCTAAATTCATATAGTACATTTTTACTTATTAACTTTTACATTTTCCCTATGTATTTTATTTTTACAATTAATTACAGAATGTCTTTAAACAAACTCTTGAAAGAGCGACATAGCTGCTAAAGTCGAAGTGTTATAGGGCGAAACGCGGCGTCCTCACGGCATTTTAAATCTGTAATATCTTCGAAAATGTTCACTTAAATTACATGCTGTAAATGGCCATATTGATCTATATTAAATCAACTATTTATTTAAGGTACTTAATTGGATAAGGATTAATGCTGTATTGTATAAAAATTGCTTCAAAAATAAGGCATCATTTTTCGTAAAAAGTAAATGACAAAAAATGCTATTGTGGGTTATCCATAAGAGATAGACATATACCATCGCGGACTTTTCTGTAGACCTTTTCAAGGTGTACAAATACTAAGTACATCATTTTGATAAATCTCGTAGGGTTTAGCCTGCGTTTGCAATGTAAGCGGAAAAAAATGTAATTATTTACGACATCACATTAGAAACCTCAAAAATTACAGTAATTCTCTACTCCATATTGAATGTTATTAGACATGTAAACCTTCCTCTAAAATCAGTCTATCTATTAAAAAAAACCGCATCAAAATCTGTTGCATAGTTTTAAAGATTGAAGCATACATAGGGATATACGGACATAAGGACAGACAGAGAATGCGACTTTGTTTTATACTATGTAGTGATATTATTTATTTTTACAATTGATTAGACAATGTCTTTACATACAACATTCATAGCTTTCTTATCATTAGACAATATAAACTTGAAAGAAGGACATTTAGTTGCGCCTCCGGTCGCTGGTAAATTCGAAGTGCTTATAGGTCGAAGCGCGGCCTCCTCGCGGGATTTTAAATCTGTAATATCTCCGAAAATGTTCACTTAAATTACATGCTGTAAACGGCAATATTGATCTATATTAAATCAACAATTTATTTAAGGTACTCAATTGGATAAGGATTAATACTGTATTGTATAAAAATTGCTTTGAAAATAAGGCATCATTTTTCGTAAAAAGTAAATGAAAAAAACTGCTATTGTGGGTTATCCATAAGAGATAGACATATACCATCGCGGACTTTTCTGTAGACCTTTTTAAGGTGTACAAATACTTACTACATCATTTTGATAAATCTCGTAGGGTTTAGCCTGCGTTTGCAATGTAAGCGGAAAAAAATGTAATTATTTACAGAAACCTCAAAAATTACAGTATTTCTCTACTTCGTATTGAATGTTATTATACGTACAAACCTTCCTTTTGAATCACTCTATCTATTAAAAAAAACCGCATCAAAATCGGTTGCGTAGTTTTAAAGTTTTATGCGTACATACGGAAATATGGACTTTGTTTTATAATATGTAGTGATGATAAAATTAGACTATTACTATTGCATAACTGAGCTTTAATTTTAGAATAAGTTTATTACTGCAAAATGTTTTTCTTTTTTCTCTCTCTTTTGTACATGCATATTTTGGTAAGCAACTCCATCATAAATATAAACAATATAAGTTTAAACATTTTAAGTTAATAATCGTGTTGTGAACTGTTTGGTGTGTGTAATAAAATAAAATAAATAAATAAAAATGAATTTCTATTTCCTATATTATAGGTGCCGGAATTTAGCCTACAGAAAATGTAATTTGGCGTTTCAAAATTGTATAGTAGAATATATTCATTTAATAAAGGTTTTTTATTTGTATGTATGTAGGATGTGTAGGTATGTTAAGAACTTTATTTGTAAAGGTAATGTCCATTTAAAAATTAAGAGGTCGTCACGACTTTAAATAATAACACTAAGTATAAAGTCAAGTGCAATGTTGTCAATGTTATTGACATTTAGGACCACCAGGGTTGCCATATGCTAATAGTATTAAAACTGCAATTTTCTCAGTTTTTGGCGAAGATAATGTCGTGTCATATTTGTATTTATAACAAACATGAAAATACTAATTTGTATTTATTCTTGAATCTTGTATGCAATATTTGTTGATGTCGATGACCGCTGGACCAATATTGATGAAATTCAGTACGATTAAAACTTACCTACTTACCTGGTAACATATTGTTACAAAGTGTTTCAAATACAACCTCCTTCAAATGGTTGGATCAATAATATAAAAAATCATTGTCACCGCCAATATGTGACAAGTTGTTGAAAAAAATTAATGAGATGACTTTTGAGAAAATTTCTTCTTATTTATTGAATAAATATAAAGGAAAATATCGTTGTTATAATATAGAATATTATTGTTACTTTTTTGCGAACTGGACAGTATCATATTTAAATTATTGAGAGTCATAAGTTAAGGAACTTGCGGATACATCTAATCATCGTCATTATCCTCCTCCCCTTATCCCACTTTAAGTGGGGTCGACTCACAACATGTTATAAACATGTTGTCACATAATTTGGCTACGTATTTTACGACCTCCTGCCTGAAGTCAAGTTACCTTAGTCGTATTTTACGAGACCTCGGTAAGAAAGAGGGTGGCCTATTCTACTCAACCGGATACCAAACGGTGGGCCAACTTAACTTATTCGCCTTTTACGACACCTCTGTAAGAAGTTATGGTGGTCTATTCTACTCAGCCGGATATCGCACGGCTTACAACAGTAAAATAATTATGACTGCAATATATTAGTACACCTAGACTCGAAGAATTAACAAATTGTTTTTTTTTAATATTAACCCTCGGTGGGAATCGAACCGGCGACCTCCGGAGCGAAGGCAGGGTCATTGCCTCTTGAGCAACGGGCAAGCTCTTAAACTGATTGATTAAACGTTGTATTATACAAAGTGTTGGACAATTTTGTGCAAACCAAATTATGCACACAATTGTCTATAATAACACAATTATTGTTAAGTGGAATCAAACAACACCATAATATGCATAAAGGCATAAGTCACGAGTTGTTGTTAAATTGAATTACTATAATTATAATAGTAAAATTGGTTTATACATAGTAACAAAATGTTTCTGCGGTGTAGTATCCGGCTGAGCAGAATAGACCACTCTCATTTCTTACCGAGATGTCTTAAAAGGCGACTAATGTAAGTCCACCCGCCGTGTGTTATTCGGTTGACTAGAATAAACCACACTCATTTCTTACCGAGGTGTCGTAAAATACGACAAAGGTAAGTTGACGTCAGGAAGCTGCCGGTCGTAATATACGTAGCCAAATCATGTTGTAACATGTTTATAACATGTGTCGACCCTACTTAGAGTGGGATAAGGGCAGGAGGATGTCCGAGGTCTCGTAAAATGCGGCTGAGGTAAGTTGACGTCAGGCAGGCGGGCAGTATTAAAATAATCAACAAAATAAAGTAACAACATGTTTAAAACACTTTTTGTGACGACCCCACTTAAAGTGGAAAAAGGGCAGGAGAATGATGACAATAACAAAAATGTTTATGAGATAACTTAGAAATTAAACTGACATTGTTTTTTAAAAAGTTCGCCCTTTGATATCCGGCCGAGTAGAATAGAAGAAATGAGGGTTCATTTCTAACCGAGGTGTCGTAATTAATTAAATAAAAAAAATAAAAAATAAACGTTTATACACCATGGACACACAGAATATAAAGGAGAAATAGTTCACTTATTCTTTTGAGAATAGGCAAAAACAAACGAAGTCGCGAGTTAATAAAATACTACGGTTTTATGACCACCACAGTTGATGCCATTTGCTAGTAGTAAAATAAAGTAACAGCCTGTTACATCCCACTGCTGGGCATAGGCCACCTTTCTCCGATTTTATTAGAGAAGGGTATGGAGCTAAGATCTACCACGCTACTCCATTACGGATTGGTAGGTTACACATATCCCCAGAATTCACTGGACAATGCATGTTTCCATACAATGTTTTCCTTCACCGAAAAGCGTGTGATAAATTGCAATTATCAATTAGACACACATTTTAACAGAAAACTCAATGGTTCCTGCCCTGGTTTTAAACCCGTGAGCCCTTCGAAAAAGTAATAATACGTAATAAACGTTTCACGACATCAAATTAAATTTTATTCTCGCAAATTTATCTCTCGTCAGCATCAGAGAAATCGATTCGATCGAGTTCATTTTCATACTGATTCCATAGTTAATCTACCATTATCGAAGAGCGAAATAATACAGAAACAATTGCATAACTTTCATTTACCGTGACAGAATGGCCCGGTGGAAGGAAACAGTCGTCGAAAACACCTTGAACGGATAATAGATTTGAAATGAATTTGTCCTATGTTCTTTTTGAGATTACAGCGATGATTAAAGTATTGATAAAACAAGCTCAATGTCTTATATTTAAATAAGTTTCCGTGTGATATAGCCGCTTGTTTCGTGTTGCTTACGGCACATATATTCGTATGTATAAGATATAAAGCCAGAAAAATAATTTTCCTGATGTGACACTAAAATGTGTAGTGGACAGTGATTTATGAATATTATCTGGATCTACGTTAAAATGTGTTTAAAATTTTATGCAGCTTTTGCGACGAGTAGTAATTTTGATTTTTGAAAATGTTAAACACTACGGCGACATGTCGTATTATGTCATTTTTTATAGGTGAGTTGTTGTAATTTATTATTATTATAATTTTAATAAAATTTTAAAATCATATGCAGTTCTGTACTTAAAAATGTATTTGGACAGTTAAGTTAAATAAAAACGATATTTATTGATTACTTTATCGAATAGGTAAATAAGAAAATTAGCTACATAATATAATATAAATAAATATATGGGACATTTACACATACGGCTGTCCGTCCCCAAAGTAACTTAAAACTTGTGTTATGGGTGATAATATAAAAATAACTTGTCCACTTAGCTTTGTCCACGTAGAGTTTAGTGTAATTAATTGAACGTTATTTATTGTGAGTTAACCAAAAGAGATAGAGACATGCTGTCCCGGAGTTTTTTGTAGTTTTTTTGTAGATGTATAATTTTCTATTACATTACTTTAGTGTATCTCTGCTAGTTTACGCGGCGCACGCGACTAAACCTGCCAGCAGACGAAGTCTTTTATAACTGCGTGACCTCTCCAACACAATTTACATATTCAATTCAATTCAAAATATTCTTTATTCAAATTAACTTGTAAACAAGTGCTTTTGAATCGTCAACTCTACTGCTACTATTCGGAAAGCTGTTCCTACCGAGAAGAGCCAGCGAGAAACTCGGCGGTTGCTCTTTTTAAAAATTAATCGTTTCTATCTTGTACAGGGTCGAACAATATTTATATCCACGCATTTTTATCGTCTTAATAATCCTCAACAGTATAGTAGGCTTTCTGTATCAGCCTCTTTTTAATAGTGTTTTTAAACTGCTGTAATGGCAAAGTTAAAACTGATTGTGGAATTTTATTATAGAATCTTATACCCAAACCCACAAACGACTTACGTACTTTTTCAAGACGCAAAGCAGGGGCCGCATAAAATCGTTATACACTATTAATCTAAACCTTCCCGAAGAATTACACTACCTAGTACCTTTAGTAAAAACCGTACAAAAATGGGTTCAGTATATTTTAAGAAAATCGAATCACATACAGACAGACAGCATTTGGGGATTTTGTAATATTACTGTTTTATACACTATAGATCAGGTTAATATTGTTAATAATTATATCTGATAGTGATCAATTTTCAGTTACAGTTTATTTTTTCACTATATCCCTAGTTCATTCCTAACGAAATATTAATAAGGCACATGGGTTCGAACCTGTAGTCCGATATATAAGCAACTTCTTCTTCTTCTGCAACCGATGGACATCCACTGCTATACGTCCATCGTCCAGTGAATAAGCTGTAAAAGTGAAACAGATAGAAAGACGGACAGACAGACTTTCGCTCTATAATATAAATATATACTGGACTGGCCCGTTGGCGCAGTGGGTAGTGATCCTGCCTTCAGCTCTGCGGGTCGCGGGTTCGATTCCCGCCGAGGGCCAACATTTTCTATAAAAAGAATTTGTCAGCCTTTGAGCCTGGGTGTATATTTGTATTTAAGTATGTATTTAAAAAAAATATATAAGTATATATTCACCAGTTTTCTGTCTACCATAACACAAGTATTAAGTTACTTACTTTGGGGACGGACGACCATGTGTGTAAGTGTCCCATATATTTATTTATTATATTTATTTATTTATTATTCAATAAATACTTAATACTTAATACTCCGCCGTGTGGTATCCGGCTGAGTAGACCAACCTCATTTCTTACCGAGGTGTCGTAAACGACGACTAAGGTAAGTTGACCCACCGTGTGGTATCCAGTTTAGTAGAATAGACCACATTCTTTCTTCTTTCCGAGGTGTCGTAAAATACGACAGAGGTAAGTTGACGTCAGGCAGGCGGCCGTAAAAACGCAGCCAATTCATGTGACAGCATGTTTACAACATGTGCCGACCCCACGTAGAGTGGGATAAGGGCAGGAAGATGACTCAATAAATACTTAAAAAATATACTTTAGTAATATGCTAAATTTCGGGTTTATTGGGGTATATTATCCCGTTTTATTAACCTAACATTTGAAATAGGGGGATTTTATAGTAAAGAGGGTTTTTGTCACGATTTTTTTGTCTTTAACGTGCCGATATCGACGTCATTGAATACGCCCAATTAATGTGTAAGTCACGTTTGCATCAATCTTAAATGCCAGACAGGTTTATACCTTAATTCCAATTCTAGTTGTTTTTAGTAAAAAACCCATAAAGTTATGAAACATGCAAAAACGAATGGCATTTTAGCTCAATCTAATACTCTATACACAACAAATGAATGCTTAAGTCCTTGATCTGTCGTGATCCTATATACTTGTACGAGATTTCATAGATACTTTAAATATATACCTATAGAGTAATTATAATAGAGTAAGGAAGCTATAGAATAGGCCTGTGAGTTCGAGTGTCTAAGAAACACTTAGAAAGGGAATATGAGAGACAAATACCTACTTATGTTGGTCTGATCAGACGTGTGAGAAAAAATTCGGTCTTCTCACTAAAAGAGATTTTTTACAGACAACCCTTATTTTAATAGTTGGGGCCCTATTTTTTTTTGCTCCTAGGTAACCTTTTTTTTCTAATATGCTGTTAGCCTTAACGACTTTTACAGGGTCATTGGGCGGGATGGGTGAGCACAGAAGCATCGTTGAAGTTGCGAAATGCGGATATTAGAGCGCAGAAGCTCTACTAGCGTCGGGTAACGTCTTTCTAAGGGTGCCCATTGTGAGATCGGACCACAGCTTAGGGCGAAGTGTAGTGGCTAATAATATGACGATTAGTCATCATGGCGTCGGGAGTATGGTGAGAAGCCACGGCCGACCGACGTCAGAAAACTAGGACCTCCTAATAGCGTCTTCGCCGGCGAAAACGCTAGTTCGTGTATTATATGTGTCTGTGTTTGCGATCGTTATTTGATCATCAGGGTCATACAGGACGCTTTTTTGGACGTCGATTTTTGCGGTGAGACGACCTAACAGGAATGTTAGTGGAAGTCACTGGGTAACCTTTGGTTACCTAGCTACTTGTATTGTACTTGTGTATTTGTAATGATTATAAAATATTCGTTACATATGAATAGGCCTTTAGCCCGCATCTTTGGAAATAGGTAATAAAAATATTAAATACAGTCTCAGTTTTTATAAAGTTCTTTACGGTTTTAGTTATCTAAATTGCTTCAAATTAGTTATAACTATTTCTGAACACTTAAAAGAGACTGTTGTAATAATGTCATTGGATTCTCGGTATAAGAACGATGGAGCAATCGGCGTGCCAATGTTTTGGTGTATTTATTATAGGTAAGTTAATAACGAACTAAACAGGGGCTTATTTTAATTATAGATTTATTGTTTAGTATTATATTACTTTGTAGTAAGTGTATATAAAGTGATTATATTGAAATTCGGTAAGCAATAGATAAAAGCTATGGATATTTAGTTTATTTCTACCTCTACATTTGCTATCTCCCAAAATTCTAGACCGAAAGTCCAGAAGTTAATTATAATATTAATGTACTTTGTAATTTCTTTTATTGAACTCCCAAAAATCCCGATCTAATGTTAGGTATCAAAGGCACTTTAAATTTCATTTTCATTTTCTCATTAAATTTCACCTTTTGGCGGTCAAGCTGTTGAACTTTCTTAAACTGACTTTATAGCATCAATATCATACTTAAACCGTAAGTGTTTTTAATACCTCAGCTAAGCGGGCAAAGACCTCGTATATGTTAGTCTCCAATAATTTAAGTCAAATTGGTACCTAGCGAAACCATCAAAAATACCTTTAAAAATAAATTTTATTTTCTACAATTTCCTACCAAACGTGATGTTGAAATAAATTAAAAATTTGTTCTGGTAAAGTATTGCTTTACCTTGTTTAATATGCCTATTTTCCTCAAAGGATTGCCTAAAGTTAAAGTAAAGTTTAATCTTGAAGTTCTTTTCGTTTCCAGGGAATTTAAATGCATACTCACGGCATCGATATTATATTTCGGAGAGTAGGTAACAGTATTATAGTATTATTTGTCAGTGATACACCAAAAAGCTGTGGTAGCCCAGCGGTAACACCGTGCGACTCTTTCGAGGAGGTCACGCGTTCAAATCCGGGCAGACACCAATGAGTTTTTCTGTTACAACTTATGTGTCTAATTGATAATTGCAATGTATCACACGCTTTTCGGTGAACGAAAAAATCGTGAGGAAACCTGCATTTCTCTTGAGAATTCTGGAGATATGTGTAACCTACCAATCCGCGTTGGAGCAGCGTTGTAGATCTTGGCTCCAATCCTTCTCTCCAAAACCGGAGAGAAGAGGCCTATTCTCAGGAGTGGGATAGTAACAGGCCACTATTTACTTACTTTTTTTTACACCCATTGTGACTAAAGATTCTTATAATGGGATATGTAATAAGCTCATTCAGCATTCATTCAAATACGATAAGTAAATGAAACACACTTTACATTATTGTGTTAATTTACTTTGATTTGTCTATTTTGTTCTATTTTGTCCACCCAAAATTACACTTTCCCGATCTTTCTTAGTTCTAAATTCCTATTGTATTTATTTCCGCTAAAAAAATATAAGGGATTATATTTTTAAATTTATTTTTATAATCATTCTTTTTCCCTTATATTTTTTAAATCTTCGTTTAAAAAACACATGTCAATGCGTGACATATTATTTCTTCTTTTTATATCCAACCTTACAAATGTTTATCGTTTTACATAGGTATATAAGTGGATACTTATGGAGGTATTTACAATTAAGTGCATCTAATATTTACTGAGACTACTTGTCATGCAATGGTTGTGTTTGTTTCATAGAGTTACATACATACATAGAGTAGACGAATCATAGACAGGTGCGAAAGTCCAACAAATAAAAAGAGAGGGAAGATAAGAGACACATATTTAACTTTGTCTAATCACACATCAAAAAGAGAAAAAGATAGGTAGCCTCATTTTGTTGTCTTTTGTTCTACAGACATTTTAAGGTGGCTCTCCTAATCTAGTTTAACAAAAATTTTATGAAAATAGAACATTTCTATATTAATATATATTCGACTGGCCCGTTGGCGTAGTGGGTAGTGATCCTGCCTTCAGCTCCGTGGGTCGCGGGTTCGATTCGCCGAGGGCCAACATTTTCAATAAATGAATTTGTTGACCTTGAGCCTGGGTGTATATTTGTATTTAAGTATGTATTTAAAAAATATATAAGTATATATTCACCAGTTTTCTGTCTACCATAAAACAAGTATTAAGTTACTTACTTTGGGGATGGACGACCGTGTGTGTAAGTGTCCCATATATTTATTTATTTATTAAAAAAAAATATATATATATATAATAAATGAATAGAATATTTCTATACTATATACAATAGAATATGTCCATATTATGCTAAATTAATTAAAAAAATATCTCTTGCGACCTTCATTCCGTAAATAAACGTATATTAACTCTGTGGTTTGTTTACGGAATGGAGGTTGCTAGAGATTTATTTTGAATAAATTTAGCATGATATAAATGAAAAATAAAATAAAAATATTCTATGATATAAAGTTTATTTTCATAAATTTTTAAGCAAGTTGTGATGAATTATGAAATAATAAGTACCAAGTAGTGTTCAAAATTATGCTATAGTCATGCTTGGGTGATGTTCAAATTGTTACGTAAAGTATTCTATTTATATATTTTTATGTGTAAGTACTCTCAGAAACCTTTGCTATTCGTCTAATATATATATTAATTAATTATATATTTTCTGTTTTAAGTCAGTAGTTCAGTCAAAAATATTAAAATATTCATTACAGTTAGTGTCGACAACTTCGCCCAAGTGGAAATCAGTGTTTTTTTTCCACAATTGAAATTTCTACCATAAAAGTAGTTTTTTTGAGTTAACCAGAGATAGAGAGACATTGTCAAGGACTTTTGTAGTATTTTTATAGATCTACAATTCTCTTAAACATTTTCTCAACTTTAGTGTATCTCTGCTTGTTTACGCGGCGCACGCGACTTAAATTCTTAGCAGGCGAGTTTTGTTACAACTACGCGACCTCTGTAACACAATTTACATAAAATTATAATGTACTATTAACCCTAACTATCCGGAAGAGTTGGACTTGTTAGCGCACAGCGTGTTATAATAACACGATATAATAGGAATACCACAATTCGTTCCGAGATGCACTTCTCTTGAATGACGAATAAAGACTGAATGTCACTGAAAGGTTTTATCAATAGGAAGACTCCACCGGAAACACCAACACAGTGTTGCCACCATTTTAATAAAAAAGAGCGCGATACTCTTGTTTCAAGACTGTGTTGCTATAAAATACAAAGCGGAAGTCATTGGCGACATCAGACTATCTTTTAGTAAAAGCCGTTTAAAAATCTGTTCAGTATATTTGGGAAAATCGATCACATACAGACAGCTTTGGGGACTTTTTTATAATAAGTATGTATATAGATGATACTTTATATATGTATATGATCAGGGCACACAGCGGTAATAAGATGTTAGTACCTGGGTGACCAAGCCTTCCCCAGTGATTTTTAAAATGACGTAAAAAAAAAATTAAAAGAAAAGAAATGAATGAATGAATGAAATATACTTTATTGTACACCAAAATATTAAAATTACAATAGACATTGTATAACTTAGATGTACATTGGGCGGCCTTATCGCTACGCAGTGATCTCTTCCAGGCAACCCTATTACCCTACCTAAGAAAATTGAAAGAGAAATGCAAAAAATAATAGGTCAGGTGGGGTTCGATCCTAGGTATTTTCACCTCTCTAGATCGCCCGTTCCCCAAATGAACTACCATGACTTTACGTTTGACAGCCAAAAATTGTGATTATATTCAACGTAAATTTAAAAAAAAAATTAAACCCCGAAAACAAAACGACATTTAAAAAAAATAAAACTTATCTATATTTTTCTCTCCCAAAACCCCCTACATGCTGAATTTCAGGAAAATTGTTGGAGCCGTTTCCGAGATTCCGAAAATATATATACATACAAGATTAACTAATTTAAATATTAAAGATACATGTCTCTTAATTTATAATGTTTTCTCAATTCAATTTATACATTAATAAACAGACATAAGTTCCCTACAACCATTTATTAAATATACATTACACGTGGATGATAACATTGTACTCACTGTACTTTAACTTAGAACACAGTCTAACATAAAAAATGTTTTGCTAAGTTATTTCCAATTGTTCTAATGTACTTCGAGCATCGCGATAATAACATATTATTTTATTATACAACTTACATTTTATGGTATAATATTTAACAATGATGTGTATACAAGTAAACCTTTTCGAAGCAGAGTCAGGCAGAATTTTTTTTTAAAAAAGTGCCAATTGGTATTTACTATTCACCCCATCCGAAGAATAAAGTTACATGTAATATAGTGTAATTAGGCGTTGTTTTGCGGAGGTCCATTATACAAAAGTAATGAAAATATTATTTTGCTATAATCCGCTATAAAAGAAAATATATGTAATGCTGAATGTAGAGTGTACAACTCATGCACTACCCACTACCAATAACACAATAATACACAAACATTACACAAGCACTGCACACATTCACCACCACAATCCCAACAATCGTTTCGCTCCGTAACCGAAGCATCGTCAAGAGATAGATAGACTCTATGACAAAATCACAAATTTTGTATATTTTAGCAGTTTTGTCAACTTTGTTAATTTTGTCGTCTTTGTGTAGGCTCTTTATTTCTATTCAAACTTTAACTATCTCCATGTAAAGATTTTTGTATATTATTTCCAGGTATTACCCAGGTATGCTTCATGCCTGCGCCGGTAGGTGATTGCGATAACTGCTGCGAGAGAGATGACACTATCGACATTCAGTATAAACTCTACACCAGGTATAGTTAACATACAAATTGTTGCCATAAATGTTTAACTAGACTGGCATATCTCAATGGAGAGATTACTCTGGAAGTATTTTTTATAAGAGGGTCGCTGTTTCAATTTCTGGGCTTTCACCTGTGTATCGATCATAATATTGTAAATGCTAATGTATTCTACATGCTTTCACTAACCCGCTGCTAAAATTATTATTAATTATTTTAGCTGTAATTAAAGCTTTCAAACCGGGCTGACATATAGGATTATATTACTATTTCTCCTTTGGGAATAGGACAAGAATAAATAGTACATAATTGCGGGGATTTTAATTGACGCGAAGTTACGTTACAGCTTTTTTTTCCTTTTGCCTTTATCCCATTGTAAGTAGGGTAGGCACTACATGTTATAAACATGTTGTTACATGATTTGGTTAGGCATTAAACGACCAGCCACCTGTCTGACTTCAACTTACCTTAATCGTGTTTTACGACACCTCGGTAAAGATGAGGGTGGTCTATTCTACTCAGCCAGATACCATACGGCACGTTACAGCTTTTATTCAATAAAAATATACACATCACATAGAGTCACATGACATTATAATAGAGTAGGGGAGCCAAGGCAGGAAGGACTGTATGTAAAAATGGTGCCGCAAATAATGAGAGGGAAATTATAATTTATATACTTATCTTTGTCCAATCTAACATAAAAAAGAGAGACGGAGAGTCTAATTTGTTTTCCCTTTCTTGTCGATGGACACAATTAAGGCTGGCTCCCCAAATATAATAACTTTATGATCACATCCTCATTTCGTTCTTACTTGAAGTAAAACCGATAGGTCATTTTACATTAAATGGAATTTTTAAACATTAAAATAGTTATCGTGAGTTAATTATAAGAGATTGTTAAATAACTTTCACCGTTTACTTAGCACACGCAAGGAAAGCTTTCGCAATATTTTTATTGCTGCCCTTCTCCTATCTTAGCGCGATGTTATATAGTCTATAGCCTTCCTCAAT
This sequence comes from Morpho helenor, assembly GCA_029227775.1. Lineage (NCBI taxonomy): Eukaryota > Metazoa > Arthropoda > Insecta > Lepidoptera > Nymphalidae > Morpho > Morpho helenor. The sequence continues at coordinate 11,257,930 of JARGCU010000022.1, read as the reverse complement.
AAATGGACTATCTTACATTCAAAGAATTTTTCTAATCGGTTCAGTAGTTCCTGAGATTAGCGCGTTCATACAAATAAACAAACAAACTCTTCAGCTTTATATATTAGTATAGATGTAAAAATAACAAGAAGGTAAAAACTCGTTTTCATCTTAAGACATTAACTGAAGCGTAAATAATACCTACTTCAATTTTTTTTTTATTTTATGCGTTAAAAGTAAAAATGCCATTAGTTTTGAGAAAGTGTTAGAGTTCACTGAGCGAATTAGTAATGGACAAAATCAAAAAAAGATCGTTGCACGCAACTATAATTTCAGAGCGTTCTAAAAAAAGTGTTGTTTGTCTATCTAGTTATATTGTTATTTCAAGTTAATTTTCAAGCTAATATAATAACTAAACGTATAAAAACTACATCGAAAAGTAAAAATCATGCATTTTAATATGAAATAGACCGTTGTACAGAAAGATATAATTTCTCGTAATGCTGTAACAGTTTACAATTTTTTTACGCACAACATTCTTTCTAATTAGTAAAAAAAATTCAAAAGCTACAATAGAATTATTTTGCTGTAATCCGTGTTTGTTAAGATAATCTATGTAATACTAAGTGTATAAAGCAGGCAAGATTAATTTACTCATACCTTAGTAAGTTGGCTTAGTTTAAATACTTAAATAGTTGATGTTTAAATACTTAGCCAAATTATGTGACAACATGTTGTGCCGACCCCACTTAGAGTGGGATAAAGGCAGGGGAAGGAATGAATTATGACGTTATTTACACAAAACAAATGAAATTTTTCTTTGGGTTTGAAGTATTGTTTATTGCACCAATACCACCACGCGTAAATAAACAAATAAAATGTTTTAAATTCATTCTCATATAAATGAATAGTTTGTTTGTTTGTAATCTACTTATTGCATTAATTAATATAAGAATAATAAAAAAAGAACAATGTGCAATGGCGGGCTTATTCCGGAATCGGAATCACTTCCAGCCAACCAGTCTAAAATTAAAAAAAGAAATTAAGTACAATGAATTAAAATAAAAATTAAACAGTTTAAGTTACTTTGAGAAATAAATTATCTTTAAACCGATATTAAATATATAACAATCGCTAGCAAACCATTTTAAAAGATAAAAAATAGTTACATTCGGAACAAAAGTATGAACTAAAAATAAATATTAGATTTGAGGTTTCGATAATATTGCATCAATATTGTTGTGGTCACGAAATAATTTTATAGCTTGCGGTATGACCCGAATTGATATGAAATGATTTGTTTCAATAATAATTGCCGTGAAGTATCCGGCTGAGTAGAATAGACCACCCTCATTTGTTACCGATATGTCGTAAAAGGCGATTAAGTTAAGTCAACCCGCCATATGGTATCCGGCTGAGTAGAAAAGACCACCCTCATTTCTTATCGAGCTGTCGTAAAAGGTGACTAAGGTAAAGCGACCAGCCGTGTGGTTTTTAGTTAAGTAGAAAAGACCACCCACCCTCTTTCTTACCGAGGTTTCGCAAAACACGACAAAGGTAAGCCAAATCATGTGACATGTTTATAACATGTTGTGCCGACCTCAATTAGAGAGATAAGGGCAGGATGATAATGTTGTTTAAATAATAATATATTTTTATCTTTTATTTTAAGGTCTAATCCAACTCTTCATGACATAATCATACCCGGAGATTCAGTTGCGTTGTATGAAACGCGTTTTAGCTCATCTAGACCTACTATTATCTATCTATTTGGGTTCTCAGAAGCTGTTACTGGGTCGAGCACCACTATGTTAAAAGATGGTAAATATGAACAGAGTATTAAAAAGTTAAAATTAATTTCTTTGGTTAACCAAATATTATGCAATGCTTCATAGTTGAGCTTTTACGCTCTTATGATTTCAGTACTAAGGGGAGATCGCAATCTCTCAAATCTCATTAACGATGTTATTTGTATCAGAAATAGAGACCCGGTTTAGATTGCTCTTTAGATTTATATTAATTACGATACTACCATTAAATAAATAAATGCTAAAGTCTGTCCGTCGATATTCGATAAATTCGCTATAAAAAAATCCCTTTGAGACGTTGCCATTGCCGTTGGCAAAACACATCTATTTACGTAGTCCCGGCCACAGCTTGTATTTTATATTTTGATGTTTTCAATGATTTTTAGTAACATAAAATTTTGATAATATCTATGTCATTGAATCTAAAATTCTTAGGTAAAAAATATATACTGTGCAGGCTTTTTTAATCCTGAGTATCCATTTTAATTGTAGACTTCATTTTTATATACTGTTACGAGACACCCAAGTAGTTTTTAAGTCTCGTAAGATCCTTTTAATACAATTAATATATGTTCTTTGGGATTACACTTTGGTAACTTTGGCCGGATACCACGCGGTTTGTAGAAGTTTCTACCACCTCCAGCTCTACCAGTTTCTTGTACCAGTTGATATAAGATATAAATACAATGGTTCCAGACCATTCTAGCCCTACCCATGTAAAACTATAACATTATTTGCCAAAAACTGTGATGGCCTAGCGGTGCAACCGTGTGAATCTCTAGAGACGATCATGGGTTCAAACCCGGGCAGACACCAATGAGTTTTTCTATTAAAAACTTATGTGTCTAATTGATAATTGCAATTTATCACACGCTTTTCGGTGACGGAAAACATCGTGAGGAAACCTGCATATCTCTAGAAAATTCTAGGGATATGTGTAACCTACCAATCCGCATTGGAGCAGCGTGGTAGGTCTTAGCTCCAACCCTTCTCTCCTAAAATGGAGAGACGAGGCCTATGCCCGGCAGTGGGATAGTAACAGGCCGTTACTTAAATGACTCTCTGCTGGTTAGTGAGACATAAATAAATATATGTAAACTTTAGTTGATTTTATGCCGTGTGGTATCCGCCTGAGTAGAATAGACCACCCACATTTCGTACAGAGGTTGGTTATCTCACACTGAGTGGGATAACCCACTAATAAGGGCAGGAGGATTATGAATTGATTTCAGTTAAAACAAATTATTAAAGAATGTTAACACTATGTGCAATATTTATTGCAGCTTTTCTCCAAATTGGTGATTTCAACTTTATTGCAGTAGATTGGTCCCGTCTCATAGTTTTTCCTTGGTAAGTTTATAATAATTACTTTTAAGAAATACCCATACTTACTATATCTATAAATTGTCGCGCTTAAATTTACAAATGATCAGAAAAATAAATTATAGACCAGTGTCTCTCACACTTTTTGTGACAGTTAGACCCTAAACACGTAAGTTTTAAAAAGACCCAAGACTTGCAAGAACAAGAAAACACTAGATTTTTTTAATAGTTCGTAACTTGTCATTGATGGAATTGCAATAAGGATGACAATGACTGAGAACAATGAAGTACAATTAAAACGAATTTTGGATTCGGTCTGTTCAATACGTGCGAGAAAGAGAATACGTTAAATGTGATGTAAAAGATTCATTGAGCATACAACTTCCCGACTTTCTGACTTCAAACGCTAAAATCCACAAGTCCCTTGTTTACGGAATGACTTGGAGCGACGAGGTCACGTTCAGAAGTATACCTGACCTAAACAGCATCCCATTACGAAGCTGACACGGAATAAATTATTCATCTCAACAATTATGCACAGACATTAACATAATTTCCATTTGGATTGCGATGAGCTTTGCGTTTATATTTTCTGTTTAGTACACTTTGTACTGTTAAGCGATTTATCTTAATAAACAATGAAGTAATTTATAGAATAGTGAATATGTGCAACGCTAGTAGTGTAGTTTGATGGCGGTTTATAGTGCATATGGCTTTGCAAATACTCCATGAATAATTTATAAACACGGATAGTACACTCTACTTTAGCATTACACATCCCATGCTTAGTATTCAAGTGACTTAAATAAAAAAGTTGTTTTGTTGCAAATTCCAATACAGCGTAGCGTAGCGCCTACAAAACTTATGAATGTTAAAGAGACTCATAGCTTGGGAGAGCAAGAAAACACTAGGATTTGTAATAGTTCGTAGCGGGATGTCATAGATAGCTATGAAATAAGCTAACTCAATTAAGCCTAATTTTGAATTGGATCCCTTAAATACAAAGCGTGAGTTACGAACTTTTTAAAAAACTAGTTTCAAGTTATGGATCCCTTTAAGACTCGCGAGTTATTTAGGCGCTACGCTACGCTTTATTGCGATTTGCCACAAAACAAGTTGTGTCTCTTCAGTCACTTTAATACTAAGTGTGCCATATAGTAAATTGATATTATTATATATTTTATTATTAATTATTTATTTAATTTCTTACAAAATGTAAGGTACAAATATAATTAATAATCGTAGAATAATTTGGCAAAGGGTTTGACAACACTTGTGCTAGGGAATACCTGTGTTAATAATTAAAGTAAAGAGTTTATAAATTAAACAAAATTAAAAAATACTTAACAAAACAAGCAAAATTTATCGCAATTCAATGCAGGTATATGTGTTGGTAAGTGAATATGTTAGTAAATATGAATGTGTGAAGTGTGTATGATCATTTATTTTTTTGTTATTAATAGGTCTTCACTAGCGGTATAACTAAGCATTAGCAAGTATTTTCTACGTGACTTTTTTGACTGTTCGCTAGTATGCCTGCATAGTACTCTTTTGTTTCTTAATATTCCAGGTACATATCTGCTGTAAGGAATACAAGGTACATGGGAGAGCGTTTAGCAGATTTTATAGAGTTCTTAAACTCTACGGGCATCCCGGCTGGTACTCTCCATGTTATAGGATTTTCTCTAGGTGCAGAAGCAGCGGGGTTAGCAGGAAAGGACCTCAAAGCTAGAGGTTTGAGAATTGGAAGAATAACTGGTACGCATTATTTATATTTAGTGTTATATCCAAATTCGAATCATTATTTTTTCATTTTGGCTTTTACAAGTAATTTCGAATCGTCAAACCATAATAAAGCTACTGGTTCGGAAGGGTGCTCTTACTGAGCAGAACCAGTAAGAAACTCAATACTTACTAATATTATAAATGCGAAAGTCTGTCTGTTACGTTTTCATGGCTAATTGTTATAGATGAAATTTGGTTGGTATGATTGGATGAATGCTTATATACCGAGGTAAAATGTAGGCTTTAGAAATGTTTTTTCAACGGAAAAAGCGAATGATTGAGAAACACCGTCTATTATCAATATATCAAGGTTTTTTATTCACTATGTGGCAAAGTCAAGTCTGTAAATTAAAAAATAGGTTTTATATTTCGGTGGCAAATTACGTTGAAAAAGTTATTTTAAGAAAGCTTTTTTATATTTCGGTTTTTGTTTATTGAATAAATTTACCTGAGCTGTTTTAATATGTAATTGATGTAAGTTATATGGGTTATTTACTGCGGGCAGTTAAACTATGGTCTCGAGAAAACGATAAAACTCACTCAGTCTTCCCGAATCGATTTGATTTTTGTGATAGAGTTATTTGCTTGGTTAAAGAGTGATAGAGGCAAATGTTTATTCTAAGACTACAGTCCACGCGAACGAAGTTGCGAGTAAAAGCTAGTATAGAAATATGAACTAGGGATCCATGATTGCTTTACATTACTCAATGTAATTTATTTGCATCCTGTCTATAAATGCAGAGTTTTTACGGCTAATTTAACTTAAAACTGCAGCAATTTCAACTTCAATAATTGACAATGAACCTTGAAAATATATCAAAGAAGAGTTTTTTAAGCATTAATTAGACGAATCTATGCTTAATATCTTAATCTTGTTTTGAGCTCATGGATCTTGTGTAACTAAACGTGTAATCCTAATAATTTGAATAATAAATTTTATACAATTTTAGCTTATTTTTTGTATATTAGAGGTCTTAATAGGTTAATACGTGCGATGCCGCAACTTTTAATCCTTTACGATTTAACTGTTTTTATTAATAACGTACGGTGCCGCAACTGTTTTTTTTAATTGTTTTTGTTAGTTAACTATAATAGGATTTCCAACTAGAAGACAATCATTTTATAAGATCTCTGAGGCTAGTGAGGGTAATTTATATAATTAGACGTTACTTTGCGAAAATCTATAATACAAAAGTAATAATAAAATTATGTTGCTATAATCCATGATGAAGTAAAATAGAAAATAAATATAATACTAAATGTAGAGCGGACAAACTCAACAATCGGATGCGGGGCGAAACGATTGTTGAGTTTGTGATAATGAACGTATGTAGTGCTTGTGTATTGTGGTGGCGGTGGTGGAGGTTTGTGCATATATTTTTACGAATCCTACACGTATCAGGCATGAAAACCGATTGTCCATTCTACATTTAGCATTATATATATTTTCTATTTTACTTCATCGCGGATTATATCAAATAGTTTTGGTTTTTTGTTACTTTTTTCTTGTGAGGGTATAGGAATCTCGGAGTCGATTTTAATTGAATAGTTTAAACTTATTGAAAGAGCTGATACAGAAGCATATATAGCATATTATTATGCTTTAATAAACTAGAATGAAGTCACAAAACAACAATTTTTGACCATTAATGCAATAAAATGTGTCTTTGGGGAAGCTCAAAGATGCATTTTATATACAAAGGTGTGTAGTTATTAGTTAAGTATTTATTTATTTATGTCTTTATTTATATGATTAATGAAGCTACAACTAGTTCGGAATGTTGCTCTTACCGAGAAGAACCAGAAAGAAACTCGGCGGTCAATCTTTTAAACATTTTCAATTGTACATTATTAAACAGCAGTCTTGTATGAAGCTGAAAGGATTTTCAAATCCAGGATTTTTTATCATCCAAATAATCTTTAATTTTGTTATATGCTTTATGTATAAGAATATTTCTTATACTTAATTTAAACCTTTCTGTAGTGGTCTAGTTTGGATTGCGGAATTTTATTGTGGAAGCGAATACTGAGAACGTCGAATGAGTTGCTAACTCGGCTGAGTCGCGACACAGGCATCACAAGCTTTTTGTGACCTCTCGTATGTCTATGATATACATCGAATTTCGTCTTATACATATGAATATTTTCCGTACGAATAGATTATCTTATAGGCTTTCTTTCATTTCTAGGTTTGGACCCAGCATATCCCGGCTACAGCTTAGGAGGAAAGGAAACCCACCTTGCTAGAGGTGACGCTGTATTTGTAGATGTTGTTCATACAAATCCTGGACTTTTTGGTTTCCCGGAGCCGATTGGTGACGTTGATTTCTATCCCAACCCTGGCCAGTGGATCCAGCCCGGATGTTGGTTTGACCAGTTAGTACGGAATAGAGAACTCAATTATTTTTGTAAGTAATTATTTAAGCCAGTCATTTATTTAACTATATATTGTAGGCACGAAAAAGAATATTTATTATTATAAAATTCAAATGGTGAATCTGGATACTGATCTGTTGGCGCAGTGGGTAGTGACCCTACTTTCAGTTACGCGGGTCGCAAGTTCGATTCCCGCCGAGGGCCAACATTTTTTATAAATGAATATGTTGGTCTTCGAGTCTGGGTGTATATTTGTATTTAAGTATGTATTTAAAAATTATATAAGTATATATTCACCAGTTGTCTGTCGACCATAACACAAGTATTAAGTTACTTACCTTGGAGACGGACGACCGTGTGTGTAAGTGTCCCATATATTTATTTAGGTATTTTTTAAAAAATCTTGCGACATTGAGTTGGACTGATATTTTCTGCAATTGTTGTGTGAACTCAATTCATCTTGAAAATGAATGATTTTAGTATGATTATATTAGATTTATTCAACGTTGTTAGTTAAACGCAATAAGTTTTTGAAAATTATTTGCATGAAACAAATGAACAGGTTGTGTGTTGAACGAACTGTGAAGACATATTGTCTGACACTACGAAATAATATTTATTTGTTTATCTTATATTATACTAGCGGCCTGCCCTTGCTTCGCACGGGTATAAAATATATATCCCATGTCAGTCAGTGTAAAAAAAATGATTAAAATCGATCCAATAGTTTTGATTAATTCATTACTGCCCGGGGCCCGCAAGCGTTAAATTTGGAGAAAAACAATTTCCTCTCCCTATACCAAGACGATTTCCTGCTATCTTTGGAATATCTTAACTCATATAGTACATTTTTACTTATTTACTTTCACATTTTACCTATGTATTTTATTTTTACAATTAATTACAGAATGTCTTTAAACAAACTCTAAAAGATTCGAAGTGCTATAGGGTGAAGCGCGGCGTCCTCACGGCATTTTAAATCTGTAATATCTCCGAAAATGTTCACTTAAATTGCATGCTGTAAACGGCCATATTGATCTATATTAAATCAACAATTTATGTAAGGTACTCAATTGGATAAGGATTAATGCTGTATTGTATAAAAATTGCTTTGAACATAAGGCATCATTTTTCGTAAAAAGTAAATGAAAAAAACTGCTATTGTGGGTTATCCATAAGAGATAGATATATACCATCGCGGACTTTTCTGTAGACCTTTTTAAGGTGTACAAATACTTAGTACATCATTTTGATAAATCTCGTAGGGTTTAGCCTGCGTTTGCAATGTAAGCGGAAAAAAATGTAATTATTTACAGAAACCTCAAAAATTACAGTATTTCTCTACTTCGTATTGAATGTTATTATACGTACAAACCATCCTCTAGAATCACTCTATCTATTAAAAAAAACCGCATCAAAAGCGGTTGCGTAGTTTTAAAGTTTTATGCGTACATACGGAAATATGGACTTTGTTTTATAATATGTAGTGATTAAAAATCTATAATAATATGCATTTGCATTTCTTGTCAAAATTTTGCCCGTGCGGTATCTGGATAAGTAGAATAGACCATCCTCATTATTATTATTATAGCCTTTATTATTTCCCTATACTGCGTCCATCATATTATCAGTCTTTTGACAGCTCACGCTCATTAAGTTTTGTATTGCTTACGTACAAATATCATACAAATAATATTTGTACTTTATGGATGGGTACCGCCCACTTAGTGATGTCACACATAATGGTTACTACGATTATGCCACAGATTAAAAATAATCGGTAGAAATCGATGTTACGAGTATTAAAAGACATTTAATAACATTATATAAAGTTTTACTTTCTTCTTAGTTAATACATGAATACAAATAAAACAATCAGGATATTTTAATTTATTTTATTAGCACGAGTCGTCGGAATGATAATCAACACTAGACTCCTCCGATGAGGAGTCTTCAGTAGCAGTTATTATTAGCTCTTGTGTAGATAATATATTATGAAACGCAATATCACGTTCCCAATCAGAGAATATTACTCTTTTAGTTCTTTCCACCACACTTGCCCAGTTCTCGGCCGTTACGTGGGTGCAAGCATTTTTTAGCAATTGCAACATTTTATTCGCTGTGAATGGGGGGCTTGTATTGCATCTCGCAGCATGCCCTTTTACTTGTGCCCATATAAGTTCTATTGCGTTGTACTGGCAGTGGTATGGAGGAATCCGAAGAACAGTATGGCCATATTCTGCTGCCATTTCATTGATTACATAGCGTTTTGCTCTCTTTTTGGTTTTTAATATTTTTATTAATTCAACTTTTAAAATTGAGTCGTCCACATTTTCTCCATTGTCCCGAAGCCAATTAATTATTTCATGCTTTTTATTAGCCTGTGTTGGCATTTTGTCAATTTGACGGGAGTGGTAGGGCGCATTATCAATAAAAATTATTGATGGTTCTTCCAATGAAATGAGCATTTTTTTGAACCACTCTTCATACACATTTGCATTCATCTCTTCGTGGTAGTCATTTGATTTCTTCGATTTAAATGCCAACAGTGCGTCTTGTACAAATCCTTTTGCTGTACCTGCATGGCAAATGATTAGGCGCTCACCTTTTCCCATTGGTACTGAGGAAGTGGAATCAGCAGTATCATCAGTCCAGAAACGAGATAGTGTGTGGTTAGCGTTGAGCCATGTTTCATCCGTGAAAACAATATTTGCCCAATCTTGTATTTTCTTTGCCTCTCTTAAAAAATCACAACGTGCTATAGCTATATCTGTGCGTTCCATTAATAATTTTCTTTTATTTAACTTTTTATATGAAAAGCCAATTGTGTTCAAAACTTTGACCAAAGAAGATTTTTCACCATGAAATAGACCACTTCTTTTCAAAGAAACAATAAGTTTTCTCAAAGTTGGAATTTCTTTTCTCAAGTAGTAATCTAGTTTACGTAGGTTATCATTAATCGAATTACTTAGGTACGTAATTCGATTAATGATAGTAGGTACTATAATCGGAATGGTATCGCATACGAGAATCTTTAGGACATCACTATCGTCAATCTGTCAAAAGATGGTTAATATAATGGACAGTGTATAATATATACATTTTTTTTTACAAAGATTATTATATCAAACAATACATTAGATTATTGAATTTAAAAGTAACAATCAATAATTATTAATACAATTTTAAATTAAATTAATGTCATTATTTGTTATAGTCATATTTAGGATCGCTCTTGAATAAAGGCCTAACATAAACCATCATCATCTTCCTGCCCTTATCCCACTCTAAGTGGGGTCGGTACAACATGTCATAAACATGTTGTCACATGATTTGGCTACGTATTTTACGACCGGCCGCCTGCCTGACATCAACTTACCTTTGTCGTATTTTATGATACCTCGGTAAGAAATGAGGGTGGTCTATTCTACTCAGCCGGATACCACACGGCGAGTCGACTTACCTTAGTCGCCTTTTACGACACCTTGGTAAGAAATGAGGGTGTTACTATTCTATTTCGCCGGATACCACACGGCGTAAAGGCCTAACATAAATATAAATATGCAAATGATTAATATTGCTTTACAAGGTTGCAAGAGATAACGATTATAATCTTAACAAAAAAAGCTATGTAAGCAAGAATTTTTTTTGCTCTACGATTCTAAGATCCTTAACTATTTATAAGATTCTTAGCATACATTTTTTTTGTGTGGGATATATGTTAATGAGCTGTTATAGCCCAGCGGTGGGACTGTGTGACTCTTTCAAAGGGTCGCACATTTAAACCCCGGCTTAGTTTTTTTATTAAAACAAACTTAATGTCTAATTTTAATTGCAATTTATCACACGCTTTTCCGTGAAGGAAAACATCGTCATACCATCGCATTATGGCAAAATAATTCTATCACAACTTCTGTACTATGGAATTGTGTTCGCTGGATCAATATCAATGGATCAAATTTGGCACAGTTATTCTTTTAATTAAAAAAAATATATATATTGGACACTTACACACACGGTCGTCTGTCCCCAAAGTAACTTAATACTTGTGTTATGGTAGATAGACAACTGGTGAATAAATACTTATATATTTTTTAAATACATATTTAAATACAAATATACACCCAGACTCGAAGCCCAACAAATTCATTTATAGAAAATGTTGGCCCTCAGCGGGAATGAAGGTAGGGTCACTACCCACTGCGCCAACGGGCTAGTCCTTGTACCGGAATAACATATGGGCTATAGAAATATTGTTAATGCTACAGGAATAGGATGACATGTAAAAGCGCCATCTATTATCGACCTATCACACAACAGTCCACGCGAACGAATTCGCGGGTAAAAGCTAGTTCTAATAAATGTTCTCATCGTTGGTCTTCTAATGTTTTACTATAAGATTCAAATTCTCTGTATACCATGTATATGAATCAGTATAGAGCAACTCATTTCTTAAATGTCACTGCGTGCCCTTTATTGTTTTGGGAACAATGGTTCCAACCCCTGTTTCTCGTTAAAAAAGATCGATGCTATGACGTCACGGAAGCTGAAGACAAAGGACTACAAAAAACTACTGTTACAGATTTTTATGGACATAAATAAATTTCTTTCTAGTCGGTTTTGTGCCCTAATCATTCTTATCTACCATAGTCAAAATATTGCGCTTGATGCCATCCTTCTAACTGAATGCCAAAAATTCCAAGAAACGAAATCATAGATAATACACTATATGGGATACGAAATGATGACATAGTGCACAAATGGCGGTTGAGGGGTGGATGTGTGCTGTTGATGTACCTTTAGAAAATGGAAAAAGTTTAACTTTTTCATTTAAAAGGCGGATTTTTTAACATTATTTTGGCCGCTGCGATTTATCCCATAACGGTCGGTCGGCATAACATATTATAAACATGTTGTCACATGAATTGGGCACATATTTTACGACCAGCCACCTGCCTGACGTCAATTTACCGCTTAAAACTAGTAGCCGTATACGACACCGCGGTTAGAAATGAGGGTGGTTTATTCTACTCAGCCAGATACACGGCGGGTCGACTTACCTTAGTCGCCTTAAATTCTGGTAAATAAGACTGACCGGCATAAGAATAAAACATAACCATTAATCTCAATATCGGCTATGAATCAGTTGTTAACGTTACTTAAGGGAGCAACTGCGTATTGGGATCTTGTATCTGGGATAACCAATCTTCATTGACATGGATTGATATGGACGCTGCAATAAATCTTCGGACACGAGTAAAGTTCAATTATTGATTAATATATGTGACAAAAAGATTAGGTATTAAAATTTCAAATATTAAAATGTTCAGTCCAATTTTTTAGTATATTTAGACTCAGAATAGAGAAAATTACAGAGATACCGTAATTTTCGAAATAAAATTTAGATGTTTTACTTTAAATTAATTCCAATTATTCATTATTACTTATTCAGCTCACAATCCTTTTTCGAGAAACTTCGGACCACCTCTAATCTACTAATATAGCATTATTAACAGTGTCGTCATGACTTCAATACTTATATACAAAAATGCATTAAAAAAATATATTTTATCCGGAATCGATCCTATTGTACAGAATTTGCGACCGTTACCTAAATGAGCTATCATGGCTTTACAATTGACAGGGTAATTATCCTTTGCTTTCTCATTAAATTATAGCAGATTTTTCATTGGCGGAAAACAGGGATAAAACATTTTTTTAATAAAACCTAGCTAGATCGAGTTTTCCCCCCAAAACTATGTGCTGATTTTCATGAAAATCGTCGGAGTAATTTCCAAAACTCAGAAAAATATTATATATACAAGATTAACTTATTTCAATATTAAAGATGTAATGTCGGTATACTAGGCGATTATATAACAAGGTATTATGGTTACTAGATGCTTTATCGGAGATAGCAAATCTTCGTTGACATTTGGTCCCCAGCTATCAACCTTTGAACGCGAGCCAACTGGAACAATAGTTTGGCTTCCAAATGTGATGTCCCATACATTTAGGATTGTTTTGCGTAACTTTGCTTTTAGTGATTATTAATCTTTTGTAATTTGTTTTACCCAGTTAAGAGTCAGAGTAACATTACGGCTTTTTGCTGATTTATACTTATTTATTTATGACCAACTTTTTTGTTGCCATAAACTCAAATTCTCACTTCATATGCTATCTACTAACGATAGTTGGCAATCATTAAAATGATTTCAATTTTAGAGGCTGATGCTTGAAGCAAAAACGAAAATTCTAGGTTGAATTAATTACTATTCTTTCAACTGGTTCACGTACACTTCGATCACATGTACCTATATATATATATATATATGTGGTTTTTTACCTTTGTTTTTGTTTTCGGACTTGAATCAAGCAACTACCTAGGAATCTTTGAGGTCATATAGGTACATTTATTAGGGCTTTACCGTAAAATCGCTGCTCAAAGCTGGTTTCATACATTCTGCTAATTTTAAGCCTACCTATTTCAATAGCTTCTTCGTTAACGTCGTCGTCGTTCCAAATGTTGTGTCGAATTATGGATAACTAATTAATATATTTGGGAAAAAAAGACACTGCGGAAAGCGAACTCCTATGATTCCAAAACGATATCATTTCTGAGATTCATCTAAGAAAGAGAATCAACCTATATTTTTAGATTTAGGAGGTATAATCATGAATATTTGAATAAAATTACTTCTATTAAAGACATAAATGTCGAAATAATAGGTTTTCACGTTAGAAAGATTATTACGATTCACCATATTGTACCGATCATGAGGAATTAACTAGAATGCCCAGTCATATATTGAATAAAACATAATACTTAGTCTCAATAGTAACAATGAATCACCTTGAGGTCACTTAAGGGAGCAACTTGCGTAGTTGGGCTCTCCAGACGTAACATTCATCTTGTTTCAGAGGTAACCAATCTTCATTGACATATGGACGTTGCGATAAATCTTCGGACGCAACGTAAGTTCGTTTTGATTATTCTATGACATACTTATATTTTGTATTCCTTTTTAAGAACCAATTTGTGCGAACAGTAGAGTGTAAAATCTTAAAATTGATTTTAATTCACATAGAAAAAAAAATTTCAATTTTGCGCTGTAAAAAGTAAAATGAAATAATTCGTGAATAAATGATGAATTATGCCTCGACATTATGAAATGAATTATGCCTTGACATAAAACATTCAGGCGTCAGACAAAGGAGCAAAATAATTTGTAAATTTTACTATTGGTAACGACATGATATTATTTTGAAAGATTAAATCCATTTATCCTAAGAATTTTTTGTTGTTAATTTATGACTTAGTTTCCGTAGAGGGTTAAAGTTAAAGACAAGAGTGATGTGTAAAATCAGTTTGCATTTAACACGTAGATTATCCTACTTATATTATGAATGCGATAGTTTGTGAGTATGGATGTATGTTTGTTAGTCTTTGACGACTCCGCTGAACCAATATCGATGAAATTTGGCACTATTGTTCCTTATACACCGGAATAGCATATAGGCTATAGAAATCCTGTTAATTTTACAGGAATAACATGACATTGAAAAGCGCCATCTATTATCGACCTATCACACGACAACAGTCTACGTGAACGAAATTACGGGTAAAATCTAGTATAATAAACAAACTTCGGTGTGCAGGAATAAGCTAGGACGCAGAAAATTTAGGCAAAAGAACCACATTAACACTATTTTCAGTAAAATTATTTTGCTGCCAATACTAACGTTAAACTGCACAGAACTTCTATTATTCTATTTTAAAATAAACATTATTTTTTACATATAACAGTTTCTTTTAATATTAAGAGAAAATAGGTTTAAATTTAATAAAAGAGATAACCATCCCCAAACCATTTTATCCAAATATCAGCAAAGTCTTGGACATGAGCCAATTGGTTTTGCCAGTTTGCTTCCAATAACAAAAATGTATATGATTAAATTGCAATGTTAGAAAGAAACGTTTAACGTATTTGTAAGACCATCTATACAAAGCCGATCGCTATGTGCACCGTTTAAGGCAGGGATGTGAAATGGAGTGGCAAAATCGATTAATAATAATCGATAAAGTCGAAACGAAAAATAGATTTTTTAATAACCGATGTATTGACTAATTCAAAAGTTGCCTTTTTGAATCTTAATAATTAACTAGCGGCCTACCCTGCTTCGCACGGGTATAAAATATATAGCCTATGTCACTCAGTGAAAAAAATTATTAAAATCGATCCAGTAGTTTTAATTTATTCATTACTGCCCGTGGCCCGCACGCGTTAAATTTGAAGAAAAACAATTCCCCTCTCCCTATACCAAGAAGATTTCCTGCTATATCTAACATCAAAGTAATTATTAATTATAAAGAAAAAAAAGTAATTATTTACGACATCACATTAGAAACATTACAGTATTTCTCTACTCCATATTGAATGTTATTATACATTCCTCTTGAATCACTCTATCTATTAAAAAAACCGCATCAAAATCTGTTGCGTAGTTTTAAAGATTTAAGCAGTCATAGGGATATAGGGACAAAGAATGTGACTTTGTTTTATACTATGTAGTGATAATCCCTATAGCATGATTCAGTATTCACGCGCGATGACTTATTATTAGCGTATTTCATGTATAACTTTGGTGTTTCTATACCGATTTCAATGATTCTTTTTTTATACAATGGTTAATACTATTCACTTTTTTATTTAGGGATGACTGAGAGTGATATAAACGTAGGAGTAGACAAATATAACCAGAAAGCTTCGAACTGCTAAGCTATCGGGAGTTACACGTCTTATTGTGAGTCAACCATAAAAGATAGACATATGCTGTCGTGGGATATTTTTTATATAATTTTAAGGAAAACATTTCCGTCATACATGATTTCTGTGTAGCTTTAACCATCAAGGTTGCACACGCGACGGACGCTTAAAAAATGGAGTAACTTCTCCCGTTTTCCCGACATTTCCCTTCACTGCTCTGCTCCTATTGATTGTAGCGTGATGAAAAGTATACTATAACCAGCTCAGGAGTATGAAAAAAAATTGTACCGAGTTTCGTTAAAATCCGTCGAGTAGTTTTTGTTTCTATAACGGTTATACAGACAGACAGACAGACAGACAGACAGACAGACAGACAGACAGACAGACAAAATTTTTACTGATTGCATTTTTGGCATCGGTATCGATCCCTAATCACCCCCTGATAGTTATTTTGGAAATATATTCCAGTTACAGAATTGACCTCTCTACAGATTTATTATAAGTATAGAAGATTAACATAAAGAATAGCATTATAAGAAATTCGATTGAAATGTGTAGTTTGCCTACAATGGTTTCCCTTGTTAAAAAACTAGAAGAAAGGTGTAAAAAAGGAAGAAAAATAGGGTCTTCCTGTCCTTATCCCACTCCAAACGGGGTCGGCACAATATGTTTATGAAAAAATGAAATGAAAAAAATGAAAAAACATTTATTCTGCAATTAATAATTGACAGAATGGCCACACAGCTCAGCATTGCCGCATGTCATTACTAGGACTAATGACACACAATAAAAGATGATAAATGTTTAGAAAATCGATTAGAATGATTAAATAATCGAATAATATATAAATCGATTATTTGTTTCATCCCTCATTAAAAGTTAATATGGTTACTTTTACGATTTGAGTTTTCCCTAGAAAATTCTCGCTTCTACTATAAAGTCGTAACAATTCATAAATAAAATTAAAGAAATATTAAAAATATTGTTCCACGCTAATTAATTAAAATACGAGCACAAAAAACTTTAAACAAAAATTGTTTCAAAGCATAATAACTTCAGTAAAACTTAAAGCTCTTCAATGTTTCTTTGTGAAAAGTTTCGTCGCATTAATTAGGCTTTTGAACTGTTTTGTAATTTGTTTTCAGCTGGGCGGAGATATATCTAATTTATAGGTAACGATAAAAAGAACAGACGCTTTAGAATTATTCCACAACTAATATTACTTTTTTATGAATAACCAAAAAATATTTTGTTACATGGTTCAAATACAACCTCCTTCAAATAATTAGGTCATCCTCCTGCCCCTATCCCACTCTAAGTGGGGTTGGTACGACATGTTATAAAAATGTTGTCACATGATTTGGCTACGTATTTTACGACCGGTCGCCTGCCTGATAACTTACCTTAGTCGTATTTTTCGACACCTTGGTATGAAAGAGGCTGGCCTATTCAACTCAACCGGATACCAAACGGTCGGTCAACGTACTTTAGTCGCCTTTTACGACACCTCGGTAAGAATGAGAGTGGTCTATTCTACTCAGCCGGATACTACACGCCTGCCTGATAACTTACCTTAGTCCAATTTTATGACACCTCGGTAAGAAATTAGGATGATCTATTCTACTCAGCCGAATACCATCTTCATATAATAAGATAAAACATACAATAAGATAAAACAAAAAAAAAAACAAGACAACGTCAATGTGACATTTGTGGTTGTTTTGGACTCTCCTGATATTATCCTGGGCGTACGAATGCACGGTTGCATCAACTGACTTTTTATTCACTTGTACCCTGTACCTATATTTTCTATGGATATACTATTTCTTATGTATGTTCAACGACTTTCATCTTCCATAATGGACGAAAACTTCTCCCCTAGTTTCCCTAACTTTTCCCCGTATTGTTAGATGCGGTGACTGATCTGTTTCTTAATATAAGTCTACCAAGCTTAACCGCATATTCGAACTAAATACTTTTTATGATATACTAGCAATTGCTAGTGGCTCCGCCCGCGTGTAAAGATTAAAAACGTAATATAGTATTTTGATAACCATAAAATGGTTAAAGTGGGTTAACCCTAAGAGCTAGACATATGCTGCTGCGGACTTTTATTTAGAACTTTTAGAAGGAAACAATTTTGTAATAAAAATTTTTAAATAACTTTCACCGTTTACTTACCCCACACAAGGAAAGCTTTAAATTTTGTCGCTTTCGTAATATTTTTTATATCTGCAATTCTATA
This sequence comes from Morpho helenor, assembly GCA_029227775.1. Lineage (NCBI taxonomy): Eukaryota > Metazoa > Arthropoda > Insecta > Lepidoptera > Nymphalidae > Morpho > Morpho helenor. The sequence goes on along the minus strand of JARGCU010000022.1, from coordinate 11,239,646 downwards.
GGCCTATAGCCTTCCTTGATAAATGGTCTATCTTATACTCAAAGAATTATTCATATCGGTCTAGTAGTTCCTGAGATAAGTGCTTTCAAAGAATCAAACAAAAAAACTCTTCAATGGAACTTTAGTACGAATTATGGAATCTCGGAGAGGAGTTTGTATTTACTTAACTTTAATTATATACTTTACAATTAATAATTCGTTATGACTAAAACGACTGCGTTTCCGATTAAAGATTTCAGTTGGCTAAAATTAAAAGGTTACTTTTAGCGATTTACTTTCCTGGACTAACGGCCTCAAAAAGGTCTTAGGAAGCCGCTGGATTCAAGCGGCACAAGATCGTGTGATGTAGAGATCCCACGAAGAGACCTATGTCCAGCAGTGGACGTCCATCGGTTGGGAAAGATGAAGACTTTCCTGTAGTAAAATAACACCACCACGTAACATATATATAAATGTCTTGTCGATTGACAAAGAAGAAGACTTTCCTGTAGTAAAATACAGTTGCAGGAGGTGTAACATACATATAAATGTGTTGTGTTTTTAAGATGGCTGTAGCCACAATCGCTCGTGGCGATTGTACGTGGAGTCAGTGAGAAATCCAACAGGATTTCCCGCTACATTGTGCAGGGATTGGGTCAGCGCGACTGCTTCATGTAGCTTTGTCGTTGATGGCTATATGGGCTATGGGGCCCAGCCGCCGTAAGTTATTATTCTTTTATTTATTAAAAACATATACATTTACAGAAAAGATGAGAAGTGCGAGACTAAGTTGGTATGGTCATGTAATGAGGATCGATGAAAATCATGTGACTAAAAGAGTTTTAAATATGAATGTGGATGAATTGACGTATGACAAGGGGGAGGCCGAAAAAAAGATGGATGGATTGTGTGAAAAATAATATACATATTAAAGGAGTGGCACCAGAGTTGACGAATGATAGAGTATGGTGATGATGATGATAGAAGAGATTGAAGAAGAAGACATATTGTGCCGACCCCACTTAGAGTAGTAAAATATTCTTTATACAAGTAAACTTGTAAACATTACATTACATTTAGTCATTACTTTTCTCGTTCAGGGTCAAAGAGTAGTTATATCCTCACATTCTTATCATCTAAGTAATCCTCAACAGTAGTAGGCTTTCTGTAACAGCCTCTTTTAAACTGCGTCTTACGAACTTTTGCAAAGCAGGACACGCAAGCCTATGTCGATTCCTACTTTGTCAATTAATAAATAAAGTAATAAACAAAATAATAAATAAAATAATAAAACTAATTATAAAGTAAGCAGCAGTCAATGTAACAATAAAATAAAAGTGGTGTAATATTATTTTCAGGTCGAAAGGAAAAATGTATTTATTCACTAAAGAAAAGCCTCCATATGCTAAGAATGGACCATAACAATGTGTGCCCCAAAATAGTCAAGGGCCTACATTATCGAACAATTATTTTAAGACATTGTATATAGCTTTATGATATGAATAAAGATAATATTTTAGTTCGGTTATTGTAAGATAGTTAAATTTAAAAAAAAATAAGTTTCTCTGAAATATATTTAATTTATGTTTAAATTTTTTAGTTACAGCAAAAATGTACAAGTTATATCTATCTTAAACTACTTACACGCTAGGACTATACAAATCATGCCCACGTGGAATGGTCCCAAGAATGCTGGCAGCGTTTCTGCGCTGAATCGCTAAGCTGATTCAATTTGTTGTTATCATTATTTGTAATAATATCATGTTTCATTTCAATATGAAAAATATTTTAGATTGGTTACAATAAGTTAATTAAATTAAAAATACTTTTTTTTAGGTTTATTTAAATTATATTTAATTTATTGTTATTATTATCTGTAAATATGGTTATCATGATCGTTAAAATTACAAATTAATGTCAATATTTGGTATGTTCATGGTTTGGTTCAATGAGAGTACGAAAAATTATTTTAAATTTACTTATCTTTGACTTCTCATAAAAACAAAGGCAGATATTTCCTTTCTCTTTTTTTATGGCCACATTTAACGCTTGCTTCCCTACTCTGGTGTAATAACTCTATGCATTTTGAAAGTATCATTAAATAAAAAAACAAGATAAATAAATCAATTTTTAACATTTTAAATGTTATATAAAATTTTAAATTTTTTTTTCAAGTAATCGTTTTTAATGTATACTTATATATAAAGTATCTTCAGTTTTGAAATTAAGAATATTCTTTATTAACGTAGAAAGTCATCTAACATTATAACATTGTATCTTAGTTTCATTATTGTCTGTTTCAACAAAGAATCTCAGTCATATCAAAGTATCCATATTCCAACAATAAAAAAAGTATAAGGCTTTTGTAGGAACAAAACAATCCAATATTCGTTATTTTTTCTCTTTAGCGCAAACGTTTCTGTCTGGATCACAGAGAGAAATGAGTTTTTCTTTTCATTGTGGCTGAGTTACGTCATTCGACGGATTGTAATAAAAACAAGAACGTAATTCTGAGGTTTGGTTTACGAGGGGCTTTTTCCCGCAAACATGTGCTTAGAGTTGTTAAGCTTCAATTTCCAAAAATATACCTATACATATACACACGCTTAGTATTAAAGTGACCCAATTCAAAATTTCTATTATATCACACTACGAACTATTAAAAAGTCCGTTGCTTTTTCAAGTTATGGATATTTTTAACAATCTCGACTTTTGTACGCGCTAGGCTTTATTGCAATTTGCCACAAAACAAATTATTCTAATTAGGTCTCCTCAATACTAAGCGTGCGATATCTGTGCCTCCATCACTTTTTGGGGTGCATTTTCTATCTATAAAGTATTTTAATACATAAGCCGTTTGGTATCCGGCTGAATAGAATAGATCAACTTAAATTCTTACCGCGGTATCGTAAAAGGCGACTCAGTTACTATAAGTTGACTCACCGTGTAGTATAAGTAGATTAGATCACTCTCTATTTTTTTTCACCGAGGTGTCGTAAAATACGACTAAGATCTGGCAGGTGGCCGGTAGTACAATACGTGACAACATGTTGAGCCCCCACTTAAAGTGGGATAAGGGCAGGAGGAGGCTGAAAGTATTTTAATACATAGAAAGCTTTAAACGTGCCTGTAAGCTTTCGTAAAATTATTTTCGACAACACATCGACCCAATTGTAATGATACAAACCAATACATTATGTTATCTCGATGCCAAACAAGCTGAATAGATTGCTTGTCGACGATATTGGCATAATGCTAGGCTGAGCGTTTTATCCCGCCCAAATGGAGATCATGTTTGTTGATAACGGTAATGAAAGTAAGCGGTATTTATTTGTTTCATTGAAGTTTCTACCGTGCAACTTATACATGTGCTATCTTTTACCCGCAACTTTGTTTCCGTGGACTATTGTCGCGTGATAGGTTGATAATAGATGGGGCTTTTCAATGGAATTTTCCTGCATAATTAACAGGATTTCTATAGCCTATATGTTACCCTAGTGTATAAGGAATATTTGTGCCAAATTTCATCGATATTATTTCATCGGATTCGCGGTGAAAGAGTAACAAACATGCATCGATAATCGCAAAGTTTCGCATTTATAATATTAGTAAGATAAGATAAGATTTAGTAGGATAGTAGGATGTCATCATTCTCCTGCCCTTATTCCACTCTAAGTAGGGTCGGAATTACACGTTATAAGCATGTTGTCACATGATTTGGCTAGGTATTTTACGACCGGCCGCACGCTTGACGTCAATTTACCTTAGTCACCTTTTGCGACACCTCGGTAAGAAAGAGGGTGGTCTATTCTACTCAGCCGGATACCACACTGCGAAACAACTTACCGAAGCCGCCTTTTACGACATCGGTACTAAATGAGCGTCGTTTTATTCTAAGAAGTCGGATTCTTTTCAAAAATCAAAAAAAAGAAATCGCAAAGTTTTGCGTCAAAATCGCACGAACAAAGACGATTTATAATTCTTTTCTAGATGATTTTACTAATAATAAAATAATAATATTATAGGCAATATACAAATATTCTAGGCTTTCTCTTAAAATATCTAAGTGATGTTCATTAACCGATCCAAACGTAAGATTATCAAGGTTTGGAAAATTAATCAATGTTTTTATCTACATCCTACTAATATTATAAATGTGAAAGTTTGTGAGTATGGATGTATGTTTGTTACTCATTCACGGAGAATCTTTTGAACTACTAACGATGAAATTTAGCACGGTTATTCCTTACACACCGGACTAACATATAGGCTATAGAAATCTTATTAATTCTAACAGTCCACGCGAACGAAGTTGCGGGTAAAAGCTAGTCATGTATATGTCAAACATTATACGTGCTCATTTGTCATAATTTGTCCCGTCAGTGAATATCCCAAATTTATCCTGAAATCACCGACCTATTCATATCATATTTATTACACTTGTCAACGCTTGAATGGAAGATAATTTCGTCCCAAATTGGTTATATCTTAAGATAGTTCTTTAGCCTTTCGAATAACATGTTTTTTATGGAACGAAGGATAAAACGTTGGTTGATACAAAATTAAAGTTTAAGTTAAAAGTAATGATAGAATTATTTTTGTTATAATGTGCAAAAAACATATGTGGGTAATGCTAAGCGTAAGAAGTAAAATCCTTATACTTTATACATGCAGGATTAATTGTCGCACGTATCACAAAACACCACCATCACTTACACACTACACGCATACACTACAACAATCTCAACTCAAAAATCATGGGTTTGACGTCCCTCCTCATTACATGACCAACCAACCTCGTATTTCTTATAATGGTCGCAACTTTCAGACTTCCCCTAATATACTAATTTCATATTTTATCAAATCTTGTCACACTATACATCAACCTTAATATTCTCATCTCATTTGCATGAACCTTTCTTTCATCCTTATCTTTAATTGCCCAATATTCTGATCCATACATTACGACAGGTCTGTCCGTTTTAATTTTTTTTTCTTAAAGTTTAAAGTTTAGTTTTTTCTTAAAGGGCATTTGGGTCGTATATTGTTCTTTCCACTTCATTCTACATTCGTTCCATTTCTTACATCGCGATCTATTACCATTTTTCTGGAAAAGCGGACAAAGGTACCGGATAATGTAGCAGACTGGACCATACATACTAATCAAGTTTCTCCTACAGCGGGGATTGCTGGGTTGAATATTTATAACAACAATATTTATTTATATTTATTTAATAAGAAACTATTTTTTTAACAACTTGTGAACTCCGCGCTCATATCACGACCACGTCAAATAGTACTACTACTCTCCTCTCCGCACCTCTCCGCCAGTCACCACACCTCGCCGCAAGTATCTTTATGTCTCTATAATACAACTTCTGATCTCCATTTCCTTCCGGTACATATGTTTAGGAAATTTTTTAGAACATTGCTAAAAAATTTGTTTTTTTAATTTAAAAAAATGCTTAATTACAGAAGCCGTTGACAAGTTGAAAACACTAATAATAGAGCAAACACTGAGCTAATATTTATGAAATGTTTAATGATCCATAAACTGACGATATTGTCATATGCGATAAAACTTTCATGGGAGCTTTTATCACATAGTAATGAGGCTATTGGGAAATTATGCGCTGTAATGAAAGTTGTCACATTTTGCTATTCAACTACCAGTTAATATACTAAAATTTCTTTAATATTTAAATGAGTTAATCTTGTATGTTTATATGTATATTTTCTGTATCGATCTAAGTTTCATTTTAGAAAAATACCTTTTTGTCCCTCTTTTCAGGCGTTGAATAATTGTTACAAATTATTAGAAATAAAGTTGTGATAGCACAGTGGATACTGAGCGGATTTAGGAAGTCAAAATACCCAGGTTCAAGCCATATTTTTTTTTATCACCATATTTTTTTTGCTTTTTTTATAATTAAAAAACAACGTTTAGAAACTTTTCAAAGCATGTAACGGAAGGAAAAGAGAGCATAAGTTGTAGGATATATAGCGTGACGATAGCTGTGGCGAGATGTGACGGGCGGAGAGTTGCGGTGCGGTGATCAGAGATGCAAAGAGGAGAGCAGTAGCGCCATTTGACATGGTCGTGATTTGAGCGCGGGTTTTATAGAATACGAGATGAGTAAATATTTTTTTTCTTCTTCTTTTGGCAGGCTGTTTTCCGTACTTAATCGCATTTTTGCGACCATTGTGCGTAAGGGTGAAAGAACTGGTTACTCCAAGCTTACTCAGGAGCATGGCTCGGTTGGTCTCCCAGGCACTTAAAATGTCACTGATTTCTATATTAAAAAAATAAAGGCAAATATTTAAAAAGGTTTATTAAATTTTTTTCCCATTGCTTTTTCATAATTTTCCTATTTTTTATGACAGCCATTTTGTATTTGAATTCGTTATTCTCATGTTACTTTATTCATTGTTATTCATTATCTTGAATATATTAATTCAGTAACTGTAAGATGTGTATTACATAGTCCGTGGCAAACAACTCTGTAAATGGCTATAATCACTCCTCCAAGAAAAGAATTCATTCTGCGCCCCAAATTTCCCACATTGACCAGCCATATATTCGCGATTCCATTTCACAGCTATGTCTTCGTTATATTTCACATTTCCGAACGCGAGGTCCATCATTTCCATCTCGAAGGAGCTTATTTTGGGTACTTCAATTCGGTCACATATTCCCTTGTTGTTTAGTAGTACGTTGGTCGCAAAAAATCTAAATGATATTACAATTGAAATACAATAGATAGAATGAAAGTTTCACATTTTATTGTTACTTTACCGCCCTGTGGTATCCGGCTGAGTAGAATTGACCACCCTCATTTTTTACCGAGGTGTCGTAAAAGGCGACTAAGGTAAGTCGACGCGCCATGTGGCATCCGGCTGACATGAATATACCACCTTCATTTATTACCGTGGTATCGTAAAAGGTGACTAAAGTAAGTTAACGTCAGGTAGGTTTTGAATCGTCAAGGATCAATATGATTAATGAAGCTACAACTGGTTGGGAATGTTGCTCTTATCGAGAAGAACGAGAAAGAAACTTGGCGGTCAATCTTTTAAACATTTTTTCATTTTTCCATTATGATAAAATTACTATGATACTATGTATTATTCAAAAACGTTGTAAAGTAAACAATGGCTATTGAAAATTACTTGAATAAAACGCATTCATGGTGGTATAAAATCTTATACTAACGCCAATATTGCCTAACTAAATCGATTTGCAAATGTTATTAGGTAGGTAATCAAATGTTTACACATTATAGGCGTCATCGTAGTTAACCTCGCTACTTAGTTAAGTTAAACGATGTTCGGTAAAGGCTTAAAGGCATAGTTAAAATAGAAATTGATAACTAAAATGTATTTTACATATTAATTAAAATAGTTGTGCATTATTTATCAAAAGTAGAAAATAGACCGACCTCACGGTCTATTTTACTCAGCCAGATGCATTTTACGACACGTCGGTAAGAATTGACTTCTTACCGAGGTGTCGTAAAAGGCGACTAAGGTAAGTCAACCAACCGTGTGGTATCCGGTTCCCTAGAATAGACCACCGAGGTGCCGTAAAATACGACTAGAGTAAGTTGACGTCAGGCTGGTGGCCGGTCGTAAAATACCTAGCCAAATCATTTGACAACATGTTTATAACATGTTGTGCCGACCCCACTTAGAGCGGGATAAGGGCAGGAGAATGAATGACTTTAGTATTCTGTATAAATAGTACACGTATATTTCTGCGTTATGCTTAAACCTCTACAGGTTTTTATAACGAGTCTTTTTTAGACTTTACTTGTAACTTAATTAGTGTTAAATTTATATTGAATAAATAATAATAAAAAAGCTAGTTACGACCTTCTATTAAGATATGCATTGATAAGGTAACTCTGCTAAATGGACGTTCGTAATTTTACTGCCAATATCTAGGATTTAGATTATTTTGAAGCTAACATTAATACTTAAGACTATTCTACCCGTATTGTTCTTTTAACCCTGCAAGTTGCCAATCCGTAATATAAAACCTACGTAGATGACACTCAAATAAATCTGGGTTAGAATAATATGAGTTAATTGATACTTTTTCCCCATTGGTTAAAGCGTTATTCACAAAAAATTAAGACTATATTTTAAAAATAAAATATCCTCAAGAAAATAATGATTTATTAAGAAAGAAAGATAGCAATAAACAATACAACAAAACGAAAGATGACGCAAAATTTAAAATACAATACAAAGTCAAAGAGACGCATACGCACAATCGTCAAAACGCCAATAATTTTTTGGATTAAAGAATCTCGTTTGACAGGCGTCAAGTTTCACCGTTGAGCTACAGAATTTCCCATACCAATCTTCGACCATCTTCTGCTTGTAATATAGGTCTTTAAGTGCACGATCCACTAGTTTTACTTCTTTATCTGTCATTTTTGGTAGCCCAAGGCTTTTAATAATTCCCGATCCAGTTATATCGACAGTATTAGCGATGAATCTGAAGAAAGAATGTATGATGTATTCTCCTATATTAATTTATACAGAATTTTACGTCACTTCTGAATATATTTTAATATCTACTGATATAATACAAATGCCTCAGTCACGATCATTTCAATCATTCTTATCAATGAACTGGGTGATCGTGTTTTAATTTTTGAATATCAGATAGGTAAAATGAGAAGATGGTTATATAATTTTCTCCAATATATTCGGTTTATGGAATTTTCGTACGTACTCATCATTGATCATAGGGGTAGGAAACCCTCATCTTCCATTCTCTTCTATCATTCGTTATCTGTTGATACTACTCCTTTTATATGCCTATAATTTTTCACGAAATCCATCCATCTTCATTTTCGGCACATTCATCCACATTCATAAACACTTTGTTGTTTCTTCATGTGATTTTCGTCCCTCCTTATTACATGACTATACCAAGTTAATTTCGTACTTCTTATGTTTTCTACGTATCTTTTTATATACTCATTTGTTATCTATATTTCTTTACTAAATAATTCTTTGTATGTACTATAAATTCATATATAGTAAATGGATATTTAGTTCACTGTTACCCTAACCCAGATTTTAAGTGTTATTGGTAAGGCTCTACGAAATGATTGCCATCTGACCTCCGCAATCTGATTAGTTAAAGGAATGAAATTTCGTAATGCCTTAATACTTAGTTTTAGGAACACTACCAAGTATTTATAATTTGGGCCAAGGGCATGGGTTTTATGAATTACCTAAAACCACTTATCGAGTAATCCACTTTACTCATTGTATCAATGTTTCTGAAATCGTTAAACCATTTCGTATAAAACATTGATATTCGCAAACCACATTATATTTAAGCGTTTATTTAAGACCTGCTTTTATAGAAGTTAAAGAAACTAAGCAATTTAAATATGTATTTGATATTTAGAGTGATAATTCAGTCATTTTATTTACGTGTCTTGCTTAAATTACCAAGTCTCTTCTCAATTTTAAATGCGAAGTCTTTCCGTAATCGTGCACTTTACCGGAGGGTTTCTTGAACCTCTTATGGCATAAATAATCAGTACATACTTGGAAAACAAGTGTGACTGACCAAAGTGTTTCGAAAGCTATGTGAAGAGAAGATCAGAAATGCGATGCGAGGTAAGAAATTTTAATCAATAGTTTTGGCTACAGTAAATACAAAGAAAAGACCATTTCAAGTCGAAAAGTAATAATTTTTGAATCTATACATTCCGTTGTAACAATATTTTATTTAAAAAACAGCGAAAGCTTTGTAATAGGATTTGTTTTTCGAAAAAGTGTCGGACAATAAAGGCACCGTGATGTGTTTCTTTCAAGAATAACGAAATAATTTTGCAAGACATTTGTTTCGAATTTCACATCATTATCAAACGAAGTTGATGCAACTTTGTAGATTTTCATATTTTTTTTTTATTTTTTATAATTAGTGGTGAAAAAATGTAGACTTTAGTAAGTACAGCGTATACGACAAAACCACTTGCATTTGCTTGCGATTATGTTGTAGAGTCTATCTCCTGAGAATACTTAGGAAGCGGAGCGAAACATGCGTTGAGAGTTTTTGAGTGAAGTGCTGGTGTAGTGTGGTGTAAAGTCTATATACACATCCTGTATCTACCTATTGTTTGTTAACTGTGTTTACTGTGTACACAATTTTTTTTGTAATGCGAATTAATTTCGAACATCCATGTTGTGTTGAGCAAATAATGTAGGCCCGGAGAGTAAGTATATAAGAACTTGTAAAAGTTAAGTTCTGCACTTAATCTTATGAGAAGGCAACATCCAAAAAAAATCGTACTAAAAAATCTACTAATATTATAAAAACGAAAGTTTGTGAGTATGGATGTATGTTTGTTACTCTTTCACGGCGAGTCCGTTGAACTAATATCAATGAAATTTGGCACAATTATGCATTATACACCGGGGTAGCCCATAGGCTTTAGAAATCCTGTTAATTCTACAGGAAAATTCCATTGAAAAGCGCCATCTATTATTAACCTATCATGCGACAACAGTCTACGCAAACGAAGTTGCGGGTAAAAACTAGTACGTGTACACCGGAGTAACATTTAAGCTATAGAAATACTGTTAATTCCACAGAAATAGGATTATATTAAAAAGCGCCATCTATTATCTACCTATGGACATATTAACATAGTTGAAGGATACAAGGTCCTCTCGCTCGCAAATCCGTTACCCTAACCATTCCGCTACCGCCGCTTCCGTTCATTAATCGTCATTTATTTTGTACTAGAAAATGTAGTGCCGTACAACAAATATTTGAAAGCCTATGTGCGCTCTTCAAAGTATTAAATAGATTAAAGCTTAACCTGGCAGGTGAAACGACTTGCGCGGGGTCTGTTTCAACAAAGCCCGACACTCTCGGCACATCCTTGCACAATAGAGCCCACGCTACTTTCGTCACAAGGCCGGCGAGAGCGTGCGCCTCGCTTAGCTCAGCAGCTTTGAGACAATTGCCGTCCGCTCTAGCTACAGCTTTGGGAGCAGCGCGGACTGTTTGTGTCAGCATTTCAGCATTTCGCTGAAAGATAACAGTATCTTTTATATTGCGATACGTGCAGAAAAATCCAATAAGGGATCGTGGAGAAAATTTCGAAATAGGAACGGAAATTTGTGTGATATGCGACTATTTGTATAACTTAGACTTGTTAATCTCAATCTCAATGCTCCGTTTGATATTTATTATTATGACATCGCATAATGTCACGTTAAAAGCAGCGTCATGTAACAATTTTATTCAATAGACAAATTTTTATGGATAAAAATATTTGAAGTTTATAATTTTACTAGCTGTGCTTGCGGCTTTGCCCGCGTCTAAATCTGTGTATATAGTCGAAATTTGGAACATAAAAGTAGTTTGTGAATCAACGATAAGGGAAGTATTTTTGTAGATCTACAATTCACTAGAACATTACTTTAGTGTATCTCTATTGGTTTACGCGGCGCACGCGACTAAAGCTCCTAAAACCTGTTACGTAAAATCTTCCAGAACATTTGCACTATTTTTTTTAGCAAGTAAGTAGTAAGTATCCAAAAATCCATTTAGTAGATTTTGAGAAAATCAACCACATACAGACAGACAGCTTTTGGAGACTGTGTTTTACAATAAGTATAGATAGGCAAGCGCTTGAACCGCGTCTTATAGTAGGTAAGCGATGTTTTAGTCTTAGGTGGGGCACGCTTGAATATTTATAATAAATCCAGAATAATAATTTAAATATTAACCATGCCGTTCTAAAATATAGTAAATATTAATATATATTAAGTTTCTGAACGCATCATGTATACAAAAAAGAAAAGAAAACACAAAAAAAAAGGAAAAATTCACCTCATTAAAATCAAAATACTGCAACGCCTTTGAAAACAATGGAACCAAAGACAGGCCCTCGGTGCCACAAACGCACGGTACATGCACGTAATAGGGCTCCAGACAAAGGGCGCGGGCCGCGAGAGTGCTCGCACGCATCTCTGGTACCGCCACAGAGCCCAACAACTTACGAGGGTTGTACCAGCCCGTTTCTTTTAACGTCTATGAAAATAAACAAACACTAACTTTTCGTAGCTTAAAAGGCTTTTGTTGTATATGTAAATAACATATACTGACACTGGCTGATAGTTTTTACGGCTGATAGATCTTGGAAAAATTCTCATAAAAATCAAACGAGAAAACAAATTTACATGACCCAAAAAGCAGTATACTAAGGATGAATTAGAAAAATACCACAAAAGTTCCTATCAACTGATTATAAGTTATATAAATAAAGGTATAAATGTTGAGTGAACTCAACTTTTACTTTTTACTCAAATACACAAAATGTTTTTAACACAAAATAATTATAATCATAATTTTATAAGGAACAATTGTCATAAAGTATATAATATGTATTTCCAATGTATTTTGTTATAAGATAAACAATATTACATACATAACGGTAAGCGACGGGCGGATTTTTAAAATCCTATCTTTTATTAATATTTAACTATATTTTTTTTAATTCTCCAGTACTGAAATTAGATTTATAACATATTGCAAAATTATTTTGAGATAGAGTACTCTCGCAATGTGAATAGTAAAAAGCTACAACGCGCGGGCCGATATATCGGGTTAAGTACTATAGGTATAAAAAGTGTGATATATTATATAGTTAATACTTTTGAGTAGCACTATTAACCAAAAATTACTATGTATTGGACAAAGAAAAGTTAATATCGCAAACGAAGATTAAGTACATATCAGGGTATTTACGATCTATCTCTGAAGTCGTAATGTGCTGATATTTTGATGAGAGGTAATAAAGCTTTTCGCATCCCGAAGGAGCTGAGAACTATATGAAATAGATTATTTTTTTAATAATATATATTTTTTTAAATATACACGAAGATTATAAATGTATAATAAACTGACTGACTGTATTACCTCCGCGGGTCACAGGTACGATTCCGGCCGAAGACCAACATATTCTAAATACAATTTGTTGGTTCTTTATGTCTGGGTGTGTATATGTATTTATGTATCTATTTAAAATTACATAATTTTCCAGTTTTCTGTCACTCATAACATAAGTATTAAATGACTTACTTAGGGGACAGATGACCGTGTGTGTAGGTGTCTCATATATTATATTTATTTATTAAGTGTGGAAGCTGCAACTACAAATTATTTAAAAAAATAAATTCATGTGAAAATGGTCTAAAATTCTGATTATTGTATTTAAAATAATAAATTAATTACAAAATCTGTATGATTTTAATAATTATTAATTAATTAATAGGATTATGATGTTTGTTTCTTTTGTAGTAATAACGTTTTGCTTTTCTACTTGCCTACTCTTTTATCAGTACAATAAAGAATTCGAATACTGCCATTTTTTGCTTACAACAGACATACCAAAATTAGAAATAACTATAATAAATTTAAAAGGTATTTCACCTCAGCAATTAATGGTACCATGCATTCGATAGGCGAAGTGCAAACAATGATAAATGCATTTGGACATTCCTTTGCAATGGCGTCAGCATATAGTTTCACTATTGGTGCTTGATAATTGAATCTATTTTCTAATGGCATATCCATGGTTAAAGAGCCACTTTCCAATAAAAGTACGATATCAGAGTTCTGCAAATTAAAAACAAGTCAAACATTGTGGAAACATGCGTGTAGAGGAAGTGGACTAGCCCGATGGCGCAGTGGGCCCGATCCTGCCTTCGGCTCTAGGAGTCACGGGTTCAATTCCCGCCGAGAGCTATGTTACTAGCGTTTTATGAGTCGTTCTATGTTCATGTATTTATAAATATTAACCACTTGTCTCTCACCCATAACACAAGTATTAAGTCCCATATATTTATTTATTTCTTTATTGCCATTTTTAAACTGATTAACTGAATATACATCATTATCATCTTCCTGCCCTTGTCCCACTCAAGTGGAATCTGCACAACATGTTATAAACATGTTATCACATAATACGGCTAGGTATTTAAAACCGGCCGCCTGCCTGACGTCAACTTATCTTAGTCGCCTTTTACGATACCTTGGTAAGAAATGAGGGTTGTCTATTCTACTCAGCCGGATACCACACGGCGGGTTAGCTTACCTTAGTCACCTTTTATGACACCTTGGTAAGAAATGAGTGTGGTCTATTCTACTCAGCCGAATACCACACAGCGTATATATAATTATAAACATCTAAAACCACTAAATCTAAAATCTACGATCTCTCTACTCGTCTCGGTTTTTTTAAACTAGAATTTATAACTGTAAATGAAAATCAATGGCCATAATTATTAATGGAGCTGAGGATTTGTTTGCGTTTTATGAAACTTTATTAAACAGCCCGTTGAAGTTTCGTGACACCATAAAAGGTCAATAACATTTAATTAAATCCACGACCACATTTGGGGCGCGGTTGTTTATGACTGTATGCAAATTTCGATCGTAAATTAATCCTTAATCTTAATGACAAATGATTATATCAGTCTTAGTACCTGGTTCATCGAGTTATGCTCGGTAATTGTTTATAAAAGAAAAATAAAAGAAAAAAATTATTATGTAGTTGGGGATCGATCCTAGGTATATACATTTCTGCCCGTTTCCCGAATAAACTACGCTAACTTGACAGCTTGTAGCAAAAATTCAATTCAATATAAATTTTAGTATTTTTAATGCCCAAAAACGGGGATAAAACGAACTTATATATATATTAAAGATTTGTATAGAGGGACACGTATCACAAGACACCACCATCAACAGCACACTATACACTTTCACTACGACACTCTCAACGATCGTTTCGCCCCGTAACCGAAGCCACGTCAGGAGATAGGCACCATGACAAAATTGCAAAGCGTGGCATCATCCAAGCAAGCAGTGTTATATACAAATAGTTCAAACCCCTACCACCATTGACTTTGCCTCCATACACGTATGGTAAACTGGAGTTAGAAACGTTTGTGGAGCCTATCTCCTAACAATGCTTCAATTACGGGGCGAAACGATCGTTGAGATTTTTGTAATGAATGTATGTAGTGCTTGTCTACTGTGCAGTTGGTGATGGTGTGACTGTTGTCAGAACTTAAATCATTAGTCCATAGTGTTTATTATGCGGTTAACCGTCGTTATTAACAATCTCTCTTAACCGACTGCTTGAAAAGTTCCATAAGATGCGTAGATAGAATATTGAGAATCTAAAAAGTAAGTTTTAACGCTCATAGATGGCGCTGAATAAAAAAAACTAACGAGAACACGTACCACCTCAACCTTTATGAGTTAGTAAAAAGCTTTAAAGAGTCAGTAATGGCGTAAATAACGTTCGAGATTTAGTGGGTGGTCGTTTGCCGTATTGATTGGCAAGCGGTCAGAGGTCACCACCCTCGGCTATCGCTAATAACACGAGAACGAAGCCAGCTAGTGGCAATTGATACTATTATGCCCCCCAAGATTACTTTACTTTGTTGAGCCTATACAAATGGTAATCAAAAGAAAGAGCCCAAGAACGTTGGTAATTTTTCTTTTTATTGTTATAACATTCCAAATAAAGAAGAATAAAGGATCGTTTTTATCGGGCGACACCTACTCTATTTTTTATTTTGTAAAAATTGGCCAAATTTAAAAATTGGTCACCCAGGTACTACTTATTATAAAACAAAGTCCCCAAAAGCTTCTGTCTGTGTGTGATCGATTTTCTCAAAATCTACTGAACAGATGTTTATACTAAAAAATAGTGTAATTTTTCCGCAAGGTTTAAGTTAATAGTACATTACCGTTTTATGTAAACAGTTGTAAAAAAACTATTATAAAAAATTATATTTAAAATTATTTTGTTTGTTAAGAGAATATATGTAATGCTAAGTGTATGAAGCAGGCAACAATTACATACATGCAGGACAAGTCACCACACGTATCACAAACCGCCGCCAACACCGGCACTACACACACTCACTACCACAATCTCTACGATCGTTTCGCCCTGAAACCGAAGCATCATCAAGAGGATAGGCTCCACGAACAAAATCGTAATGCATCACAATTATATATAGCTATCTATCTAATTACGGGAACGCCTGTCGGTGCAGGACGGTAGATCAGCTCCTATTTCTGGCCTATTCCACCCATTTCTCCATGTTGGGACAAGGGTTTCACTGCTGTCCTGACAGTGCCACCTGCTTTTATCTTCCTGTTGCTTTTACGAACCTGATAATATCCCTGAAGGGGATATTTGTTAGGTCCTCACTTCAATACCTCAATTTCATCCTTACCTAGTATCTCCTACACATAACTAACTACAATATGATATTCTTGCCGACCTGTAGGCATGGTTCAAGCTCATTGCAAGCACAACTATACGCTTGAACGAGACAATTGGTGTCGATATGCTGAAGATCCTGGACAACTTGGCACAAATCGCGGCTACACTCTGTACATTGTGTGTCCTTGGCTTCATATAAACGCAATCTGAAATATACAATCAGAAATTTCCCTAACACAAAATTTATTAAAATTATCTAATTTATACCGTGTGGTATCCGACTGAGTAGAAAAGAACAACCCCATTTCTTACTGTGGTGTCGTAAAAGGCGATTAAGGCAAGTCGACCTGCCGTTCGGTACCCCGCCGAGTAGAATAGACCATCCTCATTTCTTACCGAGGTGTGGTAGAAGGCGACTCAGGTAAGTTAACCCACCGTGCGGTATGCGATACACCACCCTCTTTCTTACCAAAGTGTCGTATTTTACGACACCTCGGTAAGAAATGAGGGTGGTACTATTCTATTCAGCCGGATACCACACGGCGTTATATTCGACTACTTTATATACTTAAAAATATTTTTCACTTATATTTTTAAGGGATAATAAATAAGTACTCTACTAATATAATGTTTTATTGTTTTGTTATTTTTTTTATAGCAAATAGTAATTAAATCACAAAGAAACATTCTATTAAGTTATATAGTCGTGTGGTATCCGGCTAAGAAGTACCACACTCATTTCTTACCAAGGTGTCATAAAAGGCGACAGAGGTAAGTTGACGTCAGGCAGGCGGCCAGTCGTAAAAACGCAGCCAAATCATGTGACAGCATGTTTATAACATGTTGTGCCGACCCCACTTAGAGTGGGATAAGGGCAGGAGGATGAGGATGATGAGTAATTAAATCACATGTCTCCGGTGTTTCTCGCTGTATGCCGAAATACAGTTTTAAATAGTTTGGCTACATATGGTCATATATTAAGTTAAGCTCTATTTGTCATATGTAAGAAATAAATAAAAATGTGAGATTGGCAACCCTACGGAATTCTATAATCTTCGCATATATAGTTCTTAAATAGTTCGGCTACATATATTAAGTTAAGTCCTATTTGTCATATGTAAGAAATAAATAAAAATGTGAGATTGACAACCCTAGGGAATTCTATAATCTTCGCATATATAGTTCTTAAATAGTTCGGCTACATATATTAATTTAAGCCCTATTTGTCATATGTAAGAAATAAATAAAAATGTGAGATTGGCAACCCTACGGAATTCTATAATCTTCGCATATATAGTTCTTAAATAGTTCGGCTACATATATTAACTTAAGCCCTATTTGTCATATGTAAGAAATAAATAAAAATGTGAGATTGACAACCCTAGGGAATTCTATAATCTTTCGAATACATAGTTCAGTACACTTAAAAAATGTAATGCTATTGTTAAGAGGTAAAGCCTCCCCAGAGTCCCACTACAGGACGTCTTAACAACATGATTAAATAAAATGGCAAATAATGAGACATTTTTTCTTTTCTCCGCTACATTTTCTTAATGGGTTTTCGCTGTTCTACTTTATTAATGGATACAGTGCATCTACGTTCCTACTCAAGAATAATATTTAGTAAAATAAAAGAACCCGGTTTTACAAAATAAAAAAATCTTCAAAAAATAGAAAAAAATTATTGGGTGGGTCGATCTTAAGTATTTTCAAAGACCACCCGTTTCCCGAATTAGCTACGCTGACTTGATATTTTACGGCAAGAATAGTGTTTTATATATTCAATTTAAATTTTTGTATTTTTTTAATGCCCAAAAACAGTGATAAAACGTTCTTTTTTTAAATAAAACCTAGCTAGATCGATTTCTATCTATCGATAACTAAATTCAATACAAAAGTAATAATTTTGCTATAATCCGCGATAAAGTAAATAAATGTAAAAATGTACACACAGACTATCAGGATTTGTTAAAACACATCCACAAATCATCGCCACCAAAATACACAAGCACTACACACGTTCACTATCACAAACTCAACAATCGTTTCGCCCCACAATCGAAGCATCATCAGGAGATAGACTATCTATGACACTCTATGATATATGATACCTCTATCTATGTATGATAGACTCTATCTTTTGAGTCTATTTCCTGATGATGCTTCGGTTGCGGGGCGAAACGATTGTTGAGTTTGTGATAGTGAACGTGTGTAGTGTTTGTGTATTGTGATGTTGGTGGTGGAGGTTTATGTATGTGTTTTTGCGAATTCTGCATGTATCAGGTACTAAAACGGATAGTCCACTCTACATTTAGTATTATATATATTTCGATATTGATCGATTGATGATTCGATATCGATATTGGTTCAACGGATTCGCCGTGTAAGAGCAATAAACGTACATCTATACTCACAAACTTTCGCATTTATAATATTAGTAGGATGGAATTTACTATCGACAGTCATTAAAAAATTGTCAGTAGTATTACGTTTAGGTTTCGTAGTCATAAAACCAGTAAATAAAATGCCGTGACTGTTTTATCACATTCTGTGAATGATCAGTGTAATGGCATTTATAAGGCCCCTGTAAAAGTTTTTATGTGGTCATATTTCGAATGTCTTAGGTTATTACACGTACTATTACTTTCAGCAGACTCTGCCTATCACATATAAAATATATATTATAATTATATATATAGTATTTATGTATGTATATAAATATATCTAGGGTGCCACTGAAAATCAGGGCTGACACGCTGCGCCGGCAGATGTCAGTACTATCCTGAGTGGCATACCTATTGGAAAAATTGCACCACTGACAGGTACGTGGCAAGAGTGGAGGATTAGTGGTATATAATCATATATACCACTAGTAGTAGTAGTTATAGTTAGTAATTAAAATAGTTATTTCGTTATTAGTTAAGGCATGTTTAGTATAGTTTTGAGAATGTTAGCCTGTAAGTGATGCATTATTTCGAATAAATATCTTCTTTCTTTCTTTATTGTATTTTTATGTACCCCAGGGCATCTCGTTTCACGAAATAGAATCTCAGAACATGTTTGAACTACGTCAGGATTGGATTTACAAATGATACGGGTGTTCTATTCCATAAAACGCAAACATACTAAGAATAAATTTGCTTATAAATATTATTTTTATTTATATTAAATGAAATACTCTCGTCGCAATGCAATCTTGTACTTTTTATATTTCTCCTGCTTTCATTCCATTTTAAATGGAGTCGGTACATGTAATAAACATGTTGAAACATGATTCGGCTATGTATTTTACGACGGGCCACCTGCCTGACGTCAACTAGCCATAAGCCGGATAGCACACAGATATCTTTATACTAACTCATTGATCTTAATTTTAAAGTTATATTTATTTATTTTATCCGATAGCTTTGATTGATTTAAATACTCTATATTAGAGCTAACATACAAGCTTCAATTGTAGTAATTTCCATCAAAATTTTTGCAGTCAATAAACCTTGAAAGCGTAAACACAGATAGACAACAAACTTTGGCATGTGTAATATGAAAAAATCGGCCAATCCCTCCAGTGTGTTTGCCGTCAAATTAATAATAAAAATCCTACAAATAACACGGGTCATGACGTAACTCATAAAATCCCGTCGCATTTTATTACATTCTGTAAACAATCCAGATAATGTCATGTCTAAAGGCTTCCGTAAAAGTTTGATGTACTACGTACGGTACAGCGATTTCATTGGCCCAGTATTAAATTGCCATTACCATCGCAACGATGTTCAAAGGATATAAAACCACTTATGCATTTTCCTTCACGTTACAAAGTAATATGAAAATGTAGTTTTACCACCTGTGTATTTTTTAATTACACAGTCAACATTCTTCCAGCCTTATCACACTCTAAATAGGGTTCTCTCTCTCTAATGTCGGTCCCTCATGTCTGGGTATCGTGGTCAGCATCAGGGTTGTGTATGGCGTTGATGATGTGCCTCCATCTGTTTCCATCCATTGCCTCTCTTACGACTGTTTGAAATTTAGAGAACGACGAGATTCTTATTTGGTCAGTCCATCTTGTTGGGGAACGCCGCGTGATCTTTTTCCTTTAGTGTTCCCGACCACAATAAGTTACTCCAAACTTTCGTCGCCTCTGCGTACCGTGTGCCCGAAATATGATAGGATGCGTTGTCGGCATAAGGTGGATAAACGAGTATTTATTCGGAGCTGGGTCAGGATCGATGCATTGGTGCGTTTCGCAGTCCAGGCCAAGTCAGCATACGTCGCCAGCACCACATCTCAAAGGCATCAATCCTTTGCCTTTCTCGGGCTAGGATTGTCCACGTCTCCACTCCATACAGGAAGATAGAGAATATCAGTGCAGGTATCAATCTGATCTTGGTTTTCATACCAATTCCTCTTTTCTTCCAGATGTCTAAATGGGGTTAGTCTGGGGTTATTGACCTTTGCACACTGTAAAGCTGTGACTTCGGCTTCGCCAGTGTGTAGGTTTTCCAACATAAATCCCTTTATTTTATTTTCAGTAAAGACCAAATTTCAATCACAGAAAGAATATTAAAGAATACCTAGACAAAAACTAATGCTTACAACACCGAGTACATTAAGCACGTCGATGTGCGTATTACGTCCACTCATTACCTTTAAAATCGAATTACAGTGGCATGATGGCTAGCGTTGCTAATATTCTTTTGGTGGTATAATTTAAATCTATAATATCTTCTAAAGTATTTATTTCTTTCATATGTAAAAGAAAATTGTGATCCAAATGGCGATGGTAATTATTTAGACAATGATCAATACTGAAAAGAAAAGACATTCTCAGAACTAATGAAAGATTTTCAATTGAAATTTTGAACATAAAGTAGTGAATGTGAATTAATCATCAGAGATAGGGATATGCTGTCACGGACATTTTTATAGTATTCTTGTAGATCTATAATTCTCTAGTACATAACTTTAGTATATCTCTTTTGGTTTTCGCGGCGCACGCGACTAAAGCTCCCAGAAGGCAAGTTTCGTTAGAACTGCGCGAACTTTTCAATAAAATTTACAAAAAACGTTATATACTAATAACCAAAAGCTTCTGTAAGTATTTAGTCCACTACCTTTTGAGTATAGACCGTACAAAAATCCTTTGAATCAATCAATCAAAAATCAATGACATACAGACTTTATTTTATAATTAGTATAGATAGGTAGGTAGATAGGTAGATGTTTTTCTTACTATAAATTGAGTGAGTAGGTGTGTGTGTATGTTGTGTTTGCTTATATGACTCATCATCTTCCTGTCCTATCCCACTCTAAGTGGGGTCGGTACAACATGCTATAAACATGTTGTCACATGATTTGGCTACGTATTTTATGAACGGCCGCCTGCCTGACATGAACTTACATTAGTCGTACTTTACGACATCTTTGTAAGAAAGTTTGCTTATATAACTATTATAATACAAATTGTTTTAAAGCCTCCGTGTGGCATCTGGCTAAATAGAATAAACCACCCTCATTTCTTACCGAGGTGTCGTAAAAGGCGACTAAGGTAAGTCGACCCGTCGTGTGGTATCCGCCTGAGTAGAATAGACCACCCTCTTCTTTACTGAGGTGTAATCAAATACGACTAAGGTCAACTTATGACATCAGGCAGGCGGCCAGTTGTAAAATAAATGCCAAATCATGTGACAATATGCTTAAAACATGTTGTGCCGACCCCACTTAGAGTGGCATGAGGACAGGACAATGATGAATAAAAATTGTTTGAAAGATAACTATCAATCAGAGAAGAGGAATGATGATAAAATATTTAATAAGTATAGTGTAAAATGCGTTTCTATCAGCATAAACGTGCATATTCAGGTGAAGTGCCTACTTTCTGATCTTTTGTCGTCCGAACAACTCGAGTATGCTTTCAGACTAAAACGTCCATCGAGTGTAAAGTAGTATAAAGTTTTCTGTAAAGACTTGGCAAATGGTTTTCTAGGTGTCTTCAACTATTCAAAAAGAGATGCATTTTCATATAAAAGATAATCACAATCAGATAGGCTAGTGATGTTATCATTGAAATATGTCTATTTAAAACTTTGAAGTACCTTATTTCGCCGTGTGGTATCCGGCTGACTAGAACAGACCTCCCTCATTTCTTACCGAGGTGTTGTAAAAGGCGGTTAGGGTAAGTTAACCCGCCATATGGTATCCGGCTTAGTACAATAGATCACCCTCATTTAGGGGAGTAGGCAAACCTACTCATGTAACATCCTACTCATATAACATGTAGTAAGGGGATTTACTTTGAAAGCGTAATAGAGAAATGGATAGACTTTGGCGTTTATAGTACTGGTATGGATATCCACTCATTTAAAGGAAACCGTATTTTTCAAAATTTCATCATATCTCTTTTCTTTACGCCGCGTGATATCCGGCTGAATAGAATAGTACCACCCTCATTTCTTACCGAGGTGACCTAAAAGGCGACTAAGGTAAGTCGACCCGCCGTGTGGTATCCGGCTGAGTAGAATAGACTAACCTCATTACTTACCGAGGTGTCGTAAAATACGACAGAGGTAAGTTGACATCATGCAGGCGGCCGGTCTTAAAAACGCAGCTAAATCATGTGACAGCATGCTTATAACATGTTGTGCCGACCCCACTTAGAGTGGGATAAGGGCAGGAAGATGATATCTCTCTTTTCTTTATATGTGTGACAGAGATAAAGAAAAATATTTTAACCTTTACACTATTATTCATTCCATTATTCATCTATGCTATTATTTTTTCCATTTAAAATTGATAAACGGATCCATAAGAAGTAAACTCCAATCAAATAATCTAGTTAACGTTTGGCAACATTTAACATGTAATAAGATTTATGTCGGATTTCGGAGCGCTCAAGTAAATATATGTAACAAATCAAATTTATGTTACGTAACGAAAAGACGTATAGCCCCCTAGAGACTACCCTCCACCGGCCATGTTACGAGGCCAGTGAAATTATAAAATTGGTAGAATATTTTGATATAACAACTTTATACTACAGAAGTAGTAGTTATTTTGTTATAATCCGCGATGAAAGATAGTAAGATAGTATTTTGATATACAACCTTTATAATAATAGGTTTCTTTCATTATCTTTTATATTATAATTATTTTAATGACAAAAATGTATAATATTATAAGATAAAACTCTTGTTACCTAATTATTATTTAATGACTTCGTATTGACATTAAGATTTACATTATATATGATATGTTGTACGGTAGCTTTAATATTTTTTACGAATAAGGGTGGTCTATTCCACTCGGCCGGATACCACACGGCTTTAATTTGCACTGTTCGTTTTCCAAATAATACTAATTTAAAAAAATATATAATTCAAATTAAATTGAGTTCATCACTAATATCGCAATTTTAGTGTAGTTTGGGAATTTTGAAATTTTGGAATTTTAAAAACAAATCATGTATTGGTGCCTGCCCGGGTTTTCAACCTATGACCCTCACGAAAGAGTCTTACGGTCTTACCACTGGACTATCACAGGTCTCATAAATTATTTTTTACTTGATATTTCGACTGCACTCAAATATATTAATATTAAACTGCATAACCAATACAGGTTAAAAAAAGAAATATACTGGTCATTCAGAAGGAATTCCACGTTAAATGAGTGCAATAGAACTTCTAGATTGACCTTTACAAACTAAGCATACCACAAATAGAGTTTTAATAGGATAAATATACGTGTAGGATGCAATTGATTACACGACTAACTTCTAAAGGGGACGTCCTGTTTGCAGCCGCATACGTGCACAGATAATAATATCGGCAATAGGTAAATATAAACTTCCGATGAAATAATATCTATAAAAGATAAGGTGAAATAGTTATTTATTATGAGAAACTACTAGACGAAACTGCACACTTTTAATACCACACGTATTGAAATAGTATACGTTCAACGTATTAATACGTGTTTGCAATGTTTTATACATGGGTGTGCGAGCGTGCGTGTGTTGTATTTGTGTGTGCCTTTGTGCGTGCGTGTGCGTGTGTGCGTGTGTGTGTGTGTGTGTGTATTTTATCATTGTTTAATCTAATCTTAAGCGTTTAACTACCCTTAATTTGATTTTTCCCTATTCCCTAAGGAAAAGCAGGTATTTCATTCTATACTTTATATATGTTACCCTTTGTATAATCTCAAATGTGAAGTCTGTCTCTCTGTTACGCTCTTATGGCCTAACTGCTGGACCTATATTGATGAAATTTGGTCCAATCTCGTCTATATACCAAGCTAATATATAGGCTATAAAAATTCCTTACTATCTTGAAAAAAAATTGTACATAATTGAGGGTATTTGAAAATTATAGTTCGCAAGTACAGATATAGTCACAACATATAGTAACATATAGTCCAACAACTGACTAAAACTGTAGACATTACCATGAGTTAAAATTACGAGTATATCGTTACAATAGATATCGTTGAAATAGGTTTCTTCAAGGGTTTTCCAAATCACTCAAATAAGGTATGATAAATTAGTTAAACTTACTTCTTAACCCTCCGTTGGGCACATGTTCGGATTGTCACATTCGTGCCTCATAGGGTCTGGCCAGACCTTTGTGTACTTTTAAGTAATCATATGGAAATATTTGGTTATTAGAAACGCATCGTATTTATATCCACACAGGTATATATTTTAGAGATTATTTCTGGTTCTCATAGACTTTATATATTTTAAACTACCTGTCCAATTGAGATTATTGGAAAATCAACTTTTGAATCATCATTATGCTATCGTTATCTCACTCTAAGTGGGGTCGGCACAAGATGTTATTAACATGTTGTCACATGATTTAAGACAGGTATTTTAAGACAGGCCGCCTGCCTGACGTCAACTTACCTTAGTCGCCTTTTGCGAC
This sequence comes from Morpho helenor, assembly GCA_029227775.1. Lineage (NCBI taxonomy): Eukaryota > Metazoa > Arthropoda > Insecta > Lepidoptera > Nymphalidae > Morpho > Morpho helenor. The sequence goes on along the minus strand of JARGCU010000022.1, from coordinate 11,214,460 downwards.
ACCTAGGTAAAAAAGGTGGTCTATTCTATTTGGCAGGCACTACAAGGCAGGCCAATGTACTTTAGTAGCCTTTTACGAAACCGCGGTAAGAAATGAGGGTGGTCTATTCTACTCACCCGGATTCCACACGGCGGTGGAAAATCATCTCTGAATGTTGCTGGTTAACTAGATTTATACATTTTGCGCAAACGAAACTAGTTTTGAGGGGCCTATCTTGTCAGTTCTTCAATTCTGTCTGCAAACAAGGTTAACAAGTTCCTTTCTTCTCTAATGTATTAGAGATTATTATTCCTCTAATGTATTAACTATTAGGGGCCACTTTCCTTTGCTAATGAGTGCGCCTTGAAATGAAACAATGAAAAGGAAATGCATAATATTTTATAAAAACACATGAAATGTTGGCGCAGTTGAAATGAAAGAAGAGACAAAGTGAAAGTCAATTAGGAACCAATAGCAGGTATCATTTCAGTTGTACTTGTTTACTTATGGTCATTGGTTTGCCAAAAAGCGATTCAACCGCCGAACGAGTGGAAAACAGCTTGAGGACGTGAACGTAATCCATTCGACTTTCTTTATTCGGAAGAACTAGGGATTTTTATCGAAATCTCATTCGTATCCGTTGATTAAAAATTACGCCTCACGTCTAATTTGTTAAATCCATCGACTTACTTTTCCATTGACTTTACAAATGTATAATAAATCACCAACATGTCGTAGAAAAAGTCAAAAGTCCATCGCTTTGTTAAACTTTTCCATGTGAAATGCGAAAAATCTTGATCTATGCAATCAACGCCGGCCTTATTCACGAGAAAGAGATTTCATCTGGTTTCATCCCCTCGCCCTCATAATTTCTTCTTTAGTGTACCGTGGAAACTAAGTTCGCAACTCTATTCTTTTGGGCACGTGGATGCAGGTAGAAAGAAGCTAAGTCCTCATGAAATCTAAAATGTGACGCAGGAACAGAACGAGAGGAGCTCTTTTTCACTTCGCTAGCAAAATTCCAAAGAAATACATCTCTTATTCGACCTAATAATACCAACGAAGTCAATACAGTTATTAGTAAGTCGCTTAGCTTTTTCCAACGTGGTGAAGAAATTATCAGCAACAGCTGTTCGGCCGCAATTGCTGTATCGATTCAAGAGCTACAGTAATACATTTTTACTTAGCTTGAATTCGCGCAGTTCCTCTTATTCACGGTATGTATATAATTACCCTTGCAATGGATAATTTGTTTTCGAATCGCAAGCCCACAAAACTTTGATTCCAAACTTTGCTTTCTTCGATGGAATATACTGACAGAATTTATTTTTGCCACGATATGGAAATAGCTGTTCATCAACAGTAATATTTTAGTGCGGTTGATAGTTCTTCAATTGAATATTAATCAATAGAAGCAAAAAAAAAGCGAATTAAAATGACATTTCCATATAAATTACATAGGGGTCTGGGCAGACCACATGAGGTAAGAATGTGATATGTATCCCAAGATTTCATTGCAGTTATCCTCTCACGAGAGGAATCCTCATAATTCTTGCCAGATATTACGCCTGAAACCTTTTTAGGAAAAGTCAAGAAATTGCAAGTGGCTAGTACGACCGGAAGTGTATTTAAATTACAATTAAAATCGAAAAAGGTCTGGCTGGACCCATGTGCCCAACGGAGGGTTAATACATGGACACTGTTTCAATAGTAGGGCTATGTACTGCCCTAAGTTAGTATCGGCGCCGAGCACCGAAACCTGGACGCCGGGCCGAGGCGCCGGTAGTGGGGGCGGCTTGCGAACAGGAGCGGGCAGCGCTTTCGGTTCAGCAACCGACACCTCTTTACACACCTTCTCCTTACATTGGAGACGGCGAAATGGCGCTGTATCGCAAAGGATGTTCAAGAATTAATTCCAGGAAAATTGCAAGCCAAGTGCTACCCCAAGTCATCTGTGTGCGATACACAATCTAAATCTATTCATCCTCTTGCGTGCTTATCTAGCAATAATCCATAATCTTTTGCTCGCTTATTTCGATTCAATTCGTCATACGTGGCCTTTAATACCAGTGATAAAAGTAACCAATATTAGCCCTTTAAATAAAATGTCCTTGTAAAAAGGGACTTTTCCACCGTTCCGTTCATACATTGCGAGACAAACGCATTTTCTGTTAATAATATTAATTTTATATAAAATAACAAAACAGCTTGACCGATTTTTATAAAATTTAATATGCATATTCAGTAGGTCTGAGAATCTGCTTCTATTTTTCATACCCCTAAGTGATAAGAGTTGTCCACACCTAACATTTTATTTTAGTTTTTTGGTCATTTTTTTATAATGTGCTCTAGAAATTCCGTAGAAATTAACCACTCACGTTGTTACATTGCGGATTCTTAGTTACACATATCCCCAGAATTCTCTAGAGATATACAGGTTTCCTAACGATGTTTTCCTTTAACGAAAAGCTATGTGACTTGAAAACCCCGAGGTTTTAACCGGTGATTCTATCGAAAGAGTCGCATGGGTTTACCGCTGAGCCATAATAGCTAGTGTATATATATGATGATATATCATAGACATACGAGAGGTCACAAAAAGCTTGTGACACCTGTGTCGCGACTCAGCAGGGTTAGCAACTCATTCGATGGTCTCGCTATTCGCTTTTACAATGAAATTCCGCAATCAATACTAGATCAATCTACAGAAAGGTTTAAATTAAGTATAAGAGATATACTTATATGTAAAGCATATTACAAAATTGAAGATTATTTGGATGATAAAAAAGCCTGGATTTGAAAATCCATTCAGCTTCATACAAGACTGCGGTTTAATAATGTAAAATTGAAAATGTTTAAACGATTGACCGCCGAGTTTCTTTCTGGTTCTTCTCGGTAAGAGCAACATTCCGAACCAGACGTAGCTTCATTAATCATATTGATCCTTGACGATTCAAAAGTGCTTGAAAGAGTTTATTTGAATAAAGATATTTTGATTTGATTTGATTTAATACTTATAATGGTAATTACTTCCGAAATTAGTGCCTCCTTCGACGATTTTTAGTTTAATCCTATGTAAGATACCCTGCTTCTTCTTAGTTCGTCTCTCACATGGTTGAGGACACACAGGATCTACGTCTGGAGGAATATCCACACAGGCCCTTCTACATCCATCGCTGCTTCCTTTCGCGTAACCACGTTTAGTTGCGGCATTGTTTGCTAATATTTTCGATGAAGTAATCACATCATCCCATAGGGCTTTTGTTTTTGAGAATATTTTCGATACGTGCATTATTTTTAGGTTTCAAAAGTTGTTGTTTTATACTTGTCTATTTTAATACTGGATAAATTTAGACTATTATTTTTGTTTGGTTATGATATTTTGATATTGTAGATTTTCTAATGTGACATTAGTTTGTCATTATTTTTTGGTTGAAAGTAAGTTTAATAAAGAAGTATTTTAAGAATGTTGCAAAAAGTATTATATCTTTTTAAGTTCTTCGAAACAAATAAGGAAAAGAGTTGCGAAATGGGGATAGTAGAGCGCAGAAGCTCTACTAGCGTCGGGAAACGTCGTCCTAAGGGTGCCTCCTGTGAGGCCGGACCACGGCTTAGGGCGACGTGTAATCGGTTCGCTCAACATATGGCAGGAGATATTCTGATTTCATCCCAATAGTTTGCGTCAACGAAGAGCGTTTGAAAATTTTTAATATCATTGAAGTATAATTTATATATAAAAAAAACATTTCGGCGATCTATAATACAAAAAAAATGGTAATATTATTTTAATATAACCCACGGCTAAAAAAAACATATGTTAATGTGGAGTGAGTGTAAAAATTTGACGACGTTAATTCAACATAAATTATGTGATGCCATGGAGCCACTGAATAAATCTGGTATATGCTATTGCAATTAGGTCAAACCCCGGCATAAATAAATACAAGTGTATACGTAAACTGTGAAACCAAAAGCGAAAATATTCTTTCATTTATACAGATAATAAATACGCGTGCTAGAGTTACTGCGGAATACATTGGTTAATTGGCGAAACTGGGTCGAGTATAAAGGCAACCCTCAGCATAAAATAATTTGATGAAAAAGTTCTTATTGCTTGTTTTCCTCCGTAGAACTTCTTACCATAACTGTTTTATATGCCGCAATAGTTTTATATCATATCCTTCTAATATTATAAATGCGAAAGTTTGTGAATATGGATGTATGTTTGTTACTCTTTCCATACATCCATAACCAAATGGTAAAAGCTAGTGGTCTATATTGCTTAAACTTACATGAACGTCTTTTTTTCTTCTTCTTGAAATACCTAAAAAGGCTTTCTGAGTTAGAATACGCTGTGATATTTGGATTTAGTTACTTCATTCGATATTGTGTTAAAACTGCGATAAGACAGTGCGACTCTTTCGAAGGGATTACGGGTTCAAACCCCGTGCACCAATGAGTTTTTCTTTTACAACTATGTGTTCAATTGATTGCAATTTATTACATGCTTTTCTGTGAATAAAATATAGTGAGGAAACCTCGATATCTCTAAAGAATTTTGCGGACATGTGTAATCTACCAATCCGCACTAGAGCAGCGTGGAAGGTCTTAGCTCCAACCCTTCTCTCCCAAAAAAAATGAAGGGAGGAGGCTTATGCCAAGAAGTGAGATAGTTACAGGCCGCTACTTAACTTTTTTTCATCAACAACAAGACTTCTGAAAATACAAAGTGATATAACCCTAAATGTATGAGATTTTGTTATGGCACATTTGACTTTCTTATTTAGAATACATTTATTGGTACAAACAAGCAACTCATATCGCGTCAACTTAATCACTAAAACAAATTCAATTATGAAATATGTTGTTACTGTTCCCGATAGAAAATGGGAAATTTTTTATTCTATATATTAGCTCAGTGTATAAGTATAAGATATAATTGCACCAATTGCATCGATTGCATATAATTTCTCAACCAGATAAGCTGTGAAGGCAAACTTATGAACTATGGATATGGATAAATAAAAGATACCACGAGGTAGTAAATAAACATTTATAGTAAAATTATCAAATTTATTTAGACTAGGATTTTGTCGGGCTAAAATTCAGTGCTGGAATAAAAGATATCTGCCACTATATACTTATATTACTTACTAAGCTAATTCCGCCCTGTGTTATCCGGCTGAGTAAAATAGGCAACTCTATTTCTTACCGAGGTGTCGTAAAAGGCGACTAAGGTAAGTTAACTAAACGTGTGATATCCGGTTGAGTAGAATAGACCGTCCACGTCTTACCAAGGTGTTGTAAAATACTAATAAGTTAAATTTATGTCAGGCAATCATGTGACAACATTTTTTGCCGACCCCACTTAGAGTAGGATAAGGGCAAGAGGATAGTGATGATTTACTAAGCTATTTGACTGACTGAGAAGATATGTTTTGATTAATAAAATGTTTGTTTGATGAAATAATTATGTTTCGATAAGTTTGGTTATAACGTAGGTATATAAATATAACAAGGCTGCAATAAATAAAACTTGAGAGTGAAAGTAGAGGTGAATAGTTTTCCACCTTGGCACTGTCGTATTTATAGGTGCTCCGTTTTAACTTAGCTCGTGAAAGTGGGTTATATTTAGACTTTTATTATTAACGTGAAGATTTTTACGTCCATGTCATTGGTCGGAGTAAAAGGTAAAACAAGTTGGTTTGGGTAGAGATAACGGAGAGTCAATAATTTTTGGTTCTGTCGTGTATCATAACAGACTATTACAGTCCCACTACTGGACAAATACTTTCCTTACACTCATTTTGATGTATTTAGCCAGCTGATTTACGGTCACCCAAGAATACCAGCATGTCCTATTCTTGATACTGTGTGTTGCTCATTGCTACTTCTTCTTCGCAGACGAGCTTAACTAGTAGTTATTAGTAATTTTATATTTAGTAGTAATTTATAGTACTAGAGTAGAGGTAACGACATATGTTTATGATAATTACTAGCTTTTACCCGCGACTTTGCGTGGACAGTTGTCGTGTGATAGGTTAATAATAGATGACGCTTTTCAATGTCATCGTATTCCTGTACAATTAACATGATTTCTATAGCCTATATGTTATTCCGGCGTATAAGAAATAATTGTGCCAAATTTCATTATTATCGGTTTTTCGGATTCGTCGTGAAAGTGTCATACATACATCCATAAGTCATACATCCATACTCACAAACTTCCGCATTTATATAATTAGTAGGATAGGATGTCCTGATGCTGGTGCCAAAATTGGCTCCAGACGAGGGAACTCCTCAACGGTTAGCAGTAGGGGACATAAAATTTTATTAAAAACTTTTTTAACTTGAGTTGTTAACTATTTTATAGAGAAATATATTTTTCTAAATCCCAATTTATAGCAGTATCTTTTGTGAGACGAAGCTGCCGTGATAAATTACCTGACTGACGTCAGTGGAGGACCAATTACAGCTGAGTGGAGCGTTTAATCTGAAAAATATCTTCACGAGGCTAAGCGTTTGAACGATATTTCTGTTAAAAAGTTTGCGAAATTGGAATGGAATCGAGCTCGCTGTTCTGATAAGTATGTTTTTAAATGTTTGTTTCGGCTTTGATTGCATATAAGCGTTATCGTCAGGTAGGCGGCGGGTCGTTAAATACGTATCCAAATTATGTGACAACATATTGTGCTGATCCCACTTAGAGTGGGATTAGGGAAGGAGGATAATGGTGAAAGTTTATAACAATAAAAAAGAATCTCTCCTAGAATATCTCCTGATGATGCTTCGGTTGCGGGGCGAACCGATCGATGAGTTTGTGATAGTGAACGTATGTAGTGCTAATGTATTGTAGTGGCGGTGGGGGAGGCTTGTGAATGTGTTTTTAAGATCCTGCTTGTATCAGATATGAAAACTTGTCCACTCTTCATTTAGAATTATATATATTTTCTATTTTACTTCATCGTGGATTAACGCAAAATAATTTAATTATTACTTTTGTATTATGGATTTCCGCAAACCAACGCCTAATTCTATAAATTATTTATAAGAATAAGTTATTATGATTGAGAATAAATCATATTTTTCGACTGGGTACGTATGTCTAAGCGAATCGCATCGCGAATCGCGAAAAGTAAATATAATAGAGAATAAAAAAATATGATGAAAGTGTAATACATTTTCACGTGAGTTTCCACTTTGTTTCACTAACCGTTTATTGGCACGTGGGACGTATGACGTATCGGCAGTGTTACGTAACAACCGCTGACGTTCATCAAATAGACCGTGAAAACATCATCACTCATGAACAGGGTAACCATATGCTTCGAGTCTAGGCTTATTTATGTATTTATTTAAAACTATTTAAGTACTGTAAGAAATTAATTCTAAATTTTATTTAAAATAAATAATAAACAAATAAACGAATGCGTTTAGGAAATCACGCCGGGCACCTTACTGTGCACCGACATTTTTTATTATTTATTTATTTAATAATAATTAGCACGGATAAAATCCAATTACACTAATTATGTTATACTTACATTATATTATAATACAACATTACATATTCTATAACATTATATAAAATCATATCAAATTTTCACAAAATTTTAGTAATTCTATTCGAATATGTTGCCATTTACCTGCAAGGATATCACAGTGTGGGGATTCTTTAAGAAGTTCGTTGAGCAAAGACAGTGACCGCGGGATAGGTGACCTTGCACGCGCCACGGTGCGGGACGACGGTACGGCAAATAAATTATGACGCCTAGCACGAGTATAATTATTTGTATGAGTATAATTATTATTATATTAATTATATAATTATTATTATTATTAGTAGTATGAGTATAATTATTTATTATTGTAAAATCTTACAACAGAATGATTCTACGACCGGTTCGGAACCACCTGAGAAGAACTGGCAAGAAACTCAGTGGTTGCTTTTATCACGAATAGCGATTATTTGAGGTTAGGTTCTAATAACACGAGATCACCTAAACAGGTTTACCTACGTCAGCCGTTGTCTTATATAAACTCTCACAGCTTAAAAGATCTGGATTCCTAACAGTAGTATATTTAACAATTGTCTGTCACTCATTACTCACATATTAAGTTGCTTTGGGAACGACGGTGTGCGTAAAATGCTCCATATATTTATTATATATTAATTTTTTTGGCTACAGTTACGTCGAGACTGCCTATGAGTGTATAGAATTTTTTGAAATTTATTTTGTAGTGATTAATTATTGTGAGTTAACTATAAGGGATAAAGACATGCTGTCGTGGACTTATTTATAAATAAATAAACTGAACTCCCAGCAGGTGAGTTTTATACAACTGCGCGTTGTATAATAACAACAAAAACAGCGCGCGGTTGCGCGCTGTTTTTTTACAACTGTGTTTAACACAATTTACATAAAACTGTAATGCACTGTTTATCAAAACCTATCGGAAGAAGTACACTATATTTTAGTAAAGTTTAGTAAAATCATTTTAAAACCGTACAGAAATCCGTGGAGTACTTTTTGAGAAAATCGATCACATACAGATATAGCTTTTGGGGACTTTGTTTTATAATATGTATGAATGCATTGATGCTGGATTGGTTTTCAAACCTCTAAGCATTGTAGGTCCATGTTCCGCCCTCCCAATAGCTATCATCGTGAACGACGAGCAAAAATTTAAAATTATACCGCGCATTATATGTCACAAAATTCTAGGGCGTCAGGAAAACTATAACAGCGACAATCTTTATATATAGGGCCACATGGCCACCCTACTCATGTAAGAGCTTGACGCAGTAAGGTGAAATTAAAAGTAAGCTACTACTTTTAAAGTATAACGATCGCTTACTCTTAAATCATAACAAAAATCAATCAACTTCATTTAAAATGCCCAAATCCGTAAATTGTGTTGTAAGAATTGAACTAGCGTTCTATTTTCGCCTTTTGCAACTGATAGTTAAGCTAGTGACCATATAAGATTGTTTAATTTGTTCTTGTTTGTTCTAATATCAAATTGACAGTAATCAATTTTATTTCCAGGTATTTTCATCGAATGATGTTATTTTCACGTAGTATCGAGCATGTTTCTAATGAAACATGACTCATGAGGGCAAGTACCAACTTGCGTGAGGCGCGCCCGTCCTCGCAAAAATGGACATAATTGTGTGATTTGCTTTCATTTACACTAGCACTGCAATGACTAGGGTCAGGGGTTGATACAGACCTTGACATTGCTTTTTATAAATTAATATATGTTAAGTGTCGTGTTTGGCGTAGTTATGCTGCATCGAACATAGCGATCGATTACAGCTCTTGGCAAATTTTTATATACTTATTTAACAATCTTTACCAATATATAAAGCAGAAGAGTTTGTATGTTTGATTGATTGTTTAAACCCTTATCTCAGGAACTACTGGTGCGATTTGAAAAATTCATTGAGTATAAGATAGTTCATTTATTATTTATAGACTATATAACATCACGCTAAGATGATTAGGAGAGGAGCAGCAATAAAAATATTTTAAATTCGCTATAATAAAAGTTCATCATATATAATTTGATATGCCAATCAATCAATTATATTGAAATTTAAATTAATCACGAAAACTTGCGCTCCTAAAATCTGCCAACCTATGCTAAAGCCTACTTAGAGTTACTGGTAACAAGGTTCTTATAGCATAGATTATTCATAACAGACTGCATGATAGCGACCTACATTTTGCAGCATTAAAAGTTGAATAGAAAATGTCATATTATTTTCAATATAAAAAAGCAGAAATGAGTTAATTCAGTGCTAATTATACTTCTATAAATAGAAATACGATAACAAAGAACAAAAACAAAAGTAAAATAAACACAGAAAGATTATGTTGGAAATAACTCAAACATTTAATGTGAGTAGAGTAGATACGGAGAAGAAAGAGTAGTGCAAGAATAAGATGGTTTTGACATATAATGAGGAGGGATGAAAATCATGTCACCAAACGAGTGTTAAATATTAATATGGATGGAAATGTGACTAGAGAAAGGCCTAAAAAGAAATAGTTGCCTGGTGTAAAGTAGGATATATGAGCTTGTGATTTCTGTGTCGTTAGCAGAGTTAGCAACTCATTCGTTGGTCTCGGTCTATAATAATATTAAAAACACTGTTTATATCACGCAGAAGGAAGATAATTTGAGTTTGGGATAAGCAAGGGGACCGTTTTTGGGAAAATACTTTTGAGTGGGTGAATCAGGAGAATCATTTAGTTCGGACAGAAATGAAATAGAAATGTGGATGGATAGGACTAAAGGCAGGCCTAAAAAGAGATGGTTGGATTGTCTGAAGAGATATAAAAGGAGTAGCGCCAGAGTTGACGAATGATACAGTGGTATAAGGGCAGGAGATTTATGACACAATGTGAGTAGACCGTTAAAAGTACGTAAGTTATTGTAATTTAAATTCTGTTTTACGTTGAATTGGTTTTTACAATTCATCAGTTTTGCTGTTTTTTTAGTTAACAACTGAATCACCGCATAGTCTCTGTTTTCTCTTCTAGTCTTTGTTTGTATAACAAATGCATGTGCACATTTGTATGTGCGCTGTAATATTCTCTGTTTTCTCTTCTAATCTTTGTTTGCACATCAAATACATGGTTGTGCGCTATAAATTTTATATATCGTTTTAAAATATTTATAATGCATTATTTTTTTTAAATGTTAGCACTCTGCAATTCTTCTTTATATAAACTTTAATTTTGAATTTGATATTTTATTTGAAATTTTATACGCAGCCGTTCGCGTTTTTTCCATAAGAAATGGTAGAAGGTATTGGCTTCACGTATTGATATATAAATTATTAATACTATTCATTATATTTGGATTAGATTTACGAGAACGTTATATTAAATTGACAATATACTTACAATTTTGGTGTTGAGATGCATAAGCTCGCGCTCGGTGACCCGACGCCTTGCGGTTTCCATTTGCTGTTGACGATACTGGTTGTACTTATACAGCAGATACATTCCGGGCAGCGCCAACACCACGAAAGGGCGCATCAAGCTCGACGATGACGAAGCGCGCTGCGGCATTTTATTGGCATTTCTTTTTCAAACATCGACACACATTCCCTCAGTATTCGATGAGGTGAGAATTTTTAATTGGGTTTTCGCGGCGTACACTACTGGTATCATTTTGTACAGTCTATATCGAATAATTGCTAAATTTATGGAAGATACTGCGTAAACTAGATCTAGTTTTAGCAATTCTACAGCGTCAAACTATATTATATTAATGGGGTTTCTAGAATTATTGCTTTTCTAATAGACCTTATTTTACAGGATACCCGCTACTACGCTAACGAATCAATCTGAAACAAATGAAAATCATTATAAGTATATTTAAAAATGTAAAAAAATATGTTTATAAACTATAATATAAAGAAAAAGTTATGTTGTGTTATTGGTGGCGGGTAGTGCATGAGTTTTTACAAATTCTGCATGTATCAGAATATGAGTATGAAAACGGACGAGAGAAGTTTAAGGAAGTAGGTATTCTTACATTTGCTTCACAGTATATTTTAAGTAATTTAATTTTTGTATATAAAAATATAAAGAATTATAAAAGAATAGTTAATGTATATAATATACAAAGCAGGAACCGACATAAGCTTGCGGCCCCTGCTTTGCGCCTTGAAAAAGTACGTAAGTCGTTTGTGGGTTTAGGTATAAGATTATGTAATAAAATTCCGCAATCAATTTTAGCTTTGCCATAACAGCAGTTTAAAAAACACTATTAAAGAGAGGCTGATACAGAAAGCCTACTATACTGTTGAGGATTATTTACACGATAAGAATGCGTGGATATAAATATTATTCGACCCTGTACAAGATAGAAACGATTAAATGTAACTAGTATTAAGAATTGTATTTTTAAAAGAGCAACCGTCGAGTTTCTTGCTGGCTCTTCTCTGTAGGAAAAGCTCTCCGAACCAACAGTAGAGTTGACGATTTAAAAGCACTTGTTTACAAGTTTATTTGAATAAAGAATATTTTGAATTTGAATTTGACAGTACACTCTACATTTAGCATTACATATCTTTTCTTTTATCGGTGAATATAGCATAGAAATAATATTGACTTGACAATTTACGACAAACATAGCGTTTTTTATGCTACTTAGTTAATAATGTACACAATAGTATTGCAGAGCTATTGTAGCTTTGAGTTAAAAACGGTTCGCAATTAACTATTCTATTCATATACAGATGTCGACATTCGCTGTCGATCCAAAGGAAGCGATCAATCAACTCATTTCTGAACCATTACCTCTATTTTGGGAACCTACATTTTGCAATTACCATGGAAATTGCAACTTTATTAAAAACTAATTTACCGCCTAACTCTATTGCACTGTTAACGTCGCTAATATCAGCTAAATTGATAGCAAAGTGCCTCTTCTCTAAGTAAAGTTCTAAAGTTTAATACATTAAGCGCATCATTTACTCGTGTAGCAAACTTAAAATGATTTTTTTTTTGTATAGTTACAAAACGTTACTAATTTATACTTATTATAAAATAAAGTCGCCAAGAGCTGAGCACATGATCGATTATTCCAAAATCTACTAAACGGATTTTTATGCAGCTTTTACTAAAAGTTAGTACAATTCTTGCGAAACGACCTGGTTAATAGTATATAACCATTTTATTCATATTGTGTTGAATAGGTTGCGCGGTTGTATAAAATCGAAAAATAATGATGATGTTATTTCTCTCATCATTCTCCTGCCCTTATACCACTCTAAGTGGGGTCGGTAAAATAATGTTATAAACATGTTGTCACATGATTTGGCTAGGTATTTTACGAGCGGCCGCTGACGTCAATTTACACCTATGTTTTCTTTTGCGACATCTCGGTGGTCTATTCTACTAAGCCGGATATCACATGGCGGGTCAACTCACCTTAGTTGTCTTTTACGACATCTCAGTAAGAAATGATAGTGAACTATTCTACTCAGCCGCATACCACACGGCTAATGCTAGTATCGTCCGATCGTTTTTTCTTTACTCGTATTAAGATCGTTGTTTCTATCCCCAAATGGGTCAATTGTCATCGGCCCTGATTTGTAACCATTATTGCTATCTCAAAATGTATAGACGTGTAAGTCTGTAGTTAGACTACCCAATTTGTGGGCAGCCTCTTGGTCTTCCGCCTTCAGTATTATACTATACTTCATCTAAAAGCGTGTGATGAATACTAAATACCAATTAAGCGCATAAAGTGAAGGCTCAAAGCTTAAACTAATGAATCCAAGGTGAATGACAGGCGGTCTCACCATTCAACCATCCATTGCGAAAACTGTCTAAAGGGATAATTGATCGGTTAAGGACGTCATTTTATGGAACCATGTCACCTATTACTTTTCCTTTCACCCTCCATAAAAACGCATTGTCATCGTCAGATTAAAGCGCATGCCGCTCTCCCAATCATTAACTTTAAATAAAATCTCTTTGACCTGAATTTTCGATAAAAAATATTTTCCGAGAGACGTCGTTGTTGAAACGACTTTTAATGGTGTTGTTCAAAAGTTCATAGTCACACTTATAAGTTAGGTTTGTGATTGAGAATAACGGATAGATATATTTATAGGATAGCGCAAAGAACCGATAGTCGTTGAGATCAGAAGGTATTGGAATAAATATATGAGACACTTACACTCCCGGTCCTCTATCCCCAAAGTAATACTTGTATTATGGGTGACAGACAACTTATAATACATACTTACATACAAATATATACCAAGACTCGAAGAACCAACAATTTTTGTTAATAGAAAATGTTGGCTATCGGCGGGAATCTACGGAGTTGAAGGCAGGGCCAACTACGCCAGGCAATAACGGAATAAAAAGATTAGGAAAAATGTACCATTGGTAGATGCCCCACTAGGTGGTGGTACGATCTCTAAAGGTTGTAGAAAGCCGCTAAATCCAAGAGGCAAAAGATCATAAATACGTAAATTTCTTGAAGAAATCAAAATGCAGCTGGTATTCATGGTAAAGATGTAAAAATCATTTGTAATTTGTTATTCCAAAAAACTTAATAATTATACACTTTTATTTCTATCAGAATTTTGCAATATGCATTGTTAATTATAGCTGTGGTGCATACACCACTGCTAACTCAAACAATACAAGTAAACTCATAAGTTTACTTGTATTGTTTCAGTTTACTATCGGCTCAAACACGTTCTAATAGTCATTACACGTCCACTCTCGCACCCGGCTCTGGTACTACTGACGTGGTGCGCTAGAGACTGTGTATGGATATTGATGTACGTATCATATATTTGTGTCTTTATGTAATACAAAGTAATAATCACACAACTCAACCCTCATACACTACAATAGCGGTAAGGAACCATCAAAATTTTAAATTAAGCCCCATCAAAAGTTACTAAGTGACTCATAGATTCACTCGAAATTCTTAAATTTCGTTATATTTCCAAAGCGAGGTTTTATTTTCTTTTCACTCTGATTTTCTCAAAGAAACGAAAAATCACTTCCAAGTGTAAATATATAATATGAAGCTGAGCCAAAGCAATCTTAGTAATAGACAACAGACTTGAAGCTCCAAATATAAGCACAAATTAAATAAATGCTTTGGTATAAGCCTGTGCCTGTTCACCAAAATCACATTTTGATGTTACCGATTAGATTGTGGCACGACATATTATGTATTGAACATCAATAACTATGGAGGATTTTCATTGAGGATATATAATCAAGGATTTCGTTAATTTTACATTTCTCTCTTTGCAACGTCACCTGCTGGCCATAGCTCTCTTCAAAGGGGTTAGTTCTCAGAAAAAAGCACTCAGCAAAATAACAGGTAGGAGTTGAACAAATAAGTATATAAATTCTTTCTTGAGTGATGTTCCGCTTTGCAGTTTTGTCATATAGTTTAACTCCTGATGATGCTTTAATTGCGGGGCAAAACGATAGATGAATTTGTGATAGTGAACGTTTGTAGTGCTCGTGAATTGTGGTGACGGTGGTGGAGGTTCATGCATGAGTGCGAATCCTGCATTCGCACACATATAGCAGCCTACATATTGCAGCCTACATATAGCATTATATAAATTTTCTATTTATTAAATATAGCAAAATAATTTCATTATTACTTTTTTTGTAACTTATTTATTCGCTGATCTTGTGCATTGAGTTCAGCTTTTATTAATTCTGAGTTTAATTAATTTTAACATCCATCGGTAAAAGTTTATAAATAAAGTGGTGTAATTTTTTGTATACACTTAATTTAAATAATGCTATTTATACTTGGAATGCTTATTATGTACAAAACCTGTATCTGGGGCATATAAATGATTACTATTCGGTAAGTAGGTCTGCGGGTAAAAGCACTTTATAAAGGTTATTGACGTCTTTTGATCGATTATGGTGTATTTTTCAGAATTTGATGTAAAATAATTTGGTTTGTGACTCTTATCGTACAATTGTATTTTTAAAGTCATTGACTCTTTATGTATCGTTTTGTTATTAAGTGGAATGTGTTTACACGAAATGTTTCAGCTTACAATACATACACGCTGTATAGACATACTTAATATTAAAACAAAGTTGCCAAAATCTGTCTGTAGGAGGTAGAGCAATTCTTCCGGAAGGTTTAGGTTAGTATTTTATGTAAAGTGTACGTTATGTTATATGTACGTTATGTTATAACGTATGTTAAATGTACGTGTAGTGGAGGGCTAATAGTATGACGATTAGTCGTCATGGCGTTGGGAGTATGGCGAGAAGCCACGGCCGACCGACGTCAGAAACATATAACCCCAGATTTCTTTAGACTCCAGAGAGATGCAGGATTCCTTAGGACTCATATCAATTAGACACATAGGTTTTTGCTAGTTCTTGTTCTATTCCTGGAGTTTCAAAGATGGGTTAAAAAATGCGAAGGTGTGTGAGTATGGTTCAGCGACCAATATCGATGTAATTATTATTGCTTATACACCGGAGTAACATACAGGCTATAGAAATCCTGTTAATGTAAAGGAATATGATGATAATAATAAAATAATAATAAAGTAATAATAAAATTATTTTGCTATACTCCGCGATGAAGTAAGATAGAAAATACATGTAATGCTAAATGTAGAGTGGTCAATCCGTTTTCATTCCTGATACATGCAGGATTCGTAAAAACATGCACAAACCTCCACCGCCGCTACCACAATACACAAGCACGACATACGTTCAATATCACAAACTCAACAATCGTTTCGCCCCGCAACCGAAGCATCATCAAGAAATGGACTCCAGGACAAAATCGCAAAGCCGGATCTCCGCAAAGTAACGCCTAATTCTATAAATTAGAATATAATGCCATTGAAACACGCCATCTATTATAAACCTATCACGGTCCACGTGAACGAAGTTGCGGGTAAAAGCTAGTCACTAGATAGTATAAAACAAAGTCACATTCTTTGTTTGTCCATATATGCCTATGTATGCATAAAACTTTAATACTACGCAACAGATTTTGATGCAGTTTTTTTTAATAGATAGAGCAATTCAAGAGGAAGGTTTATATGTATAATAACATTCAATACCGAGTAGAGAAATACTGTAATTGTTGAGGTTTCTAATGTGATGTCGTAAATAATTACATTTTTTTCCGCTTACATTGCAAACGCAGGCTAAACCCTACGAGTATTATCAAAATGATGTACTAAGTAGTTGTACACCTTGAAAAGGTCTACAGAAAAGTCCGCGATGGTATATGTCTATCTCTTATGCATAACGCTTGCGGGCCACGAGCAGTAATGAATAAATTAAAACTACAGGATCGATTTAAATCATTTTTTTTCACTGAGTGACATGGGCTCTATATTTTATACCCGTGCGAAGCAGGGGCAGGCCGCTAGTATATTATAAATCTGATACAGCCTTAAATCACCTTGTACGCTGCAACTCAAAAGCCTTCAGGGGCTGTTCCAATCACGTTTATTGTCAACTGCGGCTGCCTTTTGTTTTATTTTGAGTCTTTGGGACTATGTCTTGGCTTTATTTATCTTTGCCATGCCCGCGGCTGTAAGACGGCAGTGTTTCTATTTTAAGATCAGTTTTTCTCATCTTACTTTTGCATACCTAGCTTCAGGGGTTTTTTTCATAGACTGAAAATCTCTACAATGTAAAACATAATGAACACTTGAAGTAAATAAGGCACTAAGTACCTAAAAATTAAAATTCGAACTAAGTATGCAATTTGGTTCTACCAATTTTAGAACCAAATTGCATACTTAGTTCGAATTTTAAATTTTAGGTACTTAGTGCCTTATTTACTTCAAGTGTTCAATTATGTAAAAGTACATATTAAGATTTCACTGCTCTATACTTTTAAAAATACTAAAGAAATAATTGTTGTTTTAAAATATTAATATCAATCGATATTATATTCTACTATAAAGCCATGTGGTATCCGGCTGAGTAGAATAGACCACCATCTTTCTTACCGAGGTGTCGTAACAGGCGACTAAGGGTAGTTGAGGTGACAGTGAATCATTTAACAAAATGTTTAAAAACATGTTGTGCCGACCCCACTTAGTGTGGGATAAGGGCAGGAGAATGATGGTGGTAAATTAATCTGTTGATACTGATTGATATGAGTCATCATCCTCCTGCCCTTGTCCCACTCTAAGTGGGGTCGGCACAACATGTTACAAACATGTTGTCACATCGATCGATTTTGCTACGTATTTTACGACCGGCCGCCTGCCTGACGTCAACTTACTTTAGACGTATTTTACGACGCCTCGGTAAGAAAGTGGGTGGTCTATTTTACTCAATCCGATACTACTCGGTGTGTCAAATTACCTTAGACGTATTTTACGACACCTCGGTAAGAAAGTGGGTGGTCTATTTTACTTAACCGGATACCACTCGGTGTGTCAACTTACCTTATTTGTCTTTTACGACACCTCGGTAAGGAATAAGGGTGGTACTATTCTATTCTGCCGGATACCACACGGCGTTCTGATTGATATGAGTATGTCAGATAAATGTTTTTGGAAATTTATTACTCCAAACTTCTAAACGGAAATCAGGTTGTTTGACTCTTTTAGTCTGTCTGTAAGCTAGTCTGGTAACCCAAACCCCAAAGTAGGGTCGGTGAGCCGGACAGCGTTGACGTCACGACCGCATCCGGGCGCACCGCAACGCGGCAAATGGCCACTCCATTACCAGCTGTCCGATATAACTTAACATTTTTATGTAATATTGCGCACACTATGCGGCGTTTTATAGCTTTTATTTATGACACATGAACTGATGTATACTTTTTTATAATTATTTTTGGATTTAAACGATATCCTGTTTCCATAGAGTCAATGGGGCGTACTAGCGCAGAGGCGTTGAAAATATTCTGTTAGCCCTGACGCCTTTTATAGCGTCACCAAGCGAGAACAAAGTTACGAGAGCCGAGAGTAGAGCGCAGAAGCTATACTAGGGTTAAGTAGCATCACCCTAACAGAGACCTCTGGGCGTCTCAAACGTGGTTTATCGGACGCCCATCTGAAAGGGTCCCCGAGGCGGTCGATGCATCTGGTTCTCTCGATGCATCGACTCGTCCCCGTCGGGCCGTGATGACCCATAATGGGTTTTCCTGACATAATAAAGGAAGGTCACTTTAAGGCCTTCCTTTAAAGCCAGATCACCGTCTAGGGTATCCTGATGAGAAGGTCTGATGTTATGCCTGTGACTAGTTAGCAGCAGCAATGATATAAGAAAGCAAAATTTCCCTTCATATTTACTATTAATGACATCTTGAGAATTATGTTGTTCGTAAACTTTTTCCAAGTAGGTTGCGCTTAAGACAAGTTCTTTAAATTCAAAACAGGGCATGAAAATATGTGAAAATTTTCTCTCCGTATTACGTTTTTTTTAAAGTTAGAATCTTCGTAAAATTATAAACGTGATGGCGCTCGTCATATTTTCAAAAGTAACAAAAAATTGATGATGATAAAATAGGAAAAAGAAGAAACTCTATTCTAAATTTCTTATTGTCGAAGTTGTCTTTAAAAAAAAATGTGAAACAGACAATAATTTCAAAATATGCAGAGACTAGCTGACATTAAGACTGGGTAACTATTAATTTTTTTTGTTCTATATAATTTTATGTGATATTTAAAATTAATGAATTTTAATTTAATTTAATAGCATCATGCAGTTTGATATACGGACGTGAAATGAAAAAGATGGTCTGAAATAAATATTCGAAACACACAGTTGTAAGTTCTACAATTATTATAAAACAATTTGAAGCATTTTGGTTGATAAATAATTAATACTAATTGTCAAATTCAAATTCAGACCTATTTCACTGAAAAATACTACGTAATATATAGAGGTAACATGTAAATTCGAAAGGTCATCATATTCAGGTCATTTGGTAAACCTAGAAAATAACCCACGCTACATTGCGTAGTCACGTACCTCTTCACTTGAATACAACAAGCGTCAAACTTCAAGGTTAGCTTATAAATTATAGTATTTTTTTTTAAAGATCTCATCGCACTGACTGATCCCTGATGCGTAAAAACGTACTCGAAATATTGACGACAGTAATGAGTTTATTTAAAATATTTTAACTCATCATCCTCCTGCCCTTATTCCACTCTAAGTGGGCAGAACATGTTATATACATGTCACAAATGATTAATTTTAATAGACGTTGGATATACGTTATAAAAATATACAAGTATTATCTATCTAAAATTACTTACATGCTAGGACTATACAAGTCATGCCCACGTGGAATGATATAATAATAATAATAATAAATAAATAAATTTGTAAATAAATAATAATAATATACAGGATTAATAATAATATATAAGGGCAGGATACAGAAGGCGGTGTTGCTTTAGACGGTACGGATTTTGAGGAGGTTCCTCACTCTGTATAGCTAACCGCCGGGGGCTTGGGTCCTTTCTCCGCTCTCCGTGGATATCAATTTTTTTATATTTTTAAATGTTTTTTTTCTGTATATTTTAGAAAATATTTAAAAATGTAAATTAATTTGTAAATAAATGCATGAGTGAATAATAATATAATCATGTTGTCACATGATTTGACTACGTATTTTACGACCGGCCGACTGCCTGACGTCAACTTACCTAAGTCGCCTTTATCGACACCTCTTTTAAGATTCTATCACATGAAACACGTAGAAAAATCTATATCAAACTCACAATATAAAAAGAAACTTAGAGAAAAACATGTCAGACAAACACAATGGATACAAAAGATTGCAAATAGCGAACTTATTAACACGATGACAATCTTTTCTAAAGGATATTAAGTTACGTGTAAGTGCTAAAGTACAAACATAAAGCTACACCTAACAAAGACAGCTCTACACATAACAAAGAAACTTTTATATGTTGGTAATTACCAGTATATCAAAATAAAAGTGATGTTTTTAAGACAATAGTGATAGAATTTGGTCTCTTATATGTTTTATTATGGAAAACCTAAAAAACTAAGTTCGAATTTCAAAAATGTGTGCAGCCTATGTCGTAGAGAATTTAAAATATCTTTAGGACTGTAAAAATAAAATTTTTGAACAAAAATTGTATGTTATGATTATTTGACTATTCCTAATCCGCGTTTGTATGTTTGTATGAGAATCTATGTAATTTATAGAATTAGGCGTTCCTTTGCGGAGGTCCATAATACAAAACTAATGAGAATATTATTTTGCTATAATCCGCGATAAAAAGAGAATAGAATAGAATTAGAATCTGAGTAATGCTAAGTGTAGGAAGCAGCTAACGTTCACATACCTTATACATGCAGGACCAGTTAATACACGTATCACAAAACACCGCTACGAAAACACAAGCACTACACAAATTCACTATGACAATCTCTACAATCGTTTCGCCCCGTAACCGAATCATCATCAGGAGGATAGGCTCCACGACAAATTCGTAATGAATTTATTGTGTTGTATTTATGTTACGTCGCTTGCGTTGCGTAACAAAATTAACCTAGACCTTCCGGAAGAATTAATATTGTAGTAAAAACCGCACAAAACCCATTCAGTAGATTTTGAAAAAATCTATCACACACAGTTTTTGCAGACTTTGTTTTATAATAAGTAAAAGATAGACTGCATCCGTTAAAATAGGTTTCCAATCATCTATTGAATTATTTTAAGTTATAATATGTAAGACAATAATAAATATAAAACATTAATATCAAACACGGTCGTCCGTGTCCAAGCTGTAAATATGTACAAAATTTTACTTTTTTTACCTTACACACTTAAACGCAGACTCGAATAACCAAGAATTTGTTTAAAGAAAATATTGGCCCTCGGCGGGCATCGAACCCACGACCCCCGAAACTGAAGGCAGGGTCACTGCCACCTGCGCCAACTTACAAAACTATACGTGTGTGTATAACTATAGTGTACATAAAAATATAAAGAATTATAAAACGATAGGTGATGTATATATACAATAGACAAAGCAGGAACCGACATAAGCTTGCGGCTCCTGCTTTGCGCCTTGCAAAATTACGTAACTCGTTTGTGGGTTTTGGTATAAGATTCTATAATAAAATTCCGCATTCAATTTCAGCGTTGCCATTACAGCAATTTCAAAACACTGTTAAAAAGAGGCTGATACAGAAAGCCTACTATACTCTTGAAGATTATTTGGAAGATAACAATATGTGGATATAGCTCTCTTTGAACTTGTACAAGACAGTAACGACTTAATGTAAATAGTATTAAGAATTATATTTTTAAAAGAGCAACCGCCGAGATTCTTGCTGGCTCTTCTCGGTAGGAACAGCTTTCCGAACCAGCAGTAGAGTTGACGATTCAAAAGCACTTATTTACAAGTTTATTTGAATAAAGAATATTTTGAATTTGAATTTGAATATAGGTATAGGTCATCTCGGAGTTTTCTATAAATCTATAAAAAGTGATAATCCCATAGAAGAGATAAAGGTATATATTTGTGGATATTTTTATAGCCATAGTAGTAGAAATACCAAGATTTTAACTTTTCAGTTTTCCTTAACAGTAAGATAATGTTGTCTAGAAGAAGTCGCTATTAATCTATAACACTTCCTTATGTGCCTTGTGATTCGTGTATTTTTGTTTGAGTTAATAGCCTTCTACGGAGTCACGGCGAATTCTGTCATGTGCCCTTTGAAAAGGGCATCATTACCTTGATAATTTGCCAACAGCAAAATGATAAAGGTTTATTTATAGTACAAAATTTTATATTTGATGCATCACGTCATTATAAAATTTAAACTGAGGCGATATATACATAAAACAAGTCAAGTTAAAAAAGCTTTTAACAAAATTCCATGCCCCTACTGTAAACCGTTGAGGAGTTTCCACGTCTGGAGCAAATCCTGGCTGCGGCATCAGGTCATACTTAACATAACCGTGCATTGTCATCGGGACTGCACCATCGTGTAAAATTTCAGCTCAATCGGACCCCGGGAAGTGGGTCAAATTTATCTTGTTGATTCCACCTCCACATACATACATGGCAAGTTAAATAAAAGCTTTCAATAAATAAGATTCATTAATATATAAGATTTAAATTTAACGGTATTTATTCTGAAAATTGAAAAGCGGAAAAAATATCTTATCGTGATCGACATCACTACATCATCAACATTGTTTATTATTTAAAAAAAACTATGGTAGACTTTAAACTTTCGCGATTCATACAAATTATTATGTAAACATTGCAATAAAATGGAGTTACCTTCATATAAGGTTGGCAGGCATATAACGTTTCGGCAGATGACCCGTATGTTTATATAAATTTTAAATAATCAACATGAAATAGAAAACCAATAGAAAATGGACAATTATATATAAATTTGACCCATAAACAGCATAAGAAAATTCTGATAATACAATTTTACTGACATGAAATAGGTGACACAATCCATTAGAAGAAGAGAAGAGAAAGACTTATTAACCAGCAAGGTTTTACCGAAGGTATGTCCAGTAGCGTGTAAATTATCCGTACAAATAATTAGCAATTTGAAGTTAAAAACAGAATAAATGAGGTGAAGATGTTCGGAGACGGCGGGTTACAAATCATAATAGTATCAAAACGCATATATTGCAAGTTCATAACGAATAACGAAACGTACGAGCAAGGAATATAAATATGAAGGCAATATCCTAAAATATCTGAAAGAACTATAGCTTAAGAAGTAATGTAAATATTTAAAAATAATGGAGCGTCAAAGAATGTAATCAAATGTTGTCGTCTTTTTATATTAAATTTCGGTAAATACAGTAAGTGTATGGACTTTTGTGTTAAGTAACAGGGTAATGTAACAATGCAATTACTTAACGTGAGACAAAGAAACTTAAATAATGATAGAACTAGACTAATAATTTCAGTTTTATCAAAAAAAATTGAATATATAGTTCTCCTAATGGCACATTGAAAATTTTATTATGACGATTGAAGGTCAAATAGAAAGAGTCCGGTCAAAATATTGAATTGTAAATTCATTTTAATGAATTTAAACAAGGGTCTCTTGTATTACTTTAAGTTTCGCAGACAGTTCGATAAAATATTAGTCATGACGTTTATTTCGCTGCACATGCAACAGAGACGTTACCCTGAAAAATAAATAATGTACAGCATTTTTCTGAATGATTCTTGGCGACCTGCACGCGAAGTTTAATTTATCACGTAAAGGTCCATACACTGTTGACATTTTAGAAGGATAACATCCAACCTTAACTTAAACTCACCTCACAAAAAACAACCAGCACTGAAGTCAGTCACACTACAAAGGAAGACACTACGGGCAGCGCAATCACGTGTTCATTTACATACGTTATGCGGCTAAATTGACATTGCAGTAACACACATTTTGAATAAACGTATTAGCGGGCATCGTTTTATTGATGAAATAGCTCCCGGCTTAGATGAGACGGTTGGGAGCTCGAGGCAGTTCGCCAGGCGAGCGCGCTAGCCGGCGCGCCGCCTTACTTTGAGTGATATACGCGTCCAAACGTTTTTTGCGCAGGCGTGGTAAGAAGAAAGGATCGGCCGAAATTCACCCGACATTTCCCTCAGCAGAACATCCTAACTACCGCGCACGTTTACCCCGAAAACCAGGCCCAATACCTGATTAGACAGAGATGTCTTTGGGCAAAATTACAAATGGATCGTTGGACGTTATAGAGTCGGATTTGCGCGTGCCGCACTGCACACGTTGGTAATTAAATATGTGTTTGACAATACAGCGGAGGCTGTGCCGTGAAACTGATGACGTCAATGTGCCAAAGAGCGGGATGAACGCGCTATTAGACAAATTTTTGAAGCAGGAAGGGAACTAACTTTGTTGCTACAGTGACGCGAAATGAGGTTAGTTTCAGCGATCCTATAGAAGAAAATTACCGTTTGTTTCAGTCATTATAAGTTATCAACTTAATAGATAGGTATTATGTTAGTTATTTATTATTATTATTAATTAATAATTATACGAACTAGGTATACGAAAAATAGTTAATATGTGTATATTGAAGTCAAGTAAAGTTTGGTGGTGTCACAATAAGACATAGATTTCTGTTTTTTAAATTCTAGCCATTGACGGCCACAAGAGACAAATCGTCGGTTACTTAAAAACAAAACTTTTGTGTTCTACATGTAGCAGTATAAAAACCTTTTTCTTTATTCTATTATATACTCATCATTTCTATTATTCTCTCATCGACGAAATAGTGATGTTTTATTAATTGCATCTCCCATTGCATCTATATGCAATTAAATAAAACATCTCTATTTCGTCATTTAACAATAGCGTAATACTTTTTTTTTGTACGCTGCATTTAAATTACTTTATTTGCTCTTTGCATACACAAAACTTAGCAAAACTAAAGGTTATATATATAATCATGTATGATAAAAGATATTTAATAAAGGCGAATAAATGTATTTAGTTGCTATTGGCTTTTAATTATTAAATACTTTGTTTAAAGGTTAGTAACGCGACAAAGTAGTGGTAAGGCGACTAAGGTAAGTTGACCCACCGTGTGGTATCCGGTTGACTAAAAAAGACCACCGAGGTGTCGTAAAATACGACTAGAGTAAGTTGATGTCAGGCAGGCGGCCGGTCGTAAAATACGTAGCCCAATCATGTGACAACATGTTTATAACATGTTGTGCCGACCCCACTTAGTGTGGGATAAGGGCAAGAAGAAGAACAAGAAGAAAGATTGATTAAAAGTTACTACAGCATACATGAGTTATTTAGTAGTGGATAGTAGTAAAATTTGCATAGGCCGAGATATTTTCATTGGATCTATTTTGTGCGGTATGTTGACCCGCAAAGTTCAAGAGCTCTGGCCGTATGCAAACAATAGAGATTAAAATAACTCTACGGTCGATCTATTGATAGAGATTCTAAATATTTCATCTAGGCCTAGTAAAGAATGTAGCTGTGATAGCCCACTGGTGAGATCGCGCAAATCTTTCGGTGGGTCACGGGTTCATATCCCAGGCAGGTATCAATTAGTTTTTCTGTTAAAACTAATGTGTTAATTGATAACTGCAATTTATACACTTTTCGGTAAAGGAAAACATCGTGAGAAAACTTGCATATCTCTTGCGAATTCTAGGGATATATGTAACCTACCAATCCGCATTGGAGCAGCGTTGTAGGTCTTAGTTCCATTCCTGCTTCCAAAAACGGAAAGAAAAGGCTTATGCCCAGCAGTGGGATAGTAACAGGCCGTTACTTTACTTAACCTTAATAGTAAGGATATTTATGTATACTAATATTTTAAATGCACTAGCTGTGCCAGCAGCTTCGCCCGCATGGGAATCAGTGTGTTACAATTTTTTTCCCAAATTGAAATTTTGAACATAAAAGTAGTTATCTTGAGTTAATTATACGATAATTTTGAATAACTTTCACAGTTTACTCAGCGCACGCAAGGAAGCTTTAAATTTTGCCGTTTTCGTACTATTTTTTATTACTGCTCCTGTCCGATAGATCTTAACGTGATGTTATATAGCCTATAGCCTTCCTCTATATCTTTAGCCTATAGCTTTAAATTTTGCCATTTTCGTAATATTTTACGAAATAATTGTTGAGATGTGGCGGTGAATGTGTGCAGTGCTTCTGTATTGTTGTGTTATTAGGTGTAAGGTGGTACATGAGTTTTTTAAGAATTCTGCATGTACCACGCATTTAAAATGTTAACTTTTATCGCGGATTACAGCAAAATAATATTTTCATTGCTTTTAGTATTATGGACCTCCGTAAAATAACGCCTAATTTTGTAATTTATAAAATACTAGCAATCGCCAGCGGCTCCGCCCGCGTGGAAAGATTAGTCGTAATATAGTCATTTGATAATATATTAATAGAACATAATACATAAAAGGGTTAAGGTGGGTTAACCTTAAAAGCTAGAAATATGCTCTCGCGGACTTTTATTTAGAAATTTTAGAGGGATTTTATAATACATGATTTTTGAATAACTATCGCCGTTTAATCAGCGCGCGCAAGGAAAGCTTTGAATTTTGCCGTTTTCGTACTATTTTTTTTTACTGCTGTCCGATAGATCTTAACGTGATGTTATATAGCCTGTAGACTTCCTCGATAAATGGACTATATTACACTGTAAGAATTTTTCCTTTTTTTAGAAGAAGAAAGTCCTTTCAAACTCATCAGTTTTATATATTAATTATAGATATAGTTAAATATGTATAACGTAACATGTATATAAATAAAAGGCCTACAATTTATTAAACCTGCGATTTAATAAATTGTGATCCAGTTCCGATGATAATGCATGTTTATGATAAGCACGACATGATGCTGCCAGGATTGACTCCAGACAAGAAAACTCCTTAATGGTTATCAGTATGGAAATGAAATTTTCTTAAAAGGTTTTTTTAATTTGACTTGTATAATATTTATACGAAATGTAAATGCAATTAACACATATCGGACTACCCGAAGATTAAAGTTACATGTTCTATGTATAAGATTCAAAACTTGTGACTTTGTTCTTCCAATAGGGCGTTATAATCAAGTAAGTAAATATTTTGAGTTGATACCTATTTAAAATTTCAACATAATCAGCAAGCCTTCGATAGCTCAGTTGGTAGAGCGGTGGACTGTAGAGGAATAAACGCTGTCATCCATAGGTCGCTGGTTCAAATCCGGCTCGAAGGAAGGATATATTATTTTTATTAATTAATATATTTTTATTATAGATGTTTAAAAAAAAAATTGTGATTTTTTAAATCATTTAAGAATTTTATTATATTAAAAAACTTGACATTATTTTTTATTCAAGAGAATAACTTATATATTTAAATAAATATATAAAATTACATTGTGTTTTATAAACCATTAAAATTAAAATTATCGCTGCGGACAGGATTCGAACCTGTGCGGGTAGAACCCAATGGATTTCAAGTCCATCTCCTTAACCACTCGGACACCGCAGCTTACAAAATTTGATGTAAAATTACTGTATAGTAGTTATAACAATATAATAGTTTATAATTATTTTAATATTCAATTTTTATTGTTAATTCAATGAAAAAAATATCTGTTTTCATATACATTTATTTAAATGCATCTATTTTTTTCTCGACGCTATATTATGGTCTCCGTAGAATACGTGCAATGATGCTTCCTTGGAATTTTAAATTACCTTTTTTTAAAGATAAAGAAGTATTAACGGTTATACATTTTAAATATACTTTTGTACAATTTACTTCAATATAGTTGGTCTCTATAATAGCTTTATAATTGGTAAATCTGTTCTAATAATATTTATATTTATTTATGTTAATAAATAACGAATATTATAATCATAATATCTGTTATTACCATAAGTGATATATATGACATTATATCCTATAGTGCGCTATCTATCAGGTATACAATTAAACTATGGTTACTGGTAGTGATACAAGATGGCGTTGTTTTATTTTGTTTACGTCTTGGCTGCAAGCAGGGGGTCTTCTCGCATACCCTTGAGGGGTAGGCGGGGTACGGGCCTCGAGGCGAACCTCTTTGCCCGGGCTGGTCCTCGCAGGCTTTGTGGCCTGGACTGTGTTTGGGCCGTAGGCCCAGGTCACCTAGGTGACCTACGGGATTTAGTGTTCGGTAGGGAGGTCTGGGAATGGTGGTTCCCAGACCTCGGAGTCAGTTTCGGTGGTGTCTCGTCCGGTGGTGTCTTGATCGGGTGGGTGTGTCATGTCCGGTGGTATCGCCCTCTCGCCCGTCGCGTCGTCCTCTTCGTCGCCGTCGTCGTCCGCGTCGGGCCGCGGTGACGGTGATCGCAGGAGCTCGCGAGGCAGGGAACGTCCCTCGGGTGGTCGTGCGTGGAGTGGCGCGATGCCGTGCAGGTGAACGTGCGCGCTGTTGTCCGCTCGCGCGAACAGTCGGCGCGCAAGGCGACGAACGAACTCCTCCACGGTCGGCATCTTGGTATCTCTGTGCACGACGTCGTTCCGCACATACCTCGGGGCTCCTACGATCAGTCGCAGGCAGCGGTTCTGCTGGACTTGAAGCCTTCGCCTCTGGTACGCCGAACATAGCGCGTACCAGGCGGGTGCCGCGTACGTCAAGCGCGAGCGGACGTAGGCACCGTAGACTCGCAGTTTGGTGTTGACAGGTAAATGGGATGTGAACAGCGTGTGGAGCTGGGACCTGGCAGCAGCAGCTTGGCCCACGGCACGGTTAACCATGGGGACCATGCGCAGGCTGCGGTCCAACTCACACCCCAAAAACCTCACTGTGGTCTTCCACTCTACGTCCTGGCCTCGCAGAGTGAGTTGGCGTAGCGGCCTGGAGCGGCTGGTGAGCAGAGCGGCCGTCTTCCCGACATTGACGGCCATCCTCCACTTGTCCAGCCATTCCGGCAACAAGTCCAGCAGACGCTGCATGCGGTTTGTGGCGACGATCTGGTGGTAGGACGACGCGAAATACGCGCTGTCGTCAGCGAATAGCGACAACAGCACGTCCTCCTCCCCTTCCCGCAGATGGTGGCGCAGGGTGGGGATGTCATCCGTATACGCCGCGTATAAGCGCGGCGATATACAGCTGCCCTGGGGTACTCCGGCTTGGATAGTGCGTGGTTGGGATTCGGCACGTCTTGGCTGTTATTATAAATCTTTTAATGCCGCTACTCACCGCTAGATGCCATATGTTAATATTCTTAAATAATATATTAACCGTCAAATTGCTATATTCAACAATATTCACAGTAAATTAACTAAATCTTAAAAAATTCGATATATGATTGCTCAAATGATTGCTCTATTTTATTGAAACATATTTTACATAAATTGATATTTAAATTATTATTAATATTATCTCTATAAACAATAACAAGTTTTTACATACTACAAACATAGAAGAATAGGAAACCGAAAAATAACTACTTTAATCAAATGTATCTAATGTCTAGACAAAATCGTTTGCTTTGAAACAAAATCTAAAGGGCGGCAACGATCGTCCATGTCACCAGACATGTCATGTAGACGACTAATAGCCTCACAGATAAGACCTTATATATAGATAAATAATAACTCGGCAACTTCTTAGTTAACTGTTCCTGTAAAGAGCTCTTTAACCAGAAATGATATGACATTGCAGGCCGTCCCAATAGCATGTAGAATAGCTACATAAGACTTGAATAAAGAATGTTTTAAATTTGGATATAAAAAGTTTTTTATTTAAGGTTATTCATTTAGCTATCAGTTAATCATAATTCAGCTCTTATTTCATTCTAACTGCGATCGGCGTAATATGTTTTTCTCTCCTACTATTCGTCAACTCTGGCGCAACTCCTTTTATATACATGTCATGTATGTTTTCACTCAATCTATCCACAATTTTTCGTTTAACATCTCGTCACATATCCGTTCACTGAGCTTTCTGTTCCATTAACCTATCTGTTGATTTTTTGATGCGACCGTCGTATGCTTGGAACAAGTGTATCATCGGTTAAATAAACGAGTTAATTGTTTGTTAACTTGACGTTAATATTTTTTTGTATTTGTTATCTGATCAGATTTCTGTATAAATTTTAATTACTGATTTATGTTGTTGTTATGTTAAGATATAGTTTATACGTGTTAAGTCACTAAAAATGCCGTTCGATTACCTAATAAAGATAACAAGAAATTTACCGTTAGAACCGTTTAGAACCGTATTAGATCATAAAAAGTAAACAAACTTGAACTAAAAATGCTTATATGTATGAAGCTCTCAAGACTTGTGTGCCGTAATTAAGTAAAGTTGCTACGAAAGTGATTTCTCATTATATTTAGAACGTCTTGACTTGTATCTCGAAGTCTCAATTCTATTGCAAACAAACAAATCTTCCGTACTCTAATTGTAATTTGCACATCGTACTTGTTATATTGTAAGTAGCCGTTTGGTTTGATCGTTTGGTGGTCTATTTTACTCAGCTACCAGCTGAGTAGAATAGATCACCCTCATTTCTTACCGAGGTGTCGTAAGAGGTGGCTAAGGTAAGTTGACTCGCCGTGTGTATCTGGCTGAATAGACACAGCGGATTTATTTAATTATCAATAATTATCTATTTATTGTAAGTAAAAAGATTATTTATCTAACTTACACATAAAGCAAGGAAAAATAATTTAAGGTCAAAGTTCTTGTTGTGATGCTGCTACTGAACAAAGGCCTCTGGTTAGATAGATCGAAAAATTTAGCCAAATTAGCAAAAACATAAATACTACAATTTTTTTTGTGAACAAAGTAAACTGTTCATTTTCCAATCTCAACTAGGAAGTCCAGAGGCCTTCGTAGCTAACGGACCAATTGTTAAAGTACTAGAAGAACTGTTCCATTGTGTTAGATTAAAAGGAAACTTGATTTAAAAAAATATAAATAGGTTAAGGAATTGATTTGATTGTTACCTTTTCTTTAAGAATAAATAATTCGATTTTGATTGGATTTAAGAAGCATTTTATAAGGTTTTTATTAAGGAGCAATAATATTTGTCGACTCTACTAATATATAAAGCTGAAGAGTTTGTTTGTTTGAACGCGCTAATCTACTAGAAACTACCGGTCTGATTTGAGAAAATCTTTGAGTGTAAGATAGTCCATTTATCGTGGAAGACTATAGAATATATAACATCACGCTAAGATGAATATGAGGGTAGCAGCAATAAAAAGTATTGCGAAAGTGGCAAAATTTAAAGCTTTCCTTGCGTGTATAAGTAAAACGCCGAGTTTCTTGCTGGTTCATTTGGGTAAGAGCAGAAAATCGAAAAGTGCAAGATTAAGATGAACATATATTGAAGAGGGATCAAAATCATATGACTAAACGAGTAATTATTTAGTGTTAAATTATAAAGGTAATTTTAACACTAAAGTCGACACGAACAAAGTCGCGAGTATCATTAGTTGTATATCAATTTATCAATGCACATAAAGTACATAAAGATACATGCACTTACAATAACAAGTACGGAAACAAGATTTAAACCTTTTACATGGTTTTTGATAGCACGAGAGTTATAAACAGAGGACATAAACTTTACCACGTTTCACTTAAGGAAGATGGGCAGGACATAAAAACAAAAGTGTATAGGGATATGTCGTAAAAGTTGCATTAGAAAGCCCTCACTAAATGTAGGCAATAGGTACAATTGAGACAAAAAGTGGTATATTCAGATGTACTAAAAACGTGATAATTGACTCTTGCTCATTAAGGTTTGCTCTGATAATAAAATGTGCGACGTTCCACAGCTGGGCAAAGACATTTTCTCTGCCTTAAAAAAAAATCTGACCTAAAACTCTTATTCTCTAAGTTATTATTATATCAAACAGAAGTTTTCTGATCCTCACGAAAAAATATTTTCTGCTATATTTGTTTTTCTGCTATGTTTGGCCTTCTTTGGCTCTAGAATAGCAAGGATCCACACTTTTTAATGAGTTAATGGTTCTAGATCTAAATAATTTATAGTTTTTAGGCGTTTGCGGAACCGCAAACCTCCGTCACCGCCACCACAAACACAAACATTAAATACGTCATTATCACATACTCAACAGTGGTATAGTCCCGCAAGCAAAGCATCATCAGGAGATAGACACGACATAATTGCAAATTGAAACAACACCCAATGAAGCATAGTTATACAGTAATTGGTTTAACCTCCACCATTTATTTCACTTTGGAACTAGAAACATTTATCTGATCGTTCTAGATTTCACATTGAATGAGCCCTATAGCAAAGTAAACTTTTTGGGATTCTAGTGTACGAATTGATGATGAAAAAGAATTGTTTACAATATTCTAACGGAATGTGCCCGGAACGAAAATTTCAGATAAATTAAACCTAGTCATAAACTTCTAATTGGATACTTTAATACTATTTTCGCATATCCGTTATCCGGGACAGCTAAATATTTTCTACATTAAGCTAAAATCAGCTTAGAAAATAGATAAGATTTTATATCTTATAATTTATAAGTACCTGTATAGTACTAGTATAATTTATAAGTAAAAATTACCGAGCCTTGCTCAGTAATTTTTAAAATGATGTAAAAAAATAATTAAAAAAAAATTGAAAAGAAAAATTAAAAAGAAATAGGGCAGGTTAGACCTCTCTAGACCGCTCGTTCCCCAAATGAACCACCATCAGTTTACGTTTGACAGCGAAAAATTGTAATTCAACATAAATTAAAAAAAAAATTTAGAGCCCGAAAACAGGGATAAAACGACATTTTTTTTTAAATAAAACTTATCTAGATAGATTTTTCTCCCCCAAAACCCTCTACATTTCAGGAAAATCGTTGGCACCGTTTCTGAGATTCTTAATTAGGAACGTTTTTGAACGCGAGTATACTTCAATCCAAAACATCAGTGCTTCAGAAACGTTCAAGGAGCGTAGGTGAGGCGATTAAATGTCCCAACAAGGTTTCTTTATGTTTTATAGTTATTGAATTTTACTATTGTCGTTTAAAACAAAATTTCGCTTAAAAGCTTTTAGTGAGTCGTAAGTCCTGTAAGAGCTTGTCAATTGCGTAATTAAACATTTAAAATTATGTTCTACGTTCTTGTTAGTCAAATTATTTCGTGAATATCGATATAATATTTAGACTCCATATTTTCACTAACTATTTTTAATTTACCTATATTTTATCTGCTAAAGTTTAGGTCAATAGAAAAAAACAATTTGTTTTCCAGTTATGTTATGAATGCGACATTTCTTATGTTTTTGAAAGTAAGCTATATTGTGGCATATAAAATGTGGCGTCATTCGATATTTGATAGTATGGAATGTACAATTAGCTTTTGTTTGTTGTGGTTTGAACTCGTGCGCATACCACGCACGCATTTTACACAGAATTTGCTGAAGATCAGATATCAAGAATAGTAATTAACGTCATGAGCTTTGTCGTCACAAAATGAATGTGTTGTGTGTAATTAAAGGCCATGCCGTACGGTATCGGAAGTGTCGGAAAAGTCGACTAAGGTAAGTCGACCCGCCGTGTGGTATCCAACTGAGAAAAATAGACAACTTAGCCTCCTCCACCTCTTACCGAGGTGTTGTAAATGGCCATTGAGGTAAGTCAACCCGTTGTGTGATATCCGGCTGACTAGAATAGACCACCATCATTTCTTAGCGAGATGTCATAAAAGGCGACTAAGGTAAGTCAACCCATCGTGTGGTATCTATCTAAGAACAATAGACAACCCTCATTTCTTAGCAAGGTGTCATTAAAGACGACTCATGTCCGTTCCGATTAAGCAATCTTTTAATCTGTAAATAATTAACGTTCAAAAATACATATAAATTTCGAATCATCCGTATATTACAAATCATTTGATTAATGCACCGGTCGTTGCAATCTGTGGTAATAATGGCCGATTAATGTTTAATTCATCAGTTAATTCATCAGCTTACCGGGAATAATATCCGTCGTACCACACGCATAGTTTACTATTGCTCAATAAGGAATGCTTTCTATGACACGCGTGAACAAATTCAAGTTTCTCCTTCGACAATTAAAATAATAAAATAAAAATAACAATAAAAAATGTTTTATTTCATCAACATAGCCGTGTGGTATCCGGCTAAGTAGAATAGTACTACCATCATTTCTTACCGAGGTGTCGTAAAAGGCGACTAAGGTAAGTCGACACGCCGTGTGTTATCCGGTTGAGTAGAATAGACTACCCTCATTTCTTACCGAGGTGTCGTAAAAGGCGACTAAGGTAAGTTGACCCACCGTGTGGTATCCGGTTTAGCAGAATAGACTTACCGAGGTGTCGTAAAATACGACAGAGGTTAGTTGACGTGAGGCAGGCGGCCGGTCGTAAAAGCGCAGCCAAATCATGTGAAAGCATGTTTGTAACATGTTGTGCCGACTTAGAGTGGGATAAGGACAGGAAGATGATAAAGCTGAAGAGTTTGTTTGTTCAATTGGTTAATTACGGTTTTGTATGTGAGTGTATGAGTTATATGAATGTTGCCTGCTTCATACACTTAGCATCACATAGATTCTCTTAACATACGCGAATTATAGCAAAATAAACAAACATAAAGTCATACATACAGTCCTACTTTCGCATTTATCAGTGTAGATATTTATAAAAAAACTAATGCGGATATGTACTGACTGTTGCCATGTTATTGTTTAATTTCCTCACTACTTTTTGTTTGCAAAGAACAAAGTCATTCTAAAGATAGCCCAATACAAATTTATACAAGAACAAATGCACAATTCATAATGATTTTTTTGTTTTAAATTGTTATAAACTTTTTGTAGCCTTCCTCATAGTAGATAATAAAACACAAATATATTCTAAATGTTCATATTTCCGTGTAATTTTTTTGCTTAAAAATCTTAGGGTAAATTACATGCCTGCATTTCATTGTCGTCGAAGATCGTTGATCTTGTGATCGTCTATAATCCGGACGATCATCGTGCAAGTATGCACATGATCGTTAGAATTATTCTAGTCGTCTGAGCACCA
Source organism: Morpho helenor (assembly GCA_029227775.1). Lineage (NCBI taxonomy): Eukaryota > Metazoa > Arthropoda > Insecta > Lepidoptera > Nymphalidae > Morpho > Morpho helenor. Next base: position 11,179,427 of record JARGCU010000022.1, on the reverse strand, counting down.
TACGAAACTTATAGTCATACGTATCACCCAACGGTTCTCTTTGATGCGTGTCCGAAAACTGACAATACCCAGGTTGTAGGCGATCGTAGAAGATCATAGACGACACAGAAGACAAAATGCAGCTATGTATGCCCTACACGATCGTGCTCGCTCTTAATCGTTTGTAATCACCGATTATAAAGAGGAGTCAGAAAATTTATTTCATCAGAGCGGAATATCAGGCTTATCGCTCTTTGCTGTATGGAATGTTAACAATGATATTAAGATTGATTGAGGTTTCTGGAACCTAGTGGTTCCATTCATATGAGTTCTTAATAAAACATGACATAGAAATGACATTACATAATATGTTATTATACATTCATATGTAAAATAAAATGATAATTGTACAAAGCCTAACTTTCTAAGCTGAAAGGGAAAATAACATTACAAAAATATAAAATTTTATATTATAACATAAAAATATACCTATATATTAAGCGGGAAATGTCACAATAGTTATGTTCTTTTGGATATTTACAATTCATCTAGGGCTTTTCAATGGAAACAAATATTGTATTGAAACCTGCCTATACATTATTAGAAAGTAATTCATTTTTAGCAGCGATTATATCATTCTCTTCTCTTTGAAGTTTCTATACTTCTCTCTACATAAAGAGGAGGGTTTTTGTCTAGCAGGAGGATAATTACAGGTCGCTACTTAACTTTTTTTTTAACTGACCGGCGTCTTGTTTAATTACGTACCAACATCTCGTTAATCTGCTAATACTTAACAAAAACTTAAATTGCATACGTTTTTTATAATTCGGTAGCTGTTGATGATTCAACATCTATTTGTTTTACGTATCAACGTAAAATAAACTTTGCAACATTGGATGAAAGTTAGAAATACCTTGAACTGGGTTTCGAATCAAAGACTTGTATGAGATATCGATCTTCTTTGTTTCGACGTATTTGAGCGTAACGACTTTTGTAACTGAATATTTGTTTGTTGTTATATAGTATCTAGCTACGTTCCATGGTTTTACCAATATCCATGGCATGTTTAATATATTAATAACCTTGGTTACAACCAGACATTATCAATCTCCTACCTTTATCCCTCTCGAAGTGGGGTCGGCAGAGCATGTTTTAAAAATGTTGTTACATGTTTTGGCTAGTTATTTTACAACCGGCCGCCTGCCTGACGTCAACGTACCTAAGTCGCTTTTATCGAAACCTCGGTAAGAAATGGTCTATTCTACTCAGCAGGATACCGCACGAAGGAGGTTTCATCTAGACAACCCAAGTATAATATCTAGATGTAGGAAGGTTATGAATGAAATTCCAGTTTTTTAACAATGGATTTTACTGGAGCAAGAAGTAAAACTCAACGGTAAAAATTTCATACTAAGCCGCTAAGTTGTTTGAGAAACATAGTATCTTTGCCAGTGAGATCCTAGTCTTCTAGCGTCTAGCGTTTGTGTATTTATATTTCGGTATGAGGAAATTTGTCATATAAATCACTAGCAATCGCCAGCCGTCCCGCCCGCGTGAAAAGATTAAAACTGTAATATAATTGTCTTTTGATAAACTTGAAAATGGTTAAAATAGATTAACCATGAAAGCTAGATATATGCTGTCGCGGATTTTTTTTTACAACTTTTAGAGGGAAACAATATTGTAATACATGTTTTTCGAATAACTATTACCATTTACTTAGCACACGCAAGGAAAACTTTAAATTTTGCTGTTTTCGTAATATTTTTTATTGCTGCTCCTCTCCTATTCATCTTAGCATGGTGTTATATAATGTATAGCCTTCCTCGATAAATGGGCTGTTTTATACTGAAAGAATTTTTCAAATAGGTTTAGTATGGAGTGGTACTAAGTGAACAGGTGAGGTTGGTAACTTTTGAAACAGACTAAACGAGCTTCTTAATCCACAATCAATTGAGACAAACATTATTATATTCAAAGAAGTCACGTAATTAAATAATCGTCTTAAAGCTAATATGCTTATTCAGTCAAGCGGAAGCAAAGGTAATCTTGTCTACACAGCTTATATGCGAGGTCGAGTTAATAATTAGGCAGTTTGCTTTAGGTAAACCTTTGTTTTAATATTTGCATGTTAAATAATTACATTTATTAATACGCTTGTTTGGAGGGCAATTTGTTTTTGACCAAGGTCTTGATAGGTAAATAAAAATGTACTTTACTTTACTTTACCGAGGTGTCTTAAAATATGACTGAGGTAAGTTGACCCAACGTGTGATATTATACAGTTGAGTAGTGTAGACAAATTTCTTACCAAGGTGTCGTAAAATACGACTAAGGTAAGTTGATCCACCGTGTTGTATCCGGGTGAGTAGAATAGGCCCCACTTAGAGTGGGATAAGGGCAGGAGACAGTGGAATCAACTCTAACGAAACGTCGAAACTTACACAAAGGTAGCTCGAATATATCGCGATGTGACCCGTATGTTTATATAATAGTTTAATATGACGATTAAACTTTTTACAAATACAGACAAATTAGTATACAAAATAAAATCTTAAATAGATATTTAGTAAAAATTTAATACCTTAACTTATACAATAGTTACACAATATATTTCATAGCAGTTTTAATATTTAAAATTGCAACCATTCATTAATTCAACTCAGATGCATTAATAAGATAAGAATAATTTCACATTTCATTTCAGTTGCAATATGATATTGCTCAACAATTATGCAAAATTAAGTACAAGTATAGAAACAGATTTTTTAATATCAGACATGTAATATGTTCGTCAATCATATTATAAATTATATAATATGACAGACGACCTTTAACACATCTCTGTATTAGTGCTCGCTTCACGGTTAGTTATTATAGTCTAAGAAGTAGAGATCATAGCAGGAACGATATGCAAACCGTATATTTATGTAAGGTTTATGGTTTTATAACAAATTAGCAATCGCCAGCGGCTCCGCCCGCTTAGAATGATTTAAACCGTAATACAGTCTTTTGATAACCATAACAAATGGTTTAAGTGGGTTAACCTTAAAAGCTAGACATATACTGTCGCGGACTTTTATTTAGAACTTTGAGAGGGGAACAATTTTGTAATACATGATTTTTGAATAACTATCACCGTTGACTCAGCGCACGCAAGGAAAGCTTTAAATTTTTCCGTTTTCGTAATATTTTATATTGCTGCTCCTCTCTTATTTATCTTAGCGTAATATCATATAGCCTTTAGCCTTCCTCGATAAATGAATAATCTTGCATTGAAAGAATTTTTCAAATCGGTCAGTAGTTCCTGAGATTGGCGCGTTCAAACAATCAAACAAACAAATTCTTCAGCTTTGCTACACTTATATTGAAACAATTTTTGGCTCTGTATTTTGATGACTTGAATTCAGGCTAGAAGAATGTATTAAAAAAATTTAAAAAGAACAATCAATTTTAATAATTGAAAATAATATAATCAATTTAAAAGAACAGGTTGTTTTACTATTGAAAACTTCAAGTAATAATACTTTTTAGGTTTTTCAAACCTGTGATACATGTTAAGTAAAATTTTTACTTTTAATATCAAATCAAATATCAAATATCATCACAATATCATACAATAATGCAAAATTTATAATTAATAATAAAAAATTAGTTAAAAGTTAGTTTTCTTTAATGTTTTTCTCAGTAAAGTTGTATTCGAACCGTAAAGTTGTATCAACCAAGTAATTATCTGCTAAGCTTTGAAAAACATTACAAATATGAATTAAATTGACTTCCTCGCCGTATTTACTATAAAATTGAGTTATAAAATTTGTTCGGAAGACAACATTTTCAAGATTACTAGCTCTTAGATCAATTTATTACATTACACTATATTAAACACGTTTAATGCATGAATAACTTTACACGGCTCAATATAATTGCAGAAATAAATACAATAGAAAAATATTCGTTTACAGATTTCATTATTAATTATTTTATCATATAAGATATTATAAATATTTTATATTTTATCATATAAAATTAATTTAGATAAGTAATAGTCAAAATTATTTAATATATTTCAATTTAATATATAGCTCGCTTATCATTACAAATTCAAAAAATTGTTTGGTGGCAAATTGCAATAAAGCGTAGATACGGTTAGGAGAGGCCAGGGATTATCCCTACATCTAGCTAGTAAGGACAATTTTGAAAGTATCAATTTCATCTCTGATTCGAACCCATGCCTTGAGAAATAAGGTATTATTATACGAACGACTAAGCTCCATATATCTAAGGAGATAAAAGTAACGGCCTGTTACTTACCCACTGCTGGGCATAGGCCTCCTCTCTCCGTTTTTGGAGAGAAGGGTTGGAGCTAAGACCACGCTCCAATGCGGATTGGTAGGTTACATATATCTGTAAAATTCTTTAGAGATATGCAAGTTTTCTCTCGACGTTTTCCTTTACGGAAAAGCGTGTGATAAATTGCAATTATCAATTAGACACATAAATTCAAATTCAAAATATTCTTTATTCAAATAAAATTGTCAACAAGTACTTTTCAATCGTCAACTCTACTGCTCGCTCGGAAAGCTGTTCCTACCGAGAAGAGCCAGCAAGAAACTCAGCGGTTGCTCTTTTAAAAATATACCTAATTCTTATGACTAGTTACATTTAGTCATTACTGTCTTGTACAGGGGCTTTCTCTCTCTCTCTCTTCAACCAATAGCCGTCCACTGTTGGACATAGGTCTCTGCCATGGACTTCCACGCCACACGATCTTGTGCCGGTACAGGGGCTAAGTGAGCTCTATTCACACATTCTTATCTTCTAAGTAATCCTCAACAGTATAGTAGGCTTTCTGGATCAGCATTTTTTAACAGTGTTTTTAAACTGCTGTAATGACAAAGCTAAAAGGTTTAATAGAAAAACTCGTTGATGCCTTCCCTAGGTTTAAACCCGTGACCACCGCTGGTCTATTACAGTTTGTAAGGAGATCTAGTAAGTTTCGTTTCGTCTGAATCATTGTCATCAATATGCAATTAGTATAAGAGGAGACAATTCAAACGCAAAAAGTTATGTTTATTACATGTTTTTTATTTAGTAAAAAATAGAGACAATTCGAATGACACCAAAGAATGGCCTCCCAAGGCCAATCATCGTACTTCCAAACGCGCGTAGGTTTGGATCATTAATCAATCAACTACGAATATAAACATCATGACTGGGAACTTTGAGCGTGTCCCAATGTGATTTTTGACCCACGCGTCTTGTGAGTTATGGACGAAGCACCATATACAAAGTTTTGCACTAGCTTCTGTCCATGACTTCGTTGTATATACTTCGCTACCAAAGTTAAGAGCAATTAATATTATTTTATAACCTTTCTTCTTTCCCCTTACTAAAAATAAAATGAAATTTTATTCTACAAAAGTGCTTTTTTATACAAGAAAAACCCCTTTTGGGTACCACCACCCGACGGGGACAGGCGACGGTTATGTCGGACTCGCACCGACTAAAACGACCTGTGTGCTCTACCACGCTGCCGATGGCAAGGACAGGGTATAGTTGTACACATTGCCCCCATCCACACCGACAGCTCTGATCCCAGAGAACACCTCCTCCGGCTAGGGACCCCTCGAAAGAGAAGCCCCCTCCGCTAACCGGTGCATCGGGAGCACCAGACGCACCGACCGTCTCGAGGACCTGTACAGCCAGACGTACGCCTCCACAATACACTATCACTACACACGTTCACTATCACATACTCTGGCGGTGGTGGCGATTTGTGTATGTGTTTTTACAAATCCTGCATATATCAGTATGAAAACGGAATACCCACTCTACATTTAGCATTATATATATTTTCTATTTTACTTCATCGTTGATTATAGAAACATAATTTGATCATTACTTTTGTACGTTTGATTTTATTTGCTTCCACATTTTAGGGGAATCCTAAATTACACATCTTAAAAAAGATAGAAATCTGTAGCGGTTAAAACTGTAAGAAAAAATAACAGTATATATTATCTAATAGTGTATCCAGCGGAGCGTTAACTTTGAACTGGGGTCATCGACTGCGACATAGGTGGTCAAAGGCTACTTTGGCACTGCAGCTATGTGAACTGGATATATGCCAGACGGACTGGCGCGATCGATTTAGGTGTAACCCTAACTTACTACATAATGCTAAAGTGCATTCTAATATTTTATTTACATCATGCATATCAGCATGCAGGAGGTTTTGGGGGAGAAAAATCGATCTAGCTAGGTTTTATTTTATCCCTGTTTTATCCTTGTTTTTGGGAATTAGAAAAATACTAAAATTTACATTGAATATATAAAAAACTATTTTTGCCGTTAATTATCAAGTCAGCGTAGCTTATTCGCGGAACGGGTGGTCGCGAGAAAGGAAAATACGATCGAAGCCCAAATAGGATCGAGCCCCACCTACCCTATTATTATTATTTTTTTTTAAGTTTCTTTTTTTATTTTGTAAAAAATACCAAAATTTACAAAATCATTTTGTAAAAAATACCAAAATTTACAAAATCTTTTTGTAAATTTTGTAATTTGTAAAAGTACGGATGCATATCATACAATTTGTCCAAACTCTATTTATGAGGTCTTTAGATTAATTTATTAGCTTAGTTGAGTTTTACGGTATAATAGGGCTGGTATACACATGTATTATAAAAACCCTTTTATTACTGATTTAATAAATAAAATGGTATCTAAGAAGTAAAAAAAGTAATCCCTTTTTCCAAAAACTATGCGGAAGGAGGATATTAAAGTTTGGACGCAGTCATAGTTTATATAAAGGAGGAGTGTAGAAAATAATGCATAAATTGTTACGCAACATCATGCATTTTAAACACACACATATACACTTATTTGTTGATTTTTATAATTTATGGTCTATAGAGTTATTATAATTTTTATAATCTGTGGCCTATAGAGTTATTATACTAGAGCCAGTCCAAAACAGTGTCCATCGAAAATAAAGAGCAAATTAGGTTATTTATCTGCCTCTCTTTGTTATTTATAATTAGACAAAGATAATATGTGATAAATTGTCTCTCATCTTTCTTTCTTTATTATTTTTTCCTTCAGCCACAGGCCTGCCTATGGTTCCCTCTTTCAACATATAGTATTTCTATGCTTAAATCTATATAGTTCTTAAAGATAACATAAACAATCTTAAAACCAGTAGATACTTTATCAACAACTCTCACTACATCCATTTTAATTACCTATTGATAAGTCAATGAACTATCATATAATTAATGTTGGATATAAATTAACGATACGTAACGACGCGTAGGCGCATCATTTTAAATGACAAAAAGTTCAAATGTTTTTATCTATCAATCAATAATGATCAAAGCGGTATTTGATATACTGAAAAACTTAATTATGTATTCATTAAAAACTTCGTTATTAGAGTTTATTATCTTCACTGTTATGACAAATGTCTGAGACTACGCCTTCTTAAAATATTCTTACTTATTAAAATAGGGTGCATTATATATACCTCACCTCCTCACCAAAGGATTTTTTTATCCTGTATTAGCATAGGTACAGTATATAATCTTTAATTCTACTAAATTTCATTAATATTGCTTCAGCTGATAAACCGTAAAAAAAGCGTAAATTCAAATTAAAAATATTCTTTATTCAAATAAACTTGTAAACAAGTACTTTTGAATTGTCAACTCTACTACAGGTTCGGCAAGCTGTTCCTACCGAAGCCAGCAAGAAACTCGGCGGTTGCTCTTTTAAAAATATACCTAATTCTCATGACTAGTTACATTTATTCATTACTGTCTTGTACAGGGGCTAAGTGAGCTATATTCACACATTCTTATCTTCTAAGTAATCCTCAACAGTATAGTAAGCTTTCTGGATCAGCATCTTTTTAACAGTGTTTTTAAACGGATGTATTGGCAAAGCTAAAATTGATTGCGGAATTTTATTATAGAATTATAGACCCAGATCCACAAACGATTTACGTACTTTTGCAAGGTGCAAAGCAGGAGCCGCAAGCTTATGTCGGTTCCTACTTTGCCTATTATACACATCACCTATCATTTTATAATTCTTTATATTTTTATGTACAAAAATTAAATTGCTTAAAATATACTGTGAAGCAAATGTAAGAATACCTACTTCCTTAAACTTCTCTCGCAGGGAATCACGAGGGTTTAATTTGTAAATAGGGTTTTAATTTGTAATTTGTAAAGAGACAGACACAGAAAGACAGCCACATTTACGCTTTTATAATATGTAGTAGTATTGATATGGATATGAAGGGAACGGACCAACAAATCTATTTGTAGTTTGAGGTTAGCAGAAAGGCTAGAATTACATAGTATAATCGGCACTATAGTTCACGCATATGAAGTCGCAGTATAGTATTTTAAATGTAGAACAAAAGTAATCAAGATCATCATCAACTTCCTGCCCTTATCGCACTCTAAGTGGGTTCGGCACAACATGTTATAAACATGCTGTCACATGATTTGGCTGCGTTTTTACGACCGGCCGCCTGCCTGACGTCAACTTACCTCTGTCGTATTTTACGACACCTCGGAAAGAAAGAGGGTGGTCCATTCTACTAAACCAGATACCACGCGGTGCGTCAACTTACCTTAGTCGCTTTTTACGACACCTCGGTAAGAAATGAGGTTGGTCTATTCTACTCAGCCGGATACCACACAGTGGGTCGACTTACCTTAGTCGCCTTTTACGACACCTCGGTAAAAAATGAGGGTGGTACTATTCTATTCAGTCGGATACCACACGGCGTAACAAAAGTAATCAAGATATTATTATATTTTCTAATAATCCACGACAAAAGAAAATATATGTAATGCTTAATGTAGTGTGCTATTCGTTCTCATACCTGATACATGCAGGATTTGTAAAAACTTATACACTACCTGCCACCAATAACACGAGCTTAGATTAATAGTACATTTTATATAAACGTTTTTTTTTTATATCCGCGCGACCTCTTCAACACAATTAATATAAAAAAAAACCTTTATATAAAATGTACTATTAATCTAAGCTTTCCGGAAGAGTTGCACTTTCTTCTTCTTTCATCTTCTTTTTCTCTTCTTCTTTTTCATCTTTTAATAAAGACTGTACAAAAATCCACTTAGTAGCTTTTGAAAAAATCGGTCATATACAGATAACTTTTAAGTGCTTTGTTTAATAATAAGTTTATATTCTCTTATGTACACAGTATCCAAGCTTAATTGTAAATACTTGTAGGTAGACTTGAAGTATTTCTGTATAACACCATTGGCTTGATTGAATAATTGGTTTCCAACCATGTTAATTCTAACGATTTAAAGATAAACTCATCTGCTTTGTAGGGTAACCACGCGAATGCGAAACGTTTATTGATAAACTGTAATCCTTTCCTTATATTAGTTAATATTCTTTATGATATTGGATCTGGTACTGACATAAGTGTACGCCTTGCAAAAGTACGCAAGTCGTTTATTCTATATTAAAATTCCTCAGTCAATTTTATCTTTACCATTACAGTAGTTTAAATCATTAATATTTAAATGAGTTAATATTGTATGTATATAGTATATATATATATATATTTGGAATCTCGAAAACGGCTCCAACGATTTTCCTGAAATTCAGCACGTAGGGGGTTTTGGGGGAGAAAAATCGATCAAGATAAGTTTTATTTTAAAAAAATGTCGTTTTATCCCTGTTTTCGAGCTCTAATTTTTTTTTGTAATTTACTTTGAATACAATCACAATTTTTCGCTGTAAAGTCTTGGTAGTTCATTTGGGGAACGGGCGGTCTAGAGAGGTGAAAATACCTAGAATCGAGCCCCGCCTGCCCTATTATTTTTTAATTTTTCTTTTAAATTTTTTTAAATTTTATTTTTTTAACATCATATTTAAAATTACTGAGCAAGGCTCAGTAACTCAGGTAGAAACTATTAAAAAGGCTAATACAGAAAGCCTTTTTTTTTTTTTTTACTCTTTTTTTTTTTCGAATTGACTATATGCTGTTAGCCCTAACGGCTTTACAGCGTCACCGGGCGGGACACTAGCCTACTCTAGTATTGAGGATTACTTAGATGATAAGAATGAATGAAGAATACTCTTCGACCCTGTACAAGACAGTAATGACTAAATGTAACTAATAATATGAATTATATTTATAAAAGAAGAACCGCCAAATATATTGCTGGCTCTTCTCACTAGTAACAGTTTTCTAAACCAGCAGTACAGTTGACGATTCAAAAGCACTGGTTTACAAGTTTTCTTCTGTTTTAGCTTTTTATTCATTTCTCCATTTTCAGTTGTGGCTCGGAGACATGGACGCTTAAAAAAGCCGACCGTGATCGCATTGACTTCTTCGAGATGTGGTGTTGGCGCAAGATGCTACAGATTCCGTGGACCGCCTTCCGAACAAACCAGTCTATCCTTCGTGAATTGAAAATAAAGGATAGCCTATCCACTATTTGCCTTCGAAGAGTTATAGAGTTCTTTGGACACATCGCCCGGAAAGAAGGCCATAACTTGGAGCAGCTCTTGGTCACTGGCAAAGTGGATGGAATTCGGCCAAGAGGACGCAGCCCCACTAGATGGTCTGACCTGATCCGTGCCACACTGGACTCCAAACTACATGATGAACTCCACATGGCCAAGGACAGAGGCAGATGGGAGGAAGTCCTTCGAGAAAGTCTGCTTCCTAATCGTAGGGATCACGACCCTCAGTAATGAGGAATGCGACGCGAGGAGGAGGAGCCTTTTATTAATAGCGTTAAACGTGGTTACCATAAGTTCACGTATTCAGTCGCCCACGTGTGGAGGTTTTGCACATGATGCGTCAAATACAATTAACTCTTTTCGTCCCACGGGTGTCGTTGAACTGTACCGCCATTGTTTCAACTTGGGATTGGGAAAGGTTTCTAAACGAAATATGAGGCTTTTCTTACATTTAATTATGCATAAAATTTCCTAAATAACGACAGAGGCTGCGACTAGAGATTTTAATCTGTCTTAATTACCAATTCAACAGATTATATCAAAACAAACAGATGATATCGCACAGCCATAAAATTATAATGATTTGATTTCAAGTGAGCGTATCTCGTAATTTATTATGTTTTTCGTAACAATTTCAAAATTTATTAAGTTCAGCGTAGAGACGATCGAAACATATACAAAATTTATGATAGAATTATATTGCTATAATCGGCGTTTTTCAAGAAAATATGCTAGTGTAGAAAGGAGAACAGTTCTCATATCTTATACATGCAGGATAATTTACCACTCTTGTCACAAGACACCACCACCAACAGCACACTACACAAGCACTACACACATTCACAACGACAATCTCAACAATTGTTTTACCCTATAACCGAAGAATCGTAAGGACATGCTCCTCGACAAGATCGCAATGTTTTGCTTTGTTTTGCTTATTGTTGATCGCGATGTTTTTGTGCGCTTTACACCCAACAATGCCGACAGTTATTCTGAAACTTCGGTTCTCACAAAGTTAACCCATTTAACAGTCCAATTAATTGGGGATGTTTAGTAAATATAGTTAGAAGGTACAATGGCTGGTCGGCGACCGACAACAAAGGAGAGGATGTACTCGTAACTGTACACTTGCAAATGTTTACGCAAAACTCTTCCGTGTAATGTTTGCCAAAAGATTTGCTTTGCGAAGTCTTATCGAATCAAGTTTACCGACAAAGGTACAATGAACAGAATATTCTATGTGCGCCGCCATAACAATATTCTTTATTTGAAAGCCTTTGAGGCACAGTTTTGTTACTTACTTTATCATCAAATAATTCTGGATTCTCTTTAATAATAATAATAATTATTATAATAATAATCTTTATTTTATATCAACAGTGTTTACATCACTACATATTATAAAACAAAGTCACATATATCGTATGTACGCATAAAACTTTAAAACTACGCAACCGATTTTGATGCGGTTCTTTTTAATAGATAGAGTGATTCAAAAGGAAGCAATTTTTATACAATACAGCATTAATCCTTATCCAATTAGGTACCTTAAATAAATTGTTGATTTAATATAGATCAATAAGGCCGTTTACAGCATGTAATTTAAGTGAGCATTTTCGGAGATATTACAGATTTAAAAAAAATATTATATTGTCTAATGATAAGAAAGCTATGAATGTTGTATGTAAAGACATTGTCTAATCAATTGTAAAAATAAATAATATCACTACATAGTATAAAACAAAGTTGCATTCTCTGTCTGTCCGTATGTCCGTATATCCCTATGTATGCTTCAATCTTTAAAACTATGCAACAGATTTTGATGCGGTTTTTTTTATAGATAGAGTGATTCAAGAGGAAGGTTTGTATGTATAATAACATTTAATACGGAGTAGAGAAATAATTTTTGAGGTTTCTGTAAATAATTACATTTTTTTCCGCTTACATTGCAAACGCAGGCTAAACCCTACGAGATTTATCAAAATGATGTACTAAGTATTTGTACACCATGAAAAGGTCTACAGAAAAGTCCGCAATGGTGTATGTCTATCTCTTATGGATAACCCACAATAGCATTTTTTGTCATTTACTTTTTACGAAAAATAATGCCTTATTTTTGAAGCAATTTTTATACAATACAGCATTAATCCTTATCCAATTAAGAACCTTAAATATATTGTTTATTTAATATTGATCAATATGACTGGTGATGTAAATAAGGTTAACTTTTCCACTACTTAAAATGATCGACAAGGAATTTAATAACAGACGTGTTTCTATAGTCAATGTTTAATTGCGACTGACTTAGTATATGAACTAACTTAACACAACACACCGCCCACAAAAGGACCATAGGGGTCCTTTAAAACAACTAAATACAGAATTTCATCTAATACATAATCACATCAAAATAAGAAAGAATATTCCAATAATTACATCATGTAAATAGTTGTGGGCTTCTACAATAACATTAACAATGCAATTTACAATAAAATTTACATTATTATCACTACATATTATAAAACAAAGTCGCATTCTTTGTTTGTCCATATATCCCTATGTATGCATAAATCTTTAAAACTACGCAACAGATTTTGATGCGGTTTTTTTTATAGATAGAGTGATTCAAGAGGAAGGTTTGTATGTATAATAACATTTAATACGGAGTAGAGAAATACTGTAATTTTTGAGGTTTCTGTAAATAATTACATTTTTTTCCGCTTACATTGCAAACGCAGGCTAAACCCTACGAGATTTATCAAAATGATGTACTAAGTATTTGTACACCATGAAAAGGTCTACAGAAAAGTCCGCAATGGTGTATGTCTATCTCTTATGGATAACCCACAATAGCATTTTTTGTCATTTACTTTTTACGAAAAATAATGCCTTATTTTTGAAGCAATTTTTATACAATACAGCATTAATCCTTATCCAATTAAGTACCTTAAATAAATTGTTGATTTAATATAGATCAATATGGCCGTTTACAGCATGTAATTTAAGTGAACATTTACGGAGATATTACAGATTTAAAATGCCGTGGGGAGGCCGCGCTTCGCCCTATAGCACTTCGCATTTAACAGCTATATGTCGTTGTTTCAAGAGTTTGTTTAATGACAAAAAAGCTGTGAATGTAGTATATAAGGACATTCTGTAATTGATTTTAAAAATAATATACATAGGGGAAAAATTAAAATATGTAGTATATGAATTTAGATATTAGATATAGCAGGAAATCTTCTTGGTATAGGGAAAGGAAATTGTTTTTCTCCAAATTTAACGCTTGCGGGTCACGGGCTGTAATGAATAAATGAAAACTACTGGATCGATTTTAATCATTTTTTTTACACTGACTGACATGGGATATATATTTTATACCCGTGCGAAGCAGGGGCAGGCCGCTAGTTATTTATAAACTCTGACCCCTTAACTAGATTTAACTGTATTTCAGGAGCCAGTGCCCTCCCTTAATATAAATCCCTTAATATATTTATCAAATGCATGTTTTTTAAATTATTAATTTGGGTCTGTTTTTGTGGAAACCTATAGCCATATTGCTGGCATATCGCGTATTCTACCTACCGTAAAGTTGCCATGTATAAAATCTTATTAATTTAGTAATGTTCTCACCATTCTCCTTTTCGCCCTTATCCCACTTTAAGTGGAGTAGGCACTACAAGTTGTAAACATATTGTCACATGATTTGGCTACATATTTTACGACCTGCCTGACGTCAACTTGCCTTAGTCGTCTTTTACGACACCTCGATAAGAAAGAGGGTTGTCTATTCTACTTAACCGGAAACCACACGGTGCGTCAACTTACCTCAATCGCCTGTTACGACATTTCGGTAGAAAATGAGGGTGGTCTATTGTACTCAGCCGGTACCACTCGTAATGTAATTGCTATTGCAAATGTGAGCTAATATGGTCAATATGGATAATAAATATGGTCAAATTATACCGTCTAAATAAAATTCAATAAGTTCTTTATGCGACCATTGATGTAAAATCATTATTTTAATAAATCTGTGAATAGCTTAATTAAGTATGATGACGCCTTATGCATCGTCCGTATTTTGATAACTCGATACGTAGAAGTGATTGTCATTTGACACTGTCCCAAACATTAACAAGATAAATGGGTTTAAAATTTAAGAGTGAACTTGCCATTCTCCGAAATTCATCTTCAACGGCGTGTATTTGGGTTAGGACATCTGTGGATCAGTTTTCTTATCTAAAAGTGTTGAATTTTTAAACGTCCAAGAATTGTTACGTAATAATTGTAAAGTATATTACAACATATATTGTATTAGGTTAGAAGAAAGAGAATGGGTAACCGAAACATGGTGATTATATTTAATATTTGTGAGTGTTTTGAGTGCGTATGTAAAGTTAATATGGGTAAAATAGGTAAATCTTAAACTAATAATATTCCTTTACTTTCCTTATCATAATATTTTTCCCGAGTCCAGATACGAAAGTCTGATGCAAAGATTAAAAGATAAAATTCTCAGAAGATAACTGTGGAATGATTTGTAAAAAGTTAAATTAATCCTAAATTAATTATGTAATTTAAAATCTGTTTGATAAATTATGTTTGATTTAACACATTAAAGCATGAATTAATTTAACGCTATTAATATACGGTTTTAGAGCATCTTAATGAACAGGATCTATCTTATAAATAATAAAAAACATGAGATAAAGTTTATAACGCAGTGGTACTCTCATTTTGCGTTTTCTTTATTTTATAATGTGGTATAGTTTGATTAACTTACAACAAGCCGCTTTTTAAATTAAAATCTAAGCTGTTTGGCACAACAGTAATACTATAAAAATAGTCCTCCGCTAAAATGATACAAAAAAATAATTTAATAGTTATTCAAAGATTTCGTGATGCATTGCTATCGTGATGCGGAAATATTCTTAGTTGGCCAGTTAACACAGGGGGCAGTTTGCCTGCCTTCAGTTCCGCAGGTCGTGGGTTCGATTCCCGCTGAGGGACAACATTTTAAATAAACAATTTATGAGTTCTTTGAGTCTTTTTGTATTTATTTATTTGCTTAAAATAATGTATGTATATATTTATCTATAATCTGTCATGTCACAAGTAATAAGTGATTTACTTTGAAGACGGATGACCGTAAGTGGAATTTTCCCATTTATTTATAAAAAGCCAAGACGTAAGTCGAAATTACTTATCAATTAAAAAGCTTTAAAATTTGAAACCAAGAAGACGCAACGCGTTTTATAAAAAGAATTGTGTAATTTATAGATTCAAACACCATGTTTATATATTTAGGTATTACTTAATTACAAATCAGTGAGTAGCGGCAGGAAGTGCGATTAGTGCGCGTGCGCCATGAGGGTCGGCGATAAACGCTTCCTACACACGTGGGACCCACTGTTCCCACAATACGATCTTATGGGACGATGGTTAAGGTCATGTGGTCAGTGGGGAATGCATAGATAATCACTTTATTACGTTGTTAATTAGAGAATCAACTATAATTACACAGCTTTTAATGAGAATATAATTATTAATGGACGGTATTATATGTTTCTTAGATTATTAGAGGTAAGAGCAAAGGTTTAAGCAAGGGAAGTATTTGAATTTTATCGTAAAATCCTTTTTCCAATCATTACATAACTCATATATTTACTTTTATTTTGGCGGTGTAATACAGTTTATAGCAGTAAAAGCTTTGATATAATATTTATTGGCTTTAATGGTAATATTGTTCTTACTTAGAAGGTTTATTATGCGTGTATTTAAAACAATATCTTGCTCAATTTTTGACCTTTGCAAGCGTCCTGTTTGCTATTTTTGTCGATGAAACATACGGAGTTAGAACACCCCATGTAGAGATATAGGATATTTTCGCGACATTTGTAATGTGTTCTTTTTATTAAAAGTTTTATTCAACTTGCAATGAGTGTGGAATCTTGGAAGTTAAATGATACACTTCCCGGTGTCCGGTTGAACTGAAACTTTACATATTGCTCTAGACCCGATTACAATGCATGTTAATGATAAGGATGACCTGTACTTGCTGCCATGATAGGCTTTAGAAGGGTAAACTACCAAGCAGGAGGGACATAAAATTTTGTTTAAAGATTTTTTTTTAATTTACTTGTTAATAATATAACGCAAAAGTAATTCTGTTTGATTGTAATCCATAACTTATTTTCAATGTGCCAAACACATTTTAAAGATTTTTCAATATCCAGGTTGCAAGTTGCGTTTTTTTTGTATATTTTGAAACACAAAAATATACCGTTTTTTCAAGCCTACCATTTCAGCTCAACCTTTTACAATTGGACCCAAAAGTCCCCGTTTTCTTTATCATTTATTAGATCGCAAATCTTCTACATGATTATATTGAAATAATTCATCAATCAATTATGAAAGTATAGATATTGGTTTAAATAATCTTGTAAACAAGTTTCTATGAGTCAACAATATTTTATTTGGAAAAATTTACAATCCGAAAGACAGAGATTTTACCATAAGTATTACGGATGCAATATGTTTATTTATTTATTGTTTTCATTTAATATCCTTATTTACTAGATTTACAGCGGAAACTTTGTGGGTAGAGTTTCCTATTGCAAATATATCTTTAGTATATTTCCATGTTGACTCTGATAATGATTTTCCACTAAGCGATATGTGTTTACAGCGATATGTGATACGTGTTTAAGCGAGTTGTGTTTACACTAATCACGCAGTTGTGTTTGTGTTTTTGTGCTGCTTCTACTTTGCAGGTCACTGAAACGTAACGCCAATTAGTATAACGCTGCAACGGCGACATCTAGTGACCACTGTTCGAGCGCCATAAAAATTGGCGTTATGCTAATACGATCGAGTATATCGATTCTTTAACCCGAAAGGGTGTACATACATAAAACTAACCCATATGACGAAATACTTTAATATATCTCCTATTATTTTATTTTCTGGATAATATTTTTTTCTATTTTAATTTAGACTTTTTTTTAATATTTACTTTTAAATTATATTCTGATTTTGAAATTTTTTTAACTTTGACATATGAGTATAAATAAGATTAGAATCGCGATATAATTAAATTAGAATATAACGTAATTTTTAGAAAAATATTGTGTTTTTTTATTGTTATTTATTCGATTGTTTTTTTTCTGTATGTTTGGATTAAATTAAGCTGAATTATTATTATTATTAATACGATTGAGTAGGATAAAAAATCTTTCACTACGCACACAGAAGCGTTAAATAAACACCCATTCAAACATTTCAAGTCATTTGAGAGCTCCTAAGCTTAAAGAAGAGAGAATATCATAATTCGAATTTTTAAGATAAAATAGGTGATGTATTTGTTTGTTAACATGCTATTGGGTTACTTGAATTCCATAACTGAATTGCAACATTGCAACGTGTTATACAATCGAGTACAATATACGGGTAGCCTTTTATCGGAGTTTTCACTAGCGAATTATGTATTATTTTGCAATTTCATGTTTTTCGTACTATTACAGCAATAAGCGGGCTTTGTAAAATATATTGTGTACGTGTTTTGGTTGAGCTTTTCTTCGTACAACCTTCTTGTGTGCTTAGTGCGAGTCTTTCCAATCTACTCGGTCGCGATAGCGTTTAACTCAGGGTTTGAACCCGTGATCTCTCGAAAGAGTCGTACGGTAACTCACCACTGGGCTATCACAGCTTGAATTATATTTATCAAAACAGATTTTTCAGTCCTTAGACGACCAGCGCAGCGCAAGTAAGAACAAGAATGGTTAACAAACTGTCGAATCAGATTCGTGTCTATTATTTATTTTTTATTTTTTTAAGTGGGTACACAAAACATAGTCTTTTCGGAGAAGTACAAGATAAGAGAGATATTACATACGAGTATCTATACTAATATATAAATCTGAAGCGTTTATTTAATTGTTTGACCGATTTAAAAAATATTTCAGCGTAAGATAGTCCATTTATCGAAGAAGGCTATAGGCTATATATCACGCTAAGATGAAAGGAGAGGAGCAGAAATAAAAAATATTACAAAAACGGCAAAATTTAAAGTATTCCTTGCGTGCGCTGAGTAAACAGTGATAGTTATTCAAAAATCATTTATTACAAAATAATGAATAAGAGAGCGATAAAAATATTACGAAAACGGCAAAAAATAAAGCTTTCCTTGCGTGCCTAAGCAAAACGGTAAAAATTATTTAAGTATCATGTATTACAAAATTGTTCCCCTCTAAAAGTTCTAAATAAAAGTCCGCGACGGCATATGTCTATCTTTCAAGGTTAGCTCACTTTAACCATTTTTATGGTTATCAAAAGACTATATTACTGTTTTAAAGTTTCCACGCGGGCGGAGCCGCAGCGTTTGCTAGTCTATTATAATAAAATAAAAAAATATTATGTTCATTATTGTAAAATACTGACTAAGCCTACAGTCTAGCCACATCATAGCCTAAGTATGGCATGTCCTAATATGGAAGGACTTTCATATGCGTGGTATGAATAAGTTACTTG
The DNA here is from genome assembly GCA_029227775.1 of Morpho helenor. Taxonomy (NCBI): domain Eukaryota; kingdom Metazoa; phylum Arthropoda; class Insecta; order Lepidoptera; family Nymphalidae; genus Morpho; species Morpho helenor. The sequence continues at coordinate 11,160,398 of JARGCU010000022.1, read as the reverse complement.
TAGAAACTTGACAATTTACTCTCCTTACTAGTTATTTCCATACGAAACGAATCTTGTATCTTGCAGATACTAATCAAGTAATTATTTTACTTTCTAGTTCGTTACATGTGCTTGTTAGGCATTTGTGAATTACATGGTAACTGTTATGAATCGCGAAGGGTCGCGGGTTCGAACCCTGGGCGTGTACCTATTAGTTTAAATGAAAATATGTTTGCTTTATTGATATTTACAATACATCATGTGGTTTTTGATGAAGAAAAATTTCACTAAATTCTGAAATGACATGGTGAGTCTCCAGGATAAATTTCCTAGTTCCTTTCTTCAAATTGGAATAAAGCTGTTTGACAAGCAGTGGAATAATAAAAGACCGCTATTTATTTAATAGGAATTTTAATATTTTCCATTTTCCAACTAGCAATTGTGATATTCGATTCAACAGAAGTTTATGATTTTCTTATTATAGGCAATCTATTTTATGCTAAAATTATGGTAAGGGGTAATGGCTAGGACGTCCAAAAGAAAACATTTTTTTTTCCAAGAACGGAAGCTTCTAAAAGTGTTTTAGAAAGTCCATAAAAGATTTTGATTGATACTGAAATGTCGCAAGGGGAACGAACAAAACAATTTGCGTTGAAAAGTGGACCACGCGAACCTATGTTTAACCTAGTACCTTACACCTTTCACTCATGGTCGAGTAATATGTACAATACCACAGATGTACTTTCTTCTATCGATGCATGGAATAATATTCTTAATGTGGAAAGAAATAGTAACTACAATAGCGCGTATATTTTTTATCTTACATGCAGGTAGTTTTTACTAATTTTTTCATATACATTAAGTATATGAGATTTGTTCAAATCGCTAGCTAGTTATGGCATACTTTCAAAATATTTCTTTTGAATAAATGAGATAATATAATAAGATCGTATTATGATGCATCATTGTAAAGCAATTTGATACAATTTTGTTTTTATTGTATTCTATTATGATAATGAAAAAGCTATAAGCTATAAGCTGTGATGGCCTAGCGGTGCGACCGTGTGACACCAATGAGTTTTTCTATTAAAACTTATGTGTCTAATTGATAATTGCAATTTATCACACGCTTTTCGGTGACGGAAAACATCGTGAGGAAACCTGCATATCTCTAGAAAATTCTAGGGATATGTGTAACCTACCAATCCGCATTGGAGCAGCGTGGCCTACCACGCTGCTCAAGTGCTAAGACCTATCTTAGCTCCAACCTTTCTCTCCAAAAATGGAGAGAGGAGGCCTATGCCCAGCAGTGGGATAGTAACAGGCCGTTACTTACTTACTTTACTAATGAAAAAGAATCTATCTCAAATCAAAATAAGCTTTCTCAAGCACTTTTGAATTGTCAAGGATCTATATGATTAATGAAGCTACGACTGGTTCGGAATGTTGCTCTTATTGAGGAAGAGCAGCAGTCTTTTAAACATTTTGAATTTTACATTAAAACGCAATCTTGTATTGAAGCTGAAAGGATTTTCAAATCCAGGCGTTTTTTTCATTCAAATAATCTTCAATTTTGTAATATGCTTTACGTATAAGCAAATCTCATATACTTAATGTTAACCTTTCTGTAGACTGGTCTAGTACGGATTGCGATATTTTATTGTAGAAGCGAATACCGAGACCAACGGATGAGTTGCTAACTCGGTTGGTTGGCGACACAGGAGTCACAAGCTTTTTATGACATCTCGTATATCGCATCTATGTCTGTTACACGTATGTCTATTAATTTTTACTGGCTCCTTGGCGCAGTCAGTAGTGACCCTGCCTTCAGCTCAGCGGGTCGCGGATTCGATTCCTGCCGGGGCCAACCTTTTCAAAATACCACAATTTTAAGCATCCCAACTGTTTCTGCGATTTGACTCTCATTATCGTTAGATAAAGATAATATGGAGCTCTCATCACCCTCTCTTATTATTTGTAAACTTCTCTAATCTATGTATAAAAACTCTATGATTCAAAAGTTATGATAGAATTATTTTGCTATAATCCGCAGTTGTTAAGAAAATCTATATAATGTTAATCGTACGACCGGCCGCCTGCCTAACATCAATTTACCTTAGTCGCTTTTTACGACACGTCGGTAAGGAATGAGGGTGGTCTATTTTAGTCAGCCGGATACCACACGGCGGGTCGAATTACCTTAGACGCCTTTTGCGACACCTCGGTAAAAAATTAAAACAGACTGTTTCATCATGCTAAAATCACAATGCGTATGGAAAGTGCTTTGTGTGTTTTAAAATAGAGTCATTATAAGTGCCATTTAATTAACGTTTTGTTATTGTATTCGTTTATGGAATGGAACTATTGCAGAATCTAGAACAAAAAGTTCTCAAATTACTGCATGTAATTTGAGAACTTTTCGCTCTAACTAATTGACTCTTGAATTCAGAATGATTTGTTACGACTGGTTTTGATATTGCTGCCGAATATTGTAGCAATCAATTATTATGCGTAATTAGGGTCGGTGAGGGACTAAAACACTTATACGCTGTGTTAATTAGTTTATTATTTAATTCGGTATGACGCCGTGTGGTATTCGGCTGAATAGAATAGTATCACCCGAATTCCTTACCGAGGTGTCGTAAAACGCGACTAAGGTAAGTCGACCGGTCATGTGGTATCCGGCTGAGTAGAATCGAGCACCTTCATTTCTTGCAGAGGTATCGTGAAATACGACTAAGGTAAATTGACAACAGACACGTGAAATCATGTGATAACAAGTTTGTAACATGTTATGCCGACCCCACTTAGAGTGGGATAATGGCAGGAGGATGATGATATTTAATTCGGTGTGCTGTCGGCTTCGCCGGCGTGAAAATCAGTGTAATTAATTGAATATAAATTTAGTTATTGTAGAGTTAACAAACCATAAGAGACAGAGACATGGTGTTTCGGACTTTTTTGCAGATCTACAATTTTTTTACTACATTATTTTAGTGTATCTTTGTTAGTTAACGGGGCACACGCGACTACAGGTCCCAGTAGGCGAGATTTTGTTACACGACCTGTGTTTTTAGCGCGACGATAATTTACATAAAACCGTAAAACACTATTAACCTAAACCTTCCGGAAGAATCGCGCTACTTAAAAAAAACCGTACCAAAATTGAATACCGATTATTGGTAGGTTTTGAGGAAATGGATCTCATTCTGACAGACAGCTTATGGAGAATTTGTTTTTTGTGAAATAGATTCTACAGCGTTCCCATATACAAAAAAAATATATACAGTAAATAAATCTATGACTAAGTATTCTTTCCTTTGAAACGACGAAATTTTGGGACATTCATTCAGGTGTTTATATGTATATCATGTATGTATATGGGTGAACGAGCATATGAGTTCACGTGTTGGCGAATGTGAATGCGTCTAAGTGTATAGTGTCTCGTAATATATGTAAATTCATATTTACATTTATAATTGTTGTCTCATATGTCGGCATTGCCTATTTAGCACAAAGAATTGCAAATATAAGTTTATTGCACTATTTTAATAATCAAAGTAATATAATAGATAAGTTAGGTTTCTGCTTTAATAACCATTGGATACTTTCCTGCCCTTTATGTCCCTAAAAAAATAGTTTATCATAGTCAATTATCATTACTAACTTAGCTTCTTATTATATGGGGATAATTACATAAAATTAAAAAAGTGCTTTTGAATCGTCAACTCTTCTGCTATCCCTGTGATCCCTAAGCCTGCTAATCCCTAAGCGCAATGTGGGAGTAGATCCAAAAACAATACCGAAAATAGTGCTATACTTTCTCTTGACATTACTTATTATTTCTGGTGCATTTTTCCTTCCAGAGCCCCATTTGTTAATCGTGGAGGTCTTGAAGTTAAATGCGTGCATAAGCAACAAAAAGGATCAGTGGTTTATTACCCCACAGCTGGGCATAGGTCTCCTCTCTCCAGTTTAGAGAAAAGCGCTGTACCAATGCGGATTAATAAACACATATTCCCAGAATTCTCTAAATGTATGCAGGCTTCCCTACGATGTTTTCCTTCACCGAAAAGCGAGTAAAAGTACTTACTTTTACTCGCGGCTACGAAGCTATACGAAGTATACGAAGCTACTTTACTTAAAGTAGCTTCGTATTACACTCCCACTGCTAGGAATAGGCCTCTTCTCTCCGTTTTTAAAGAAGGATTGGAGCTAAGACCTACCACGCTGCTCCAATGTGGATTGGTAGGTCACACATATCTCGAGAAATCTCTAGGGATATGCAGGTTTCCTTACGATGTTTTCCTTCATCGAAAAACGTGTGATATATTGCAATTATCCATTGGTGTCAGCCCGGGTTCGAACCCCTGATCTCCTCGAAAGAGTCGCACGGTGTTACTGCTGGGCTATCACAGTTCACACACAGATCACAGTAGCAGAAAAGCGAGTGATAAATTACACATTTCAATAAGACATACAGAAAAGACATTCAGAAAAACTCATTGGAGCTTACCCGGGGATGAAACCCGTGATCCACTCAAAAGAATCACACGGTCTCACATGGGCTATCACAGCTTAAAACGAACAAGTTGAAATACGTGCGTGATAAAATTAAATCACCACGCAATTTTTTCAAGTTAATAATCATGTGGGCGGAGATAATTGCTCCCATTAGTGTGAAATTAATTTAATATTCAGCAATAAACCTGTATTAAATCAGGTTTGGTGTCTAGGCCGTTATGAGAAAGAAATATACGTTAGATAACAACGTAAACAAACTTGATTTACTGGCGGCACTTGTATTTGTAACACACCTATTATTTACTAACAATTTTGGTCGTATTATGTGGTACTAGGTATGAGAAACAACTATTTTATTAGGATTTTCAGAATTGGTAACGTCACTCCAAAGAGACTCCAAAAAGAAAAAAATCGTGGACATTTTGAAATAGGTATTTGCTATCCAGCAGATAAACAAAATAACAGCCGCATGATCTACCTGTTAACTTTAAGTGTTGAATAAGCCTATCAGAAACCTGAGAAACACAAAATTCCGAGATATGGGTCAGATATGTTCCACAGTTTATTGGTAACTTGTGAAACAGGCCCTAAGTGTTACATGATTGCGTATTTATTATCGACTGACTAACGACTTGCTTGATGTTTTTATTACCGACATTCGATATTCGCTGACGATACGGGAGAGAATCAATGTCGAAACAATCCATGTGTGGAAGAAATTCTAATTGAATTTCCGATCAATTTTCCGTGCCCAAGTCACGCTTCTAAAGTCACGGGCAAATGGTGGTCCATGTAATAAAATTAATAAAACTCAATTAGGCTAATTGGATAATATTAATGGTAACAATATTACGATTTGCGTGATGGTATAACACGCAATGTAACTGGACATTAGTAACACGAACTTTATCCGCTTACTGTCTCTCTATGTAGCAGAGTATAAATATTCATTGGAAACATTATTCTACGAGTAACAATAATAATAATAGTGATTAAGATCGCCAACATAAAAGCAGACTGTTTCTTTGTTGACAAAGATGAGAATTCTATTTTGATACGTCAATCGGTTGCAAATTTCGGTTAACGGCGTCATGTCTTAATAACACTTCTATCTGACTAGCTAACTAACTCATAGAAGACAACCCTCGGTTCCACTAAAGTCTGTGACGATGATAGATTACTTCTAAGCATACTAAAAAAATTTCGTAGAAGTAATGTTCCTTTCGGTGACGCTGTCAAAGCCATAAGGGCTAACAGCATTAGTCAATTAGAAAAAAAAGAAGGAATGCATATTTTGAGTATTTTTATATCTATTTTATCTTGACACTGTAAAAGCTATAAAAAGTATTATCTATTAAAAAGAAGTCGATCATTAATATAGGCGTTATGTTAAACCTATAGAATATCTGTTGCTGCTGAAAATTGAATTATAAGATCTTTTTCCACACCATTTCTGCTACTGTAACTACTTGTAAATCTGATTATTATCGGATTATGATTCCCTGTGGATTTCTAAAACTCGGGTATCTTCCAACTTTTCGTATTGTTCAGTTGTTTTGATAAAACAACCAAGGAATAAAAGCACTAAATAGTACACCGTCGATTTCAACTCTCGTCCACCCGCAATTCAAATTTTGTTCTGGAAATGGGCTCGGGATTGCAACTTTTTAAAAAAAAAGAAATTATATATTGAATTGGTGAATTTTTCATTTGTATTGCTTTCTTACGTATAATTTTATGATATGATTTTATATATTGTATAACGTGAATCTAAAAAAACAGAGGCCCCTATTTTGCCCATACTTTTTAACTTAAGCCACTTTGTATTTCAAATCGGGTTTATTCCTTACCCATGTGCACTATTTGCCGTCCGTCTCAATACTCCATTTAAATGCTTAATTATGCAAACCGGTCAAGAGTTGCGATTTATATCTTCATACCACAAAGCGTGAAGATAACTATTAAATCAGGTTCGATGATAAAGGAAAGGTGATGGTTCAAGTTCCAACAATGCGTGAGAGTAGGATCTAGACCGGTCGCTGTGTATTCAGTTTATTTATGGCGACACGTGGCCACCCTCCCAAGGACGTCAAGTGAACGTATTAAGAACGAGATTTTATTGTTCGTATCAAACAAATTCCCTTAGGGAATATATAATCCTGATAATTGGTACATAATTATATTCTGATAAATTCAAATTCAAAATATTCTTAATTCAAGTTATCTTGTAAACAAGTGCTTTTGAATCGTGAACTCTACTGCTGGTATGATTCAAAAAATTTGAAAAGAAATTATTGACTTGACGAAAAAGGATAATGTCTAAAGTTGTTTGAACTGAAAGTAATAATCTATAGTAATATATAAAGCTGGAGAGTTTGTTTGTTTGTTTGATTCCTTGAAAGCGCTAATCTCAGCAACTACTGGACCGATTTTAAAATTTCTTTGAGTGTAACACTTACCATTTATCAAGGAAGGCCATGTATGTATGTAAATACACGATCATGATATATAATATCACGCTAAAATGAATAAGAGAGCGATAAAAATATTACGAAAACGGCAAAAAATAAAGTTTTCCTTGCGTGTCTAAGCAAAACGGTAAAAGTTATTTAAGTATCATGTATTACAAAATTGTTTTCCTCTTAAATATCTAAATAAAAGTCCGCGACAGCATATGTCTAGCTTGTAAGGTTAATCAACTTTAACCATTTTTATGGTTATCAAAATACCATATTACACTGGTGATTGCTAGTCAATTATACGATTGCTGGCTCGAAAACTGTAACCAAATGAGATCAAGGTGGTAAGCCGACATACGTGGGTATGTAAACCGCGCCGGGGTATGGCTTCGATCGCATCACTAATCCTCAGATATGAGTGTAACGCCAGTGTAAAGGTTGTTATCATGGTGGTGAACGAGTATATTAATATAACTAACATAAAAGCCGTGTGATATACGGCTGAGTAGAAAAGACCACCCGCTTGCTTACCGAGGTCGTAAAAGGCGACTAAGGTAAGTTGACCCGCCGTGTGGTAGGTATATTGATAAGAGGTTGGAGTGTCTTACATTAGTTATATTCATCATTCATTCTTCTGCTCTTATCCAACTCTAAGTGGTGTTAGCAAAACATTTATAAACATGTTATAAACATGTTGTCACATGATTTGGTCTTTTACGAACGGACGCCATTTAATTTATACAATGTAAGGTTCTCAATGCCACAACGTTTCGTTTAATATGTACTTCTAATTATTACACAAACTTTTTAGTTACAGTAGCTACCTGAGCAATAATTGACTTGTTGCCAAACAATTACATAAATTCATGGTTACGAATTAATACATAACAAGATTTAAATCAATATCACATTCCTTACCTTTGTTTCTGCACTAATCTGACAGGTGTTACTATCAAAATTTGACCTTGGCGTTTTGCAATAGGTCAGTTTGTTAGCGAACGGGTTTTTAAAAGCCCTTTCATAATACTCTTAAGTTCTGGGGCCCTTAACGGTGCATAATTATGTATAGGTATGTATTAGAAATTATTAAGTTATCTTATAATCTTCATTTCAAAAGAGATTTACATCTAAGGAACTTTACATAAGTATTTTCAGCCTTAATTATAACAATGTCTGAAATTTGCCATAAAAAGAAAAGATAAATTGTCAAGCATAGAATCTTTTTTTAAAGAAGAAATAAACACGTTCGCGAAAGTAAGGAAGATAATTTGAGTTTGGGACGAGCAAGGGAATCGCTTTTGGGAAAAAAGAGTTGGGTGGATAAATCAGGAGTAAGATTTAGTTTGGACAGAAATTAAATAGGAATGTGGATGGATACGTGATAAAAGGAAAGCCAAAAAAGAGATGGTAGAATTGTGTGAAGTATGACATGCATATTAAAGGAGTAGCGCCAGAGTTGACGAATGATAGGAGAGAATGAAAGCGAAACATTATGCCGACGCCAATTAAAGTACAATAACTGCAGAAGAATGTATATAGATTCTAAATCTCATCTAAAAAGAGGAGATGTAACAGAGATTATTTAAAGCAAAGCAAAATACATAAAAAATGTGCGATGTAAATTATTGTTTAACGGAAACTAGAGTTTATTACAAATAGTTTTTGTTTAAATTGCGTAAAGAAGGAAATTGTCGTAACTTATTGTTAAACATATTTATTACATATTACTATCGATAAATTATTTTAAACACGCAATATTACGATGAAAAATGATACAGGTCGTAAAATAATGGAAACAATAGCGTGCAAAACTGTTGTTACGAGTATGTAGGAGAAATCTCTGGATATAATTTTTTGCCTTGAGAATAAGTTACAGGAAAAGCGATATAACCTCTCTGGTTACTTACCAATATTCGTTATATTAGGTAACTGTGATAGCCCAACAATGAGATTGTGCGACTCTTTAGAGGAGTCACGGTTTCAAACCCCGGACAGACAACGTTGTTTCTGTTAAAACTGATGTGTCTAATTGATTAGTGTAATTTATCACCCGCTTTTCATTGGAGAAAAACATCGCGAGGAAACCTGTATATGTCTACAGAATTCTAGGGATATGTGTAAGCTATCAACCTGCATTGGAGCATCGTGGTACGTCTTACGTAGGTACGTAGTTCCAATCCTTCTCCTCCTTAATCCTTCCAAAAACGGAGAGAGGAGGCCTATGCCCAGCAGTGCGATAGTAACAGACCATTACTTTACTCGTACTATACCATTCGTTATATTTAGCTGGGACCGTTTTTTCTATTTTTACCTGCATATGACACCTAATCGTTTATATCTGACGTACGCCTACCACTGACGTCACTGGTGACGCATTTAACCAGTATAAATTATTTAGAACCAGACTCCAGAATAAAGAAGCTCCTCACAATATGTGCCGTGTGAAACAACACTTCTGTATCTTGCCCTTAATCTAACAAATAAGCAAGAACTTCTTGAGATATTGGTCGAGGCTCTTCGCAAGAGAACCGTATACCAATATAACAATAAGAACAATTATTGTAGATGCAATGACGCTGATGTCATGAGCTATAGGAGCTTGTAACCTGCAGGCGAGGCCCAAGTTAAGCGGTTAGCCTATAGATATTTACTTATTTTTTTATTTTCAGCTTTTTGTTCTTATTATTGTTATTCGAAACTTAATGTTATATTACGTATTAGCTGCTACAAGCTTTAAAGTATAAAACACTTCAGATGATAAGTTCTTAAATACAATCACGAAATCAATAAACTTTATTGGGACTTCACACATTCTACGCAAATCAATCATTCTTAACATTTCTGCAAAATGCGATTATATTTACTAATGATTTCAAAATGTGTCGTTTGAACAAAAAACCAACAATGTCTTTCATAGGTTACTAGGTAATAACCGCAGCAATCAAGAGTGAGTTATGTCTAAAGAATGCCTTATGAGTGACCGCAACAGTATTTGAAGCCCCAGTTATGTGTAACGGGCCTTGATGATACGGTAATGGTCAAACTACCCATCGCGTGTTATAAGTTGGTGGTCGAAATGTGACATAGATAAGATAAAAAATAGAAGGGACACATAGTATTTTTTGTTTATTCATACTTTTTCGGGTCCATTAGCGCAGCAGGTAGTGATCCTGGTGTTGGTTCTTCAAGCCTTCCTTTGCTTGCGCTAAGTAAACGGTGAAAGTTATTCATAAATCATGTATTACAAAATTGTTCCCCTCTAAAAGTTCTAAATAAAAGTCCGCGGCAGCCTATGTCTAGCTTTTAAGGTTAACCCACTTTAAGCATTTTTATGGTTATCGAAATACTATATTACGGTTTAAATCTTAACCGGAATAACATGTAGGCTATAGAAATCCTGTTAACTCTACAGGAATAGACAGGAATAAACACTTAAAAGCGCCACCTATTATCAACTAATCACGCGAAAACAAATCACGCGGACCACAGTACACTAGTAAAGTAGTAGACACTAAACTAGTAAACAATATTATACTATATGTATACCAATGCAATATACCTATATTGACTCTCTTACAGATAATTCTTAGCTTATTCTTGGAGTCAAAGACCTGACTTCTGTTATTTTGTGCAATTCAGACATATAACGTCCGGCGTCATATTAGCTTATATGGCGATTGTTTTGGATATTTTGCACAGGAAGTGGTAATTTACTGAAGAGTACAGTGATTACGTTCATGATTCACGATCAACGTCATTCATCAGACCTTTTGTCAACCGCAATATTGTACTCATTATTAGTAATTTGGTGATTGTTGCGAAGATTTTATGGACTACAAAAGTAATGTAAGAATTATTTTGCTTGAATCAAAAGTAATAATGAAATTATTTGCTATAATTCCCGACGCTATTATCGCCTATTATCGCACAATAAATTTTATGATTACTTTTGTATATGTAACGCCTAATTCTTTAAATGATTAGCTTTAATCAGTTTTTTTTTAAACCTATGTAATGCCGAGTGTAGGGAGCTGTTTAATCTTATACCTTATACATCCAGGATTCTTATCCGTAAACTAAATAATGCCTATTATCTATATCCTGATGATATCTCGGTACGGAGCAAAATGGTTGAGCTTGTCGTAGGGAGTGTGTGCAGTACTTGAGTAGCGTGGTGGTGTTGATTTTTGGTATATATGGTTACTTTTTGGACGCCTGTGATTTTTGTGTGCCATCAATATCATAATGGCGGATTCGGCGTAATAGCATAACAGACAGACAATTGCATTTATTATTTTAGTATGAAGTGTGTGATTGGAGTTATCTATACTAACATATAAAGCTGAAGAATTTTGTTTGTTTGTTTGAACGCGCGCTAATCTCAGTAACTACTAGCCCGATTTGAAAAATTCTTTAAGTTTAAGATAGTCCATTTATCGAAAAAGGCTATAGACTATATAACATCACTAAAGTAAATAGGAGAGGAGGAATATTAAAAAATATTACGAAAACGGCAAAATTTAAAGCTCACCTTGCGTGCGGTAAGTAAATGGTAAAAGTTATTCGAAAATCATCTATTACAAAATTGTTTTCCTCTAAAAGTTTTAAATAATAATAGTCCGCGACAGCATATGTCTAGCTTTTAAGGTTAAACAACTTTAATCATTTTTGTGGTTATCAAAATATTATATTACTGTTTTAATCTTGCTTCTGGCGAGCCGCTGGCGATTTTAAAATTTTAAAATATATTGTAAGCACTTGGTTACTGCACTTGATGTATATCTTGTTTGAGTTGATCATAATGCGTTCCCACCTTTATCAGTAATGCAGTCAACACAAATGAGATAGTTAGGCCATCATGGATCATTAGTGATTGTTTTATCTTAAAATATGACAGACATTCCTAATAGCTTGCGAAGGTCATCTCGCAATCGCTGTGTACCCGTGTGTATTTCGTTGACCAATTCAACCTAGATTTAATTGATGTAATATGTTCATTTCATTTAAATAATGTATGTTGTAAAGCTAATAAAATTTGTAAATGTTTAGCTACTAGAATTTTAATATAATAATTAAATATAACTGACATAAGATAAATATAAATTGCAAAGGACAAAAAGCGATAAAACTAAACGATTTCCTCTCATAAAATTATTATAGTTTTAGTAAGGAAGGGAAGCCATAGGGAGTTCTGTAAGTGACAGTGTCACAATAAATAATGCGAGGAAAGATGGAACTAGTATACTTCATCTTTGTCCAATCACAGATAAAAAGAGATACAGATAGATACACCCTGATTTACTTTCTCTTTGTTTCTCTTTATTGTAATATAGCACATTATAGGCTGACTTTCTTAGTAAATAGCGGCCTGCTACTATTCAACTGCTGAGAATAGGCATCTCACTTTTTGGAGAGAAGGTTTGGAGCTATACCTACCACGCTGCTCCAGTGCGGATTGGTAGGTTACACATATCTCCAGAATTCTCTAGAGATATGCAGGTTTCACGATGTTTTCCTTCACCGAAAAGCGTATGATAAATTGCAATTATCAATTAGACACATTAGTTTTTAACAGAAAAACTCATTGGTGTCTGCCCGGGTTTGAACCCGTGACCTCCTCGAAAGAATCGCACGGGGTTACCGCTGGGCTACCACAGCTGACTTCCTTACTTTAAGTATAATCTCAATGTTATAGTTAAGAAATACTGGTGGATAAACTAATTTAATAAGCTTTATTTTAATCTGACTGATCCGTTAGCTTCAGGGGTCACAGGTAGAATCCTGCCAAGAGCCAACATTTTCTAAAAAAAACAAGTATTAAGTTACTTACTGGGGACAGATGACCGTGTATGTAGTAGCCGTAATATTTGTTTGAAAAAATCTTTAAAATAGGTATTTCATACCGTAACAAAAATAAAATTATTTTGGTAGTTATGTGCAATGTGTTCTTATCGACTTTTTTAGATAGATTAACACATGTAAAGCATGAAATATACCTTTAATCTTTAGTATTTAAATGAGTTAATCTTGAATGTATATATATATTTTTGGAATCTCGGAAACGGCTCCAATGATTTCCCTGAAATTCAGCATGTAGGGGGTTTTGGGGGAGCAAAATCGATCTAGCTAGGTTTTATTTACAAAAATATCGTTTTATCCCTGTTTTTGGGCATTAAAAAATACTAAAATTTATATTGAATTGAAGTTTTGCCATTAACCGTCAAGTCAGCGTAGCTTATTCGGGGAACGGGTGGTCCCGAGAAATGAAAATACCTAGGATCAAGCCCCACCCACCCTATTATTTTTTCTTTTTTTTTTGAAGTTTCTTTTTTTTGTTTTGTAAAAAAATACCGGATCACCCAGATATTAATTTTAAACCAAGAATTGAAATGTTTGGTTTCGAACTCGATTTTTGTAATTTCAACACCATACATTTTATTGATCATCGCTTAAATAAATTATGACTATAAACCATTTCTATCTTCATTCTGTAATGATTCAGTGCGTTGACTTTTTAAAAGATAATACTACGTTGGGCGTTCAATGATTCGACTGATCTTTATTTATAGTTATAATTATATATGCACGTCGTAAATCTTAAATTTACTATCACGGATTATAAATATGTATATCGCCATTGTTTCTGATACGATTATAAATCCCGGTCGTCCTTGAATCGCGTCCACATCTGATACGTGATCTCGATTATAATGAGACGTTAATTTACAAGGACTCTTCATATACACTTGTAGTTTACTAAATCTGATTACTTTTTATCTGATTATATATTTTTTTAATTTTGATACGGAGATTTTTGACGTGTATAAGAGGCAATAATTAAAAAAGAAATGATTTTTTTTATTACTGGATTATTTTTATTTTTTTTAATTACAGCAGTTATATCTATCTAAAAATACTTACACGCTAGGACTACAAATCATGCCCACGTGGAATGGTACCAAGAAAGCTGGCAGCGTTTCCGCGCTGAAACGCTAAGCTGATTCTTTGTGCCAAAAAGGAGCCAGCCCTCTGAAGAGGCAATTAACCGAGTTACCCCTGGAACATTTACAGATTTTACTTATACAATGGTAGCGATGATACTGCAAATGTTAAAACTGCGTTGCAGATATCAACGCCCGACTCCGATATTTAATTACAAAGTTCCAGACAAAAGAAACTACTAAATACAAATAAAATAAACTATAATTAAATATTCATACAATTTGTCGCGAGAGTGTACGAGACTGTGTGAATGAATATGTGCGTTTGTGTATGCGTGTGTATATGTTTGTGTCCGTGTATGTATGTGTGTATGTATGGAAGAGAAAGAACAATGAATAGTTTAAGGATAGAATATATGAATTAATAAAGAAAGATATTCATTTATTCATTTGTGAGGAAGAATTTGTTTGTTTGTTTGAACACGCTAATCGCAGGAACTACTGGACCGATTTGAAAAATTCTTTCAGCGTAAGATAGTCCATTTATTCAGGAAGTCTACTAGTATCATAGTACATCACACTAAGATATAGTGCGAAAACGGCAAAATCACGGCTTTCCTCGCGTGCGCTGAGTAAGCGGTGGAACCGCTAGCGGATTACTTATAAATGAAATACATATAGATTGAAGCGACATTATAAATTATACAACTATCATATAATGTATAATAATATTATGAATTATTACTAATAACTACATGTATAATATTGTGTGCTTAGATAAGATTTATTGGCGCTTGACCGTTCCGGTCGATGTGAAAAGTGCCATAAACCGTCCTTTTTTCGACCGTTGCCAATGGAATTCGAGACAAAAACTCTTGTAAAAAGTTACCACACGTGGCATCGGGATGTTAAGCCAATACTTACCTCGGTATTCAGCTTATGTTGTATGAATTAGTCGCATTTTAGTATGGTTGTACATGGGCGCCGTAAGGATTATTTTCAGGGGGTGCATGAAGAGGAGAATATTATTTTTAAGGGGGTGCATCATAATCTACACATATTATCAACCAATTTAAAATGCAAACCAAAAGTTTACGCTAGTTTAATATGGTAAAAAATATTTAATTTTTCTATGTACTTTCTTCCCGGACACAATGTTCCGGGTAAAGTTGGACCTTGCTTGCCCTTACCCTTGAAAACTATTCATATATAAAACTCTTTTAGTCACATGGTTTTTAACAAAGTAATGTCTAATTCTATAAATGATTTTATGTACAAATATTTGCAAAACTAATCAAACAAAACTAAGATATCTAATAAATATTATCTTAATATTTTCATTCGTTTTGTATTATGGACCTCCGCAAAGTTATGCATAATTCTATAAATTATCTACAACTATTTGATGCGTGGAAGGATATCTTTTTCTATACAGCGTTAATACAAAAACTATTTCTACATCAATTCGCCTACCATTTTAAAAGCTTTTATTCAACTTGCAATGTATGTATATAAAGGTGGAATTGCAAATAAAATTTGACCCACTTCCCGGTATCCGATCGAGGTGAAATTTTATATATGAATCCAGTCCCGATGACAATGCATGTTTATGATAAGCATGATCTGATGCTGCTGTCAGGATGGGCTCCAGACGAGAAAACAGTAGGGACATGAAATTTTGGTAAAAGCTTTTTTCAAAGCATTTTTAATTGAGTAGTTGATTTGAGAATAAAGTGCATAGAGCTTTTACTGTATACATGACATTGAAACAATTGCACTGCGCAATTATATTGTTTTATTTTTCTTTATATTATGAACCCTTACATTAACTGGGGTCTAAGTAATTGCGACAAACATGATGCCAGACAAAATAAGACAAGCCATGACGAATTAGATACTCTCAGGGTTGTCATTATTTTAATTAGGCTCATGTTTATAATATAGATCTGCCCGTGGCTTCGCCTGCGAATAAATCAACATCATCAAAGTTTGTCACACACTTTTGTCTCCTAAATCTTAACCTAGCGAGAATTCTTCGATAAAAAGTAGTCAACTAGTAGCTCCACAACATCCTCTATATATATCTATATCTTTCAGAGAAAGTACCATAAAATCGGTTTACCCATATTAGACAAAGGATTTGTCGACAATCGAACTATCTTTTAGTAAAAACCCCACCTAAATCCGTTCCATAGAAAAAATATATTACATACAGCTTTTGGAGACATTGTTTTATAATATGTATAGAAGATAAATAGAATGGCGCGTTGGCGCGGGTGAAAATTCTTTGAGTGTAATTTAGTCCATGTATCGAGGAAGGCTATAGGCTATATAACATGAAGCTAAGATGAGGAGAGGAGCGGCAATAAAAAATAGTACGAAAAGACCAAAATTTAAAGCTTTCCTTGCGTGCGCTGAGTAAACAGTGATAGTTATTTAAAAATCATGTATGTATGTATGCCATGTAACGACAGCATATGTCTAGCTTTTAAGTTTAATCCACTATAACCATTTTTATAGTTATCAGAAGACTATATTACGGTTCTAATCTTTACACGCAGGTGGTGCCGCTGGCGATTGCTAGTTATCAATAAACATATAAACATATATTTAATATTAATTTGTTTATTATCAGCTTTTAAAAATGTTCAACATTTTAATAACTTGACAGCCCTAGATTCGTCTTGATTGATTGCAGATGGCTAAACTAACTGCGTCAATGGGTAAATCGTTGATTAATTCGACGTATTCTTGATAGATCCACTGTAACTAATTACAAACTAACTAACGCCAGTAAATCATACAATGATATCTAGGTAACTTGAACAAGCATCACATATTTAATCATCATCACTCTCCTGCTAATCCCGCTCTAAGTGGGGTCGCCACAACATGTTATAAACATGTTGTCATATGATTTGTTGGTAAGAAAGAGACGTGACATTACGGTTTTAACTAAATTACGTTGAAGTCGCCAAAAGTAAAAAAATCGCCTGCTGGGAGCTTTAATTGCGTGCGCCGCGTTGACTAATAAAGATACAGTAAAGTAATGTACTAGATAATTGTAGATCTACGAGAGTGCATGTCTCTATATCTTATGATTCACAATAACTACTTTTATGGTCAAAATTTCAATTCCGGAAAATTTGTGACACTTTGATGTCAACTGGGTGTAGCCGCTGGTATTGATCGCGTGCGCCGCGTTAACTAATAGAGATACACTAAAGTTATGTACTAGATAATTGTAGATCTACGAGAGTGTCTCTATCTCTTATGATTCACATAATCATCATCATCATCTTCCTGTACTTATCCCACTCTAAGCGGGGTCGGCACAACATGTTATAAACATGTTGTCACATGATTCGGCTACGTATTTTACGACCGGCCGCCTGCCTGACATCAACTTACCATAGTCGTATTTTACGACACCTCGGTAAGAAAGAGGGTGGTCTATTCTACTTAACCGGATACCACACGGTGGGTCAACTTACCTTAGTCGCCTTTTACGACACCTCGGTAAGAAAGAGGGTGGTCTATTCTACTTAACCGGATACCACACGGTGGGTCAACTTACCTTAGTCGCCTTTTACGACACCTCGGTAAGAAATGAGGGTGGTACTATTCTACTCAGCCGGATACCACATATGTTCAAAATTTCAATTTCGGAAATTTTTTGAGCCGCATTAATGTCCAACCGTATAGCCGCTGGTATATCTAAAACGATATAAACCAGACATATTATGGGACAAACTAAAACAGTGGCAGCTGGGATGCATCAAATGACTAACACGAGATATGGTGCCTAAAAATATATCGACGCGTGGTCTTTTTCCATCTGGGCTTTACCCGTGTCGCAATCCGCGACATACATTGCTTCTCTCATTCTCTTATCTCGCATAATTTATAGAATTAGGCGTTACTTTGCTGAGATCCATAATACAAAAATAATAATAAAATTATTTTGCTAAAATCCCTGATGGAGTAAAAAAGAAAATATATATAATGCTAAATGCAGAGTGGACAATCTGTTATCATACCTGATACATGCAGGATTCGTGAAAATACATGCACAAACCTTCCACCACAATACACAAGCACTTATACACATTCACTATCACAATGTATATCAGTTATGAAAACGGATTGTCCACTCTACATTTAGCATTATATATATTTCTATTTTACTTCATCACCGAATAGCAAAATAATTTTATTATTACTTTTGTCTCTTATCTCGGTTAAATGAATATTCGGAAATGTTAATAAAATTTATTACTAAATAGCAAATTTATATTAGTCTTAACAGTTCAACGTATTCAAACCCTTTTTTTTTTTTTAACGGGGGGGAAATCTTCAAAAAGATACCAGAACTCTTAGGGGTGAGATCCGGTTATGTGGGATTTCTACCCACTAAAACCCCCTCGATGGACAGCCTCCGCACTAGCAGAGAGGCCCCGGGATCTCTGACGAACTGCACCGAGGTCTCTCTAGTGCCGTGCACATCGTGCTCTACAAAATATAAAATATAGTACGGAGCTTGTGTCCGTAACAAGCTCCGTTTCCTCTCGGGGTCGAAAGGAACGGCCACACGTATTCAAACCCTAGGTAAGGTTAGTTCCCTATTAAAATTTATCTTATCCCACTCTATGTGGGTTTGGCACAATATGTTTTAAACATGCAGTTAGGTGATTTGGCTAGTTAATCTACGACCGGCCGACCTGACGTCAACTTACGTCGACTGAAACTAAAAATGAGGGTGGTATATTCTACTTAGCTGGATACCGCACGACGAGTCGACTAACCTAAGTCGCCTTTTACAACACCTCGGTAAGAAATGAGGGGTCTATTCAACTCAGACTTCAAGTCGAAATATATATACCTCACACTAAAAAAAGAATCGGCTAACGGCTAATAACAAGCAAAGTTAAAAATGCTTTTAAGAGAGCTTCGAACAACCATTGAGGGGTTCCTTCATCTGAAGCCAATCCTAGCAGCAGTCATGCTTATAACAAACTTGCATTGTCATTGAGACTGGCCAGTATATAAAATTTTAGCTCAATCGGACCCCGAGAAGTAGGTCAAATTTAACTTGCAAGATTCCATCTTCATATACATTCACGGCAAGTTGAATAAAAGCATTGAATAACTCTATGGTTACGACTCATCGAAACACACGCAATATAATTGTTATGTATAATTTATATCTATGCCCTAAATGTGTCATGTGGCTGAGTCAGGCGGGAGTATAAAGCTGTATTGAGGGGATTTTTGACACTCAGTTAAATGTCTGTAAAGATCACTATATACTAGTGGTATCTGAAATTCATTTGCGCTCACTGAATTGTTTAAGTACCCTCAATAACTAAAAATCGGTTTTATTTATCTTATAATTAGCTTTTACCCGCGACTTCGTTCGCGTGAACTATTGTTGCGTGATAGGTTGATAATAGATGGCGCTTTTAAGTGTCATTCAATTACTTTAGAATTAACAGGATTTCTGTAGCCTATATGTGTGGTGTATAAGGAATAATTGTGCCAAATTTCACCGATATTGGTTCAGCGGATTCGCCGTGAAAGAGTAACAAACATACATCCATACTCACAAACTTTCGCATTTATAATATTAGTAGGATAGTATGATACAGGTAATTCACCTTCCGTTTAATATTACGTAGGTATTATCATAGTAGTAGTAATATAGTATTACATAACAAATTAATAATCTAACAAAACCCTTACCCTTAAAATACCCTGACATGACATTCAGACTCACAAAATAAATGAACAGCAATTATTTTAATATAAAGGTATTGAAAACAGAAATATAATTTTAGGGAATAGCACTGAACTCTTCATAAATGTAAACCCTTCAACAAATATTAAACCAGCGCAGATCTCTAACCCAGGACTCTTAAATGGTCGTTAGAAACTCGGTAGGTTAGGTTAAGACAAATTACATCACATCAAACATGATGACAAAAGATTGTGAGGAATCCCTGTACATGTCTAGAAATATTCTAAAATATAAATACCCTATCAATCAGTCCTTTGCTCTTGTAGTAAAGGAAGTCTACGGCTTGTAGCTTATAATTTTTTTAAACATATTTTAATGATCCAAATTAAATTTACACTCCTCGTATATGTAGGGCTAATGCTACCATAATATGATTCTTTTTAAAAAGTTAACTTGTAAAGTAATTTTAAAAAAGAAAAAACGCTTTGCATAAACACTTCCTCCATGTTT
Source organism: Morpho helenor (assembly GCA_029227775.1). Classification (NCBI taxonomy): domain Eukaryota; kingdom Metazoa; phylum Arthropoda; class Insecta; order Lepidoptera; family Nymphalidae; genus Morpho; species Morpho helenor. The sequence goes on along the minus strand of JARGCU010000022.1, from coordinate 11,140,248 downwards.
TATCTTTAAATCGCTGTACATATTCCGATTAAAACCCCGTGAAGTATTTTGGGCCGCTGGCAACCATTTCGGGCCCACGCATTTAATAAGGAAGATATATTACAAAGATTATAATCTCCACTAAATATACTCCTTACAACCTATAAAAATTAATCAACTTGATGCGTTTTCGTTTTTAACTTCGTTACGCGTGCTTTAGGCTAATTACAAACGAAATTCATTAGCCCGGAATCACTTACGTATGTTAGAGTAAACTCTGATATGACGATAATTTATAGACTTAAGCGTTAATTTGCAAAGATCCATAACACAAAAGGTATAAAGATATACTTTTCCTGCATATATCGGGTATTAAAACTAATAGTCCACTGTACATTTAGCGTTATACATGTAACTCAATTATAATCACGGATTATAGAAAACTCAATTTATTATTACTTTTGTCTGCTATTTTTTAGATTTAAATGATAATATGCTATTATCCCTAATAGCTCGAATTCAACCATCTATGGTTGGAGGACATATTTTCCTTTATTGTCCTATAAATTTTTCGTTCTGGCAAACTATTTTATATAGTGTCGTATAGCTTTTTTAATAGAAAAAATAGTTTATAGAGCTAGATTAGATAGGGAAGCTAGCCCAAAATGTGTTCTATTATAATGAAAAGAAATAAAGAGAAAGGAAATGAGACTGTATATATCTGGCTCTCATTTTTATGTTTGATTAGACAAAGATAAGTATCATCATCTATCATAATCATTATCTATTATGACATCATAATCATTATCTATTATGACACTTTCACTACACTCCATATGGCTCTCGTATTTTTTAAGTATAACTCTATGAAAAAACAATACACAGTGATAGTGACAGAATAACATTTAATTTTCACCTGTTCACTAGTGCGTAGTCAGCCTTTAATATGTAATCAAAATATTATATTAATTTCAAAGGATCAACTAAACTTAATAGAAAGTGGGGTTTAATGAGGTCAACATTTTCTCTGTTTATTTTATAGTGTATAAGTAAAATGTAACAAACAAACAAGCGGATATCTAGACTTCAGATTATCTTTAGATTGACCCAACAGATGATCCTGTAAACTCTGGTGCGATCGGAGTATTTTTTACTGTAATTCATGTATCTTTGAATTAAACCCTGCGAAGCGGGGTGGACATACTAGTAATCATGCTAGAAATTATATAAAGACTAGAATATACTTCGTTCACGTTAACTTAAATTTTAAAATACCAACACAAATATGTAGTGATTTTTTGAATCAATTTGAAATTTTATTATAGTACGTTTAAGAACGTGATATAAGCTGCAATTGTATTAAATTTTAATCAATACTTTTCTAACAGATTAATGTGACAGTGTTACAGAAGGACGGACAGGCTCTCGCATTTATAATATAAGTAATAAACAAATGCTTCATCAGTTTAAACAGATTTTTTGGTACATAAACGTTTAATGCAAATTGAAATACATAACTCAAAAGTTTTATTAGTTTTGTAACATTTTTGTTACTTTGTTTTAAAGATATCCGTTCTGATCACATTTATGATGAAGATTTAATTGTTTTCGTTTTTTAGTTTATTTCGTGTATGAGTCAACATTCATCGGATATATAAACTAATGAATCAATACATTGGCATTGTTAGTATAAGACATAAATAATAGTTCAGATGTGTGAATGTTTAACCTACATGAGTTTCCATTATTTATCATTCATAATTTTCCCTTCCTTTTCCTACTCTAAGTTGATATGTTTTTCTCTTCCATTCTCTCCTACCATTCGTTAACTCTGGCACTTCTCCTTTTATATGCATGTCATACTTCACAAAATCCATCCGTTAATCTCCATTATTATTGGTTATATTTTTATAAATAACGTAATAGAATTTATATTATATATGTATTTGCATATTTCAAACTCCATAATGTTCCTTTTTTCACAATCTCTTAAAATTTGTCTCTCACAAGATAAATAATCGTCAACCTTTCCAAAAGATCAATATCATAACTAAGATGGGAACTCAAACCGCTGTCTTTAGAAAAGCAACTTAGCGTTTACCACCAAAGTACAATAGTTTCACAATCTTATACATGCACCCTTTAAGTAAAAGTTCGGGGCCATATGTGTTATTGAAAGAAATCAGGACAAACAAATCTTAGAATCGTATGAGTCGATCCTAAATTTAAAACATAAAACAACTAATATTAAAAAAAAATTAAGATTATTAAGACTTAATAATTTTCACTTCATTTCATTTCGTTTCGTTTCGTTTCGTTTCGTTTCGTTTCGTTTCGTTTCGTTTCGTTTCGTTTCGTTTCGTTTCATTTCATTTCGCAGGTTGCTCATTGGTTCAGACTAAATAATTTAGTACTGAACTCAAATAAAACAAAATGGATAGAATTTGTATTACCTAATGCTGCTAAAACAGCAACTAGACTTTTTATAAATAATGTTTCACTAAAAACAGATAATGCAACTGTATTTTTGGGAATGACTTTGGATACAAAACTCCAATGGAGCACACACATAACAACTCTTGCAGGAAAACTCAGTTCAGCGACCTATGCCGTTCGAAAGATTAGGCAGTTTACTGACGTCGAAACGGCAAAACTTGTTTATTTTGCTTACTTCATTGCCATAACAGCAGTTTAAAAACACTATTAAGGAGAGGCTGATACAGAAAGCCTACTTACTATACTGTAGAGGATTATTTAGACGATAAAAATGCGTGGATATAAATATTGTTCGACCCTGTACAAGATAGAAACATTAAATGTAACTAGCATTAAGAATTGTATTTTTTAAAAAGAGCAACCACCGAGTTTCTTGCCGGGTCTTCTCGGTAGGAACAGCTTTCCGAACCAGCAGTAGATATGACGATTCAAAAGCACTTGTTTACAAGTTTATTTGAATAAAGAATATTTTGAATTTGAATTTGATTTTGAATTTGGATTTGGATTTGGATTTGGATTTGGGTTTGCGTTTGCGTTTGCGATTGCGTTTGCGTTTGCGTTTGCGTTTGCGTTTGCGTTTGGATTTGGATTTGGATTTGGATTTGGATTTGGATTTGGATTTGGATTTGGATTTGGATTTGGATTTCGATTTCGATTTCATTTCGCAGGTTGCTCATTGGTTCAGACTAAATAATTTAGTACTGCACTCAAATAAAACAAAATGGATAGAATTTGTATTACCTAATGCTGCTAAAACAGCAAATAGACTTTTTATAAATAATGTTTCACTAAAAACAGCTAATGCAACTGTATTTTTGGGAATGACTTTGGATACAAAACTCCAATGGAGCGCACACATAACAACTCTTGCAGAGAAACTCAGTTCAGCGGCCTATGCCGTTCGAAAGATTAGACAGTTTACTGACGTCGAAACGGCAAAACTTGTTTATTTTGCTTACTTCATTGCCATTACAGCAGTTTAAAAACACTATTAAGGAGAGGCTGATACAGAAAGCCTACTTTACTGTTGAGGATTATTTAGACGATAAAAATGCGTGGATATAAATATTGTTCGACCCTGTACAAGATAGAAACATTAAATGTAACTAGCATTAAGAATTGTATTTTTTAAAAAGAGCAACCGCCGATTATCTTGCTGGGTCTTCTCGGTAGGAACAGCTTTCCGAACCAGCAGTAGAATTGACGATTCAAAAGCACTTGTTTACAAGTTTATTTGAATAAAAAATATTTTGAATTAGAATTTGAATTTGGATTTGAATTTGAGTTTGAGTTTGAATTTGAATTTGAATTTGAATTTGAATTTGAATTTGAATTTGAATTTCGTTTCGTTTCGTTTCGTTTCGTTTCATTTCATTTCATTTCATTTCGCAGGTTGCTCATTGGTTCAGACTAAATAATTTAGTACTGAACTCAAATAAAACAAAATGGATAGAATTTGTATTACCTAATGCTGCTAAAACAGCAAATAGACTTTTTATAAATAATGTTTCACTAAAAACAGCTAATGCAACTGTATTTTTGGGAATGACTTTGGATACAAAACTCCAATGGAGCACACACATAACAACTCTTGCAGGGAAACTCAGTTCAGCGGCCTATGCCGTTCGAAAGATTAGACAGTTTACTGACGTCGAAACGGCAAAACTTGTTTATTTTGCTTACTTCATTGCCATTACAGCAGTTTAAAAACACTATTAAGGAGAGGCTGATACAGAAAGCGTACTATACTGTTGAGGATTATTTAGACGATAAAAATGCGTGGATATAAATATTGTTCGACCCTGTACAAGATAGAAACATTAAATGTAACTAGCATTAAGAATTGTATTTTTTAAAAAGAGCAACCGCCGAGTTTCTTGCCGGGTCTTCTCGGTAGGAACAGCTTTCCGAACCAGCAGTAGATATGACGATTCAAAAGCACTTGTTTACAAGTTTATTTGAATAAAGAATATTTTGAATTTGAATTTGGATTTGGATTTGGATTTGGGTTTGGGCTTGGGTTTGGGTTTGCGTTTGCGTTTGCGTTTGCGTTTGCGTTTGCGTTTGCGTTTGCGTTTGCGTTTGCGTTTGCGTTTGCGTTTGCGTTTGCGTATGCGTTTGCGTTTGCGTTTGCGTTTGCGTTTGCGTTTGCGTTTGCGTTTGCGTTTGCGTTTGCGTTTGCGTTTGCGTTTGCGTTTGCGTTTGCGTTTGGATTTGGATTTGGATTTGGATTTGGATTTGGATTTGGATTTCGATTTCGATTTCGATTTGGATTTGGATTTGGATTTGGATTTGGATTTCGATTTCGATTTCATTTCATTTCATTTCATTTGAGTTTGGGTTTGCGTTTGCGTTTGCGTTTGCGTTTGAGTTTGCGTTTGCGTTTGCGTTTGCGGTTGCGGTTGCGCTTGCGTTTGCGTTTGCGTTTGCGTTTGCGTTTGCGTTTGCGTTTGCGTTTGCGTTTGCGTTTGCGTTTGCGTTTGCGTATGCGTTTGCGTTTGCGTTTGCGTTTGGATTTGGATTTGGATTTCGATTTCGATTTCGATCATTTCATTTCTTTTCATTTCATTTCGCAGGTTGCTCATTGGTTCAGACTAAAAAATTTAGTACTGCACTCAAATAAAACAAAGAAATAAAGTATTATTTTGCTTTTGGATTTGGGTTTGGGTTTGCGTTTGCGTTTGCGTTTGCGTTTGCGTTTGCGTTTGCGCTTGCGGTTGCGGTTGCGGTTGCGTTTGCGTTTGCGTTTGCGTTTGCGTTTGCGTTTGAGTTTGCGTTTGCGTTTGCGTTTGCGTTTGCGTTTGCGGTTGCGGTTGCGCTTGCGCTTGCGCTTGCGCTTGCGTTTGCGTTTGCGTTTGGATTTGGATTTGGATTTGGATTTGGATTTGGATTTGGATTTGGATTTGGATTTCGATTTCGATTTCATTTCGCAGGTTGCTCATTGGTTCAGACTAAATAATTTAGTACTGCACTCAAATAAAACAAAATGGATAGAATTTGTATTACCTAATGCTGCTAAAACAGCAAATAGACTTTTTATAAATAATGTTTCACTAAAAACAGCTAATGCAACTGTATTTTTGGGAATGACTTTGGATACAAAACTCCAATGGAGCGCACACATAACAACTCTTGCAGAGAAACTCAGTTCAGCGGCCTATGCCGTTCGAAAGATTAGACAGTTTACTGACGTCGAAACGGCAAAACTTGTTTATTTTGCTTACTTCATTGCCATTACAGCAGTTTAAAAACACTATTAAGGAGAGGCTGATACAGAAAGCCTACTTTACTGTTGAGGATTATTTAGACGATAAAAATGCGTGGATATAAATATTGTTCGACCCTGTACAAGATAGAAACATTAAATGTAACTAGCATTAAGAATTGTATTTTTTAAAAAGAGCAACCGCCGATTATCTTGCTGGGTCTTCTCGGTAGGAACAGCTTTCCGAACCAGCAGTAGAATTGACGATTCAAAAGCACTTGTTTACAAGTTTATTTGAATAAAAAATATTTTGAATTAGAATTTGAATTTGGATTTGAATTTGAGTTTGAGTTTGAATTTGAATTTGAATTTGAATTTGAATTTGAATTTGAATTTCGTTTCGTTTCGTTTCGTTTCGTTTCATTTCATTTCATTTCATTTCGCAGGTTGCTCATTGGTTCAGACTAAATAATTTAGTACTGAACTCAAATAAAACAAAATGGATAGAATTTGTATTACCTAATGCTGCTAAAACAGCAAATAGACTTTTTATAAATAATGTTTCACTAAAAACAGCTAATGCAACTGTATTTTTGGGAATGACTTTGGATACAAAACTCCAATGGAGCACACACATAACAACTCTTGCAGGGAAACTCAGTTCAGCGGCCTATGCCGTTCGAAAGATTAGACAGTTTACTGACGTCGAAACGGCAAAACTTGTTTATTTTGCTTACTTCATTGCCATTACAGCAGTTTAAAAACACTATTAAGGAGAGGCTGATACAGAAAGCGTACTATACTGTTGAGGATTATTTAGACGATAAAAATGCGTGGATATAAATATTGTTCGACCCTGTACAAGATAGAAACATTAAATGTAACTAGCATTAAGAATTGTATTTTTTAAAAAGAGCAACCGCCGAGTTTCTTGCCGGGTCTTCTCGGTAGGAACAGCTTTCCGAACCAGCAGTAGATATGACGATTCAAAAGCACTTGTTTACAAGTTTATTTGAATAAAGAATATTTTGAATTTGAATTTGGATTTGGATTTGGGTTTGGGCTTGGGTTTGGGTTTGCGTTTGCGTTTGCGTTTGCGTTTGCGTTTGCGTTTGCGTTTGCGTTTGCGTTTGCGTTTGCGTTTGCGTTTGCGTTTGCGTTTTCGTTTGCGTTTGCGTTTGCGTTTGCGTTTGCGTTTGCGTTTGCGTTTGCGTATGCGTTTGCGTTTGCGGTTGCGTTTGCGTTTGCGTTTGCGTTTGCGTTTGCGTTTGCGTTTGCGTTTGGATTTGGATTTGGATTTGGATTTGGATTTGGATTTCGATTTCGATTTCGATTTGGATTTGGATTTGGATTTGGATTTGGATTTCGATTTCGATTTCGATTTCATTTCATTTCATTTCATTTGAGTTTGGGTTTGCGTTTGCGTTTGCGTTTGCGTTTGAGTTTGCGTTTGCGTTTGCGTTTGCGGTTGCGGTTGCGCTTGCGTTTGCGTTTGCGTTTGCGTTTGCGTTTGCGTTTGCGTTTGCGTTTGCGTTTGCGTTTGCGTTTGCGTATGCGTTTGCGTTTGCGTTTGCGTTTGGATTTGGATTTGGATTTCGATTTCGATTTCGATCATTTCATTTCTTTTCATTTCATTTCGCAGGTTGCTCATTGGTTCAGACTAAAAAATTTAGTACTGCACTCAAATAAAACAAAGAAATAAAGTATTATTTTGCTTTTGGATTTGGGTTTGGGTTTGCGTTTGCGTTTGCGTTTGCGCTTGCGGTTGCGGTTGCGGTTGCGTTTGCGTTTGCGTTTGCGTTTGCGTTTGCGTTTGAGTTTGCGTTTGCGTTTGCGTTTGCGTTTGCGTTTGCGGTTGCGGTTGCGCTTGCGCTTGCGCTTGCGCTTGCGTTTGCGTTTGCGTTGGCGTTTGCGTTTGCGTTTGCGTTTGCGTTTGCGTTTGCGTTTGCGTTTGCGTTTGCGTTTGCGTTTGCGTTTGCGTTTGCGTTTGCGTTTGCGTTTGCGTATGCGTTTTCGTTTGCGTTTGCGTTTGCGTTTGCGTTTGCGTTTGCGTTTGCGTTTGCGTTTGCGTTTGCGTTTGCGTTTGCGTTTGCGTTTGCGTTTGCGTTTGCGTTTGCGTTTGCGTTTGCGTTTGCGTTTGCGTTTGCGTTTGCGTTTGGATTTGGATTTGGATTTCGATTTCGATTTCGATTTCGATTTCGATTTCGATTTCGATTTCGATTTCGATTTCGATTTCATTTCATTTCTTTTCATTTCATTTCGCAGGTTGCTCATTGGTTCAGACTAAATAATTTAGTACTGCACTCAAATAAAACAAAATGGATAGAATTTGTATTACCTAATGCTGCTAAAACAGCAAATAGACTTTTTATAAATAATGTTTCACTAAAAACAGCTAATGCAACTGTATTTTTGGGAATGACTTTGGATACAAAACTCCAATGGAGCACACACATAACAACTCTTGCAGAGAAACTCAGTTCAGCGGCCTACGCCGTTCGAAAGATTAGACAGTTTACTGACGTCGAAACGGCAAAACTTGTTTATTTTGCTTACTTCATTGCCATTACAGCAGTTTAAAAACACTATTAAGGAGAGGCTGATACAGAAAGCCTACTATATTGTTGAGGATTATTTAGACGATAAAAATGCGTGGATATAAATATTGTTCGACCCTGTACAAGATAGAAACATTAAATGTAACTAGCATTAAGAATTGTATTTTTTAAAAAGAGCAACCGCCGAGTTTCTTGCCGGGTCTTCTCGGTAGGAACAGCTTTCCGAACCAGCAGTAGATATGACGATTCAAAAGCACTTGTTTACAAGTTTATTTGAATAAAGAATATTTTGAATTTGAATTTGGATTTGGATTTGGGTTTGGGCTTGGGTTTGGGTTTGCGTTTGCGTTTGCGTTTGGGTTTGGGTTTGCGTTTGCGTTTGCGTTTGCGTTTGCGTTTGCGTTTGCGTTTGCGTTTGCGTTTGCGTTTGCGTTTGCGTTTGCGTTTGCGTTTGCGTTTGCGTTTGCGTTTGGATTTGGATTTGGATTTGGATTTGGATTTGGATTTCGATTTCGATTTGGTTTTGGATTTGGATTTGGATTTGGATTTCGATTTCGATTTGGTTTTGGATTTGGATTTGGATTTGGATTTCGATTTCGATTTCGATTTCGATTTCGATTTCGATTTCGATTTCGATTTCGATTTCGATTTCGATTTCATTTCATTTCGCAGGTTGCTCATTGGTTCAGACTAAATAATTTAGTACTGCACTCAAATAAAACAAAATGGATAGAATTTGTATTACCTAATGCTGCTAAAACAGCAAATAGACTTTTTATAAATAATGTTTCACTAAAAACAGCTAATGCAACTGTATTTTTGGGAATGACTTTGGATACAAAACTCCAATGGAGCACACACATAACAACTCTTGCAGAGAAACTCAGTTCAGCGGCCTACGCCGTCCGAAAGATTAGACAGTTTACTGACGTCGAAACGGCAAAACTTGTTTATTTTGCTTACTTCATTGTCATTACAGCAGTTTAAAAACACTATTAAGGAGAGGCTGATACAGAAAGCGTACTATACTGTTGAGGATTATTTAGACGATAAAAATGCGTGGATATAAATATTGTTCGACCCTGTACAAGATAGAAACATTAAATGTAACTAGCATTAAGAATTGTATTTTTTCAAAAGAGCAACCGCCGAGTTTCTTGCCGGGTCTTCTCGGTAGGAACAGCTTTCCGAACCAGCAGTAGATATGACGATTCAAAAGCACTTGTTTACAAGTTTATTTGAATAACGAATATTTTGAATTTGAATTTGATTTTGAATTTGGATTTGGATTTGGGTTTGAGTTTGGGTTTGGGTTTGGGTTTGGGTTTGGGTTTGGGTTTGGGTTTGGGTTTGGGTTTGGGTTTGGGTTTGGGTTTGGGTTTGGGTTTGGGTTTGGGTTTGCGTTTGCGTTTGCGTTTGCGTTTGCGTTTGCGTTTGCGTTTGCGTTTGCGTTTGCGTTTGCGTTTGCGTTTGCGTTTGCGTTTTCGTTTGCGTTTGCGTTTGCGTTTTGATTTGGATTTGGATTTGGATTTGGATTTGGATTTGGATTTGGATTTGGATTTCGTTTCGTTTCGTTTCGTTTCGTTTCGTTTCGTTGGGTTTCGTTTCGTTTCGTTTCGTTTCATTTCATTACATTCCGCAGGTTGCTCATTGGTTCAGACTAAATAATTTAGTACTGCACTCAAATAAAACAAAATGGATGGAATTTGTATTACCTAATGCTGCTAAAACAGCAAATAGACTTTTTATAAATAATGTTTCACTAAAAACAGCTAATGCAACTGTATTTTTGGGAATGACTTTGGATACAAAACTCCAATGGAGCACACACATAACAACTCTTGCAGAGAAACTCAGTTCAGCGGCCTACGCCGTTCGAAAGATTAGACAGTTTTTTGACGTCGAAACGGCAAAACTTGTTTATTTTGCTTACTTCATTGCCATTACAGCAGTTTAAAAACACTATTAAGGAGAGGCTGATACAGAAAGCGTACTATACTGTTGAGGATTATTTAGACGATAAAAATGCGTGGATATAAATATTGTTCGACCCTGTACAAGATAGAAACATTAAATGTAACTAGCATTAAGAATTGTATTTTTTAAAAAGAGCAACCGCCGAGTTTCTTGCCGGGTCTTCTCGGTAGGAACAGCTTTCCGAACCAGCAGTAGATATGACGATTCAAAAGCACTTGTTTACAAGTTTATTTGAATAAAGAATATTTTGAATTTGAATTTGGATTTGGATTTGGATTTGGATTTGGATTTGGATTTCGATTTCGATTTCGATTTCGATTTCGATTTCGATTTCGATTTGGATTTGGATTTGGATTTGGATTTCGATTTCATTTCATTTCATTTGGGGTTTGGGTTTGCGTTTGCGTTTTCGTTTGCGTTTGCGTTTGCGTTTGAGTTTGCGTTTGCGTTTGCGTTTGCGTTTGCGTTTGCGTATGCGTATGCGTATGCGTATGCGTTTGCGTTTGCGTTTGCGTTTGCGTTTGCGTTTGCGTTTGCGTTTGCGTTTGCGTTTGCGTTTGGATTTGGATTTTGATTTTGATTTGGATTTGGATTTGGATTTGGATTTGGATTTGGATTTGGATTTCGATTTCGATTTCGATTCCAATTTGATTGCGATTTCGATTTGGATTTGGATTTGGATTTCGATTTCGATTTCATTTCATTTCATTTGGGGTTTGGGTTTGCGTTTTCGTTTTCGTTTTCGTTTGCGTTTGCGTTTGAGTTTGCGTTTGCGTTTGCGTTTGCGGTTGCGGTTGCGGTTGCGCTTGCGTTTGCGTTTGCGTTTGCGTTTGCGTTTGCGTTTGCGTTTGCGTTTGCGTTTGCGTTTGCGTTTGCGTTTGCGTTTGCGTTTGCGTTTGCGTTTGCGTTTTGATTTGGATTTGGATTTGGATTTGGATTTGGATTTGGATTTGGATTTGGATTTGGATTTGGATTTGGATTTGGATTTGGATTTGGATTTGGATTTGGATTTGGATTTCGTTTCGTTTCGTTTCGTTTCGTTTCGTTGGGTTTCGTTTCGTTTCGTTTCGTTTCATTTCATTACATTTCGCAGGTTGCTCATTGGTTCAGACTAAATAATTTAGTACTGCACTCAAATAAAACAAAATGGATGGAATTTGTATTACCTAATGCTGCTAAAACAGCAAATAGACTTTTTATAAATAATGTTTCACTAAAAACAGCTAATGTAACTGTATTTTTGGGAATGACTTTGGATACAAAACTCCAATGGAGCACACACATAACAACTCTTGCAGAGAAACTCAGTTCAGCGGCCTACGCCGTTCGAAAGATTAGACAGTTTTTTGACGTCGAAACGGCAAAACTTGTTTATTTTGCTTACTTCATTGCCATTACAGCAGTTTAAAAACACTATTAAGGAGAGGCTGATACAGAAAGCGTACTATACTGTTGAGGATTATTTAGACGATAAAAATGCGTGGATATAAATATTGTTCGACCCTGTACAAGATAGAAACATTAAATGTAACTAGCATTAAGAATTGTATTTTTTAAAAAGAGCAACCGCCGAGTTTCTTGCCGGGTCTTCTCGGTAGGAACAGCTTTCCGAACCAGCAGTAGATATGACGATTCAAAAGCACTTGTTTACAAGTTTATTTGAATAAAGAATATTTTGAATTTGAATTTGGATTTGGATTTGGATTTGGATTTGGATTTGGATTTCGATTTCGATTTCGATTTCGATTTCGATTTCGATTTGGATTTGGATTTGGATTTGGATTTCGATTTCATTTCATTTCATTTGGGGTTTGGGTTTGCGTTTGCGTTTTCGTTTGCGTTTGCGTTTGCGTTTGAGTTTGCGTTTGCGTTTGCGTTTGCGTTTGCGTTTGCGTATGCGTATGCGTATGCGTATGCGTTTGCGTTTGCGTTTGCGTTTGCGTTTGCGTTTGCGTTTGCGTTTGCGTTTGGATTTGGATTTTGATTTTGATTTGGATTTGGATTTGGATTTGGATTTGGATTTGGATTTGGATTTCGATTTCGATTTCGATTCCAATTTGATTGCGATTTCGATTTGGATTTGGATTTGGATTTCGATTTCGATTTCATTTCATTTCATTTGGGGTTTGGGTTTGCGTTTGCGTTTTCGTTTTCGTTTGCGTTTGCGTTTGAGTTTGCGTTTGCGTTTGCGTTTGCGGTTGCGGTTGCGGTTGCGCTTGCGTTTGCGTTTGCGTTTGCGTTTGCGTTTGCGTTTGCGTTTGCGTTTGCGTTTGCGTTTGCGTTTGCGTTTGCGTTTGCGTTTTGATTTGGATTTGGATTTGGATTTGGATTTGGATTTGGATTTGGATTTGGATTTGGATTTGGATTTGGATTTGGATTTGGATTTGGATTTGGATTTGGATTTGGATTTGGATTTCGTTTCGTTTCGTTTCGTTTCGTTTCGTTTCGTTTCGTTTCGTTGGGTTTCGTTTCGTTTCGTTTCGTTTCATTTCATTACATTTCGCAGGTTGCTCATTGGTTCAGACTAAATAATTTAGTACTGCACTCAAATAAAACAAAATGGATGGAATTTGTATTACCTAATGCTGCTAAAACAGCAAATAGACTTTTTATAAATAATGTTTCACTAAAAACAGCTAATGCAACTGTATTTTTGGGAATGACTTTGGATACAAAACTCCAATGGAGCACACACATAACAACTCTTGCAGAGAAACTCAGTTCAGCGGCCTACGCCGTTCGAAAGATTAGACAGTTTTTTGACGTCGAAACGGCAAAACTTGTTTATTTTGCTTACTTCATTGCCATTACAGCAGTTTAAAAACACTATTAAGGAGAGGCTGATACAGAAAGCGTACTATACTGTTGAGGATTATTTAGACGATAAAAATGCGTGGATATAAATATTGTTCGACCCTGTACAAGATAGAAACATTAAATGTAACTAGCATTAAGAATTGTATTTTTTAAAAAGAGCAACCGCCGAGTTTCTTGCCGGGTCTTCTCGGTAGGAACAGCTTTCCGAACCAGCAGTAGATATGACGATTCAAAAGCACTTGTTTACAAGTTTATTTGAATAAAGAATATTTTGAATTTGAATTTGGATTTGGATTTGGATTTGGATTTGGATTTGGATTTCGATTTCGATTTCGATTTCGATTTCGATTTCGATTTCGATTTGGATTTGGATTTGGATTTGGATTTCGATTTCATTTCATTTCATTTGGGGTTTGGGTTTGCGTTTGCGTTTTCGTTTGCGTTTGCGTTTGCGTTTGAGTTTGCGTTTGCGTTTGCGTTTGCGTTTGCGTTTGCGTATGCGTATGCGTATGCGTATGCGTTTGCGTTTGCGTTTGCGTTTGCGTTTGCGCTTGCGTTTGCGTTTGCGTTTGCGTTTGGATTTGGATTTTGATTTTGATTTGGATTTGGATTTGGATTTGGATTTGGATTTGGATTTCGATTTCGATTTCGATTCCAATTTGATTGCGATTTCGATTTGGATTTGGATTTGGATTTCGATTTCGATTTCATTTCATTTCATTTGGGGTTTGGGTTTGCGTTTGCGTTTTCGTTTTCGTTTTCGTTTGCGTTTGCGTTTGAGTTTGCGTTTGCGTTTGCGTTTGCGGTTGCGGTTGCGGTTGCGCTTGCGTTTGCGTTTGCGTTTGCGTTTGCGTTTGCGTTTGCGTTTGCGTTTGCGTTTGCGTTTGCGTTTGCGTTTGCGTTTGCGTTTTGATTTGGATTTGGATTTGGATTTGGATTTGGATTTGGATTTGGATTTGGATTTGGATTTGGATTTGGATTTGGATTTGGATTTGGATTTGGATTTGGATTTCGTTTCGTTTCGTTTCGTTTCGTTTCGTTTCGTTGGGTTTCGTTTCGTTTCGTTTCGTTTCATTTCATTACATTTCGCAGGTTGCTCATTGGTTCAGACTAAATAATTTAGTACTGCACTCAAATAAAACAAAATGGATGGAATTTGTATTACCTAATGCTGCTAAAACAGCAAATAGACTTTTTATAAATAATGTTTCACTAAAAACAGCTAATGCAACTGTATTTTTGGGAATGACTTTGGATACAAAACTCCAATGGAGCACACACATAACAACTCTTGCAGAGAAACTCAGTTCAGCGGCCTACGCCGTTCGAAAGATTAGACAGTTTTTTGACGTCGAAACGGCAAAACTTGTTTATTTTGCTTACTTCATTGCCATTACAGCAGTTTAAAAACACTATTAAGGAGAGGCTGATACAGAAAGCGTACTATACTGTTGAGGATTATTTAGACGATAAAAATGCGTGGATATAAATATTGTTCGACCCTGTACAAGATAGAAACATTAAATGTAACTAGCATTAAGAATTGTATTTTTTAAAAAGAGCAACCGCCGAGTTTCTTGCCGGGTCTTCTCGGTAGGAACAGCTTTCCGAACCAGCAGTAGATATGACGATTCAAAAGCACTTGTTTACAAGTTTATTTGAATAAAGAATATTTTGAATTTGAATTTGGATTTGGATTTGGATTTGGATTTGGATTTGGATTTCGATTTCGATTTCGATTTCGATTTCGATTTCGATTTGGATTTGGATTTGGATTTGGATTTCGATTTCATTTCATTTCATTTGGGGTTTGGGTTTGCGTTTGCGTTTTCGTTTGCGTTTGCGTTTGCGTTTGAGTTTGCGTTTGCGTTTGCGTTTGCGTTTGCGTATGCGTATGCGTATGCGTATGCGTTTGCGTTTGCGTTTGCGTTTGCGTTTGCGTTTGCGTTTGCGTTTGGATTTGGATTTTGATTTTGATTTGGATTTGGATTTGGATTTGGATTTCGATTTCGATTTCGATTCCAATTTGATTGCGATTTCGATTTGGATTTGGATTTGGATTTCGATTTCGATTTCATTTCATTTCATTTGGGGTTTGGGTTTGCGTTTGCGTTTTCGTTTTCGTTTGCGTTTGCGTTTGAGTTTGCGTTTGCGTTTGCGTTTGCGGTTGCGGTTGCGGTTGCGCTTGCGTTTGCGTTTGCGTTTGCGTTTGCGTTTGCGTTTGCGTTTGCGTTTGCGTTTGCGTTTGCGTTTGCGTTTGCGTTTGCGTTTGCGTTTTGATTTGGATTTGGATTTGGATTTGGATTTGGATTTGGATTTGGATTTGGATTTGGATTTGGATTTGGATTTGGATTTGGATTTGGATTTGGATTTGGATTTGGATTTGGATTTCGTTTCGTTTCGTTTCGTTTCGTTTCGTTTCGTTTCGTTTCGTTGGGTTTCGTTTCGTTTCGTTTCGTTTCATTTCATTACATTTCGCAGGTTGCTCATTGGTTCAGACTAAATAATTTAGTACTGCACTCAAATAAAACAAAATGGATGGAATTTGTATTACCTAATGCTGCTAAAACAGCAAATAGACTTTTTATAAATAATGTTTCACTAAAAACAGCTAATGCAACTGTATTTTTGAGAATGACTTTGGATACAAAACTCCAATGGAGCACACACATAACAACTCTTGCAGAGAAACTCAGTTCAGCGGCCTACGCCGTTCGAAAGATTAGACAGTTTACTGACGTCGAAACGGCAAAACTTGTTTATTTTGCTTACTTCATTGTCATTACAGCAGTTTAAAAACACTATTAAGGAGAGGCTGATACAGAAAGCGTACTATACTGTTGAGGATTATTTAGACGATAAAAATGCGTGGATATAAATATTGTTCGACCCTGTACAAGATAGAAACATTAAATGTAACTAGCATTAAGAATTGTATTTTTTAAAAAGAGCAACCGCCGAGTTTCTTGCCGGGTCTTCTCGGTAGGAACAGCTTTCCGAACCAGCAGTAGATATGACGATTCAAAAGCACTCGTTTACAAGTTTATTTGAATAAAAAATATTTTGAATTAGAATTAGAATTTGGATTTGAATTTGAGTTTGAATTTGAATTTGAATTTGAATTTGAATTTCGTTTCGTTTCGTTTCGTTTCGTTTCGTTTCATTTCATTTCATTTCATTTCATTTCGCAGGTTGCTCATTGTTTCAGACTAAATAATTTAGTACTGAACTCAAATAAAACAAAATGGATAGAATTTGTATTACCTAATGCTGCTAAAACAGCAAATAGACTTTTTATAAATAATGTTTCACTAAAAACAGCTAATGCAACTGTATTTTTGGGAATGACTTTGGATACAAAACTCCAATGGAGCACACACATAACAACTCTTGCAGGGAAACTCAGTTCAGCGGCCTATGCCGTTCGAAAGATTAGACAGTTTACTGACGTCGAAACGGCAAAACTTGTTTATTTTGCTTACTTCATTGCCATTACAGCAGTTTAAAAACACTATTAAGGAGAGGCTGATACAGAAAGCGTACTATACTGTTGAGGATTATTTAGACGATAAAAATGCGTGGATATAAATATTGTTCGACCCTGTACAAGATAGAAACATTAAATGTAACTAGCATTAAGAATTGTATTTTTTAAAAAGAGCAACCGCCGAGTTTCTTGCCGGGTCTTCTCGGTAGGAACAGCTTTCCGAACCAGCAGTAGATATGACGATTCAAAAGCACTTGTTTACAAGTTTATTTGAATAAAGAATATTTTGAATTTGAATTTGGATTTGGATTTGGGTTTGGGTTTGGGTTTGGGTTTGCGTTTGCGTTTGCGTTTGCGTTTGCGTTTGCGTTTGCGTTTTGCGCTTGCGTTTGCGTTTGCGTTTGCGTTTGCGTTTGCGTTTGCGTTTGCGTTTGCGTTTGCGTTTGCGTTTGCGTTTGCGTTTGCGTTTGCGTTTGCGTTTGCGTTTGCGTTTGCGTTTGCGTTTGCGTTTGCGTTTGGATTTGGATTTGGATTTGGATTTCGATTTCTATTTCGATTTCGATTTCGATTTCGATTTCGATTTCGATTTCGATTTCGATTTCATTTCATTTCTTTTCATTTCATTTCGCAGGTTGCTCATTGGTTCAGACTAAATAATTTAGTACTGCACTCAAATAAAACAAAATGGATAGAATTTGTATTACCTAATGCTGCTAAAACAGCAAATAGACTTTTTATAAATAATGTTTCACTAAAAACAGCTAATGCAACTGTATTTTTGGGAATGACTTTGGATACAAAACTCCAATGGAGCACACACATAACAACTCTTGCAGAGAAACTCAGTTCAGCGGCCTACGCCGTTCGAAAGATTAGACAGTTTACTGACGTCGAAACGGCAAAACTTGTTTATTTTGCTTACTTCATTGCCATTACAGCAGTTTAAAAACACTATTAAGGAGAGGCTGATACAGAAAGCCTACTATATTGTTGAGGATTATTTAGACGATAAAAATGCGTGGATATAAATATTGTTCGACCCTGTACAAGATAGAAACATTAAATGTAACTAGCATTAAGAATTGTATTTTTTAAAAAGAGCAACCGCCGAGTTTCTTGCCGGGTCTTCTCGGTAGGAACAGCTTTCCGAACCAGCAGTAGATATGACGATTCAAAAGCACTTGTTTACAAGTTTATTTGAATAAAGAATATTTTGAATTTGAATTTGGATTTGGATTTGGGTTTGGGTTTGGGTTTGGGTTTGCGTTTGCGTTTGCGTTTGCGTTTGCGTTTGCGTTTGCGTTTGCGTTTGCGTTTGCGTTTGCGTTTGCGTTTGCGTTTGCGTTTGCGTTTGCGTTTGCGTTTGCGTTTGCGTTTGCGTTTGCGTTTGCGTTTGCGTATGCGTATGCGTTTGCGTTTGCGTTTGCGTTTGCGTTTGCGTTTGCGTTTGCGTTTGCGTTTGCGTTTGCGTTTGGATTTGGATTTTGATTTTGATTTTGATTTGGATTTGGATTTGGATTTCGATTTCGATTTCGATTTCGATTCCAATTTGATTGCGATTTCGATTTGGATTTGGATTTGGATTTCGATTTCATTTCATTTCATTTGGGGTTTGGGTTTGCGATTGCGTTTTCGTTTGCGTTTGCGTTTGAGTTTGCGTTTGCGTTTGCGGTTGCGGTTGCGGTTGCGTTTGCGTTTGCGTTTGCGTTTGCGTTTGCGTTTTGATTTGGATTTGGATTTGGATTTGGATTTGGATTTGGATTTGGATTTGGATTTCGTTTCGTTTCGTTTCGTTTCGTTTCGTTGGGTTTCGTTTCGTTTCGTTTCGTTTCATTTCATTACATTTCGCAGGTTGCTCATTGGTTCAGACTAAATAATTTAGTACTGCACTCAAATAAAACAAAATGGATGGAATTTGTATTACCTAATGCTGCTAAAACAGCAAATAGACTTTTTATAAATAATGTTTCACTAAAAACAGCTAATGCAACTGTATTTTTGAGAATGACTTTGGATACAAAACTCCAATGGAGCACACACATAACAACTCTTGCAGAGAAACTCAGTTCAGCGGCCTACGCCGTTCGAAAGATTAGACAGTTTTTTGACGTCGAAACGGCAAAACTTGTTTATTTTGCTTACTTCATTGTCATTACAGCAGTTTAAAAACACTATTAAGGAGAGGCTGATACAGAAAGCGTACTATACTGTTGAGGATTATTTAGACGATAAAAATGCGTGGATATAAATATTGTTCGACCCTGTACAAGATAGAAACATTAAATGTAACTAGCATTAAGAATTGTATTTTTTAAAAAGAGCAACCGCCGAGTTTCTTGCCGGGTCTTCTCGGTAGGAACAGCTTTCCGAACCAGCAGTAGATATGACGATTCAAAAGCACTCGTTTACAAGTTTATTTGAATAAAAAATATTTTGAATTAGAATTAGAATTTGGATTTGAATTTGAGTTTGAATTTGAATTTGAATTTGAATTTGAATTTCGTTTCGTTTCGTTTCGTTTCGTTTCATTTCATTTCATTTCATTTCATTTCATTTCGCAGGTTGCTCATTGTTTCAGACTAAATAATTTAGTACTGAACTCAAATAAAACAAAATGGATAGAATTTGTATTACCTAATGCTGCTAAAACAGCAAATAGACTTTTTATAAATAATGTTTCACTAAAAACAGCTAATGCAACTGTATTTTTGGGAATGACTTTGGATACAAAACTCCAATGGAGCACACACATAACAACTCTTGCAGGGAAACTCAGTTCAGCGGCCTATGCCGTTCGAAAGATTAGACAGTTTACTGACGTCGAAACGGCAAAACTTGTTTATTTTGCTTACTTCATTGCCATTACAGCAGTTTAAAAACACTAATTACAGAAGTCGGTGTCGGAGGATTCAAGAAAACCCAGATTACTAAAACTAATTTATTTCTATATAAAAATTACAAACTAATTACAAATTAAAATGCATCTTTCCTAGCACGATGCTAAGGAAAGAATATTTTAAACTAATTTATTTTATATAAAAACTACATTCTAACTATAAACTAAAAGTGTCTATCCTAGCTCGATGCTAAGGACAGAATGATTAAATTAAATAGCTATTCCTAAGGGCTGGCGGCAACATATCCGATTACAATGATTTGCCGCCCGGTGACGGCGTCCTATGGTCCAGTTACGCCGACGATGTAAATATCCGCATGGACCCATTATTTATTATAGCAACTATAGAGCACCATTGTTACTTCTATAACACCTCCACCCTCAGTTGGGCAATTATTTTTGAAGCTTCAGATGAGAAAATATTGCTGGTATAGTTAGGAGAAGCTGTTCCTGGCCTCTGATTCTGACTACCTTCATCTGCAGTGGTTCTGTCTTAATTTGCTCTTTATGCGCCAAATATCGTCGTCGCGATGAATATACTGAGTGCAAGTCCACATAATAAGATGTATTGTTGATTGTCGTATGGCAGATGAACTCCTTTGGGGTATTCTTAAGGTTCAACTTCGGCTGAGATATAAGCTTATGATTATGATGACGTAATTTTCTGAGATCAATGGTTTGAAGATTCAGTTCAAATGATTTCTTCTCAACGGTATCCTTACAGTATGTACTATGGTGATATTTGGAAATGACATCACACAGTGTTTCTCGTAGAGTATTTCCAGTGCAATTTTTGACAAGGTTACTGTAGTCATCTTGCAGCCCTTCCCGTTGGATTGATTTACGATGAGAGTTCTTGTACAGTCTGGTAGCTTTCGAAGTTGGTGGTGAAGTTTCTCGATGCAGATGTATCGAACTTCGGGCATTCAGCCTCAATGTACACATATCCTTCTCCATATGTTACCAGGGAAGGTTTAGCAGGGAAGGATTAGGACTTGATTAAATTTATTTGGGGCTATTGATAATTTATAAAAGTCAAATTTTCTTTTGCTAAATATAGGAAGCTTAAGTATAATACTACTTTATACTATAATTCTATTTTAAATATATACTATTTTTTTTATGATTTAAAAAAAGTAATTTTAAGTTTTGTCCCGTGGACTCATAGTCTATTTTTAGCAACTGGTGCACGTTTGCGGGATGTATAATTATATATTAGTAAGTTTGCTAATACTTTATTTTTAGTGTACCTAGCAGCTATCTTTTTACGGCTAGCTAACGGGTTTTTAAAAAAATAAATATAATTACTATTTTATTTTCAGAGTAATAATAGCCAGGCTTAATAAAATCTCAATATTTTCTAATCTCTAAATATATTAATTGGTCTTTGCCGTAAATTTAATCATATTATTAAAACTGTAATACTTAACATTAGATGATGAATACTTGAGGTACGAATAAACACTAGCATATTTTTTATTCTTATAAGTTCATCAGAGATATTTTCAATATTTTCGGTTATTATAGTTAGATACTGAGCACATTTCGCGTACTTAATTAGACTAACATATTGAACTCAATCAAAATGCGTTTGTCATTGACCTATATCATTGATCTGAATCATTGATTTTTTATAAACATAATCGTTACAATTCTGTAAGTATATGACATTTAACTCCTCTTGTACGAATTCCAGAGCCTTTTCTACACTATCAGGACGCATGCATCTAATCCGTGAGCCCAGTGGTTCTTTTAATCCCCGGACAGAAGATTGAAGTGTTAACTTTCTATATAGAGTCCTTTTAGCCTCTATAGTGGTTGTAATATTTTCATGTAACATAACATATGTCATGATAGTGCTAAATAAATTTAAACAACGGTCATAAAATTCTTGCGGCGAATTATTTCCCTGCGTGGCTAGCATAAGGTCATTATATAAAGCGGTCTCATCTCTTTGGTCTGAAAAATTATTTACTAAAATTTTCTTTATGCTATCCCAATCCTCAGATATCCCATTCGAGTTAATTATATGCGCGGCTTGCCCTGTGATTTTATTTAAGATCCCGTTAATGAGGCAAAGCTTCGATAGTTCATTATCAGGATTTAGACTTACATAATCATTTACGATTTGATCACACAGATGGATAAATCTGGGCAATATATGTGGGTTGCCGTCAAACTCTGGCACTAAACGTAAAGTTTTAAAAATCACATCTATGTCCGTCATTTTGTCGTAATTATCTAAAGAACGCTTAAAAATACTAGAATTACTAACTAAATTTAAACTAATGTCTCTATTATTGTCCAACTGAAGGCTCCGGGCGATTTTAGCACGCGAAAACCCCACAGAGGTACTTTGCTTAAGATAAAAAAAATTTGGTAGCTTATAGGTAAGGACTAAGGATAAAAGGCAACACACAAAAAAGATTTTTGTGTACTTACTTGGCAAGCATCTGGTACTCGGGAATATCGATTTTCAGATTTTCCTCCGCTCCAAACTTCTGGTTCTTTTAATGCTCCGTCGCTCGTGGTAGAAATTTGAAAATTTAGGTCTTCAATTTTGGAATTCCTAACTAAAATCTACCCCAAAACGGCTTAAAGCATCCTTTACCGACTGCGCCAATTACAGACGTCACTGTCGGAGGATTCAAGAAAACCCAGATTACTAAAACTAATTTATTTCTATATAAAAATTACAAACTAATTACAAATTAAAATGCATCTTTCCTAGCACGATGCTAAGGAAAGAATATTTTAAACTAATTTATTTTATATAAAAACTACATTCTAACTATAAACTAAAAGTGTCTATCCTAGCTCGATGCTAAGGACAGAATGATTAAATTAAATAGCTATTCCTAAGGGCTGGCGGCAACATATCCGATTACAATGATTTGCCGCCCGGTGACGGCGTCCTATGGTCCAGTTACGCCGACGATGTAAATATCCGCATGGACCCATTATTTATTATAGCAACTATAGAGCACCATTGTTACTTCTATAACACACTATTAAGGAGAGGCTGATACAGAAAGCGTACTATACTGTTGAGGATTATTTAGACGATAAAAATGCGTGGATATAAATATTGTTCGACCCTGTACAAGATAGAAACATTAAATGTAACTAGCATTAAGAATTGTATTTTTTAAAAAGAGCAACCGCCGAGTTTCTTGCCGGGTCTTCTCGGTAGGAACAGCTTTCCGAACCAGCAGTAGATATGACGATTCAAAAGCACTTGTTTACAAGTTTATTTGAATAAAGAATATTTTGAATTTGAATTTGGATTTGGATTTGGGTTTGGGTTTGGGTTTGGGTTTGCGTTTGCGTTTGCGTTTGCGTTTGCGTTTGCGTTTGCGTTTGCGTTTGCGCTTGCGCTTGCGCTTGCGGTTGCGCTTGCGGTTGCGCTTGCGTTTGCGTTTGCGTTTGCGTTTGCGTTTGCGTTTGCGTTTGCGTTTGCGTTTGCGTTTGCGTTTGCGTTTGCGTTTGCGTTTGCGTTTAGATTTGGATTTGGATTTCGATTTCGATTTCGATTTCGATTTCGATTTCGATTTCGATTTCGATTTCGATTTCGATTTCGATTTCGATTTCATTTCATTTCTTTTCATTTCATTTCGCAGGTTGCTCATTGGTTCAGACTAAATAATTTAGTACTGCACTCAAATAAAACAAAATGGATAGAATTTGTATTACCTAATGCTGCTAAAACAGCAAATAGACTTTTTATAAATAATGTTTCACTAAAAACAGCTAATGCAACTGTATTTTTGGGAATGACTTTGGATACAAAACTCCAATGGAGCACACACATAACAACTCTTGCAGAGAAACTCAGTTCAGCGGCCTACGCCGTTCGAAAGATTAGACAGTTTACTGACGTCGAAACGGCAAAACTTGTTTATTTTGCTTACTTCATTGCCATTACAGCAGTTTAAAAACACTATTAAGGAGAGGCTGATACAGAAAGCCTACTATATTGTTGAGGATTATTTAGACGATAAAAATGCGTGGATATAAATATTGTTCGACCCTGTACAAGATAGAAACATTAAATGTAACTAGCATTAAGAATTGTATTTTTTAAAAAGAGCAACCGCCGAGTTTCTTGCCGGGTCTTCTCGGTAGGAACAGCTTTCCGAACCAGCAGTAGATATGACGATTCAAAAGCACTTGTTTACAAGTTTATTTGAATAAAGAATATTTTGAATTTGAATTTTGATTTGGATTTGGATTTGGATTTGGATTTGGATTTGGATTTGGATTTCGATTTGGATTTGGATTTGGATTTCGATTTCGATTTCGATTTCATTTCATTTCATTTGGGGTTTGGGTTTGCGTTTGCGTTTTCGTTTGCGTTTGCGTTTGCGTTTGCGTTTGAGTTTGCGTTTGCGTTTGCGTTTGCGGTTGCGGTTGCGGTTGCGCTTGCGCTTGCGTTTGCGTTTGCGTTTGCGTTTGCGTTTGCGTTTGCGTTTGCGTTTGCGTTTGCGTTTGCGTTTGCGTTTGCGTTTGCGTTTGCGTTTTGATTTGGATTTGGATTTGGATTTGGATTTGGATTTGGATTTGGATTTGGATTTCGTTTCGTTTCGTTTCGTTTCGTTTCGTTTCGTTTCGTTTCGTTTCGTTGGGTTTCGTTTCGTTTCGTTTCGTTTCATTTCATTACATTTCGCAGGTTGCTCATTGGTTCAGACTAAATAATTTAGTACTGCACTCAAATAAAACAAAATGGATGGAATTTGTATTACCTAATGCTGCTAAAACAGCAAATAGACTTTTTATAAATAATGTTTCACTAAAAACAGCTAATGCAACTGTATTTTTGAGAATGACTTTGGATACAAAACTCCAATGGGGCACACACATAACAACTCTTGCAGAGAAACTCAGTTCAGCGGCCTACGCCGTTCGAAAGATTAGACAGTTTTTTGACGTCGAAACGGCAAAACTTGTTTATTTTGCTTACTTCATTGTCATTACAGCAGTTTAAAAACACTATTAAGGAGAGGCTGATACAGAAAGCGTACTATACTGTTGAGGATTATTTAGACGATAAAAATGCGTTGATATAAATATTGTTCGACCCTGTACAAGATAGAAACATTAAATGTAACTAGCATTAAGAATTGTATTTTTTAAAAAGAGCAACCGCCGAGTTTCTTGCCGGGTCTTCTCGGTAGGAACAGCTTTCCGAACCAGCAGTAGATATGACGATTCAAAAGCACTTGTTTACAAGTTTATTTGAATAAAAAATATTTTGAATTAGAATTAGAATTTGGATTTGAATTTGAGTTTGAATTTGAATTTGAATTTGAATTTGAATTTCGTTTCGTTTCGTTTCGTTTCGTTTCATTTCATTTCATTTCATTTCATTTCATTTCATTTCATTTCGCAGGTTGCTCATTGTTTCAGACTAAATAATTTAGTACTGAACTCAAATAAAACAAAATGGATAGAATTTGTATTACCTAATGCTGCTAAAACAGCAAATAGACTTTTTATAAATAATGTTTCACTAAAAACAGCTAATGCAACTGTATTTTTGGGAATGACTTTGGATACAAAACTCCAATGGAGCACACACATAACAACTCTTGCAGGGAAACTCAGTTCAGCGGCCTATGCCGTTCGAAAGATTAGACAGTTTACTGACGTCGAAACGGCAAAACTTGTTTATTTTGCTTACTTCATTGCCATTACAGCAGTTTAAAAACACTATTAAGGAGAGGCTGATACAGAAAGCGTACTATACTGTTGAGGATTATTTAGACGATAAAAATGCGTGGATATAAATATTGTTCGACCCTGTACAAGATAGAAACATTAAATGTAACTAGCATTAAGAATTGTATTTTTTAAAAAGAGCAACCGCCGAGTTTCTTGCCGGGTCTTCTCGGTAGGAACAGCTTTCCGAACCAGCAGTAGATATGACGATTCAAAAGCACTTGTTTACAAGTTTATTTGAATAAAGAATATTTTGAATTTGAATTTGGATTTGGATTTGGGTTTGGGTTTGGGTTTGGGTTTGGGTTTGCGTTTGCGTTTGCGTTTGCGTTTGCGTTTGCGTTTGCGTTTGCGTTTGCGTTTGCGCTTGCGCTTGCGCTTGCGCTTGCGCTTGCGCTTGCGCTTGCGGTTGCGCTTGCGATTGCGCTTGCGTTTGCGTTTGCGTTTGCGTTTGCGTTTGCGTTTGCATTTGCGTTTGCGTTTGCGTTTGCGTTTGCGTTTGGATTTGGATTTGGATTTCGATTTCTATTTCGATTTCGATTTCGATTTCGATTTCGATTTCATTTCATTTCTTTTCATTTCATTTCGCAAGTTGCTCATTGGTTCAGACTAAATAATTTAGTACTGCACTCAAATAAAACAAAATGGATAGAATTTGTATTACCTAATGCTGCTAAAACAGCAAATAGACTTTTTATAAATAATGTTTCACTAAAAACAGCTAATGCAACTGTATTTTTGGGAATGACTTTGGATACAAAACTCCAATGGAGCACACACATAACAACTCTTGCAGAGAAACTCAGTTCAGCGGCCTACGCCGTTCGAAAGATTAGACAGTTTACTGACGTCGAAACGGCAAAACTTGTTTATTTTGCTTACTTCATTGCCATTACAGCAGTTTAAAAACACTATTAAGGAGAGGCTGATACAGAAAGCCTACTATATTGTTGAGGATTATTTAGACGATAAAAATGCGTGGATATAAATATTGTTCGACCCTGTACAAGATAGAAACATTAAATGTAACTAGCATTAAGAATTGTATTTTTTAAAAAGAGCAACCGCCGAGTTTCTTGCCGGGTCTTCTCGGTAGGAACAGCTTTCCGAACCAGCAGTAGATATGACGATTCAAAAGCACTTGTTTACAAGTTTATTTGAATAAAGAATATTTTGAATTTGAATTTTGATTTGGATTTGGATTTGGATTTGGATTTGGATTTCGATTTCGATTTCGATTTGGATTTGGATTTGGATTTGGATTTCGATTTCGATTTCATTTCATTTCATTTGGGGTTTGGGTTTGCGTTTGCGTTTTCGTTTGCGTTTGCGTTTGCGTTTGAGTTTGCGGTTGCGGTTGCGGTTGCGCTTGCGTTTGCGTTTGCGTTTGCGTTTGTGTTTGCGTTTGCGTTTGCGTTTTGATTTGGATTTGGATTTGGATTTGGATTTGGATTTGGATTTGGATTTGGATTTGGATTTGGATTTGGATTTGGATTTGGATTTGGATTTGGATTTGGATTTGGATTTGGATTTGGATTTGGATTTGGATTTGGATTTGGATTTGGATTTGGATTTGGATTTGGATTTGGATTTGGATTTGGATTTGGATTTGGATTTGGATTTCGTTTCGTTTCGTTTCGTTTCGTTTCGTTTCGTTTCGTTTCGTTTCGTTTCGTTTCGTTTCGTTTGTTTATTTTGCTTACTTCATTGCCATTACAGCAGTTTAAAAACACTATTAAGGAGAGGCTGATACAGAAAGCGTACTATACTGTTGAGGATTATTTAGACGATAAAAATGCGTTGATATAAATATTGTTCGACCCTGTACAAGATAGAAACATTAAATGTAACTAGCATTAAGAATTGTATTTTTTAAAAAGAGCAACCGCCGAGTTTCTTGCCGGGTCTTCTCGGTAGGAACAGCTTTCCGAACCAGCAGTAGATATGACGATTCAAAAGCACTTGTTTACAAGTTTATTTGAATAAAAAATATTTTGAATTAGAATTAGAATTTGGATTTGAATTTGAGTTTGAATTTGAATTTGAATTTGAATTTCGTTTCGTTTCGTTTCGTTTCGTTTCATTTCATTTCATTTCATTTCATTTCATTTCATTTCATTTCGCAGGTTGCTCATTGTTTCAGACTAAATAATTTAGTACTGAACTCAAATAAAACAAAATGGATAGAATTTGTATTACCTAATGCTGCTAAAACAGCAAATAGACTTTTTATAAATAATGTTTCACTAAAAACAGCTAATGCAACTGTATTTTTGGGAATGACTTTGGATACAAAACTCCAATGGAGCACACACATAACAACTCTTGCAGGGAAACTCAGTTCAGCGGCCTATGCCGTTCGAAAGATTAGACAGTTTACTGACGTCGAAACGGCAAAACTTGTTTATTTTGCTTACTTCATTGCCATTACAGCAGTTTAAAAACACTATTAAGGAGAGGCTGATACAGAAAGCGTACTATACTGTTGAGGATTATTTAGACGATAAAAATGCGTGGATATAAATATTGTTCGACCCTGTACAAGATAGAAACATTAAATGTAACTAGCATTAAGAATTGTATTTTTTAAAAAGAGCAACCGCCGAGTTTCTTGCCGGGTCTTCTCGGTAGGAACAGCTTTCCGAACCAGCAGTAGATATGACGATTCAAAAGCACTTGTTTACAAGTTTATTTGAATAAAGAATATTTTGAATTTGAATTTGGATTTGGATTTGGGTTTGGGTTTGGGTTTGGGTTTGGGTTTGCGTTTGCGTTTGCGTTTGCGTTTGCGTTTGCGTTTGCGTTTGCGTTTGCGTTTGCGCTTGCGCTTGCGCTTGCGCTTGCGCTTGCGCTTGCGCTTGCGCTTGCGCTTGCGCTTGCGCTTGCGCTTGCGCTTGCGCTTGCGCTTGCGCTTGCGCTTGCGGTTGCGCTTGCGATTGCGCTTGCGTTTGCGTTTGCGTTTGCGTTTGCGTTTGCGTTTGCATTTGCGTTTGCGTTTGCGTTTGCGTTTGCGTTTGGATTTGGATTTGGATTTCGATTTCTATTTCGATTTCGATTTCGATTTCGATTTCGATTTCATTTCATTTCTTTTCATTTCATTTCGCAAGTTGCTCATTGGTTCAGACTAAATAATTTAGTACTGCACTCAAATAAAACAAAATGGATAGAATTTGTATTACCTAATGCTGCTAAAACAGCAAATAGACTTTTTATAAATAATGTTTCACTAAAAACAGCTAATGCAACTGTATTTTTGGGAATGACTTTGGATACAAAACTCCAATGGAGCACACACATAACAACTCTTGCAGAGAAACTCAGTTCAGCGGCCTACGCCGTTCGAAAGATTAGACAGTTTACTGACGTCGAAACGGCAAAACTTGTTTATTTTGCTTACTTCATTGCCATTACAGCAGTTTAAAAACACTATTAAGGAGAGGCTGATACAGAAAGCCTACTATATTGTTGAGGATTATTTAGACGATAAAAATGCGTGGATATAAATATTGTTCGACCCTGTACAAGATAGAAACATTAAATGTAACTAGCATTAAGAATTGTATTTTTTAAAAAGAGCAACCGCCGAGTTTCTTGCCGGGTCTTCTCGGTAGGAACAGCTTTCCGAACCAGCAGTAGATATGACGATTCAAAAGCACTTGTTTACAAGTTTATTTGAATAAAGAATATTTTGAATTTGAATTTTGATTTGGATTTGGATTTGGATTTGGATTTGGATTTCGATTTCGATTTCGATTTGGATTTGGATTTGGATTTGGATTTCGATTTCGATTTCATTTCATTTCATTTGGGGTTTGGGTTTGCGTTTGCGTTTGCGTTTGCGTTTGCGTTTGCGTTTGCGTTTTGATTTGGATTTGGATTTGGATTTGGATTTGGATTTGGATTTGGATTTGGATTTGGATTTGGATTTGGATTTGGATTTGGATTTGGATTTGGATTTGGATTTGGATTTGGATTTGGATTTGGATTTGGATTTGGATTTGGATTTGGATTTGGATTTGGATTTGGATTTGGATTTGGATTTGGATTTGGATTTGGATTTGGATTTGGATTTGGATTTGGATTTGGATTTGGATTTGGATTTGGATTTGGATTTGGATTTGGATTTGGATTTGGATTTGGATTTGGATTTGGATTTCGTTTCGTTTCGTTTCGTTTCGTTTCGTTTCGTTTCGTTTCGTTTCGTTTCGTTTGTTTATTTTGCTTACTTCATTGCCATTACAGCAGTTTAAAAACACTATTAAGGAGAGGCTGATACAGAAAGCGTACTATACTGTTGAGGATTATTTAGACGATAAAAATGCGTGGATATAAATATTGTTCGACCCTGTACAAGATAGAAACATTAAATGTAACTAGCATTAAGAATTGTATTTTTTAAAAAGAGCAACCGCCGAGTTTCTTGCCGGGTCTTCTCGGTAGGAACAGCTTTCCGAACCAGCAGTAGATATGACGATTCAAAAGCACTTGTTTACAAGTTTATTTGAATAAAGAATATTTTGAATTTGAATTTGGATTTGGATTTGGATTTGGGTTTGGGTTTGCGTTTGCGTTTGCGTTTGCGTTTGCGTTTGCGTTTGCGTTTGCGTTTGCGTTTGCGTTTGCGTTTGCGTTTGCGTTTGCGTTTGCGTTTGCGTTTGCGCTTGCGCTTGCGCTTGCGCTTGCGGTTGCGGTTGCGGTTGCGTTTGCGTTTGCGCTTGCGCTTGCGCTTGCGTTTGCGTTTGGATTTGGATTTGGATTTCGATTTCGATTTCGATCATTTCATTTCTTTTCATTTCATTTCGCAGGTTGCTCATTGGTTCAGACTAAATAATTTAGTACTGCACTCAAATAAAACAAAGAAATAAAGTATTATTTTGCTTTTGGATTTAGGTTTGGGTTTGCGTTTGCATTTGCGTTTGCGTTTGCGCTTGCGCTTGCGGTTGCGCTTGCGGTTGCGGTTGCGGATGCGTTTGCGTTTGCGTTTGCGTTTGCGTTTGCGTTTGCGTTTGCGTTTGCGTTTGGATTTGGATTTGGATTTGGATTTGGATTTGGATTTGGATTTGGATTTCAATTTCGATTTCTATTTCCATTTCGATTTCGATTTCGATTTCGATTTCGATTTCGATTTCGATTTCGATTTCGATTTCGATTTCGATTTCGATTTCTATTTCGATTTCGATTTCGATTTCGATTTCGATTTCATTTCATTTCTTTTCATTTCATTTCGCAGGTTGCTCATTGGTTCAGACTAAATAATTTAGTACTGCACTCAAATAAAACAAAATGGATAGAATTTGTATTACCTAATGCTGCTAAAACAGCAAATAGACTTTTTATAAATAATGTTTCACTAAAAACAGCTAATGCAACTGTATTTTTGGGAATGACTTTGGATACAAAACTCCAATGGAGCACACACATAACAACTCTTGCAGAGAAACTCAGTTCAGCGGCCTACGCCGTCCGAAAGATTAGACAGTTTACTGACGTCGAAACGGCAAAACTTGTTTATTTTGCTTACTTCATTGCCATTACAGCAGTTTAAAAACACTATTAAGGAGAGGCTGATACAGAAAGCCTACTATACTGTTGAGGATTATTTAGACGATAAAAATGCGTGGATATAAATATTGTTCGACCCTGTACAAGATAGAAACATTAAATGTAACTAGCATTAAGAATTGTATTTTTTAAAAAGAGCAACCGCCGAGTTTCTTGCCGGGTCTTCTCGGTAGGAACAGCTTTCCGAACCAGCAGTAGATATGACGATTCAAAAGCACTTGTTTACAAGTTTATTTGAATAAAGAATATTTTGAATTTGAATTTGGATTTGGATTTGGATTTGGGTTTGGGTTTGGGTTTGCGTTTGCGTTTGCGTTTGCGTTTGCGTTTGCGTTTGCGTTTGCGTTTGCGTTTGCGTTTGCGTTTGCGTTTGCGTTTGCGTTTGCGTTTGCGTTTGCGTTTGCGTTTGCGTTTGCGTTTGCGTTTGCGTTTGCGTTTGCGTTTGCGCTTGCGCTTGCGCTTGCGCTTGCGGTTGCGGTTGCGGTTGCGGTTGCGGTTGCGTTTGCGTTTGCGTTTGCGTTTGCGTTTGCGTTTGCGTTTGCGTTTGCGTTTGCGATTGCGTTTGCGTGTGCGATTGCGTTTGCGATTGCGTTTGCGTTTGCGTTTGCGTTTGCGTTTGCGTTTTGATTTGGATTTGGATTTGGATTTGGATTTGGATTTGGATTTGGATTTGGATTTGGATTTGGATTTGGATTTGGATTTGGATTTGGATTTGGATTTGGATTTGGATTTGGATTTGGATTTGGATTTGGATTTGGATTTGGATTTGGATTTGGATTTGGATTTGGATTTGGATTTGGATTTGGATTTGGATTTGGATTTGGATTTGGATTTGGATTTGGATTTGGATTTGGATTTGGATTTGGATTTGGATTTGGATTTGGATTTGGATTTGGATTTGGATTTGGATTTGGATTTGGATTTGGATTTGGATTTGGATTTGGATTTGGATTTGGATTTGGATTTGGATTTGGATTTGGATTTGGATTTGGATTTGGATTTGGATTTGGATTTGGATTTGGGTTTCGTTTCGTTTCGTTTCGTTTCGTTTCGTTTCGTTTCGTTTCGTTTCGTTTCGTTTCGTTTGTTTATTTTGCTTACTTCATTGCCATTACAGCAGTTTAAAAACACTATTAAGGAGAGGCTGATACAGAAAGCGTACTATACTGTTGAGGATTATTTAGACGATAAAAATGCGTGGATATAAATATTGTTCGACCCTGTACAAGATAGAAACATTAAATGTAACTAGCATTAAGAATTGTATTTTTTAAAAAGAGCAACCGCCGAGTTTCTTGCCGGGTCTTCTCGGTAGGAACAGCTTTCCGAACCAGCAGTAGATATGACGATTCAAAAGCACTTGTTTACAAGTTTATTTGAATAAAGAATATTTTGAATTTGAATTTGGATTTGGATTTGGGTTTGGGTTTGGGTTTGCGTTTGCGTTTGCGTTTGCGTTTGCGTTTGCGTTTGGATTTGGATTTGGATTTGGATTTGGATTTGGATTTGGATTTGGATTTGGATTTGGATTTGGATTTGGATTTGGATTTGGATTTGGATTTGGATTTGGATTTGGATTTGGATTTGGATTTGAAACTCAGTTCAGCGGCCTATGCCGTTCGAAAGATTAGACAGTTTACTGGCGTCGAAACGGCAAAACTTGTTTATTTTGCTAACTTCCATAGTGTTATGTCCTTTGGAATATTGCTATGGGATAAATGCGCGGATAATGAAAAAATCTTTGTATTACAAAAAAGAGCCGTTCGTGGCATATACAATTTAAGTCCGCGGGATTCCCTGCGAAAGAAGTTTAAGGAAATAGGTATTCTTACATTTGCCTCACAGTATATTTTAAGTAATTTAATTTTTGTATATAATAATATAAAGAATTATCAAACAATAGGCGATGTATATAATAGACAAAGTAGGAACCGACATAAGCTTGCGGCCCCTGCTTTGCCTATTTCTTAAAAGTCTGTTTGACCTAATAACGGTGAGCATTAACGTTCTGTAACGCTAGTCCGTATGATTTGCATTATAGTTAATTTTTCGGGTAACAGGTACTTAAGGTTTTTTATGTTTATTAATTTTTATTTTTTTATTTTTATCAATGACCCACAGTTGTATATACGTCCAATTAACTTATTCGTTGTTTTGATAGAAAGTAATAATAGATTGTAATTGTTTTGTTTTTTTTTTTTTGCTGGAAGTTATGTAATTAGTAATATAAATAAATAGTAATTGTAATTATATAGCTATAATTTATTATTTATTAGTTCGATTATATTTTTTTTTTTTTTATTAAGTATATATTATTTATTTTTATATATGAAAAATATGAATCTTGATGATGATTTGATTAATGCTAGCACAGATGAGTCTTACTATCAATCTGTCACAACTGCAGAAGATTCTTTCCAAAGTACATCTATTCCACTCAACACTATCCTAGATACTACTTTTTCGAATTCATGCAAACACTAACGTTATACATATCAACGCTCAAAGTGTACCTGCACACTATGCCGACCTTCTGACTTCCTTTGACGTTAAAAACATACATGCGATTCTTATTTCCGAAACATTCCTCAAACCAAATTTACCCTCCACGTCATTCGCTCTACCAGGATTTCATTTGATAAGAAATGATCGTACTGGGAAAGGTGGTGGCGGAGTCGCCATATATCTCCGAAGTCATATACCTTTTTCGATATTAGATAAATCACCCTCTCAGTACACTGGATCATCGGAACACATTCTCATAGAAGTTCTTTTTGGAACGCTGAAGGTTCTTATGGGGGTATTTTATAGTCCGTCCTTGCATATAAATTATTTTGACACATTTGAAAGTCTTTTGGAAAAATACGTGCCTGGGGTTAATCATACTATCATAATGGGAGACTTCAACACCTGTCTAATTAAAGACGATGCACGTGCCAGGCGTTTAAAATCTATTATAGAAAGCACCAATCTTAATCTTCTTTCTTTAACTGTTACTCACTTTGCTCCTAACTGCTCACCATCTTTATTAGATTTAATTATAGTTTCTTCTCCCGATAGTATTGATAAGTATGGACAATGTGCTGCTGAGGCTTTTTCGTATCACGATCTCATCTATTTGTCGTATAAAATAAGACCACCTAAATTAAAACCAACAGTCGTGATGCGAAGAAGTTTTAGTAATTGCAACAACGAACAATTTATGGCTGATCTGAATGGCATTGACTGGAATGTTGTACTGAGTGCGTCGACGATCAATGATAAGCTTTTTATTTTCAATTCACTACTCATAGAATTGTTTGATACTCATGCTCCGCTTCGCCCTATCAAACTTAAGCATCTCCCTGCTCCTTGGTTGACAGATACTATTAAAGCAGCTATGGTGAAACGCAATACTGCAAAGGCGAAATATAAGATGAATCCTACGGACAGAAATCTTGAAATTTATAAAAAACTACGCAATCAATGTAGTAGAACATGTAGAGACGCTCAACGCAATTATATATATGCATCCGTCAGTGGTAGTGATTCTGCCAAAGTGTGGAAATTCCTTGATGCTATGGGGATTGGGCGGCAGCAGAAAATGACATCATTGAATTCTAATATTGATCTTGACGCGCTCAATGCACATTTCACAAATGTCAATCTACTTGATCCTATTACTAAATCTAGCACCTTGAGCGCCCTTTCAGCACGTGTTTTGCCCAATTTTGCTATGTTTGACTTTTTACCCGTTACTGATGCGGAAGTCAAAAAACATATCCTGGCCATTAAGTCGGACGCAACTGGTAGTGATGAAATAAGTCGTAGAATGATTCTGTTGGTACTCGATAGCTTACTTCCTGTTCTTTTTCATATGTTTAACTATTCAATTTCCTCTACTACCTTTCCCGATCTTTGGCGTCTTGCACACATAATTCCTATACCTAAATCTACTAATCCTGCTAATTTCTCACACTACCGACCAATATCCATCCTTCCTTTTCTATCTAAAGTTCTCGAGCGTATAGTGCATAATCAACTTTTTCTCCATATTTCTAAAAATAAGATCCTGGGTCCATATCAGTCCGGTTTCCGCCCTGGACACAGCACTACTACGGCTCTCATAAAGGTATGCGATGACATTAGATACGGATGCGATAATCAGCAAGTAACTATTCTTGCCTTGCTAGATTTTTCTAATGCTTTCAATACAGTCGATTTTGATATTCTGTTAGCCATTCTGAGATCAATAAATATATCAACTAACACTATTGAATGGTTTCGCTCTTATGTCTCATGTCGTGAACAGTGCATACGTACAGATGAAAAATGCTCATCGATTAGTCGTCTTAGTGCTGGTGTCCCTCAAGGTGGCGTTCTCTTCCCTCTTCTCTTTTCTTTATATATTAACACCGTAACTGAGCTTCTTTCCATATCTTATCATCTATATGCTGATGACTTGCAGATTTATACGACAACAATCGTAGATGAAATTGCACAGGGTATTGCCCGTATAAACTCTAATCTTCATGTTATCGGTAACTTGAGTGCATCGTACGGGTTGTCGCTAAATCCTAGCAAGTCACAGATCGCTATCATAGGTAGCGATAAACAAATTTCAAAATTAAATCTCACTCAACTTTCCCCTATTGTTTTCAATGGCACTATATTGGAAGTTAGCAATACTGTGAGAAATCTGGGTATCACTATGGATAGTACTCTTTCTTGGGCACCTCAAGTCACTGATTTAAGTCGAAGGTTTTGGGGTTGTCGGCAGATTAAGAAGATGGAAGAATCTCCTGCCAATTAAAACTAAAGTATCACTGGCTCATTCTCTCCTACTTCCTATTCTTGATTATGCTGACGCATGCTACCCAGATTTGTCACAGAATTTGCTTAATAAGCTTGAGCGTCTACAGAATCTCATCATACGATTTATTTTTGGTCTAAAAAAATACGATCATATCACCCAGTATCGCGTGCGACTTAAATGGCTTACAATACGACAGCGACGAAATTTTCATATTCTTAGTCTTCTTTACAGTATTCTTTTCCATCCCCAGACTCCTTCCTATATTAAAGACCGTTTTACTTTCCTTGGCACTACCTCCCTACTTTCCCAAAATCTTCGTTCACTGAGCGACAATAAGCTTAAGTTTCCATACTGTCTCTCCTATTGCTATAGTCACTCTTTCACTGTACGGGCTGTAACATTGTGGAATATGCTACCTCGGGACATTAGACACGCACAATCTGTTGGCATTTTTAAACATCGTCTCAAGACATTATTTATCATTGTAATTTAATATATCAGTAAATAGTGTGTATAAATTTAAGTACTGTGTATATAAATATGTATGTATTAGTGTATTATTATTCTATTATGTATTAGGGTGTATTTATTAGAATGTATTTACGTTTATTAATAAATACTTTGTGCACCGTCCTGTATATTCCTAGTTTTAGTGTCTCTAATATTAGGTTGCCTGTAAGAGATCACTATTAGTGATAAGGCCGCCTTTGCACTACTTTTAAGATTATTTATGTTTTTTGTATTTTTGTTTTTTTATTGTGCAATAAAGTATTTTTATTATTATTATTATTATGAATATGAATATGAATATGAGTATGAGTATGAGTATGAGTATGAGTATGAGTATGAGTATGAGTATGAGTATGAGTATGAGTATGAGTATGAGTATGAGTATGAGTATGAGTATGAGTATGAGTATGAGTATGAGTATGAGTATGAGTATGAGTATGAGTATGAGTATGAGTATGAGTATGAGTATGAGTATGAGTATGAGTATGAGTATGAGTATGAGTATGAGTATGAGTATGAGTATGAGTATGAGTATGAGTATGAGTATGAGTATGAGTATGAGTATGAGTATGAGTATGAGTATGAGTATGAGTATGAGTATGAGTATGAGTATGAGTATGAGTATGAGTATGAGTATGAGTATGAGTATGAGTATGAGTATGAGTATGAGTATGAGTATGAGTATGAGTATGAGTATGAGTATGAGTATGAGTATGAGTATGAGTATGAGTATGAGTATGAGTATGAGTATGAGTATGAGTATGAGTATGAGTATGAGTATGAGTATGAGTATGAGTATGAGTATGAGTATGAGTATGAGTATGAGTATGAGTATGAGTATGAGTATGAGTATGAGTATGAGTATGAGTATGAGTATGAGTATGAGTATGAGTATGAGTATGAGTATGAGTATGAGTATGAATAGGAATATCAATATCAATATCAATATCAATATCAATATCAATATCAATATCAATATCAATATCAATATCAATATCAATATCAATATCAATATCAATATCAATATCAATATCAATATCAATATCAATATCAATATCAATATCAATATCAATATCAATATCAATATCAATATCAATATCAATATCAATATCAATAAGAATAACAGAAGAAAGTCGAATTCGTCATATGAATATTTCGGCTATGTCATGGAAATCCCAAATATGAATTGTTGCATTTAATCGTAAAAGGAAAAATTCATGAAAGACGAAGTGTAGAACGAAGGAGGACATCCTGGCTGAAAAACCTACGCCAATGGTTTGGTAAAAGCACCCGTTTATTATTTAGAGTCGCGGCATGAAGAGTTCAGGTTGAAGGCAACCTGAACTCTTCTTCATCTTGATGAAGGAGATGAAGAAGAGAAGAAGAATAGACCCTAAGAACCAGAAGTTGAATTCGAAACATGCGATAAGGATATGTTTATTATTGTAATTATAATTAAGTAGTTTACCCATAAACGTTTAGTATATCAAAAATGAAAATTTTTATCCTAAGCGAAAAAATTATCGAAATTAAATGCTTACAGGAATAAACATTTAATAATACACTCATAGTGTATGACTTTAAA
The DNA here is from genome assembly GCA_029227775.1 of Morpho helenor. NCBI lineage: Eukaryota > Metazoa > Arthropoda > Insecta > Lepidoptera > Nymphalidae > Morpho > Morpho helenor. The sequence goes on along the minus strand of JARGCU010000022.1, from coordinate 11,102,663 downwards.
TTTATAACTAACTGTAATTTGGAAATGTAAAAGTATTTAAAACCTAAAAAATACTACCTAACTGTTTAAAATAAATCGAGTCTTGTCCGAGAAAAACTAGAATGATTCCCGCTCTACTAATGACGCGTTTCTTAAGGCTGGATTCAGACTATGATGCCGTTCTCGGTACGATCTCGCTCCGTTCTCGGTCCGGTAAAATATTGTTAAACAACAAACAGTCAGAGTGTTCACACTATCGTATCGCTCCGGTCCCGGTCCGATATCGCTCCAGCACCGGTTCGTCAAAAAGAATATTTTGACTGGAGCGAGATCGAACCGGTCTCGGCGTTGTACCGACATCGACAATATGAACACGCTTCTGTTTTAACTCCAGACTTTCATCAGTCGTGCCGCTAGTGTGTTTTAATTAAATCAAATTAAGTTAAAGGTAATAAATAGTGGGAATCTGAATTAGGTAAGTATTTATCATGTACTTTATAAAATTTGTTATAAGTGATTGTATTATTATAATTTTTTATCAGCTTTTCTTTCTTTCTTATTCCTTTTCTTCTATTCTTTTGAATCTTCTTTTCTGTCATTCTTTTTCTTTTTGTGCTATTCTTTTGATTTTTCTTGACTTTTCTTTTAATTTTCTTTTAGCCTTTTTTATTATTCGGTTATTCTTTTCCTTTTATTTTTTCTTGCTTTTCTTTTCTGATTTTTATATTGAAATACTAAATGCTGTTGAATTAAATTTATATAGTTACTAGCGGCCTGCCCCTGCTTCGCACGGGTATAAAATACATATCCCATGTCAGTCAGTGTAAAAAAAATGATTAAAATTGATCCAGTTGTTTTGATTTATTCAATACTGCCCGTGGCCGTAGCGTTAAATTTGGAGAAAAACAATTTCCTTTCCCTATACCAAGAAGATTTCCTGCTATCTTTGGAATATCTAAATTCATATAGTACATTATTACTTATTTACTTTTATATTTTCCCTATGTATTTTATTTTTACAATTAATTACAGAATGTCTTTAAACAAACTCTTGAAAGAGCGACATCGCTGCTAAAGTCGAAGTGCTTATAGGTCTAAGCGCGGCCTCCTCGCGGGATTTTAAACCTGTAATATCTCCGAAAATGTTCACTTAAATTACATGCTGTAAAGGGCAATATTGATCTATATTAAATAAACAATTTATTTAAGGTACTCAATTGGATAAGGATTAATGCTGTATTGTATAAAAATTGCTTTGAACATAAGGCATCATTTTTCGTAAAAAGTAAATGAAAAAAACTGCTATTGTGGGTTATCCATAAGAGATAGATATATACCATCGCGGACTTTTCTGTAGACCTTTTTAAGGTGTACAAATACTTAGTACATCATTTTGATAAATCTCGTAGGGTTTAGCCTGCGTTTGCAATGTAAGCGGAAAAAAATGTATTTTATTACAGAAACCTCAAAAATTACAGTATTTCTCTACTCCGTATTGAATGTTATTATACGTACAAACCTTCCTCTGGAATCACTCTATCTATTAAAAAAAACCGCATCAAAATGTTGCGTAGTTTTAAAGTTTTATGCGTACATACGGAAATATGGACTTTGTTTTATAATATGTAGTGATTTTCCAAAACGTCTTATGTCAACTACAAAGCGAGAACGAACCGAGAACGGCATCATAGTCTGAATTGAACTTTTGGCATGATTCAGACTATGATGCCGTTCTCGGTTCGATCTCGCTCCGCTCTCGGTCCGGTAAAATATTCTTAAATAAAAAAGAATCAGAGTATTCACACTATAGTATCGGGCCAGTACCGATCCGATATCGGTCGAGCGTCGGTTCGTCGACAAGAAAATTTGACTGAAGTGAGATCGGACCTGTCTCGACCTGAACTCGCTTCTTTTGTTTCAACTGCAGTCTTTCATCAGTCGCGCCGCATGTGTTTAGCATTTATGTTAAATAAAATTAATTAAATAATTATGTCTGGTAATAAATCCGCCGAGTGGTATCCGGCTGAATAGAATAGTACCACCCTCTTTTCTTACCGAGGTGTCGTAAAAGGCGACTAAGGTAAGTCGACCCGCCGTGTGGTATCCGGCTGAGTAGAATAGACCACCCTCATTTCTTACCGAGGTGTCGTAAAAGGCGACTAAGGTAAGTCGACCCGCCGTGTGGTATCCGGCTGAGTAGAATAGACCACCCTCATTTCTTACCGAGACGTCGTAAAAGGCGACTAAGGTAAGTCGACTCACCGTGTGGTATCCGGTTAAGTAGAATAGACCACCCTTTTTCTTATCGAGGTGTCGTAAAAGGCGACTAAGGTAAGTTGACTCACCGTGTGGTATCCGGTTAAGTAGAATAGACCACCCTTTTTCTTATCGAGGTGTCGTAAAATACGACTAAGATAAGTTGACGTCAGGCAGGCGGCCGGTCGTAAAATACGTAGCCATATCATGTGACAACAAGTTTATAACATGTTGTGCCAACCCCACTTAGAGTGGGATAAGGGCAGGAAGATGATGATATTTTATTACTTACCTTATCCAAACCATTAGTAACCTGACGAAAAGATGTGTTTCTTTTTAAAATTTGCGCTCAATTATTTTTAAAATCATTTCAAATATTCCTGAATACAATCCTAAATCAATATAATGAACATTATTCTTCATTATTTACCAAATGACGAAATAAAGTATAATATTCGCCTTCCTCTTTTCTCGGTAATAAACTTTTACTTTTACTAAAACCCATATTTTCTTGTCCCCTTTTTTTCTTTTCTTTTTGTTATAATTTTTTTTTAATTTATATCTTGTTTATCCAAAATGCTATTGTTGCTAATTCTTGAATAGAAAAATTGAATTCCATTTTCTGGCGAATAAAATTAATATGATTCTTTTTTTAAACATCGTATGTCGACCATGAATCGAGATCGAACCGAGAACGGCATCGAGTAGTGTAGACACAGTGAGATTTGACCGGACCGAGAACGAAGCGAGATCGTACCGAGAACGGCATCATAGTATGAATCCAGCCTAAAGCTTATACTTAATGTGCTTATAATCTTTATTTATGAACATTGGGGGACATCTGTACAAGCATTGGGAACGAAGGCCGAAGAAAGTTATATCGTATTTATATCAAAAACTAAAAATCATGCAACGTCTGATTATTTTAAACTTTATGAAGTAGAAATAAAGTGACTATCATTTATTGAGGAGTATTGGATTTGTCCGTTCAAAACTGTTTGTGTTTGTTAAAATCAAACAATTTTTACAAAGTTGGTATTTTGTGATTGTGTATAACATGTATTTGAGTTATCTGTCACTCATATCAGAGGTATTAAGTTACTTTCATTCGGGATGGACGACCGTGTAAATGTCCATATATTTAAATATATATATATATAAAATTTTCGTGTCAAAATGTTAGTATACTCCTCAGAAACTGATTTACCGATTTTTATGAAATTCTATATCTATATTCAATAGGTCTGAGAATCGGCTACTATCCGTTTTTAATTTTTCCTTAAGTGCTAATGGTTGTCTACCCTAAAAAAAATTATTGGATTTTTTAAAATTACTTTATAATGTTCATTAGAAATGTCCTAGATATAATTCATATGCCAAAACAACGTTTGCCCGGTCAATTAGTATTTATCTAAAAATTTCTTTTAGAAACCTATATCCAAAAAATGATAATCAGGACCAAATAAGCTTAGCGTGAGTAATCGCTTAAAATACTGTATTATCGAATTCTAATCTACAAATATTTGTAGTAAAGTTAATATGGCTTACGGAATAAAAACTTTATAATCCCTAAAAAAAACTGAAAAGGTTTTAAAACGTGTTTATTGTTATAGAAAAAAGGGAATGAGTTCCCAAGGACATAATTTTGTATTAATATCTCGTGGACCTCACTCTATAAGGGGTAGGCCGTCACGTACGCAAGCTATCCATTGGTACTGACTGATCAAACTAAATTTAATCTTAAATTTAAAGTAATAAGTCTTAAATTTGTTTACTTACTTCACCAATCGAATTTGAACCCGCTTGTTTGTGCTGCCGGTAATATCTTCTTCGAAATAATCCGATTGTAAAGTATTCGTCCAGTGCTAATACAATGCGTTGAGATAAATATTTCTTTAAGAACAATTATTTGTATTCTGTATTTAGCACGTAAGCATAGCTTTGTCTGATGAATTATGTGTATGCATAAAAATGTTATCTTTGGGTTAATATTTGTATTTTATAAACGAGATAGTCTGTTTGTTTGTGCGTTTATGCTATGCGAGCAACAGCAGTGTTATTCTATGGTAAAGTTTAAGCTTCACGGAGAATCAAATAGGGCACAAGAAATATAAATCTATATCATTGTATTTTAGGAACTTTTTATCCATGTCCTCAAAGCCTGGATTATAATTAATTATAATCCAGGCTTCGAAGATGTTGCTTCGTAATGTTCGTTATGTTGCTATTTGAGCTTAGTAACAAATTAGTTAATGATAAATAATAATTGCGTTCTGGAGACCTCATTGTTATAAAACCGATCAATCAAAAGAAATCAAAACCTTTGATCATTCATATTAAACATGAACACAGGTTGTAAATAATATAAAAGACTGACTGCCGAGTTTCTTGCTAGTTCTTCTCGATTAAGGCATCTTTCTGAACAAGAGGTAGCTTTATTAAAATTTGACGTTTTGAAAGAGCTTGCTTGTTAAAGTAAAATTGAATAAAGAATAATTTGAATTTGGATGTAAAGTGAATATAAATATTTTTCAGTAATATTGCTATTTAACCAGTATTTGTTTTTATATCAATCTTAAAATCATTATCAAACTTGGACAAATAATTAAATTAATAAATTTTATTATATGACAAATCATCATCTTCCTGACCTTATCCCACTCTAAGTGGAGTCAGCTCAATATGTTATAAACATGTCACATGATATGGCTACGTATTTTACGACCAGCCGCCTGCCTGACATCAACTTACCTTAGTCGTATTTAACGACACCTCGGTAAGAAATGAGGGTGGTCTATTCTACTAAATCGGATACCACACAGTGGGTCAACTTACCTTAGTCGCCTTATACGACACCTCGGTAAGAAATAAGGGTGGTCTATTCTACTCAGCCGGATACCACACAGCGAATCGACTTACCTTAGTGGCCTTTTACGACACCTCGGTAAGAAATGACTGTGGAACTATTCTATTCAGCCGGATACCACACGGTGGCAATTTTATTATACTATGACAAAATCTATCAGAAATTAAATACCTATTACAATTTAGCTCAAGATTGTATTGGATGCTATCCTATATATTATTTTTAAGATTATTTGTTTTTAAAGATTGATGATAGGCGAGGTGTGAAGTTTCTCGTCACCCGGCGCAAGGCAAGATCTGTCATCTGGAGATAAGTAGCCGTGTTTGGAGATTAAGGGAAACACTGCTGTGATTTATTAACAACACGCGGTTTCACTCGGTATTAAGATTGTTTTAAAAAGCAGATTACTGAAGTCTGAAAGTTGCGCCCATTACAGAAAAGATGAGAAGTGCGAGACTAAGTTGGTATGGTCATGTAATGAGGAGGGATGAAAATCATGTGACCAAAAGAGTTTTAAATATGAATGTGGATGTTTGGCTAGAAAAAGACCGAAAAAAAGATGGTTGGATTATGTGAAAAATGATATGCATGTTAAAGGAGTTGCACCAGATTTGACGAATAATAGAGGAGAATGGAAGAAGTCATATTGTGCCGACCCCATTTAGAGTGGGATAAGGGTAAGAGAATGATGATGATGATGATTACTGATTATTATATCCACTATTTGTATATAGTTAAACGATTAAAGTTGGCGCAAGCGAAATCGCTAGCATTAAATAAATTTAAAAAAGCCTTCGGAAATGGAAAGTTAACATGTCAGTTGGTCGCCAAATCAGTTTTATAGGAGTGACAAAGTTATGTAACTGAATTAATCAATTTCTATTGCTCAAGGTTCTTACTAGTTCAGCTTGTAGAGACTGTCATAGATAGTGTGTAGATACTGTCAGTTTGTCATGTTATCTTTAAATGTTATCAATGCACTCATGGCTTTCTTGGAATTTTCGTAGAGGAAAGTATAAATACTATTGTTATTTGTGTTCCATATGTTACTGTCCCATAGACAAGACGTTTTGTTTCCTTTGGAGAAACAGACTGGGGCGTAGACACACAACACTTTTTTTCTTATGAAAACCCATTAAGGGTAACCGTCCGATAGGGATGAGTAGCACGTATGTTACCGATTAAAAACCTGACAGTTTATAGAATTAGGCGTTACTTTGCGGAGATCCATAATACAAAAGTAATAATAAAATTATTTTGCTATAATCCGCGATGATGAATCATCGCGGATTATAGCAAAATAATTTTATTATTACTTTTGTAACCTGACAGTTCTTTACCACGCCGCTAGTGGTGGAACAGGGTACTGTTGTGTATTTGTTATAGGTGGGGGGAACTAAGACCACCAGAAGACGACTTTGACCACCGAACAAGACATCCATTAGGACCTGGGCTTACGTCCCAAATACCGACCGACACCTTAAACACATACCGGGCTTAAGTGCCCGCGAGGAAATGCCCGGGTAGTGAGGATTTCCTCGAGGGCCGTACCCCACCTACCTCCCCACAAGGAGAGTATGTGAGAAGTCCCTGCTGCTGGTGGTGGCCTCTCGAAGCAGTGGCACCTCTCTTTCTGCTAAGTGATGCACCCCGTTCGTAACTAATCTTACCCGAAAAAATCGTTTGAACATATCCTTCCATATCGTTGGATAATCTGTGGTCTTATGTCAAAAACCTTTGTCTTATCGTTAAAAACAACGAAGTTAAATCCTGTATGATAATCAAAACCGTCTATGGATAATCAGTGGACTTATGTCAAAAACCTTTGTCTTATCGTTAAAAGCAGCAAAACCAAACTCTGTATGTTGACCAAAAATAAAACAGTATATTACTTTTATGAAATTGCTTAAGTCACTCAAACACGTTTAACACTCGGACTCGTTCCTATCAAAAACAGGTAGCACGTGAAATTCGAAGCGATTAAAATCGAAGCAATGCTCCTTTTTTTTGTAATCCAAAGATGATTTATGGGGTGTCTTCTTTTTGTCGGCTCCGGGATTTCGTTGATGGGCAGTTTTTAATGTTGGTTGCTTGTTTTTTGTTAAAAAGTCTCGATGTAACGACTCACGTTGATTGTCGTTTAAATAAACGACCTAAAGCTATTGCTTGTTGTTATTATAATCGTGTTCTTCCTTTATTTTTTATATATAAGTTATAATTAATGCTTTTATGGAACGTTAACAAAATTGTTAATTACGCTTTAAACTTTTAGATGGAGTTTATTATTTCTGTATAATAAATCATTCATTCATTCATTTTCTTGCCCATATCCCAATCTAAATGCCTAATTACAACATGCTTTATACATGTTGTGATGTGTGATGATTTGGCTAGGTACGTACGTACTAGGTGGTACGTATTTTACTACTAGCCGCCTTCCTAACGTCAACTTACCTTAGTCGCCTTTCACGACACTTCGGCAAGAAATGAGAGTAGTCTATTCTACTCAGATACCACACGGCAAATCAACTTACCTTAGTCGCCTTTTACGATACCTCTGTAAGAAATGAGGGTGGTACTATTTTACTTAGCCGGATACCACACGGCTATATTACAGAAAAAAAACCGAAAATTAAATACCTCAGGAAGAAATAAGGGGGGATCTATATTATTCATCAGGATACCACACAGCGGTATTTCTGTATAGTTAACAAATACTTAAAATCGATGATCGTGTTTTCGATAACAAATATTTAAACGCAAAAGTATGTTTTTTTGTATTTGCGTCATTCTTCGTTCTGTATTACGAAATCATAATTTTTTTTTTCTACACAAAATATTCAATACAATTTAATAGCTTATGTAAATCTTACAGCTAGGCAAATTCACTTTCTCCTCACAAATACGAACATGGGACGATTGCGAGATTTGCAATTGTAAATATGTATCAAGCAAGCTTAATATTAAAGTGACCTAATTCAAAATTAGGTTTAATTGAGTTAGATAGATTGTAATCCTTATTCTAATGCCATCTATGACATCACGCCACAAACTATTAAAAAACTAGTGTTTTCTTGCTCTCCCAAGTTATGGTTTAAAACTTATAAGTTTTGTAGGCGCGTAGCTACGCTTTATTGCAATGTTTCACAAACATTTTTTTTTAATTAAGTCACTTGTAGGGAAATGTTCCCTAATTAAAAGGAACCAGGTCCCTGGACCCTAGTTCGCTGGTTGGTAGTTTAAGTGGACTGTATAAGGGGGTTCAGGGCTTTGAATATTTTCTATCTTTTTGGGCAATGCACATTTATTACCGATACGTAGTAAAAACTTAGCACCACCCACCTTTCGAAGCCTTTGTACTGCCACCATGCACTGGAAGGTTCGAAGTCCTCGATATGCGCCGGCGGCCGGCCGTTTCATGTGACGCCAGGGGATTGTTACTCGAACGAACAGTAACACTATTATGAGTCCAAAACTCGACACGACACTTTAATGTTAGGCACTGCACTTTGTATTGCAAGTCCTAGACGAATTGTTCATGTTTTACAATCAATTTGATACGAATTATTTATAGCGATCGAGCGGCCATTAGCGAAGGTTCCGCGCTCACGTAGACACTCGCACGGCGACAGACGAACCGATCGTCGAGTGGCATTTTCATTGCTACCCACATATCGGTGAATAAAAAAATGACAATTGCCCAGAGACAAAAAGATAATACGAACTAAATAAAATTATGAAATATTTACCAACATCACTATAATGCCAAGTGCGTGATAAGTTCTTGAGAAAGATCTTCGCCATTTTCTTATTTTAGAGCCATCACGGCTATCACATAAATTTTCTTTAATAAAAATTCTTCTCTTTCTTCTTTTCTAATTTCTTTGATAAAATTGGGAAAGAACAAAGGCTCGTGCTTTTCTTATGATAAAGTTTAATAATACATATGAAATATTCAACGTTTGAACCGTTTGACGTTAATATAAGTTATAATTTTTACTAAATACTTAAGCTACATTAAATCATACATACAAAATTTAAATAACGTATCTAAGACCGGCTTAATGGTATAAAATACGGCCCATAAACATATCTTCGTGATCGTTAAACTTTACGGCAACAATTCTAAAGGGAGGACATTAAAATCGTCGTAAATGTTACCACCCCTAAGTAGGAACAGTAGGCAGATGTTTAGGATTTCAGTTAATGTGAACAAAAGATTACAAAAAGCTATTGCCTCCTTTATACGTTAAGATTATTATATGTCTTATATGCCGCGTGGTATCCAACTGAGTACAATACACCACCTTCATTTCTTATCGAGGGACCACCCGCCTTTTATATTTTGGTGTCATAAATGCGACTAAGGTGAGTCGACCCGCCGTGTGGTATCCGGCTGAGTAGAATAGACCTATCTCATTTCTTATCTAGGTGTCGTAAAAGGCAACTTACCTTAGTTGCCCACCGGGTGGTATCCGGTTGAGTAGAATGGACCACCCACTTTTTACCAAGGTGCCGTAAAATACGACTAATGTAAGTTAACGTCAGGCAGGCGCCCGGTCGTAAAATACGAAATCAAATCATGTTACATCATGTTTAAAACATGTTGCGCCTTACCCCACTTAGAGTGGGATAAGGGCAGGAGGATGATGAGACAAATAGGTACAGTGGATAGTTAAATAAAATAATTTTTATTTTATAATTTTTTATCAGTCACGAAATCTGCGTTCATTTTTATTTGATTCCTACAATGTTTTAAGTCTTCGAACACTGTCGATGTTTTATTGAAATGAATCAATAGGTGGCACAAACATACAAAATAATGTCCGCATGCATCGTGGAGTTTGTTACTAAAAAAACGCAAATATATCAATGTCGATCCTAAATAAATAAGATGCAAACGTGCTGCAAACAATGGCCGCTACAGATGACGTATCGTGGATTTACTGTCTGACGTTTGTTTGTCAGATAAATAAACAGATAAAATTTGTTAAAAAAAATTAATATTTGTAATATCCTGTTTTTGTGGTACAAAATTAGCTAATAAATTATTTTTTAATTATTACATTTAAGTGGTAAGTCGCGAAAACTTATATCGTTAATAATGTAATATGCGTATCCGAAAGAAATTGGGATTGTGTAGAATTCTATATGTTCTATGTATAAGATTTATTTGAGCAAAACTTCATCAATATTGGTCTATCAGATTAATCGTGAAAGCATAACAGATAGACAGAAAGACTTTCGCATATATAATACTAGCAATCGTCAGCGGCTCCGGCAGCGAGAAAATAATAAAAATAGTATTTTGATAACCATAAAAATTAAAATGGGTTCACCTTAAAAGTTAGACAAACGCTGTCGCTGAGTTTTATTTAGAACTTTTAGAGGGGAACAATTTTGTAATACATGATTTTTGAATAACTTGCACTTAGCGCACGTAAGGAAAGTTTTAAATTTTGTCGTTTTTGTAATATTTTTAATTGCTGCTCCTCTCTTATTCATCTTACCTTGATGTTATAAACTCGTTGTCTAGCCTTCCTCGATAAATGGACTATCTTACACTTAAAAAAATTTTCAAATCGGTCCAGTAGTTCCTGAGATTGGCGCGTTCAAACAATCAAACTAACAAACAAACTCTTCATCTTTATATATAAGTATAGATATAGTTTAGTATCGATTGCGATTGCCCATTTCAATCATTTAAATAGAGATTAGACTTTATCTTTAATATTTAAATGAGTTAATCTTGTATGTATATATAAATATTTTCGGAATCTCGAAATCGGCTTCGACGATTTTCCTGAAATTCAGCATGTAGGGGGTTTTGGGGGAATAAAATCGATCGAGCTATGTAAAAAAATCTTTATCCCAGTTTTTTTGGCATTAAAAAATAAGTCAGCGTAGCTTATTCGGGGAACGAACAGTCTTGAGATAAGTTTTGTAAAAAATTACCGAGTCAAATTATTGTCGTAAACGCCTAATTAAATAAATTTGTTACTAAAAATATATTGAACATTGCACGCTATTATAACAAACTGTCACCATTCGCAAAAACAAAACCGTAAGATAAAACATTACGGTCATGACTCATGACCCAAATACATTGCAAAAATAACATATTTTTGCCTATTATTCGTTGATATGGCGAGCGCATTGTGGTTTGGTACGTGTGGTCCACCACAAAAACCATTCAAGGATTGACCTCCAGCGATAAATTCTTTGGAGCGATAGAGTCACACATGTCTGGCGCCACTGTGCATACAACCTTTTTTTTTATTTCGCTTTATGAGGCAGAACATTACACTGTAAACACGTGTTTAATATTAGCATGAACACGACTTTACTACGAATTGATTTTTCCTTTTGAAGAAGTGGTAGATTAGATAAATCTCAGCGAGCAATTCCAATGTATAAAATCAGTGAATTTCAAACTGATTCAGAGATCTCAAAGAACTGGAACCGATTTATGAAGACAGCCACTGATTGTCCGTGGTTCTTGCGGAACGTTGACCTCCATAGAGACCTCAACCTCCCTACCATTACTCATCTCTTTAAATGTTTTTCGAAGTCTTACTTCGAGAAATCTTCGCATTTATGTGAAATTTGCTTCCCCTGGTCTGATCTGGTCTGGTCATATATTTATGAGTTGCTTTATCAGCAATCATGTCTATCTTTTTATATTTTAATTTTCGGAGGTTTTTTTTGTAGAGAAAATACCTCTACTATCATCATTCCCCTGCCCTTATCCCACTCTAAGCGAGGTAACTAAGTGAGGCACAACATAATATAGACATGTTGTCTCATGATTGGACTAGATATTTTACGACCGGTCGCCTCCCTAACGTCAACTTACCTGTGTCGCATTTTATACTAAAACGAATAAGATGTTACTTTGTAACAAATTAATGCGATAAAATTTGGATATTAATAGTTAAAAGTATTAAAATAAGAATACATATAACCTCGGATAGGCCAAAAATCAATATCAATCAAAACTACTTCCTCAGCTTTATTTAACTTTCACATAGAATAAAGCTATTAGAGCTACAAGCGTATTATCAATTTAAAATAATTTTGTAAAATGTCAGGCGCCAACATAAAACCCTTTTGTTTTTAAATAACTTAAATGGTCCGGAACGCTAATGTGTTATTTAGGTTGAGGATTCAAAAATACTTACACAAAAGCGATCTCCTTTCACATTCGGCGCCGATATTTTGCCGCCATATGCTGTAAAACGAAAACCATAGGTTCTGAAAGCTATTTTTTTATGTATTTATTCCTTGAACAATTATAGCACGTACATTTTACACCTATAATAGAAAAAATGACTTATTATTATTATTATTATTATTATTATTATGTAGTCCTGCCCTTATCCCACTCTAAGTGGGGTCGGCACAACATGTTATAAACATCTTGCAACATGATTTGTCTACGGATTTTAAGACCGGTCGCCTGCCTGACGTCAACTTACTTTAGTCATATTTTACGAAACCTCGATAAGAAAAAGGGTGATCTATTCTACTCAACTGGATACCACACGGCGGGTCAACATACCTGAGTCGCCTTTTACGACACCTCGGCAAGAAATGAGGGTTGTCTATTCTATTCAGCCGGATACCACACGGTGTTAAATTATATTATGTTATAGTTATTTATATATTTAACGCTCGTTTCACCTTAGACTGTCGCTACCCTCAGGCATGTTTGCAGTCAAGCGCTCGCTTATAAACAATGAAAAAGGACGTGGAGTAGCGTGATGATCTGAAGTCCGACTCTTTCTGAGAAAACTTACTTATCTTTCACTCAGTGGAACAATTACAGGTTCCTATGACTTCCAGAGAAATGTGTTAGCTACTTTACGTCCATTTAAGTCCATTTAATAATATTAAAAATATGCATTATTGCCTTTATTATAAGAACATTATTTATTTATTTATTTATTTATTTATTTGTTAACAAAATATGTAAGATATAGATACAATTTCCTTATTCTAATAATATAATTATTTATCACAGAGTAATTCGGAAAAGGGTTTGTCAACACTTGTGCTAGGGAATACCTGTGTTACAAGTGCTGACACCTTCCCAATCATCACATGTTACATTCTGATAAGGAGTTATTTAAAAGTAATAATTAAAGTTAAGAGTTATAAGTTAGGCAAAAAATAAAAAATACAAAAACAAAACAAGCAGACAAAAATTTATCGCAATTCCATGCAAGTAAATGTGTCTGTAATATAATATGTTAGTAAGTGTGCGAGTGTGAAGTGTGTGATTGGGTGTGTTGTGTGTGTGGATGTGTGTGTGTGGATGTGTGTGTGTTATTTATTTTTTTATTATTAATAGGTCTTCACTAGCAGTATAGCCAAGCGTTAGCAAGTATTTCCTAAGTGACTTTTTTGACTGTTCCCGAGTCTGACTGTAGATGTTTATTATCTTGTTTATTTTATTATAAAGTATAGGTCCTAAAAAACATAAAAATCTTTGGGCAAAAGCTGTATTAAATTTTCCCACTGATATTGGTCGTACTATTCTTTTATTTCTAACTATGCTTTCATTAAAATTAATATTATTGGAATGCATATAAAGGATAGCTTTAAATATAAAAAGCCTTCTCACAGATAGCACCTCAAACTCAGAATAAAGGTTATCAGTTCCAAAAGTATAGGGTTTTCTCAACATAACTTTTAATAAAATTCTTTGGGACCTTTCTACCTGTAACATATGAGTCTTAAATGTTCCCCCCCAGGCAATTATGCAATAACCTATTAATGACTCACATAGAGCAAAATATACCGTCTTAAGTAATTTTTTATCAGTTAGGTGTCTAATTTTTTTGAATATAACTGTTAGGCTCCTAACCTTAGACGCCAATGAAGTTATGTGCGATTTCCAGCTCAATTGAGAATCAATCAATATGCCAAGATATTTAACAACTGACACTCTTTCTATTTCTGTATATAAAGTTTTTTGTGTTACAGACTCGCTTATGTCATTATCAAGTACCTTTATCTTCACAACTCCTGATGGTTGATTATTTTTAAGTTTAGAAAATGAAATGTATTTTGTTTTTTTAAGATTTAATGTCAACTGATTCTCTTTTAAAAATTGCATTATTTTATTTATACCGATTTCAGCGTGGTTTACTACTTCTGTCCAGTTATTCCCGTAAAACAATAAAGCAATATCATCTGCGTAAGCCACTAATTTACCATTAGCAAAATTCAAATTACATAGGTCATTCACGTAAATTAAAAATAGGGTCGGACCAAGTATGCTGCCTTGCGGGATTCCGCAAGTTAAAGTAACAGGACTGCTTATTGCTTCACCTACTTTAACTTGTTGGGTCCTATTAGTCAAATAGTCTACAAATATATTTAGTGGAACACCTCTAACTCCTATATTCTCTAGTTTGTGTGTAAGGGTGGTGACAGAGACAGTATCGAAAGCTTTTGTTAAGTCTAAAAAAATCCCTATACACTTTTGTTTACGGTCTAATTTGCGAACGATAAAATCGGTAAGTTTATGTACTGCGCATTCTGTTGATTTACCGGCTAAAAATCCGAATTGATTATCAGAAAAGAAGTTAATTTTGTCAAGAAATGAATTTAATCTACTATTTAATAATTTTTCCAAAACTTTTGAAAGAGCAGGTAAAATAGAAATAGGCCGATAGTTCGTAATATTGTCTTTGTCTCCACCCTTATGTACAGGCTTAATAAGCGCCTTTTTAAATAATTCCGGGAAAATTCCATTTTGAAAACTAATATTACATATGTGTGATATAATAGGTGCTAATAATTTCGCGTTTGTTTTAAGTATTTTCGAAGGAATACCATCTATACCAGTTGCACAATCAGTTTTAAGATTCATAATTATTGATTCTATTTCTTTACAATCAGTATCTAATAACGCCATAGAATTTAAAAAACGTCTTGAAGTACTTTGACCAGGCTGCCGCAAGCTCATATTATTTTGCGACGTTTTTTTATTTGCTAAAGATTCACCTATACTTGAGAAATATTTATTAATATAATTCACAGATTCCATTATGCCTTTTTTCATTTTACTTAAATTAGTATCTGTATCATTAGTCCTACCCCTGTTAAGATCAGTGATATTTTTAAGAATATTCCAGCTTTTTTTAATGTCTCCTTTAGCTTTATGTAGTTCTGAGTTATCATACGCGGCTTTGACCTTTTTAAGTAAACCGTTACAAAAGTTCCTATATCTCCTGTAAGTTGTTGAGAGTACAATATCAGTAGGTGACTTTTTTGCCTTATAGTGTAGTTTGTCTCGATTCTTAATACATCTCAACAACCCAGGAGTTATCCATGGCTTGATTATTTGCTTACGATTGGAAACTTTATGTAAAGTGCAGTTTTTATTTATCACATTTTTTAGTCCATCTATTAAGAACATAGTAGCTTTATTAACATCTGTTGTATTTAAAACCGGTGAAAAATCCACCAGTTCTAAGTCTAATTTTATTTTGTCATAATTTATTATCTTTTTAGTCTTAATTTTATCCTTATTTATTTTTGTGCCGTTAAGTGTAAGTAGAACAGTAAAATGATCAGTCATAGTCGTGTTAATAATAAAAGTAGTAGCTGAGTGAAATGTTTTCAACATCACATGATCCAAACAATTTTTCGCTCGAGTAGGAAGTTTATGACCCGGTAAAAGACCATGTAATGCTAAAATATTTAAGTAATTAGCTTCAGAGAAAGATTGGTCTTCGCCAATAATGTTGATGTTTATATCACCAACCAAGATTATATTTTGAAAAGATCTTATGGAGGTCAGAACCTCATCAAGGCCCTTTATAAAGTTATCAATACAATGGTAAGAGGGAGGACGATATATGGCAATTATAGCTGTGTGTGATTTTAATTTAATAATAAGACAGTTTGAATCAAAAAAAGGTGGTTCATATATGTCAACATTCAATGAGTTTTTTATGTAAGCAACAACTCCCTCATTTTGACTATGGCAATTTTTGGTATAATAGGACATATAGCCTGGTAATTTTGGTGCCGAAAATTGTTTTTTTAGCCAGCACTCCGTTAGTATAAGTATGTCAAATTCACAGTTTAGTCTGCCCAAGAGTATATCCATCTCTGACATATTGTGGTCAATGTTTCTAATATTTTGACATATTAACGATAAATGCTGAGATATATTATTATTTCTTTTAAAATAATTATTGCAGCTCTTCACATCTACGGCAAAAGATTTGTAAATGTTATAATTTTCCAAATCATTAACATAATCATTTATACTTCCCATTAATAGCCGGAACAAAACGCATTAACACAAGACAATGTACTGTATGTTTTAAACGAATATGCTCGCTTGATTATACGCAAATAATTCAAAAAGACCTTATTACGCCAAGAATAGCTATAAACTCTTTTTAATATTAGACATTTGAAGACTATAAGTATCCAAAAGTTAACATTAGTAGGTGTTTTTGTAGTAAATATTAAGTGCATTGTATATAAACGCCGAAAATTCGTCGAGTATGATGTGTATTTTATGTAGAAAGATAATGAGTAAGTGAAACATGTTTGTTTTAAATAGTTAACAAAAATATAATAAACTAGAGGGTAAAAATACTTTTTTGCGCAAGACATAAATAGTGACTTAACTAACATTCTGACTTTTAAGTTGTATCTATATAATCTTAAATAATTATAATCTTTAATTGGTATGACTAATTGCGATATTGTAATTATACATATTAATCCATGTATATAGTTATACCTTACATAACACAAGTTGACCATCAAAGATGCTAAGTAAAACGAACAGATATATATAATTTTATGTTGAAAAAAATGATTATAATTGCGATTGTAAAATAATAACTTACTATAATTAAAGTAAATTAATTCTAAGTTCTTTAAGCATGTCCTCACTTTTAACCAGAATTCCTTTCGTACCTTCTTTCTCACGTAAGTATACGTTTCCCCGAGTGCACCAACAAAAACTATACTTATAAGATTTAGCAAAATCACGGGCCAGAAAAAACAATCTGTTGCTCTTTGGAGTCAGGTGATCTGAGATATATACGGGCACTGAAGGAATACCAAGTCCAACATGGGTAGTGTTCAATTTACGTCCAGGATTATTCTTATTATATTTTCTGGCGGCAGAAATGAACTCATCCTTCCGAATAGATGTTGATAGTCGTACAATAATAGGTTTATTATCTGATTTTGTATTAATCCTGTAAATATCCTGAATTTCTTGAGGTTGTATATCAAATTTTATAGCCTTTCCTATATTTGAAACAAATTTAGTTAAGTCCGATTTAGTCTCATTTAGTTGTTTAGGTATACTTTTTATTTCGAAGCTCGTACTTAGGTTGACTCGTTCTAGCACATCAATTCTTTCCTCTAAACGAATAATTTTTTGGTCAGTTTCGTGTTTTTCATTCTCCATTTTCGAAACTTTTTTGTCAATTTCGTCATACTTCGATGAAACAAATTCAATGGATTTTCGCAGGTCTGTAAATTCTGATTTTATATCAGAGTACAATTTTTCAAATTTCGCGCTTTGTTTATTTATCATGTCGGTCAATAGATTAGTGATTTCTGTTTTAAACTTACTTAGTTCGCCAGACCATTCATCCTCGTGTCGTCGTTTAAAGCGCTTCGTAATGCTATCGCGGACTCCTTCATTATTCTTACTTTGCTGAGAGAGGTCCGAATCGGAAGCGTAGTGCTCTTTAGAGTGAGAGGATGCCGCTGATGAATGAAGCATACTTCTTTCTCTGTCACTTTATATAACTCGATTAATAGCAACGTTTTACAACCGCCGCTTCGATTATGCACTCCTAGTACTTTGTTATCAAAGTAACTTAGCGAATAAGAAAAATAAAATAAATATTTTGTTACTTCAACAAAAAATCATTCGCGTCTTATGCACTCCTAATAACTATTAAATTTAAAAGAAGTAAGAAAATTAAATTTTGAATTTAGAAGTAATTTTAAAAATATGAATAAATTTAAGCGACACACACGTCTGTACTCCACAGAGATCCGAACGGAAGGATTATAGGAAAGATTATAGTTTTATATTATAAAACAAAGTCTCCTAAAGCTGTCTGTTTGTATGTGATCGATTTTCTCAAAATCTACTGAACGGATTGTTTGTTTGTGTTTTTAGTAAAAGCTGTACGGCTTTTACTAAAAAATAATGAAATTCTTGATGGAGATTTAGATTAATACTACATTATAGTTAAATTTCCACGGGATCGGTATTTACGCGCGAAAACTTTGTGACACACAGATTTCGACGCGGGCACGGAAGTCTTATATAAAACGCCAAACTTGAGTATAAAGGTTTAACAAAAGGTATACTTTTTGTGGTTTGAAATACACAAACAAGGTAGAGATTTATCAAACTTGGTTTCTTTCCTATTAAATAATCCCCTATTCAAAGCGTGTATGTAAGGGCACATCACGGTTTGGGAACCTATGGCGTAGACGATACCATTACTCTTAAAATTATTATAATCTTATAAACTTACTATATTTAGTTAATTCTGACTCGGTAATTTAATTTTTGAAAGACATTAAAATTTTTAGCATACATATTGACAAATAACGGTAGATTAAATAAGTAAATTCTATAAGGCTTTGATTACGTTCGCATATCTTTGATTTAAATAAAGAAAATTTGTTATCAGAGTGCATTATCGCGTATCAACAGTGTAGTTGTCAAGTGCAAGCTAGTCAAGTTGAAAAGTTGATTACCTGCATCATAACTTTCCATCAGATAAGATATCAGTTGATCTTGAACCAGTCTAAGAATGCAAATATTTTAGTGCATCTGATAAAACTTTATTATCCATAATATGCAGTTCTTAATTAATTTTTTAAGTTGAACATATATTTATTTAGTATTCATCATTATTTTCCTGCCTTATCTCACTCTAAGTGTTGTCGACACAACATGTTTTTCTCTTCCATTCTCTCCTACCAATCATTAACTCTGGCGCTACTCCTTTTATATGCATGTCATACTTCACACAATCCAACCATCTCTTTTCAGGCCTTCGTTTAGTCGCATTCATCCATCCACATTCATATTTAACACTCGTTTGGTCACATGATTTTCATCCCTCATTATATGTACATAACATCTTAATCTTGCACTTCTCAAAAGCAATTTATATACAGTTTATAATATAATTATTTTTCTTTTCATTGGTTTACAATATTTCATTTCATTAAAATTTTAGTTTAACAAATATCGCGGTTGGAGTCAGATGTTCTCCCATTTATAAACACAAATGATTAAGTCGTAGTAAAATCAATTTTATTAAAGTGTCTATTTGATGGTGATTTTATGTTAGTAAAGAAAATATTACATTTAAAAAAGTTATGGTCACAAAAAAACTTGAAGTTGATCTAAAATTAACTAAGGCAAGATATAAATGTTACAACTTGTCACATACGAAAGAATGACAAAGCTGACCAAGTTGGAGTGTGTTAACCTATTCCAATTTCCAATTCCAATTTATTAAGCTATTATTATATTATACGATACTTGAGGGGTGAAGTGAATTATCAGACCGCTATGTCCTAGAGGTCAACAAAAATTTCGTATAACGGGTCTCATAACGCTATGTTTCATCATGCAAAATTAGCCTGTAATTTCGGTAATCGGAGGCTACCGCATATTACTCTTGAAAACGTGTTAACAATAATTTATTGAAATTGACAGTAAATTGATCAATTATACCTATCTTGGTATCATCTCCCGTTGTTCTTGTACTAAATATGACAAGCGAAGACTTATTTCGTCAGAGAATTTAATACTCCATGTTGTATCAGTGTAAGACGCCGTGTGGTATCCGGCTGAATAGAATAGTACCACCCTCATTTCTTACCGAGGTGTCGTAAAAGGCGACTAAGGTAAGTCGACCCGCCGTGTGGTGTCCGGCTGAGTAGAATAGACCACCCTCATTTCTCACTGAGGTGTCGTAAAAGGCGACTAAGGTAAGTTGACCCACCGTGTGATATCCGGTTTAGTAGAATAGACCACCCTCATTTCTCACCGAGGTGTCGTAAAAGGCGACTAAGGTAAGTCGACCCGCCGTGTGGTGTCCGGCTGAGTAGAATAGACCACCCTCTTTCTTACCGAGGTGTCGTAAAATACGATAAAGGTAAGTTGACGTCGGGCAGGCCGCCGGTCTTAAAAACGCAGCCAAATCATGTGACAGCATGTTTATAACATGTTGTGCCGACCCACTTAGAGTGGGATAAGGGCAGGAAGATGATGTTGTATCAGTGTAAGCTAGTTTGTATTTACTTTACAAATTTCTTGAAAGCCAGATTGTTTCGTCCTCAATTAAATATATGTTTATTTAAAGTTCATCTGGCCGCTGGTATAATAATTTGACGAGATTTTCCGTTTGCTTTCTGTGTGATTAACAAATTTAGAAACTTCTTGTTGTTCAAGCTTTTCAAGTTCTTTATGACATTATAGTATTAAAATACTTAGAAAAAAAAATCCAAAATATATCAAAACAATTCCCAAACACATTATTCCTCTTAATTAGTTTAATAACAATTATATTTCGTCAGAACAGAATGCCGCCAAAATGAATTTATCTTCCATTTTTAAATCTCCTCTTAAGTTGAGTTTACAATAATGAGACTAATGCCAATATTTATACTTCCTAGTACACAAAACTGAATACAATAATTATTATCTTATTATGCAAATGTTAAAATTGCAAACACTAGTAATAACCCGCGATTTCACCCGTGTACATACCGATCGCATTGCAGAGGAAAGTCTAAGTCGGGCTATAGATTTATTTTTGTTAAATATATCATCAATAGTTTCCGCAGCGCATGCGATGACAGATTTTTATGACTAATTTTTTACACCTTATTACATTTTTATTATGGATCCCTTTTTTTAATGTAATATAGCCTATGTTGCTCAGTAAAGATGCAGGTTTCCAATAGTTAAAGAATTTTTGGAATCGGTTCTGTAGTTTTTGTGTGAAAACATTAGAAACATACATACAAACTTTCCCTCTTTATAATATTAGTATAGATTGACATTGTCGCACTGTCGAGCTCGTGTTAATTATTGTTCAATTTTTGATTTCAATCTCGTCTTAAAAAACAAAGTATCAAATCAATTAAGCACTTCCCTTAAACTGCCAGAATGATGCCAAGACCATAAGTTTTTATAAGCTGTTCAAAGTCGAATGTACTGTACAGAAAAGTTATATACGCACTAATGAAAACTTCGTTGAAGTCTGTCAGCGCAATCATGAAATAATGTACCAAATATTTGAAAGGTTTTTTAATATTGTTCATAACGCTATTGTTTTACCCACGCATATAATCATCTACGTGATTAGTAAGAACCAAAAGGAAATTATGAGTCATATAAAATTCCTAACCTACCTTCCGTTAAGCTATAGACACTGAAGATTCAGTAAGCTTAACCAAAATATTCTTACATTATTTACTGTCATTCTTAGTGATTGTTTTGTGTGAGGTGTTTAATGTGAGGCTTAACTCAAGGTCGCTAGACACGGTAGATTTTCTGATAATGGGCATTTCGAAGTAAAAAAATTGGACAATTGGTCTCTTCGACATCGTTTTATCAGACATTTTATCGTTTTTATGTTATTGTATATATAAATATAAATAAATATATAGGACACTTACACACACGGTCGTCCGTCCCCAAAGTAAGTAACTTAATACTTGTGTTATGGTAGACAGAAAACTGGTGAATATATACTTATATATTTTTAAATACATACTTAAATACAAATATACACCCAGGCTCAAAGGCCAACAAATTCTTTTTCTGTATGAAATACTTATAAATGTATTTTGTTGCAAAATGCAAATAAAACGATATTTTTTATCTTTTCATCCTCCTCCTTGCGTCGTTCTCCTCAGTGCTTAGGTACACTCCTGGTGGTCACTCCTATATCTTTGAGTACTGATGCATTGGTCCGGTGCTCAGTCCAAGAAACGCCGAACATTTTACGCCAGCACCACATTTCGAAGGCATCATGCGTTTCCTGTCAGCAGATTTTATAGTCCATGTCTCAGAAGCATACAGTCGGTATTGTCTGCAGCTGAGACATTACCGACTTTGCCATGCCAATGCGTCTTCGGATTTCTAACTCTGAGGAGCCATTGTTTTCATTTGCCATCCTTTTTATATACCACGGTTAATTGCCTATTAAAGTGACAATGGGACTTGCTTCTATTTCCTACAAAAAATCAGTTGAGCGATTCAAGATGGAAAAAAAGTCGACAATCTTGATTTAATATAACAATAATAATAGATATGGGTACATATATATAACTTATATTGTAGAAATATATAATATATTTATTAGAAAATGATACGTTTGAACGAACGAATTGATTTATCATGCTTGTTTTGTGACTAGTGTTCGGTACAAGGAGTGGAATTAGATAAAAATAGAAACAATAGCTTTATTAGAGTGACCTCGGCTCATCAATCCTGCTTTAAGGACTTTTCGCCTACAGCGTGTTCATAAGTGTGTCACAGTGGGCTGGGAAGGTCAAATTGCTTCAAGATATATTTGCAAAATTATTACATCTACGATTCTGCGGAATACGAGTAGGAGTTTACTAGACGTGCGTCATTGGAGACTTTTACATCTACCGATATTAATTTGAATAATAATTTCATCAATAAATTGTTATATATTTTAAACGGACTATATGCTATCCCTACTTGCTATTACAACACAAATTATTAAAGTAATAAAAAATATTTACAATTTTAGTATGTAATGACCTAAAAAAGTAAGTAAGTGTGGGCAACACTGATGAATTTCCACACACACGCACGCACGCATGCATGGTCGCACGCACGCACGCACGTGCCAGAGACTATCCTTCTTGCCTCTAGCCTATCAAGAATCGTAGAATTCATATTATAAGACACGGTTTTTTTGGCAGAAAATTCCATTATTGGCCGTCGCCGCCTGATGGGGACGAGCAGTGGGTATGTCGGACTCTCACCGACTAAAATCCTGACGGTGATCCTCCACGCTGCTCGTGGCGAGGACAGAGTACCGTTGTACACATTGCCCCCTTCCCGCCAGCCGCATCTCTGTACCTCGGAGAGCGTCTCCGTGTCGAGGCACCTCTAAACGGTGACCCCTCCCTCCACTAATCGATGCATGGTGTGCACCATATTCACCGACCTACACCAACTAGGCGTCCAATGCCTAATTATACGCTTATAGACGCTGTTAATACAATTATTTACAAACGATAAGATTTTAATATGACGTACATTATAAGACACTATTACTACTGTCACGTGCGTACAATTTTAGAACGAGATATCGTAGAGTATAAAGGCACTCTGTTTCCTATCATCACCGCGATTGAAGCTGTACATCATTAATGATAACCAATAACACTGATCTGGACACCAATAGGGGCATTGAACCGTCCCTTTAAACTGACTTGTTTATTCTGATAGTACTATTTAATTGATTTTGCCGTTTGAATGGAATGCAAGAAACTTTATCTAGATATGCACTATGAACTATTTACTTTGACGTAAACTATTATTGATATATAGATAGTAAAACTTGTTCATACATATACAGGATGGTACCGATCATAAGACATTAATTGTAATATCAGGTACTTACTCACCTCAGCACCCTACATAAAAAACAGTTATTTCAATTTAATATTTTAGCCACAGAAATTATTTACGTATTTTAAAAAAACAAACACTATTTATAGAGATCAATGACCATACACGTAATTGAAACCTTGACCTATATACGGTAATCGTAAATACTGTAGAACTAAACAGGTACGAGGGATACAAGACAATAATGTTATAATTTTCTTCTGTTGTATGCGCCGCGCCAGGTCATTCAACTATTACTAGTAAAGCCAGATGCCAATTAAATTATATTTATTTTCTCCGAAAATACACTTTTTAAACGAAATCTAAGAAGTTTCAATTATGTCAAAGTTATCTTATACGTTTAAGTGATCAGTGGATTCATTTAATGTCGTTCGTCAGTACCACTCGGTACCTCTATGCATCTATATACATATATACTAATATATAAAGCTGAAGAGTTTGATTGTTTGGGTGCGCTAATCTCAGGAACTACTGGACCGATTTGAAAAATTCTTTGAGTGTTTAAAGTGTGTGAGTGGAAGGAAGTATATAAAATTACGCTAAGATGAATAGGAGAAGAGCAGCAATAAAAAATATTACGGAAATTTAAAGACTTGCGTTTGATTTGTGCTTGCGCTAAGTAAACGGTGAAAGTTATTCAAAAAAATTTTATATTAACTCAAGATAACTACTTTTATGTTCAAAATTTTAATTCGGGAAAAAAATAGTGACGCACTAATTTAAAACAGTATATTTTAAAACAGGTCCCCCACGTCTGTTTGACTATTTATACGTCTATAAACAATCAAATTTTAAATCCTTCTCAGGTATTTCTTAAAGTGCTTAATCAACGTTTGCAATTAATTTACTTAATTATTTAGAATTACTGTATAATTATAGTTTTATTAACCTCATATCCTATCCTACTAATATTATAAATGCGAAAGTTTATGGTTATGGATGTATGTTTGTTACTGTTTTACTATAGAAATCGTGTTAATTGTACAGGAATAGGATGACATTGAAAAGCGCCATCTATTGTCGACCTATCACATGACAACAGTCCACGCGAAGGAAGTCGTCAAATACCGACTTTTTGGTTCATCTAGTGACCTTTGGGTCATCTAGGTGACCTCGGCCTACGGCCGGAACACATACCGGGCTTAAGTCCCCGCGAGGAGATGCTTGGGTAGTGAGGATTTCCTCGAGGCCCGTACCCCATCTACCTCCCCACAAGGAGAGTATGTGAGAAGACCCTGCTGCTGGAAGTCGCGAGTTAAAGCTAGTTTTCTATATAATGTCTTCCGCTTATTTGAGATTGGAAGCCTTGATATGACATATTATGTACCAGGCTGAGGCTAGAAGCCTTTTTACTTTATGTCACCTGTATTTTTCTTTCTACTAATCGCTCATCAGCGCCAAAAGACTTAGTAAAGTTATTTCGTTATAGTAGTACTTTGTTGTTTTACAGTTACTATAAATTTAATTTAAAGCGTGGGCTAGCAAACAATGAGAGATTGTAGATATGTAAAACATGTGAGGCCAGGGCTAAAGTTTAACCCGGCCATGATTTAGACACGTCAAAACTATAAAAAAAACTACGAGGAAATTGCTCAATTTTTTATTAAGGTAACAACCGTTTTTATTATAAAAAAATATTTTATAACTTTAACCTTCAAGTAAAGTAAAGGACTTAAGCCACTTCAGTATATCTCTGTTTATAAAAGGTTTTATTCGTAAAAGTAACGCACTTTTGAACTTTTTTTTTCACTATAATTATGCTATAAGTGTAGATCCTGTCGTGAGGTATCCGGCTGAGTAGAAAAGTCCACCCTCATTTCTAACCGAGGTGATATAAAAGGTAACAAAGGTAACTTGACGTCAGACAGGCGGCCGGCCGTAAAATCACTAGCCGCACCGCTTAAAAAAAAAGAGATATATTTTATATCTCTTTTTTTTTAAGCGGTGCTGGGAGATATCATTATTTTTTTTTAATGAAAATTTGCCTTTTCTTTAACTTATTTATTATTTAAAAGTTTAACAGTAAAAAATTTGAATGATTATTTATATTAAAAAATCGTATAATAAATGCCAACTTTATTGTTTTTGATTATTGTCAACTATTTCTACGTCAAAAGTATATACGAATTTATCATTACAAAATAAAAAATAAATATCAAAGTAGTAGATAATAATAGTAATTAGACTTATATAAAAATATATATAATAAGTTTATTAGAATTTTTATTCTATTTTTTCAAACACGATATATAACATGATCGATGAGATATCTTATTTTAATCTGATTAACTTCAAATCTGGGGTTTCACTATAGCTTTGCGGAACCCGAAATTGAAATGTGTTTCTTATTGTCAAACAACATGTTCAATAGAAACAGGTCTGACACTTCATTGAGCATAACATGTTCGATTACATGTTTTGTAATCATAGATTTTCGTAATCCTGCCATGCGTTCACAGATTATAAATTGCTTTTTTTATCTGATTGATTTACTTTGACGGTGAGAGCGTGTGACCCTAAACAAAAGACTGCGGGTTCAAATCCCAAGCCTATGAATTGTATTAAAATTATTTGTGAGCTCAAGTAGTATTTAGTGTGCCCATGTCAGTGTCTTTGTTTTCCGAGAAAATTTTTGGTATATGTTTAAACCTGCTAATCCCTCTCTTCACTAAAAACGACTTCATCTACTTTACTGCAAAAAATAAGCATGCTTAAACTAATATTAGTACTACTATTATTCTAATGTAGGCGAGAGAAATATAGAGAGAGACATATAGACTGTAATAAAAAGATCATTCAATTTCTTTAACTTCCATGATGACCTTTTATGAAACTTTGTTGCAAAAATTGCCGTTCTATTTCAATTTCTTTATTTGTTAATCATATTATTGTTATAAAATGTTTAACACTCCTGAGTCACATTGTTTTGTACTCAATCTAGTATTATAAGCTGTGGTAGCCCAGCGGTAACACCGTGCGCCTCTTTCGAGGAGGTCTAGGGTTCAACCCCGGGCAGGCACCAATGAGTTTTCTAGTAAAACTTATGTGTCTAATTGATAATTACAATTTATCACACGCTTTTCGGTGAAGGAAAACATCGTGAAGAAACCTGCATATCTCTAGAGAATTCTGGTGATATGTGTATCCTACCAATCCGCATTGGAGCAGCGTGGTAGGTCTCAGCTCCAATCCTTCTCTCCAAAAACGAAGAGAAGAGGCCTATGCCCAGCAGTGAGATAGTAACAGGCCGTTACTTAGTATTATAATAGTAGAGTTTAGTAGCAATTAACTACAAGCCACACCAGTAACTTTCTACAATTTGTACGCTCATTTCAAATTGTTGTAACAAAACAGTTGCCGGCCTACGGTGTGAATGATCGTAAATCGTAGTAAATGATCGTAAATCGTACAAAAAGTAAATAAAGGCTTTTCGTATCGATTGCACAAGGTGGTCTCGTCCCGGCAGACGGCGCGGCGGCGCCACACCTGAGTAGAAGTGGGCCATCTGAACTGGTTTCATACCTTATTGCGTAATACAATAGGGCTGCCTATTCGAAATAGAAACGAGGGAAAGAAGTCATTCATTTTAATAGGGATTTATTACATTCAATACAAGGTTGAGTGACGACTTCAAAAAAATCGCGAGCTACTGATATCCAAGCGGTGCAGGATGCTGAGAGAATTACGTCCAGCAGTGGACGTCTATCGATTGACTGAAGAAGAAGAACAAATTAATGTAATAAACAAAAAGTAAATTAATAAATTAAGAAAACGAAAAAAAATATGTTACTATAATATAATCCACGATTAAGAAAATTTTAAATCTGTAATATCTCCGAAAATGTTCACTTGAATTACATGCTGTAAACGGCCATATTGATCTATATTAAATCAACTATTTATTTAAGGTACTTAATTGGATAAGGATTAATGCTGTATTGTATAAAAATTGCTTCAAAAATATGGCATTATTTTTCGTAAAAAGTAAATGACAAAAAATGCTATAGTGGGTTATCCATAAGAGATAGACATATACCATCGCGGACTTTTCTGTAGACCTTTTCAAGATGTACAAATACTTAGTACATCATTTTGATAAATCTCGTAGGGTTTAGCCTGCGTTTGCAATGTAAGCGGAAAAAATGTAATTATTTATAGAAACCTCGAAAATTACAGTATTTCTCTACTCCGTATTGAATTTTATTATACGTACAAACCTTCCTCTGGAATCACTCTATCTATTAAAAAAACCCGCATCAAAATCTGTTGCGTAGTTTTAAAGTTTTATGCGTACATAGGGATATAGGGACTTTGTTTTATAATATGTAGTGATGATACATTGATCAAAAATCACGCATTAAATGCATATTACTTATTAATAAAAAGTGCAAACTTTCACAAACAGCAACCCTGAATATGACGGGCAAAGATGAGTTGTGCCATTGTCAGAGTAACTATATACCTTATTTCTTTATTGTTAAGGGATAAAATAGATATATTTGTTACTGGAATAATTATGCACTGCATATACGATGAGCACGAGCTTGTATTAACGTGTTTTGCTATAAGAAAAGCAAATGTGTACGAAGATATAAGGATAGCTTTATATTGTAATAGGTGTGTTCAACGCTCGTAGGGTGTGCCTATATTTGTTTATTATTTGCATAGTTTACTTATGATATGTAATGATCAAACAAATTTGATGTTTGTTTAACATTATGGTTATTATTCATTATATAACCGGGTTTCTATTGGAATAGATGAATCTATGATAGCTTCATCATCATATGCTTTAAATAGTTTTAAGCCTTTGTAATATGCCCATAGGAATCCCAGCGTTAACAAGTTTAACAAGTTACCCGCTTTTTTCGGTTTTATTTTTTTGTGAGGTTTTATTCTCGCCAAGTGCCAACACTTTGTAAAAAACATTTTGTTTGTTCTTGGAGTCTGGGTGTATTGAAAAATGTATTATAACAACCATATTTTTCCTTTACACTTATTCAATAAATAACGACCAATTTTCCCAACAACTTGTCAACTCCGCGCACGAAATGTAAATGGCGCTACCACTCTCCTCTTCGCACCGCTCCACCCCTCCCCGCACCGCACCTCTCCGCCCGTCAGCACACGTCGTCACAACTAACGTCACGTCTCTATGCTATAACTACTGCTCTCCTTATTTTCCTTTCGTTACAATATTTGTACATTTACCAGTTGTCTGTTGACCATAATCTCAGTATAAAGTTACTTATTATATAATTATTAAGTCCCAGATAACCTTTACAATGTCGCCTGCTTCGGGGTCTTCTAAAACTGCGATTTACGTAGCGTCTTTGCAACTTAGAGTCCAATAAGTTAATAACCTTACAACTAGTAAGAGTGCATTAAAGATATTTCTTCGAACTATACACAATTACTTTGCTACATTAATCTGAGAAAATTTGTGCAATTTACTTATCATTTAATGATATAAAAACATCTTAAAAAGTAAAGGCCATTCCAAACGGAATTAGCTTTAAAATCGTCTAGATAGATTTCCATTTCCTTGATCTTTTGAAACTTTAAATAAAGCTACAAAATAGTTGCCGATAAAATATAAGTCATTGACATCTTAGTTATAAGATTTGGATACTAGTTCTAGCAAATTAGTTACGTCTTTCATTCATTCGTCACGCGAGTTTTTGACCACTATATTATTATTTTTTATTTGTTGTCATGGACCTGGTAACAAATTGTAAAACGAATCATGAAATTAAATTATCTTTAGATAGAACAAATTTCCTTATTAGTTTATGATAATCTTGTTCTGTAGTTAAGTTTTTTGATGAATACGGTGCAGTCATACATTTTCTCTCAAAATAAGCTTCAATCTATTGCGGAATTTACAGCTCTGCAAGTGCAAAGGGCGAGTACAGAAGATACGTTGAGGGTACGAATTACCTAAAAGTGGAGCTTAGAAGCACTATTAGTTTTACGGAACGCCGTATCATTGATACCTGTGTAGTTACTGCGAGTTTTTTCAACTTACTAGATCGCGGTAGCGTAACGCCAATTAGGTTGGCGCTCGAACAGCAGTCACTAGATGTCGCTGTTGTATCGTCATACAAATTTGCTCAACGCTAACGCGTTCGACTTGGTTTAAAAAACTCGCACTAAGCACACTGAAAGGCTTGATAGTAGAGCTGATCTTGCTATCGAGAGTCTGGTGAATAATTACATAAGTAAGATTGATAAGGATACCCTAGAGAAACTTTTAGATTGCGATGAGTTGAAGGATTATTTCATAATTATTTAGCACCTTCTATACATGCCTTGAAGAGTTCTTTAAACCATCGATTAGAAAGATAATCATAAGAGAGGTAACGTATTCATCGCACTCATGGATTTAATTATATTTCTAAGTAGATTATCATCGTTGACAGAAATAGCTGCCAATAAAATAAGTAAAAGTAAAATATGAAAATCACGAAATGCAAACATTCCTTTTATCGTGTGAACTTTCACTTTCTAAGTTTTATTGATATTGTTTAATGTTATTTTAAATGACTAGACCTTTGATCCTCAACTTACAGTAGTCCTCGGAATCATTGTAAATTAATTATATAATATGTCATTTTATATAAGAGGTCAGTCACGTGCACGGATTTTTGTATGGCTTTTACAAAAAGGTTTTTCAAATCTTCCGGTAGGTTTAGGTTAATCTCACCTCCAGTGAGCGTTAATCGCATGCGCCGCATAAAAAAAGATACACTAAAGTAATATACTAGAGAATTGTAGATCTACAAAAACACCACAAAAAAGACCGCGACGGCATCTATCTATCTCTTATAGCTAACTCAAAATAAATTTTATGATCGAAATTTCAATTAAATACACTGATTTCCACGCGGACGCAGCCGCAGGCAATGTTAGTATTCTAAAAATGGGAAAAGTCGTCGAATAAGTTCAAGTTCAGATTAAACTCAAATATTCGCGTACAGCATCTGTCAAACTTATCTAAGCCTAGTGATCTTAGCAGATCACCTTTGATATGATAATGTGTTTAATCTTTCTTTTTATTCATATTTTAGTATTTTTTGTTTTATTATGTTTTTGTTTATTTTTTTAAGACTGTGAAGATGGCATACGCTGTGCCATCTCCACAGTACGTATTTTACGACCGGCCGCCTGCCTAACGTCAACTTAGTCGTATTTTACGCCACCTCGGTAAGAAAAAGGGTGGGCTCTCAACCGGATACCACTCGGCGGGTCAACTTAGCTTAGTCGCTTTTCACGACACCTCGGTAAGAAATGAGAGTGGTCTATTCTACTCAGCCTTACGGCGGATCGACTTACCTTAGTCGCCTTTTACGACACCTCGGTACGAAATGAAGGTGATCTATTCTACGCAGCCGGTGACCAGACAGCTTACATCAATCATATAATATATTACGTAATGACATATACGTCCTAACAAAGACCTTCTAGATCGTGACTTCTTATTTTATTATATAATTAATATATTTAGTGCAGCTAAGATGAAAATCACGAGATGCGCTTACGTCTTGACAACACCCGCATAAATTCCAAGATCACGATGCGCTATCAGGAGTTTTCAAGATGTTTATATCATGTCACGACTCTCTTGAATATGATAATGTGTTTGAAAATATTAACTGTCATGTGATAATCGTGTGTAAGTAGCGGCCTGTTACTATCCCGCTGCTGGGAATAGGCCTCTTCTCTCCGTTTTTGGAGAGAAGGATTGGAGCTAATACCTACCACGCTGCTCCAATGCGGATTGGTATGCATATTCCCAGAATTCTCTAAAGATATGCAGGTTTCCTCACGATGTTTTCCTTCACCGAAAAGCGTGTGATAAATTGCAATTATCAATTAGACACATAAGTTTTAACAGAAACCCGTGACCTCCTCGAAAGAGTCGCACGATGTTACCGCTGGGCTACCTACCACAGCTTTTATCGTGCGTACCTATAAATAAATTTAAATTATTTCGATGGCAACACTTTAATAAGCGGCTTCTTTAAACCAGCGAGCTTACGCCATGTGGTATCCCACTCCGTCTGGCTCCGTCCGCATGGAAAGATTGAAACTGTAATATAGTAGTTTGACAACCATAAGAATGGTTAAAGTGGGTTAACTTTAAAAGCTAGACGTATGCTGTCGCGGACTTATATTTAGAAATTTTAAAAGGGAACAATTTTTCAATACATGATTTTTAATAACTTTCACCGTCTACTGTACGCAAAAAGCTTAAAATTTTGCCGTTTTCGTAATATTTTTTGTTGTTGCTCCTCTCCTATTAATCTTAGCGTGAAGTTATAATATAGACTATATATTATTTATCCTCGATAAATGGATTATCTTACACTCAAATAATTTTTTAAATCGGTCCATTAGTTCCTGAAATTAGCGCGTTCAAACAATCAAACTCTTTATTTCATTTTTATTTATTAAGGTTTACCAGTGATTGTTTGTGCCAAGATACAAGATTAATATTATAATATTATGACTATGTACAATCGTACTAATAACAGACATAAATTACTTATTATCTAAAATGTTATTACAAAATCTTACTAAAAAAACGTAAATAAACTTAAAAATTAATAGCTGAAAAATAGATAAGTTATGTTAAATCTTATGATATTGCTCTTTTGATTGTTTATCCACTAAATAAAGTTTGGCTAAAATTACTCTTCAGCTTTAAATATTAGTATAGATTTACCGACTGCTAATTAATAATATAAAGGTAGTATACTATTTTATACGAAAGGCAACGTTATAATGAATAAAAGATGTAATGACTGTGTCCCAAATTGTTGTTTACAAACTTTTACCTCTAGGTACAATTTGTCACAAGTAAACATTGCATCGAGTACTAAAAGGTCAGTTCACACTCGATAAATGGAGACATGACATATTGAGGTCCACTCGTCGATAAGTATTGATAATGAGAACGTATGTCTTTATTGTCCCTTTATTGATTGTATCGATGGCCAATCTGTGTGGAAATTATGCTTATAGTAATGTTAATACTTTGAGCGGCGCATATGGGCTTTCAAATGTTTGTTGTATGGACCACCCTCAATTCTTGACGACGTGTCGTAAAAGGTGACTAAAGTTAAACTGCCGTGTGGTTTCCGCCTGAGTAGAACAGACCACTTTTATTTCTTACCGATGTGTCGAATCCGGCTGAGTAGAATAGTCCTAATTTCTCACTGAGGTGTCGTAATAGGTGACTAAGGTAAGTTGAACTTCCGTTGTATCCGGCTGGGTAGAGGTAGTGCTTCGCTTTGTGATTTTGTCGTGGAGTCTACCTCCTGTTAATGCTTCGGTTGCGGGGCCAAACGATTGTTGAGTTTGTGATAGTGAACGTGTGTAGTGCTTGTGTATTGTGGTGGCTTGTGGTTTGTGCATGTGTTTTTACGAATACTGCATGTATCAGGTATGAAAACTATTTTACTTCATCACGGATATATAGCATATATAGCAAAATAATTTTATTATTACTATTTTATTATGGATCTCCGTAAAGTAACGTAGTCTACTTCATTAAATTGTGTCAAATTTCATCGATATTGGCTCACTGAATTCGCCGTGAAAGAGTAACAAATATACACTTAAACTCACAAACTTTCGCATTCATAATATTAGTTGGATAGAATGTTCTATAAATAACAATTTAAGGATGATTCACGCTACACCGTGCCGCGACCGGGCCGTGCCCCGTCCGGGGCACGGTCGAACATTATGGTATACTTTTGGTATGAAGTGATTCATGCCTAACCGTGCCCCGGCCGTGTCCCGGCCGGGCCCGGCCGGGGCACGGCGTTGAAATGTCGGTGGGTATTGTTTCCCGACTCCGGCACGGTTCGGCCTCGACACATTGTAACATAAACATATGCGCCCGGGCGCCCGCAGAGCAGTCAACGTCAAATCTTAGTGAGTTTAGCAGCTTAACAGCAAAATGGACAATGCGAATTGTTTAGAATGTGTGTAATTTGCTCTGTGATTTACGACATGAGCCATCCTAAGTATATAGATAACAAATAAAATAATTTCCAATACTTCTTCATCGATGGCAATTGCAATAGCTGCTAATTCAAATTGTGAAACTGCATATTTATTTAGGCGTCAAGTCTATCGATAGATGAAATCACTTGCTGACAAAAGCTACTTAACATAGATATAAGTCGTGCAAATAATAAACCCAAACAGCCCGGTGTAACATGAATGACTGGCACGGCCGGCGCACGGTGGCCGTGCCCCGGACGGGGCACGGCCCGGTCGCGGCACGGTGTAGCGTGAATCATCCTTTAATGTGCTATATTTCGCGTCATATCGTCACACGCAGCATATGTCGGCATGTTCAAAGGGTGACAGTTCGCGAGCAATGTTAATAAATTGTCGTAACCATTAGGAAAGCTCTTATGTCGAACATGTTTCATTTCGCTATATGCGCTGTAACTGTCATAAATCGGTTAAGAGCCTGTTGAAGTATAGTTCAATTTGATTGAGCTTGTTTCAGCATCTTTGTTTGACTGGCCCGTTGGAGCAGTGGGTAGTGACCCTGCCTTCAGCTCTCCGGGTCGCGGGTTCGATTCCCGCCGAGGGCCAACATTTTCTATAAGTGAATTTGTTGGTCTTTGAGCCTGGGTGTATATTTGTATTTAAGTATGTATTTAAAAAATATATAAGTATATATTCACCAGTTGTCTGTCACCCATAACACAAGTATTAAGTTACTTACTTTGGGGACGGATGACCGTGTGTGTAATTGTTCTATTTTATGTTATTTATTTATTTATAAAAAAAAAATAATAATAATAATAATAAATATATGGGACACTTACCAACACGGAGTCGATCCCCAAAGTAACTTAACCTCAGTAAGAAATGACGGTGGCCTGTTCTACTCAGCCAGATATCACACGGCGGGTCAACTTCCCTTAGTCGCTTTTAACGATACCTTGGTAAGAAATGAGGGTGGCCTATTCTACTCAGCCAAATACAACACGGCTTTATATTTTATAGCACCCGTTTATGTAATTATCGTTTGTTGTTTAATCTTTTAGGTTATGTACCTAAAAAGTAGTTTTAAGTGAATATAAAATGCAACGATCTAAACAAAAGAACATTGTAGACTTAAAAAAGAAGAAAGGATATTTTTATTAGTTCATTGAACAAATCGAGGGCGCATTTCCGTTGCACATCCGTATTAAGGCCTCGCCAATGCCAAATTGATCGGCAATGTATACAAATTAATGATTTCGATAATTCGCAATTGGAATCGAGGCCAATATATCAGGCAAATTTGAGGGGCATGGAACAAGTAATAAGGTGAATAAATTGTTGAACTTAAACTTACTTAGATTATTTTATCGTGATACCCTGTCATGGTACAGCCGTGTGGTATCCGGCTGAGTAGAACAGACCACCCTCATTTCTTACTGAGGTGTCGTAAAAGGCGACTGAGGTAAGTTGACCCGCCGTGTGGTATCCGGTTGAGTAGAATAGAGCACCTTTATTTTTTAACGAGGTTTCGTAAAAGACGACTGAGGTAAGTTGACCGTGGTATTCAGCTGACTTGAATAGACCACCCTCATTAGTTACCAAATTGTTGTACAAGGCGACTAAGGTAAGTTGACCTGCCGTGTGGTGTTCGGTTTAGTAGAATATAGAGGTTAACAAGTTTACTAGTACTTTGTAACCCGAATTGCTAGTAATATTAAAAAAATACTTCAACATTTAGTTAGAAATTTTATTTTGAACTACAACATAAATTTATATTCGTTTCTATATTTTTTATTTCTGCCGTATGATTTCCGGTTGAGTAGAACAGACCTCGCTAATTTCTTACCGAGGTGTCGTAAAAGGTAACTTAGATAAGTTAACGTCAGGCAGGCGGTCGGGCGTAAAATACCTAGCGAAAACATGTAACAACATGTTTATGACATGTTGTGCTGACCCCACTTAGAGTGAGCAACAGCAGCAGTTAGGCAGGAGAACGATGTTTCTAAATATTTTATGTTTTAATAATTATTATATATTATTGCTAAATATGATGTAATATATTATATTATGTATAATTTATATTGAGGTTTCGACTTTATAAGGAAACTGGGTTTGTTATTGTGTGCGGTGTAACAAACTTCGCGATTGCAAACAATGCAGGGTTTATTTTTATTATTATAAAGCTATTCTGCAAACTCTTGAAACAATAATATTTATTAAATTCGTTTTATTATGAGCTATAGAAACTCGCTTTTTCGTGAAATTGCGAGTTAACCAAAAATCACTGAGTTCGATGGCAATTTTAACATGATTTTTTAGTTTTAAGCATCCTCTGCGACTGACATTAGCGTACGTGGCAGTGACCCTGCCCACGACTCCGTGGATTGCGGGTTCGATTTCCGCCCATGGCTAACATTTTTTTAAACAATTTGTTTCTTTGACCCTGGCTGTATATGTATTTAAAATTAATAATATAATATATATTTTTTATGTAACATTGTGAGGAAACCTGCATATCCCTAGAGAATTCGATATGTGTAACCTACCAATCCACATTGGAGCAGCGTGGTAGGTCTTAACTCCAATCCTTCTTCAAAACCGGAGAGAAGAGGATTATTCCCAGCAGTGATATAGTAACAGGCCGCTACTTTAAGGCTCTGTCATTCAGTTAACAATTTATTAATGTATAGAAACCGGCTATACTCACGTGTTATTTTTATTACTTTTGCCAAAAAATTTAACGTGAGAGCAAACTTCTATACTAAGATGTTTTGCAAACTCAACGTACGAATTACGCATTCATCCCGCGTATATTATCCACTAATCGGCCAGCATTGTTGGCCATTAAACAGTACGACCCATTATTTCCTGCATTGACAAAGGGAATTATAATATGACGTCATTAGAATAACAATTGACGATCCACTATTTATAGAGACGTTACACTGAGGTGAAAAGAGCATAGAGTAATTCTAGAGTAGGGGAGCCATAGACAGGCCTGTAAGTGTCACAAATAAATAATGAGAGGGAAGATGAAACTCGTATACTTCATCTTTGTCTAATCACATATAAAAAAAGAGACACATACACCCTCATTTGTTTTCTCTTTATTTAAAATATGGCGCTTTTTAGGCTTACTATAATAACTCTTAAGACATATAAAGGGTAGTCTTAAAGTTGCGACTATAACGAAAAGACAAGAAGTGCAAGATTAATACCGTGTAACCAAATGAGTGTTAAATATGGATTTGGATAGATATGTGATAAGAGGGTCCAAAAAAAAGAGATGATTGATGATTAGATTATGTAAAGTGTGACAAGTATATAAAAGTACTCCTTTTATATACTTGTCACACTTAATTAGATTAGCGCCAGATTTAATTAATGATGGAAGAGAAAAACATGTTGTATCATATCTATATATATAATAGAAAGTTGGTCTAAGTTACACTATTTATAACTCAAGAACGGATGAACCAATTCGGCTGAAAATTGGTGGAGAGGTTGCTTAAAACCAGGAGACGGACATAGGATACTTTTTATCCCGTTCGACCGCATTTATTTTATCCCTATATATACTTAAATCTTTTAAACTACGCAACAGATTTTGATGCGGTTTTTTTTTAATAGATAGAGTGAAGAGGAAGGTTTAAATGTACAATAACATTCAATACGGAGTAGAGAAATACTGTAATTCTTGAGGTTTCTAATGTGATGTCGTAAATAATTATTTTTCCTCATTTTCGAAGCATTTTTAAACAATACAACATTAATCATTATTCAATTAAGTTCCTTAAATATATTGTTAATTTAATATATATCAATATGGCCGTTTACAACATGTAATGTAAATTAACATTTTAGAAGATATTACAGATTTAAAATAAGGCATAGCGGTTTTTGTTTTACTCCAAGTTACGCATGCGGGCCACGGGCAGTAATGAATGAATGAAAACTACTGGATCGATTTTAATCATTTTTTTCACTGAGTGACTTAGGCATATATATTTCATAACCGTGCGAAGCCGGAGCGGGTCGCTAGTACTATATATATACTTACGAGTATATCTTTTACCGAGGTGTGGTAAAAGGCGACTAAGGCAAGTTGACCCACCGTGTGGTATGCGGTTAGGTAGAATAGACCACACTCTTTCTTACTGAGGTGTTGTAAATACGACTAAGATAAGTTGTCGTCAAGTAGGCGGCCGGTCGTAAAATACGCAAATCATGTGACAACATATTGTGCCGACCCCACTTAGAGTGGAATAAGGGTAGGGGGATGATAATGTACACTGTACACAGTAATCCGTTTACGACTAAACATTGTATGACCAATAGAATCAAATAATAGTAAAAAACAATAATCACATTTAATTGATGTATTTAAACAGATCTGAGTAATATTTATTACTCATATTGGCAAAAAATTTAGTAACTGGCTATGTTTGTAATCCGCCTAAATAATTCGCACATATATTTACGAGTTCGAATAGCATCAGGCGTCGCTGTCAATAGATAACTTTAATAGTATTCTAGGGGTAAACTCTAACACTAGCTTATAGTCCGAGAGCTACATCAAAATTAGGTGTCTTTAAAATACCAAAATTTAATTAAAAATAAAATATAGATGGACAAAATAATTTAACGTTTAACCTTTATCATACAAAGTAATGATGAAGAAAAACTTAAAAAAAAACTATAGTTTTTTTAGTTTTTCTATAGATGTTTTTCCTGCTAAATATTTATAATACGACCCTTTAAAATTTAAGGTCTATATTAATATTATAAATGCGAAAGTCGGTCAGTCGGTCTATCTATATATAACTCTTACAGCGCCTCTCTGCTATATCCGTATTGATGAAATAAAGCATATATAGCCAGCAAAATATAGAATAAAAATCCAATTTACCTTCGAGAATAGAAAAAAAGGTACATAATTGAGGATATTTTAACATTTAAGTAGACACTAACAAAATTGAGGGCGCAGTTTGTAATATAATAAATCGGCTAGTGTAGCCTTATTTGTTGCAATCATGTTTCTTTATTAAGACCAGTGTTAACTCATCCAGAAATTCTCGGAATTTATTATGTAGCAACAAATCAAAAGTTCTTGAAAATCAATATACCTAATACAGTAGAAAAACATATAACACACCACCCCTTTAAAACAGTGCATAGCTGTGCCATCCGCGATGCGCGAAACAAATAAATATAAAATAATAGTGATGTCTTGTACCTGTCAGTTAATGCCTCCATTTAATGTCCTGATTTAACCGTACCCGGATCTTCTTTTGGCACTTCACAATCACTGCACTGATATGTGGTGTGTGTGAGTGTATAATGCCCAAAATATACAATATCCCAAAACTAATTTCAGCTATTTAGAACAAACTTCGCGACAAAAACATGCGCACCCGCAGCCAAACCGTAAACTTCAACTCGACATTCCTACCAAAACAGTGCTGCCAACTATAAATCATTATGGCAATTATAAATATCGAACAATAGCTTTATATACGCCGCATACAACAGCTCTTATACTATTCAAAGGTAGGTAAACTACATTCCTCCGCATAGTTCTGCACATGAATTAACCATAATGTTACGTAATCGTTCCTTGGTTGACCGCAGCTGGCCACCCTGAGTCTAGATATTATGACATGATATTGGTTGTATCGAATTACAATGCCTATTTACACTTAAAATATTAATATGATAATATATTGCAGTTTTAAAGTAGACTAAGTCAATAGGTTATAGGTAGTTCTTACCTTAGGAATCTGGTGGACGTTTCTGGATTAAAATAATTCATTTATTTTATTCTGGAGACGTGAATAGCAAGAATCATCGAGATTTGTCAAAATAAAATCTAACAATATCAAATTTAGAACGTATTCGAAAATGGAATGGAGTTAAGAGAATGTAAACATTTCTGTTTTTATTACGCTAAGCCCATTCCATTGCTATTTCCTGATCAATTGTTTAAGATATTTAAAAATGGAACAGGTTTAGTGAAACAAGAATCAAAGATGGCGAAACTTAAAATTAGATGGCGAAACGTAAATATTTCATAATTCCATTTATTTCGTAATATTTTTTGTGCCTGGGCAATGGTCATTTTTTATTTACCGATATGTAAGTAACAATGAAATTGCCACACGCCGATCGGTTCGTTTTGTTGCCGTGCAAGTATCTATGTGAGCGCGGAACGTTCGCCGCTCGATCGCTATACATAATTCGTATCAAATTGATTGTAAAACATTAAACAATTCATCTGGAACTTGCTATATAAAGTGCAGTGCCTAAGTTTAAAGTGTCGTGTCAAGAATAAAGTGCAGTGTCTATCTTTAAAGTGTTGTGTCGAGTTTCGGACACGTAATAGTGATACTGTACCTTCAAGTAACAATCCCCTGGCGTCACATGAAACGGCCGTACGCCGGCGCATATCAAGGACTTCGAACCTTCTAGTGCATGGTGGCAGTATAACGGATTCGAAAGTTGGGTGGTAAGTTATTAATACTTATAGGTGAAAATAGTTAAAACCCTGAACGCCCCTATACAGGCCACTTAAACCACCAACCAGCAATCTTAGGTCCAGGGACCAGGTTCATTTTAATTACGGAACATTTCGCTCCAGTACATTTTGATACTTTATACTTCAAAAGTAATAAAATTAAAAATAATTTTATTACTTTTGAAGTATATTATTATACTGAACATATTTAATTTGTAATATTTATTTCGAATTAGGAATTCGAAATAAATATTACAAATTAAATATGTTCAGTAGTAACAAAACTCAATAGAGGAAAAAAGTTCGCTAACTTGTTTAATAGACCATTACCAGACGAAAAAGCGACATAAGTCGCAGTAAAGGACAGAAACTAAACAACACGATACAATACTGGGTTATAGTATGTAGCGGTCTTTTACTATTCTACTGCTGAGAATAGGCCTCTTCTCTCCGTTTTTGGAGAGAAGGTTTTGAGCTAAGACTTACCACGCTGCTCCAACGCGGTTTGGTAGGTTACACATATCCCTAGAATTGTCTAGAGATATGCAAGCTCATGTTTTCCTTCACCGAAAAACGTGTGATAAATTGCAATTATCAATTAGACACACAAATTTTAACAGAAAAACTCATTGGCGTCTGCCCGGGGTTTAAACCTGTGACCTCCTCGAAAAAGTCGCACGGTGTTACTGCTGGGCTATCACAGCTTTGATAATGAAAAAGAAGGGATATAATTTGGCAAGTCTCTTCTCTAACAAAGTCAGAGCCACCATTACGTCACCACGTATGTTTTTAAGTTTATTTTAGTTGTACGAAGCGAAACAGTATGCATTATTGTTACTTTCTGTTTTAACACAAAGTGTCAATTAAAAATACTAACAAAGTGCTCTTTCACGTCTGTTATCTGTCGGCCTTTTAAGTCACATCCACCTTTCACCGCATAAATTGCCCAACATCTTTGTAGCTGCTGAATCATTAATGCTTATGATTTTTACAGCCTAATCGTAACAGTAAGCACATTTGTAGAACACGCGGAATATAAACTTTTCATAATCTGCTTCGTCCTGCCCTTATCCCACTCTAAGTGGGGTCGGCACAACATGTTATAAACATATTGTCACATGATTTGGCTATGTAGTCTACGACCGGACATCAACTTACCTTACGTATTTTACGACACCTTGGTAAAAAAAGCGAGGTCTATTCTACTTAACTGGATACTACACGGTGGAATAACTTACCTTTGTCGCCTTTTACGACACCTCTGTAAGAAATGAGGGTGGTATATTTACTCAGCCGCATACCACACGGTGGGTCGACTTACCTTAGTCGCCTTTTACGAAACCTCGGTAAGAAATGAGTGGTACTATTCTATTCAGCCGGATAGGGGCCGTTCAAGTATTACGTAAGCATAATTATTTACCCCCAATCCCCCTTCCTTGCAGCGTCTTACAAATTGGCTTTACGCTAATGCGATCGCGTAGGTTAAAAAAACTCGCACTTAGCACACTGATTTATTTTGTCTATGTCCATTATCTGTATGAATGGTCCGCCGAGTGTTCTCTAATTATAGCAATGGAACGACCCAGCGATAACCTCTGCATATGCAACTGTATACTGCTTTAAATTAGCCAGTTGTATTACTGCTTTTTAACCTTGAACAAACACATTGTAGTAACTTTTCGCGTTGTTATAGACAGACTCACTGTTGAGCCGATTGCGTGGTAATAATAATAATAACATTCTTTATTGTACACCAAAAAATATAAAACAGAGAATACAAAAAGTTGACTTGACTGACCCGTTGGAGCAGTGGGTAGTGACTCTGCCTTCAGCTCCGCGGGTAGCGGGTTCGATTCCCGCCGAGGGCCAACATTTTCTATAAATGAATTTGTTGGTCTTTGAGCCTGGGTGTATATTTTGTATTTAAGTATGTATTTAAAAAATATATAAGTATATATTCACCAGTTGTCTGTCACCCATAACACAAGTATTAAGTTACTTACTTTGGGGACGGACGAACGTGTGTGTAAGTGTCCCACATATTAAAAAAAAAAAAAAGTTATGTACAATAGGCCGCTTGATCTTAATTTTGAAAATGGAAAGAGTGGGAGATTTTCTTATATCTAGGTAAAGTGTTACATAAAAGTATAGCTTTGATAGTAAAAGAATTTCCATAAAAAGAAGTAGAGTGAAAAGGTATTTTAAAAATTAAATTGTAATTGGGACCAAGAGAAAGAGAGTGAGTATATCCTAGAAAATAATTCACTTTTTTAAATAGGTCAGAGTATTTGGATTAAACAAAACACAGTAAAGAATATAGAGAATATGAGTATCAAGCGTAGCATATATGGTAGCAGTTAACCATATTCTGACTGGCTACATTGTTTAGAATATTAGCGCTCCGACCATTATTGTGGCTCAGTCTGGTTTCTTCCAAAACTTTACTTCCCCTGGAAACAAAACTGCATTGACATAATCATCATCCTGCTGCTCATATCCCACTCTAAGTGGATTCGGCACAAGATGTTAAAAACATGTCGTCACCTGATTACGTCAACTTACCTCTGTCGTCTTTTACGACACCTCGGTAAGAAAAACAGTAGCCTATTCTACTCAAATCTATGTACCAGAAAAAGGTATAAACGATTAAGTATTATGGACGATGTAATGTAGAAAATCTAAAA
Source organism: Morpho helenor (assembly GCA_029227775.1). Classification (NCBI taxonomy): domain Eukaryota; kingdom Metazoa; phylum Arthropoda; class Insecta; order Lepidoptera; family Nymphalidae; genus Morpho; species Morpho helenor. The sequence goes on along the minus strand of JARGCU010000022.1, from coordinate 11,059,638 downwards.
GGAACCACTCCAGATTTTAACTTTTCATTATATTCACTTCTCTTCTAACAAAATAACAGTCAGCAAAAAAATATTGCCATTAAATAAACCAAGATCTTATAGCTTAAAACTTAGGTGTCTCATTACATGTGTTTTACTCGAAGCAAGAACACGTCTAAAAAGGGATGTTTAAGAATAATTTAAGAGGCGAGTGGTGATTAAACATAAATAACTTTAAGTTATCGGTAAAATCGTGACGGCAGGTTATTACAATTTGACGTACCCATATCACGTATGATTGATTCAACCTCATATCCAGAAACGAACGGATACAGTCGTGATCCACTGGACATAGACCTTTGCCCTTTAAGATATTTATATTGGATTTACTTGTTCTATAACGAACCCCCTTTATTCATTTTTTATTTTTATTATTCCCCTCGCATCCATGCTTTAGGATATTCAAGCAATTAAAAAATTAGACCCAATAAATAGAAGAGATCTTTAGTGCTTTCTTTGAAATTGTTACTGATATTTTCTTGTGAAAAAGGAATCACTATTTATAAACTGAAGCGTCCAATGGTAACTAGTTATATCATAATAGTCAAAATGAGAAAAAAATACAGTTATAAAGGAGCTTTCATCAAAAATATTGCCTAATCGAGACTAAGGTACGTTAGAGGACTTCCCGTCATGTAGAATCCGGCTCAGTAGAATAGGCCACCCTCTTTCTTACGGTAAGTTGATGTGAGGTAGGCGGCCGGTCGTTAAATATCTAGCCGAATCATGTTACAATATGTTTATAACTTGTGCCGACGCCACTTAGAGTGGGATAAAGGCAGTAGAATTATGAATGATGATGATGAAGTCGATCCTTCCTTCGTCATATTGACTAATCAAAGTCATAACATCAGCCCTCCACTACACGTCGTCCTTAGACGTGGTCCGGCCTCACAGGAGGCACCCTGAGGACGACGTTCCCCGGCGCTAGTAGAGCTTCTGCGCTCTACTCTTCGCATTTCGCTATCTTGACGATGCTTCTGCGCTCGCCCGTCCCGCTCGCTGTAAAAGCCGTTAGGGCTAACAGTATACAGTCAATTCGAAAAAAAAAGATGATGATAGTTAACACAGTCTTATGAACGCGTGGGCCAAATATTTAATGGATATAATATAAACAAACACTAGATGATTTAACATATTAGGAATTACATTATTCACTCGCGGAACCCTGCATATAAAATATTACGTATATTTCTGTAATACCAATGTTATGACTGACCTCGTAATATATCATGAGGCATTGTTTACGTTTCGATCGATCGTGGGCTTCGGAAGGAATAAAGTCTGTCGATTAACAATGTTTCTTTGTTTAATTATGATCGTCTAAGTATATTTAGGACTGCAAGTATTGCCAGATGTGCGGGTTAATAACATGTTTGTATTGCATGTAATAATAATAACCTCGTAAATATATAACAGTGAAGGATGTTTATTTTCACAAGCTACATATAACGTATTCCGCACTTATATCTCTGTCTAATTGATTGAGCTAAAATTTACCCTCCTCTTCTTTATAAAACCATAAGAGCCTCTTTGCGACCTTTTTTAACCGCCTGTCTTTGTGTGGTATCCGGCGGAGTAGCATAGACCATCCTCATTTCCTACCGAGGTATTGTTAAAGGCGAATAGAGTAAATTGACCCGCCGTGTGGTATCCGGTAGAGTAAAATAGACACTTTCTTTCTTACCAAGGTGACTTATGTTAATTGACGTCAGGAAGGCGGCCGGTCGTAAAATACGAAGCCAAATCATGTGACAACATGTTTGTAACATGTTGTGCCGATCCCACTCTAAAACTAGAATTTAAAGAGTCTAAGTCTAATTTCCTAACGTAAACCAAATAAAATGGAACATAGAAGTAGACAATTTTGTTTTCTTTGTCTATTTTCGGGCTTACGTTTTGGAATACGCGAAGTCAATCGATCATTATTGTTATGTCTTCCAGTCTCTTCTCAACGAACATCGTCGAAACCAAGATAAGTGATCGATAAAATATCAGTAGGGCTCACTAAATATATTACTATACGAGAAAGTGTTATATGACGTGACCTTTATCTGTGTCGCCCACTCGTCTAAACTTTTAACATGTCAACATCAAATACAGGAAACATCGAGTGCATGGGAATATATACTGTTGTTATTTATATTTAAGAGTTATACTTCTTTGCTCAAAATAAGTATTAGATAAGCATTACATAAGCTTATTTGATCGATAGCTTGTCGAACTTTATGTCATTAGCTGTCCCATAGCTCAGCAAACAATGGTATAACAATCAATAAGATATTTAGCATAATAGTATTGTGAGTTTCAACGTATGTATGTACTTAGTCTCTTGAGGTTCTATTATTTAGCTTTTTTATTTATTTTATTTAAAGTACCTGGATACCTGGGTGTTTTTAGAAGACATAAAAAAGATGAAACTTGAAAAAAAGGAAAAATAATTGGGGAGTATATTTGCTACTCTAGACTGCCTAATCACCCCACTGATTTATTACAACTTAACAAATGCCAAACAATTAAATAATATTATAGGAGTTTTTCAGTGTCTGAAAACAGGGATAAAGCATCATTTTTTTTAAAGAAACCTAAGTAGATCAATCTATCGCCACCGAAACCCCCCACATAGTAAGTTTCATGAAAATTGTTGCGCAATGACGACAAGTGCAAGATTAAGATGGTATGGACATATGTATATGAGCGATGAAAATCATGACCCAACGAGTGTTAAATATGAATGTGGATGGATATGTGACTAGAGGGAGGCCTAAAAAGAGATGATTGAGTTGTGTGAAGTAACACCTGTATATAAAAGGAATAGCACCAAAATCGACGAATGATGATGAGAATGGGAATAAAAAACATGTTGTGCCGACTCCATTAAGTGGGATAAGGGCAGGACGATGACGAAAATGTATTAGAATATTTTTATTAAATGCAATTATTTCCATTTTATGACTTAATTGGCCTTTATGATGTAAAATACATAATCTAATAATGATTTTTGCAATTCATGGTTATTGCAAGGGAGCTACTGTGAGAAAATAAAATTAAAATTAATGATCTGTCAAAGAATCTGTATTTGAATAGATGATTTGAAATTTCCCCTCAATTCAGAATTTTCGAAATAAAATATGCTCTTTTTAAATTTGAGAATATAATAGGTTTAATATAAATTCAATACCATACAAGAGTAGATCGATGAATGCAAAATTAACAATGATGGTTGAAGGCGACTAATGTGAGTGCCGTGTGATCCAGCTCAGTAGAATAAACCACTCTCATTACTCACCGAGGTGTCGTAAAAGGGGACTAAGGTAAGTTCACGACAGGCAGGCGGCCCGTCGTTTAAAATTAATCAGATCATGTAACAACATGTTTAAAACATTTTGTCACACAATCATAAGCTTTACTCATATCTTTTGCCCGCTTTAGACAAGCGTGCGCCCGTTAGCCCACGCTTGTCTAAAGCATCGCTAAACAGTTTCTTAAAAACATTTGTTGGTTCTTCGATTCTGGATGTATATATGTATTTGAAAATATATATGTATATATCTAGCAGTTGGCTGTCACTGATAACACAAATAGTAAGTTACTTTGGAGACGGACGACCACACGGTGTGTACATTTGTTCCATATATTTATTTTATTTCATTTCAATTATTATTTACTCTTTATCTCGTTCTAACAATCAAACTACCTACTCGTGTTGTAATAATAAGGAATTAGACTCGTATAAAAAACTATAGATACTTTATTAAAAAAAAGTAAAAAGTTTCGTTGGGTCAATAATTAAGCAATAACCACTAACTATTGGTTTTATGGCGCAAGATTTTGCTAAAAACATTAACTTTCACTGGAATGATATATACTAATCGTACGATAATTATCTAATCTTCTCTCCAAACATCCGATAATTATCTTATCTCTATCTATATTTTATACGATATTATCATTTATCGTCGAGGTTATTACGTTATAGAAATTATCATCTTATTTTTAAGATAAATTTTTTGTCACAATTTTATATACACATTTTATCGACGCAACCGCTTTATTAGCTAAATAAGTAAGCTAAGTAGACAATTCAAATTCAATTCAAATTCAAAATATTCTTTATTCAAATAAACTTGTAAACAAGTGCTTTTGAATCGTCATCTCTACTGCTGGTTCGGAAAGCTGTTCTTACCGAGAAGAGCCAGCAAGAAACTCGGCGGTTGCTCTTTTAAAAATATAATTCTTAATACTAGTTACATTAAGTCGTTACTGTCTTGTACAGGGGTTAAGTGAGCTATATTCACACATTCTTATCTTCTACGTAATCTTCAAGAGTATAGTAGGCTTTCTGTATCAGCCTCTTTTTAACAGTGTTTTTAAACTGCTGTAATGGCAAAGCTGAAATTGATTGCGGAATTTTATTATAGAATCTTATACCAAAACCCACAAATGACCTACGCACTTCATTCAAATGAAACCCGCGACTAAGAAGTAAAAAAAATGTTAAATAATGTGTTATTGCCGTGTGGTATCCGGTTGAGTAGAATAGACCACCTTTATTTCTTACCGAGGTGTCATAAAGGGCGACTAAAAAAAGTCGACTTATTAGAGTAGTAGCTTAAGTAGTTATAAAGTAAGTAAATTGTATTGAAGAGGTCGCGCAGATGGAAATAATCTCGCTTGTTGGGAGCTTTATTCGCGTGTGCTGCGTATTCCAATACAGATACATTTAAGTAATGTACTAGAGTTGAAGTTCTACAAAAATACTATAAGAAAAGTCCGCGACAGCATGTCTCTATCTTGTGGTTAACTCAAATCAACATTCAAATTAATTACACTGGTTTCCACGTGGGCAAAGTCCCAGCTATTTCAATAATAAAAAAGGCCGACCGTTACACGAAATGAAAGCGAAATCACTAGAATTCTTACACACGATTAAGTATTTCATCAACTGTGCATATGAGTACATGATTGCTAAATTCATTGTAATTTCGACATGGGAGGGTTAATGTTCCCACGTCATTTCGTCAGGACTGGTGACGTGTCAAGTAATTACCCGGCGGGTGGTCCCTTCTATCCACTTTGCCACTCCTTGGTGCCCTATTAAATAACGCCTTTAACGTCATTTCGAACACGCATAAAATTATTACAACTTTTAATATTAATAACGACGCTATACTAAAGAATGTTCTAAATAATCGTTATGGAATTAATTTAGGGTTAAATAGTTCGTGTTATGGACGATTGGGTCTCAAAGCTCTACAATTCCACATCATTTCTACTAATATTATAAATGAAAAGTTTGTAGAGTATGGATGTCCGTTTGGTACTCTTTCACGGCGAATCCGCTGAACCAATATCAATGAAATATGGATCAATTATTCCTTATACACCAGGGTAACATATATGCTATAGTAATCCTGTTAATTCTACGTTAATAGGATGACATTGAAAAGATTACAAATACAATAAACCTTTCAACGACAACAGTCCACGCGAACGAAGTTGGGGATTGGAGCTAGTTTGTAATCATTTCGAACTTGCAGTTGAACAAAAAGCGTCAATAGACCAACTAGATACACGGATTATCTTAAAATAAGTCACAGAAAGGTGTATCCAGCCTTCTCAGTATCATTAGAGATAAAAATTTGTAGAGGCTTAAGAAACCCGTATACCAGCAGATTCGTCTATCGGATCAAAAAGAACTATAGTTCCTAACATACTGCGATCAGTTTATCATTCGTCATGATTACTAACAAAAAGCATTTATATAGGAGTTACGGAATAGAAGATAATAAACATTAGTAAAAACATACGGAAAAAATCGTCACGGAAAACGTTTTTTATCTTAGACATTTAACCGCATGACATCTAATAAAAATTCATTCTATATCCATTCCATTTCTCTATCCACATTCACTGTAGGTATGTATCATAGTGAAATACTGCCTCAGTTTCTTCTTCTACCTACACTTGCAGCAATGCCAACTCTTGCAATCACATGTCGAATCTTAAAGATTATGACCGGGATGTTTACAGGCTGTTACTATAGTGTTTGTCAGTCGAAGTGGTATAATGCAATGTAAAGATTAGATCATGTATTACCTTATCTCGCTCATCATGACGATCGGTTGCTCAATGTCTACGCCTCTATTGTGTTTAATGCCATCTTGTTATGGTTGCCAAACATATAAATAGAATTTATTACTTGGAATGCTGTGATAGCCAAACGGTAAGACTATGCGACTCTTTCGAGGGGGTCACGAGTTCAAATCCCGGTAGGCACCGGTGAGTTTTAATATTAAAAAAATATTAGACACATATTTTTTTAATATTAAATTACTGATATAAAATTGATAATACAATTAAAATCAACGCTTTATTCATCACACGCTTTTCGGTGAAACATCGTGAGGTACCCTGCATATCTCTAGAGAAATCTGGGTATATGTGTAACCTACCAATCCGCATTGGAGCAGCGTGGTAGGTCTTAGCACCAAACCTTCCGTCCAGAAACGGAGAGAGGAGACCTATGCCCAGCGGTGGGATTGTAACAGGCCGTTACTTTACTACTTTACTTGGAATGGTTGGACGAATAAGCGTAAGTGATTTTGTATGTAATTCAGTGAAACGTCACTTAAGTATTTCTACAAGCATCTGAAAAACTATTTTATCCTCATTAACTAAGACTTCCTGTTTTAAATTCCTCCATTTTGGTCCGGTCTCATTATAGATCTTGTACGGCGCCATCGTAGTTTTGTCTTTTTTCTAAGATACTATTGAAGGACTGCTTTAGATAATCTGGTGTTATCCATATATTACACACACAATTAAAATTATATACTATTTATCTTTGTAATTCATTCTAATATTAAAAATGCATAAGTCTTTATTTATAATTTATTTAATGTATCTTTTTTAAAATTATGATAAACGAATATATAAAGAATGAATGTTTTTCTGTTTCTCTGTATTTATATACTTCATACACTTTTGACAACTTGATCAATTTTAATGAAATTTTCAGACAATCTTTTAAATGACCCAGCGGATAATACTCTAATGTTTGATAGCGATCGCAGTATTTTCTTAAATGACAGTTTTTTTAATACTGATATCTTTAAATTAAGCTCAGCTATGGGCTGAGTATGCTAGTTTCTTATAAACAGGACTAGCCAAACTTTGCAATTTTGTCACATATATTATTTTCTATAAGGTTTATCGTGGATTATAGCAAAAAAAATATCATTATTACTTTCGGATCTCTGCAAAGTAACGCCTAATTCTTAGTACAATATATTGATGTCTGTAACGTTTTTCGTCAACAGACGTACAAACATAACGGTTGGAACCCTGTGGCTTTACAAATAGTTCCTCATATTTTCATAGGTGTGAAATATTTTGTCATTCAAAACTAAGATGCGTTCCCCAGCTATTAAAAATATTTTGCCGGACACCCGTATTCGTGATTAATGATAATTGGAAGGGACATTCGTCAATCGCTAACGGCAAAAATATAATTGATGTTGTTGCTGATAATAATTTTACATAGAGTTAAAGGTCACTAGGAAACATATCGTTTACACGAAGTCTAAATTTTAATGAAATATAAATCTTATAGTTAAATTAACTATAAGTCTAAATTTTAATGAAACATAAATCTTATAGTTAAATTAACTATAAGTCTAAATTTTAATGAAATATAAATCGTATAGTAAAATTAACTATAAGTCTAAATTTTAATGAAATAATCTTATAGTTAAATTAACTATAAGATTTTTATTTCATTAAAATTTAGACTTCGTGTAAACGATACGTGTAACGATAACTTATAGTTAAAATAACTATTCAGTGGCATGCTAATGGAGAGACCTATGTCCAACAGTGGACAGAGACAGGTTGATGATGATGATAAAAATAACTATAAGAGGGAGGATGATCATAATACCATTAATTAATATAAATGATAAAAATTCGTCAATGTTGTAATGTTCAATCTGAACCAGCAGTAAAGTTAACGATTCAAGAGCACTTCGTTACACATTTACTTGAATAAAGAGTACATAGTTTTTATTCTTTATTCAAAATTAAAATTCAACAAATCAAATAGAACTAAGTCATATTATATACCTAGCCATCACCATCTCCTGCCTTTATCCCACCCTAAGTGGGGTCGGCACAACATATTTTAAGTGTTTTGTTAGTTGATATGGAGAGTTATTTTAAGACTGGCCGCCCGCCTGACTTCAAGTACCCTTATTCGCCTTTTACGACACCTCGGTAAAAAATGAGGGTGGTCTATTCTACTTAACCGGACACCACACTTCGAGTCAACTTACCTTACTCGCCTTTTACGACACCTCGGTAAGAAATTAGGGTGGTCTATTTTACTCAGTCGGATACCACACGGCGAATATTATGTATTCCTTGATTGACAGTATTGATGTCTTAATATTTAAAAGGAATCTTAATATTTAGTTCAAAATTTCATTTGTTATTACGAATACATAATTTTTTTTACCTGCTTTAAATGTGTTTGCGCGCGTTTGCTATCTGATAAAACGCGAAAAGGTTGCTGTCAATAAAAAAAACTGCCAATTTCAACCATTAACTTCCGCATAATTCCACGTTTTTGCCTATACATATATACCAGCAAGTAAGATATTGATCTATAATACAATCTGAAAAAATAAAAGCATAAACGACAAGATTGTTTCAAGATTAGAGCGTTGTATTATGTTGAAACACAATGTTTCGCAAACGAAATAATTTCATTGTTCAAAACTATTGTATGTAACAAGTAATTTTACGAAGTACACAATGTTCATTAAATATTTCAACACATAAGCCGTTTTCATTGATAAGCATGGTTGGTGTATTATAGACAGTACAATATAAAATAAGAAGATATATTATGATTGTTGTGGAATGTACAATTAACCAATACTGGCAAAATATCCAAAATTCCATAAAAGAGAGTATGAAAAACGTCAAATTTAGGTCAAAGTATCCTGGACAGAGCTGAATAAGAAACTTATCAAAGAAAGAAGTTCACTTCAAAAACAATCAAGGCCGAAAAAGATAAGGAAGATCTAAAATGTCTCTATAAAAAAACCAATAAAGAAATAAAACGTTACCACGAAACTTATAGAATCAATATCAAAAGAAATGCAAAAAAAGCATTTAAAGAACTCAATACTTCAAAAACCTGGATTCCGCAACTTCAGTCTGGAACTTACAAAAGCAGATAGCGAGTTAGTAGCGCTACAGATTTCTATGCTAAAGTATATAGTGGACCTACTGCAATATCATGGACGACAGAACCCCCGACAGGTACAAGTGAGACAAATACTACACAAACCAGTGTAATAATGTTAAGCGAAAAAGAATGTTGATTTTGGATTTGGTTGTAACATTTCAAACCTAAAGTTGAAAATACAGACTAAATGTGAACACATTATATGCAGACTTAGCGGAAGCGATATCATGTTAAAATGTTTCGTCCGGTTAATATTAATAACCCCAAGATATCAGCACTCTGTGATAGGCGCGAATTAACTAACATTGTTTTATAATTAATACATAGAATTAGGCGTTATTTTGCTGAGGTTCATAATACAAAAGTAATGAAATTTTATTTTGTATATAATTAGCCTGAAGACCAAGGTCTTCGAACAGTGCGTGTTGCCAGTTATGAATTACGGATCAGAAACGTGGTCGCTGACTATGGGTCTCATAAGAAGGCTAAGAGTCACTCAGCGGGCGATCCGTAGAAGAACTAGAGTTACCAACATAGCTCATCGTATCGCGAATCTAAATTGACAATGGGCGGGGTCCGTAGTACGTAGAACCGATGGGCGTTGGGGTCCTAAGGAGCTGGAATGGCGACCTCGCACCGGAAAGCGCAGCGTTGTTAGACCCCCAACGAGGTGGACTGACGACCTCAAAAAAGTGGGAGCCGCTAGTCCTAAGCGGCACAAAATCGTGGGTAGGTGGAGATCCTTTAAGGAGACCTATGTACAGCAATGGACATCCATCGGTTGAGAAAGAAGAAGAAGAAATAGCGATAAAAGAAAATACATGCAATGCTAAATGTAGATTGTACGATTCAATCTCATTCCTGATACATGCAAAATTCCCAAAATCGTTATGAAATAGACTCCATAACCAAATCGCACAGCGCAAAGCATGCAGAGTTTTTTTCGCCTTCGAACTTCTTTCGAGTTTACTACAGATGTTCAAATATGTGCAATTTTTGAGGAAAGTTCCCGTTAATAGTGTATTGCGGTTGTATCCAAATTGATCCGTGGGTTCGGGATATACGCGGGAACAACTTTGTGACACTAATTTTCACGCGGGGAAGGTCAGCTTGTTTAATAAAGTTTCATATCATTTCTATTTTCAATGGGGCAATACGTTCTTTATCAACCTGGTAATGTATGTCTATATTTAACCTGTCTTCTAGTAATTTTCCATACGTGACACGCTGCCTTTTTTACAAGGTCAAGATTTATTGCTGTAATACTAGTTTCAAGTTTAACACCAAATTGCATAATAGTAAAGTAGCGGCCTGCTACTATCTCACTGCCGGGCATACGCCGTCTCTTCTTATTTTAGAGGGAAAATTGGAACTTAGACCTATCACGCTGCTCCAATGCAGATTGGTGGGTTACTTCTCAGGAATTTTCCAGAGATATGCAGGTTTCCTCACGATGTTTTCCTTCACCAAAAAGCGCGTGATAAATTGCAATTATCAATTAGGCATAAGTTTTATCATAAAAACTCATTGGTGTCTATCTAAGGTTTAAGCCTTTGACCCTCCAGATAGCGTAATAGTAAAATTAAAATTCATATTACCTTTCCACTTTCACCGGACAATCACTTTTGTGTTTTTTACTTACGTGATATTTGCGAAATAATTTGTCCTCAGTTCGCAATCGTGAAAGTTATACACAAATAAATTGATAAAAAGTAGAATTTAAAGGTAAAGTTACGAACTTTAAACATATATGTGCTTTAAATACACACATATAAAGGTTTAACTACTGCAAAAGTAATAGTAAAATTATTTTGCTATAATCCGCGATAAAGTAAAATAGAAAATATATATAATGCTAAATGTACAGTGGACTATCCGTTTTCATATATACATACATACCGATACATGCAGGATTTGTAAAAACTACGCCACAGCCACGATACACAAACACTATCACAAACTCAACAATCGTTTCACCCCGCAACCGAAGCATCATCAGGAGATAGACTCCACGACAAAATCGCAATCGCCAGCGGCTCCGCCCGCGTGGAGTGATTAAAACCGTATTTTACCAAAATAGTATTTTGATAACCATAAAAATGTTTGAAGTGGGTTAACCTTACACGCTAGCCTGTCGCGGACTTTTATTTAGAACTTTTAGAACAATTTTGTAGTACATGATTTTTTAATAGCTTTCACCGCTTACTTACCTCACGTAAGGAAAGCTTTAAATTTTGCTTTTTTCGTAATATTTTTTATGGCTGCTCCGCTTCTATTCGTCTTAGCGTGATGATATATATAGCCTATAGCCTTCCTCGATAAAATGACTATCTTACATTCAAAGAATTTTTCAAATCGGTCCAATAGTAGTATCGCTACATGACATATTTTAAGTTAAAGATATGTCAGCGCAAGTCAAATCTTTTCGTAACATTGATAAAGATCTAATCTTCACTTTTTTATAATTTAGTGTTAAATAGTAACACATAATTAAATTGGCTACACAAATATTATCTTGTTGGCGGAAATGAGCAGTTGTTCGTCACAACAATGGTGAAACAGACGCGTTGTTTGCTTAGCGAAAGTGAGTGAAAGTTTAAAATTGACAAGTAATAGCCGAGAAGATGTAACTGATAGTGATTACACAGTTAATGAAGAACCATTATTAAACTATTACGGCTATTTGATACTTGTAATGAGATACGAATTAAGTATTAGATGACAATATCGATAAGAGCAGCAAACTAATACACTATTATAAAACCGTCAGCAAAGTCTTTTATAAATTAGAAAGAGTGTTGGACAATATTAGTGAAAATTACCTGTATTTTTAACTTCAGAATTAAAAAAATATTGAATGAAAATATATAAAATCAGTCAGGGAATTAGTGTCCCAAAGAAGAAAAACTTTAAAGAATTTAAATTTTGAACATAAAAGTAGTTATTGTGAGTTAAACATAAGAGATACAGACATGTTATCTCGGACTTTATTGTAGTATTTTCGTAGGTCTACAATTCTCTAGTACATCTCTTTAGTATTTCTCTGTTGGTTTACTCGGCGCACGCGAATAAAGCTCTCAGCAGGCTTTTTTAACAATGCAATCTCTTTAACACTTTTTACATAAAATGGTAATAATGTATTATTACCTAAACCTTCCAGAAGATCTGAATCTGAAGATTTGGTACAAACCGTATAAAAATCCCTTCAGTAGATTTTGAGAAAATCGATCACATACAGACAAAGCTTTTGGGGACTTTGTTTTATGATATGTATAATGTATAGATGAGAAAATACAACCGTCGTTTAGTGCCCTATAACAAACATTTGAAAACCAATATGCGCCGCTTCAAGTGTTAATCTTTAATATTTAAATGAGTTAATCTTGTATGTTTATATATATTTTTTCGGAATCTTGAAAACGGCTCCAACTATTTTCTTTAAAATTCAGCATGTAGAGCGTTTTGGGTGAGAAAAAACGATCTAGCTAGGTTTTGTGTAATAAAAAAAATCGTTTTATCTCTGTTTTTGTGCATTCAAAAAATACTAAAATTTATATTAAATAGTAAACACTATTTTTTCCATAAACTGTCAAGTCAGCATAGCTTATGCGGGGAAGGAACTTTTGTTCTGAATCCAATCTGCTGCTGGCGAGTCCAAGTGGTAGCGACTTGCCTAAGCCCATCGTCTGCCACCCTTTCAGGGGACCTTCGGACGTTCCGAACGGGGTATATCGGACGTCTGGCTTACAGGTCCCCGAGGCGATCGGTGCATTTGGTACTCCCGATGCACCGGTTAGTGGAGGGGGGCTTCTCTTTCGAGGGGTCCCTACCCGGAGAAGGTGTTTGTTCTCTGGGATCAGAGCTGTCGGCGGGGATGGGGGCAATATGTACAATGATACCCTGTCCTTGCCATCAGCAGCGTGGTGGAGCACACAGGTCGTTTTAGTCGGTGCGAGTCCGACATAACCGCCGCCTATCTCCGTCGGGAGTCGATACCCATAAGGGGTTTTTTCCTGTATTAAAAAAAAGCTTATTCGGGGAACGGGCAGCCTCGAGAGATGTAAATACCTAGGATCTACCCCCAACTACCTCATTATTTTTTCTTTTTTATTTAAGTTACTTTTTTTATTTTTTTAAAAATTACCTCGCAAGGCTCGGTCAACCAAGTACTCATTTAAAAGTGTTAAATGCATGCACTGATCCGGCACAACTGTTCTTAAACGTGCAGAATTTTCGTACACGAATTAATTAGTCAGTGCAATTACGTAGATTTCAACTTAGATACATATTAATCGGAGCAAAACAAAGAATCTGATGATGAAAATTTAATGCTCTATATACTTGAAGTTATTTTTATAATACGTTGTTAACACTGATTAGTGTTGTTTTTTGATTCTAACATCTGTGTAAATTTTTATTAACACTGTTTAAGCAAAATTTAATTATAGTATCTGGGTGACCGAACTTTGCTTGGTATTTTTTTTAGGAGATAAAAAAGATTATTAAAAAAAAAAGAAGTAAATGGACAGGTGGGGCTCGATCCGGAGTATTTTAATATCTCTAGACCATCCGTTTACCAATGGAACTACCATTATTATGTAAATCATAGCGTAATTAACCTTTGTATACTCTTTATATTGCAGTTTTTCAATGCCCTGAATAAAATCATAATAAAATCATCCTCGATCTATTTATCGCCTTCGAAAACCTGTACATACTGAATTTCATGGAAAGCGTTGTAGACGTTTCCGAAATTCATATATATATATATATACAAGATTTACTCATTTAAATTTACCGTGTAGTATACGGCTGAGTAGAATAGACCACCCTCGTTTCTTACCGAGGTGTAATAAAAGGCGACTAAGGTAAGTCGACCCGCCGTGTGGTAACCGGTTGAGTAAAAAAGACAATCCTCATTTTTTACCGAGATGTCGAAAAAGGGGACTAACGTAAGCTAATGTCAGGCAATCGGCCGGTCGTAAAATACCTAGCCAAATCATGTTACATGTTTAAAACATGTGCCGACCCTACATAGCATCCTTATCTTGCATATCTCTGGAGTATTCATGGATATGTGTAAGATTCAACCCTTCTCTGCAAAAAAATAAGGGAAACAAGGCCTACGCCCAGCTGTGGGATAGTAACAGGCCGTTACTGTAATCCACATATATCATAATGCAGCCAGGAAATTACTAGAAAAGTAAACAGAGTATGAAAACTATGCTGAAACATTATTATTTTAATGCAGATTATTAATGCATTATGGCGGTTTTTGCTTAAACTCTTTTACTTGTTGCATGTTATTGCAAAAATTCGCAATGTAGATATTTTATATAATTATAATATATTATATTGTATACTTGTTTGGACTTGTATAATATCTATATTGTTCTATTTTTTTATATATTCATCATCATCCTCCTGCTTCTTATCCCAGTCTAAGTCGGGTCGGCACTATATGTTATGTTGTCATAAGATTTGGCTCCGTATTGTACGACCGGCCGCCTGCCTGACGTCATCTTACCTTATTTATTTATTTATTTATACAGAAATCCTACAGCGTCACAAATTTTTTTACTTAAATACTATTTTAATAATAATAAGGCCAGGAGTGGATTACACAGTGACTAACGGTTAGTCCTATCTTACGACACTTCGGTAAGAAATGAGGCTGGTCTATTCTACTCAGACTGATACCACACGGCGGGTCAACTTACCTTAGTCGCCTTTTACGACACCTCAGTAAATAATGAGGGTGGTTTATACTACTCAGCCGGTATTCTACTCAGCCGGATAACACACGGTATAATATAAAGACATAACGCGTAATTGCATACTGCCTTTATTAAATAACTTAGTTTAAAATATCAACTAAAGAATTCGTTCACATGATCCTTAAACGATGAAGTTTTCATCCTACCAATATTATAAATACGAAAGTTTGTGAGTATGGATATGTTTGTAACACTTTCACGGCGAATCCGCTTAACCAATATCGATGAAATTTGGCACATTTATTCCTTATACACCGCAATAACATTTAGGCTATAAAAATCCTGTTAATTCTACAGGAATAGGATGACACTAAAAAGCGCCATATATTATCAACTTATCACGCGACAACAAATCACGCGAACGAAGTCGCGGGTAAAAACTAGTACTATTATAAATGCTTATTAAAATAGAAATGTTAATAAATTGAATACACCGTTTGGAAGTATACTCTAGAACGCATAAAGATAATTTATTCTTTTATTTAACACCATTAAGATAATTATGTTCAAAATATATGGCTTATTTATACAGTCAAGATAAAATTATAAACAAACCAGTTGCACTCGAAAATTTTCATACCAAACAAAAGTACAATGCCCTTCCGAATCATTACCTCTGCTCTTAACTATCGTCTATTCAAGTTCTATGTAAAGTCAGGGTTACATTCCTACTGATAACGCAGGTATATCTTATTGTTGTATCTTGAAAATCATCAACTCAACATGTTATAAACATGCTGTCACATGATTTGGCTACGTTTTTACGACTGGCCGCCTGCCTGACGTCAACTTACCTCAGTCGTATTTTACCGTCGTATTTTATAGACCAACCTCATTTATAACCGAGGTTTCGTAAATTACAGTAAGTTGACGTCAGGTAGGCGGCCGGCCGTAAAATACGTAGCCAAATCACGTAACAAATTGTTTATAACATGTTTTGCCGACCCCACTTATAGTGTGATAAGGGCAGGAGGATGATGATGACACACAAAGAAACTACCAGTCTGGTCAGTTATTCATGTTGACTATATAATTTCACGACATTAGTGAGACCATTATAGATTTAATTACATCATAAACATGCAAGAACTAGAAGCAATTAATATAATTAGCAAGTGGTTTAATTTGTTATATAATCTAAAGGTATAAAAAAGAAAGTATGTATGTATATTCGTTATACACTCTGGAACGATTTTAGTTAAATTTTCAAACAATGTTTTGATTTATGCAACGGATAATTCTATTTATTTATTTAGTTATTTATGTACCATAAAAAATGTTCGAAAAAACATTATTTGTAAAAAAAGTGTACAAAGGTCATCTTATCCCTAAAACAGAGATCTCTGCCAGCTAACCTACGAAGTAAATTCTGTAAAGTTTGGTGACGATCGGAACCTTTATTTTGAACTATCATTGACAGTTTTGTTTCGAGAGAAAGTTTAAACAAGACCGCTACTATTAAGTATATGTAATACAGCGTAAGTCTTTTAATATACTTTAGATATAGTAATAAACTTCGAGGTCGTAAGTTAAGATGTAAGACTAAGGTAAGTTGACGTCAGGCTGGCTGCCGGTCATAAAATACCGACCCCACTTAAAGTGATGATGATGATATAGTAGTAGTCTCATTTTGTTTCACTGATTTTAATATTTTTGATGTGCTGTTATATAGACTGAATGTAACCCAAATCTTTGTTTTCAATGAAGTAGCCGATGCAAATTCAGTACCAATTGGACACATACTATATTCCCACGAATAGCCGCGTCAGGATAAGGGGTGCTTTGTTAAAATAGTCCCTTCACAGATAGATTCGCTTTTTTACCCGCTGTGTCTCGATTTAATGACGCCACCTTTACATTCTTGTTTATTTTGTACTTTTATCTATGTCATTGTGATATTTTCAGGGGTGGTGTCTTTGGACAAGGGATGAATAATGTTTTTTCTATAATTGATCGTTGCTCCTTTTACCGTTTACTATTTTTTTCAATTCCTTAGGGATTAAGTGAACGGTTGCTAATTTGCTGTACATGTTTTTTACTTTGAATTTCAAGTTAAAGTGCAAAATTATTTTGTAATATTTTTTACTTGGTCACTATTGTTTATTTGCAATGATTGCGGGTTAGATTTATTTGTCATAGTCCTAAGAGTGTTTTAAGTTTGTTACTGGTCACAGTCCGTATGTGATGATTGTAGGTTTGATTAAATTTGATGCTTTAATTGATTAATAACTCGTTCTTGGGTAGTTGTTGCGATCCAATCTATTTTTAACTTTTATTTCTGCAGTGTTTTTTTTGTTACTGTATATATGTAAACAAACACAAGAAAAAATTTTCGCAAGAAAAAAGCTTATGACAACATGTGTATAAGATGTTGCGCGAACCCCATTTAGAGTAGGATAAAGGCTAGGAGGATTATGATGAATTCTTTTTTCTTACTCGAATATCGAATAAAAACAAGTTAAATATAACATTAAAATTAAGTAAAGAAGGTTTTAAATCTGAATAAAAATTTGTAAAATAACATAAAGTGTATTAATATATAAAGTAACTTATATTCTTAAATAATGTTCTGTATAATGACCATGGTGGTTGGTGTATAATATTTATTAAACCTCGCTTCAATCACGGGCCACATTTCTAATCCGAATCAATTCATCTTAAAGACGTCCCATCATGGAGTAACCCGACGTAACCCGGCCGCATTAGAGCATAATAGGTCATTTATATATATAAGTATTGAATATGGTATCGGACACACTCATACCTTTAATTTATAAACACTATGATTATATACGTAATCAAGAGCAATGCCTAATAAAGTTTACATTTACGGTAATTAAACTGCAATAATAAGAAATTAATTGTCACAGATTCCAAAAATAAATTTCATCATACTTCTTTTTCTTTTCCTACTATAAGTGGGGACGGCGCAACATAATTTTCACTTCCATTCTCTCCTAACATTCGTTAGCTGTGGTACTACTCCTTTGATATTCATGTCATACTTTACATAATCCAACCATCCAGTTTCCCTTTTGTCATATAAATATATTTAGATTATTAAAATTTCCGCAATTAGCCAAATAGTAACTTCCTTATGAATTTACATAAACATATTTTGTTGTAATTTCTGATAATTATGATAAAGTTCAACGATAGTATTGTTTACTTACAAATTGATACATTTTAATAATTATTTCGAAATAGTAATAACATCTTCAGAAACTACTCATTGAAATCCTTTAAAAAAAACAAAAGCTAGTGCAAATATTAATAATAATAATTTCTGTGGTTTACCGACAAAAAACTTTTAACAAACGGAGGATTTTCCTCGTCTAATGCCAATCCTGGGCAGCAGCATCAGGTCATGCTTGTCATAAACATGCATTGTCCTCGGGACTGGAGCAGTATGTACAATTTCTGTTCAATCGGACGCCGGTAAGTGGGTCAAATTTAACTTGTAAAATTCCACCTTCACCTACAAACATACGTACAAGGCAAGTTAAATAAAATCTTTAAAAAATAAATGCTAGAGTAGTAGTTTTATTAAAAATGTATATTAATTAAGGATACGAAAAAGTTGTCTTGAAGTCGCACAGTAAAACTGTTTGCACACATGATCGGGAACAAAACATTATAAACAAATAAGTTCGAATGTGTAACACACCTTAATTGTATAGCATCTTATTTATGTTGTGGCTCATAAAGTCCAAAATAGCTAAATGTCACGTCTGAGAGATACCAAATGTTCCTTCGGCTGTCAAATTGAAATGATGACCGTGAAATCCTGCTTTCGGACCCACCACGACGATATCTAAGTGTAATGGGTACTCCATACAGGATCTTTGATGATTCTGCTATAATACTTATCGTACTTATTTTCCTGTAAATAAACGTACAAAAGTTATAGGCACAATAGCATATACCTAAAAAAGGTACCGGCCTGTTACTATCCTACTGCTAGATATACGCCGCCTGTCTCCTTTTTGGAGAGAAGGTTTGAATCTTAGACCTAACACGCTGCTCCAATGTGGATTATATCCCCAAAATTCTCTAGAGATATACCGGTTTCCTCACGAAGTTATCCTTCACCCAAAAGTGTATGAATTGCAAGTATTAATTAGGCACTAAAGTTTTAACAGTAAAACTCATTAGTGCCTGTCCAGGATTTAAACCTGTAACCTCATCGACATAGGCGCACATTACCACAGCTTCTCATTCTCGACCACCATTGCTCCCAAGATTTAGCTTTTTAAACATTTTGACATCACAAAGTCTCTAGGAGTAAATGCATAAAAATAAAAAAATTGAGTTTATCGCGAACAGGTATATAGACAGGCATATTCTTTTATAATATGCAATTTTTACAATAATATATAATATGTTGAAATTCTAGTAAAGCTTTAAAAAAAAGCATTACTTCATATTACATACCGGGAACTCTACCATTTCATAGTTTCTGTTTATATTCTGTCACGTAAAAAACTTATGAATAAGAAATTTATGACAAACAATATAAATAGTCACTTTTTTTTATAAAATATCTCTTTAAATTTTGAAATACGTAAGTATAAAATATACATTTAAACTAGGCCATAAAAACATGCGGTCATAAAAATGCCTCTTAGAAAAACGATATCATCTTTATAGTGGCAGTGATAGAAATCTATTACGTCGTAACATGTTTACGGTAAAGTGAAGAAAGTAAAAGTGCTCAAATGACCCAGCGCGGCACACTAGTCGTTAATTATAAACGTCATTCACGATGCACAGAGCGGTGTGTGCCCATCCATTACTCTCACTTTCTGGGTAGAGTTTCGAATAAATAGATCCGGCATTATTATTTTCTTAGCTTTTAAGCAAAAACAATGAGAATAACATTAATTTTTTTTTTGTAAAAGACAAATCTTTGGTGATAAAAGTAGCATTTGTGGCGTTTTCAAACATTTTTCTCGAAATGTACGTGTTTACAGCATCACTGTCCAAGGTGGGCGAGCGTTGAGCGCGCTGATGCTGAGGGTGTTCTATACGGAATTTCTTACCTTCTAAATATTTTTTTATTTACAACAACACTGTACAAGTTGTCTATCTTAAATTACACGCTATGACTATACAAATCATGCTCACGTTGAATAGTGCAAAGAATGGTTAAAGAAAAAAAGAAGATATTTAACTTTACTAATATATAAAGCTGAAGAGTTTGATGTTTGATTGTTTGAACGCGCTAATCTCAGGAACTACTGGACCGATTTGAAAAACTCTTTCAGTGTAAGATAGTCCATTTATTGGGTAAAGCTATAGGCTATATAACATCATGCTAAGATAAAAAAGAGAGGAGCAGCAAAAAAAAAATAGTACGAAAACGGCAAAATTTAAAGCTTTCCTTGCGTGCGCTGAGTAAACGGGAATAGTTATACAAAAATCATGTATTAGCTTTTAAGGTTAACCCACTTTAACCATTTTTATACTTATCAAAAGACTATATATTACGGTTTTAATCTTTCCACGCGGGTGGAGCTGCTTTTGATTGCTAGTTTAAAATAATACAACTCAAAAACTACACTATACATGGCATAGCTAATAACGAACTAACCATTTTAATTACTAAGTACTACTACTAACTACTAGTGGAATATATATGAGTAAATACCACTCATCTCCACAATCTTGTCACCAGTCAGTCAGCCAGTCAGTCATTACCTGGTTGCTCGCCACTTATTCCACGCTGTCGCCGAATGTAGAACAATTTGCAGATTTGTATCCAGAGCAGTTCAGATCTGGTCGGTCCACCGAATTGGGCTACGTCTTCTTGGTCTTTCCCTTCAATCTTAGCCATGAGCTGCTCGAGGTTGTTACTTTCTTTTCTGGTCATGTGACCAAAGAACTCAAGTATTCTTCGCAGGCAGATAGATAAGAGTCGGATGAGAGCAGCTCTTATGCAGCATGTCTTTATAAACCTTATCTAGTATCTAACAACTCTGTGGCATTTCGTCTTACGTCGTTTGCACGGTGGTTCGTGATGCTTTGTTCGTGGTGTAGATTCTCTGTGAAAAAGCTTAACTTTCACGATTTTATAACTAATTATTAGCTTCGGTATTGTTCTTGTTATTGATGTTTTTATGCAACCATCGAGATAAATTGTCTTTGTGTATAGATTTGCGCGAAGTGCGTCTTGTGTAACAGCAATGAATATAAATTATTTCCTCTTTTTGGTTTTAACCACTTCCTTAGTATTAGTTTCGTCAGACTGTGAAATACTATTGTGATGCTGGTTAAACTTGAATTAATATTTAGTAAATAGATTTTTGAAAATTTATAAGTACCGAGTTTGAAACCGTAAACCACTCGAGAATCGCACGGTCTCACCACGGGACTATCATATCTCTATCTGGTCTGTGGTTCTCGGCATTTATTACTTACTTGTCTACTTACTCTTGTAGAGCAACAGGATGTTACGTAAAATCAGTTCGACAAGAATTTTTTTATACATCTAATATCTACGTAGTTAAGACAATAGGTATAAATATAACTATAAGCAATTATCGTATGGTGTAGGTATGATATTGTTTTTCCCATGTTTATAGGTTACTTAGCAAATAATACAGATTACTTGTTGTAATTTTAAACTGGTCTCCGTAGGAAGTGAGTCACTTTAATCTCCGTTCGTGACCAATTTAAGAAGATCTCTGTATAGAATAGAATAATTCATTTATAAGCTTAAAAATATCAATATTGGGAGAGCTGAATAAATTGGTGTAATAAGACCTATTACTGGTAGGTACTGGAATTCTGTAGCAATTGAATCGCTGGCATTACATATCTTATTCAGTTTTATCTACCTTTCGTTATGATGTTATGACGGGAGGTATCTTAGAAGTCTACCTAACCTCTACCTTTCTAGTTTAAAGACCATGGGGTATTTTTTTTTGTCACGTATAAGCTTAAATATACCCATAACTAACATACCAAGAGTTGGGCAAACACTTCTTCAGGTAGGGTTTCTTGTTGGTTCATCTCGGTGAGCGAATGATTGTAAAAGTTAATTTGAATAAAGAATAATTTGAATTGGAATTTGACATAAACAATGTATTGCCATGATACTAGCATTCTAATGCCGTGATCATGGCGCAAATAAAACTTTGTTATAAATTTAAAAAAAAGGTTGCGACGAAAATGCAATTACGAAAATGCCACGTACATTAAACACGCTATACCATTAGGTGTTTACGAAATTACCAGCTACACAAAAACAGTTAAGTCCGAGACCATTCTCTATTTAGTGTTCTGTACTATTACGCAAATATTCCAATAACATACATGTTGATTTGCAAACGTTGTCATGGCTATCCTATGAGCACGTTCAACCACCAGTTAGTTAGATAAATCTCTATTTACTGCTTGGATGGTTGGATTGTATCTTAGTAGAAGTTTGACGATATTTCAGCTCTTACGAAATTATAATAACTTTTATTCATATACTTTGTTTAAAAAGAGATAAATGTTTCGGAATCCATTCATCAATCCATTAGTAAATACATTTTCTATGTTATGTCAAATTGTCTAGTTCGGTTTATATAACAACAAATATGGTTAATAAACAACCCAAACTCTACTCACTTTATTTTATTATTACATTAGTTAAAATGATATTATTGAACAAATTCTGTTGGTATATAAACTAGGTACATGCATGAAACCTTAGTGAAGGGCTAAATCAAGCCAAAGTATTTGTTCATCAGTTTATTGCCGAAGCCAGTCGGCAATTCGACTAGATGTCAAGAACAGTACGCGTAGTGTGAGTTTTTTAACATAATCGATCGCGTTGGCATATCGCCAACTTGTACGACGCTGCAACAGCGGCATCTAGTGACGGTTGTTCCAGCGCCATACAAATTCCGTTATGCTAACGAGAATAAGTAGATTAAAAGAACTCTCTCTCTCTAAGCACACCGAGCGGATTTGGTAAAATTTATGAATTTTATCAAATACATCGGTAAATTGACGTCAATTGGAAATGATAAGTCAGTAATAAATGCTTGTAATTAGGTTGAACAGTTCGCTAAGGAACCCTGGAATATGCAGTTTGTGTTGCGGTCATTCGACCAAGTAACCTCGCTTTTACCTAAGCTGACTGTGCTCATTACCATTTTCAATTATAGAAAAAAAGTCGGTTTTATTTTATACCATACTTATCGAGTTATGGTACTTATCTACTTTTGATGACCAAAGTTGGAGCTTAGAACCACAAAGCTGCTCCAATGCAGATTAGTAGAAAAGTAATGAAAATATTTTTGCTATAACCCGCGAATAAATAAAATATATGTAATGCTAAATGTAGAGTAGAGTGTACTATTCATTCTCATATCTGATACATGCAGAATTTGTAAAACTCGTGCACGCCCGCCACAAATACGATTTTGTCGAGGAGTCTATCTCCTGATGCTACAGTTACAGGGCGAAACAATTGTTGAGATTGTGGTAGTGAATGTGTGCAGTGCTTGTGTATTATTGGGTTGCATGTATCAGGTATGAGAACGAATAGTACATTGTAGATTTAGCATTGCATATATTTCCTTTTTATCGCGAATTATAGCAAATAATATAAAATATATTTTCATTACTTTTGTATTAAGGACCTCCGCAAAGTAATGCCTAATTCTATAAACTGCAGATTGGTAAGTTACACATAAACCCAAAATTCTCAAGTTCTCTCAATCAAGCGGTATGCACTTTTTCTTCAATGAAAAGTGTGTGATAAATTGCAATTAAAAAGAAATATGAGATGTAACAGAAAAATTCACTGGTGTTTGCCCGGAGTTTGAACACATGCCGGCGAATTTGTAACAGCTAAAAGAGTTTGACAGTTTAAAAATAAAACACTTGTCACATTAATTGATGTCCTGCTTTTAAAGTTTATTTGAACGGACTGAAAAGAAAGTTGCCACTCAATTCGGAACACTATTTGGTGCATTAAATTAAATACATTTTATCCACAATTGACAATTGTTCCGGTTAGACATCGATTAAACTTTCTAGAAATTATATCACTTAGACTTCCTAGAACGCTGCTGTTAAGGAATACTACTGCATTTAAATAAGATTGATGTTTCTGTGTCATAATCTCAACGGAACGATTTTATTTATTTATTTATTCTTTATTACACACAAAGAAGAATTACATTTACATAGCATATGAATGCACAGTAGCGTGCAAAGGCGGTTTTATCGCTTGGAGCGATCTCTCCCAGACAACCTTTGATGTAAGGATCATGGTTAAAGTACGGTACGATATTCCTTTATGTCATAGATATATGCGACTAGACTGTACACGCGACTTTGTCTACGTGACTGATAAGGAAAGTTGCTCATGTCACCAAGTTCCATACCAAAAATAGATCGACTTAGACTTGAAATGAAAGAACAAAGAACGGACGGAAGAACGAACAGAGTTTCCCATTTATCATCATCCTCCCACCCTTATACCACTCTAAGTGGGGTCGGCACACGTTATAAACATGTTGTCACATGATTTGGCTACGTTTTACGACCGGCCGCCTGGCGTAGTTTATGACACCTGCGTAGGAAAGAGAGTTGTCTATTCTACTCAGCCTGATACAACATGGCAGGTCAACTTACCTTAGTCGCCTTTTACGACACCTCGGTAAGAAACGAGGGTGATCTTTTTTACTCAGCCGGATACCACACAACGAGTCAACTCACCTTAGTCGCCTTTTACGACACCTCGGTAAGAAATAAGGGTGGTCCATTCTACTCAGCCGAATACCATACAACAAGTCAACTTACCTTAGTCGCCTTGTACGACATCTCGGTATGAAAGAGAGTGGACTATTCTACTCAGCCGGATACAACACGGCGGGTCAACTGACCTTAGTGGTCTTTTACGACACCTTGGTAAGTATGAGGGTGGTCTATTCTACTCAGCCGGATACCACACGGGAGGTCAACTTACCTTAGTCGCCTTTTACGACACCTCGGTAAGAAATGATAGTGGTCAGTCATAGTGGCTATTCAGCCGGATACCACAAGGCGATAATTTCGAAACACGCACTAACCAATATAAATATTACATTTCCTAACATGGAAATGCAGCGGAACCTAACCTTCACTTAAAATTCATCTCACATCTCTTTGTACAGCTTTATTTTTATCGGATGACCCTTTTGCCGTCCATATTAAGTCATAAAATAAAGTATATAACTAATGAATAATCAGCGCTTGCTCAGAGCTCGCCTGTCGGAGAAGATTAATTTATACAGCGTTCGTCCCTTTGACTCATTAAATATACTCTTTTTATAGGAACTGAGGTGACTCAAATACTCTTTTTGACTCAGTTTTAATTCGCTTATGCCCACGCATGTTTTGTAACTGTTAACGAATCGCTTAATTGTTTCTTATGCCTGCTCTTCACTATCGGCGATGATCGTGATGTGATCAGCTTTAATCGTCAAGATCATCATGTTTACACTATAGATGAGCAACACGCGGCCCACTTGCGGCACTTTAAAATTTTGTATGCGGCCCGCAAAGTATTTCATAAATTGAATTTATTTTATAGACTATCTTCCATTAATATATTGTTATAAAATTTATTATAATAACTAGTAGTACATACGAAATTAGAATCTTACCTAACTTTTTAAATTTATATATTATTTCTAATTTTTATTAAAGATAATGTTTTGTAAATTATTAGTAAGTGCTACTTCATGTGCGACCCACCAAAAAATTTTAAAATTTAAAATTAAATTTAAAAAAAAATTAAATTTTAATAAAAAGTAAGTAACGGCCTGTTACTATCCCACTGCTGGGCATAGGCCTCTTCTCTCCGTTTTTGGAGAGAAGGATTGGAGCTGAGACCTACCACGCTGCTCCAATGCGGATTGGTAGGTTACACATATCCCCAGAATTCTCTAGAGATATGCAGGTTTCCTCACGATGTTTTCCTTCACCGAAAAGCGTTTGATAAATTGCAATTATCAATTAGACACATAAGTTTTACTAGAAAACTCATTGGTGCCTGCCCGGGATTTGAACCCTAGACCTCCTCGAAAGAGGCACACGGTGTTACCGCTGGGCTACCACAGCTTAAAAAATTTAATAGTACATTATATTTATTAGTTAGTAGTAATTTTAATAGTACATAGTAAAGTTTATGGCAATTGTGTTGAAGAAATCGCAGTTTAAATAAAAACTTCTGGGAGTTTTAGTATTCTGGGAGTTTTAGTATTCTGGGAGTTTTAGTCGCGTGCACCACTACCAACAGAGATACACTGAAATCATCATAGAGAATTGTAGATCTACAAAAAAGTTCGCGATAACATGTCTCTATTTCCACGCACCTAGTCTTGTGTAAACCAAATGCATTGTAAATTTGCGTATGGTATTCAAAAATGGTAACTGATGGTCGATGGACTATGAGACTCTTCGACACTGTACAAGATAGCAGTCAAATCAAATCAAAATAATCTTTATTCAAATAAGCTCTTTCAAGCACTTTTGAATCGTCAAGTATCAATATGATTAATGAAGCTATAACTGGTTCGGAATGTTGCTCTTACCGAGCAGAACCAGAAAGAATCTCGGCCGAAAGTGACTGAATGTGACAAGTAATAAAAAGATCAACCGCCGAGTTTCTTGCTGGCTTTTAGTAGGAAATGCTTACCGAAACAGCAGTAGAGTTGACGAATTAAAAGCACTTATTTACAAGTTTACTTAAATAAAGAATATTTTGAATTTGAATTTAAATTTTAAATATGATTATTAAGATTGTTGGTTTTTTCCACGCATATACTTCAATGACTTTAGATTTCCATTTCATTTCTAATGTTGCGAACCAGTAATTCACAGGAGAGAGTATGTAAACACAGACTATGCGCATGTAAAATGTCATTTGTCTACTTTCTACGTTATAAACACGATGTTATTATATTTTGTGTAGAATGCAAACAATATGATGTTAATTTATCTGTATATTTAACCATATCGTTAACGAGACATCGTTCAAACTGATATTATACGTAAACAACATTAGAATATTCAAACATCCGTTGGTAGAGAACATTAAATATTTTACTCCGATGGGCGATAGGAAGTATCGATTCGTCTACTACCATAAGTAATTGGTGAAAGATATGAGAATATGGTTATTGGTTTCCTGCTATTAAATTGTATTTTTAAATTAGAGAACGATTCTATGAGTCTAAAAAGTGGATTTTTAATCGTTGCGCTTGATTATTAGCTTGATGTAATTTATATTATGCAGTTCAAAACGGAAGCGCTAACCAGGAAGAAGTTAATGTGTAGAAACCGGCTATATTCATGTCATATTATATCGGCTGTATATTTCGCCTCTTTCAAAGTATACAGTTACATTTATTATCTTTATATGAATAAAACTTTATTCTTTGGTTGGAGCGATTTGTTTGTCACTTTTCACGGCTAAATTGCTGTGCGAATATTGATGAAATTTGGCACATTAAAAGTTTATATATCGTAGTAACATATAGGCTAAAAAATCCCGATTCTTTCAGAAGAATAAGAAAAAAAAAATATATTGCATTATTGTGGAAGCTCTTTTGCATATACCTACATATCACACACAAATATACAGTTACACATACACATGTAACATACACAAGCATTAGACGTTTTTCTTTTTCTATTTTTGTTATGATTAATATTCAAATATGTTTTATACATAGTACATATATGTTACAGAAGAGCGCAATCTTCTAACACAAGTATTTACATACTTACCAGAATATTTTAAGAACCTAAGTGTAAGAATCTAATCTGTTATGGAAATAAACAATTTTTCATTTTATTTATTTATTTATTATGGAGGGTACTTACATATGTAACATTGGTTTTAATATGTTATCTAAGTTGTTGAAATGATATTGTCAATGACATAATTTAGCATATTTCCATTCCCCTTAATGGTTTAAAGAAATGGAACCCTAATTATATTTATGGAACATTTCAAATCTATGATTCACTGCCCGCTCTCCAACAATAGTTTGTCATTGTATTCGGTAGAGTTTAATTGTTATTAGTTCCCACATGTCCCCTTTGGCTGCCCGCATTTGAACGGGCTGGATAGCATCTTAAAAGTGACATAAGAATAATTCCATTATTCCAATCCGTTTCCTTTATTTGTCCTTTACCCTTTGACGGTACGTTGTCGAGTTAATCCTTACTAGATCCGTTCTCATAGTTAAATTTGTACTATAACACGA
The DNA here is from genome assembly GCA_029227775.1 of Morpho helenor. Lineage (NCBI taxonomy): Eukaryota > Metazoa > Arthropoda > Insecta > Lepidoptera > Nymphalidae > Morpho > Morpho helenor. The sequence goes on along the minus strand of JARGCU010000022.1, from coordinate 11,031,310 downwards.
TTAAATGGTCTTTTAAAATAATTTACAGAGTTTTCGCCTTTATTATTTTAGCAATAAGACCCCTTATAGCGTTCTGTAATATTAATTCTACTGTAACTGATGTCTTAACACAGCTGTCTTTTCTCTATTTTACCGGTTCGCGAAGGACGTTTTGGAATAGCGATCAAATAACAGGTTTAACACCAGTTTCAACGATCAAATCGGTGTTCGACTTCGACTCATTATACTAGAATGTCAATTTCCTTAGAGCCTTATTAATTTGCTTTCTCTTAGAACGGTGGCTAAGTAAAAATTATAGACCGCTATAGGAAAATTGACGTCGTTGCAAACTCAGTCACATCCGTAAGTTCTATAATCTAAAACCATTAAGGTTCTATGTAAATATATTTAATAACTTTTAGAAAAGTTTTTAACAGCTTTTTTGATGCTTTATTGAATAAGATCAGTGGCGTTGCCGCGCTCTTCGTAAAAGTTGTTTGAGATTGCGACTTCTTGACAATTCTAAAAAACTTTACAACCATTTCTGTTATGTTTTCTTCACGCCAATTTACTTGATTCAAAATAGTGTAAAGTCAATAAATATATATTTATTATAGATTTCTAAATGATCAAGCGTTTTCCATAATACAATCTTGAAGATATATTTGTATTTAAGTATGTATTTAAGAAATATATATATTTACGTACCAGTTGTCTGTCTACCATAACACAAGTATTAAGTTACTTACTTTGGGGACGGACGACTGTGTGTGTAAGTGTCCCATATATATTTAATCATTTTAGGATTTCCAAATATACACCCACGTAAACTGTGGCTTTACGGTAGGAGAGCATTATCCTTTTCAGAGGTTTTTTATATCTATTTATTAACTATCCTCCTTCCATTTATTTATGAGTCATACGGTCATAAAACCTACACATGTCTGGAGAATTGGCTTTGCCTGCGTGTTAAGCAGTGTTATTTTTTGGAAAAATTAAATTACACTGACAAAAATACTTTGGTCTAGATTAAAACTCTCATATCTACTAATAAGGATTTCCATTACAGCATCAAGTGACCTATTATTACAGTTCAACCGTTGTTTAAACATGTGGGTTCAATGCGGGTCCCCCGATCCCAAGCTATCGAGTTACGAACAGCGGGAAATCATGATTAAAATATCTATGGGCGCCATTATCTTTAACATCGGATATATACTAACATCTTAATCGTCACACGGACACACGAAACTTTGTTAAAAAAGATTATCTCTAATTGATAGTCTTGATATATTACTAGCTGGAAGGTCGTCAAATAGTTCAAGTTAGTATCAGGACATCAGTTGAAGAATCTTTATTTTATTTTCAGATAATAAACATAAACATAAATGGCGAAGCGTCTTTGGCTAGTTACAGATACTTGTCATAAAACATTCAAAAGAAGTAAAACATATATAAATAAAAATACGCTTCAAAAGTATTAATTATGTCTATATATATGTGCGTAAAATAGAGAATTATTGCATATATCAACACATTGTATGCGGGACACGTACTAGTACGTTTCCCAACGATTGATAGTTGAGCGCGGGACACGTACTAGTACGTTTTCTAACGATTAATACTTGAGCACGGCACACGTACTAGTACGTTTTCTAACGATTAATACTTGAGCGCGGGACACGTACTAGTACGAGTTAATGTAATGGTTTGTTTATGGTTATAAAAATAATAAATAATGTGGGTAACTAAATAACTACACTTAGGAGCAAAACGCCCGCTCCGCTGCAAAATTTACCCGGACAAAATGTGTTAATTGGAAGTAACAATATGAAACTTACTAAACCTAATTTGAACTTAGTAGAACTTTAGGGGTGCAAGCGTATTGATTTTTACATACATTGAGGGTTGTTCCTTCGACGACCCAGAACAATTTTAAAGCTCGTTTCTTCTTTATTTCCTTTAAATAAAGTTCATACTTTAATTTTAGTTGATTGCCTTTACTGGCCACTAAGGTCAGTATGCCCGTGGAATTACTAAAATTACAGAATTAATAAAAAAATATTTCAATATATTCAGTCAAAAAAATGGTTTAGATAATATTAAATCTACGTAAAGCATAATATAAAAATACATTCGTCATTTTCATTCACTTGAATTATGCGTACCAAAAAAATTGCTTGGCGTATTTTTTATATAAAATAAAATTCGAACGCATTCCATTTTCAAATTCAAACTTTTTACGAACGTAGCACGTTTACAAATCTCATTAAGTACAACTTACTTTATTATTTAATATTGGCCTTGTGGCCAGGTTGAGTATGAAAAAACGATCGCCAGTCACTTGAGCATGAATCAGCGAGCCAGTGCACTCGGCCGCGTTATAAAAAAATCTATTTGTTTACTTTTGTAGATAATCACTGGTCTTGGTTAAATGTTAAATGCGCTTGAAAGTAAAGGTCATTATTTTACTGATAGCATGTTTTTTGCGTATAAAAACAGAGATTTTAATTAAAATTGTTTACTTTATTGTTATCTTAAGGTTAAATTACTTTTGATATATTCAATCTGATTTAGAAGTTAAAGGTCAACACACATATTTTTTGTACTTCATAATAAAAGTACTCATATCCTGAATCGAAGATGTTGCTAACTGTAAAAAAATTAAGTTTGAGCTCCTCGGCACCAAAAGTTTGGTCTTTTTCGACCTAGCAACCCAGATATTAAGTGCTCAGGCACTCACTAACTAACCTTTGTTCTAGATTCGGTTTGCAACTGGAACAAATAAAATATATTTTTCTGACAAGTGATAGGATCACTATAACACAAATATTTATAAATAATATTTTTATTCGTAAATATTTATTTTATTTACTTAAAGCTTACTTACTTGAGCTTACTTTAAAATTTATTACATAATAATCGTAAAAATTAAAAATTATTTTGAAGCTAATTATAATAAATTCATCATTATTTCCATGTTATTTAAAATTAGGTAGTTAAAAAAGGTTATTTATTTTTTCTCTTATTCATTTATTAGGATAACCTACTAGACTTATATCATTAATACTATAAAATACTCCACAAATTATTTAATGAAATGTCTTATATTTTATAGGTTAACACGGCATTTAATAGGAACGTCTACATTATTTAAATATATTACGAAATAAAAGATTATTAGGCAAATCAGTTAAGTCCATTTTAGCATGTGAAAAAGCTTCTGGTTTTATCTTGTTCTAATGATTTCGGTGGCTAATCACCTTCCTATTAACAAAGCATTATCACCGAGTGCTTTTAGCATCGTCGTTCCTTATCTTGTCGAAACAGTTAAGATATTCCGTTTTGATGTTCAGAAGAATATTAACATTTATTTTTCAGGTTAGTGGGTTTTTTTTCGCAGAATATATTTATTATCCCTAATGAACACTGTGATAGTCGAACGGTGAAACCATGGCTTTTTTACTAGGGGGCATGGGTTCGAACCCATTGTAACTAGCACTAAGACCCAAATGGTGGTAGATTTGGGGGGTGTTAGTGGTCTTTAGTACATTCGTTTTTACAAATCCTGCATTTATGAGGAATGAAAACGTACCTATAGTACACTTTACGTTTTACGTTTAACATAACATCTTTTTTTCGCGAGTTAACTTTTAAGGCCAGTTGGTACAGTTGGCAGTGACTGTGTCTTCAGCCCCGCGGATCGCGGGATCGATTCCCGCCAACATTTTCTAACAAAATTTTTGTATAAAGTTAAAATAAATAAAAATAGCAAAATAATATTGCTTTTGTTTAAAATTTTCTTGTGGCATTTGCATAATTATTAACCAATTCAGATGTGTTAAAATAATACATCAGTATCAGAAAAATACTAATTTCACAAATTGGAAACACTAAGGCACAATGAACTGGACAAAATAAAAAGACTTTCATATATGCACAATTGAGTTATATATATATAGGTATACTTTATTTGTTGTATTGTAAGGTTTAAATCTAGTCTGCGTTTAAACTTACTAAATCAGTATAACATGCGCCTACTAAAAACTACATTACCATACTAAAACTACACTACACAACATACTAAAAACTACACGAACCGTTTTTATTTTATAAGCTACCTGTATCATCCCTCAGAACCTTTTGTTAGTTTTTCTACCCTTTATGTTTTTTGTTGATTGAATTACGAATTGTGTGGTTGCATCCAACATTCGACACGGTCGCATTCCAGCTGCTAATTTAATGGTATTATAAAAGATATCAGAAAGGGATACAATAAAGAAGAGAAGATTTTATACGCGTTAGAATGAGAGATGGTTTGACGCGTTGTTTTCATTATTTATTGAGTGTCTGTATTGAAATATGTAGCACCATATTGTTTTCTGTCTCATCGGCATTATTTTATTGGAATCATTTTCTTGTGTTCCCTTTGAAACCGTAGGTACATACCATAATAAATTCGAAGATTAACTTCTTGGATGAGTAGTACAAAATTAGATTTTTTTACTCTTGATCTCTCTTGACGGAAAGTAATTGGCGTGATCTTAGATAGACTGGAATCATAGAGTTATTATAACACATAATAGAGGTATCATAGTATATATCCGGCTGAGTAGAATAGACCACCCTCATTACATACCGAGGTGTCGTAAAAGGCGACTAAGGTAAGTTGACCCACCGTGTGGTACCCTGTTTAGTAGAATAGACCACCCTCTTTCTTACCGAGGTGTCGCAAAAGGCGACTAAGGTAAGTTGAAGTCAGGCAGGCGGCCGGTCGTAAAATACGTAGCCAAATCATGTGACAATATGTTTATAACATGTTGTGCCGACCCCACTTAGATTGGGATAAGGGCAGGAAGGAGAAGAGGGTATATGAATATCCCATACTTTATCTTTGTCTATCATATAAAAAAGATAAACAAATAGATCAAATAATTAAATTGAAGTTAGATTTCAGAAATGTTTAAAATCATGGCGACGATATATGTAATCGCTATTTAATAAGTTCTTAGAACCCTTACAATTAGTCGACATCAATTAGTTTACATAAATAGTCTTGTAGGTTAGCCCGAGCAGTTTGTTCCAATTAAAGGCATAATTACTTCAATTTAACATCTGATCTTTCGTTTAGGAATAGCTATGAGAATTAATGTGTTTGGCCACAAATAGCATAACAACATTTAGATCCAGATTATTTACTTGATGCGATAAATTCATTGACTTTGTGATAACTGGTGAGTGGTGTATTTAGTCGTAGCTACGGCAACATTTCTTTTAAATATAAGTGACATTGTTTTGGAAAGGAGAAACATTGATCATAACAGTTTATATTTCTGTTTAATCAGCGTTTTCATTGTGTTCTATTTATCGTTCCCAATAAACGTTATTATTATTATTAATATTATGGCAAATGGCAAAACATATTTATATACTTAACATATACTTTATCAATATACCACTATCTTTGATGATGATGTATGATGGAATTAAAACAACTTATTCAAATAATTCTGTATTCAAATTGGCAAGCACTTTTGAATCGTCAAATTACAATAAATGGAAGAGATCCCTTTTAGGGATAAGTCCATCTTTGTACATGTGCTATTTTACATTTTCTTTCTTTTTTTTGAATAATATGTATGTAAAACATAAAGTTTCAAACTTAGTTATAACAATTAGTCCAAGTTGCTATCTTTGTGAGTTCATACAGAGATCAACAGAACATTTAGGGTCTTCTACGGTCCACCAGCAGTGGTCTGCGTCTCCGTTATATGTACCTGTCCGGATCAAAGAAACCAAGTTGGGCCACTATAACCGTATTGCTTACCTTCTTTCTTCTACATAACAAGTCCTTATCATCCTCCTGCCCTTATCGCATTCTAAGTGGGTTCGGCACAACATGTTATAAACATGTTGTCTCATGATTTGGCTACGTATTTTACGACCGGCCGCCTGCCTGACGTCAACATACCTTAGTCATATTTTGCGACACCTCGGTAAGAAAGAGGGTCTATTCTACTCAACCGGTTTCCACACGGCGTACATAACAAATCCTTAAACATACGTAAAATAGGTTACAAAGCTTTTGATTCGTGCCTACGAGCACCTACGTGATGATAATAACATAGAAAAATCGGTGAAATTTCGCGTCGAAATAAAAAATTTAATAAAGTTCCCGCCATACTTTTCGTGGCTGTTCCGGTCTTGTCAAATAGAAAATGCAAATGACTTCAGATTTTGGATAAAGAACTAAACAATCTGGCTTTTATAATAGGTATTTTTAGTTGTTTCCGACAACAACAATTACAGAGTATTTTAGTATGTGAACCCTAAGACGGAGATAAGATTATGCATAATGCTTCCGAAATGATAAGCTTAAATACCCAAGAGGCCGCGTCATTCCTTTGATAACTAATGGTAACTGTCATGGCGACGCCTGCATTTATCATGATTGTTTTTATGTTCTGGACCCTTACTTACTGTTAAAGGGTTATATTTACAAAATATCAAATAAGTAAGAAATATCCAACACTAACTTTTACCCGCAACTTCGTTTGCGTTGACTGTTGTCGCGTGATAAGTCGATAATAGATGACGCTGTTCAATGTCATCCTATTCCTATAGAATTAATAGAATTTCTATAGCCTATATATTTTACCGGTGTATTAGTAATAATGGTGCCAAATTCCATCTATATTGTTTCAGCGGATTCGCCGTGAAAGCGTAAAAAACATACATCCATACTCACTAACTTTCGCATTTATAATATTAGTAGGACAAGATGTTTTTCTATCGTGGCTTAACTGCAGTTGTAAAGGCTTAGATATCTTCGAATATTTCTTATCTCAGAATTGTACAAAGTTTTCAAGTACCTATTCTTGTCATTAATATTTCACCTTGCAATAACTGAAACGTGTTTATTTACTCCTAATCGACTAAATATGTTAAAGGTTTCGGCTGAATTGGCAAGTCATTGCGTGCTGGTAATATATTATAACAAAACGACTATATTTCTCCTTTATTCTTATTCAATAAATAAAAAGCAATTTTCCCAGAGTCAACCCATTTACTCTTTTCGCTACAACTCAACGAATGACACATAAAAATATGACAGCCACAATGCTTTTTCATATTAATCGCCAACTCTATGAAGGAGGTTGTATTAAAAACATGTTGTAACAGTCGACCATCCTGACAACATTTGCGACCCCGCAAATCTCATAAGCTAACTTCTGGGAATGAATCTACCACCGATTCGGAATGCTGATTGTACTGAGAAGAATCGGCAAGAAACTCAGTACTTGCTCTTTTAATCTGCAAAAGAAAACCGCACATGCCATGACATGACAGGACTACGCTCACGCTTTATGCTCAACTCTAAGCTCACGCTTTATGCTCAACTCTTTAAGCTCAACTCCTCAACTCCTTAAGCTTTTCGCACCATAAGCATTTCGCACCTCAAGCTCACCCTCAATCACTGTCATGGCATAACACAGCTCAATTAGTGGCAACCAACTCAGCAGATACACACGTAAACAGACTCGCAAATAATAACGCTCAAAGAACAATCACCACTTCTAGGCAGAGCCTAGCTGACAGTCGTTGCAGATGTCCACAGTCTAGAAAACAATCGTTACAACTGGAAAGATCCAGAGAACAATCGTCATTCTAGCTGACAGTTCCATCGAACAAAAGTCACGGGCGCGTCTAAGGCCTCACATAGCACATCGTCACGTTGATCTCACAGAATTAATTAACCGAATACCAATTACCATCATTAATCTCTCCAATAAAAACTCCATTTTTTATTCCATAGCATCGCATATCTCAAGTATCTCTCAAATTATACGAAATTCGCACTCTCCGTGTTGTCTCAAGATATTGATCGTCATTTGTCTTTTCTTTGAACTCTTTAAATTTCCAGATATTCCTTTTGTCCACTCAATTTGTGAGTTTAGGTTACATCCCCTTCTGAATATAACAAAACGACTATATTTCTCCTTTATTCTTATTCAATAAATAAAAAGCAATTTTCCCAGAGTCAACCCATTTACTCTTTTCGCTACAACTCAACGAATGACACATAAAAATATGACAGCCACAATGCTTTTTCATATTAATCGCCAACTCTATGAAGGAGGTTGTATTAAAAACATGTTGTAACAATATAACATTCGGATATGCCGTGCACCAAGTATATTAAGTTTCATTATTAATTCCATTATCACTAAACATCAGGTGAAATCGTTGTCGAGTGTATATTAGTTTATTATCGGTAACAAGTCCATAATAAATTTTATTATTAAGTTCAACCATATCCTTATTGAGTTTTTAGGTAGTCAAGGATTCTAGAATGACGCTACTCGCCAAGATATCTCTCCTTATGAGGATCCAAGTGGGCGACCAGAAAGTCGGGTTTTTATATTTGGTTGTATTGTTAGCAACGAGATTCAATTCTCATATTATTAGAATCGAAAAACTAATAACAATGACGACTTAGGCACCAAGGTTTTGCAATACGTTTACGACACAATGTAAGATCGTGTGAAGGACTCGGGCCCGACTCGACCTTTGACGCTCAATGAGTGACATTTCAAGAGACTATTACTGTCAAAGCGCTATTAAAAACATCAGTATTTCACTTGCAAACAATGCGTGACGGCTGCGAAGCGCAATAAAAATGATTAGTTTCTATTAAGATTACCCACTGTATTCGGCCGTTGCTCGTTATAGAAACAATAACCATTTACGAACTGGTGCATGAAGGGTCATGAAATAAATACAGCGCTTTAGTTAATACGTTTTATATTAGGTAATTTATAACAATACTTTTAACAGTCTTAAAACGAACGACTTAGTGAGTCAAACGAGCGGTCAACGCCGTAAGTCCTATCTACAGTATGTACAAGTAATTCGGTTAGGCACAGGTGAGCGAGGTGAAGGCGCGCGGCACAGGGTTCGGCGGCGCGCTGTACCGCTGAAGGCCGGAGCACTGTCCCGCGCCGCGCGCCACCGCCTCGAAGAACTGCCGCAAATCGCTCACTGACCTCGTCGGAGGCGCTTGGAGGTCGTGCAAGGAAGCCGCGCGTCTCGGCGTCGTTTCCAACACCGCGGTCGGGCGAGCCAATTGCTCGCTACTTCGCGCCAAACTTCCCCCGCTCTGAGACAAAGATTCGAACAGAGCACGCCTCTCCCTCACGGGAACGTACTGGGACACTGCCTCGTGCGCGTTCGGCGAACAAGATCTCGCACGATTCTCCAACGATGCTGCTTTTCTTCTCGCAGCTTCCATAGTAAATCTACCTCTATCCACTCTGCCCGTGGGACCCTCCCATCTTTTCAGGTACCGGTGTCGACCTAACTCATTTTCGTTTGATCTCGCACGCGGTAACGTGTGGTGTTGCGGCGGACTCGCGTTCAATTTGCTGCAATTGTCGCATTTGATGACCTCGGCTTTCCGTATTGGCGCATCGACCACATCGATGGTCTTCAGTGCGTCCAGAGAAAGAGATAGGTCCAGACTGCGATCGGACGATGAATCATAATCGTCGTCTTCTACGACGATGCCCTCGTCCGTTGCGGCAGGCGAGTGGTCTCGCCGAGGTAGTTGGGTCTCGGTAGCGGTCAATAGCCTTCTCCGTGCTCTTGGAGGCGGTCGAGGGGGGCAGGCAGGCGTCTCTTGCTGAGGTACCTTCTTTGGTTCTTTACTACATGTGTCGGCAGCCGATAGCACGTCCAGAAATCTGACTTGTGGTAGAGGTGTCTGTCCAAGTATTTCAACGCATAATGCTCGTACCCACCGGGCGTATTCCGTCGCATTGCAAGCCTGCAACAAAGAAAGCATAGAATTATTATCGTTTATAATAGCGGTAGCAGATTTATGGCTCAATCGTTAATAATATGAATGGACCTTAAATTATAACATGAATATGTATAATAGAATCATAGATTAAACACTTTAAAGGGTAGCTCCGTACGGATTTCAAGAACTAGTTTGGACTATTATACTATTTTGTAGAGGGACAAGGATATCCTCTCATCGTTACATGTTTCTTTACGTGTCAACACCTTCGCTTTCTAGCCCTTCTTATGTTAAACAGGGCCATCAAAAGATTGCGGAATACAAAGGAGCAATGATGGGTGTTGCGCTTTACTGAGGTCTATTAAATCGAGCGAGTCGTGAGAAAGGTGAGTTTGAAGGGGCCCCCAACGTCTCGCAAGATGTCGGTATCCTATTGTGTAAGCAAGTCTTAGACTAGTAGTATTGCTTAAAATTATTAAATGTCAAATAATTTAATAATTTACGATTACTTTTTATGCGTAGGTACATATACGGTTGTAAGAATTCTCTATTCTTGTGCGACCAGATATCTAACTTGGTTAAGATTAGTTATATATGTTCATGAAAAGATTCGAACCTATGTAACCATCGGGAGCATAACCCAAATGAAACTAATTATTATTTTTTTTTATCAGTTTAGGCAAATCGTATCGATAATTTGAAAATGAACCATCAATTACGGAATAAATCTCTCTCTCTTATATAATTCTTTTTTGCTAAAAAAAAATTAACTTTGTATGAATTTATATCTATTTATTATAAATTATGAGAGCCGATTACGCTATGTACTATCAGTACTTTTAGTTACGGTAAGGTGACAAAGATGAGATTACGGAAGGGAAAGAAAGAGGCATCTATTTAAAGATCAGAAAAATAGGTATAAGTATAACTTAATATATAACTATAAATAACTGACAGATTTTGTTGGATAATATCGAACTTTATTGGCATTTATTTTATTTACCATACATTTTATCATAAATTAATATTAGGAAATATGTCTTACGTACAACTCGTGATCTCGAATTGATTATGTCTATTTTATTAGTAACAAACGTGTTTACAAATTGTGATAATGAGCCCCGTAGCGTGCGTAACAAATTATCTTTAGTTTGTCAATAATATGCGCTTCGGTCACATGCCCAGGACATTGTTTGATGACAATGCTTTCATAAATTATTTGCATTGTATTATTGGTAAACGTGACTTCTTGAATGTCATATAATAGGGCTAGATTGGGCGTCTGAGGCAAGTCGAATAAGCATTCTAGATGTTCCGAAGATTCACACGCATTCCAAGGGTTGTGTTAGTTGGTTACCTAAAGTTACCTAAAGTTAGTGGAAGCCATCACCAAGTCATGGGTTGAGTTTGTCCCAAGTTGAGGTGTTTCTCAATTAATGTTCAAAAGTAATCATACAGATTAACATTTAAATTTAAAAAAAAACTCTTCTATATACAATAGTTTCGTAGCTTGGTTGCCTGGAACAAATCGCAATGTACCCTCAAGCCCGACTTTTTGTTTGCATTAAGTTAGCACGATGTTTTGCTCGTATACAAGTTCTAAGTCTGGTGTATAACAAAGTATATAATCATTCTCCTGTCCTTATCCCATTCTAAGTGGGGTCAGCACAACATGTCATAAACATGTCACATGATTTGGCTAGGCATTTTACGACCGGCCGCAATCCTGGCATCAACTTAGTAGCCATTCACGACACCTTGGTAAGAAAAAGGGGGGTCTAGTTAACTTACCCAGATATTAATGTTACACGGAGTATTACATTACATTGTGTACAATAAAGTAACTTTATTTCATTAACGAAGACACTAGATTTGGGTGTTTTCGTTAAAATAAATCAAGTTTTGAATGAATAATGGCATACATGATATCTACGCACTATATTATTGCGCAAGATACCTTTACACATTCATTATATTGATGACTAATTAAGATATAAATTGCGTGTTAACGTATACGTTAATGCCATACCTGCACAATTATGGTTAATTGCAAGATAAACTATAGTCAATGATTATTTGATAGAGATGGGACACAGGCTAATTAATCGAAAAAAAACCGTACACGCATATCGTCAAACTGGATTTTCAACTAATATTTAATGTTAATGTATGTAAGGTTAATGTATAGAAACCGGCTATACTCATTTTTTATTCTATCGGATGCCCATTCGGGACACTTATTTATGAGCTATTTATACGACTTTATCGCGGCGGGAACTAATCGGGCTTACCTGATAAAATAAGACGTGAGTATAGCCGCTTTCTGTACATTAACTATGAATACTACTCACGATAGTTTCAATTTTTAAAGTTTTTAATTGATATATAGGAACTTATAACCCTATGTATCAATTATTTTAAGTCACGTACGATGTACTATATTATGATTTTCAATATTACGATCCAAATAAATTTATTTTCTCAACGATGGTGAAGTTAAATTATTTTAACATAAACAAAAATAAAGATGAAAAAATCTTGAATGATGATAGTATGATACAAATGTATGTATGTAGTAAGTATTACTTATTAAAAAACATTATTAGTAGATAAAATTAACATTTTAAATTATTTATTCATAAGTTATGTACTGCAAGATTTGTTTTTATCATAGGTATATTATTTAGTTTTCACTGCTATAAATTGTTTAGTACCCTAACTTTTTCAATAGTTAAAATACGTCCTTGCTGCTAAATATTTGATCCTAGTTTTTACTTCGAAATAAATTGCGCATTTCCGGAAATCAAGAAAAATCTGCTAATTAAACTTCCATTTCCAATTTTAAATATAATTTATGCAGTACTTAAATATAATTTAAATCGGATATTTCAACGATTGGAAGTCGGATACGAGAAATCCTTAGTTAAACCTCTTTTCTAAAATTAAGTGTAATTTCAGTAGTAGTTAAATTTTAATCGGATATTTCGACTGTTCCTAATCGGAAACGGTGCTGCGTCACATCACTAGAGAATACACGTGTACAGTATTTATGATATCGAATAATTGCAATACTAAACGTGTCGCCAAGGACGATGATTTGTACTACATTCTTGTGTCGGGTAAACGATAAACGGAAAATACATGTTTCAACAGCTTATAGCGTATTACTGTTGATAGATGTAGATTGAGCTGAAAATCTAGAGAAGCTTGATTTTTGTTGTTGGATCAAGAGATTTCATCATCCTCCTGCCCTTATCCCTCTAAGTGGGGTCGGCGCAATATGTTATAAACATGTCGTCACATGATTTAGCTTCGTTTTTACGACCGTCCGTCTGCCTGACGTCAACCTACCTTAGTCGTATTTCACGAAATCTCGGTAAATGTTATTAATAAAAGGTTGCCTATCTGTCTGTTACACTTTCACGGCTTATCCGCTGTGTAAATATGAATGAAATTTGAACTTATTAAAGCTTATACACCGAAATAACACATAGGATAAGAAAAATTACATTCTTATTTCGCAAACAGGGAATAACACGTAATATATTAGAGGGTACTTAAACGATTAAGGTGACGTGCACGCTGTCGCGGGTACCAATATTTATTAATAAACTGTTTCAAATAATTATAATTAAACAGTTTACTGTTATAAAGCAATAGGTATTATACACGGCAATTTTTTGTTTGTGGATACATATTTTGCTACCGAGACGAAACAAGTCTCCCACTGTTATTAAAACGAAATTAAGAAAAATACTCTGCCATGTAAAGTTGTCAGTGTAATTGTCCTTAAGTATATAGCGCCACAACCGGTATATAGACCTTGATGGTAAAATGCCGTGTTTCATGAAGAAATCGCACAGTAACATTTTACTGATAATTGTTTAACATCTATAGTTTTCTTCAAAGTGTTATTATTTAATACATTGAGGCAATTTGCCTGGATTCAAATAAAATTAATAATTTGAACTGAGCTAAGATTAATCAAGCGCAGTATACCAAGACCATCTCAAAACAAATAAATAACATAAAATAGAACAATTACACACACGGTCGTCCATCCTCAAAGTAAGTAACCTAATACTTGTGTTATGGGTGACAGACAAGTGGTAAATATATATTTTTAAATACATATATGCTCGTAGGCTCGAAGAACCAACAAATTGTTTTTAGAAAACGTTGGATCTTGGCGGGAAATACACAGGTCCTTTGGTTCCCTAGGAACTTTTTCAATGTGGAATTACAATTGTAATCTGAAAGATAGTCAAAATCTTAATATTATAACCTTAACTTGGAACAGCTGAAAGTCACGGTAGTCAGGATTCAACCCATATCTTAGATTGGAGTTTGTCTTGGATATTCTTTGTAAACATCTATGTCCAACCTCCATTAAATAGCTCTTACAAAACTTATATTACTTAGTTATTAGATGTTTACACGTATATGTCACCGACATTTGATTTTCCTATCTATTTGTCCCTCTTCCAACAACAACAATATGTGGTCAGTCCATTGTTTACGCTCAACTGGGGAACTTATTGTGTTAATATTACAATGTCATCGTTAATCAATGAAATGACAAAAAATATTTAGTTAAAGCTTTTTATTAATTACAAAAGGTTTTTTGGAATAAAGTATTATGACACATAAAAAAGATAGTATAGTGTGAGTGGTGATATAGTATATGAATAGTCGCAAAATTAACACAAGACTTTTAAAGTTCCTTAACGGACAATTAATTATTGCGAAAACTTAATTTTTAAAACACCATCCAAATTGTTTTATAATTAAAAGAACTTTTGTAACAGTACTGTCATTATATTTGTGTAAGTATTTTTATAGGAAACTAAGGTAATGTAACAAGAATTGGGTCATCGCGTGATTTTGCCTAATAATTAATGGATAAAGGGACTTTAGTAATCTACTTTCTGCATAGCCCCATGTTATAGCTGATATTGAAGAGGAGAGTTAGGTTCTGGAATAGAGAAAAAAGATGACGTGAATAATATGACCTCTCTCTCTCTGATATCTCTTTTTATTGGAACACTTCCCTGGAAATGGTCCATTGCAACAGTTACTGAAAACATTTGTGGGGGCTATAAAAAAATTTCCCTTCATCTTTGGTCCTTGATTGAACACCAATGTGTGCGTTATACTTGACAGTTTTGTTATACTAGGCGTCGTACGCTTGGAATTTATATACCGACTAGCAATCGCCAGCGGCTCCGCCCGCATTGAAAGATTAAAACGTTATATAGTCTTTTGACCATAAAAATGGTTAGAATGGGTTAACCTTAAAAACTTTTAAGGTTAACCCACTCTAACCATTTTTTCCAACACAGCATTTGTCTAACTAGACATCTGCTGTCGCGGACTTTTATTTAGAACTTTTAGATTGGATCAATTTTTTAGAACATGATTTTTGAATAACTATTACCGTTTACTCAGCGCACGCAAGGAAAGCTTTAAATTATGCCGTTTTCGTACTATTTTATATTGCTGCACCTCTCCTATTCATCTTTCATATTCATCTTATTGTGATGTTATATATAGCCTTCCTCAATAAATGGACTATCTATTATAACTTTGCAAGTGACAGCGTAGTAAACCTTTGTTTATTAATAATATTGCACCAGTTTTTCAGTGGCTGAAAACAGGTATAAAATGAAATTTTATTTAAATGAAACCTTTCTAGATCGATTTATTAACCCCGAAACATAAACTACATAAAAACTTGAAAACTTACAACCTTTAAAACCTAATAAATACTTTTTTTATTTTAGGTAAGCGTTGTTGAATATAGTCGGACAAATCAATCTAACGATGTGAGTATTCTTTTGTTTCTGTATATACTACTCGGGAATAATTAAAAAATAAAGTGTATTACGAAATGTGTAATAAAATGTCATTCTTATTGAGAAACGAAGTTTCATCAATTGTGGTTTCAACATGTGTTAATAAAAATAAATCATGGGAATAGCATTCAGAAACAAAAACGTGAAAATACAGTGTTATAATTATTGTGATGACATTCCGTGTTGAGAAACAAATGTATAGATTAATTATTAGTACTTAAGTGACCGAGCTTTGCTTGGTAATTTTGTTAAAAGATATAAAAAAATGTGAATTACCTAGACTCGAACCGGTATTTTAATTTTTGGGCCACCTGATTTACCGACTGAGCTATTTCATACAACTTTTTATTACAACTTATGAATTCAGCAAACAATTTAGCCTACGTTTTAAAATAATATTATAACAGTTTTTCAGTTTTTCAGTGGTTTTTCATGAATAGTTTAAAACATGTTATAAAGCTGATGTTAACATTGTCCACTAAACATAAACATATCTTTTTACATAACTTCAGAAATATAACAAAAAAATATTTATCAGAAATAATAAATTGTTACAACATGTTTCAAATACCTCCTTCATAAAGTGAGTCAGTAATATAAAAAAAAACATTGTCGCCGACATTATGTCTTTGAGTTGTTGAAAAAGAATAAATAGGTTGACTATTCAGAAAATTGCTTTTTATTGCATAAGTATAAAGGAAAAATATAATCTTTTACAAAAATGATTTGCGATAATAACCATTTTATGTAACGATTAACATGTAATCAATCAATTGTATATATTTTAAGATTAAAAGCAGGCAAGACCACACTTTCGAATCACTGGTAGATAGGGTCTTCTGTAAAAGCATTTGACTATTCAAAAGTACTGGAAAGCGGTTCACTTGAATGAAGAATATTTTGACTATATTAACGAGGAAAACTTGCGTTTGTGATGGATTTATTATATTAAACACAAATTTTGTTTACATGTACGTGTGTATTGTTGTTAGGGTTCTAATAAATTTATGTATTACTCACGTGAAACAATCACGCAATGCCATCAAACGTGACATATGACATGTGCCAATTTTGAACTAGCTATACCTAACAATTTCCTTGACTAACCGCAAATGGGTGACATTGTAAACTAACTGAGTAAATATCAGCATATAATTTTTGTAAATTTTTGCGGCGCATTTTTTAAATTTATTGTAACAACAAATAAAATAAGTTATTTAACAACAAATAAAATAAGTTTTATTATTAACAAATTATGGCTATATGCGACGTTTTACCTATATTTTTCGTAAAATTGCATTACGGATGGTACTTAAATGCTTAATTTAATGCGAACAAAGTAGCGGATACCAGTTATCTATCTTATAGATATAAAACAAAGTCCCTAAAAGGTGTCTGTGTGTATGTGATTGATTTTCTCAAAATCTACTTGACGGATTTTTGTATGCGGTTTTTACTAAAAGGTGCACAATTCTTGAGGAAAGTTAAAGCTAATTGTACTTAACATTATAATTCCCTGGGAGTCGGAATTGATGTGCGTAAAACATTTTGAGTAACTTAGTTCCACGTGACAACATAGCTAGTATTTTATACAAATACAAATCAATTCATCATTGCCTTGCCTTTTCAAAGTGGGGTCGGCAAAAGATGTTTTAAAATTTGTTAAAATATTTGGATAATCATTTTACAAGTGCCCGCTAGTCTGACGTCAACTAACCTGAGTTGCCTTTTACGACACCTCGGTAAGAAATGAGAGTGGTCTCTTCTATTCATCCGAATACCACACGGTGGAAAAATACAAGTCAAGTATACGTTCATAATTTAAAGGTTAAAACGTTCTAATAACACTGTTAGCATACCTGGAACGTGGCAACAGAGGTCTCGTCCCGCAGTCGTGACAGCTGGAAGGCATTGGGCAAGTTGGCCGCAGCCCGCAGGTGCAGGTGTCGCAGTGGCAGCCTCGCCGCCGGCCGCCTCGACAGAGATCCATCCCGCGACACCAGCAGGCAGCCTCTGTGCACGTCCGCTCGCACCCACGTCCAGGAATCCTCGTTATCATTGTAGTACTGACGGAGAACGCCTGGGAACGAACAATTGTTTTTAAAATAAGTTCCAATTTTACAATATTCTCACAATTTTTTTTTAATGAGAGTTAGTACTGTATATCAATCAAATTGAATCAAATTGAAGGGAATTTATATAAACGCCACCGCAGCTAAAGATTTGATACTGTATAAATCAAATCATCATTATCCTGCTTTTATCCGGCTCTAAGCGGGGGCGGGAGAACATATTATAAGCATGTTGTCACATGATTTGGCTTCGTATTTTACGACCGGCCGCCTGCCTGTCGTCTACTTACCTTAGTCGCCTTTTACGATGCCTTGGTAAGAAATAAGGGAGGTCTATTCTACTCAGCCGGATACCACACGTCGGGTTGAATTACTTTAGTCGCCTCTTACGACACGTCGGCAAGAAATGAGGGTGGTCTATTCTACTCAGCCGGATACCACATGGCTATTGCTTCTTTTGTCAATTATACTGCGACATTCTGGTTAACCAAAATGTTGCGACATTCTGGTTAACCAAAATGTCAATTACATTTTGCTATAAGATATGCATTTTTAAACAGCAATATTAACATACTATTTTAAAGATGTTTGACTATTATTACAGGAATAAAACAGATTTTGAGTTAGAATTTAACACCTCGAAAACCACTACAATATTCTATACATCTTACAATTTGTGCCTTAAAAAATAGATTAGCTTCGTTTAAAAAACGTTTAAAGTTTATGTAAACAAATCAGAATACCTATGTTTGTTACATAATGAGTTGTCGGGCTACAAATCAAATGACGAGGCAAATGTCAGCAGTACCTAGTTAAGCCTTGATTTGAATAACAAACGCCGGCACGAGCGAAAATATATTGATTTACGTTGATGTGACTACCTTGATTTGAAAAAGGCCTATCAGACATGTCAAACATTCAATATGTCATCTTTTCAAATGTCAAATCGTTTATATGTATACTTGATTGATTATCTATCTATTCACTAGTCTGTCTGTCTACGTTTACGCAGAATTACGCTTTAGGATAACAAGGCAGAAGTTGTTAGCGCCTAAACAGACTCTGAGAAATGTTTTTTTAATGAATGGTAAAATAATTGATCAAAGTTGGGTGCCTAATAGAACACTTATACCAAATATGAAGTTTTTCTACTACACATCGATCAAGTGAGTGTTCATATTATTGTAACGTTGTGTTCAACACACTCACACATGCATAAACACACACACATCTGTAGTCACGCAGAATCTTATCGACTCGCCACTTAGAAAAACCATATATGAAATTAAAACAAGTAGATTAAATCCAATTAAGCGATACTTTCTCGAAAAACATATAAACACAAAAATAACAAATTTTAATTCATCTCTAGATAATGGCTTTATGGTATTTGGCTTTCTAGGCTAAAGTACGATGGCCTTGAATGATGTTACACATTGTACATTTTTTAGTATAAATTGGTAATAGACCTGTTATAGTGAGAAAATGTAGGATGGCGTCGCTCACGTCCGCAGGAGCAACTTTTCAGGAACCTGCACATATCCTCTGGGTGATGCTAAACGAGCCGACATCGCCGAACCTCAGGCGGCAGATATGAAAACCCTGACCTTCTCAGGAGAGGCTATGGGGGTCTGGAGGAATCAAACAACCTCTGAACTCAGCGCAGAAAGCAACGGGAAACGGGAAATTGTCTCGGGAGAATGTCCAAGATTACATTAGATTATGAGAAGTGAGTGAGTGAAAATATTTAGATTGAGATATATCTCTTTATTTCTCGTCTACTAAAAGATATTCACTGTTGGACATAGGTCGCTTCATAGGACTTCCACGCTACACGATCTTATGCCTATTTGAGGTCGTCTGTCCACATAATGGAGGTCTGTCTACACTGCGTTTTAGGTCGCCAATTGCTAATTCAAACTCGCAAAGTCCATTGGTTCTTCGAACTATGTACTCCGCCTATTGCCACTGCAGTTTCCTGATAACTTTGGTCACTTTGGTCCTTATACAGATCTCGTGATTTCTGACTTGATCACGCGGAAATACTCCGAGCATTTCCATCTTGTTCTCTATTTCTTTCCATCGCCCGCTGAACAACTATGATCTTTCTTATGAGGCCTATAGTTAGCGACCAAGGTTAAAGTATTTGTTCATGTTGTGTTTGATTAATAAATCAATGTGAATTAAGACATATACAGTCATCTTGGAATAGAGTTAAATATAAAGTCAAACTCGTAGCTATTTACGAAGCATGTTCACTAACAATTATTCTATTGCCGGTATGTATAAAATTTGTAAAAAAATTGCTCAAACAGGGAAATCCTCCGAATAACCTTCCAATGTTTATCAACACAGAACGGAATGCCGCAAGGTCCGTGTTAAATAATAAATTATACTTTTATATTATCAACGCGAATTTTACTTTTGTTACCACAATAGTTTTTAATATCATTTTCCTACCCTTATGCCACTCTAAGTGCGGCACAATATGTCTTCATCTTCCATTCTCTTCTATCGTACGTCAACTCTGGCGCTACTCCTTTTATATGCATATCATTCTTCACACAATCCATCAATATTTCAAAAGTAATGAAAATATTATTTTGATATAGTCCGCGGATCTATCGCATTCATCTAAATAATATTTTCATTACTTAGAGTATTATGGACCTCCGCAAAGTAACGCATAATTCTAGAAATATCAATCTTTTATCCTGTATCCATAATTTAATAATTGGTGAAACAAGCTTGTGTTACTTGTAGTTTAGAGAAAGAATAGGTATATACAGCGCTGTCGGTTGTTTCAGAGACAGTCTCCTGCTGAGTATTAGGCTACTTTTAGATGCCTTGATAACTAGGTCGTTTGCTAAGCTAATGCATGGTGAGTTGAGTCAATGTGTGGTGTAGTGATGGAGTGTACATTGCCAAATTGATTCATCCATAGATAAAATAAACTTTATAATATTTTATTATTGATATACATCAATATGTTCAAAACTGTTGAGGTTAAGTCTACTTGTCCCTGTCAAACTGTGCACTGGATGTGTGTTTGTATCCAGTGCATCAGCTATTATTAGGAACTTTTTATATCATAATGTTTATAACAGTTTGATATTTAATAAAGACTGCCTGATGATCTATATAGTATATACATTTGTAGATTTTATTCTATTTATTAATATTTTAACAGTAAGAAGTTAACAGGCAATGTACTATTTATTGATAACTTCGGATAACAAACCTAGTCTCATTAAGCAGGATGATTAGTAATAATCTTAATGGGTAGCGATCTACTAATATTGCCTAATTATTGGTTTAATCTTCATCTATATCTATACTTATTATAAAACAAAGTCCCCAAAAGCTATTTGTATGTAATCGATGTCTGTCTGTATGCAATCGATTTTCTCAAAATCTACTAAACGAATTTTTATACTGTTTTTACTAAAAGATGTTGCAATTCTTCCGGAAGTTTTAGGCTACAAAGCATATAGGGGGTTACATGAGAAATATCATGATATTTTTTTCCAAAATTCAGAAATATTCAAGATTAACTCATTTAAATATTAAAGATATAGCTAAGTTTGTAACTAGGCATTGTTAGACTCCTCTCTTTACAGTAAGCTTTAAGATAATCTCATAATTAGCCACGCACTAAGCCTAATTGAAATTAGGGATTACGTCTAATTAAAATTACGGATTAAGTCTAATAATATTTAAGTTGCGGGCAAAAGTTAGTATTGTATAAAATCAACTGATTTTATGTGCGCCGGTGCAAAAAGTTATCGTAATCGGACAAACAAAATAAGGCGAATTCATTGACTCATTCATTCCATTATGAACTGTTATCAGTTAGAACTATCAGGAACATTTACATTGTTGAGCTAGTTTATGTAACGTTATAGTATATCTATAGTTTTGGTTATAAATTAAGACGCAAATAATTTATAGAATTAGGCGTTACTTTGCAGAGATCCATAATACAAAAGTTTTTTTTTGTTATAATCCGCGAAATCGCAAAACATCTTTGCGACTTCGAGGTTGCCGATTGTCGTGGAGTCTATTTCTTGATGATGCTTCGGTTGCGGGGCGAAACTATTGTTGAGTTTTGTGATGGTGAACGTGTTTAATGCTTGTGTATTATGGTGTCGGCTGTGGAAGTCTGTGCGTGTATTTTTACGAATCCTGGATGTATCGAGTAGTGCATTTAGCATTAATACATTTTCCATTGATCTAGGGCCTGTTTCACCAGTTACCAAAAACTTTCAGTTAGCTTAATCAAAACATATCTTACACATATCTCGGAATATTGCGTTTCTCTGGTTCCTGATAGACTTATTCAGCACTTAAAGTCCCTAATAAGTGAACAGGTAGATTATTTGGCTTTTATTTTGTTTATCTGCTGGATAGCAATACCTATTTCAAAATGGCCGTGATTTTTTATTGTTTAATTTTAGATTCTCTTTTTAGAGACATTTATCTGTTACTTAGTTTATTTGTAGGTTGACTATCCGACACTTTATCAGTAACTTGTGAAACAGGCTTAATCGCGGATTACAGCAAATACTTTTATTACTATGTATGTATTACTTGTATTACTATATACTTTTATTACTTGGGTTTTAGACTACGCATTTAATTCGTTCTACTAACAGAAATATCACCAAGTTCATTACTATCCCGCTGTCGCGTAAAGTCCTCCTCAGTAATTCGAAAGGTTGCAGTTTAGACCCACCATGCCTCTTCAATGCAGATTGACAGTATCACAATAACTCTCCATATAGTATATACAGATTTCTTAAGATGTTTTCTCCGAAAACAACATGCTGAGTTTTAAATAACATTTATGTAAATAAGTTTTCATACAACACTCATAGGTGCCTGACCCGGGTTTGATCTCGCGACCCCCGAGTCAGGGTCACACAGTATTTCCGTTCGGCCATCATTTTTTTGAAACATAAAATTCTTAGACAATAAAAGACATAAAAATGACAAATAAATGACGCAACAATTCTAGCAGGAAAAGATCTATCTCAATAAAAAGTGGATATATGGCGGTAAGATCACACTGTTCCAGAAATTTTCTGGAAATCCATACTAATATTATAAATGCAAAATTCTGTCTGTTACGCTTTCACAGCGAATATACTGGACTGATATTAATGAAATTTTTCTGAATGAAATTTTTCTTTAATGAAGCTCCAAGTTCCCAAAATCGTCTGTCCGTGTCAGATCAATTTTCTCAACTACTTATAGTTTCTCAAATACTCGGTTTATACTGAGAGCAATTTTTGAGGAAGGCAATTTAGCTGAACATTCTTTGGAACGGCGAAACCGATCTTGATGGGACTTTTAGTAGAAGATAAAAATGGTTGTGGAGCAATATATAGACTACTTTTAATCTAGTCTGGATTTTCCTGTGAACATCTTTGTGACGCAGTGATTTTAGTGCGGACGTGTCGTGCACCATATCCTTTTGATGATGCTTCGATTTCGGGGTGAAACGATCGTAGAGATTGTGGTAATGAGTGTGTGTAGTGCTTATGTGGAGTGTTGGTGTTGGCGACGTTTTGTGATACTTGTGGTGAATTGTCCTGCATGTATGTATACCTGATGGTATGTAAATATTGCCTGCTACATCTGCATCAAACTGAAGAGTTTATTTGTTGTTTGAACGCGCTAATCTCAGGAACTACTGGACCGATTTGAAAAATTATTTCAGTGTAAGATAGTCCATTTATTAAGGAAGTCTGTGGGCTATAACATCACACTAAGATGAATAGGAGACGAACAGCAATAAAAAACAGTACGAAAACGGCAAAATTTAAGCTTTCCTTGCGTAGGCTGAGTAAACGGTAATCGTTCCCCTCTTAAAGTTCTAAATAAAAGTCCGCGACGACATATGTCTAGCTTTTAAGGTTAACCCACTTTAACCATTGTTATCGTATCAAAAGACTATATTACAGTTTTAATCTCTCCACGCGGGCGGAGCCGCTGGCGATTGCTAGTCATTACATAAGATTCTTTTAAACGAGGATTATAGCAAATTAATTTTTATTGTAACTTCTATAAAAAAAACCCCTTTTAGGGTAGTCAACAAATTATATAAGCATTATGTGTTAATAACGCTTACGATGGCCAGAGTATTACAAACCAGGGTGGTACTATGCCCCATTATTTTATAGGAAACATCTGTCATCGATGGGGCGGAAAGCAAATGGGATAAATAAAACATCTGGTCGCTAAACGTATGTTTCGTCCATTGTTTTAATACAGATGGGTGTGCAAAGGCGGTTTGGTGAGAGATGAAACTAAATATTTTGCAATAACTCCGTATTAAGGCAAAATATATTTTATATCAAGTCGATTAACTTTTCGCCATCCCATTTATAATGAAAACATTCATCATCATCATTCTCCTACCCTTATCCCACTCTAAGTGGGATCGGCACAACTCTAAATACACGTTGTAACATGATATGTAACGTGTATTTAGAGTTCAACACACACTTCTCGATTAACGAAAACATCGTGAGGAAACCTGCATATCTGTGGGATTATGTATTGAAACAGCGTGGCGGATCTTAGAGGAGACTTTTGCTCAGAAGTGGGATAGTAACCGGCCACTATTTTGAATATAATTCTATATTGTTTTCTTTATTCATGTGGTATCCCGTCGAGTAGAATAGACCACCCTCTTTTTTACCGAGGTATTGTTAAATACGACTAAGGTAAGTTGTAAAGTTGACAACAGGCAGGCGGCCAGTCGTAAATTACGTAGCCAAATCATGTGATAACATATGCCGACCCCACTTAGAGTGGAATAGGGGCAGGGATGATGGTTTACTTGTTTGTTAAACAGATAATTCAAATTGTCAGTTTCCAATTTCAAAATAACTATCCATCTAAAAGTTTATTTTGTATATAAGTAATTACTACGAACACAAGTAGCTAGTATTCAGTAAGTCATTTACAATTATAACATTAAAAATATTATTTATCATATAACAGCCGAATGACTATTATAATCCTCATTACGATAAAGTTGAGGGAAAAAAGAGAGTAAATATAAAAAAAGGTTTACTATCTAGCGGTTAAAAAAAACTAACCTACTGACTTATTCCAACCATGAATAAAATAAACAAGATTAGGCTAAATACATAGTATTCAGTATTATGTAAATTATTCGTAATTAGACAAATCAAATAAGGTCAACGAACCGGCTAGGTCACACATTGACCAACTGTCGTAAGAATCAATAA
This sequence comes from Morpho helenor, assembly GCA_029227775.1. Classification (NCBI taxonomy): domain Eukaryota; kingdom Metazoa; phylum Arthropoda; class Insecta; order Lepidoptera; family Nymphalidae; genus Morpho; species Morpho helenor. The sequence goes on along the minus strand of JARGCU010000022.1, from coordinate 11,006,340 downwards.
CTACTATTAAAATAGGATGTACTAAAATTATATACATAATGTAATCAAATTCTTTATTTTTATTTAGTCACTAAACATGCAACAGTATTCACCGAAACAAGATTTCATAGTTTTTTTTTAAATCGATAGCCTAAAGAGAACTAACCTGATATCCTAAAATTTGGGTCTGCAGGAGTAGGAAAAGGTCCTGGCGTCAATTCAGGGCGCAGTTTTCGCAAGCCGGCTACCACCCGGGGCGCCGGCGACTGTTCCCCAACAAGCATTTCCAATCACCACAACATTTTAATAATAAACACTCCACTTATCACTTCAAAACACAATTACACGAGCGTAATAAACATGACATTCAAATATTGCAATAATGCAAAATGTCAAAAAAAAAACAATCAACCGTCAAAATATATTTTAAATTTCGAATAAGTTCGTTAGGATTCGCGGGTTCATTTTTGTCATATGTTCGGGCGCTTAAAATGTTATAGTGAGTCGACCAGTCAACAAACCGTCATGTTATTGAATGAATGAAATCGTGAGCTTGTTTCGCACCCCACCAATCTACTATAACAAAATACAAATGGGTACGGCTTGTTATAAAGCGCCACCTGCTTTTGAGTAGATGTGTTAAACGTTACGAGGAAATGTTTCGCTTTTAATGCGCCATCTATCTTTGAGTAGATTTGTAAAAAAAAATGTACGAAATATTATGTTTTTATATTGATTAAAATCAATCAATAGATCGATATAAAATCTGTATAATTTTGTATGTATTTAAAAGAGTATCAAAGCTTTCTATTTCTACATTACACTGACACCTACTAGTGAGTAGCAAATAGTTCGGCAAAGAAGTTCTATATAACGAGTACAGATGGCGTTCAATCATCTTAATGCATTATCTAATATTACTCCGTAACTATAGATAGCGTTGGCATGTTTTATTAAGGAATGATAAATTTTAATGTAGAGTGCAGTTTAAAATAGTTTGATGAGTACATATTTAAAATTGTTTTAATAAATAAAATAAATGTTTAAAAAATGAGTGGAATTATTTTGTTATAGATTGTAACGTATTAAACATATTTTAATTCTTTTTTAAATCTTTTCATTGCTGCTCATAGATGTCAATAGTAGTTATTTCAATCAGCTAACTGAATAATTTTATTTACTTATTTTTCTTAATAATGTTATTTTAACATGTACTATATGATACTATAACAATGAGATTAAGTAACAAAATAATTTTGTACTCATAAAGTTATTAAATATAGTTATGATATAATATATGCGTCGAAAAAAGTTTTTAAAAGTATACCCTTAATCAAAAGTTCAAAAGTTTTTAAGTTAATATGTTTGTAGTATATTAATTTAGTAAAAGTGAAAGGAAAGACGTAAATAATATTAATTAGGAGATTATCTTTGATATTTGTAATTAGATGTTAGTGAAAGTTTAAAATAAAATAAAAAATTAAGTGTATTTAATGACTGTATTTATACTGGTATAGTAATTTCTAGTATCTATATTTCAAAAGTAATATGTTATATTTTGCGGTAAAATTTTTGAATAATAATGTTATCGGAACTTTATGTACATTAACTATTTTTAAATCTATATTCCCAAACTCTAAGATTTAGCCCGGACAGACAGAAAAAAATCTAATTTAATCGTCATAAATAATTAATCTATATACCTTAAAAAAACAGGATATCTATGTGCAAAATAAATACAAAACACTTTTGAAAATTCTTTTTAATATAATTACAATCACACAACCGTATATTAAACAAGAGATTTATTCAAAATATAAGTAACAGAGTATTTACAATCTTTGCAAATTTTTTTTGCATTGATTTCTATCTGGGAAGACAAAGAGATCAATATACATGGCACATAATTATGTGATAATCAAACTTAAACTTAACTAAAACTTATGTTAGATCGATATTCTTAAATAAGGCACATCTGTATAATAAAAACTTATCTATATAACATATTATAACGAATTAAAGCTTTGTCATGGAAGAGATTATATCACAATATGATACGTTAAGCAGCCCATTGCATTTCATTAATGTTTGTAGGCTAGCCGTTTAACTGAGACTTCGCCTACGCGGTACGGAGTCAGCTTTTTTTATCACGCTACGACCGCTCGCAACTACTTCAGTCCAACCGTAGGGTTCTCGTCCAACCTCTGCGCCCTTGTAGCCTGCAGTTGAGGTCTGAGTTAAATGGTTAGCCTATAATTAAGGTTAATAATCCGTTGTAACCTTTCTGTATTTTCCCTCAGTACACTAATAATGTGTAAAGTCAGCGCTAAGATTTTCTTGCGGATATAAATAACGCAGAGACACTGGATGTTGCTATATTTTTCCGTAACAATTAAATGTGTGATAAAAACAGCCGCTATTACCAAGGGCGCCACTTGTTCGAGTCTATATCATGGTCCATTGGTGGTCCCTCAACAAGGCAATCTTTTTTCTCAGCATAAAAAGCATTGAGCTGCCGCCTTGCCTCTTCTTGTTTTTTGTACTCCTGGTACTCGATTAGTTTCCTTTTCTTTTTAGGCGGCAAGTTATTGTAATCCATTTGCAATTCGCATTGTTCCGTAAGATTGACTGTCAGTTTTCTTTCGACAGACGATGGTTCTATTTCTTTGGCGCTTTTGTATCCGGGTTGCTCTTTTGGAGAATTCGTGACCACTTTCGCCGGGGATCGAACTTTTCGAAGGTCCAAAGTGTCGTTGCTGGTGGGATAATTAGGTGAAGGGTAATACATCGTATCAGGTCTATGTATTTCGTCACGTATGTATCGCTGTTCTTGATGAATATCTTCATTAGGGTTTACGTCTAAATTTCCCATATTTTCATTGCCACGTTTATCCATTATGTGTTGTCTGATTTTCTGTAGGATAATGTCTTTGGCTTCAGCTGGAACTTTCTTGAAGTAGGCTCCATTTCGGTGGCCATTTGGAGGACCGTGTTCGACGTTGTGAGGCACAAGTTTGTCGACCGTTGTGAGTAGACCAGTTATGGGAAGACTTTGTTTTGAGTGTGTGAACGACCACTGCTTGGAAGCGCTATCGGCTGAGTAAACTGAATCTTCCGCATCAGAGGAAGACCTGTCATGGTCGCTATAATAATGATGCCTGTCAGAAACAATCGAAGATGGCGATACAGGTGGCGAAAACGTAGGCCTTTCTGGTACTTGGATAGTCAAAGGTTGGGCGGTAATTAATCTTGATAGGTGTCCTACTAAATTTTGGCTCACTTTAGAATCTAAATCAGGAACGGACATTATAAATCTGCAAGCTTCGGCAGCGCATTGTCCGAATCCGGCTTGAAATTTCTTTGCCTCCAAAACGGGATCTTTAGGTCTATGCAACTTTGTAAGATGATTAACAGTTAGCTCAAGGATATCGGCCTTTTCCAACTTGCTCAGGTTGTCGTCATCGATCTGCGGACAAAGATAAAATAGGTGAGCCAAACGGCAGGTGTTTCTCGTTGCCCATATTACGGGAGTTGAACGTCATTAATATAACTGTAGTCCTGTTTATTAACGGAGAGTTAATTTCGTATTCCAGTTTGCTAAGGGCTCGCATTAAATAGGATCTCGGATAAACAAAAGGGCAACCGGTCCTTGGAAAAAAAAATACGTGAATGCAAGATGGATTACACTTTAATGACACTTACAAGCATTTAAATAACAGAATATTTTCAGATGCATTTTATACAAAAATAATGTATTTTCGTTGAAGCTGAAGAGTCTATTATCGTTTATCATGATGAACCATAACCAAATAAGAATATATTTTAAATTTTGGCATTTTGTCTGAATATATAGATTTGTATGGAGACGCGTATTTTATTAATAATTCATAATTTTAAAATATTATAATTTTTATCCTATTATATTTTAGTGGAAAAAAATTTAAATTAATTTCAATTTCGAGATTTGACACATCGGCGTATAAAATTTAAGTAAGATTTGATCAAGTATAATGATTTTCATAATATTGATATGTTAAGAAACCAATAAAAAATAAAACTGGTTTAATAGACTTTTAGCTTACAATTGATGAAAAAAAAATATTGCAACAAGAAAACGTTACAATAACATACAATTCACGTGTTACTATGAGCAATAAACTTATATTTGAGATCTTAAAAGTTATACATTGAAGTTTATAATATAATAGTTAAACTGTTTATTCCATTAAGTTATGCATAAGTTTCAAATGTTATATTTTAAACTGCTCAGTTTTTTTTCTGTTATTTTAAGCGTAATGACAAAATTTACAAGATAACTATTTTAAACGAGTCTCTTAACCAAATACAATAACAATTTATAGAATTAAGCGTTACATTGCAGAGAACCATAATACAATAGTAATATTAAAAATATTTTGATATAATGCGAATAAAGAATCTTTTCAGACACTTACACACCCAGTCGTCCGCCCCCAAAGTAATTAACTTAATACTTGTGATATGGGTAAAAGACAATTAGTAAATTTATACATATATAATTTTAAATACATACTTAAACACAAATATACACCCAGATTTGACAAACCAACAATTTTTTGTTAGAAAATGTTGGCCCTCAACGGGAATCGAACCCGCGACCCGCGGAGCTTAAGCCAGGGTGACTGCCAACTGCACCAACGGGTTTAGTCATATTTATAATATTGAATGGTTTTGTATGGCAATATGTTATAATTAAGTTAGACATAAGTTTTGTGACGTTATATCTTTATCAGCTTTATTAATAAAATGAAAGACATAAAACTGTTGACATAGCTACTCTTACACCCTGCACAAGACAGTAATGAATGTAATCTATCTAAATGTAACTAGTAATAAGAATTAATTTAAATAATAGGCGTCGAGTTTCTCGGTAGGAACAGCTTTCCGAAATTGCAGTAGAGTTGACGATTCAAAAACACTTGTTTAGAAATTTACTTGAATAAAGAAAAATAAAATAAAGTAAATAAGATTCCATCTTACCTCCAAAGCTCCAACCATTAAATCCTTTAATTCATCGAGGCATCGATTGATACGCGCCCGCCGTTTTCTCTCGAGAAGCGGTTTTGTTATCTTCTTATATTTAGCCGTTTTTGATAAAGGTGCAGGCTCCGACATTTTGAGAAAAACCTGGCAACAAATTATTAATAACAATTAATTATAATTGACTACGGCTTCCCTTATATTAAAAACATTAAAGAAAACGAACCATGTTACATATATACTTAAGTATTGACAAACTATTCAATTATGCGTCTAATTATAGAAACAGAATTTAAATTCACTACTAAAATAACTTTAATTGGTGTGAATCGAAAAAAATATTTAATGTATGCACTGATAAAGGTCGTCCTAAAATAGAAACGTTATATTTTCCAAAAACTGATTGCTAACCTTGAAATATCGAACTTCGCGTTGAGAATGAAATTTGTAGATTGAGCACTTAACACGCGCGTCTCCAACCGCGGTTCGGACCATACTGCCTGAAAAAAGCCTTTCCCTCCCCGCTTCCCGTGCCTTCCCGTCCCATCCCTGCCATTCATGGCGACCGGAGCACGTGTGGTCATGGGATCGACTTACCGCCATGCATTACTTTCTCAGGTTCTAGACAAAATATTTATGTTACATGTAACGATTTAAGACTATCTTTATAAGTGAAATCTCTAACGGGAATTCTTCCGACAATGTCTACCGAAAATATACATTTTTAAATATTTCATAATTTACACATTTCAAATTTAGAACGTATAAAGAATCGCTACAGAACCGCTTACATTGGTCATAACAACTTGTAAGTTGGCGGAATTAAATGTTAAATGTATTGTGAATTTAATTTAAGGAACTACTTTTTTAAAAATACGATTAGGTATAGCGTCGAGGATATACAATTTCAATAAATAAGCAAATAGATAAATAACAGAATTGATTGCTGATCCTTTGATCAGATCAGATTTGATGATTGAATTGACCATTGGCCGTATAACTTAGTCAGTTGTTTACTGGGTATGAATAAAAAAATACATATTTAACAAATGCACTTAGTTTTATATTATTGACGGATAATTTAATTTATGAGGATCTAAATTGAATCCAAAAACTGGAATAATTGAAAAGTATGATCAGTTTTTAATTTCATTTATTTTATGTTTATTGTCTATGAAAATTTCAAATTTCATCATTCGATTTTATAAAAATTATAAATCGATTTAAAAAATCGATTACGATAATGACCTTTTTTCTTGTTCTTTAAGATAAGAAATGCGTTGTTGGATGAATCCAGTTTAGCCAAACCACACATTTTAATCGAATTTCGCAAACAGCGCATATTTAATTTTTTTATAGCCTAGCCTTATGATAGCTCAGCGGTGAGAACGTATGACTTTTCCAGGGTGTCTCGAGTTTAATCCCAAGGCAGGCACCGATGAGGTTTTCTATTAAAACTTATCTGGAGATATGTAATACCTACCAATCCGCATTGGAGCAGCGTGATGGGTCATAGCTCCAATTCTTCTCTCCAAAAACAGACATTCTTTTTTTTTATATATTATATATATTTATTTTAAAGGGAATAACATCGATTATTTATTAATCGATTTTCTCCACTCCAAGTCACATTATAACCCAGCTTGGATAAGAGGTCATTACTTTTTACTGACCTCTTTAGTATAACGGAAAGTTAGCGGGAATCCAAATTGTATCGCTGACCCTTTTAAAATTTAAATAACATTCTTAAACACTTAAGAAGTAATAACTATAGAATAACTTGTTCAGTTTATAAATTGGTATATTAAGATGAAGTTACATAATAAATATAAATTAATACGATTTCTATAGTCTAATAAAATTGATTTAAATATAATTTTTTTTAGTGTTATATTGTAATTAAATTATATTTAAGTAACTATTTCAAATCAGTGTTAAATATACTGATTTCCATTGAAATGTTGAACATAAATGTAGTTAATGTGAGTTAATAATTAGATATAGAAACATGATATCGTGGACTTTTTTGTAGCATTTTTGTAGATTTTTTCTCTAGTACATTACTTTGATGTATTTTATTAGGATTACGCAGCTGCTGGGCATAGACCTCCTCTCTCCGTTTTTGGAGAGAAGTATTGGAGCTAAGACACTGTTCCTATGCGGATTGGTTGGTTACACATATCTCTAGAATTCTCTAGAGATATGCAGGTTTCCTCACGATCTTTTCCTTGCAATTATCAATTAGACACATAAGTTATAACAGAAAAACTCATTGGTGCCTGCCCCGGATTTAAACCTGTGACTCCCTCGAAAGATTCGCAAGGTTTTGGTTTGCAAAGCCGCTGGACTATCACAATTGCATTACCTTTAAGCATAAACCGTACAAAAATTCGTGTAGTAGATTTTGAGAAAATCGTTCATATACTCGTACATACAGACATATTTTGTGGACTTTGTAAGTATAGATATAGCAATCACGAAGCACTTAGCACAATACACAACTTTAACCAGTAATTTGCCGACCGTAATTTTAAGACCAATATCACCACAATAAAATAATTAAACGCTAACCATAAAAACTCAAAAGACAAAACTCATAAATAACTGTAAAGATTGTTGGAAACACTTTTTTGGGGGCTTAAAAACTTGCGGGCCGCGGCTTTGGCGGTACGCAACCAAAGTTAAGGAAAAGAGGACAAAAGGGATCCAATAAAAAAAACATAACAAATGAATGAATGAGAAAACGAGACACCAGTTAAATTGCCCTTAGGAATTTTTATCTACTCAGGTATAAATTGGCGGGAGAAGCTCTCTTTAAGTATCCGAATAGGTTTTGGACTCGGTTAAATAATTATTACTTTTAGGTATTTTGATTGGACTTAAGTAAGAGGTTGTGTTAAAGTTACTCAAGTAAGTTTTGATATCTACAATTTATCGCTTTTTAGTAAAAGAAAACATCGTGAGAAAACCATATGTCTTGAGAATTATAGGATTATGTGTAACCTAACAATCCGCATTGGAGCAACGTGATAGGTCTAAGCTCCATCCCTTCTCTCTTTAAACGGAGAGATGTATAAGGTATGTGATTGTTGCCTGCTTCATACACTTAGCATTACATATATTTTCTTAACAAACGCGGATTCATCATCCTCCTGCCCTTATCCCACTATAAGTGGGGTCGGCACAACATGTTATAAACATGCTGTCATATGACTTGGCTGCGTTTTTACGACCGGCCGCCTGCATGACGTCAACTTACCTCTGTCGTATATTACGACACCTCGGTAAGAAAGAGGGTGGTCTATTCTACTAAACCGGGTACCACACGGTGGGTCAACTTATCTTAGTCACCTTTTACGACACCTCGGTAAGAAAGAGGGTGGTCTATTCTACTCAGCCGGATACTCTCTCACACGGCGGGTCGGCTCACCTTAGTCGCCTTTTACGACACCTCGGTAAGCAATGAGGGTGGTAATATTCTATTCAGCCGGATACCACACGGCGTTCTTAACAAACGCGGATAACAGCAAAATAATTTTCTATGACTTCTGTACTATGCACTACTACTACTACTACTATGTAATTCCGCAAAGTAACAAGTTCCGCAAGTCGGCTGCTTCTATAAATCAATTCCTGGTTTTTGTAGTCCTTCTTTAAATAATTTATTTTAGGTTCAAGGATGTTTTTACTAATTTATAGAATTCGGTGTTACTTTGTGGAGATCCATAATACAAAAGTAATAATAAAATTATTTTGCTCCAATCCGCGATGAAGTAAAATAGGAAATATATATACCTAATGCTAAATGTAGAGTAACGATCTGTAAGACAATCCATTCTACGAAACCTCCACTTGTGGCGGCGGTGGTGGAGGTTTGTGCATGTGTTTTTACGAATCCTGCATGTATCAGGTATGAAAAAGGATTGTCCACTCTACATTTAGCATTACATATATATTTTCTATTTTCATCGCGGATTATAGCAAAATAATTTGATTATTACTTTTGTATGTTTTTACTTTAAAGAACAAAGTAATATTTGCTTAAGAATCAACTGTATCTTATGTTATCGTATAGTATCTAAAATAATGTTAAAATAATAAAAACAATTTATAAATAGATGTTTGTTTCAAAGTTTTTATCAGATTATGACACCATTTCTATTTCAGTTCTATAAAGTTTTTATGCAGTTGACATTTGGAAGTTTTTAGGAATATATTTAGAGTTAAACGGGTTCTCTATATATAGCCGAATCTAAATATAAATTAGTTTATTTTGATATTTGTATTATATGCGTCTGCATTTCTTGTGACACCGGTTATATGCCATTAATGTGCGATACTAGTAGTCGTATTTATACCTAATATTTATTTACGTCTAGTATCAATATGTAATTTTTGCTTTATTTTTGAAGAGATGCGCATATTTGTGGCTACGTCTGATAATCGTGCAGCCGAAGCTGTAACCTTGAGTGGGGTGGGGGTGGAGTAACCGGGCGCAGTTTTTTATACTTGTGTGCAGACTACAAACTATGTAAACTAAGCTATGTAAGCTAACTAAAATATGCAAAGCTAAGTTAGTTTTGTATGTCGATGCGCAGACCGAAAAAAAAGACCCTAGGGCTACATTAGCGGGCTACGACGATAATTCGGTCTACGGCAATGTTTGTGGCCGGGTACATCGTTGCAACGCGGAATATTCGGGCGCAGAGGGTATAGCATTGGAGCACTGTCGGTAACCTGGCGTGCATCGAAGGGATTTGTCGCGACAATATTCGATTTGATTGTATTCGTTTGATACGTACAGGATGGCGTTTGATAGCTTTTAGCCGCAGATGAATAGAACTGATGCGTGGCTACATCGTCTGCGCCCTAATACACCACGTTGCAACGATTTACCCGGCCACATACATTGCCTTAGACCGAATTTCCACCGTAGGCCCCTAATGTAGGCCCAGCATTACAAGTATTCTACATTTGGCTCATAGAGTTGAATTCAAGACCCTCATGGCTCAATCACAAGCTATACGCAACGCAACGATAACTTTGATTTTTAAACTAATTATGTATTTGTATTAAATGATCAAAGACAATATAATTTACTTTTCACTCTTCGTAATGTCTTGGAAAAAAGCGCGCTATTTACGAAGCATCAAAAATGAGACCGTTTATTTTATTATATAGTTTTTTTGAGGCGAAAAATTTGTAAGCATTCTTATTTATTTTATAATTTTATTTATTACCTAATATATTAAATAATAATAAATAAATATCATATAATATAATAATAAATAATATAATATAATAATAAATAAGAATCTCCTGCCAATTAAAACTAAAGTATCACTGGCTCATTCTCTCCTACTTCCTATTCTTGATTATGCTGACGCATGCTACCCAGATTTGTCACAGAATTTGCTTAATAAGCTTGAGCGTCTACAGAATCTCATCATACGATTTATTTTTGGTCTAAAGAAATACGATCATATCACCCAGTATCGCGTGCGACTTAAATGGCTTACAATACGACAGCGACGAAATTTTCATATTCTTAGTCTTCTTTACAGTATTCTTTTTCATCCCCAGACTCCTTCCTATATTAAAGACCGTTTTACTTTCCTTGGCACTACCTCCCTACTTTCCCAAAATCTTCGTTCACTGAGCGACAATAAGCTTAAGTTTCCATACTGTCGCTCCTATTGCTATAGTCACTCTTTCACTGTACGGGCTGTAACATTGTGGAATATGCTACCTCGGGACATTAGACACGCACAATCTGTTGGCATTTTTAAACATCGTCTCAAGACTTATTATTTATCATTGTAATTTAATATATAAGTAAATAGTGTGTATAAATTTAAGTACTGTGTATATAAATATGTATGTATTAGTGTATTATTATTCTATTATGTTTTAGGGTGTATTTATTAGAATGTATTTACGTTTATTAATAAATACTTTGTGCACCGTCCTGTATATTCCTAGTTTTAGTGTCTCTAATATTAGGTTGCCTGTAAGAGATCACTATTAGTGATAAGGCCGCCTTTGCACTACTTTTAAGATTATTTATGTTTGTTTGTTTTTTTGTTTTTTTATTGTGCAATAAAGTATTTTTATTATTATTATTATTAAATATATGGGGCATGGAATTACTCACTCGGCCATACGTCCCTAAAGTAACTCAATACTTATGTAATGGGTGTCAGCCTGATAAACAAAAACATTATCATCCTCCTGCCCATATCCCACTATAAGTGGGCCGGCACAACATGTTATAAACATGCTGTCACGTGATTTGACTATGTATTTTACGACCGGCCGCTGCCTGATGTCAACTTACCTTAGTCGCCTCTTACGACACCTCGGTAAGAAATGGGGGTGGTCTATTCTACTCAGCTGGATACTACACCTATTAGTAAACAAGTACATATCAAATTTTAAATAAAAATTTAAATACACCCAGACTCGAAGAACCAATAATTCTTTTTTAGAAAATATTCGACCCAGGCGGGAACCGAACCGAATATAGTTTAGTCAGTTCATATTTAAATTAAACATTTTAACATTTGAATTGAAGACTACTTTTGTATTAACGAAATCCATAAATACATTTTGATTTTATACCTAATGCTTTTTCACCCGAGAACATGGTGGTAGGTAATTTATTAATTGACATATAAACTCGTTGGAACGTGTTTCGATAAATATAATATAATGGTGTTTAGCATTATTTATGTCAATAAAGCCTATTAAAATCGATTATTTATATGCCCTTCAAATATTTTTTAAAATTATTCATATATATTCATAACTTAATCAATAAACTTAAATTTTTATGACCGCTGTCATTTACACGTGGAATATTAGATTGTGGAAAACTATATTAAAATATATATCTTTTAAAATCTTTTTTCTATTGTTTAATGTTTATTAAAAATATAAGCACCTGGTTGACTGAAATTTGCTCGGTATCTTTTTAGCCGATTCAAAAAAGGTGAAAAATTAAAAAAAAAAGGAAAAATTATTGCGCAGGTGGGGTCGATAGGGGGTATTTTAACTTCTCTAGACCACCCGTTTCCCAATCGTGCCATGATTGTACAAATGACAGCGTAATTATCCCTTGCATTTTCTTTATAGTTTAGCAGTTTTTCAATACCTAAATACAGAGATAGAACGTCATTTTTTCATCTAGATCTATTTATCGCTTCCGAAAGCCCATACGTACTGAATTTCATGAAAATCTTAGCAGCCGTTTGCGAAATTCAGAAGAGCATTTAAATGTTAAAGATAATTTAAATGTTATACGGTCGTCCGTAACCAAAGTAAGTAAAGTAACTTATACTTATGTTATGGTGGCGGGGAACTGGTAAATATACATACTTACATATGTTTAAATAATACTTAAATGCATCCAGACTCGAAGAACTATCAAATTGTTTTTACGAAATGAAACTCGGCAGAGGAACGATTAATTATAAGTATTACGGAATTCGCAAAGTAACATCTAATTGTATGTATTATGGAACTTGACAAAGTAACGCCTAATTTTTATGTACTATGGAACTCGGCAAAGTAACGCTTAATTTAAAGTACTATGGAATTCAGCAAATAACCCCTAATTCTATGTATTATGGAACTCGGCAAAGTAACGCCTTATTTTAAGTACTATGGAACTCGGCAAAGTAACGCCTAATTCTAAGTATTATGGAACTCACCAAAGTAACGCCTAATTCTAAATATTATGGAACTCGGCAAAGTAACGGCTTATTTTAAGTACTATGGAACTCGGCAAAATAACGCCTAATTCTAAGTATTATGGAACTCGGCAAAGTAACGTCTATCAATATGAATTTTTATAATGCCAATCTGTAGAAATGATATCTCTAGAATATCCGTGAATAAGTATGGATATTTCATTCAAGTTAGTGTCGTCAACACGTGGGGTATAATTGTTCCATTATAATAAGCCGAAGACGACCAGCCTCAGTGTTTTTGTTTAATCTGCGACGCGTGGGAAACCGACGTCTTACATTCTCACATCACGTGTCTAAGTTCGATACCAACGAAATGTAAACAGCGTTTCGTCGTGTAGCTGACATGCGAGATATTTTTCTTGTTACAAGAAAAATACATGATCACGCCACGTATTCTAAACTTACTCGAATACTTGAACGCTTATGATTATCCTACTAATATTATAAATGCGAAAGTTTAGGAGTATGAATGTATGTTTGTTACTCTTTCACTGCGAATCCGCTGAACCAATATCAATGAAATTTGGCACAATTATTACTTTTACATCGGTATAACATATAGGCTATAGAAATCCTGTGAATTCTACAAGAATAGGATGACATTGAAAAGCGACATATAACACGACAACAGTCCACACAAACGAAGTCGCGGGTTAAAGCTAGAATTATATAACTAGTACCTGCAACTTTATTTGCGTCATCTTTAGAAGATATCCTTTACTATATCCAGCTCAGTAGAATAGACCACCCTCATTGTTGACCGAGGTTTCGTAAAAGGCGACTAAGGAAAGTCGATCCGCCCTGTGATATCCGGCTTAATAGAATAGAACACCCCTAATTTCATACCTATGTGTCGTAAAACGCAACTAAGGTAAGTTGACCCACCGAGTGGTATCCGGTTAAATAGAATAAGACCACCCTCTATTTTACCGGAAGTCGTAAAAGGCGACTAAGGAAAGTTGACGTAAGGGAGGCGGTCGGTCGTGAAAACTAGCTAAATCACGTAACAACGTATTTGAAACATTTTGTGCCGATCCCATTTAAAGTTGGATAAGGGCAGGGCTATGATGACGTTTTTTTATTGCGGGAAGGAAAAATCCTTAACTGACACCTATTAGTCCATTCTAATATATATGCACTTAAATTCTACTAATTCTTTTAGACTTCTTAGATTTTATTAGACATGACACCGTAACAAACGGACAGACTTTAGCGTTTATAAAATTAACTAGCTTTTACCCGCAACTTCGTGCGCGTTGACTGTTGTCGCGTGATAGGTTAATAATAGATGTCGCTTTTTAATGTTATCCTATTCCCGTATCATTATTACCAGGATTTCTATAGCCCGGTGTATAAGGAATAATTGTGCCAAATATCTTCGATATTGGTTCAGGGGATTCGCCGTGAAAGAGTAACAAACATACATCCATACTCACAAACTTTAGCATTTATAATATTAGTAGGATATGATATGGGTAAGGAACTCTAATAATCGACCCCGATAATAAAATAAAAACTCGCTCTTTACATTATTGTTTGTATTTTCCTTTGAATTAAATCTTATATTTTTTTAAATTTTTCTGAACTAGTTGCTGGTTTTAGGAATTAATAGTATTAAATAAAAAAAAAAACATGCAAATGGCAGCTTATTACATAATCAGGAAAATCAAGTTAATCTATGCCATAAAAACAAAAACAATTTAAAACATTTAACATGTTCCAAGGTAAACCACATTTGATTTGATTTAATCAAATAGGATTTTAATCTTACACGGGTTTTGTGTTGTAAAGCCACACCCTTCTTAATTAGTATTAACGTTTAATTTTGTAATGTGATTCTTTAAAAAAGGTTTATGCCATGTGCTATTCGGCATAGTGGAATAAGCCACACTTATTTCTTACCGAGGTGTCGTAAAAGGCGACTAAGGTAAGTCGATACGCTGTGTAGTGTCCGGCTGAGTAGAATAGACCACTTTCATTTCTTACCGTGATGTCGTAAAAGGCGACTATGGTAAGTCGACCCGTCGTGTGGTATCCGGCTGAGTAGAATAGACCACCCTCATTTCTTACCGAGGTGTCGTAAAAGGCGACTAAGGTAAGTCGATTTGCCGTGCGGTATCCGGCTGAGTAGAATAGACCATCCTCATTTCTTACCGAGGTGTCGTAAATACGACTAAGGTACGTTGACGTCTTGATAGCCTTCCTCGATAAATAGACTATCTGAAACTAAAAGAATTTTTCAAATCGGTTCAGTTGTTACTGAGATTAGCGCGTTCAAACAATCAAACAAACTCTTCTGCTTTATTTATATACATGTATTAGTATTAGTAAGTAAGTAATTTAAGATAACTTGTGCATTTTTGTTGTAAATAAAAAAAAGTATTAGTATAGATTAATTCGACAAAACTTGCGATGAAAGTTAAAGTGACGTTTATGAAAGCTACACTTAAGTTTTATTACAAATAAGTTCTACTGTTAAACATGACATACGAAGCAATAAAAAATAATTTTATATTCACAACCGTGGGATGTGAATATCGTGCCTTAATTAAAGATTTTTACGACCTTCATTATTATTTTAGGTGACATTAATGTATTTGTAAACTCTTGTTTTAGGCCTTGTATAGCATACAGCTACAAGCTGTATAAATAGATAATATATCATTGTTATACTATAAATAAAACCAGCCAGGTTTATAAAATCAAAGTTCAAGAAACTTTAATTTTTAGAATAAGATCGCATTTTTGCCCATATTTTAAGATGCATTTTGGCTTTTGTTTTTTTCATTGTATTTTATTCTAGCTTCTTGACCCAGCCAGGACATGTACTAGAAAGACTATCTCAGGTAACAAGGGAATAAATAAAGATAATATTGCGATATGAGAACCAATAATCACCCAAATATTCAACTCTAGGCATTATGACATTGCAAATAGGGTTGCCACCCGTACTATATAATAAAGTATCGTACTATATTTTAGTCAATTGCACTATATATTATAGAAAAACAATATAGGACGAAATATACTATATTTTTATCGCTAATTCAATTGTCGCGCTTTTTTTGAATTAACTGTGAATGGAACGCACCCGCAGCACTGCATAGGGAATATTTAAACGAAACTCATTTATGTATGTACGGCTTAGTTAGTTAGTAACTCTGACTAACTCCTTTGTCATTGTCAAGTGAAAAGTAATAATAATTAATGATTGAAAATAGATGTGTACTATTTTTTTTCCTGAATTTCCTAAAAGTACTTTTTTTTTTTGATTTAAAAAGAAAAATACTATTTTTCTCCAAAAAAAAGGTGGCAACCCTAATTGCAAATAACAGCGAAATTAAACTTCATATTCAAATAAAATTATAGCAGTTTTTTATTGTTAGAAAACAAGAATAAAATGTCATTTTCTAAAAATATAATAATATACGCTAGCTAGCTCGATTTATTTCGCTAGAAAGTCCCTACAGACTACATACTAAATAATAGACCAAAATTAATAAAATTTACTGTATAATTAATTATACAGTAAATTTTGGGCGGCATGATAAACATAGCCTAGCGCAGCATCAAGCATAAATCCGCAACTGGTTGTCAGAACCTCTACGGTTTTGAGGGTTTTTTACGGTGGACGGAAGAAACAAAAGAAATATTTTTTTTTTGTTTTTTTAAAAGCGTTTGTAGCAATTTGGGTTACAAATTACTAGTAAACTTGTTAACCCCTCCAGGTAAGCTTAATGCTTGTGTTAGGAGTGGGTTCAAGGTCGGTATAATGGCCGGGATTCGACCCACGACGTCTCTATCGCAAGTCCTTTACCCTAACCATTCCGCTACCGCCGCTTTTTAATTGTATGATTAAGACATGTCACGTTCTCGTATAAAATAGCATTCAATCGTCAAAGAATCGACGGGACGTACGACAACTGTAAATGTTGAAAAAAAATCGATGAAAAATTAAATATCGTACGTATCGTCCGTCAATAACAAAAAGAGAATCGATGATAGTTTACAGAACTAGTTTGCGGCGGCGCCCGCACGGTTAATTGATGGACGTTCTTCCCTGACAGGAACGTCAACAAAAATAATTATTTATCAAGAACTTTTTATTTCATTCGAATATAAGATATTGAATTTTAATTAATTAAAGTACTTACATAAGTAAGTACTTAAATATTATAAATACATAGCCAGATAATATTATAGATTTTCGCTTTATATTTTGACTTCAAATGTTTATTCCTTTATCAAATCAGATTTGCGCAGACCTTGTATTTCTATTCGACCTTGTATAGGTGTATTATATGTTTTTAAGTAATAAGATTACTTATGAGCTGTATTTTCAGCTTTCTTTGAGTTTCGAGCCCTTGGGAACATTCTATACGCTCCAAACGAACATAAAGTAAAATAATTAATGACTTTTGGTTTAGAGTATAATTTTCAAGCACTTGCATAACTTATTTTACGAAAATGATTTTGTATTAATTATAAATTTTAGATTAATTTTTATGTGTATCCTAACTAAACTGCAAAATTTATGCTTTGTTATTATTTTTTTCCTTTATTATTAACTTAACTTAAGTAAAAATACAATATTGAGTAAATTTTACAACATATGCAAAGATTTTATATATTTAAAAATTTATAAAACATCTTATAAACATCTGTAACAGTGTATGCGAATAGTTGTCTTTTTTATAATGATAGAAAATTCTTTGTAAACATCAGATCACCATATTGTGTTTCACTTAAAAAAGTAAAAATATAACCTTCCTAATAAATTAAGACTTATAAAAAAATGTTTATTACAAAAAAATGTTTATTATCTTATCTTAATCATAGATAACATATAAAATCTGACGGGCATCTTTTTTTAAGCGATAATGCTTACTTGTGATAGGATTTCCCGGTCTTTAAGGTAAACGACAAGAATTCTTAGGCACAAACTAACGATGTATATGAAGTTACTAAATAAATGAACAATATTTTACGTGTACAAAAATAATTATTAAAACGTTACTACGAAGGAGATCAAGTAAACATTAATTTATATTATCTCCCGATGACAATGAAAAAAATATATTTTTTTTAACTTGTTATCTTTTTGTTATCTGTACCGACGCAGTTAGTCTGTGGTTATCTGTCAAAATTCGCTGCGGCCGGAAACTTAGTCGTGGGAACGGGTGGCGATCAGTTTTCTCAATAAATCGCGAATGTATCTTAAATAGTGATAGCTACAATCCTTTTTTATTCACTGTGGCTTCACGAATCGTGATGGTTTAACTGCCGTTACCATTTATTACCTGTTTGTCATTAATAACATATTTTTAAATTGTGTATGACGACTTTATAGCTGCTGGCGGATTTTATTATGGATACTTCTATAATAATTTCGCCGTGTGGTATCCGGCTGAATAGAATAGTACAACCCTCATTTCTTACCGAGGTGTCGTAAAAGGCGACTAAGGTAAGTCGACCCGCCGTGTGGTATCCGGTTAAGTAGAATAGACCACCCTCTTTCTTACCGAGGTGTTAAAATACTACTAGGGTAAGTTGATGTCAGGCAGGCGGCCGGTCGTAAAATACGTACCCAAATCATGTGACAACATGTTTATAACATGTTGTGCCGACCCTACTCAGAGTGGGATAAGGACAGGAAGATGATGACTTCTATAATAATTTTGCCCTCATCAAAGACCTTGTAGGGTACTCATATTTTTCATTCTATGGATATGTGTAACCTGCCAATCCGCATTGAAGTAGCGTGGCGGGTTTTAGCTTCAACCCTTTTCTCCAAAAACAAAGAAAGCCCAGAACTATGATAATAACAGGCCGTTAATTTGTCTTAATTGGTTTGTCACTGTTATTCATAGGTGTTTTATGTCATACTATGTATTATAAATGCCAAAAAATTTGGTTCATACAATGTCGTAATAAAAACATGAGCGGCTCCTTCTGGAGCTAAGTATTAACTCACACCCCTTTCCTTTTATAAACCTTTTAATAAGTTAAATACTATATAACTTAAAAAAATTTGAGCTTCCCTTGGATTTTAACTTATCAAGTTTCTACTGTATGTAAAAACATTAACTCACACTTTAATAGTTAATGTTATTACATTATATAAATTATCGTAATTATCACTGAGTTTAATTATAGATACAAAATGACATAAAAATACACATAATGAAGATTATATATTAATTTATGAAAATAGCTACATGGAAACAACGATTTAAGGTAAAATCAATCTTGTAACGACCATAAATTATGTGGACATAATTTATAAGACCCACTGACCGTATGGGATTTTTTAGCATAATTAAGTATAATAAATTAAATTTTGTTGTTATCGATCTAAGTAATATTTAATGTAATCTTAAAACTATTACTACTAAAATACTTTAAACTAATCCCGTACAGTTTCCAATGAATCATCAAAATCATCTTTCTGTCCTTATTCCACTCTAAGTGGGGTGTTACATGTTTTAAACGTGTTGTCACATGATTTGGCTACGTATTTTACGACCAGCCGCCTGCCTGACATCAACTTACCTTAATCGTCTTTTACGACACCTCGGTAAGAAAGAGAGTGGTCTATTCTAATAAATCGGATACCACACGGTGGTACCCAGTGGCGACCAGGTGGCGCCTATGTACAAGACAATAATGTATTAATGTAACTAGTAATAAGAATTATATTTTTAAAAGAGCAACCGCCGAGTTTCTTGCTGGCTCTTCTCTGTCGAAATAGTTTTACGAACCAGCAGTAGAGCTGACAAAGGCACATACAAGTTTACTTGAATAAAGAATATTTTGAATTTGAATCTCTGAACTCTCAAGGTGGCCAGAACTTAACAATCTTTAATACCTTGAAAATATGCTAATTCGCTATGACTAGACTCTGTATAACAATAAAAAAATATATTTAATATGCAAATACACTACCAATAAAACTGCGATTTTTTTAAAGTTCGAATGCTCACGAGTGTACAAAGAACCGATGTTCAAGTCGTGATGTCGGCGATGCTTCTGCGCTCGCCCGTCCCGCCCGGTGACGCTGTAAAAGCCGTTAGGGCTAACAGCATATAGTCAATTCGAAAAAAATAAAATAAAGTCGTGATGTCCTACTAATATAATAAATGCGAAAGTTTGTGAGTATGGACGTATGTTTGTTACTCTTTTACGGCGAATCCGCTGAACCAATATCGATGAAATGTAGCACAATTATTCCTTATACACCGGGGTAACATAAAAGCTATAGAAATCTTCTTAATTTTAAAGAAATAGGATGACATTGAAAAGCGTCATCTATTATCAATCTATGGAGATGTTTGCAGGGTTGGAGAATGACAGAAGCTGACTGGTTTATTCCAAGGCTATAGTTGACGCGAACGAAGTGTCGGGTAAAAGCTACCTAATGGAATATAAAAGTTCACTGCATCGTTAAGTTTTGCTTGAGGTGGTACGTTCTGCAGCACTCTTGAATCCTAACCACACAAAGATTGGAACCTTTCTTTCTTCGCTATCTATTGGTATCTTCTGGGAGCTACAATTCCCAGAACCGAACCAGACATCCCTTAGGTCACTTTGGTGAAATGGGCCTACGACCCGAACATAGTCCAGGCCTATAGCCTGTGAAGACCAGCCCGGGCAAAGAGATTCGCCTCGAGGCCTGTACCCCGCCTACCCTTCAAGGGTATGCAAGATGACCCTGCTGCTATTGATATAAATTTTTTACACATTTTTAATTATTTGTTTTTAATATATTGAAAAGTTTAATTTTTTGATAATAATCTAAAGAGTGAAATAAAAAAACGTAAAGAGCATTTGTATAACCGATTAAGGCAATAAAAACGCAAACTATTTATTAAATTTATTATAATGAATGTGAATTCGATATCTTCCCGTCAAACATCAGATTCATATAATTATCATTTACATTATTAATATGAATAGATAGAACTTCTGTGAATAATAAAATAAAAGTTATCGGCACATTATCGCATACAGATTTCATTATTAGCCCGTTAATATTATAAATATATAGTTTCTGTTTGTACCGCTTGTCAGCCTTTAATGATTTAAAGGATTTCCTTAAATGATTTTTTTTAGAAGATATAGTAAAGTAACGGCCTGTTACTACCCTACTGCTGGGTATAGGCCTCCTTTCTCCTTTCTCGGAGAGAAGTATTGGAGCTAAGACCTACCACGCTGCTCCATTGCGGATTGGTAGGTTATACATATCCCAAGAATTCTCGAGATATATGCAGGTTTCCTCACAATTTTTTTCCTTCACCAAAAAGTATGTGAAAAATTGCAATTTACAATCAGACGCATAAGCCTTAACAGAAAAACTCATGCCCGGGGTTTGAACCCTTAACCCAGTACACCTTAGTTCATAGGATCATTTCTATAGTAATCTCTTTACGAGTATATATAGAAAAACCTGAAATATATAATATTTTTTTAATCTTAATATATAGAACAATTACAGACACTGTCGTCCGTTGCCAAAGTAAACTTAATATATTTTATATTATAGGTGACAGACAATTGGTAAAAGCATTAATAATTTTAAATACATACTAAAATACATAAATACACCTGGAATCGAGAAACCAACAAATTATTTTTTGCTTCTTCGATTTGAGAAAATTTAGAAAATGCTAGCCCTTGATGGAAATCGAACCAGCGACCCATGGAGCTGAAAGCCGGATCACTACCATTTGCGCCAACAGTCTAAATACGTTACTTTGTATTTATTTATACCGGAACATTCCGCCATTCCGGATTTTTTTAAACTCTTATACCACATTGATAGCACTGCTTCATTCATATTCTTGGTAAATAATGAAATATGGTTTAGATAATCACCTCTACGGTTAATCAGCAAGGGAAACCGGGGCATATGAATTTATCAATTTGGTTTACAGAATGAGAATGTCCTTTAACCCTACGTACATAAACATAAACTAGGTAAAGGTATAGGTTAATCGATAATCAAATTTGATATTACTAACCACTAATTTAATATCTGATTATAGCAAGGAGATGTCTGTTACACTAGCGTTTCTTAAGCGCATTGAATAATAAAATATATAAATATATGGGACAATTACACACACGGTCGTCCATCCTCAAAGTAGCTTAATATTAGTATTATGAGTGACAGATAAATGGTAAATGCACAGTTATAATGTAGAAATAATAAGTAATACCTTTTTTCCTAGAGAAGGGGAAGTCCTTTATGAACTTTCTGCGGACTTTTCCACAGGCGAGTGTCCGAATCTCCCCCGATAAACCCCGACTAAACCCCTCCTCATTTCCTCCCCCTTCTACGGCAGGACCACTTTCGGCATTGTTTCATCGTAGCCGGTGTCTATTTATTGGTATTTCTTGCCCGCTCCTCCGTTTCTTACTCTCCTATTATGTCTGACACAGACTTTAGCATGAAGCTCCAGCATACCTGTCGCGGAGCATAAAATGTATTTAAGTTTCAGGTGAAAATGTCGCCTCTTTTTTATCTACTACCATTTGACGATTCTCATCCCACCTTGAGCATTCAAAGATAGTGTGTCTAGGTGTATCTTTTGCTTCACAATATACACATCTATCGGTGCTAACTTTTTAAAATCTGTAAACACTCATTACCTGTGTTAAATGGTAGCTTGTATATTTAATACCCAGACTAAGACATGTTGATTTTTATTATATATTTTTATTTATTATTACGATAACAATTTTACATGTTCTTAAAACCTAATCTATTTATTAGAAGCTTCATTTAAGTAAGCATTGGCTCTACTTGGAGTCTCCCAGACTCCAAGAAAATAATAAATTGTTTTTGGAAAACGTCGGCGGGAATCCAGCCTTCTCGTCACATTTACCTTGATAATATAGTTATTGAGGTTATGTTATTTGCTATATACTTAACAAGCATTTAAAAGGATAGAATAGCAGTTAATATAATGTAGATTCTACATAATTTTTGTTTTTCAATTTTAAATTTTTAGTTTTAAACTTTTCATCAGCTAAGTCTATTTGTACATTACAATTCATTTATGATGCACTTGATTCGCTTGCATATGCAGTCCCAGTGTTTCATAAATGGACGTTATGGATTAATTTAATTCAAAATAATCAATAATAGTAACATAGTCTGTAAGACAAAAGTAATAATAAAATTATTTTGCTATAATCCGCGATGAAAATTTCATCGCGAATTATAGCAAAATAATTTTATTATTACTTTTGTATTATGGATCTCCGCAAAGTAACGCCTAATTCTATAAATTATGGTCTCTAAGATTTTTACCAACAAAATAGATGTCATGTCTGGATTTAAAATAAATTATTACTATTCAAAAAATCAATTGAAGAAAAAATAGCAAAATATGCTTTACGGTTATAATACACTACTGTAATAATTCTCTTATAGGAAATAAACGGGCGGTACGGGCTAATTATAATGAAAAGCTTCTTTGGTAGACATGCTATCCGCGTAACGTATTATTAGTTGCTGATGGCGCATCTACTGTGAGTCAAGAAACTCTCAATTCGGGGTTCAATTTATTCGAAGCTACTAATTACTAACAGTTTGACTTCTCGTATGCTTTCCCACGTCAGTTCAAATCATAATTATAGTTTTGTGGTTAAACAGAATCCGGGATGATCTTTTCCTAACTCACTTAAAAATATCTATTTTAATTTAAGCGTCAGCTCTAATCTATACTTATTATAATATAAAACTAGCTTCTACCCGCAACTTCGATTTCGTACTGTTGTCGCGTGATAGGTTGATAATAGATGGCGCTTTTCATTGTCATCTTATGCCTGTAGAATTAACAGGATTTCTATAGCATATATGTTATTCCGGTATATAAGGAATAATTGTGCCAAATTTCATCGATATTGGTTTAGCGGATTCGCTGTGAAAAAGTAACAAACATACATCCATACTCATCAACTTTCGCATTTATAATATTAGTTAAAAAATATTAAAAAATAAAGTCGCTAAAAGCTGTCTGTATGATCGATTTTCTCAAAATCTACTCAACAAAAAAGAAGTGGAATTCTTCTGGAAGGTTTAGGTTAATAGTGCATTACGATTTTATATAAGTTGTGTTAAAGAAGTTGCGCAGTTGTAAAAAAACAGCTTTAGTTGCGTGGGCTGCGTAAATCGACAAAGATACACTAAAGTAATATAGTAGATGTACAAAATACTACAAAAAAATCCGCGAGAGAATGTCTCTATCTCTTATGATACAGTCACTATAACGAGTTTTACGTTAAAATTTCAATTTACACTGATTTCCACGCAGGCGAAGTCAAGCACAGCTGGTTCATTATAAGTAAAAGGTTAGTTAGAGCCTGTAAGTTAAAGAAGAAAAATCGGTATATCAGAAGTGATTTAAAAATCAGGATTGAGGAGATCCCTATAAAAACAAGAGTAACCGACATAGCTCATCGAGCCTTGAAGCTATAGTGGCAATGGGCGGGTCACGTAGTACGTAACCGATGGGCGTTTGAGTCCTAAGTTCTGAAATGGCGACCCTGCACTGAAAATCACAACGTCTGTAAACTCCCTACGAGGTGGACTGACTACCTTCTACATGGTCGCGGGGAGTCGCTAGATTCAAGCGACACAACATCGTGTGATGTGAAAATTACCTAAAGAGACCTATCTATCCAGCATTGGACGTCCATCGGTTAAAAAAGAACGTGAGTAGCTCGCGAATATATTCGACCGGCCTTTTGCCAATTCTTTAACTGGGGTCGGTTCTTCTATCGATTTTATCTTCCCTCTCACTTACAGACCTAAGTATAGCTTTCTTACTCTAGTACAAGAACTCTATGAAAACCCGCTTGATAGAACAAAACCTTTCCAGAACATTCAGGCAAATATTGTCATAGTTTTTTTGCTTGATTGATGGCAATTGAAATCAAAGACTTGTTCGTCATTCATATATACTCGTTATTACTAGGATGTTTATAAAAGTACATTTCACGCACCCGAATCCGTGTAAAGATCCAAAACCACTTACGCTACATTCTATATCGCCGTGTAATTGGTATATTATCTTGCCGCCTCTTAAGTAGCTGTGGTGTCTGATCTAAAGTATCAAATGAATTGGCTGTATCACACGGATAAGTACAATATCGCATAGATTGTTTTGATGGTACACTGATAGCGGGGCTACGTAAATTGGTTGTGTAATGCGGTAGGCAGTGGGGGGCGGACATGCAAATGGCAGGGCTATACTTGGCCGTCCGCGACCGTGGGAAAACTATCGCCTGTGGCGAGCGAGCTCTGGTACGGACTTCGTTGTGTTATTTTTATCTGCCTTAAGTATCATAATTGTATACATAAAATTGGAATTAATATTATGAGCCAATGTAAAAGTTATAGTTGTTTATGTAACATCATTTTAACTCATTCACCGTATCAAGGTTATCCTTTATCCTTATATATAAAATAATCCATATCTTTTTCTATATTCTTGAACATAGTACATCATTTTCTAATGTAAAAATAATCTCCTGGTTATATTTCGGTTTCTGCACGAAACGATTGTTAATATTGTGGTAGTTAATGTGTGCAGTGCTAGTATTTTGTAGTGTTTATGGTGGTGGTGCATGCGTTTTCACGATATGAAATATGTATTCAGGTATCCCACATGTATTAGGTATAAAAACGGATATTACACTCCACATTTAGCATTGCTTATACATTATTTTATGGTGGATTATAGCAAATTAATTGACTGGCCTGTTGACCTAGGCGGCAGTGACCGTGCTTGTGCAGAGTTGATCACGAGATTGAATTCAATATTTTGATTCTCCAAATTTCGGTGTATTTATGTATATTTTTAAAATTATATGTGTATATATATTTGCACCTGTCACTCATAATATAAGTTTTAGGTTGCTTACTTTGGGGATGGCCGACCGTATATATAATTGTCCCTATATTCTTTCTTCATATAGACATCCACTGTTGGATCTAGGACTTTTCAAAGGTCTTCAATTCCCCACGAGCTAGTGCCGTCCGAATCCAGCGGCTCCTCGCAATTTTTTAAAGGTCGTCTATTCAGTCTTTTCAAGGTCGTCAAAGAGTAGACAGATGTACCACTAAGTGGACAGGCGACCATATACAATAATCATTATTCTCCTGCCCTTACACAAATCTAAGTGGGGACTGCGCAACATTTTATAAACATGTTGTCACATGATTTGGCTACGTATTTTATGACCGGTCGCCTGCCTGACGTCAACTTACCTTACTCGCCTTTTGTGACAACTCTGTAAGAAATGAAGGTGGTCTATTGTATTCAGCCGGATACCACTTTATAAATTAATTATTATTACTATATTATTATTTCTTTTATTTATTTATATACAAATTTACATTATATTTTTAAATATTTTCTATATGAATACAAAAAAAAAACATTTAAAAATATAAAAAAATTGTTGACCACAGGCAGCGGAGAAAGTACTCAAGCTACTGGTGGTTAGGGCTCCAGACTGAGGAACCTCCTCACAATCCGTGCCGTCTCAAGCAAAACTGCCTTTTGTATCCTACGCTTGATCCAACAACCAAGTGAGAGCCTCTTAAGATATTGGTCGAGGCTCTTCGCGATAAGACCATTAACCGACACAACAATTGGAACAATTATTGTTGAATCAATATCCCACATGGCGGTTATCTCATGAGCTAGGTCAAGGTATTTAGTTAATTTATCTTTTTCAGCTCTTATGAGATTATCGTCATGTGGAACAGTGATATCAACAATAATTGCCCGACGCGCTGACCGATCCACTATAACTATATCAGGTTTATTGGCCA
The DNA here is from genome assembly GCA_029227775.1 of Morpho helenor. Classification (NCBI taxonomy): domain Eukaryota; kingdom Metazoa; phylum Arthropoda; class Insecta; order Lepidoptera; family Nymphalidae; genus Morpho; species Morpho helenor. Next base: position 10,979,742 of record JARGCU010000022.1, on the reverse strand, counting down.
CAATATACCTGTCAGTGATAATGGATCGGTCCCAGTAGAGCAAAGCACGATCATTTTCGAGAACTGGTGCTGGACTGTATTTGTAATAGGGCACTTCCGAATTTACAAGGCTATATTGAAGAGCAAGCTGCTGATGGACAATCCTGGCTACTTGATTGTGTCTGTGCAAATACTCACCATTAGCAAGAGAAGAATATACATAATACATATACATATACATAATATATAAGAATATTATTATTATTATTACTTTGTAAAAAAAACAATAATGTATACGTGAGTCCGGCCCCAACCGCTCGTGCAGCGACCACGGGCGCGTGACGACGGCGACGGCGCGCGCCTTAGTCACGACGCTCTGACGCGGGACTTGACGCAACCAAAATCTGCGACTTATCTTGCGAAATATATCAAATGTTTTTTGTATCGTTATTATGTATTTTTATGTGACATTAGAGATTAGTTGTTGTCTTCTCATTTAACATACTTACACTTTGCAGAGTAATTTACACTTCAATAGATTTCTTTTATCGACCAATAATACGTACAAACTCCGGAAATCAAAAATTCCTGGGACTATATGATGAGGATAAAGATGGACTTTTTAATAATATGATTAACATATACGAATATTATAAACTCATAAGTCTGTCTGTCTATAACGCTTTCACAGTTAATCCACTAGACAAAAATGACGAAACTAGCTACAATTAAAGCTTACACAAAGGGAAAAATAAAGGAAAAAATTCCATTACTTTTTTCGGGAACAGGAAAAAGACGTATTATATTATTGAGGTTACTGTAATGCTAAAGTTAGCGCGAACGAAGTCGCAAGTAAATCTATTATATACGAAAATTTATCTAAACTATAATAATACGATTATTTATTTATTTATTCGAATCTCCAACATCATTACATATTAAATAATCGAACAAAAATCCTATATAGCTTTAAATTAATTTTGTAGTGCCAATTATAGGAGATCACATCATTCTTAGTTGAAATCATTAGTTAAAATCAACAAGTTAAACCCGCGCGGTTATTGGCACTAACATGTTATGACAAACGTTAATTTAACGTAAAATTTATTATAGGCTAACGAGTTAAGAAGATCAACTCAATAACTCGGTTTAAAACTCGTATTGAGTCATGTATGGGTTAAAATAATAAACAAATCCTATAACACTATGAAACAACGCGCATGTTTTTATGTTTCAACCCGAATGTTCCTTTTATATGAGAATTAGGCTATATTTTCCAGCTCTTACAAATTATTCTTTATTCAAGTTGTGAGAGGTGCTCCCGAGAAGATCCAGCAAGAAAATCAGTGGTTACACTTTTCAAAAATAATTGTTTCAATGATATGTACATAATAAACAACTTACAATCTAATCTAATACAATCTGTTCATATCTAAGCAACACAACTGTAGAAACTTCTCCATTTTTTGATGTCATATGGAATCAAAAAGTTTTATCTATTAAATAATTTATAGAATTAGGTGTTACTTTGCAGATCCATAATACAAAAATAATATTAAATTATTTTGCTATAATAAATAATTTTATTACTACTTTTGAATCTATTAGATTAAAGGTTTTGATTTAAAAAAAACGCGGAGAGCGGCGTTGAAAGATCATGTGTTCAGCAATATACAATGATTAGTAGTGAAAAAAGAAAGAATATTCAAGAAATTCAAACCATTAGAAAAGCGTTCTCTTTTAATGCTTCTCAAATTTAATTATCTGTTACACTAATTAAAAAGTATAAATTTTGAAGTTCGTATACTCTAATAGCATGTCACAAGTTACTTAAAGTAACTGTCTTTCAAATCATGACAAGCTACACATTAAGTATTTATGAAGTAACGTGCATCTCACTTAAAAAAAGGTTCATATGAAATTGAAAAACGTGACGACCGACGCTTGCGGGCGCGAGTGAAGTAATTGATTGAAAATTGTATGAAGACCTCATGATTATTTCCTACGGAAGTTAGTAATGTCTCCTTTACACGATAGCCAACTTTTTTATCACGAGCTTGTGACATACAGTTTATTAAGAACAAGAGACGCTATTTTAAACTTTTACTATTCGTACTTTGTATAAAACTTAAGCCGTGTGGTATCCGTCTGAATAGAGTAGACCAGTCTCTTTCTTACCGAGCTATCGTAAAATACCACTAAGGTAGTTGACGTCAGGTAAGTGGCCGATCGTAAAGTACCTAGCCAAATTATGTGACAACATGGTGTGCCGATCCTACTTGGAGTGGGATAAAGGCAGGACAATGATGATTCATACTTTGTATAAAAGTGATACATCCATGCAGTTGAGGTATCTTGTTACTTGGTCTTCAGGAACTAATTGGAGTAATTATTACAATTTTTTTCCAACCTTTACTTGATCCACATAAGGTCTCTTAAAAACTACAAATGTAGAAGGAGTTTTACTAGTCCTTTTAAATATACAAGCTTTTTTATAATCACGTTTTTTGGGTCGGATAAATGTTTTTAAAAAATGTTCTGATATTACGTTTTTAATTTTGTTTGTTTTTATTTTTAATACTGTCCCACTGCCGAAAAAACTTCCCCCCTTTCTATTTTAGAACACAGGTACCTACGTAGGCGCATATTGAAACCCTGGACAAGCATAACCCAATATAACTTTTTGGACCATTAAGCTAAATATGGAAAGCCAATGGTTTCCAACAATTCTATCGAAATAAACGCATTATATGCAATAAAAATACTTAACTTAAAGAAGTATGACAATTATAAATAACATATACCGAGGACCTCCAGGTCGCACAGCGCATGTCGATAAAGATCGGTTAAAGTACCAGGCGACCATAGGTCATACAGAGTATAGGAAATTTTGTAATATAACAAATCGCAATTACAAATCCTTTTACCTAGACTATCGTAAATTATTTATCATTTTCCTGTAGCAATTCTTATTCCTTATTAAGATAGATTGTGGAATAAATTGTCATTATTGATTTTATTAAGTATATTTGCAACGTTTTATAGACAAGACATAATATAACTTTATTTTGCTTTGTACGCGCGGTGTTTGGAATGTACGTTTTTAAGTATAATTCTAAAATACATCGACAATACGGCCGAAGAAAGTTTTTTAAGCCACATTCTTCCATAATAATGTTTTACGACTAAATGTCTAGCCACGCGTTGCTGTGGCTTAGTCTGGTTTCGAATAGCCACCAAATTTTACAGGATCATCCGTTGAGTAATTCTAGAGATTGTCTGAAAATTTCTTTACAATTAGTCCAGCCATTTCGGATTCTATAAAGGACATACTGACAAACATTATTTTTTAAATATTACTAGCTGTCCGGCCACACGATGCTGTAGCTAGTTTCGAATTCTCATCGAAATAGAACTCAACGGTTAAAAAAATGCTACGATGGTCACCAATTTTTACAGGAGCCTCCGCTGGTTATGCGCATTAAAGTAGGTTCATTCGTAGAGTCCCTCTCCGTAGCCATGCAGACAAACATATGTTGTATTGTAAATATAAGATTACTAAAATATCATTTCAACTTAATCCAGCTATTTGTGTTGGACTCTACTTCGCTCAGTACACTGAGCGTTTGTACATCCACATATAGGTGGACAGTTGACCTTAAAAAGACTCAAACGAGTCGCTAGATCCAAGTAGCAGAATATACAGTATCGTGGCAATTGACAGAATATACCTTCCTACCTACCTATCTTCAGCAGAAAAAACTTAATTTTAACAAATCAAGAAGTACGGCGACAGTATAAACGAATCATTAGATTTGATAGACGATATACAGTCACGTATATAGTAAAAACTACTTTTATCTGGGACGTGACAATAGATACTGCTATTCTTTTATATAATACAATATAATAATTTTACGCTTTTTCAGCAAAGTTGATAAAAAGCGGCGGGTCACCTCAATTTGATTGTATATATTGTAAGGTTTGATATAAAAGTGAAGAAAAAATATATGTCATACATTGATATGGGTTTTGAAAATAATAAAAGAAAAGTTAAATTACAAAAGATGATGTCCAAAACAGGGGATAATTGGAGTTTGGGCGATAAAGGGAATGTGATCAGGTGAATTTACACCCAGATTCGAATATCACAAAACTGTATTTAGAAAATGTTGGCTCTGGCGGAAATCAAACCTGCGATCCGCGCTGCTAAAGTAGAGTCATTGTCACATAGACGACTGGTCAGTAAATAAGATTGAGATATGTAAGAGAATATTGAAATTGAAGTAAGGTAAAAAATAAGTTTCATTTACTTATTGGAGGTCGAATGCAGAATAATAGAATAATGATAATAATCATTTATTTTCCAGAATATGAGAGGTATACAAAGATGTTGACATTTTTTAAGTTACAACCATATTCTACTGTATGCAAATTTGATTTACAATTCTAATCCAATATTCCATTTGATTTACAATTTTAAATACAAAATGTAAAAAAAAACTGGAATATCGATGAATACCCATTCAAAAACTTTTTTGATGTAGTTATTTAATTCAATAATAAAAAATTGTGTTTAAATTTTGTTGTTTAAAAATTACTGTATTCATATTGGTAACGGGTAAGTTTCCTAATGGTAGATCCCGAGTTTGGGAACTTGTATTAAATGGGTCGTAGCCCAGACAATATTGGGAAGCAGTGATCTGAACTACACCTGAGTTATTTGTAACTTGTGCTATGACCCGTTACCGCATGGACCTAAAAGTGGTGCTCTAAGCTTAAATATTTTTCAAAAGAGTGAGAGGGAGTTTATGAGAGTTCTGCTCAGTTTGTTAACAATCCTTGAGCGAAGCTTCGTAAACTGTTTCAGATTAAGAGACTTAACTTATTACGTAAGCACTATTTCAAAGCTTATTGTTTCATCATTTGAATCCTCTACGCCCTGTTTGTTAGAATAGATAAAGCGTGAGAAATTTCTTTATCTTTTTTTAAAGATCATACGATTGAATTGACTAAACTGGGAATAGAAGTTGAGGCGTTTTGAAACTGCGACAAAACCAAGTCATCTATACATATTTTTATCTTATCGCTCTTAACCATCGAATCTCTTGCTTCCTTATGATTATAACAATGGCACTGAAAGTAATATTGTTACGTTGGTATAATAAAGCTTTGATCGAGGGGGTTACGTAAAATTGGTAGCCGATTCAAATCGGTACAACGTCGGCCATTACTTTTTTGACTGGATTTCGTCACGATATGTTTTAAAACGTTTATTGTTTACGTTTAGAAAACTTCTTGCGCAAACTTTTGAGTTAACCTTTTACTATTATTTGCTTTAAAAGCTATAAAGTTAAACACTAACTCATATCTGTTGTTTTGTTTGTTGTATATTTAATGTCTAACAAATTGAGAACCATAAAAATCCCTTACATTGCGAAAACAGATGACAGTGTCTTCAATTTTTGTGGTTATTGGCTTCAAACTGCTAACCAAATAGAAACAGCCCACGTCAAACCTCAAACTTTGAGGAGGTATGAGGCGATTCATTAATGTAAGCAACATAAAATGTCATCGTTTTTGGTTTCATGATTTGACTTATCTAACACTCTTTTTCTATTTTGTTCTGGGAAATGACCATGCGCGTTACGAAGAAAGACGTTCCGCAAAATTGTTATAAAAACTAATACTTTATCTGCGTTTTCCAGTGCGGAGTCACCATATTAACGGGACCCAATATACAATTAGATTCATATATAAATGATAAGAATGCCACTATGCCATTGTGTCACAAACTGTCATGCAATTTATCATTAACCATACAAATCCGTTTAGTAACTTTCGAGAAAAATGATCACATACAGACAGACAGCTTTTGGGGACTTTGTTTTATATTAAGTATAGATTTCGTTGTCTGTTTAAGAAACCAACAATTGAATGACATAAGAGAGTTATTCCAAAACAAAACACAACACAAGTGAGATGTATCGTGATGTTTTGTTACACTTAAATCAAACATCTCATGGCCATAACTAAGTCCAAATTGCGGTCCGATTCGTTTCCACCGCCGCTTCCCACGGCCGCGCACGCAACGACACCCAATTACAATGGAGCGGACTAATTCGGAGCGCGCGTGCGTTTACCGAGACAGTAATCGTTACCTTCACTAATAAGGGGCTTGGAAACAGTTTAAGATGCTGCCACCATATAGAGCGCTTTTTAATATTATCATTTTGTATAATAAATATACAGGACACTTACACACACAGTCGTTCATACATAAGGACCACAAGAGGTTAGGGAAAGACTGGCGTACTAATTGTTATTATTATTTTATTTATAAAAGTCATCATCATCGTCATCCTCCTGCCCTTATCCCACTCTAAGTGGGGTTGGCACAACATGTTATAAACATGCTGTGCATGCATGCTGACATGATTTGGCTGCGTTGTTACGACCGGCCGCCTGCCTGACGTCAACTTACCTCAGTCGTATTTTACGACACTCGGTAAGAAAGTGGGTGGTCTATTCTACTAAACCGGATACCACACGGAGGGTCAACTTACCTTAGTCGCTTTTTACGACACCTCGCTAAGAAATGAGGTTGATCTATTCTACTCAGCCGGATACCACATGGTGGGTCGACTTATCTTAGTCGCCTTTTACGACACCTCGGTAAGAAATGAGGGTGGTACTATTCTATTCAGCAGGATACCACGCGGCGGGTAACCGAAGCGAAAATCATGTAAATAAATATAAACAGGACACTTACACAGTCGTTCATACATAAGGACCACGAGCGGTTAGGGAAAGACTGGCGTACTATTTGTTATTATTATTTTATTTATAAAAGTATATTAAGTAAGTATATTAAGTATATAGTAAGTGATTATATTAGTATAATCTATCTATACTAATATATAAAGCTGAAGAGTTTGTTTTTTGATTGTTTGAACCCACTAATTACAGGAACTACTGGACCGATTTGAAAAATTCTTCGCGCGTAAGATAGTCCTTTTATCGAGGAAGGCTATAGACTATATAACATCACGCTAAGATGAATAGGAGAGGAGCAGCAAAAAAAAATTGCGAAAACGGCAAAATTTTAAGCTTTCGTTGCGTGCGCTAAGTAAACGGTGAAAGTTATTAAAAAATCATGTATTACAAAATTGTTCCCCTCTAAAAATTCTAATTAAAAGTCTGCGACAGCATATGTCTACCTTTTAGGGTTAACCCACTTTAACCGTTTTTATGGTTATCAAAATACTATATTACGTTTTTATCATTTGACGTGGGCGGAGCCGCTGGCGATTGCTAGTATAATGTGTGTGTGTGTGTATATATATATATATATATATATATATATATATAGATATATATATATATTTTAAATAAATACTTATATACATACATATAGCGTTACGCCAATTATTATGACATTGCAACAGCGATATTTAGTGACTGCTGTTATAAAAACTCACACTATGGACACTGTGTGAAACCGCGGTTCACAGCTAGCAAAATATAAAATTCTTTAACGTCCAACACTAGTAGTTTTCTGTTATTGCAGCAATAACCATGATATTTACTTGTATTAATGGACTATAAAACATGTTGGAAAAGTTTTATTCGCGGGAAAAGGTTAACTACCTCGTTGTTTTTCGTTCCGGTACTATCGCTGCGTTATTTTGTCTATAATAAAAGAAAAGCGTGTCATTATTTAAAAAAAATGAATTATGTTTATTAATTTAAAAAATAATGGATTATAGCAAAATAAATCATTATAATTTGTATCATGGAAATCCGCTAAGTGCCCCTATTTTTTTTTTAATTTAAGCACTTAATTAAAGTAAGATTAATTGAGGTAATCCTGTAAAATATTTTTTTCTTTTTTTTTATAAATATCAATATATGGGACACTCACACACGGTCATCCGTCCCCAAAGTAAGAAATTTAATATATTACTTGTGTTATGTGTGACAGAGAACTAGTAAATATATGCTTATATAATTTTTAAATACATATATACACCCAGGCTCGAAGAACCAACAATTTTTCGTTAGATTAGGTTAGCCCTTGGCGGGAATCGAACCCGCGACCCGCGGAGCTGAAGGCAGGGTCACTACCAATTGTGCCAACGGGCCAGTCAATATAGAATATATACTGCGTCCATCATATTATCAGTCTTTTGACAGCTCACGCTCATTAAGTTTTGTATTGCTTACGTACAAATATCATACAAATAATATTTGTACTTTATGGATGGGTACCGCCCACTTAGTGATGTCACACATAATGGGTTACTACGATTATGCCACAGATTAAAAATAATCGGTAGAAATCGATGTTACGAGTATTAAAAGACATTTAATAACATTATATAAAGTTTTACTTTCTTCTTAGTTAATACATGAATACAAATAAAACAATCAGGATATTTTAATTTATTTTATTAGCACGAGTCGTCGGAATGATAATCAACACTAGACTCCTCCGATGAGGAGTCTTCAGTAGCAGTTATTATTAGCTCTTGTGTAGATAATATATTATCAAACGCAATATCACGTTCCCAATCAGAGAATATTACTCTTTTAGTTCTTTCCACCACACTTGCCCAGTTCTCGGCCGTTACGTGGGTGCAAGCATTTTTTAGCAATTGCAACATTTTATTCGCTGTGAATGGGGGGCTTGTATTGCATCTCGCAGCATGCCCTTTTACTTGTGCCCATATAAGTTCTATTGCGTTGTACTGGCAGTGGTATGGAGGAATCCGAAGAACAGTATGGCCATATTCTGCTGCCATTTCATTGATTACATAGCGTTTTCTCTCTCTTTTTGGTTTTTAATATTTTTATTAATTCAACTTTTAACATTGAGTCGTCCACATTTTCTCCATTGTCCCGAAGCCAATTAATTATTTCATGCTTTTTATTAGCCTGTGTTGGCATTTTGTCAATTTGACGGGAGTGGTAGGGCGCATTATCAATAAAAATTATTGATGGTTCTTCCAATGAAATGAGCATTTTTTTGAACCACTCTTCATACACATTTGCATTCATCTCTTCGTGGTAGTCATTTGATTTCTTCGATTTAAATGCCAACAGTGCGTCTTGTACAAATCCTTTTGCTGCACCTGCATGGCAAATGATTAGGCGCTCACCTTTTCCCATTGGTACTGAGGAAGTGGAATCAGCAGTATCATCAGTCCAGAAACGAGATAGTGTGTGGTTAGCGTTGAGCCATGTTTCATCCGTGAAAACAATATTTGCCCAATCTTGTATTTTCTTTGCCTCTCTTAAAAAATCACAACGTGCTATAGCTATATCTGTGCGTTCCATTAATAATTTTCTTTTATTTAACTTTTTATATGAAAAGCCAATTGTGTTCAAAACTTTGACCAAAGAAGATTTTTCACCATGAAATAGACCACTTCTTTTCAAAGAAACAATAAGTTTTCTCAAAGTTGGAATTTCTTTTCTCAAGTAGTAATCTAGTTTACGTAGGTTATCATTAATCGAATTACTTAGGTACGTAATTCGATTAATGATAGTAGGTACTATAATCGGAATGGTATCGCATACGAGAATCTTTAGGACATCACTATCGTCAATCTGTCAAAAGATGGTTAATATAATGGACAGTGTATAGGAGTAATCATCGATATAGTAGTATTAATATTTTTTTTATTGATTTTAGTATAACCTAGCAACTTTTAAAACTAGACAGACATTCTGTTTAAAGTTTCAGTATAGTATAATTTTATCAATCTGTTCACTCAACAATAAAAGATAAACTAGCGGCGATAAAATTATTTTTTTTTTTTTTAAAGGAAAATACCCCTTATGGGTACCGCCGCCCGACGATAAATACCTCATTTAAAATTGTTCATTAAAGTATATTAATATTACACAATATTTGAAAATAATCTCTAATTAATCCAAAATAATGTAGGAAACTCAGAATGGGTTTTTATAATATACAAATATAATATAATTGCATATTATTTCACAATTAATATTGCAATAGTATGTACCTATAATATGTGCGTCTTTTTTTGTTTTTATAAATATATATTAAATTATTTTATAATAAATGAGAATGAAAGCATATCTGTCTCTCTTTTTCACGTGTGATTAGACAAAGATACGAGTATATCTTCCCTCTCATTATTTATTGTCACACTCTCGCTTCCCTTCCCTAGAATAATAAGTTTATGGAAGCAAAAAATAAAATTCTAAAATTAAAATCTTTCATAAATATTTCAAAACATATCTAAAAATTGTGTAACAATTTAAATTAGTCGTATTTTACCTTAATCTCAATCCATTGGATTAAAATAATTTGCATGTCATTTTACGGCAGATTTTATCTCCTTATTTTACTAATAATATATTAAAGTTAATTGGGTATACAGAGTTTGTACCAATTTAAAATAAACTAAATTTTAAAATAATTTAAATATAATAAAAGCTTTTAATAAAATTTTATGTTCTTACCGTTGTGTTTACCGTTGAGGAGCTTCCTCATAAGCAGAATCATCATGCTTATCATAAATATGCATTGTCATCGGGACTTGACCAGTATGTAAAATTTCAGCAGACACCGGGAAGTGGGTTAAATTTAACTTTAAAGATTCCTTCACCTACATACACGGCAGGTCAAATAAAAGCTTTTAATAAATAAGAATAAAATCATCATCTTCCTGCCCTTATCCCACTTTAAGTGGAGTCGGCACAACATGTTATAAACATGCTGTCACATGATTTGGCTGCGTTTTTACGAGCGGCTGCCTGCCTGACGTCAACTTACCTCTGTCGTATTTTACGACACCTCGGCAAGAAAGAGGTTGGTTTATTCTACTAAACCGGATACAACACGGTGGGTCAACTTACCTTAGTCGCCTTTTACGACACCTCGGCAAGAAAGAGGGTTGTCTATTCTACTCAGCTGAAAACCGGCGGGTCAACTTACCTTAATGGCTTTTTATGACACGTCGGTAAGAAAGAGAGTCGTCTATTGTATTCAGCCGGATACCACATGTTCGTTAATACAAATTAATTTATGAAAATTTGCTAATAGATAAAAGTTATAAAGTATTCAAAATAAACTACTACTTCTTATTATCAAATTAAGTGGCGTAGGTGTGCATTCTTTCACCTTGCGATGGAGATTCTATTTCTGGCTATCATAAACAAAATTATCATTTTAAAAATATTCTATCCTCAACCAAGCAAAGTCGTAAACGCAATTAAGGAGTCCGAAACATTTAATGTAAAAAAACTTAATCTACATAAAGTCAAATCTCATCCAAACTAGATTTTCTAACATTTACCATCAATGTATTATGCAAACAATCTATTTTAATCCTGCTAATATTGTAAAGGTGAAAGTTTGTGAGACCGTTTTTCTACCGACTTGATGCTCTAACGAAGTAACGAAGTTAGGTATATGAGATTTTGTACAAAATTAAGTATATCAAAATACGATCTAAAAAAATATATGAAACAACTTAAATGAGATTTACAGCAACATACATTATATAAATATTTTTTTACTATAAAAAATTGATAGAAGAATAAAGATTTATAGAAAATTTATAGAATGCGTAATTCTTTAAATTATTCAAATTCAACTTTTCATTCTCGGGCACATATCCCACTCTGAGTAGGATCGGCACATGTTATGAACATGTTGATTTGGTGATGTATTTTACGACCGGCCGCCTGCCTGACGTCAATTTATCTTAGTCGTATTTTTTGACATCTCGGTAAGAAAGTGGGTGGACTATTCTACTCAACCGGATACCACACGATAAGTCAACTTACCTTAAGTCGCCTTTTACGACACCTCGGTAAGAAATGAGGGATATTCAGCCGGATATCACACGGTGATGTTTAAATTCAACTTTTCATTTTTGTCAAATATATGGCCTCAGAGAATGTAAAAGCATTCGATATTTATTTTTTACCACCAATATTATCATATGTTGTATATAGTTAGCGATTTAACTTATTAATATTAATACTATGTTTAAAATTAAGCTAGTTATTCAATGGTATCTAGAATATATCAAAATCGCGCCTGTGAAGACTTAAAAAACGATAAGGTGCTCTAGTACTATTAATAAAATAAAATTCTAGAATGTTTAATAGCTACTTTTATAAAATGGATATGCTATACCAAAAAAAGAGTCTTGAGAAAATTGACGTACTTCAGTTCATTGCTCGAAAATAATATCTTAGGTCTCGAACAACCGTTTGTAACGGCTGATGTTCGAGATAGTCTGACAGCGTGAGAATTGACATTTACCCAGCTCGCTCTTGAATATTTCATGATTACTCCTTTATTGTTCTATAGTTTAAGCCGGCTGTTTCGCTCGTAACATTTCCGTGTATTCTAGCATTATAAGCGACGGTAGCGGTTAGGTTAAATGTTCAAAATGCTTGGATTTGAAAATCCTTTCAGCTTCAAACAGGATTGTGGTTAAATAATCATCTTCCTGCCCTTATCCCATAAAGTGGGGTTAGCACAACATGTTATAAACATGCTGTCACATGATTTGGCAGCGTTTTAACGACCGGCCGCCTGCCTGACGTAAACTTACCTTAGTCGCCTTTTAAGACACCTTGGTAAGAAAGAGAGTGGTCTATTCTACTAAACCGGATACCACACGGTGGGTCAACTTACCTTAATCGCCTTTTAAGAAACGTAGGTAAGAAATGAGGTTGGTCTATTCTACTCAGCCGGATACCAAACGGCGTGTCGACTTACCTTAGTCGCCTTTTACGATACCTCGGTAAGAAATGAGGGTGGTACTATTCTATTTAGCCGGATACCACACGGCGTATTGCGGTTAAATAATGTAACTTTAAAATGTTTGAAAGATTGACCGCCGAGTTTCTTCCTGGTTCTTTGCAAAAGCAACGTTCCGAACCAGTTGTAGCTTCATTAAATTCTAATTGAACCTTGACGATTCAAAAGTGCTTGTTAAGAGCTTATTTGAATAAAGATTATTTTGTTTTGATTTGATTTAGTACATTACTAGTACATCTAGCCGAGCGCTGGCTCTCCTAATTTTTTGGCGCGCGATTGTTCTGTTTTGTGACTAACTGTGCCAACAGCTTTGACAGCATCGAAATCAGCGTATCGTAGTTTTTTCCCAAATTCAAATTTTGAACATAAGTTATAAGAGATTTTTGAAAACTTTTACTGTTTAATTAGCGCACGCAAGGAAATCTTTAAATTTTACAGTCTGCACATTGTTTACTGCCGCTCTTCTTCTATTCATCTTAGCGTGATGTTATATAGCTTCCTTCCTCGATAAATGGGCTATCTTATACTACAAGAATTTTTCAAATCGGTCCAGTATTTCCTGAGATTAGCGCGTTCAAACAATCAATCAAACAAACTCTTCAGCTTTATATATTAGTATAGATTACTTCTAAAATATTCATTTAGGTGTAAGATTCTAATGATTACCAGGAAATGCTTGAGATTAGTAGTATATTTAAGTGGTTAAGGATAACTTCTGTAACCTTTTAAATAGATTTCCAAATATCGGTATAGGGAAAAAAGATCGAATAAGTTTAGTAATTTATCCTTAAGACATATGCCATCGCGAACTTATATGAAATACAGGATTATCATTATGATTACATTGTTTTGTTATATCTCAAACAGATAAGGCAGCGTTTTTGATGAGATTGACAAAGAAATTATATTTCAACTCACTTTCACCATAAAATCTAAACAAATAATACACTTAAACCTTCCTGGTTTGGTCTATATATTGGTGACAATTCGTTCATTAGTTTTGAGTTTATCGCGAACAGACAGACTATTGCCGCGGGGACTTTGTTTTATAATATACTAGCTTTTACCCGCAACTTCGTTTGCGTAGCCTTTGGTCGCATGATTGATTGATAGATGACGCTTTTGCATGTCATCGTATTCCTGTAGAATTAAAATTATTTCTATAGTCTCTATATGTTATTCCGGTATATAAGTAATAATTGTGCCCAATTTCATCGATATTGGTTCAGCGGATTCGCCGTGAAAGAAACAAACATACATCCAAACTCACAAACTTTCGCATTTATAATATTAATTGGATAGGATAACGAATATTGAAAGAACGTATGAACCTTTGACGTGATAAAGACGACGGGAAATTAAATTAGTTTGCAGAAAAGCTTCTAGAGAATGAATAATTAAATGCCCCAAAGATGACTTAGGTACGGTTTTCCCTAGCCTTTTAGAACATTTCCTTTAAAAGCGAAGTAGTATTTGGAAATTTTAATGGTGTAAAACTGGAAGTAGTTTCACTGTTTGGAGCCTTTTTAAGCATAAAATTTTATATTTTAGAGAGCTCGTCTCGTTTAATTATAAGCAGTATGTTACAATTACTTGCTATATTATTTTAAAAAATCACAAATAAGTGTAAAGCCTATATATCTTGTAAATAGTTAAGCCTTTTATTAATATTTGTTCCATTATCTTTGTCTATATTAGTAATAGGAAACCCAAGAGAACCGAAAGGTATCTGGCTGAGTATAGTAGACCACCCTCATTTCTAACTGAGGTGTCGTAAAATGCGACTAAGGTAAGTTGACCCGTCGTGTTTGTATCCGGCTGAGTAAAATAGACCATTTGCTTTCTTACTGAGGTGTCGTAAAAGGCGACTAAGGTAAGTCGACCGGCCGTGTTGCATCCTCTTGAGTAGAATAGACCACCCTTTCGCGTACCGATGTATAGTAAAACGCGACTAAGGTAAGTTCAAGCAGGCGGCCGGTTGTAAAATACCTAGCCAAATCATGTGACAACATGTTTATAATGTTGTGCCGACCCCACCTAGAGTAGGATAAGGATGAAGATGATGAAAGCCAAGAGAACGTTTTTCAGAAGTTTTTCCGTAGCTAAAGCCCAATTTTAATATGCTAATTCGACATGTTTTAATGCAAATAAATTATTCTGCCACATTTGTAGTATTCAGACATATTACTTTGAATTTTTTCAACATAAAATGATTAAAGATTATTATTCACATAAAATTTAAATATTTAGCTATAATTTACTGTGGGAATAGGAAAGAATTTAGCGATTGGTTTTAAAATTGTTCGTACAGGTACCAGTTTGCTTGAAGCAATTTAATATTAAAAAATTCGCGTTCGATTACCATCGGACTTAATTGAACATATTATAAACATGTTTTACATAACTTGTTCCTTTATCTTATACGTTAAGATTTGCGGTGATTACATCATATCTAATCGGAATCAATTGGCATATTTAGATCGTAACGACATCTTTATATGATTAATAGACACTTTTTTAACATTATCAATCTGAAATCTTTAATTAAGAGATACTTTTTTAGACAGTACCTATTTTTAGAGTATTAGGTGTAAATTTTATTTGGATCGGAAAAATATATTTTTATATTTTACAATTTAATATTAATATTTGTGGTGAATGATATAAAAACAAAAAATAATATAGAAACTTTTTTTATTTTTCGTATTTTAGATATAAGTTTAGACCGAAAAGTATTCCTCTACTAACCCTATTCGAGCGGCGACTACAAATAGGTATCACAGTATTAACTTAGGTGCTATCCTAATCTATGGTACTTATACATGTAACATAAATGCTACCGACGCGGAAGACTTTAAAAGACAAAATAACAGTTGAAGCAACAAAACCTTATTTTATTAAATTAAAAACAAACTTCAACAAAATCAATGAGTTCATTTATCAACACACATCGGTTCTAGGAACGTTAACTGTATCAAACAAAACATAACTATCACACGGTTGTCACAATCCTGGATGGTGAGCATACGAGATCATGGTGAGAGGTGGTGGGACGTTCACCACGGCCGCCACATCGACTGGGCGGAGTCTGTTTCAGAGGCGGGGCTGTGTGGCGGCGAGGGCGGCGCGTACAATCTTTTCGTCGTAATAGCTTCCACGTCGATCAGCTCTTCTGCTGGTCTTTTCCTCTCTGTCCTAGGGAGCGGCTGAGGTACTGGTTGTGGAGGTTGGGGCGCGATCGCTTGCACGGGCGTCGGCCGCGCGACCGCACCTATAGGCTGAGGCTGAACGACTTGAGGACTTTCGAGCCGTCTTATACAATTACTTAAATGCTGCAGCAACCTAGCTCCAGCCTGGGGATCCACTGGACCTTGCCGGTGCATAGCGTTCGCCGCTACCGTAGCGTTGGTTATAAATTGTGACACTTCTGTTGCACACTGAGCGAATCCTGCTCTGAAACGTTCCGCGTAAGACATTTCGGGTTTTAACACTAACTGCCCACGTCTCTTCAGGCTGTGGAGATGTCGTACTGTTAACTCGAGTATATCGGCTTTTTCTAGCTTGGAGACATTTTCGCCTTCCGCTTGTAGGGCTGTCACCATGAGGTCCTTGAGTTCGTCGAGACAACGGTTGATGCGGGCGCGCCGTTTCCTTTCGAGCATTGGTTTCATCACTTTGCGGTACTGATAAGTGCGCGATACGGGTTCTTCGTCGGGGTGCGCGTGCGACGGCGGGTGGAAGGCCCCGTGCGGTGGGGACATGGTACGAGTGGGAAGGATCATTGTTGCTCCCGCGGCGGTGTGTGAGCGAATGGCGCGCGCGACTCCGAACGCTCCGCTTTTATGCGCCCTACACCGATTGTGGTAAAGCGTCCGTGATAAAAATAGGGGTGCCACCACCGAAGTTATTAGAAATAAGTTAACAATATTTTTATTTAAATGATGAGTAATAAAAGTAAAGCTGTGTGATATCTGACTGAATAGAATAGACAACCCTCATTTCTTGCCTAGCTGTTGTAAAAGGAGACTAAGGTAAGTTAATCCACCGTATGGTATCCGGCTGAGTAGAATAGACCATTACCTCATTTCTTACCGTGGTGTCATAAAAAGCGACTAAGGTAAGTTTACCCGCCGCGTGGTAGCCGGTTGAGTAGAGTAGACCACCTTTTTTCTTACCGAGGTGTCGTAAAAGCGAGTCAGGAAGGCGATCGGTCGTAAAATACCTACGTAGCCAAATCATATGACAACATGTTTACATAATATTGTGCGGACCCCACTTAGAGTGGGATAAGTGCAGGAAAATGATGATGAGTAATAAAAGTAGTGATTTTAGGTTTCGGTAGATTAAACATATTATTATTGGTATAAGAAGTATATATTATACGATATTTACGAATTGATGAAATGTTTTTCATATATTCTGAAATATTTTTCAGTTATGGTGTAACATGACGTATAGGTCAAACCGAAGTTGTCCATGAATTTCAACATCATATGTAATAAAAAAAATTACAGAAGAAGATATTTGCTTGAGACTATACATGTTGATGTTTTAAGTTTCATTGCTTTTCATATTTTATAATAATCACACCAAAAATATGTAGTAGAGGTCTACTACATATTTAACTTAATTTAATAAAAAAACTAAATTAAACTTACTTGAATATTATAACTACATATTTCGCTACACGTTGTTATTGTTTTTTTTGTTGTTGTTTTAGGTTAATTACTAAATATCTTCTATAATATGACAGAACAAATGGCCGCCTGTTTAGATTATTTGTTAAGAACTTAGGTTCGGCCTAAATCGATTTAAAATGATGGCATATTAATTTTTGTGTTGAGAATAAAAATATAAATTTATATCTATAAAGTGCTGTACTTATAAATAGCAAAAAAATTCGGATAAAATTAAAAGAAATTTCTTCAGTCAAAGAGATGTGCCGTTATTTAATTTCTTATTTGACGCCATATCTCCTTGTTCTTTGGACAGCTGTCACAAGGGAGTCAGCTGATGGCACCTGGCCAGCACGCGTTCCCACGCGCACCCTAGCTAAAGCTGCGTAAGACGCTCCCCTTGGAAAGAATCCTCATAATGACGTCACGTTCCTGTAACGACTCGTGGCAACTCATTAAATCGCTGTCATGGGAATTTCCAAGCTATGATAAGTAACAAAAAAATAATAATAAATCGAAATATTTACTTTGATAGCGAGCATAGTACGTATTAAATTCCAAAAAATCTAAAAGACTGAACTCAAAATTTCGTGCTGGTTCGTCTCGATGCGAGCAACATCCTAAACCAGTGGTAGCTTCGTCAAAGCTCATTAAAAAGCTTACTTGAATACTGATTATTTTGATTTGGTTTGATTTGATTTGATTAAAGTTAAATGTCACGTGATATAGATTTATCTATAATTATTATTTCATATTTTTTTTTAACATTATACAGTTTAATCTATCTATATATATATTTTATCACAAGCTGTGGTAGCCCAGCGGTATCACCGTGCGCCTCTTTATAAGCTGTGGTAGCCCAGCGGTATCACCGTGCGCCTCTTTCGAGGAGGTCTAGGGTTCAAACCCCGGGCAGGCACCAATGAGTTTTCTAGTAAAACTTATGTGTCTAATTGATAATTGCAATATATCACACGCTTTTCGGTGAAGGAAAACATCGTGAGGAAACCTGCATATCTCTAGAGAATCCTAGGGATATGTGTAACCTACCAATCCGCACTGGAGCAGCGTGGTAGGTCTTAGCTCCAACCCTTCTCTCCAAAAAATGGAGAGAGGAGGCCTATGCCCATCAGTGGGATAGTAACAGGCCGTTACTTTTTTACTTACAGTTTAATCTATCTAAACATATAACTTTAACACCATTTAGGTAAGAACCTTGTTAAGGAGTTTAAATGTATAAGATATGTGAATATTGCCTGCTTGATACATAGATTAGCTTAGCATTACATAGATTCTCTTAACAAACGCGGATTACAGCAAAATAATCCTATTGTAACTTCTGAACTGTAACTCAGTCTAAATTCGTTTTTGTTTATAAATATATAAAATAAACAAGTTGTCAACCCTAGGTATATCTGTCGGCAGGTTCACGCGACACGCGGCGTGTTATCGCCTCCGTCGGTCCTACAGACAGACAAGACAAATAGAAATTGCTATATTTTTACCGGTAACATATGAAATTATCGGTAAGAAAACTGTTCCGGTGGCTTTGTACTTTGTGACAGTTTGAAAGTTACATGCTCCACTTTGGACTGTTGATAAAATGTTTGTAATAAGGCGCCCCTGGGTTTTAATGTAAGTTTTGTATTAATTATCTAACTTGTTAATAGATTTTTTTTCGTCTTTTGCAATTAAATACGCTTAACTATTATCATTCTCTTTCTCTTATCCTACTCTATGTGTCGACGACTTTTTTTAATAACTACATAATATGCATTCTTTTTTTATTTTTCATTTTATATGAAAACTGCGTATTTCTTGAATAACTCCTTTAGGCCACATTACAGATATAAGAGTGAACTTGAAACATTTTTAGAATACTTACATGCTGTCATAAAAATTACTGTTTGTCTATGTCCTTCGTATACTCCGAAATGGCTGGGCCGATTTTAATTGAATTTTTAGACAATTTGGTGACGATCAGCGCATTTTTTTATAACTATAATTCATGTATCTTTTAAAGGCGAAGCCGGCTGGACATTCTACATAGTTATTCATAATTTATAGAAGCAGGCATTGCTTTGCGAAATTGCCTAAAAATCTATGTAATACAAATTGTATGAAGCACAATTTTATATTAAACTGGTAGTAAAATAACAGTCGTCATAGTAATCTATCTTGGTAGAGTAACGCTTATTTTGATTATAAATTTCAGGTTCAGATAGCCTAATTGTATATTATGATAATAAATACTTTGTATGTTTGTGTAAATTTTGATTTACTTAGAGCTGTTAAAGCAGATAAGGATATGGCTACAATAGGCAGCAATATGCAATGATTTCTGCAATTTATCAGATAAATTTATATTCTAATTTTTTATCATCTGGACTTAAAAGTTACCGCCGTGTGGTATCCGACTGAATAGAATAGACTATTCCCATTTCTTACCAAAGTGTCGTAAAAGGCGACTTAAGTAAATTACCGTCAGGCAGACGGCCGGTCGTAAAATAACTAACCAGAACATATAACAACATGTTTAAAACATGTGCTGACCCCACTTAAGAATGATAAAAAAATGATGAACTAGTTTTGCTAATTTAATACTAATTTAATTTTAAATTATGAAATGACAATTATTGTCATTAATTAGACGCCTAGTAACCTTTATCATGCGACTGAAAAGTGTTAAATTAATTTTATGTTAATTTTTCCGTTAGGAGCATTTATGTTTGAAATACCTATTTAATTTGTTTCTATCAGTTATTAGAATTGTCGGCAGTTTATTTCAAATAATTCGCGCATGGCTTTGTAATAAAAGAAGACCACAGTAATTAGTAACAAAAACAATAACATTCGCTTTATCGGCGCAAAGGTGTGAGCCGTTCCCAGCACCGCTAGTCGACTCGACACCGACCCATTGTGCGGTCGAAACTGCCGTGACGCTACCTACTCTAATTCTGTCTTGACAACCGAGACTGCAAAAGATCGTAACTCACAGACGAAAGTCTATTCAAAAAGCCAGAAGCACCGCTCGGTTCAAATTAATGTCGCTTACGACGTTCTAGCTTCGTACTTATATCGTGTTTCTAAAGAATAAGAGCGCAAGTGACGCATAAGTTTGTATAGAAGCGGACATTCTTCTTCGCGTCGCAATGCCGTGGGAAAGCCCGTGCCGCGCGCGCTCCCACACTCGGCCGGCACAAGCCAACCGATAAATTATCATAATTCCATTGTGAGTGAGACGGTACTAAGAAATTTTATACTTCATCAATCGCTGTGTTGAATATATTAGCGCGTGGACTGAGGCTTTGTTGACGCAAGGACTGTGATGCGGACCCCACCCTTTTTATGGGATTGGCTTGTGCTTCTGCTCTAAATTTTAAATCGGGAAATTCAGCGACACCGAAAGAATAGTTGCGACGTTAGTGTTAGATTTGGATTTTATTAATATAGAAATATATATTACTAAATTAAGTAACAAACAATGATACCATAAAATCCCCTAATAAAACAGCAATCTTTTACAGTTAACATTCATCATCATCCTCCTGCCCTTATCCCACTCTAACTGGGGTCGGCACATGTTTTAAACATGCTGTCACATGATTTGGCTGCGTTTTTACGACCGGCCGCCTGCCTGACGTCAACTTACCGTAGTCGTATTTTACGACACCTCGTTTACAGTTAACATTATGGCATAAGAAATCCCAAAAGAGTGAAAGGGATTGAGGAAGTGTACTATATAAATATATGACATATAAACAACACTACCCTCCCCTTTTCTTATAATGAAGCATAATATCTCAGGAATTACCAATAAAAATATGCAAATTTTCGCACAATGTTTGTCATGTAAGTTTTTATTAATGGCAAACTCATAGGTATTTGTCTGGTTTTGGAAAACGGCCACCATTCGGTCAACATTAAATATTAGCTTGGATAATTAATTCAAAATTTATATCACTTAATCAATTTTGTTTCATTAATTTCGTTTTAAAATATATAATAAAAATATTAAAGTATTGTCAATTTTAATTCTTAGCTTCAACTCCGCGATCTATAAATTTAAAAATTACGAAAATCTAATGCAGATAATAAAGACAAGATCTAAAAAAATTATATATACAGTATTAGTCTAAATATTTCATAGTAAAATAAAACAATATTTAAATAAACTAATTCTTTCAAATTTGTTAATAATATAATTGAGTGAATTAAGGGTATTTTACATATATGCGACTTTTAAAATTATTTAAGTATTTGATAAAAGCGTGTCAAAGTCTTTTTACTCAAATCAAATCAAATCAAAATATCTTTATTCAAATAAGCTCTTACAAACACTTTTGAATCGTCAAGGATCAATATGATTAATGAAGCTACAACTGGTTCGGAATGTTGCTCTTACCGAGAAGAACCAGAAAGAAACTCGGCGGTCAATCTTTTAACATTTTCAATTTTACATTATTAAACCGCAGTCTTGTATGAAGCTGAAAGGATTTTCAAATCCAGACTTTTTTATCATCCAAATAATCTTCAATTTTGTAATATGCTTTGCGTATAAGCATATCTCTTATACTTAATTTAAACCTTTCTGTAGACTGATCTAGTATTGATTGCGGAATTTTATTGTAAAAGCGAATACCGAGACCATCGAATGAGTTGCCTACTCCGCTGAGTCGCGACACAGGTATCACAAGCTTTTTGTGACCTCTCGTATGTCTATGATATACATCGAATTTCGTCTTATACATATGGATATTTTTCCGTACGAAAGTACGAAAGTACGAACTATGCCTATTTCTTTGAACTTTTCGCGAAGGAACTCACGTTGCTTCATATTATAAATAGCCCTTATGTCTCTTTTTTGAGCAACAAAAATCGGCCGCTTTGCCCCACAGCATTATTCCATATGACATAATGCTGTGAAAATAAGCAAAATAAACTAGTCGCGCTGTTTCAACATCGGTTAGATGCCGTATCTTTCTAACAGCGTAAGCGGCGGAAATAAGTCTACCTGCGAGGGCAGATATATGGGTGCCCCACTGGAGTTTATCATCCAAAGTTAGCCCCAAAAATGTTGTTGTATTTTCTATTTTTAATATTTGCTTATTAATCTCTAAGTTTATGTCTGACCTAATTACATTCGGTAAAACGAATTGCAAGCATTTGGTTTTATCTGTATTTAAAAGTAAATTATTTACAGAAAACCAGTTTGATATCTGAGATAGAGCACTGTTTACATCGTCAAAGTTATCTTTATCTCGATTTACTTTACAAATAAAAGAAGTGTCATCTGCAAACAACACAATATCGCAAATATTTTGAACTGACTGAGACTGGCAACATTATGTACATAAAAAGCAAAAATTACAGGTTTAGTTTTACTGTAATAATATTATCCACTGCTGATAACGGCAACGTTCTGCTTTAGCCTATTTGAGTATCATGAAAAAAATATCAGTTTACCTAGAACCTAGCTTACTAGCAACGTGTACTAGCAGTTTACCTAGAACCTACCATACTAGCAACGTGTACTAGCAGTTTATCTAGAACATACCTTACTAGACTAGTATTTACTTATTTAATATAGTATTACTTAGTTAATTTTTATTGTGTATGATTTATGACTTTATCTATGAACTTACTATCCAGCTCTTCAATTATTTTTATATCAGAAACTAAACTGATCCGTTACTCTAATACGTCCGTTAGTCGTTCCGAAAGAAAAACACACAAACACTGTCTCATTTATAATATTAGTGATTTGTAATATATCTAGCAACACAACAAGTTATGCTAAACACAGATTATAAACAAATCTAGCTGGGATAACCACCTTTTTTACATCAAAATGTATCGGTTGAGTAAATAATTATGCATTTTTATTGAATACATAAAATTTGAATATATTTAATACTAGTTGTCTCTTGGGATTTCGCACTAATGGCGATCGTTTCGCATTTTTATTTCTCGTAAAATATCTATTAAATTCACGTCATTATACACATTTGTTAGTAAATGTCTATATTTGATAAGGCTGCTAAACAGCCTGTCTCCAGGCTTAATTTTTTTTGTTGTGACTCTTAGCTTGTTGTGTTGAAGCTACAAAGATTATTTACCATTAATTCATTCGACTACAATCGAGGGTAGAAATACTGTATTAAATGCATTTCTTTTTCTTATTGCAAGGTTTACGGTTTTTTGAACAAATAATTACCGATTATTTTATATTTTTGTGTTGGCAACGCTTATTGAGGTGGGGTAAAAGATAGCGGTTTGCGGGGGAGGTCATTCTTTAAAAATGACGGTAGATAGGACCACACTATGGTCTATGAATTGGTCTACGGATAGGAAGAGAGTTCTTCTCTTCTCTTTGCATACAAAAAATATTTGTTTTGCAAAAGAAACCATACGTGCCATTTACAATTTAGGACAGCGTATTTCCCTGAGAGTGAACTTAAATGAAACACGTGTTCTGACATTAGCTTCAGAGTATTTTTTGCTATAAATATACTTTTTGTGTATAAAGATAACCCTACAGAATTATAGAAAAATTGGAGATGTACATAAGATAAATTAGGAACCGACATAAACTTGTGGCTCTTGATTCGCGCCTTACAAATATATGTAAGCCTAACAGTAGAGTTCACTATTCGAAAGCAGGTTTACAAGTTTACTTGAATACATAATTTTTAATTTGAATTGAAATTGGCAACACTAGTGATAACTGGAAAAAATGTTTCCAACAAGCAAAACTGTTTCGACTTAAGTCAAATAACATTCAGGCACGAGTAACTTCAAACAAGGATCAACAAGCAATTAATAACAAATATTTGTTAACTTGGTATATCGGACGACCGTGGTGTTTACACATCACAATATCTGACTATAATCTATAAAAAAATCAACACCGCGATGTTTGCGCGAGACACTTGATATGGAAAAATATTTTATCGTATATATTCGAATAAACAGGTTGTTACATCTGGCCGCACCCTGATTATGGATTAATGCGTAGATTTAACACCTGGGGCTTTGGTTGGTTAAACGCCACTACCAATATTCGTATTTTTTGCATAACCGAAAACGCGTGTACTTATCTTATTTTAGAACAGCATTACTAAATTGGCTGATAAAAAATGTATACCTACATATATTGTAAGATTTGATAGAAAAAGAATATGTCAATAAAAATTCAAAAAAATTGAATAATTATAAAAATTGAAAGAATAATCAGACTTTAAAAAATTGTATTTAGAGAAAGAAAGCCAGCTTAAATGTGATATATTAGAATTACAATAACGATTATTCCTTATACACCAGGGTAACGTAGAATATTCAATGTTTTAATTCTATAGGAATAGGATGACGTTCAAAGTCGTAAAGGCGATCGATAAATTATTTAGGTAATCTTTAATATATATTGGAATCTTGAAACGGTTCAAACTATTTTCCTGAAATTCACCATGTAGGGGGTTGTGGAGGAGAAAAATTGATCTATCTACGTTTATTATAAAAAGATTTTATCCCTGTTTTTAGGCATTAAAAAATACTAACATACTAACATTTGTATGTAAAATTTATTTTTGCCGTAAATAGCCAAGTCAGCGTAGCAATCTAGAGAGCAAATGAAAATACGTTAGATCGAGCCGCACCTTCTAAATTATTTTTTTTTTTTTTAAGTTTCTTTTTTTATTTTTAAAAAATTACCGAGATGGCTCGGTCAACCCGGTACTTTATATTATAAGGCGTTTTTTTCTTATAAGGTGTATGTAATACATACATTATTTTCGAAGTTTAGAAAACCTTATTTACATATCTCGACAGGAAATATTTGTATTTAATGTTACATGCTGTTTATTATACAAATCACGCCTGCTTGGTATGGTGCCAAGAATGCAAGCTACATTTCCGTGCTTGGCGCTAAGCTTATTCGTGGAGCGAAAAAGCCCTTGTCACATTTAAAGCTGATGCGTATACAACTTTATTATCTTAGAGTCGTAAAAAAAATTCTAAACGCATAAAACAACGTAGTCTAAAGTTTGAGAGCGTGATATTAAAAAAAAGATTTTATTGTTTTCTATTTATTCTATTATACCATAAATTTAACTAATTTAATTCATCCTAAATAAGAAATGAGGGTGCTCTAATCTACTCAGTCGGATACCAAACGGCGGATCAACTTACCTTAGTCGCCTTTTATAAAATCTTGTTAAGAAATAAGGGTGGTCTATTCGACTCAGCCGAATACCACACGGCGGAAAGGATTTTTATCTATCTATTGATAATAATATTAGGAGCTGATGTAAATTAATTACCAACAATGCCTATATAAGTTTATTAAATACTTATATTAGTATATATAAAAATATACATACATACTAGAAGCGAAACAATCACATCACCATCCTCTTGCCCTTATCCCATTCTAAGTGGTGGTCGGTACAACATGTTATAAACATGCAGTCTTATGATTTGGCTACGTTTTTAAGACCGGCCGCCTGCCTGACGTCAACTTACTTTAGTCGTATTTTACGACACCTAGGTAAGAAAGAGGGCGGTCTATTCTACTCAACCGGATACCACACGGTGGGTCAACTTACTTTAGTCGCCTTTTACGACACCTCAGTAAGAAATGAGGTTGGTCTATTCGACTCAGCCGGATACCACACGGCGGAAAGGATTTCTATCTATCTATTGATAATAATTTTAGGAGCTGGTGTTAATTATGTAAATATATAAGTTTATTAAATATATAAGGATATATAAAAAATATATGGATACTGGAAGCGAAACAATCAAACGTGTTTGAAATATAGAAAATAGCACAACCGCTTGAGCAATAGTCGAGTTCTTATAAACTCATTTGTATTTATTACATACCAGACATAATTTAATCCCACTATATGTTGAGGGTATTCGCGTAAAGTGGAGCAAACATGACAGCAATTAACATTTTTTCTCAGCGCCAATAAGATATATAATTAAAGTTAATGTTTGCGCGTGGTTTGCACACGCCTACCGTTCCCCACCATGCAAACAAATATGTACAAACATCAAACATGAATGTTTAAATACGCTACTGAGAAATTGGTGTTGACGTAATTTCAAATGCTAATATATTCTGTTATATGACTAGTTCTACACTGTATTATTCCTTGAATCTGATTATCCTAAATCAATCATTATTTTAATACTTTTTACCCACAACTTCGTTCGCGTGGAATATTGTCGCGTGATAGGTTGATAATAAATGACTCTTTTTAATGTCATCCTATTCCTGTAGAATTAACAGGATTTCTATACCCTGTATGTTAACCCAGTATAAGGAATATTTGTGCCAAATTTCATCGATTGCTAGCTTTTATCAGCGATGATATCGCCATCACAAAAATCAGATCGATCTGGGGGTTAAATTAGGATTAACAATTGCTATAATATTTTGGGAAGACTAAGAGAAACATATTGTTATTTCGAGCGTACTTTATTTATTTTACTAAATAATTCGTATTTCTAACATTTATTATACATTGTATTAGCTTAGTTAAATTTATCTAGTAAACAAAACCAAATCATATAAAAACTTTCTGAAAATAGCTTTTATCATGTAAGCTACAAAACGTAATATAGAAAGAACTTCCTTTAAATTTCAGATTTGACTTTGCTTTGCACATTTGAATAAAAACCTTGATAATATAGTGATAATAGGTATTTCTTCTTTGTCAATGTCATCGTATTCCTATATTGTGTTGCGCCTGTGTATAAGGAATAATCGTGTCAAATTTCATCGATATTGTTTCAGCAGATTCACTGTGAAAATGTAACAGATACACTTTCGTATTTATAATATTAGTAAGGATTACGTAAACGCCACCGGAAACGTCCCGCATTCGTGGTCTTATATCGTAATGATCGTAAGAATTAGAAATCCCTTAACGTTAATTCTAATTCTGATTTCGAAATTTATGACTGACAGACAACTGGTGAATATATACTAATACATATATAATTTTTGAATACATACTTAAATACAAATATATACCCAGGCTCGAAAAACACACAAATTGTTTTATTGAAATTGTTGGCCCTCAGCGGAAATCAAACCCGCAACCCGCGGGTCACTCAAGTCAGTTTAGTGATAGTGAAGGAGTGTTGATACAATATTTTACATTGAGGCAGTTTTAGTTGTAATATACGATAGAAAAAAAATAATGAATAAAATAAAAGACACAATCCAATCAATAGCAGTGCATGCGAAACTAAAAACTCGTTAAAACGAACCAGTTCGAACGTGCTTGGCACTTTTTTAGTTGAAACACAGTGATGAGATAAAATAACATGAACTGGATAAAATGAACATGAAAAAAATCTCCAGTATGCTGTTAATCGTAACGATTTCGCAGCGATAGAGACGATGCAAGGGTGTGAAAAGCAGAGAAGATTGCAAAAGCTCTACTAGCACCTAAGGACAATTTGTGTTGGCAGTAGTCTTAGCCATAAGGCGTAGACTGAAAAACAGCTTCTTAGCTGAGTCTACGACCTTTTCCTTAGCTTTTACGTTCATATGTATATAAAAATGTTTTACAAAAGTAATGAGAATATTATTTTGCTATAATCCGCGATAAAAGAAAATATATGTAATGCTAAATGTAGAGTGTACTATTCGATTTCATACCTGATACATGCAGAATTTGTAAGAACTCATGCACTAACCGACACCGATGACACAACAATACACAAGCACTGCACACATTCACCACCACAATTGTTTCGTCCCGTAACCGAAGCATCTTCAGGAGATAGACTCTAAGACAAAATCAAAGACTATCTCCTGACATCTCTTGGCTCCTGGCTTATACAATAATAGAATTAATAATAGTACACTCTACATTAAGCATTACATATATTTTCTTTTATCGCGGATTATAGCAAAATAATATTCTCATTACTTTTGTATTATGTACCTCCGCAAAGTAACGCCTCATTCTATAAAAAAATGTTTTATATAATCTCTGTTAATTTTGTTGAAATGTTAAATGTATGAAATATGTTTGGATAAAGATTATTTTTATGAATCATTCTTCTTCTTTCTTAGGTTCCTTTCTGGTTTGATTACATCTCAGAGTAACATATAGTTGAAGGAGAGGTATGATTGTGACAAGTCATTAGTATACCAAGAATCCATATAATTATTATACATAGAGTAGGGGAACCATAGATCATCATTCTCCAGCCCTTATCCCACTCTAGCTGGGGTTAACACGTTATAAACATGTTGTAACATAATTTGGCTAGTTATTTTACGACCGGCCGCCGACCTGACATTAACTTACCTTAGTCGCCTTTTACGAGACCTTGGTAAGAAATGAGAGTGGTCTAATCTATTCGGCCGGATACCACACGGTGGCTCAAGTTACCTTAGACGCGTTTTACGACACCTCGGTAAAAATTGAGGGTGTTTTCTTCTATTCAGCCGGATACCATACGGTAGACGAGCCATAGATATAAGATAGATAATAGAAGAGGGAAGTCAATGTAATTGTCTAATTAAACCTAAAAAAGAGAGACAGATAGATAGCCTCATTTGCCTCCCCGTTTTTTGATAGACACATTTTAGGCTAGCTTCCTTACTTTAGTATATTAAGTTGCTTTACGTGTTTGTGTTAGCAATTTCGATTAGAACTTCAGGGCCGTTATATTCTCTTGGGGCATTCTTTTTCTCGATATATCGTTTAACAGGCGCTAAAAAGGTATTTCTAAGCAATATATGAACCACGTACTTTACAAAATATGTATTGGCCATAGATAACGTTGGCGCCATTATAAAAACTGGTCAATATTTCTCCTGCCCTTAAGTCAACGTAAATTGTTCAAAGCTCATTATAAAAATGTGCTGCTTTATTAGCGGGAAATATCAGTGCAATTCATAGAGATCCAGTCAATACTACATACAGTTAAGTTTTTGCTTAATAAATATATATAAAAAAGTTCTAACGTTAATATGATTGGCGTTTACTGACACGCCCGGTTACACCTTTTATAAATATACAGCAAGCCTGCGACTTTGAAGTAAGGATGTAAAAAATCATCGACATTAAATATTATCGATTGTTTAATTATTATAATCGATTTACTAATCGATTTTCTAAACATTGTAAATCGATTTTTAAAAAGTCAAGTATAATTCATTTCTTCATCCATTTCTTCTTTTTTACTCTCTTCTTTCTTGTTTTTTTAAGATACCATATGCGTTGTTGGATGAAACCAAAACTACACAATTTAATCCAATTTCGCTAACAGCGCATCTGTTATTTTTGTTTCTTTCTAGTCCACTTTAGTTAGTAAGTAAGTAAGTAACTTTAAAGTACTTAATTAGTCTTTATTCTAATTAATTATTACTATTGAAAAAGCAACTTTTCAAAAGAATAAGTCAACTACTTAGATTGTAGATTTTACAAAACGATTTATTTTGAAGGGAAAAAATCGATTATTAAAAACCGATTATTTCGATTTGTGTTAATCGCATCTTATAGATTTTTCTGAAGGGAGAAAACCGCTTATTTAGTAAAGAATTTTTTTCCACTCCAAGTCACATCCCTATTTCGAAGTTTATGCTATTCTCCACCACAATTACTTACATACAAAAAAATACACACGACTTTCGACTTATACTATATACTTTAATTAAAATATATTAACGGGAAAACACGTCACGTTTTCTGGAGTTACTTATTTTGAGATTAAAGCTTTTAATGAAAGGAAGTCGTGCAAAAACACAGTTACCAAAATCTTGATAATGAGCGATAATTAAAATTGTTCCTGCACGTTTTTCTCATTAAAGATTAATTGCTTTAATAAGTTTGTTATCGCAACTTCGGGAGTGTTATATTATTCCTTCTTGAAGTAAAAACTCGCATACCTTTGGCCGAAATAGTTGTAATAACGACATCAGTCAATTAAAAGATATTTTTATGATAATGTTTGTTCATAATAATGCAGTATCCGTTTACTTGTAAGAAATATCGTACAGGTGATAAAAAACGGCATATCATTAAATCTCTTATATTCAATTATGCTTTATTCAATTAAACTTGTAAACAAGAGCTTTTGAATCGTCAACTCTACTGCTGTTTGGAAAGCTGTCCCTACCGAGTAGAGCCTGCAAGAAGCCTCGGCGGTTGCTCTTTTCAAAATATGATTCTTACAACTAGTCACTGTGAGAATTCTAGGGATATGTCAATCCGCATTGGAGCAGTGTGGTAGGTCTTAGCTCCAATCCTCTCGAAAAACGGAGAGGAGGATCGGAGGAGAGGAGGATGCCCAGTAGTGGGATAAAAACAGGCCGTTACTTTACCTTTTTTATTTTTATAATTTAGCGTTATTGCTTTCTCTATACACGAGGTTACATAAATAGAAATAGCATATACAAAAGCTCTTCCTCTCGTATCATTGACATAAGCTTAATAAATATATACTTATATTTATTTTATTTTTGCAACGACCAATTCTATTTCTCTTTCAAAGCAAACAAACTCCGTTTTTAGCTAAACTTTTGACTAAAAAAGAATTTAAACCATGTCACACGCTAAGTGGCAATTCATGTCAGTCTTGGCGCGATTGCGACGAGCTGATCGCAATCGGTTTGAATTTGATCAAGAAGACATTTTCACAGCTTTTGTGTACATATCTAAAGTATCATTTAATACATGAATATAAGGTAATTTCTGTGTCCTTTTTTTAGTATGATATTTTTAGTATGTTATTGATGTATAATGGGAAAAGTGTCAGTCTTCGTCCATCGTCTTTTTACCGAGGTGTCGTAAAAGGCGACTAAGATAAGTGGATCCGCCGTGTTGTATCCGGCTGAGTTGAATCCTTCGTCGTTTCTTAACGAGATGTCGTAAAAGGCAACTATAGTAAGTCGACCCGCGGTTTGGTTAACTTCAACTTATTATCACACCACAACACACGCACACAAACACACACACACACACACACACACATACCCATACACAATATACACAAACATACCGCCATGTTTCAAAGATGCCAAAGAAAGGCCTTTGCTAAGCAGTGAGATAGTAAATTACTATGTGACTACTAAAATATATGGCGCTACTGTATATTTATTTGTTCTTTTTGTCATTTTGCCGCAGCATTGAAGATATTGGATTTATTTATATAATGCCCGCCAGTAGTATTACAATTGCGCCATATTTACTCAACAGATCCTGTACACTCAAGTAAACACACCCACGTCAAGCACCGTAACACGAAACTAATTGTTCACTCACATGACTTATAGGTTTTTTTTACTCCTCGCTAAGGTTGTCACCCTGTACTGCCCAAACAAAATTATAATAATTTTCTTATTGAAGAGAGGAATTTAGAAAGATACGGCTAACGGTGAAAGTTATTAAAAAATCATGTATTACAAAATTGTTCTCCTCTAAAAGTTCTAAATAAAAGTCCGCGACAGCATTACTCTAGCTTTTAAGGTTCATCTACTTTAACTATTTATATTGTTATCAAAACAGTATATTACGGTTTTAATCTTTCCACGCGAGCGAAGCCGCTGGCGATTGCTTGTTAAGTATAAAATTCTTAATAAATACATTATTTTGTTGTTTTTATTATGATTCGAGACCTTACCTAAGTCTCCAATTATTAATTCCAAATTAACGAAGCTCTCGATAAGTCATAAAAGAGTTTTATACTATAAAAACAAAAACGATTCAAATTCTAATTTTTTTTTATTCAAATAAACTATAATAAATAAATATATGGGACATTTACACACACGGTCGTCCGTCCCCAAAGTAAGCAGCTTAATACTTGTGTTATGGTAGACAGACAACTGGTGAATATATACTTATATATTTTTGAAATACATACTTAAATACAAATATACACCCAGGCTCAAAGACCAACAAATTCATTTATAGGAAAGGTTGGCCCTCGGCGGGAATCGAACCCGCGACCCGCGGAGCTGAAGGCAGGGTCACTACCCACTACTCCAACGGGCCAGTCAAACGGGCCAAACTGTTAAACAAGAGCTTTTTAATATTTAAATATTAGTATGTATTGACAACCCTACTCGTGTGACAAAATTTCACATTGAGCGTATTGACGTGACAGGAACTTCGGGTTATAAGTTATAGTAAAGCAATTATGTGGAAAGATTCATTTCACCTCGATAAACTTTGGAAGGTTACTGAACGACTGAGATGAACTCTCGCGACTGAGAGAATGAAGCAAGACCTATAACACAATGACCGATGATAAGTCACCGAGATCAGTCAAAAGAGATGTTTATATAAATTGCAATAAAGCGAAGCAAAACTTGTTAAAGAACTTAGAAGAGCAAGAAAATAGTAGCTTTTTTTGATAGTTCGTAGCGTGATGTCATTAGATGGCATGAAAATAAGAATTACGATGTATCTAACTCCATTAAAACTAATTTGGAATTAGGTCACTTTAATACTAAGCGTTACAGCGTGTAGCGTGGAAGTCCATGAAAGAGAGTAGAGTCCTATGTCCAACAGTGGACGGCTATGGGTTGATGAGTGAGAGAGAGAAAAAATACTTTGCGTTCGTCCTAATTTTGTTCTTATGATGCGAGTGTAAGCACTCGCAAAGACTAACAACGTCATCGCCAGCGAAGATGGGATCCCAGTCCCAGTTTTCTGAAAACGACGTTTTAGGGCAATCATCTTTCCAACGTACCTTTAACGGTGTGATAACTAATCACGCGATGCAGCGATGGAGCGAGCTATGCTCGGAGTTTCTCTACGTGATCAAATCATAAATGAGGAGATCCGTAGAAGAACCAGAGTCACCGACGTAGCTCAGCGTGTCGCGAGGCTGAAGTGGCGATGGGCGGGGCACATAGTGCGTAGAACCGATGGGCGTTGGGGTCTCAAGGTGCTGGAATGGCGACCCCGTACCGGAAAACGCAGTGTCGGCAGACGCCCCACGAGATGGACTGACGATCTCAAAGAGGTCGCGGGGAGCCGCTGGGTCCAAGCGACACAAGATCGTGTATGGTGGAGATCCCATGAAGAGACCTATGTCCAGCAGTGGACGTCCATCTGTTGATGAAGAAGAAGAACTAATCACAGTCGTACCACCTTTCTACTACGATATTCAAACTAAATTTGTAGTAATCGTAAATGAAATATAAATGGAAAAAAAAATGGGTAACTAAAAAATTCAAACTGCCGAAATTGTTAAATTGACCATTATAAAACATCCCAAATATGTTAGTATCGAAGATACATAAAGAATACTAATAGTTACGACTTAGTTCCAATGCTTTTTACCCGAATCACCATTTTTTTGTTAGGAAGCAACCCTACTAATAGCGGAAATATACAAAAAAAGTCAAAACAAAATTTAGCTTTTCTGTTGTATATTTTGCTTAGGTATATAGATACGTCTAGAAACACAAATGCGTGTAGCTATAATATTGTGTACCTGCATCCATTACGATTATCATTATAACACGATTTAATTTTAAACGGTTTATCTTAAAGGTTCGCAATGCTGATTGTCTACGCATATGTTTAAGGGCCGACCGAAGCCGTAACTTAATGCAGGCAAAAACACCTACTTATATTTGCACCATTATATCTGGTCACGCGTTGTATGATTGTGGTATATGCCACGTTCTATTCTTTGTTTTCTGATTTTATATTCGATACCAATTGACAAAGTGACAGTACAATTTGACTCCGACGTAGACGTGCTGAACAGTAGAAGTATTTCAAATAAAATTTCATTATATTATCTCAAAATGTTTTTAATAAAGAGAAGTGTAAAACTGCCGGAAGGTTTAGGTTAATAATAAATTACCTTTTTCTGATAATTCTGTTGACGAGGTCTCACAATTATGAAAAAACTCCTCTGTTGGGTTTTACTCGCGTGCACCGCGTAGACCAGCATAATTATACCAATGTAATGTACTAGAGAATTGTAGATTTACAAAAATACTAACAAAAAGCCTGAGATAGCATGTTTCTATCTTTTATAATTAACTCACAATAACTACTCATATGATTAAAATATCAATTCCGAATTAATTTTGCCACACACTGATTTCCACGCCACCGAAGTCTCTGGCACATCTATTTTGATGAAAATATTTTTGATGGCCCAATAAAATAAAAATAAACCTGTCAATCCGTAATTGAAGTAGCATGGTCGAGCTAAGCTCCAATCATTTTTCTCCTAATAAGAGCCCAAATTTGAGATAGTAACAAATTACGTTACACTTACTTTACTCAAATATAATTTCACCGTCGAGTAGGTAACAGTCTGAGCACAATAAGTCACGATGCCCTATCAAATAGAGGTCTTTCTTATGTCCCTTTGATTATTCGCATGCAGGTGTCAAAGCGTCCGGGACAATTTAAATCGCATTACCTTGATAACTCAATTTATTCATGTGCAATATTATGCAGAGCTCGTGTATTATGAAAAGGCTTACCCGTTCTTTCTTATGTTATTACCATAGAATTGAGAAATCGAAATATATATCTCTGGCTTAGTAGTCGTTTGTGCACTTCTGTACAGTGGTGTCTTTATGGGGTTTTAATCTCTTCGATTTTTTTTAATATCGTTATTTTTCAGGACTTTTATACAGTTGGTACATGTTAGTCCTATAGTACCCTTTTATTTTAACCTATACAATTTTTTTATATTAGTTATAATTGTCTATATTCTAAACTATTTATGGCAAAAATATGTAACATTTTTCATTAGCTCCATTATAATTTGGATCAGCTAAAATGGATCAAAACTTGGATCAGCTTGGATCCAATTCAAAATATTATTTATGCAAATAAACTTGTAAACAAGTGCTTTTGAATCGTCAACTCTACTGCTGGTTCGGAAAGCTGTTTACTACCGAGAAGCAAGAAACTCGGCGGTGCTCTTTTAAAAATATAATTCTTATTACTAGTTACATTTAGTAATTACTGTCTTGTACAGGGTCGAAGTGTAGCTATATCCACATATTCTTTCTAATATATCTATTTTATTTACAGAAAGGTAAAAAAAGAAAGTTTCTATCCTCGTTTGACCATTTTGAACACAACCTCTTAGAATATTGTATCCAATTTATCGTCTTGCCTGTTACCACAATGATACAGAGGTCAAAGCTATTTTGCAGTCATTACACAGATGCCACTTAACCATAATCTTTATTCTTCGGTATTATTTCATTAAAAATTTAACATTTCTGATTTTTTATACTACAAATAAGTTCGGTAAGTTAATTGACTTGATACAGGAAATGACTAATTTGGATTTTAGTATGTTACCTTCTTTCATTATTAGTTACCCATTTATCCAGGCATTTTATTTTGTATAAATTTTATTATTTATCTACTTATCTACAATGTCAAGGGCCGCATAAAGAAAAACATTTTAGTTAGAATGATTTGCATTTTGCTGATACATATTTTAAGTCAGTCTTGACTTATTAAAAAACTTTGCTGCGGTCATCGAGGACTGGTGTAAGGTCCTCTAGGCTATTTAATATTCAACTTATATTTATTTATTACATGTAGCACGAATTTATTTTTAATAGGACAGACATGTTTTACAAATGAACAAATAACATTTTGCCAAGTAATTATTTTTTATGACTAGGCGTTTGTTAGCCAAGATTCGTAATACAAAAGTAAAGTAAATTGAAATTATTTTGCTTTTATTATATATTAATTATTTTTTATATTAATCCGCAATGAGTCGCGGTTATAGCAACATAACTTTCTTATTACCTTGCTACATCTTTTTTTTTTCTAATATTAAGGAGCTTAATCTTTATAGATTATGTCGCTCCGTATGGCGACTATTAAATATTATTTTACAATTATATTGGCTAACTCTAACAGTGCTTTGGCCTCGTCTGATGAAGGCTTGGCCAATGCGCTGTTACAGCCGCCAGTCTCCCTCAGCAATGGAAATTTTACAAAATGTTTACGTCTCAGAGATTCGTTCCGAACACATTCCAGTAAAACATGGTACACGTCCTCTACACTTTGCTACATCGCCAAGTCTAAATTGTTCATAACACTTGTAAATAGTTAGAAAAGGAAATGATGCATAAGCTATATTTAAATTAACCACTACCCGCAATTTGTCGAGCAAAGAATTACTTTAGCAAGTCAATATTAATGTGCAAATTGTCCGCAGCCGATATGCGTCGTTTACGATTAGCGTTTTGTTCGAGTTGTATACATCTCTATATCTATAAGAATATCTGATTTTCGCACCTACCATTTACAATATAACCAGTCTGCTTGTTATTCAAATACATAGTCGCTACTAGTTTTTATAATAACAAGTGCTATACGATTTTTACAACCGGTTAGGGATGAATAAAAATTGACTTGAACTTGTTGAATGACTTCCGCTTTCTATTTTACAGCAACACAATCATGAAACAAGAGTATCGCGCCCTTTTTGACAAAAATGGTGGCAACACTTTGCCGTTGTTTTTTCTGGTGGAGTCTTCCTATAGATAAAACGTTTCAGTGACATTCCCTCAAGAGATATGTATCTCGGAGCGGGAATTAATTGGTATTCTATTATATCGTGTTATTGTTCAAAGTGTGAGTTTACAAACTTACGACTATTATCCGAAATTTGTAACAAAAGTTACGAAATGCACCTTAACGCTCTATAAGTTACTCTTCGCACGAAAATAGTATTTAAAATATTCTTTCAAGTAAAATTGCAAACAAGTGCTTTTGAATCGTCAACTCTACTGCTGGTTCGAAAAGCTGCTCCTACCGAAAAGAGCCAGCAAGAAACTCGGCGATAGCTCTATTCAACTCTTTTTGTCAGTAAGTAAGTAAGTATGTAGCGACCTGTTACTATCCCACTGCTGGGAATAGGCCTCTTCTCTCTGTTTTTGGAAGGTTACAAATATCCTCAGAATTCTCTAGAAATATGCAGGTTTCCTCACGATGTTTTCTGTACTAAAAAGCGTGTAATTAATTGCAATTATCAATAAGACACATAAGTTTTAACAGAAAAACTCACTGTTGTCTACCCGGATTTGAACTCGTGACCTCCTCGAAAGAGTTGCACGGTGTTACCGCATCACCGCTACCCCAGCTTATTATTTTTGTCATGTGATCATGTAGAAATTAATATATACCAATATACTCTTATAAAGCTGAAAAGTTTGTTTGATTGTTTGAACACGCTAATCTCAGGAACTCTTGGACCGATTTCAAAAATTCTTTGAGTATAAGATAGTCCCTTTATCGAGGAAGGTTATAAACTATAATATCTCGCTAAGATAAATAGAAGGGGAGCAGCAACAAAAAATGCAATGCAAAACGGCAAAATTTAAAGATTTTTTTAAAGAAAAAATTTGCTTACAGCTAGTTTAAATGATTTAGAAATGGCCAACATTTCTAAGTCTAGAAATTTATCCAATTTATCTAATCTAGTCTAGAAATCTAATCTAGAAATGTTGGTTATTTCTAAATCATTTAATCTCGGTGGGAATCGAACCCACGACCCCAGGGCTGAAGACACCTGCGCCTACGTGCCAATCTTGCTATGAATAATTTATAGATAAACAACACTTATCTAAAGATTTCACCAATGACTTTTAAAAGCGGCAATATTTTTTTATTCATAAGATTATGAACGTTAAATTCAAGCTTATTAAAATATTTAAGTACGAAAACGCATTTCTTATCGAATCCAAGGTCTATATATCGAAAGAACATATGTAAAAAGTGCGTGTGACTTAGATAAGCGTGTATTTCTGATAAATGTCCATTTGTAGTATTAATATGTACATATATAAAGCAAATTAAATCGGTATTTAATGTTTTGATAATTGGAAACCTAAAAAAAACGTTTTGATTTTATCTTTATCCGGAAAGCTTAGCAAGGTTAATTCTTTTTGTATGTTATTTATTTATTTGTTGTATGTTACTTATGGCTATTTTTATCCGCCGTGTGGTATCCGGCTAAGTACAATTAACCATCCTCATTTCTTACCGAGGTGTCCTAAAATACGATCAAGGTAAGATGACGCCAGGCAGGCGACCGGTCATAAAATACATAGCCAAACCATGTGAGAAGATGTTTATAACATATTTTGACCGATTGTGGGACGAGCAGCGGGTATGTCGGACTTTCACTGACTTAAAACCTGACAGTGCTCAACCACGCTGCTGATGACGGGGACAGGGTACTGTTGTACACATTGTCCCTATCCCCGCCAGCCGCAACTCTGAACCACAGAGTACGCCACCTTTGGTTCTAAAAGTGGCCCTTCCCTCAGCTAGACAATGCATCAGTAGCACCAGATGCATCGAATGCCTCGAGAACGTTCTCAGTTGGGTGTCCGATAAACCCCGTTCGGCG
The DNA here is from genome assembly GCA_029227775.1 of Morpho helenor. Lineage (NCBI taxonomy): Eukaryota > Metazoa > Arthropoda > Insecta > Lepidoptera > Nymphalidae > Morpho > Morpho helenor. The sequence continues at coordinate 10,940,874 of JARGCU010000022.1, read as the reverse complement.
CCCCCTGAAAGGTCGTGTGCTAACGTGTCGTAAGCTAAGCTGATGCGTGGTGTGGTGATAGCGTACATCTTGCTGAGTCGAATAGATGCCGCAAGGGCCAAAAATATTGCGTGCGTAACAATTTATAGCAAGATGAAGGGGCGCGATTTAATGAGTAGCTATTTACACACTGCCTTTAGTTTATTGCGTGCAAAGATGATGTCAGCCGTGATATCGATCGCAAACTTACATAAAAATCCAATCTGTAACGTAAATCCGTGTTCATTTATCGAATATTAAGTTAATGAATACGTAATTCGTGAATGGAATAACTCGTCATTGAGCAATCATGCAAAAATAGGAACTGAGTAAGCAAATTATAAAAAAAGCATTAACGGACGATCTTGGGGTTTTTGTTGTAGTTTTGCATTGTTTTTCTTATTTTATACAAATACTAGTTGACCGAGCAAACGTTGTTTTGCCATATACATTATTGTTAGGGAATTTCTAGTGTACATTATGAAAATTAAAAAATTTGTCCAAAAAATATAAAGCAATGTTAAATGTGAACAACTCTTATTACTTTAGGGATATGAAAAATAGATAGTAGGCAAGGTAGGTAGGTGAAAAATAGATTCACAGACCTAATGCATATAAAATTTAATAAAAATCGGTTAAGCCATTTTGGAGGAGTATGGTAACTAACATTTAACGACACGAGAATTTTATGTTTAAAATATAATAAGGTCTATGAGTTTTTATATAAAATGCGTATGCAATCCAGGGTTTAAGTTTGCGACCCCTCATTTTACGCTGTAACTGTTTGGCTATCGTATTTTTTTTCGGAGTTGTCTAATAAACAGTTAACTATCACATTCTCACGTTCAGTATAACATTTCATTAGTAGAACGGCGTTTACGGTACCACGGCATAATTTCCGCACATCTTCAGTTCAGCGACGTTATACTTTTACTAGTCTGCCAAGTACAACATTATATCTGATAAAATTAACAATCTATTTCCTCTGCACTTATAATAAATTAATTTAAACCGCACGTAGGTTTATTAGGTAAATGTAGAGTAATTTAAATTTATGAATTAATTAAATAATTAAAAACTTACTATATCCAATAAGGAAAGTAACTGGTTGCAAGCTCGCATCGTTATACATTTCATGCTCAGCTACTTTTTTAAATTAAATAAAATTTTTAATCGATTTTCAAAATCTCTTGCCTGTGTATTGGTGTGTATTATTAGTATGTATTTAATTTTAGAAAAGTGCAACACCCACATAATCATTTCATCATCATTTTTGTTCACCTTAACTCTAAGGTAGTCTGAAAGAAATCACTACTATACTGCGTCCATCATATTATCAGTCTTTTGACAGCTCACGCTCATTAAGTTTTGTATTGCTTACGTACAAATATCATACAAATAATATTTGTACTTTATGGATGGGTACCGCCCACTTAGTGATGTCACACATAATGGTTTCTACGATTATGCCACAGATTAAAAATAATCGGTAGAAATCGATGTTACGAGTATTAAAAGACATTTAATAACATTATATAAAGTTTTACTTTCTTCTTAGTTAATACATGAATACAAATAAAACAATCAGGATATTTTAATTTATTTTATTAGCACGAGTCGTCGGAATGATAATCAACACTAGACTCCTCCGATGAGGAGTCTTCAGTAGCAGTTATTATTAGCTCTTGTGTAGATAATATATTATCAAACGCAATATCACGTTCTCAATCAGAGAATATTACTCTTTTAGTTCTTTCCACCACACTTGCCCAGTTCTCGGCCGTTACGTGGGTGCAAGCATTTTTTAGCAATTGCAACATTTTATTCGCTGTGAATGGGGGGCTTGTATTGCATCTCGCAGCATGCCCTTTTACTTGTGCCCATATAAGTTCTATTGCGTTGTACTGGCAGTGGTATGGAGGAATCCGAAGAACAGTATGGCCATATTCTGCTGCCATTTCATTGATTACATAGCGTTTTGCTCTCTTTTTGGTTTTTAATATTTTTATTAATTCAACTTTTAACATTGAGTCGTCCACATTTTCTCCATTGTCCCGAAGCCAATTAATTATTTCATGCTTTTTATTAGCCTGTGTTGGCATTTTGTCAATTTGACGGGAGTGGTAGGGCGCATTATCAATAAAAATTATTGATGGTTCTTCCAATGAAATGAGCATTTTTTTGAACCACTCTTCATACACATTTGCATTCATCTCTTCGTGGTAGTCATTTGATTTCTTCGATTTAAATGCCAACAGTGTGTCTTGTACAAATCCTTTTGCTGTACCTGCATGGCAAATGATTAGGCGCTCACCTTTTCCCATTGGTACTGAGGAAGTGGAATCAGCAGTGTCATCAGTCCAGAAACGAGATAGTGTGTGGTTAGCGTTGAGCCATGTTTCATCCGTGAAAACAATATTTGCCCAATCTTGTATTTTCTTTGCCTCTCTTAAAAAATCACAACGTGCTATAGCTATATCTGTGCGTTCCATTAATAATTTTCTTTTATTTAACTTTTTATATGAAAAGCCAATTGTGTTCAAAACTTTGACAAAAGAAGATTTTTCACCATGAAATAGACCACTTCTTTTCAAAGAAACAATAAGTTTTCTCAAAGTTGGAATTTCTTTTCTCAAGTAGTAATCTAGTTTACGTAGGTTATCATTAATCGAATTACTTAGGTACGTAATTCGATTAATGATAGTAGGTACTATAATCGGAATGGTATCGCATACGAGAATCTTTAGGACATCACTATCGTCAATCTGTCAAAAGATGGTTAATATAATGGACAGTGTATAAGCGATAAGACCGCTCTTTGTACGTTTATATTTATATTTTCTTTTTTATTGTTATTTTTTCTATCCTGTATTTTTCTCTAAATTATTTTTTCTATCCTGTATTTTTATCAGAAAGTATATAAAAAAATATATTTTTTTTAAATGTTCAACTTGCTGTGTATGTATGTTAAAGTTGAATCTTGCAACTTAAATTTGATCCATTTCCCGATGTCCGATTGAGCTAAAATTTGATAACCGTGTGATAACCGGCGGAGTAGAATAGACCAGCCTCATTTCTTACCGAGGTATCGTAAAAGGCAACTAAGGGAAGTTTATCCACCGTGTGGTATCCGGCTGAGTAGAATAGACTCTTACCGAGAATAGATTCTTACTGACGTGTCGTAAAATACGTAGCCAAATCATGTGACAACATGCTTATAACATGTTGTGCCCACCCTACTTAGAGTAGGATAAGGGCAGGAGAATGATAAACCTGTATTATCCCTAATATTAAAGTATTATCCTATAAGATAAAAATTGAAGGTTATCGATCCAAAGACAACAAAACAAAGATGACCGCGGACCTTAAGGATAATAACCATTTCCCATGTTCCCACCACTAGAATCGCAAGTTAAGCAATTTATAGCCGATTTAACGATCCACAAACAGTGTGTTTTACGACGTTTCATTTGTTTCAATGCAGAACCATCGGTGTAGACTGTGATTGCAGGATGGTGACTAATGCAGGATAATGCAATCCGGCCACGGCAATTGAGGCGGTACTGTAATTGTGTTTGGATTGTTACCGCGGTTCAACGGCTCAGCGTAACGCTATCACAATAAAATGGAGTCTCGCGAAAACAAATGAACCACACAAGGGCTATCACAGACGGGCGTTTTCTTACAGTCTACACGATCGTTCTAATAAATTCAGTAATGTTCTCTTCTGCTACCAATGGACATTCACTTGCTGGACATATCATTCTCCTGTCCTTATCCCACTCTAAGTGAGGTCGGCACAATAGCTTATAAACAAGCTGTTACATGATTTGGCTACGTATTTTACGGCCGACCGACTGCCTAACGTCCTTAGCTTAGTCACCTTTTACGACACCTCCGTTAGAAATGAGGGTGATCTATTCTACTCAGCCGAATACCATGATCTTGTGCCGCTGATAGGTTCTCCTTATCCCAGATATTCTCTAGGTTTATATTATAATGTAAACGTAACTTGGTCTCGCTTGATTTATAGATAATTCATGGTGAATGTTCAGGACCTTAATCACGCAAACCCTTAAGGTTAATGACCTCTAACAGTTAAGCCATCTATGTAAACAGGATTCCATTTGGCATTTGGTCGTGGTTTTCCGCTGATCTGACAAGATGTTGACGAGTTTTAGTCATACCACTAGGCGACAATTTCATATACTTCAAACCATGATTGGGACGAGCGGTTCTTTGATGTTTTTGTAAATGATTGACTGTCGAATTTCTTACTGGTTCTTCTTAATAGGACCAACACTCTGTACCAGTGGTAACTTCATTAATCCTATAGATCCTTGATAATTTAAAAGTTCTTGAAAAAGATTATTTGAAGATAAATATTTTGATTTGATTTAGGTAACGTTTTTATATAACTTCTACGCTCTGATCAATCATGTTACTTCTTACCATTAGCGATATGTCAGTGCTTGTTCGTTACCTTCGACTAGGTTCCATCGCTCCGACGCGTAAAATATAGCGCAGAAGCTCTTCAGTCATAAGTCATCTTAAGGCGTCTCCTGTGAGACCTCACCACGGCTTAGTGCGAAGTGTAGTAGAGGTATGGTGACTGTAAGTTATAAAGCCTTCCGACGATGTTAGAAACATGGGACTTCGTCGTCGTCAACGCATTCGCTTTGAATTATCCTTTTCCCTAAATTTACGATGTCAAGGCTATAAGAGCTTTCGAAAATATATATTAATGCAGATTACCTCTCTTACCGTAAATAATCAAAAAATGTATACGAAGGCTATATAAAAGAGATAAGGTATAATTGTTGATAACATTCAAAAGGTTGTAGAAACAAAATTTTATCTTCTCCGGAAAGTGCATCCCTGCTAATTGAAGGTAAATAAAAACCTGTCACCATTACCGCTGAATAAGTCTTAAATCATTGTATCGCAGTAGTTTTTTTACTGTAGGCGTTTTATTACTCGTTACTTCATGGGAAGCGGAGATTTTATGACCCTTTTAATCAAAGATTGAATGCATTAACAAATCTTTAAAAGTTATTAATTGGTTAACGCACATGGAATATGAAGATTTATTTACAAAAGTTATAATTAATTATTTTGCGATATATGCGACGATTTTTTTTTTATTCTATGATATTCGAATGAGATAAAATTTCGTTCAATACGTAAATAAAAAAACCTGTGGTAACACCGTGCGACTCTTTCGAGGAGGTCACGGGCTCCAACCCGGGCAGACACCAATGAGTTTTTCTGTTAAAACTTATGTGTCTTATTGATAATTGCAATTTATCACACGCTTTTCGGTGAAGGAAAACATCGTGTGAAAACCTGCATATCTCTAGAGTATTCTGGAGATATGTGTAACCTACCAATCCGCATTGGAGCAGCGTGGTAGGTCTTAGCTCCAATCCTTCTCTCCAAAAACGGAGAGAAGAGGCCTATTCTCAACAGGCCGCTATTGTACTGTACTGCACGTAAATTATGTTAATTAATTTGTAAATATATACACGTATATTAAACCTTTAAAGCCCCCTAGACTTATATTGTGCCAATAGACTTGTAGCCAAATTTTATGTCGCTGCAAAAGTGACACCTAGTGACCGCTGTTTCAGCATCTTACGAATTGCGTTCAGCTAACGCTATCGAGTAGGTTTACAAACTCGCACTAAGCACATAGAGGTTATTATGTGGTTATCTCAAAAGATTTTTATTTATTGCGCAATTATTTACGATATCGGGCCTAAAATCTTGCTTCATGTCGCTAGGCTGCGTAATTAACATCGATACGGGTTTCCGTTCACATGAGACTCATCTGAAATATTAAATCTGTGGGAGGTGTGCAGTTATTTGGCTTTAGTAACTCAATACGGTGTGAGCTTTTTTACAAAGTTCAGACTAATTTCAAGGGCGCAAAACAAGGAAGTGGTTACGATATGATATCGTAAGTTTTTAAGGTTTCATAATAAGAAAAAGCTATGTAAAAACTAGAAAGTTTTCTCACGTGTGATGCACTGTCATTGACACGACTTAAGCTGTAGTAGTAGTAAAGTAGTAAAGAAGCCGCCTGTTACTATACCACTGCTGGGAATAGGCCTCTTCTCTCAGTAGTTCTAACCTAACACCTACCACGCTGCTCCAATGCGGATTGATAGGTTACATATATCTCTAGAATTCTTTAGAGACATGCTGGTTTTCTCACGATACAATTATCATTTACACACATAAGTTTTAACAGAAAACTCATGAGTCTCTGCCCGGGGTTTGAACGCGTGACCTCCTTAAAAGAGTCACACGGTTTTACCGCTGGGCTATCACAGACTTAAGCTGTAGACATAGTTATTATACTAAAGTAGGGGGACATAGCTAGAACTGTAAGTTAGTGTCACAATAAATAATAAGAAGGGAGATTACTTCATTTTGTTTAATAACACAAGCGCAGAGAAATCATTATCTTCCTGCCCTTATCCCACTCTAAGTGAGGTCGGCACATGTTATAAACATGTCACATGATTAGGCTGCGTATTTTACAACCGATCGCCTGCCTGACATCAAACCTTAGTTGTATTGTACGACACCTCGGTAAGAAAGAGGAGAATTTTTTAAAGAGAATGATTGGAGCTTACGCCCACCATGCTACCGTTCCTGACTGAGCTGATTGAGCAGTCAAAATTCCTGGGATAAAGAGATTCCCATTTTTTCTTTGCATTTTTTTATATCTTTAAAAAAAATTACCGAAAACCGCTCGGTCACCCAGGTACTTATTTACTTATAGACACTTACTTAGTATTGTTAGTGACACTTAGTTAGTATATAGGTTAAAGTTAAGTATAAGAGATGTACTTACGCAAAGCATATTACAAAATTGAAGATTATTTTGATGATAAAAAAGCCTGGATTTGAAAATCCTTTCAGCTTCATACAGGACTGCGGTTTAATAATGTGTTCAAGCAATTCTGCACCTTACGATGAAACGGAACGTCGAACCGCCGTTTTTGAATTTCAAATTCCAATTTTGACAGATGCGCTAACTTTTCGCAATACACTGTTTATACGTCTCACGCTACAATATTGTAAAATCGCAAATTAAAGTTTTATACCACTCAAGTACGCCTTTTAATTGAAGATTGGTCTACTTCGAGCCGAACGCTATAAATCAAGCAGCGATATATTAATTAGAGGAAAGATCGCCGCAGCTGTGGATAACCATCAGCCCGTTTTCGCATCATCGCAGATCTACTCGGTGAGACGGGCCTGCCAGGTATTTCCACTCACTTTCTTATCCTTCTGTTAATACCGTGTTTGTTATATTCCGGCGCCAGTATTCGCGACGTTAAAATTCAAATATTAAAAACGCTAATTGTTACTAATTGTGATACTTGCACTTTGTTTATATTACAACTATGTCTAAAACTAGTCTTACTATGCCTAAATCGCCAATTCTAGACCCTACGGCTCAATTAGTCAAAGAGTTAATTAAACAAAGAGGCACTTTAAAAGGCAGATTGACTAAATTTGCCGCGTACGTTAACACATTTGAAAATCAGTTTCTTGACCGTACTAAGCGAGCAGAATTAAGCTTAAGAATACAAGGTGCATCAAATTTGCTATCTGAATTCAACGAAATTCAAATGAAACTTGACGGCCTTCTGCCAGAGTCCGACAGTAACGAACAGCTGGACGAGAGAGAATCATTTGAAAATAAATATTATTGCATCTTAGCACAAGCTAACTGTATGTTAGATACCGATACGATGCCGCTTAACGCTAATAATTGTAACAGTTTCGGTAATACGCATCAGTCCGTTAAATTGCCAACAATCAATTTACCTACCTTTGACGGCTCCTATGAACAGTGGCTCGAATTTAAAAACACATATGTTTCCCTCGTACATACTTCGAAAGATATCAGCAACATTCAAAAGTTTCATTATTTAAAGTCTTCTTTAAAAGGTCCCGCGGAATTAGTGATTAACTCGCTAGAATTCACTTCAGAAAACTATTTTGTTGCCTGGGAATTACTAATGAATAGGTACAACAATAGTCGGTTACTTATTCACAATCATGTCAAGTCGCTATTTCACATTCAACGATTACCGAAAGAATCCCCTATATTACTACGCAAATTAATTGACAGTGTGCTTAAAAACCTACGCTCATTAAAATTATTAGGCGAGCCTACGGAGCACTGGGACACTTTAGTAATCTACATGATTGTTTCTAAGCTCGACGATATCACTGAACGCGAATGGGAGAAATATAGAAGTGAATTATTACTAAGCGAACACCAACGCGAATGCACAGCGACGCGAATAAAAGTAGATGATTTGCTACAATTTCTAAAAGCAAGGGCGGATATGTTAGAAACGTTACAAGTGTCACATAATAGTTATACACAAGATGTTAAAAGGTACACGCGAACTACAAATAACATTCCTAAGTTGCACTGTAATTTATCTACTTCGAAATCCGATAAATCCACTAAGAGATTATGCCCCTATTGTCACACCGATCATCACTTATATTCGTGTCAAAAGTTCCTCGATTTAGATATCGATAGCAAGATTAACTTCGTAACAAAACATAAACTGTGCGAAAATTGTTTGCGACCCGCACACAGCGCTGAGTCATGCAAATTCGGCCCGTGCAGACTATGTAATAAGAAACATAACAGTATCATTCACCGCGACCACAGCCCGACTGAGGGGCAGGTGTCACTCCCGGGAGCGCCCGCGCAAAGCGTCTGTGTGAGTGACACAATTCAATCATTGGAATGCACACAATTGCATACCTTATCGTCACAGGTTAATACTAATGACGTTCATCGCGCACAAGCGTCCTATGTTAAACCTGTTTTGTTATCGACCGCGCTAGTCCGAATAACAGATGATTTAGGTAAAACAATTACGTGCCGCGTTTTATTAGATAGTGGCAGTCAATGCTGCTTTATACGTAAAGAAATTTGCGACAAAATTAATACGCCAGTAATACAGTCCACTCAAAATATACAAGGAATCGGAAATTCCGTAACGCAATCTCTGCAGAGTTGCAAAATAAAAATTAATTCATTACACGGAGACTTCGCTATCTCCTTACATTGTTTAGTGTTACCGCAAATAACGCTAAACACTTCGCCAGTACCTATTAATTACGACAACATTATAATTCCTGATCATATTGCGTTAGCTGACCCCTCTTACTTAGACAGTCATACTATAGACATTTTGATCGGGGCGGAGCACTTTTGGAATTTGTTGTGTGATGGTAAAATACCACTAAAAAATGGGCCCTTCCTCCAGAACACTAAATTCGGCTGGATTATTTCGGGTCCCATTAATAAACTAGCATGTTTTAATAACACTGTTAGTTGTAATTACGCGGAAACAATCGATTTACAATTACATCAATTTTGGGAACACGAGGAGGTTCCGATTAGGGTGTGTGATCAGTCTGTGGTGAAGCGCGCTTGCAAGGATACTTTCTCAAAAACTACTAAGCGAGATTCTAAAAACCGTTTCATTGTTTCTCTTCCCTTTAATGACTCGCCAACTTTATTGGGAGAAACATACACACACGCCTACAGACGAGTATCTAAGTTACAGACACATAAACAATTATATAAAGATTTTATGTACGAACAACTAGGACATATGGAGCGCGTACATAACTATCCTAGCACTCACTATTTTATACCGCATGTTTGTGTATTTAATGTAAATAGCGCAACAACAAAGTTAAGCGTGGTTTTTGATGCCAGTGCAAAGTCCACAGGTAAATCGTCAAATGAATTGCAGCTAGTCGGGCCAGCTATTTCAGGGGATTTGTTCGCAACATTTAACACGCACTTTCGTGAAAGTTCGTTCATCGCTGGCGCCGACATCGAAAAGATGTACAGGCATGTGTTGGTGAGCGATACTCAGCGCGACCTTGTACTTATCTTGTGGCGTAATAATCCTACGGATCCGTTGCAAGTGTATAAATTAAATACGGTCACCTTTGGGACGGCATCGGCGCCGTTTCTTAGTGTTAGATGCTTACCACGCGGATGCAACGACTTAGATGTTAAGAGGGCTGTTACATTAGACGTTTATACTGATGATATGGTAACTGGTTCGGATAATAAAAATTATGTATTAAATTTATTTGAAAGGACAGCGACCGTTCGCGCTACTGGTTGCGTTCCACTGCGAAAGTGGGTGATTAATTTTGAGCATGGCCACTTACGATTATTGTTACACGCAAATAAATTAACACAACCAGTACTGATATCTATAATATCACAACTTTTTGATCATTTCGGACTATTGAGCGCCACTATAATTAAAAATAAAATTTTACTACAAAAATTATGGCTGCTAAAACCTGATTGGTATACGAAGTTACCAGACGAGGTAGCTAATGAGTTTCACCAATTTTTGTCTAGCTTAACAGGGTTAAATAATTTACGTATACCGCGACATAAATTCGCTAGGTACTATATGTTTTTGGAACTGCACGTATTTACCGACTCTTGTCAAAGAGCGTACGGTGCTTGTGCTTACACACGCACAGTAACAAAACATAGGATGATGGTTAGGTTACTATACGCGAAAGGAAAAGTAGCTCATTTAAAACCTTTGATCGCGCCTAAACTGGAGCTTTGTGGTTCTTTAACCGGGGCTAGGCTTGGCGTAAAATTAATCGAGTCACTTCGGTGTCGTTTTGATGACGTCACGTTGTAGTCAGACTCGACTATAGCATTAGGGTGGTTACACACAGAAACTTTAACGGTAATAATGGGGAATCTACCAGCTGAGCGTTTATCTCAAGGGTGTCCGTTCGCAATTATCGGCTTTGATTACTCCGGGCCAGTGTTTATACTGAATCGGAAAGGTAAGGGCGCTAGACACATTAAAGCATGCGTTAGCATATTCATTTGTTTCGCTTCTCGAGCTATCCACCTTGAGCTGGTGGGTGATTTATCGACTGATGCGCATTTCTTAGCTTTAAAACGATTTATCTCTCGTCGCGGCAAACCAGCAGAGATTTTCTCTGACAACGGGAAAAACTTTACTGGTCTTATGACAGAATTTTCAAAACTTTTGGCTAATTTCGCAGACGTAGTCAAAGGTTCTGCTATAAATAATAATATTAAATTTAGAGTTATTCCTCCATATAGTCCACACAATGGATATTTATGGAAATCTGGGCTTAAATCGTGCAAATATCGCATTACGCGGGTGGTAAGTAATACCTATTTTACTTTAAGTTTAGCACGGTATTAACACCAAGGATCCTAAACTCCCGTCCCTTACCTCCTATATCTTTAGACTCCAACCATTTCGCCTCACTTACTCCTGCCCATTTTCTGGTTGGCCGTCCGCTGACGTCACCTACTTGCGAGGATTATTAGCAACTACCATCTCATCGACTCACGCGCTATCACGAGTTGAGCAAGCTTGGTAACACTTTTGGACTCGCTGGTCCAAAGACTATGGGTCAGAGCTGCAAGTCTGCACGAAATGGACAAGGGATGCTGACGATATACAAGAAGACGCACTCTTTCTAATAAAGGAGGACAATAATACACCTCTAAAGTGATCGCATCAGCGCTTTCTTCCTATGAAAGTATGGATAGCTTCAATTCTACGGCTACAGGCTACGAGATCCGACGCGCTTTCTCTAAAATCTGCCCTCTGCCTATGACCTGGGAGCCTCATATCTACAAACTATCTTCTTCTTTTGGAACTGGAAGCTTCCAAGGCCGGGGGCATGTTCAAGCAATTCTGCACCTTACGATGAAACGGAACGTCGAACCGCCGTTTTTGAATTTCAAATTCCAATTTTGACAGATGCGCTAACTTTTCGCAATACACTGTTTATACGTCTCACGCTACAATATTGTAAAATCGCAAATTAAAGTTTTATACCACTCAAGTACGCCTTTTACTTGAAGATAATGTAAAATTGAAAATGTATAAAAGATTGACCGCCGAGTTTCTTTCTGGTTCTTCTCGATAAGAGCAACATTCCTAACCAGTTGTAGCTTCACTAATCATATTAATTCTTCATCATCTTCCTGCCCTTATCCCACTTTAAGTGAGGTCGGCACAACATGTTATAAACATGCTGTCACATCATTTGGCTGCGTTTTTACGACCGGCCGCCTGCCTGACACCAACTTACCTCAGTCGTATTTCACGACACCTCGGTAAGAAAGAAGATGGTCTATTCTACTAAACCGAATACCACACGGTTGGTCAACTTACCTTACTCGCCTTTTACGACACCTCGATAAGAAAAATCATATTGATCCTTGACGATTCAGTGCTTGAAAGTGCTTGAAAGAGCTTATATGAATTATGAATAAAGATTATTTTGATTTGATATGAGTTATATCCATTAGCAAAGCCAAGTCGCTTGTGCAAGTTATCGAAAAACTTAATATTCAGCATCCGTTTCTGCTTGTGGGAAAAGTAGACAGGTGTCTATAGTCTGAAGACTTGATTGGCGTTACTTCTATTCGAAAAACAACTTTAATCATCTTAGTATAGAGTTGGTTTTCAATCTTCAGGTACTGTTTCTTTTGGCTGTGGAAATGTTAATGCCAAATGCAAGGAAGTATCAATATAGTCATAAACGGCTATGATACGTCAACTTAACATCAATTTGAACGCTCCGTATATATATGGGGTCCAATTAAGACTTCTTTGACGATCGTTTTTGAAAACGCGCACATATATGGAAAATGTTTATTTTTTTTCAATTTTAAGACAAATTTTACTCATGGACTACAAGTTACTGTGACATTTACAATAAGCAATATTGATTCGGTTATACCTTTTTTTAAACAACAGACAGTGACTGACAACCCGCCGTGTGGTATCCCACTGAGTAGGATAGACCACCCTCATTTCTTTCCGAGGTGTCGTAAAAGGCGACTTAGGTAAGTTGACACACCGTGTGGTATCCGGTTGAGTAGATTAGACCACCCTCATTTCTTACCGAAGTGTCGTAAAAAGCGACTTAGGTAAGTTGACACACCGTGTGGTATCCGGTTGAGTAGATTAGACCACCCTCATTTCTTACCGAGGTGTCGTAAAAGTATCAGCTTACTTTTAATCATATTCATAATCGATCCCTTACACCTGGTCATTTTAGCTTCGTAAATCGTAAATGACACCATAAACTATAGATAAATGTATTTAAATCTACACTAGTATATACAAATAAAAATCATTACATAGACAATAAAGATAAAACAAGTAATAAACGTAACCATTTAATTAATTTAATGATACTAATATAAATTAAATTAGTCATTTCTAATATAAACTATTAAAGCAATATCAATAAGAAACGCTATTTAAACCTTATACGAGCTATAAATTAAATTGTAAAATGACGCTGTGCTATATAGTTAGCGAACGTTTAAAGAATTTGTTATACAACTACTATAAAGGTATCCCTTTAATAGAGGTATAGATTATAAAACACTTTACTGTTGACTTATTTACGTCGTTAAGTTGCCATTTTATTTGTTATTGGTCTATGGTTTAAAACAAATATTGCATTATTATGTAATATAGTTCAATAGCTTTAAAGAAAATTGTAATATGTAATTGTACATTTTTTATTAAAGACCTTAAAGGACTAGACTCCAGGCCGTTAATAAACTAATTTAAATAATTTACAATTTCATCACGGATTATAGCAAAACAATTTTAATATTACTTTTGTAAACTAATTAAAAATATATATATAGTATTATTAACCTTAAAGGAACCGATTACAGGCTGTTAAATAAACTATTGAATTTTTAAATATGTTATAGAATTATTATTTAATTTCATTTTGTCATGTGTTTGCCATTTTACGTGACACTGGAAGAGTGATTTGCGCTTATTTGCGCTGTACAGACCATAAAGCAAGATAATAATAATGGAATTATTATGTATAAATAATAATTGCGTTCTAGGGATTCAAATGCGATGAAAGATTAAGTAAAAAACAAGGTGGTAACCATAAAGTAAAAAAATAATCTAGTCGTAGACAAAATCGTCTTTTAGCGTAGAGTTGTTATACTAGTAGGTAGCCAAGTAGTAGGAAGCCAATCTAAAATGTTACCATCGAAAAAAAATAAAAGAAATGGGGCTACTTATCTCTCTCTTTTCATATGTTATTAGAAAAAGATAAGTATATGAGTTGCATCTTCCCTCTCATTATTTATTGCAACACTCTCACTATGGCTTCCCTACTTTCAATGTATAATAAATAACTCTATGCCTTTTCTTCGTTTATGCTAATGCTGGTAATAAACCATAGTAGATTAAAGTTTTATCATTTATTACCAGCTTAGCTGAAATTTCTTTAAAAATGGTACATACCCCATCCTCATACGAATGTCATAAACTTTCGAATTTAGAAATCGTGTGGTGAGCATTGACAGTCTAACACACAGAGCCAAGTTACCGTGCCAATAACAAAGAGTAGGATTTTTAAAGATTCGTATCGTATCGTATCACCTCCCATCATCCAGAAAAATAACCCAGAGAACTTTAATCAATAGGAATATAATATCTGTGGATTTAATTCCAAAATTTTCTTTATTTAAATAATATATTTATATAAATGGCCGAATCCGGCAAGCGGCGGAAGTATGCATCTCTCATCGAGAGTTAGGTATATATTTGTGACGTTTGCAGTTGAGACCCTAGGGCCATGGAGTCAAAGTGCAATTTTTTTTATCCGTTTTAACACCTCGGTTCATTGTCACTTCAGGTGACAAGAGGGCTGGCTCATTTTTCGCACAAAGAATCAGCTTAGCGACTCAGCGAGGAAACGCTGCCAGCATTCTTGGGACCATTCCACGTGGGCATGATTTGTATAGTCCTAGCGTGTAAGTAATTTAAGATAGATATAACTTGTACATTTTTGCTGAAAAAAAATAGAAATAAAAAATACTACATATAAAATATAATTTATTTAATTAATAACTAATAAGCATTTTGAATAGCCGAATATCTGACAAATTATAATTAAGCTACCTCTGATTTTGTATTGAGAGATACCAACAAAAAACTTCGCGGTATCTCTGCTCAAAAAATAAATTACACGCTTGCAATAATTTTATCTCAAATCCAAGCTTTCTTATCATTTAAATAATAAACTTCGTTGATAAAACTACTATAAAAAAATTGTGCTATCAAATATAGATAGTGACTATCGTAAATTACATATTGATAAGAATATTGCAAAAAATTCGGAGCACAGACGAAACATAAGATATAGTTTAGTTAGATACACCTTAAATCTCTCGGATCGCGAATCATAAAACTGAAGTCCTTAAGCAAACAGACTTATACTACCTCCATCAATATTATTCTAGGTTGATAAATTACGTATAATAAATACAACGACGTAAGAACAGACTGTTATAGTCTTTTCTATTACAGTTTGTTATAGTTAGACGGTTTTATCGATGATGGAGGAAGTGGTTAATTTCCAAAAGAAACAAAGTGTTCGTTTAATTCTATAGTTTCTTAAATTCAAATTCAAATTCTAAATATTATTTATTCAAAAAAACTTGTAAACAAGAGCTTTTGAATCGTCAACTTTACTGCTGATTCGGAAAGCTGTTCCTACCGAGAAGAGCCAGCAAGAAATTCGGCGGTTGCTCTTTTCAATATATAATTCTTATAAGTAGTTACATGTAGTACTGTTTTGTCTCAGAATAGCTATATCCACGCATTCTTATCATCTAATTAATCCTCAACAGTAAAGGATTTTTGTATCAGTCTCCCCTTAAAGGTGTTTTTAAACTGCTGTAATGGCAAAACTAAAATTGATTGCTGAATCCTACTATTATAAATGCAAAAGTTTGTGAGTATGAATGTATGTTTGTTACTCTTTCACGGCGAATCCGTAAATATCGATGAATTTCATCGATATTGGTTTAACGGATAAGGTAGAGTAAGGAATAATTATGCCAAATTTGGCATAATTATTCCTATCCATAATTATTCCGGCATAACATGTAGGTTATACAAATCCTGTTAATTCTACAGGAATAGGGTACTAAAAAGCGCTATCTATTATTTATCACGCTTCAACAGTTCACGCGAGCAAAGTCGCGGGTAAAAGCTCGTTTTATTATAAATACTTACAAAATGATATTTGTCTACGCTCGCATAATGGACTAAGGGCCTGTTTCACAAGTTACCAATAAACTGTCAGTTAGCCTATTCGGAACATATCTGACACATATCTCGGAATTTGGCGTTTCTCAGGTTTCTGATAAGCTTATTCAACATTTATAATCCCTAATAAGTTAACAGGTAGATCATGTGGCTGTTATTTTGTTTATCTGCTGGATAGCAAATACCTATTTTAAAATGGCCGCGATTTTATTTTTTTTCAAGTTTTTCACTTTTTAGAGACATTTATTTGCTACTTAGTTTATTTGTCGGTTACGCCGTGTGGTATCCGGCTAAATAGAATAGTACCACCCTCATTTCTTACCGAGGTGTCGTAAAAGGCGACTAAGGTAAGTCGACCCGCCGTGTGGTATCCGACTGAGTAGAATAGATTAACCTCATTTCTTACCGAGGTGTCGTAAAATGCGACTAATGTAAGTTGATCCACCGTGTGGTATCCGGTTGAGTAAAATAGACCACCTCTTTCTTACCGAGGAGTCGTAAAATACGACTAAAGTAAGTTGACGTCAGGCAGGCGGCCGGTCGTAAAATACGTAGCCAAACCATATGACAACATGTTTGTAATATGTTGTGCCGACTCCACTTAGAGTAGGATAAGGGCTGGAAGATGATGATGAGAGTCTCTTTTTAGAGACATTTATCTGTTACTTAGTTTATTTGTCGGTTAACTATCCGACACTTTATTATTAGTCACTTGTGAAACAGGCCCTAAATGTTTTTCGATATTTTATGAAGGCATTTGATATTGATAAAAACGTATATTGGCACGACACGTGTACGGAGGCCGTGGGAACTCGCCTCCCTCAGGATATCTTCCTTGAGGGATATTGTTTCTTGAGCACATGCCTGAGTGCCGTTAGTTTAGTGTGGATATAATATTATCTTACTAGAAATTATAAAACACATTTTATATATAAAATAATGTATTGCGCATAACTTAGTACCTATATTTCTTATTGAGCTTCACTACAAATTATAAAACAAAGTCCATATTTCCGTATGTACGCATAAAACTTTAAAACTACGCAACCGATTTTGATGCGGTTTTTTTTAATAGATAGAGTGATTCAAAAGGAAGGTTTGTACGTATAATAACATTCAATACGGAGTAGAGAAATACTGTAATTTTTGAGGTTTCTGTAAATAATTACATTTTTGTCCGCTTACATTGCAAACGCAGGCTAAACCCTACGAGATTTATCAAAATGATGTAGTAAGTATTTGTACGCCTTGAAAAGATCTACAGAAAAGTCCGCGGTGGTATATGTCTATCTCTTATGGATAACCCACAAAAGCATTTTTTGTCATATACTTTTTACGAAAAATAATGCCTTATGTTCAAAGCAATTTTTATACAATACAACATTAATCCTTATGCAATTAAGTACCTTAAATAAATTGTTGATTTAATATAGGTCAATATGGCCGTTTACAGTATGTAATTTAAGTGAACATTTTCCGAGATATTACAGATTTAAAATGCCGTGAGGACGCCGCGCTTCACCCTATAGCACTTCGAATCTTTTAAGAGTTTGTTTAAAGACATTCTGTAATTAATTGTAAAAATAAAATACATAGGTAAAATGTAAAAGTAAATAAGTAAAAATGTACTATATGAGTTTAGATATTCCAAAGATAGCAGGAAATCGTCTTGGTATAGGGAGAGGAAATTGTTTTTCTCCAAATTTAACGCTTGCGGGCCACGGGCAGTAATGAATAAATCACAACTACTGGATCGATTTTAATCATTTTTTTACACTGAGTGACATGGGATATATATTTTATACCCGTGCGAAGCATGGGCAGGCCGCTAGTTAATGTATAAAGTCCATAGATAATAATTGTAATCAAATCATACTAATATTATAAATGCGAAACTTTGTGAGTATGGATGTATGTTTGTTAGTCCTTTACGGCAAATCTAAAAGCTAGTATTTTATGTTTAAAAATTTTTTTCGAATCTATGCAGGCTATTTAAAATGTGTTTTTTTAAGTCTTACAAATATTTTTAATCTTTAACAAATAAACTGACATTGACGAATGATAGAGGAGAATGGAAAAAGAAGACATATTGTGCCGACCCCACTTAGAGTGGGATAAGGGTAGGAGAACGATGGAAATAAACTGACATGTATGAAAAGTCCATGTACAGCCCATGACAGAAGAGAAATCATCCTCCTGCCCTTATTCCACTCTAAGTGGGATCGGCGCAACGTGTTATAAACGTGTTGTCACATGATTTGACTACTGACTTTACCGCCGCCTGCCTGACATCAACTTACCTTAGTAGTTTTTACGACACCTCGGTAAGAAAGATGGTGGTGTATTCCACTCAACCAAATACCACACGGTGGGCCAACTTACCTTAGTCGTCTTTTACGATACCTCGGTAAGAAATGAGGGTGGTCTATTCTACTCAACCGGATACCACACTGCTTCCATGCTAGAATAGACACAAGTCTATTAGGTTGTTTGTATGATAGATAATTAATACAGATTTATTACTGTCAATTTTCATTATAATTATAGACAAAATATAGTATAATTAATGTTAAGATTCCGGCTATACTCACGTCTTATTTATTATTTAGCTAGCCCTGCGAGCTGCTACACGCAGTTCCCGCCGCGATAACGCCGCGTAAAGAGCTCATGAATAAGAGCCCCGTATGGGCTTGAAACTAGTCGGGCTCATCCGATAAAATAACACGTGAGTATAGCCGGAATCTTAACATTAATTATGAATACCACTCACGATAGTTTAAATTCAAAATATAGTATTTCGTCACCGATGTTTTCCGATATTAATTACATGGGCGCTTACAAAACATGAATTATACGCCGAACTTAACCTAGCGCCGGTTAATTATTGTAATTTATCTTATACTGTCCATTTGGTATTTAAATTAATGCTAGAAACGAGTTTTTATTAATAAAGTACATATATCGTTTAGCCCTTGTACTAACGAATGATTCAAATATCCAAAGCCGGTTTTAAACGTTCTGTCACAGAGCATCATAGATAATTAGTTTATTTGGACAATCCTGTCAATTGATTATATAAAAAACAAGCAAAATATACAACCTTGTCAACAGTCTCTGGCTTATTTAATTATCGTTGATAATTTAAATCGTCTAATCTAGCCGTGTGGTATCCAGCTGAAAACATTAGACCTCCCTCATTTCTTACCGAGGTGTCGTAAGAGGCGTCAAAGGTAAGTTGACCCACCGCGTGGTATCCGGCTGAGTAGAATAGACCACCCTCATTTCTTACCGAGATGTCGTAAGAGGCGACTAAGGTAAGTTGACCCATCGTGTAGTATCCGGTTCAGTAGAATAGAATACCCTTAATTTTTTAACGAAATATCGTAAGAGGCGACTAAGGTTAGTTGACTCACCGCGTGGTATCCGGTTGAGTAGAATAGATCACTCTCATTTGATACCGAAATATTGTAAGAGGCGACTAAGGTAAGTTAACCCACCGTGTGGTATCCGGTTGACTAGAATAGACCTTCTTCTTTCTTACTGAGGTGTCGTAAAATACGACTAAGTAAGTTGAAGACAGGCAGGTTGGTCGTAAAATACGAAGCCAAATCATGTGATAACATGTTGACCCGACCCCACTTAGAGTGGGATAAGGGCAGGAGAATGATGAATTTAAATCGTCTAACACAAACGATAAACAAAATACAAATTGTAAAAAATATGCAATATAGATATAAGTAATGTAACTATTTAATTTAAAATTATTTTTTGTTAATTAAATAAATGAATAATCAATCTTAGCCAACTTAAACGCTTAAGGCACGAACGAAGTTTTGTAGGTACGAATTTAAAAAGATCAGATTTTAGATCTATAATTATTAAAAAAAAAAAAAAATATCCTTATCCACAAGTTTCTTACTATGATCGCCTTTCATTGAATACACGTCCCGCATCAAGTTTTGCCATCTGCCTCGTTGAATCACGACGCGTCGATTTAGGCCGTAAAACATCTATTGACCTAACTTTGGATTAATAAATAGACACGGCAAAAGCATGCTATAATATATGCAATAATCATCATCCTCCTGCCCTTATCCCACTCTAAGTGGGGTCGGCACAACATGTTATAAAAACGCTGTTACATGATTTGGCTGCGTTTTTACGACCGGCCGCCTGCCTGACGTCAACTCACCTCTGTCGTATTTTACGACACCTCGGTAAGAATGAGGGTGGTCTATTCTACTAAACCGGATACCACACGGTGGGTCAACTTACCTTAGTCGCCTTTTACGACACCTCGGTAAGAAATGAGGTTGGTCAATTCTACTCAGCCGGATACCAAACGGCGGGTCGACTTACCTTAGTCGCCTTTTACGACACCTCGGTAAGAAAAGGGGGTGGTCTATTCTACTCAGCCGGATACCAAACGGCGGGTCGACTTACCTTAGTCGCCTTTTACGACACCTCGGTAAGAAAAGGGGGTGGTACTATTCTATTCAGCCGGATACCACACGGCGTATAATATATGCAATAATGTTTTTCTTTAATCGCTAAATATATTGTTAGGTATACCATCTTTTCTATTATCTTATTTTTATTGTTATCCATTTATTTCTCATTTATTTAGGCACGTCGCTACAGTATTGATTTTCATTTCTTAATTATGTACGCCTGTTATTTCTTCTTCTGTTTGTTTGCTTGCTGCTATTTAGATTTTCCGTTTGACCCTAAGGTTGACTGGTAGAGAACGCTTAAGTTAGTGTTAAGTCCGCCTTTTGTACTTTTATTTCTTAATATTCAATAAAGATTTAAAAAAAAAATGCTAATAATTTTAATAGAGGAACATGATGTTTGTAATAAATAACTTTTTTACGATGTGTAACTTTATTACAAGTTATTAATTATTCTCCCGGATACTTATTTTATCACGCAGAGATTTATACCTGTCTTTGCTCACACGATTATTTGCCTATGTAAAAGTAAAATTTGCAAAGCTTTTTCCTGTTCCCGAACGAAAACGCAATTCTATGTTACACAGGTATACAAAGTTGAATTGTACCAATTTTATCAATTTCGTTGCAAAAGTAATGAGAATATTATGTACCTCCGCAAAGTAACGCCTAATTCTATAAATAATTTTGTTGCAAAGGATTACCTTAAAAACATAACAGACAGACAGACAGATTCCCCTATAAATAATCTTAGTTTGGATCGTTAAAGCAATTTGTTAATCGTGAGTCTCAACACTGTAACGGAAACAATATATTAAAAGTAAAAAAAAGAAACAACAAAATATGATCAATATAATTAATTATAATAGTATTGAAATTTATTTAAATTGCTTTAAACGGTATCTATCTATTAATCAATTTATTTGTCAATGTTCAGCATAATTAATGTGAGTACAACTTAATAATCAAATATTTCCTTAAGTTATTAATATTCTTATGGAAATACATATTCTAATCACGTTAATTGTAGACAGGCCTATGATATATTATTAAGGAACTAAACAATTAATCGAAATTATACACCTGAAGTAATAAAAAAATGTTATTTAATTTAATGAATTACGTCGTCTATACGAAAAGGTGTACTTAATATAAATTGTAATAAATAAATTAGGTACAATTAAATATTATAAGTACATAAGAAGACTATAAAACCAACAAATTACAGTCTACTCCATAATAGAACGAATATTTTTATACTTTTACCATCATTTAATTTTGAATTATAAATTAATATTAAAACCATTTGTAATATGCATATTTTTTTAATTCACTTATTTTTTATGAAGCACGTAAAATATTTTTATGTAGTCCAAATGGTTTGAATTAAAAAAAGATAATAGGTACATAAAGAAACTTTTACAATGCCTTCCGACAAACGCGGCTTTACCTATATTGAATATTGAAGGAATTTCTGACGTTTTTTACGCAATAAGAAGCAATTTTTGTACCAATACGTTTAATGTTATCCGTATCAACAAATCCTTAAACCTTCACAACTAACATTGACCAACCACGTGTCCTTTATAAAGAGCTATTATTAACGTCAAGACGAGATGGTAGCCGGCGTGCGCGTTCATAATTGTATTAATCATTCAACGCGACCGGCAGACGTCGATTTTCTTCAACAGAGTGCTCTTGTTTGTTTTTTTCGTAAGGAAGTCAGAAGGTGAACCGTGGGAACGCCGGGCGGGTGCACTTCCCAAAACATCGACGCACGGCAGCGAGTCCGACGTGCGCCGGCCAGAGCGAGAGAGAGTATCCATTCGCTCACGTGTCAAACAAGGACAGGGGACATGACGTGTGCGCGCCAAGCGACAGCTTACAATCGCGTGATCATCTACAAGAAATAATAAAACGGCAATAAAAGAAACACGAGAGAACGTAACCGTGGCGTGCGCGAGCGAGACGGAAATTAGTGGCCGACGACTGCGCGCGCCACTCGACTTTACCGACGAATTTCAAAGATCAATGATCTGATCGATAAGAGCGAGACACACGACCGCGAAAGCGACGAACATACAATCTCCTAAAGGAGTGAGCGAGCTAGATAGAAATTTGGCTCGTGGCAGCTACCTTCGACGCCACAACAAAAGAGGGCGCTGTGTTCATTTCAGTGGCTGTTTGAAAAGCTTCAGCCCATTGTATGGACCCAAGTTTAATAACAATGCATGTTGAATAGCATTAATGTGAATTTGCAAACATTTACGGGTTTTCTAAATATTATGGAAACGATGAGAATGTTGATGTAATTGATGTTACTGCTCTGATATTTAATACTTTCTAAGATTTAATGATTTCTTCGACGTTAAAAATACGAATCAAAACATTTTATTTATAAATTTTATTCTTAGTATACATATTCAATTTAATTTGTTTAATATGCAGTTTTGCAATAATTATAAATATCTTAATCGTCTTCTCGCTAAAAGTAAAAAATATAGCGCCAACGGTCGATTCCAGAAACATTTTTAGTTCGTGTTCGTGTCACTAGATGGCTTTAGAAGGGGAGTATAGCTTTGGAGTGCCTGATCTTATATCCACACTTATATTAGATACAATAAATGTGAAAATCAGTCTGTTTGTCTGTCTTTTATTCGGTCTATCTTTATGTTGTTGTTCTTTTCAGCGAATTAGCCGTAGAGTTCCATCAGTAGAGTTGACGATTCAAAAGCACTTGTTTACAATTTTATTTGAATAAAGAATAATTTGAATTTGAATATGATGGCAATCGGTTAAAAAACTTTCCGTAATTAATACTAGCTGATAATCTTGGTGATTAGTGTATCACAGGAAACTGGCTTCAAGATTGTATCTTGATATGTCGATACATCGATCATATATTTGTAAATTGTTTATGTTGTATCTACTGTGAGATAAATGTAATCTTGTTTATGTTTGTTTAGATTTTTATAATTGATCATAGACAAAGATGTATGATTACATTGAGTAATTAATTATAGTCTGTGGTAACTTAACTAATCTTATGGGGCTACCATGACAGCTTCGTAGAGAGAATTTGCGGCTCCTGCTTTCCACCTTGCAAAAGTACGTATTACGTTTGTGGGTATGGGTATAAGATTCTATAATAAAATTCCGCAATCAATTTTGGCTTTGCCATTGCAGCAGTTTAAAATCTATTAAAAAGAGGCTGATAAAGAAAGCATTCTATACTGTTGAGGATTACTTAGATGATAAGGATGCATGTATAGGTATAGCTATTCTTCGACCCTGTACAAGACAGTAATTACTGAATGTAACTTGTAAGAAGAATAACATTTGAAAAGAGCAACGGTCGAGTTTCTTGCTGGCTCTTCTCGGTAGGAACAGTTTTCCGAACCAGCAGTATAGTTGACGATTCAAAAGCGCTTGTTTACAAGTTTACTTGAATAAAGAATAATTTGAATTTGATGATCAAAATGTGCCTAAAGAATGAATTATTTATATTGGGTATTGTTAACTTATTATATCTAAATATAACTATTTAACGTATTACACTATTATTATTTTTCAAAGAGACTATCCAGTGATTTGAATTGTCAAATATTTTTGAATAAAAATTTGTATAATTAGGCGTTACTTTCAGGAGATCCATAATGCAAAAGTAATAAAAATATTAATTTGATATAAGCCGCGATAACATTTTCCATGCTCGTTTTATTGCGGATTATAGCAAAATAATATTTTCATTATTTTTGTATTTTTTGAAGAAGCTATCACTGATTCGGAATTCGGTCCTACCGAGAAGAACCTAATCTATTATTATAAACCCTTTGACTGTCAAGATGAGGGGGGTGAACGAATTTTTGACATTAATTTTTATAATTAGAGATTTTTTTTATTTAGAGAATTTTTCGTCGTCCAGTAGACACAGTTGACGTAATTTTATTTTGACTCTATAATTCAATGATAGAATCAATTCATGATATTTTAATTAATATAAATGTTAATTTAAGTTTAAATGGCAGATAAATATGATAAAAATGAACGCTAGAATGAACGAAATTAAAAGGAACGCTTCAGGAATCGCAAGAGAAACATCATGAGATCTTGGTATTTACTATATAATATTATACCTATGATTTGTATACCATTTTCTTTGTTATAAAATTCCTCATTAAATAAAATAAATCTTTTTATAATTATAACTTACACTTTTTGTTGGTGACGAAAATATTTTGATTAGGTATTCAAAATTGAATTTGTAAAAGGTGCTCACTAGACGTTTGAGGGGTTAAATCAGTGTTTCCCGACCTTTTTTGGTCCATGCCCCACGTTAAAAATTATTTTTCCCCCCTTAAGTAACATACAAAAATTTTAATATTAAAAATTGAATTTGGTTTTAGGAAGAAAAATTGCTTTTTTTTGTTTAATTTGGCACTGAAATCTAGCATTGCACTTAAATGGCCCAGAGCGAAAGGCTAAAGGCTAAAGGGAAACACTTGTCGAGTTGCCCCCCCTTAACCATCAAATTGCCCCCCTGTGGGTCGTGGGCCCCACGTTGGGAAACACTGGGTTAAATTATGACATATTTCACTCTTCTCTGTACCCTACAACATTCGTTAGAAAGAAGTTAAACGAAAACTGTTAAGCAGATTACAATTTTGTGATCATTTCTAAATGTCATTATTGTTGGCATTTTTTAAGAGATCCTTGCCTACATGTGTTTGTCACATTAAAAAAGGTATATTTTGAATCTGGAATGCATTCCAATCTATTTAAATCTGAAAATAGTCTGGTAGGCGTGCGCATCGATGCGTTCCTATTGGCCATGCAGGCGCCAATCACGGCGGGAGGCCGACCTAGGCGTGATGGATTTTCGCGCTACTCCGTTTGGAAAAGCGTTTAATTGCTAACAAAAAGGAATTAATACTTAAAAATTTGCTTAGTAATACTTAAACATTGCTTAGTAAAACTTAAACTTTGCTTAGTAATACTTAAACATTGCTTAGTAAAACTTAAACTTTGCTTAGTAATACTTAAACATTGCTTAGTAATACTTAAACTTTGCTTAGTAATACTTAAACATTGCTTAGTAATACTTAAACATTGCTTAGTAATACTTAAACATTGCTTAGTAATACTTAAACATTGCTTAGTAATACTTAAACATTGCTTAGTAATACTTAAACATTGCTTAGTAATACTTAAACATTGCTTAGTAATACTTAAACATTGCTTAGTAATACTCAAACTTTGCTTAGTAATACTTAAACATTGCTTAGTAATACTTAAACATTGCTTAGTAATACTTAAACATTGCTTAGTAATACTTAAACATTGCTTAGTAATACTTAAACATTGCTTAGTAATACTTAAACATTGCTTAGTAATACTCAAACTTTGCTTAGTAATACTTAAACTTTGCTTAGTAATACGAAGCAACTTACTGTGTACAATGTGATCTTATGGCAACAAAAAATGTAATTAAAAATATCAACTGCATGAGAGAATATTTAACCCGTGTGGCATCCAGCTGAATAGACCTAGCACCCTAATTTCTTACCGAGGTGTCGTCAAAGGCGACTAGGATAAGTCGACCCGCCGTTTGGTATCCGGCTGAGTAGAATAGACCACCCTCAATTCTTAACGAGGTGTCGTAAAAGGCGACTAAGGTAAGTTGACCGGCCTTCTGGTATCCGGTTGAGTAGAATAGACCACCCTCTTTCTGACCGAGGTGTCGTAAAATACGACTATAGTAAGTTGATGTCGGTCGTAAAATCATGTGACAACATGATAATAACATGTTGTGCCGACCCCACTTAGAGTGGGATAAGGGCAGGAAGATATAAGCTCTTTCAAGCACTTCTGAATCGTTAAGGATCAATAAGATTAATGAAGTTACAACTGGTTCGGAATTTTGCACTAACCATGAAGAATTAACAAAAACTCGGCGGTCAATCATTTAAACATTTTAAATTTTAAATTATTCAACCGCAGTCTTGTATGAAGGTGAAAAGAATTTTAAATCCTGACATTTTTTCATCTAAATAATCTTCAAATACAAAACTTTATTCAAGTAAACTTGTAAACAAGTGCTTTTGAATCGTCAACTCTACTGCTGGTTCGGAAAGCTGTTCCTAGTTCCTACCGAGAAGAGCCAGCAAGAAATTCGGCGATTGTTTTTTTTAAATATAAATTTTATTACTAGTTACATGTAGTCATTACTATCTTTTACAGGGTTGAGGAGAAGCTATATCCACGCATTTTAATCATCTAAATAATTCTCAATAGCTTTCTGTATCAGCCTCTTTTTAACAGTATTTTGAAGTCTTCAATTTTGTAAGACGTTTAAATTTTACATTACGTTACGTTTTACATATAAGCATACGTATATTACTTACTCTACTAGTGTAGTATGTAATATCTGTATAAGTCTAATACATAATAATATTGTCGAATAAAATTACACTTCTGTTTTACTCAAATGTGCTTTAAAAGGAATATAAAAGACAACTTATAAATGTTAATAAGTACAAAATACAATAGCCTTGACCGAATTTCGTTTGAATTATGACCTGGTATAGTGGCCCTTACACGCGCTGCATACAAATGCAAAACCCATGCTTGAACAATGGGCGTTACATGTAATACTATTTTAACTGTACGACACCGACACGATATTTACTTCTTATTGAATGACGTATTTATGTTTTAGCATCTTTCTCTGAAAAACAGATGAAAGAATAAAGTAGTTATAGTAGTAGAATTGGCTGATATTTTATTTATTAACAAAAGTATCATTAATATATGTCTTTCATAAAAACTTAATTTAACTTTAGTTTTTGTAGCTCATAAAAAAATTACATGAATACTAATATAACATGTATTTTTTTTCTTTTCTTACAATATGTAGGTATATGCAATAAAGAAATAAATATTATAACCGAACGGGTTCTTTTCTTTATTCGCATCCGAATGGAGAAACGGATCGATGTGATTTTTAGCACGGATTTAGTTTAATGGGGAGAAGTTGCTTTTTAACTCAGCATCATTAGATCCAACCAAAGGAAGCCCTCAAATGTTAGAACTTTAAGAATATATAAAAAGTTTAAATTAAGGCTAAGAAATATACGTAAAACATATTAATCAATTGAGGATTATTTAAACGATAAAAATGCTTTGATTTGCAAATCCTTTAGGCTTCAAACGAGACTGCGTTTTAATAATGTAAATTTAAAATATTTAAAAGATAGTACGCAGAGTTTCTTGTTAGTTGTTCTCGGTAAGAGTAAGATTCCGGACTTGTTGTAGCTTCATTAAATCTAATTGACCCTACGTACGTAATCACTAGTACAAATGTATAGGTATATAGATCTTCGGTTATAATAACGCCAGTACGTAAAGATATCTTTATGAAAAATTTATATTTTTTTTTGTTTGTCGTTGAATGTAAAAGAATTATGCAACAATGAAACACCCGTAATATTTTTTGTCCGCCAAATAGTTTTAGCCCCATACTGCTTTGTGCATTTTGCCACAACCTTTTATATTCAAATGGACATATCTATGAACTAATCAAAAACTTTTTAGAAAGTATAATTAAACCTACTCCTGTTTTGGTCATTAGTGTTTTCTTGGGATTTCTATTGGGACGTTCTAAATATTTGTACTCAATAATAGCTTGTAGCTTTTAGAGCTCGGATCCATAAAAGAAATATTTAAGTAAATTTGGTAAAATATATTTCTAACCATACAAAATTATTAAAAAAAAAAATATACTATTAAATTGGTATTAAATTCACTCACGAAAACGAAACTCACTCTAGAAAAATAGCTAGTAATTTTTAAATGTGAATTTAAATTTGAAAATCTATTTTTACATCGCAATAATTAATAACAGTCTTCCTCTCTTGCTTTATCTGGGTAAAAAATTTCATTTTGTTTATAATTTTTATCAAAATTTAAAAAATTCCAATCGATGCATAAATAAAACGCACTGTCATAAAGCGCGCCACGAAATGAGCTACGAGCTGTATTAAGCAAAATTTTAAATTGGAAGGAAAGTGGTTACTTAAAATGCAGGCGTCGAAAAAACGGCAAAAAAAGTTGCAAACCCGATATATACCGTGGGAGACTTGGGCAGGTGTGCGCAGCGGGAAACAGTGTGCCGTGACACGGTATCGTATAGTTTTTGCGGCCATATTGATTTTTAATTAGCGCTAAACATGTTTTAATTTTAAAAAATCGCGAGCAAAGGCGACCAATCATGCAATTAGAGTTACTGACCGGAACTGTTTGCATGCAAATTGACATGTTATTGCTTTTATACTGACTTTTGACTGGCACGTTGGTGCAGTGGGTTGTGATCCTACCTTCAGCTCCGCGGGTCGCGGGTTCGATTCCTGCTGAGGGCCAACAAATTCTATAAATGAATTTGTTGGTTTTTGAGTCTGGGTGTATATTTGTATTTAAGTATGTATTTCAAAATATATAAATACTAGCGGCCTGCCCCTGCTTCGCACGGGTATAAAATATATATCCCATGTCATTTAGTGTAAAAAAATGATTAAAACTGATCTAGTAGTTTTATTATTATTATAATATTATTGTATTTTAGTAGCCACGGGCAGTAATGAATAAATCAAAAGATTTATTCATTACTGCCCGTGGCCCGCAAGCGTTAAAATGTAATTATTTACAGAAACCTCAAAAATTACAGTATTTCTCTACTCTGTATTGAATTTTATTATACGTACAAACCTTCCTCTAGAATCACTCTATCTATTAAAAAAACCGCATCAAATCTGTTGTGTAGTTTTAAAGATTGAAGCATACATAGGGATATACGGACATAGGGACAGACAGAGAATGCGACTTTGTTTTATACTATGCAGTGATATTATTTATTTTTACAATTGATTAGACAATGTCTTTACATACAACATACATAGCTTTCTTATCATTAGACAATATAAACTTGAACGAAGGACATTTAGTTGCGCCTCCGGTCGCTGCTAAATTCGAAGTGCTTATAGGTCGAAGCGCGGCCTCCTCGCGGGATTTTAAATCTGTAAGATCTCCGAAAATGTTCACTTAAATTACATGCTGTAAACGGCAATATTGATCTATATTAAATCAACAATTTATTTAAGGTACTCAATTGGATAAGGATTAATGCTGTATTGTATAAAAATTGCTTTGAACATAAGGCATCATTTTTCGTAAAAAGTAAATGAAAAAACTGCTATTGTGGGTTATCCATAAGAGATAGACATATACCATCGCGGACTTTTCTGTAGACCTTTTTAAGATGTACAAATACTTAGTACATCATTTTGATAAATCTCGTAGGGTTTAGCCTGCGTTTGCAATGTAAGCGGAAAAAATGTAATTATTTACAGAAACCTCAAAAATTACAGTATTTCTCTACTTCGTATTGAATGTTATTATACGTACAAACCTTCCTTTTGAATCACTCTATCTATTAAAAAAAACCGCATCAAAATCGGTTGCGTAGTTTTAAAGTTTTATGCGTACATACGGAAATATGGACTTTGTTTTATAATATGTAGTGATATATCTACCAGTTGTTGGTCTACCATAACACAAGTATTAAGTTACTGAGGACTGACGACTGTGTGTGTAAGTGTCCCATATATTTACCTATTTATTTATTTTATAAAGATTGAGTACTACGGGCCTAATGAGAAGGCTTAGGGTAGTGGCTGATAAAACGAGCTATGGTTCAAGTATTGAAGTCCGCCGTGTGGTATTCGGCTGAGTAGAATAGACCGCCCTCATTTCTTACCGAGGTGTTGTAAAAGGCGACTAAGGTAAGCTTATCCGCCGTGTGGTATCCGGTTGAGTAAAATAGACCAACCTCTTTTAATCGAGGTGTCGTAAAAGGCGACTAAAGCAAGTTGACCCGCCGTGTGGTATCCGGCTTAGTAGAACATACCACCCTCATTTCTTACCGTGTGTGTAGTAATATTCTACCTTCACTTACATACATTGCATGTTGATTAAATGACTTGAGAATAAGACTATATTTATTGACTACATAAATTATAATTTATTTTGTACATTCTAACATGCTATTACTATAAAAATTATACGTGGAATGGTTCACAGAATGCTTTCAGCGTTTCCGCGTTGAATCGGTAATAAATCAACGTTTTCCGGTGTAAGGTCGCCACTTACCCCATAGGACCCCAACGCCCAATACTTCTCCGAATTACATACCCCATCAATCATCGCAACATACTAAACATACTTGTCGTAAAACGTACCTCTTGCATATCTCTTACTAGCAATCGCCAGCGGCTCCGCCCGCGTGCAAAGATTAGAACCGTAATATAGTTTTTTGATAATCATAAAAATGGTTAAAGTGGGTTAACCTTAAAAGCTAGACATATGCTGTTGCGGACTTTTATTTAGTACTTTTAGAGTGGAACAATTTTGTAATAGATGATTTTTGAATAACTATCACCGTTTACACAGCGCATGCGAGGAAAGCTTTAAATTTTGCCTCGTAATATTTTTTATTGATGCTCCTCTCCTATTCATATTAGCGTGATGTTATACAGCCTATAGCCTTTCTAGATAAATGGACTATCTTACACTGAAAGAATTTTTCAAATCGGTTAAGTAGTTCCTGAGATTGTCGCGTTCAAAAAATTAAATAAACAAACAAACGAACTCTTCAGCTTTATATATTAGTATAGATTTTCTGCGTACATGTTTAAACATGTCATTAAACAAAGGCATAAAACGTCCAAGGTTGTATTTATAGTCGTGTTTTGTTTTGCGATACAGCCACCGGTACTTGCAACGGTACTCGCCATACAATTTATTCACAGCTTATTTGGCCTATAATATTGTAAACAACCGACTAGCAATACCTGTTTGAGCCAGTATCAGTATGTTTTATTTTTCTATCAACTCTTTTACTATTTCTGCCACGCTCTGCGTAAATTTTTGCTCTTTTTTATATAACGGAATATAATAGATGCGAAAATAAGGTTGATTACATAGCGTAGACTTTTTCTGATCTTCCAAATGGTAAACGAAATGAGTCGAGTTGAATTACTTAATTACTTTGCGTGGAGGACTCTATTTTTTTTTAAAGTTTACTAGCAATTTTAGGTAATAAATTACTAGTAAACTTGTTAACCCCTCCAGCTAAGCTAAATGCTTGTGTTAGAAGTGGGTTCAAGTCGTTCAGTATAATGGCCGGGTTTGAACCCACGACCTCTCGATTGCAAGTCCATTACTCTAAACACTCCGCTACCACCGCTTTTAATTTGTGTGAAGATCACGTGTTCAAACCCCGGGCAGGAACTAATGAGTTTTTCCATTAAAACTTATGTGTCTAATTGGTAATTGCAATTAATCACACGCTTTTCGGTGAAGGAAAACATCGTGAGGAAACCTGCATATCTCTAGAGTATTCTAGGGATATGTGTTACCTACCAATCCGCATTGGAACAGCGTGGTACGTCTTAGATCCAATCCTTCTCTTCAAAAAACGGAGAGAGCCTATACCCAGCAATGGGATAGTAACAGTCCGTTACTTACTTTACTACTTAACTAATAAATAATAATTAACGTTTGTACTATGGTGTCAAGCCAAGAATCCAGATCCTATCGCCACTTCGCATTACCCGTCAATGAAACGTCAATCAATGGTCATTACAAATTTGAATCGAATATACGTCAACTAACTACTGTACGCGCGCAATTTATTCGTTTGTAAAATCGTAAAAATTCGCAAATACACGTATACGCAAACCAGCGACCTGAGTTTTAATCGTGGACAATCATCAACATATAGAATTCAGCAAAGCAACGCCTGCTTCTATAAGTTATTGATCGTTTACGCTTCAATTTAACTTACCTGTGATATATATTCCAAAATGCAATTTAATTGGTTTCCCCATGCCCGATGCGATTTTCTAATAATCTCATTTTACTTTGACGGTGTCTTAAGCTCTTCAACGGTCTCGGATGTGTAGGCAGCCTTAGTTTATTTTCGTATTGTTTACATTCGATCGCATAGAAAACAAGATGTGCCTCTTTAAATAGAAACCTATAATGTCTTCGTTTATACTTAATTGCCATTAAAATAAAACAGTATTGTTCTATTTATAAAGGTAATGTTTAATAACACAACATTCATATATTATGGATAATTTTTTTGGAAATTTTAACTTATTTTATTGTATACGCTGGCCATGTATGTAAGATTAAATTGTAGCAAATTTCATCAATTTAGCCAAAACCAAATTAATATAAAGCTGTGGTAGCCCAGCGGTAACACCGTGCGACTCTTTCGAGGAGGTCACGGGTTCTAACCCAAGCAGACACCAATAAGTTTTTCTGTTATAACTTATGTGTCTAATTGATAATTGCAATTTATCACACGCTTTTCGGTGAAGGAAAACATCGTGAGGAAACCTGCATATCTCTAGAGAATTCTGGAGATATGTGTAACCTACCAATCCGCATTGGAGCAGCGTGGTAGGTCTTAGCTCCAAACCTTCTCTCCAAAAACGGAGAGAAGAGGCCTATCTCAGCAGTGGGATAGAAATAGGCCCCAACTTATTTTTTACTTAGCCATGAAAACAGTCGTAACAGACAGACTTTCGCGTTTATTTCGCATAATATTAGTATTCGATACATAGATGTATTTGAAGTAGTAGAATAGGTTTAATTTATAATGGCTCCTGACCATAATGA
This sequence comes from Morpho helenor, assembly GCA_029227775.1. Taxonomy (NCBI): domain Eukaryota; kingdom Metazoa; phylum Arthropoda; class Insecta; order Lepidoptera; family Nymphalidae; genus Morpho; species Morpho helenor. The sequence goes on along the minus strand of JARGCU010000022.1, from coordinate 10,907,471 downwards.
CTATTTTATTGCTGTGCTAGGATCTATCTCCGTTTTTGGGTTGGAGTTAAGACTCACCACACTGCTCCAATTAAACGCATAGGTTCTAACAGAAAAACTAATTGGTGCCTGCCCGGAAATTGAACCCGTGGCTCCCTTGAAACCGTTGCACGGTGGTACTGCCGGCCACACATCACCGCTCTTGAATATTAAGAAGACATTATATAGGTAAGACAATTATTTGTCAAAAGAATCCAATAAAACAATATAAAAGACAGTAAATACTAAGTTAAACACCAAAATATATTTTTTAAAGAATAAATAAAAAATTAAATTAATTGCAAGTCTTTAATTTAAATAGTCTAAGGTGTAGAGAAAATATGTTATTGACAACTCACGAGTAAAGTATGATTTTATCAACACATACATATTCTGTAAGCAAGCGAAAAATTGGGACAGCAATTTTAAGCATCATTATTTATGAGTCTGTAATGTGTTTCGAAGAAATAAATGAAGTCATATTCCGATTATTCGATTATTTTAAGAAGGCCACATCGACGTATTTCAATAAATCATAAACGAAAGGGTTTATGATTAATCGATATGCTAACTCACGTACTTTGAAAACCATTTGAGTCGTGCCACAATGCATTTGACGCGTGACAGCCGATAAGATGCACACATTGCTAACTCTCAATTTGTATTTTGTATGCGAGACGCGCGAAGCCGAACATACCCGAGCTCGGCCGAAGAAAGCCGAACGCGGCCGTGGGAAAACGTGGCAGGTGTTACCGATCCGAAGCACTTCTTACTGAGTAAACACTCAGCGTATACAATATTATAACCGCCTCGAAGCGTCTGTGTAAATGGAAAACATATTTTGTGTGCTTAATGATACTGCTTACTTTTTTGGTACGCCTCGGTTATCAGACGACAGCATTTTTTTGCGACGCTTTTGAGATACTAAATGTGGCGTGTTTTATTTTTGTTGAATTTATTGAGTCACCCTTAATTGGTGCGCTTAAATGAAGTGAAGTCGTAAAGATCGACGCGTAACCTTTACGTGACATTGAGGTTATGCGCACTCTTTGCTTTAGCATATAATGAGGGGATATAAATATTGTATACGCGCTTCATCTATCAAGCTGTAGAAATGCGAAGCTCGTGTATTTATGTCTTCTGCAAATATTTCGCGGTATATTCCTTTTTTTTATGACATGTATTCCTTCATGTATTCTTAACATTTTGTATTTGGAATTAATTTTCGAACGGAACGAAATTTCGAACGAAATAATTTTGGAACGTTTGTATTTGGAATTAATTTTCATTGGTAAATGCATAGACAAGTATATATGTATAAGTATGAGGCGAGTAAATATCATAGAGTCATAATACTTAAAGTAGGGAAACCAGTCTTAAATTAGTCGTAATAATATAAAGAGAAAGCAAATGAGGGTGTTATGTATCTGTCTCTCTTTTTTATGTGTGATTAGACAAAGATTAGTATATGATTTTCACCTTCTCTCTGATTGTTTATTGTGACGAAATCACTTACAGAGCTGCCCATAACTCCCCTACTCTAGTATAAAAACTATATGATAAATATACGATATACCTATTTATCATAGATTTTTACTTATGTTTATTTTGGTCTTTTTTCTGTTTAATAAGACTGTTGATGTTGAGTTTTTTGAAAATATTTGTATGTATTTAAATAGCAATTTTTAGGCCATTACAAGGATTTGCACTTAACGAAAATATAAACACTTTTCATTACTTTTGTATGATCGTAAATAATTTTTTACAAATATTGTTTTACACTTTGAAAAAAATTCAACAATTTAAAGTGGCGTAGCATAATACGATTCTCAAGTTATCGTTTTACATTTTAACTAATTTAAAAAAAACCATGTAAAATGTACTATGCTTAATTAAACGAGTAATTTATATTGCCATTATTAATTATTGAATTAAGATAAACTTATTTAGACCACTTAAATTTTTTAATCTTTTAATTATTTTGCACTTAACGTTTTAAGATGCTGTGTACTAATTTTAAAAAGCCTTCATGGCAGAGTGGTCAGTTTTTTGAAATTTTTCATTATAGAAAGTGATATCAGCTTTTTCATTATAAAAAGTGATGTGTGATAGAGTTATTTTTATATAACTCATTTTTGTTTGAAGTAGTTTACCGACTTTTATAAAATGTGTAATATAATAATGAACTTTTTTTTATTGTTCCGTATTTTTTTTATTATTTTTTATTTATAATTAATACTCAAGTATTGTTTTATTTTTTATACTTTATTGATTTTAACTTTAATGCTATGTTTATCTCCTACTTTTTGTGCGTCGAACCATTTCCTTTTGTAAATTCTATTCCGATGGAACATGGCATAGAATTTAGGGGGTTGGATGTGACGGTCTCTACCTTACATGCATATTGGTAGAGTAGAGGAATGTTGGTACTTAATTGGTAATTTTTCTTTTTTTTTAGTTGTTCTTATTTAATTTTTTTTTATGTTTTTATTTTAGGTGATCTATAAAATGAATTTATTTAACCTTTGTCCTTCCCAATATAATTTCACATTATAATTTATAGGATAATTTATGAACCACTTTTTACACGCGCTTAATGCATTTTTATTAGGAGGATTTAGGAGTTTTTTTTTGCCCAGCTGTGGGATAGTTAAAGATCCCAATTTATATGTACTTACGCGCTAATTACTAATAATATTAGGTCCTTACATATGAAATTGGCGTTTTCTATGGGAGGAACATAAAGTCGTTTTTTTTTTTAATGAAATATATTTAATTAATCAAAGTATGTACCATTGCTATGTATGCACTTTTGCCATCTCATAGGTAGTTCATTGATCCCCTTACTAAAAAAACCATTCGGGCGGGAATCAATAAAATCTTTGAAGGCGGTTTGGACTGCCCCATCGAAGTTGAATTTTTTCCTTGCAAGTAGTTATCCAAATTGCGAAAAAAATGGTAATCTGTTGGAGCAAGGTCCGGAGAGTACGGTGGATATCTAAGACATTCTAATTGAAGCTCCTCTGATTTGGAAGCCGTCTGTTGTGCAGTGTGTGGTCTAGCGTTGTCCTGAAGCAGCAGTGGCCTAGAGCGATTGACCAGCCTCGGTTGTTAAGCAGCTAGCTTTTCCATCATGGTTTGCAGTTGCTGACAATAGATATCTGCCGTAATCGTCTGGCCAGATTTAAAAAAGCTGTAGGGAACGACACCGGCACTAGTCCACCAAACACTTACAAGCAACTTTTTTTGAGTAAATTTTCGCTTAGGGCAAGATTTGGCTGTTTCGCCAGGGTTCAGCCATTGCGATGAGCGCTTTCGATTATCGTAGAGGATCCACTTTTCATCACAGGTAATGATTCGATTTAAAATTCCTTCATTATTGTGCCGGTTGAGTAACGTAACGCAGCAGTCGACGCGCGTTTGTCGGTTTGCTTCACTCAATTCATGAGGTACCCACCTTTCAAGCTTTTTCACCTTCCCAATTTGCTTCAAGTGGATTAGAATAGTTTTATCACTAACACCGGAGCCTGCAGCTAACTCGGACGTGGTTTGCGATGGATCCGCTTCCACGATAGCCTTCAATTCTTCATTATCAACTTTGGTCTCCGGCCGTCCACGAGGCTTGTTCTGCAGGTCGAAATTTCCAGAACGAAAACGTTGGAACCAAAAACGCACTGTGTTTTCTTTTGCGACACCGTCACCATACACATCATTAATCCTTCGAGCCGTTTCTGCAGCACTGGTGCCACGGTGGAACTCATACTCGTAAATAACGCGATATTTCATGTTTTCGATTTTGTAAACAGAGTGACACAAAGAAAAAAACAAAAGAAGAAAAAACAAATGAATTAGGGGGTTTGAAACACAAATGTATGAGTAAATAGCTGTATGAATTTGAATTTGAAATTCCTAACCATAAAGGTAATATTTGAGATCAAAGTGGCCAGTACGACAAAACGCCAATTTCATATGTAAGGACCTAATATTATAAACAATGTTTAAAATTTATTCGACGAGGAATCATCATACGTATAAAAAAAGGTTTATTTTATAATATACTAGCTGTCCAGTTACACGTCGCTGTGGCTCCATGTGGTTTCAAATTTCCTTCGAACAGAACTAAACAGTTTAAAAAAAGTGATCGGCACCAAACTTCCATCATCCGCTGGGTTATTCTAAATATTGCTTGAAAATTTCATTAAAATTAGTTCAGCTGTTTGTCTATAAGGGACATACACATTAACATTCATTTTTATATACATTTGAATATATATATACAAATTTAATCAAGTCAAATTATTCTCTATTCAAATAAACTTATAAATAAGTGCTTTTGAATCACCAACTCTACTGCTGTTTTGGAAAGTTGTTCCTACCGAGAAGAGCCAGCAAGAAACTCGGCGGTTGCTCTTTAAAAAATACAATTCTTATTACTAGTTACATTTAGTTATTACTGTCTTGTACTTGGTCAAAGGGTAGCTTTCACTATTAGCTATTCTTATCATCTAAGTAATCCTCAATAGTATAGTAGGCTTTTTGTCTTAGCCTTTTATTAATAGTGTTTTTGAACTGCTGTTATGGCTTTAATATAGATATGTAATATACATGATGTCATCTAGATGCTGTAATACAGATAAAAGAAACTATCTTCTCAAAAATCTACAAAAAAAAACTTGAAGACACAAAATGACTGTTAATTTCCTGTACAAAATTCATGCAATCGTAAATATTTTAATCAAGATGGCCGTCCGATTCAGTAAACATAATTTATTCCGATATTTATTACTGCCTGTACTACACCTGAATAACACCCACGCACACCCACGCGGGAGATACACGGGTGATCGGGTGTCTATGAGTGGGTGTAAATATAACAAATCGAAGTTACTCATTGACTTGATTTATTATTAATTTTAAAAAAACAATAATGAATTACAAAGATACAAATTTTAATGTAAGAATGTTGAGGTGGATGTGTGGTATGACAAGAGTGGATAAAATACGTAATCCTATCCTACTAATATTATAAATGCGAAAGTTTGTGAGTATGGATGTATGTTTGTTACTCTTTCACGGCAAATCCACGATATCGATGAAATTCGGCACAATTATACCTTATATACCGGAATAACATATAGGCTATAGAAATCCTGTTAATTCTACAGGACTAGGATGACATTGAGAAGCGCTATCTATTGTCAACCTATTACGCGACAACAGTCCACGCGAAAGATAAAAGTTGCGGGTAAAAGCTAATCATACTAATATTTTAAATGCGAAAGTTTGTGAGTATGCATGAATGTTTGTTACTCTTTTACGTCGAATCCACTAAACCGATATCGATGAAATTTGGCACAATTATTCCTTATACACCGGAATAACATATAGGCTATAGAAATCATGTTAATTCTACAGGAATAGTATGACTTTGAAAATCGCTATCTAATTATCAACCTATCATGCGACAACAGTCCACGTGAACGAAGTTGCGGGTAAAAGCTAGTAGCATATAAAATGCTAGTCCCTGTCAGAAACAAAAACTGTTGTGGAAAAAATTTAAAATCATGGTCTATATTTGAAATCATTTTCTCCTTTCTAAAGAGAAGCTCAAAAAGATTTTTCTTTACGGCATATCGGTGACTTGGATCTCTTATAGTTAAGCCATTGTCCTTTTTTATAATTGTAATACAATTTTTGGGACAAAAATAAGTAAACCTATCATAAATTTATAATATTTCGATATTGGTTCAGCGGATTCGCCGTGAAAGAGTAACAAACAGACATATGGATGTTTCTGACAAACTTTCGCATTTATAATATTAATAAGATAGCACAATAATATTAACATTAACAATTTCGTAAAAAACCCCGTATAAGTTGATTTTAATGCGACAATTTGTCTTACAATGTAAAGAAGTTCTGCAACAGGAATTTCACGTCTTTTATTACGCCATAATTACCCGTCAGTCAATCATTACAGTCCACAGAGGTGTTTAAAATCCGATATTTCTGTTATTTCTCCTTTAATGGTACACAGTTGTATTTGCAGAACTACTATTACGAGTAGTTATTTTTGCAAAAAATAGTACCTGATTAATATACGTGCAACGAACAAAGGTGCAGCTGAGAAAAATTTACTGGTATCTACGAAGAATTATATTAAACGCTAAACTGATTTAAGTAATTATTTAATCTGTAGCAAAGATTGTAAAGTAGATTTTTGAATATTGTTTGCAACAAAAGTAAATAGTCAAAAAAACTCAACGGAAATTTTTTTATTGCACTTACACGGTCGTCCGTTCCCAAAGTAAGTAACTTAATACTTGTGTTATGGGTGTCAGAAAACTGGTAAATTTATACATATACATTTACCAGTACCTGTTAAATACATACCAGTACCAGTTAAATATATACCAGTACCAGTTAAATACATACATAAATACACCCAGACGCGAGGAACGAATAATTTTTTGTTAGAAAATGTTGGTTCGGCGGAAATCGCATCCGCGACCCGCAGAAATGAAGGCTGGGTCACTGCCAATTACGCAAAAGAGTCAGTCTTCAATTCAGTAATTCAATTCTCTCTCTAAAGTCGGTCTCTCATGTCTGAGGATCGTGATCAACATCAGTGTTGTGTCTGCAATTGATGATGTGCCTCCATCTGTTTTGATCCATTGCCTCTCTTACGATTGTGTGAATACTAAGTCCATTTATTGAGAAAGGCTATATTACACCACGCTATAAAACATGAAAAATAGAAGAGGAGCAGCAATAAAAAATATTACGAAAACGGCAAAAAGCTTTCCTTAAAGCTTTCCTTGCGTGCGCTAAGTAAACGGTGAAGGTTATTCATGTAGTACTAAATTGTTCTTCTCTAAAAGTTCTAAATAAAAGTCCGCGACAGCATATGTCTAGCTTTTAGGGTTAACCCAATTTAACAGCTTATATGGTTATCAGAATTCTATATTACGATTTTAATCTTTTCACGCGGGCGGAGCCGCTGGTGAAAACTACTAACATATAAAATGCAGGTCCCTCCCAGAAACAGACAACTATATTTGGATATAGATCATTTTCGCAGAGAGATCCTCAGAAAGATTTGTCTTTAGGGCATATCGGCTTGTGTCTTGAATCTCCTATAACGCATAGTTAAACCTTTATCCCTTTTTTTATTTTATTTTTTATTGTAATACAAATTTTGGGACATAAATAAGTAAGACCTATCATTATTTTAAGTACAGAAGAACGAAAATAAATAAACATAAGTTGAAACATTAAACAAATTAATCGTCTCACGAAGCTGTCGGCTACCGTTCAAGTGGAGATAAAATAAGAAAAAATCTGTAATTACTATGTAAAGTCACCTTCGCTCGCGGCTGATGCCGGTACAAACATTTAACAAAACCAATTTTGACATTGTTTATGGAAACACCGTTATTTGAGTAAAAATTCTTTCTAGAAAAACTGGTACAGTCGATGTACAAAATAACTTAAATTAATAAATGTGCATAAATGAGCAAAAACTTCTTGTAAAATTTATGCAAATAAAGAAGTATGACAATGGGCACAGTTATAGTTTCTATAGAGAAAGAATGTAGGGTGTTAATATATTTTTTTTAAATAATACATTATTTAAATTCAAATTAAAAATGTTTTATTCAAATAAACATGTAAACAAGTGCTTTTGAATCGTCAATTGCTCGGTCGGAAAGCTGTTCCTACCGAGAAGAGCCAGCAAGAAACTCGGCAGTTGCTCTTTTCAACATAATACTTATAACTAGTTACATTAAGTCATTACTATCTTGTACAGGGTCGGACAGTAGCTATATCCACGCATTCTTATCGTCTAAATAATCCTCAACTTTTTGTATCAGCCTCTCTTTAATAGTGTTTTTAAACTGTTGTAATGGCAAGCCAAAATTGATTGCGGAATTTTAGTATAAAATCTTACACCCAAACCCTTAAACGAATTTCGTAAATTTGCAAGGCGCAAAGCAGGAGCCGCAAGCTTATGTCGGTTCGTACTTTTTCTATTATACACATCACCTATCGTTCTATAATTCTTTATAATTTTATCTACAAAAATTGAATTACTTAAAATGTACTGTGAAACAAATGTAAGAATGATGCCCACACACTATTTTCGTTATGATTACATTTTTGGTCAAAATGAGAAGAGATTAAAATTAGTACCAGCGGTGACCGAGCTTTTTTTAGGTAATTTTTAAAAAGATGTAATAAAATGCCATTAAAAACAAAGAAAGGTCCCACATGGATTTGATTCCGGGTATTTTCACTTCTTTAGTCCCTCCATTCTCCACTGGGCAATTACAACTTTACAAATGACAGCAAAATTGCCTGAAAACAGGGATCAAACGACATTTTTTTAAATAAAGCCTAGCGAGATCGATGCCAACAAACTCCCTACATGTTGAATTTTATGAAAATCGTTGGATTCCGTTTCCAAAATTCGGAAAATATTACAACATTTAAAAATTAAAGAGTAGTCTTTGGTCTTACTGAATGTCAAACATAATCATAAGAATATCTAATCATTTTATGGGCACCGGGGTATTAGTCATTTAATATTGTAGTAAAAATGACACAATAATTAGGTGGCATTGCAAAAGTAGCTATAGACGGAACGGGGGCACGCATTTAGTCGCTGACGTACGAGGATAGCAGTTGGTGACCTCTGAAAATCAGTGTCGTTAGTGATTGATCACGACCGACAAAAGCTGAGAGGTGACACCAATTTGGAGCATCACACTATGCAAGTTAGATTTTGTACTGCGTTCTTGTTTTTTTTTTAGTTAATATATTATGTGTGTAATTGTACTTGCGTAGTGTGTTGTTACAAATAAAATTATTTTTTTCTTTCTTTCTATATACACTGTGCAATATGTTCTATACCACATCTTTGTTCATAAATTACAAAATAAAAGGTAAATCAATGATTAATGTGAACATTGTATTGCGAGACGATTGACAATGTTATTTTGCGTAATTGATCATTTATTTTAAATGCATGTGTGCAATAACTCGATGTTAATTCTACTCATATGTTCGGTGTCATTTCGCAACAAATTTCATCATCCTCCTGCCCTTATCCCATTCCAAGTGGGGTCGGCATAACATGTTATAAACATATTGTAACATGGATTTGGCTACGTATTTTACAACCGGCCACCTGGCTGACTTCATCTTACCTTAGTCGTATTTTACGACATAAAAAAGAGGGTGGTCTATCTTATTCAGTCGGATACCACACATTGAGTCAACTTACCTTAGTCGCCTTTTACGACACCTCGGTAATTAATGAGGGTGGTAATATTCTATTCAGCCGGATACTGCACGGCTCACTCCACAACAAAATTTCTGAAATTTCATAAATCATCAATAATACCATATAGCATATACCAATAATAAATTAACTTAAATAGTGATATATAACAAATTTGACAATGAAAATACATTTCACGCGAATGTCCTTACGTTTTGATTACCACCTTTCAGGCGAAGTCACCGCCCACAGATAATGTTTAACACACTACCATAATTACACGTAGTGACATTTAGCTCTGGGCTTTGAAGACGATGTAATTGAGCTTTTACCACTTTGTTTTGAACAATGTTTGTTAAATTTTTTTTTATTTAACTAAATTTATTTTCTTAAAAATATATATATATTATATAGTGTACATATGTGTTATAATAGAATTTCATGTTTGTAGCGAAAATAAATCTGGCATTATAATATACGACCCGTGGAAAAAAATAACTTAAATAAAAAAAAACAAATCCTTAATCAATAAAGAATATTACGGTTTTTATTTATTATATTGTTTTAATATCAAATTATTTTTATATCAAAAGTATTGATTGACCTATTGCTAGAAATCCGATTTCAAATTCAATTTTCCAAATTTGGAAAATGGTACATTTTGTATATGCGACAAGTTCTCAACATATTTTAACCCCTAAGACGTCATCCACACCTATATTTATGAGATACAAGGCCATAATTAAATCGAAGTGACATTTTGCCCGCGGCACAAAATACAGACGATATAATAATTGTGCTCCTTTGGCCACTGGATCCCAAATATGGCGGGGTATTATTAAAATGAAAGTGGATGCGTGTCTTTTGGTATCTTTAAGGATGATTGGCTTCTTTTTTAATTATTTTCCACACATTTGGTGTTCGAATTTCAATTTAGCTGATGTCTGTTTTATTTATTGTTTTTATTGATTTGTGACGTTTCACTCAGTTAAGCTCACAAATCGAGACGCGCCTAATTATTTTTAAATGAGAATGTAGAATACTTATACGGGAAAATACAGTCCCACTTCTTATGTTGGATATAACACACAAATATGAAAAATATACATACTGAGCAACACTAGACGAGTTTTAGTATTGCATCGAAATATTACGATCCAGATAAGTTATTTTTTTATTTCTTCGTGAACAATAAGTATGTTAATTTTTAATTTTATGACAATAGTACTGTTACAAAATGTCGTTAACGGGGCATAGGGCACAAGCAGAACAATATCTAGCGATCCGGAAATTGAAAGAAGAACCGGAACATGAATTTGCATAAATAACAGGTTACGTCGAAACAGGTGGCAGCCATGCAAAGGTCAAAAGGACAAGCCATTTTATATGCGTCGAAAACAGTGGAAATCTATTAGAAACATAAATCATTTAGAAAATTTATATGACATAGTTTTCCACAAATACATTATTGTCAAAAAACAAATCTTGATTGTACATGTAATCTATTTATACTTTTTGTTCTTGAACCTTTTATTGAGTCAAAATAAAAGGCAGCTAAAAGTAGTAATAAGTCGTTACTTATTGCCATAAGCCAATTCAATTTACTTTTGTTTTTTTTTCTTTTTAGCCCTAATTCTGTATCAATTCTGAACGTGCAACTTTCTGGTGATAATTATTAGGTTGTGAAATTGTTCTATATAGTTCTAGTAAACAAAAGAAAAGTGGATACTACGACCGTTATCATAGATTATAAACTAATACATGAGCTAGATATTAAATTAATTCTGTTATCTTACAAAGTAGAAATAGTTTAAATATTCTGTTGAACATCCTATTTGCATGTCATTTATAACACATTTGGTGATAAATTATAATTTTTTTTTTCGCAGCTCGCTGAAGTCTATTTTGCGCGTTGTTGTTTCAACATAATAATTGATATCTGACATTATTTTTTGCTGTAATTCGACCTCATCTCATGTATTGGTAGTGACATTTATAATTGATTAACAGTTTGATTGATTAATTTCGTAATTGAATTTGCCATTAATGTAATTTAACATGTGACTCCACTCGCAAACGAAGGCAGTCGAGAGCTGTAATTATAGATATTATCAACAATTTTTTTCAACCCAAGAACGGGGACTAAGTGATTAATTTTTTCAGTACCCCATATATTTTATAATAGGTTTTGCATGTAAAGTTATCAGTACTTAATCGATTAGCTTCGAGAAGCGTCCATCATCCCCTGGATCGAGCTCCGGTATCATTAAGATAAAATTAATTGGGCCCCACCGGTCTTCCGCGTCCTCGTCCGAGATGAAAAAAGGTGGGCACACGTGGTCACTACCGTTCATTTACGAACGCGAATTATGCGTAGTACGGCAGGTGGCAGGTGGCAGCGACCATGGGAACTCGGGGTTGAGTCGTGTTCCCACGGCCGCGTCATTCACCAAGCCACACCTGCGCCCCTTAACGGGGATGTTTCATGCTACACACACGACCGCCACGCGAAGGAAAGCGTCGATTAGAAATGCCCTTGTGTGGGTTTGCTCGCGCCTCGCGTGTGCGTTCGCCCGAGCCGTGCGTGTGCGTCCGCTCGAGCCGTGCGTGTGCGTGCGCCCGAGCCGTGCGCGTGCGTACGCCCGTACGCTTCGGTGTGCGTGGCTCCGATTTCCAGGATTTATTTTAACCCGTAAAAGGGCTGTTTACGCTACGAGTAAGTTATTCTAGTGTGCGTATTAAGCATTATTTTGATTTACGCGCCATGGCTATTTTAATGATAATTGACGCCGATAATAACGCGGCATTTCCTTTTTATTACTGCCGCAAGGTTACTAATTACATTTGCAGTAGTTTTTCATTTAGATTGCATCTGTAATTATATCTTAGGGATAAATAGGTGCAAGGCACATTTACCTACGTGCGTTCGAGAATAATAAATAGGTAATGTAGATAAGTGTAACGTGTAAGATAATTATAAGAGGCGCTTATGGGTACTTTGCAACAACTGCAATTAGCTTATAAGTGTTGCAATTAATCCCTGTTTATTTTAGTATGGTAATTACTAATATCGTACTTGTCGCCCCTTTTTTTCTAGACAGAGACTAAAAATGTAAGTTGTTATTTACAAGGAAAATTAACGAAGATATTCAAACTACGAATACTTAACGTTAAATATTTTGAACCTTTTTATTTATGTATTTACCTAATTTATATATAGTAATTTTATGTCATTAATATAGCATAATAGAAATGGAAATATAAGCAACGTATAGAAGAGATTTCTGGTATGTTATTATACCTACTTGAGAGTCTCATCTATACATATTATAAAACAGAGCTGTCTGTCTGTATGTGTTGGATTTTGTCAAAATCTACATAACGGATTGTTCTACGGTTTTTACTAAAAGGTTCTTACGTGCGATTCTTGAGAAATGTAAATTGATATTGTAGATTGAGGCTGAGCTTCGAGCGCAGTTAGTGAGTTGTAAAACTAATTTTCATCTCATTAATGATGCTTTAAATCATCATTATATCGTTACCCTATAATAAAGATATAATGTAAAAGATATAATGGTAATCTGAATGATGTTATAACATAGACAACAATTGGGGGCATTTGACAATGGAGCGTATGACCATAATGACCAGCGCGTGCGATATTGACTGTGTGTAAGCACCCTACATTTTCAATACAGTGAAATAAATAATTTATTTCCTTACAATATCACTACTGTTCTGATATGAATTATCTCTAAATGTACGAAATCATAATAATAAAGCGCATATGAATACAATAAGATCTAATTTATAGAATTTGGCGTTACTTTGCCCCCCACAAAATATACCAAAATAATATTTTAATTAGTTTTGTAAAATAATATCTCTATGGATCTTTTTACTTTTTGTCTATGGACGTACACTGCTAGACAAAGGTCTCTTAAAAGAATATTCTGACTAGATCTTTTGTGTACTTAGTTACATTTGCTATGTTTCCGTTACTGAATACAGCTAAATAATAATTGATAAAAATGAGAGATTAACTGAGATATACCTCTGACAACTTATACAGCATACATAATATATTCATATATTTACAACAAGACAGACAAGCTTTCAGCACTTAAATACTATAAGCTATTTTTATTGTGTAAAACGAGCATAGATAAGTGCGCATACGCACGCCACACGTCACATCATAGACAATGAGCATACCGATACGATACGGGTAAATTCAACAAAGCTTACCTCTTTTCTTACCTCTTTGGCACTATAGTTTGAATACATCTTTATTTCCTTATTTGTTTAATATATAAATTAAGTACGATAATTAAAAAATGTATTTTTACAAAGACCTTAAAGAACTTGATTTCAGGCCGTTAATAAAATTATTAAAAAAGTACATTCTCAGACAATCAGTTCTAACAGAAAAATTAAAGAAAAGATTCTGCATTAGCAGTGCGGTATCAGTTAAGAAAGAGACAATTGAAAAAACGTTGTCATCAAGACATGATTCAAACGAAAATTATTTTTTTAATAACGTAACAACTAATCAAACACTAACGAACAAAAAAATTATTTTAGTTGAGATATATCTAAAAATATTAAACATATATGTTAATTTTAGAGTAAGTGATAGCAAATCTAGCAATAACTGTATACAACTCGAGTACGAATCCTGAAATTCTTTCGATTTTCGTTTTTTCAACGTCATACATTTACAATTGACTTTACAAAATACCCCAAACTACAGTCGACACGGGAGCTGCGCGTGTAGTACACGCTTCATGCACACATACACACAACATATTTATAGACCATAGATTAAAAAGCATAATGCATAGTTTGATCCGTAACGTTCGGAATACAAAGTTCTATTTGTTGCAAGCCATAAATAAACCACGCGGACGGACCATGAAAAAATAAAAAGAGACAGCTATTTTAGGGATCCGACATTGATATATGCTTTCTAATATTGATATCTCTCTCTGTTATAGGTAATAGACGTATACAGAAACCGTAGTACAGATTATATGGGTGTAGCTGTAACCCTATACGATGGGGACGCGGCAAAAAGGTTAAGATTTTATATTCTTTTTTTTTCGTAAAGGCTGCACGTGGTCGGGTTGTGGTGTAAGTTTTTTTCTTTTTAATGAAAGTATTATGTTGAGTAAAATTCTTCAGCGGAGAGTGCAAGGGGATCGGTTACGACTGCTTTAAGCGAGTATTTTGAGACGCTTGTGTATTGTTGCATCACTAAATTTGATGGACGTTGTTTGAAGTACATAGAACAACGATAAAGCATTATGACAGCACATTTTGAGAATTAATAATTTGAGTTTGATCTGTTATTTATTTATACACAAATTTACATTATATTTTTAAAAAATTTCTATTTAAAATAAATACATTAAAAAAATTGACCAATTAGTTAATATTTTTTTTATATCCAATTACTATTATCACATAAAATATATTACATGATTTATAGAAGCAGGTGTTACTTTGCGGAATTCCGTAGCACTATAGAATTATTTGGCTGTAATCTGCGTTTGTTAAGAGAATCTATGTAATACTAAGTGTATGAAGCAGGCAACATTCACACTCCGCCAACACAAATGTTTGGCGGCGTGACATGTCCTGCATGTATAAGGTATGTGAATTTTGTCGCATTCATACACTTAGCATTACATAGATTCTCTTAACGATCGCGGATAACAGCGAAATAATTCTATTATAAATTCTGTAATATATTACTTACTTCTCAAAAGTACTACATTTAGTAATTTCATAAACTAAAAGAACAATACACATAGTAAAGTTAAATAGCATTTAAGAAATCTTAAAACGATACAAAAAGCATTCCACTTAAACCAAAAGACGGTAGCATTCGTATAAGACTTATTGGAAAGCAATTTATATTCGTGCCCGGTAGCCCGACATAACAATTATTTAGCTGTCATACACATAACTCGTTCTGTTTCGCAAATAATAATTGCCCTTAAAGTTATGAATGTCTCAGAAGTGTTACCATATTTTTTATTATCGTTGGAAATGGCCGCATTTTTTGTATTCTATTTCTGTCTTTGTAGAAAGTACTCAATTTGTAGAAAAAAGTTTTGATTGGGCCATTGGGGCAGGGCAAGAATAACAGAAAATTCCTGCCCTTATCCCACTCTAAGTGGGGTCGACACAATGTTTTATAAACAGGTTGTTACATGATTTGGCTTCGTATTTTACGACCAGCCGCCTACCTGACGTCAACTTACCTCAGTCGTATTTTACGACACCTCGGTAAGAAAGAGGGTGGTCTATTCTACTAAACCGGATACCACACGGTGGGTCAACTTACCTTAGTCGCCTTTTACGACACCTCGGTAAGAAATGAGGGTGGTACTAAAGAATAACAGAAAATTATCAACATATTATTTTATAAAAATATTATGTTGGTTCTTCGAGTATGGGTGTATTTATAGAGCACATAGCTATTTATATTAGTCCCCACTTGTTGGCAACACCAACATGTTAGTAGTATGAATTAACTTGTATGTGGCAACATCCCTCTTCTCTCTTGATGGCGGAATGAATACACGCGTAAAAAAGTGCTCCGGTCTTTTATTATACCAGTAAAACAATTATACAGTCCACTTACGACCTAACACCACTCACAAACAAACTCCAACGTTTGCTGTTAGTCACATGTATTCCGCGTAGCCAGTATACCAAACATTTAAATTACAGAAATTTCATTCCACAATTTCCGTTCCCAACATATCATATACTATGTATATATTTAGCAGTTATGTCACCCATAACATAAGTATTAATTTACTTAAATTAGAAACCGTATGTGTAATTATCGCACATATTGTATCCTATGATACTATATTATATTTGAATTCCTATTTTCTTATATTTTTTTATACTAATATTTCTATTAACGAAAAAAAAAACAAAAATTAAATATGTATAAATTTTTTAAGATTCTTAATAAATATACTTATTTCAAATTACTATTTTGTTTTCCTATATTTTTCTTTTTTCTAAAATTTCTATTAACGAAAAATATACAAAAATTAAATATACATGAACTTTGTAAAATTCTTAATAAATATATTTATGCAATGAATGACATGAATACACTCCCATTTTTTTTGCGAACACATTTTTTTTTAAACATCTTCCTGACTTTTCCGAGATTTCAGTTAAAGTAAGTTAAATATTAACTGTAAATGGTTACCCCACTCATAACGTGTAATGATCAAATGGCATGCCATTCTGATATGCTACTCGTATCATTACTTAAGTGAGAAATTATGTTAAGCACTCTATCGCTTGTAAACTAGCAGAACACGTACACACATTTTTTTTCATTATATTTATAGTTATCTGATATACGCAACTTTATTTGTATTCAATTGATTTCAGATAAACGTTTTGTTTCTATTTTTAATATTTATTGATTAAATATGCTCGTGGTTTCACCCGCGTGGAAATCAGTTTATTACAATTTTTTCCCGCGTAAATCTCAACCCACGCGAATTTCATCATCCTCCTGCCCTTATCCCACTCTAAGTGGGGTCGGCACAAGATGTTACAAACATGTTGTCACATGATTTGGCTACGTATTTTACGACCACCCGCGTGCCTGACGTCAGCTTACCTTAGTCGTATTTCACGACAGCTCGGTAAGAGAGAGGGTGGTCTATTCTACTCAACCGGATACCACACGGTGGGCCAACTTACCTTACTCGCCTTTTACGACACCTCGGTAAGAAATAAGGCTCAACCCACGGGTATTTATTTTTATTTCATTTTTATTTACATATTTAAGGACCACCAGTAGCTACATTTAAATAAATTATTAAACTTTAAACATATTAATATCATTTGTTAAATGTGCAGTTTATTAAGGTAGCCGCAACATGCGTAAACAAACAAGTTTTATTACTCTACAACTTAATAATAACAATTTTAATATTACAATGTGATATGACAAGAGAAACAAGAATTAAAATTAATTCTACTGTCATGTACTATTAACCCAAACCTTCCTCAAAAATTTCGTCTTTTAGTGAAAACCGTATAAATATCCGTTTAGAAGCCTTTAAGAAAGCGATCGTAGATTTCGGGACTTCGTTTTATAATATCTGTAGATTTCTAAATAAATTTGTTTCCTATATTTACCTATTTGGGAAAGAATTTTTATTAATCAATTCTTAGAGGACTTAATCTAATAAGAAATTTCATCTCATTATATTTTGTTAAAAGATTTTATTGAACTTGTTTTGTATGTTTGTATGTAAAGGAGGCTAACGTCAACTTACCTTAGTCGTACTTAACGACGCCTCGGTAAGAAGGAGGGTGGTCCATTCTTCTCAATCGGATATCACACGGTAAATCAACTTACCTTAGTCGCCTTCTACGATACCTCGGTAAGAAATGAGAGTGGTCTATTCTACTTACCCGGATACCACACGGCGGATCGACTTACTTTAGTCGCCTTTTACGACTTTTCCGTAAGAAATTAAATTCTGATCATCATCATCACCATAAGCTGTGGTAGCCCAGCGGTAACACCGTGCGGCTCTTTCGAGGAGGTCACGGGTTCAAATCCGGGCAGACCCTAATGAGTTTCTCTGTTAAAACTTATGTGTCTAATTGATAATTGCAATTTATCACACGATTTTCGGTGAAGGAAAACATTGTGAGGAAACCTGCATATCACTAGAGAATTCTAGGGATATGTGTAACTTACCAATCCGCATTGGAGCAGCGTGGTAGGTCTTAGCTCCAAACATTCTCTCCAAAAACGGAGAGAAGAGGCCTATTCTCAACAATGGGATAGTAACAGGCCGCTACTTACTTTACTTTTTATCATCATCATTATCTTACCCTTATCCCACTCTAAGTGGAGTCGGCACAATATGTCTTCTTCTTCCATTCTCCTTTGAAAAATTCTGGTTAATACTATATAATAACTATTTATTTATCTATATAATACGCTACCAGTATTTTAGGAACTTTACCCCATTGCAATGGAATGGATGGTTTCAATTTAATGTAAATATATTTATATTAATTAATTATTATTTATTATTCTTTAGTTAGTTTTAATTTGATTTAAGTTTTTTTTATTGATGCTTGTCTTTTTAGAATAGTTTAGTTTAATAAATCATCATCCTCCTGCCCTTATCCCACTCTAAGTGGGGTCGGCACAACATGTTATAAACATGTTGTTACATGATTTGGCTGCGTTTTTACGACCGGCCGCCTGCCTGACGTCAACTTACCGTAGTCGTATTTTACGACACCTCGGTAAGAAAGAGGGTGGTCTATTCTAATAAACCGGATACCACACGGTGGGTCAACTTATCTTAGTCGCCTTTTACGACACCTCGGTAAGAAATGAGGTTGGTCTATTCTACTCAGCCTGATACCACACGGCGGGTCGTCTTACCTTAGTCGCCTTTTACGACACCTCGGTAAGAAATGAGGGTGGTACTATTCTATTCCGCCGGATACCACACGGCGTAGTTTAATAAATAGTACATAGTTTATATTATATAGTCTTGCATAACTTTAAATGGTATACTTGAATAAAGAAATACCAGCATAACAACATATGTCAGACTTTATCAGATATTAAAATCTAGCCTTAAAATAATTCATCCTTAGCGACCGGAGGAAATGATTTATCAGTGCTCGTACGTGATTTGCGAGTGGCGAGCCAATGTAATCGCAGGAAGCGACAGCGCGGGTGCACGATCAATCTGCAGCACAGGAACTTATCTATCCACTGCTGGCCAGCTGCTTGCCGTGATTCATAATAGTGCGATAACCCTGTTTATTGTACACAACCGCCTCAGGCAACCGGACCTGTCTAGCATGCAAATGTATGCAGAACACGATTGCTACGCAGGAAGTAGTCAGCTATTAAAGATTATAGTTAAATTAGATGTGGAAATCGGTGACCAAAAGTTTTTCCCGCGTAAATCCCAACCCTGCGCGAAATCTAAAATCATAAAGAAGTCTCTATATGGCTCTAAAACTATTTCTATTTATATTATTTTGTTTCAGAGAATGTATAATTTTTACCTAATTTTCCTCAACAACTGCACTATTTTTTAGTAAAAACCGTAAAAATTCCGTTTAGTAGATTTAGAGAAAATAGGCCGTGCGGTATTAGGCGGAGTAGAATAGACTTCGTATAAGGCGCCTAATATAAGTCGACCTGCTGTGTGGTATCCGGTTGAGTAGAATAGAACACCCTCTTTCTTATCGAGGTGTCGTAAAAGGCGACTAATGTAAATCGACCCGCCGTGTGGTATCTGGTTAGGTAGAATAGAACACCCTCTTTCTTACCGAGGTGTCGTAAAATACGACTAAGGTAAGTTGATGTCAGGCAGGTCGTAAAATACGAAGCCAAATCATGTAACAACATGTTTATAAGATGTTGTGCCGAATCCACTTAGAGTGGGATAAGGGCGGGAGGATGAGTTATACTAGCTGAAACCACGACGTCGTTTGCGTAGAAATCAATGTCAAAAAGTTTTTCCCGCGTAAATCACAGCCCTGTGCAAAATCTAGAAATAAGAAGCAAGCTAGTAAGTATATTGCTCTAAAACCGCTTTTATTTTTCAGTAAAAGTCTTTTGAAATTCATTTTAACCATTTCAGAGAATTTACTATTACTAATTACCTGAATCTTCCTTGAGTGTTGCACTACTTTTTAGCATAAACCGTACAAAAATATTTTTAGTAGATTTAAAGAAAACTGATCACATTCAGACAGACAGCTTTTGGAAACTTTGTTTTGTAATACGTATATAGATGCATAATAAATGAGTCATACGATCGTAAATGTTGCTCGCGTTGTACGACAAAAACCGGGATGCACTTAAGCTTGGTATGATAAAGAGAGAAATAAAAACCTAAAGAATCTCAGCCTCATCCAACTTGGGCCGTAGAATGATTAATAAGGCTTTATGAGTTCGATCTAGTCGGTGACTATTCTAAGTCGCGGCACGTCAAAGCCTCTATTCGTAGAAGCGTTCGTAAAAACCAGTCTGAAGGCGCGCGCTACTGCTCGCGTGCTGAGCGCGCGCCTCCCGCTTCGGGACGCACGCGCGGGCGCACACGTTCGAGGTCTCACTATATAAACCCCGCCGCCCTTCCTGATTCAATCATTCCCTTCGTAAGCTCCGTGTGTGCATGTCGCTCGCGCTTACGGTTTCACGTAACCTTGTAAATACGTAGTTGTAAATTCGTATTAAGTTCGTAGTAAATATGTGTCTCGCTAAGGAAGATTCACAATCGCCGCAAAAAGAGGCTCAGTCGCCTCGTTCTCCTTGGATGAAGCTCTTGAATCGTCAGGTAAGAATCAATTTATATAATTTAAGTTCTAGTCTTGGTTTTTTAATATTTTGTATTTTGAACATAACATTTTGTTATGTTTATAGCAACTTCAGGAAAGTACTTTATGTTTCAATCAATAACTAATGTTTATTTTAATTGTTTACAGAGCTCAAAACCAAGGCTGCCACGAAAGGTGACTAGCTCTACGCGGGTGAATCTAAACAAGTGTTGGTCGAAACTTGGAGAGTTGATCTCCAACTCGTCGCCTCGCACTGACCTACCATCGAATAAGACTGCCTACATCGAAGAACCACTATTAGTGCCGTTCTCCGAATATTTCTATCCAATTGATCCGGTGAAACCGGCACCAAACGAAGACAACGAGAACGCCGAAAACCAGAACATCTTGAACTCTAGCCGTTTTGAACTCTTCTCTGAGGAGGAGATCAGTGATAACATGGCCAACGAAGTCCGAGAGATCTGCTACACGGCGAACAAATCCAGCTGCTTCGTATGTAAGCTTTGCTACTAATTTAAGTGTATCTCAAAAATCATTTGTCTTCCAGTTAACCGTTAATTTTGGTTATAATGCAGTGAAAACAAAATCGTGTCTTCCAATTTTAGATTTAGTATTGAGCTTTGATAGCACTCCAACGTCTTCCATTAGACTTAGTAATGCGATATGCTGCTACAACTTACTCTATCTTGCGTGATTTATCGTTATGTGATCTTAGATTAAGCTGTAGATTTATTCGAGTACTGTGTAGCATCTCGCATATTAGTGTTCGATATTATAACCGTGTAAAGTGTCCGTTTTGGTAGACAGC
This sequence comes from Morpho helenor, assembly GCA_029227775.1. Classification (NCBI taxonomy): domain Eukaryota; kingdom Metazoa; phylum Arthropoda; class Insecta; order Lepidoptera; family Nymphalidae; genus Morpho; species Morpho helenor. The sequence continues at coordinate 10,885,986 of JARGCU010000022.1, read as the reverse complement.
TTTAATGTAAACTGCACTGTAATTATCATTGCACCAATTTCTGACTAATTCTTAACTCTACATCATACTTCCATTTTATTACTTCTCAATCAATCGTCTTCCATTAGAATATAAGTTATATCTGTGATATCTATAGTACATACTTGAAAGCTTTAATTAGAATAAGAAAACAGATATGAAGATTTATTATTGAAAGATTATATAACACTAGAATGATATTTTAATGGAATTCGAAACATTGTATTCTGTTAAAATATCTAATACCTTTTTTTAGTGATAGATATTTTAGATAGCAAAACTTGTGCCTGAAGTGTACACTGTTTTGCCTTTAGTGGTTATACTTAGTTTAAAAAATTATAAATCATGAAAGCTTTAATAGAGATAAGATACTTTTATACTTTTTTATATTTAGAATTTAGTTTTAGTATTTTCTACGTATATTCCATTTGAAATGGGCCGAACGTGCCAATCTTATCCTTAGTTCTTCCTTAGTTTTCTATTAGTCTAAGATTAGTTTATACTTTTACAACTTAAAATTTTTGTTTCTTTCTCATTTATCTTTTCTATTGTATTCTAATAAGATTGTCGAGTTGATGTTATTTGAAATAATTGATTTTGTTACTATAAGGTTAATTAGATTTCGCCCTCTTACGTTTAGTTTATAATTACTATTATATTTTTTTAATTAATAATTACTATTATAAGTATAGGATGTAGACCATTATGCAGACTGATAATGTAATGTAACGTCAAGACTTTCGTTTGATCTCTGAATATCAATAAATATATTCTCTAATAAAAACTATTTTTATTATACAACCTTAAATTAAGAAAATACTTATACTTTTTTTTCTAGAATAAGAATAATTTCTAAACATAGAAAGTATTTAAATTTCAAAATTCACTTAATACATTTTTATCAAAAATTAGTAATTTTTAGTACAAAGTGTAATATTTGTGTAACACTAAAAATATAATATTCTAATGTATGTTGAACTTTAAAATGTATGATTTAATACTTGTCTATAGTATCTAGATGATTTTGCATTACTCAGAGCCGTGAACGATCGAATGTTCTCGAGTGACCCACTCAGGGGTCATTCAAGAGAGGTCGGCGGTTCGAAACCCGAGCAGGCTATTAGGTTACTATAAAATATTTAATAGCTAAATGATATTTAAGGTAAGTGCACTAGTAATTGTCCATGTACTAGTAGTTTACCGTTTTGTATGAAATTTTAAATAATAAACGTTTTGTTTGTTGTAGCTAATAAAAACTATTAATTGATAATATTAAATTTTAAATATTAAACAATGGGCTACAACAGTTCTGAGGTTTTAGGCAGTTGTTAATAGATGGCAACAGATAATAACAAATTTATTTTTTATTAGCCACAACTAACAAACCGCTTATTATTTAAAATTTCATACAAAACGGTCAAGTACTAGTACATGGTCAATTACTAGTGCACATACCTTACATTTCAGCATCCGTAGGTAAACGAATTTTTATAACAGGTTTGAAAAATGTACAAATTAGCTTTTGAAAAATTTCACTCACTTTTCATACTTTATTTATCACTAGCTGTGACAGCGGCTTTACCCGTTCATTAAATTTTGGTAAAATCGATCACATACAGACAGACAGCTTTTGGGGACTCTGTTTTATATTAAGTATAGATATAAATTGATTTTTAATATTAATAATAATTTATTTTATATAAGTAGATTCCTCACAAAAAGATCACAAAAAAGCTATTTATATATCATATTATATTATGAGACTATTTAAGGAAAGATAATAAAAACCTCTGACAATCGGCCAAGGGACCAAAGAAAAAAGCTTGAAATGTTATCAAAATGTTTTTATCTTGGTCCAAGGATAACAAATTTATAAAACAACATCCATAGACGGCGGCCTTTTTAAAACCATTAGTATTTGATTGACCCGTTGACGAAGGCGGGCACCCTCAGCTCCGAGGGTGGCGGGTTCGACTCCCGCTGGAGGCCAACATTTTCTATATACAATTTGTTAGTTTTTCGATTCCGGGTGTATATATGTGTTTAAAAATTGTGAGCTTATGTACATATTGACCAGTTGTGTGTCACCATTTCAACACAGGTATTAAGTTATTTTAGTAAGTAGTAGTTTTTGGGATACGTAAAATAACACTAAGGTAAGTCGACGTCCGGCATAACTGCAATACCGCCCCCGCGGATTGCAGAACCCATGAAGGGTTTCCTCATGTAAAAAAAAAAAGTGGACGTGTGTCAGGTAGTAAAATACGTAGCCAAATCATGTGAAACATAAAAATAAAAATATGGGTCACTTTATAAATGTTGTGCCAACCCCACTTTGAAAGGGTTAAGAGCAAGATGATGACTATAACTAATGAATGAAATGGAAATGGAATAGACGACCATTTGTGTCGGCCCCATATACTTAGGTATATATATAATGTAAGGATAATATATTTTACCTAAAATAAACACGGATAAAAAATTACAACTAAATATTTTAGTAAAACGGAAGTAACAAAGCTTCCGCTGGCTGAACCCACGCGTCCTGTCAAATTTGAATATTACGGAATTTATAGAATTAGGCGTTACTTTACTGAGATCTATAAATATATATTATAATCTGCACCTGTTACTTCTTCGCATTAACTTAAATTTTAAAATACCCTCATTTATGTACTAAGTGTGTAGTTAACCCACTGTTTTCCAAGGAAAAACGGGAGCTTTCTCATCTTATATGTTAGCTCGGTATAAAAGTTTTAGTTATACCACATGGCATCAACATTGCTCCAGACTGACAAATAGACCTTTGTATTTATAATTTTAGTATGGATTTTGCTATAATCCGCATATACTATACTAATATACAAAGCTGAAGAGTTTGTTGTTTGTTTGATTGTTTAAATGCGATAATCTCAGAAACTATTGGACCGATTTGAATAGTTATTTCAATGTAAGATAGTCCATTTATCGAGGAAGTTAACCCACTTTAACCATTTTTAAGGTTATCAAAAGACTATATTACTTCCTGTATTTATCCCACTCTAAGTGGGATCAGCACAAAATGCCAACATGCCATCTAACAACATGTTTAAAAAAATGGTGTTATATGTATGTATAGAATATACTTACTTAATATATGGTGGCGACTTATAGTTAAGTAATCAAATATTTTTTCTGTTTTACATCGAATTTTTTTATCGAAATAAACTCTTTCAAAAAAGAATCAAAAATTGGAAAAAAGAGCATCATTCATAAGTAAATAGATACGCAGTGTGGTATCCGGCAGAATAGAATAGACCACCCTCATTTCTTATCGAGGTGTCGTAAAAGGCGACTAAGATAAGTTGATGTCAGGCAGGCGGCCGGTCGTAAAATACGTAGCTAAATCATGTGACAACATGTTTATAGCATGTTGTGCTGACCCCACTTAGAGTGGGATAAGGGCAGGAAGATGATGATTCATAAGTAAATAGATCTATCTATATAAAGCTACAGCATTAACATAGGATGAAATAAAAACAACATAATGCCACATATTCAATCGCACATCGTTGTGGTGGACATAATTTATTCGGCATGAGTAAAAAAATAAATGGATATCGACATTACGTGTCAAGAAATAGTATAAGATACGTGACATTATACAAAAGTGGTGGATGTCCATATAGGGGTATAAAGCAGCGGACAAACGTTTAAGAATGATAAATCGGTATAAATTCTAAACGCGATTCGTTCCGATCCCGCAATACGGGACAAAAGTACAACACCTTCGCTCATGTCCACGACAAAGGTAGTTTACGATACCATAGACTAAGAACGTCCTGCGTAAGGAGTTCCATACCCATAACAAAAAAATCCGGACACTAAGTTGATAATAATAAAACTAGGTTGGTTTGGTTCTAAGTAAATTTTTTGAATTGAATTGAAATAAGTTTTTCGTCTTAGAAAATCAACTGTATTTTATACATATGAGTATACTTTACTACGGCAAAAAATGAATATCTATAGTAGAGTATACTATAGATTGTTGCCGAACAACATTGTTAAGAGCCGACTGTACTCTGCGTCAGTCATTTTTACGAAAATTTTAATCTAGTACACTCATCTCAGTTTAACGTCGTACCCTCGCACAGCCACTGGTTGTCCGTGGTTCATGCGGACCGTTGACCTCCATAGAGACCTCGATCTCCCTACCATTACTTACCTCTTTAAACGTTTTTCGAAGTCTTAGATACTTCGAGAAATCCGAGGTACACCCAAACCCTCTCATTTCAGTTGCTTCCACCTACATCCCAGTTAGGTCTGACTACCGAAAATATAGGCGTCCAAAAAGCGTCCTATATGACCCTGACGATCAAATAACGATCGCAAACACAGAAACACGTATTACACACATACAGCGTCTTCGCCGGCGAAGACGAGGTCCCAGATTTCTGACATCGGTTGGTCGTGGCTTCTTGCCACCCTTCTGTCGTCGTATTGACTAATCAAAGTCATACTATCAGCCCTCCACTACACGTCGCCCTAAGCCGTGGCCCGGCCTCACAGGAGGCACCCTTAGGACGACGTTCTCCGACGCTAGTAGAGCTTCTGCGCTCTTCTCTCCGCATTTTGTAACTTCGGCAATGCTTCTGCGCTCGCCCGTCCCGCCCAGTGACGCTGTAAAAGCCGTTAGGGCTAACAGCATATAGTCAATTCGAAAAAAAAACGTCGTACCCTGATAATAGTTACAGTAGATGTTACTATATGGAATTCCATAGTAAGAATGAAAATGAAAATTATATCGTAATATATTGCGTAATATATTAATAATTTTTCAATTTTAACAAAAAATAATTTGAATAAAAAGAATATAAAAATATGAGTTGAAAATTTTGTCTGAAAAATAAAATTATACTATTAACTAAATTAACAATAAAATTAACTTTGTCAAGGTAAATTAAATAGGATATTTGAAATAAAATAAAATTATAATTTATTATCATTATTTATTTATTTTATTATGGATCAGAATCTACTCGATTATATTTATACAAAGGAATTTTATAAAATGAACTGTCTCTATAAGAACAGAACGGCTGGTAACTGTAGTACCAAGGGATGTAGTAATAGGGTACCGTGAAATCTCGGCGCTGTGACGAATCGCAGAAAAATTTCGGTTTTTCGGTTATTTCTCAGAGATTTGTACGGGCTTTCTTCGTTGATTCGTCTCGGTGCACGGGTGTCAGTATTACAAACACATGTCCTTTGATTTAATCTAGTACAGCATTCAGTGATCCGAGACGGCTTTTGGATTTCGCGAAAGATTTCACGGTTTGTGACGCGTTACATTGATGTTGACTTACCTTCCGTCACAGCTGCTAGATGCTCGTTTCATGGAATATAAGAAATTGAGAATATGACAATAAATATCATTTTAAACCATTAATTATTCGCTGGTTGGCATTTTACGTACCTACTCTTTTCATTAAAATACACTATATAACTAAGGCTCAAAGCCAAAAAAATTGTTTTGCCCATATATTTTTATAGTTGATACTAACTTCTTGTACTACACCTTCAGTAGGTCTTATGAAATAAGCCTTCCTGGTGGCCATGTGACGTTTTAGATCACCCTCTAGCCCTTTAACTATCCCCATAACAAAAATAAAATATATCAATTATGTACTCAAACAAAATAAATAAATAAAAACATTTACGTCAACTTAAATGTTAAAAAACCTCCAATTATGTGTTTGAAAACTCTTCCCAAACGAAAAACTAGATTTTTTATTTTACATGTGAGTATATAAGTTTTAAATAAACCAAATTTCATCAATATTGCTCTAGCGAGTTAGCCATAAAAACGCGATAGACAGACAGAATATTTGAATGGGTTACGTAATTCATTCAGCTTTTAATCAGCTCAGTTCTTTTACATAAAATTTAAGGTAACCGCAATTTTAAACCTTACACCTTAGGTGTTAAGTAAGAGAATAACAATTAAAGGTAGAGTTCACGCTTCAGTGTTACATCAACACGAGGTGAGGACCAAAGTGTCGCTTTTAACAGTTGCCGAAAAACTTTTGAAAGGAAATAAGATCTTTTAAGGGTGCGATTGGGGCTTTCACGGTGTTTGGTATCAAGAAAAAACAAGTTAATTTCGTCCTCTACGCTAGTGTGAATTTTCACAATACCGTCCTGATATAAATTTACTTAAAAGTTTACAGTTTTTTTTTCGCTATCGATAGAAGCGGACGTCTCTATATAACAATGTGCAAAGATTGTGTAACGTTTTGGACGACAATTGCACAAGATGAGAATGATAATTTGGAAAATATATTATAAAAAATTATTACAACTTATTTATTTATCCTACTAATATTTTAAATGAGAAAGGTTGTGAGTATGGATGTATGTTTGTTACTGTTTCACGGCAAATCCGCTGAACCAATAACGATGGAGTTATGGCACAATTACTTCCTATACACCGGGGTAATATAGGCTATAGAAATCCTGTTAATTATACATGAATAGGATGATGATATTGAAAAACGCAATCACTTATCAACCGATGAAGATATTTTTAGGGTTGGAGAATGACAGAAGCTACTGGTTTATTCCAATACACGTCAAGTCCACACGAATGAATTTAAAAGCTAGAAGGTATAGTTAGAGGGGTGGTTTATTTACTCATCCGGGTATCATACAGTGGGTAAACCTAACTTAGTCGCCTTTGACGACACCTCGGTAAGAATGAGGGTGGGTTATTCTACTCAGTCGGATACCACACGGCTTTAATATAATCCTTTAACAAAATTGTACATTATTTAAAAAAATTTCTTATAGTGAAAACGTAATGTAGAAACGTTAAAGTTTTCTTTATTAAATACTAGGAATAGATCCAGTGTTGATTTGAATATGTCGTGCATGCCAATGCCGACAATTTGCATATGCACGTCGTCTAGACCGATGGACGTCAGCCGGATATTAGTCCAGGAAGGGATAAGCCATTATATGCAATGCCAATAGTTCTATCAATTCATGCGAACAGTCATGGTCTGCATAAACGTCGAAGTTCAAAGGCATCTAGGTCATCCCTAACACAATTTACCTTTTTAAGCCAATCCAATAAATCCAAATGCATTTGTGACAGTGGGAAACTTCCCATCCCCCCTTTTCTTATACATAACTAGTAGTGCCCGCTTTTGTATTTACTTTACGTCTTTTCGAATTACCAAAGAAAAGAAGAATTTTCTAAGCAAAAAACCTCATAAGCATAAGCAATTTCATATTTTATAAGCAATTCAATTTTCAATTGTACCAATTTCCAATTTCAAAACAATGCTCCAGAGGAATTAAAATGATAGAGTAAAATCAATACTTAGAATATATAGCTACAGCACAACATCCATTATGATAAATCTTGATCGACCACAAACTCAGTTCATGATTAGTAATAATCTTCGCCTGCAAAGATTAGTTTCCGGTTTTCTCATTTTTTGGGAAGAGAGTTATGTAAACGTGTTATAAACATGTTGTCACATGATTTGGCTATGTATTTTACGACCGATCGCCTGCCCGCCGTCAACTTACCCCAGTCATATTTTATGACACTTCGGTAAGAGAGAGAGTTGTCTATTCTAGTCAACCGGATACTATACGGTGGGTCAACTTATCTTAGTCGCCTTTACGACATATCGATAAGAAATGAGGGTGGTCTATTCTACTCAGCCCGATACCACATGGCATACGGACTTTTAAACGAAATATCACCACAATTCAAAAACTCCTTTTGATCACAAGCTTCCGAATTTCTTATAATCTTTGTTAAGATAAGAATTTTATTTTCTGTACAGTTCTAGTATTTCTTAGTTAGAAGTTTCAAATATTATTTTACCGGTGAAGACTAGCTTACGATTTTAACAGTCCTTTTTCTTAGATAGACTATCAATTTTAATTAGAATTTACACTTCAAAGATCACGGAGAGATAAAAAATGTTTTTTCTTCTTGTTCTTATAATTTCCGCTTCACAGTACCTTAACGTGGAAGTGCCGGTATGGTGTGACATTCGCAAGAGGCCGCTAAGTGGTCAGGAAGTGTTACTTAAGGACAATTATACATTTTAACAAGCTCTTGGAACTGTTCCTCAAAAGTGGTTTGCGGACACGCTGCACAATAGTAATGTGTTTCTTGAGTACACTTTAATGTTTTCTTTTGCTTTTTGTGAATAATGGACTCCCATTGTTACAGGATAGATACTCTACGCCAAGAATTTTATACTTTGTAGAAGAATTTCTTGTAGTACCTGGCTGTATAGAATAGACCACTCTCATTTCTTACCGAGGTGTCGTAAAAGGCGATTAAGGTAAGTCGACCCGCCTGTGGGATCCGGCTGAGTAGAATAGACGACCCTAATTACTTACCGAGGTGTCGTAAAAGGTGACTACGGTAAGTCGACCCACCGTGTGATATCCAGTTGAGTAGAATAGACCACCCTCTTTCTTATCGAGGTATCGTAAAATACGACTATGGTAAGTTGAAGTCAGGCAGGCGGCCGGTCGTAAAATACTCAGCCAAATCATGTGTCAACATGTTTATAACATGTTCTGCCGACCCCAGTTAGAGCGGGATAAGGGGAGGAGGATAATGATGATAGAAGAATTGCTAAATTAGAGCTGACGAATTTTTATATCGTTAATAATTTTTTTTACTCCAGCAAAGAAATTAAAATTGCTTACTCCTTTGTAATACACCTAGTAAGTATTTAGTGTGATATTTATTTTATTATTTACATTTATTATTAAAAATCTTTAACCTAAATTGATATATATTTACTATTATCTAATATATGGTTTAATTAGCAACATACCTTAGTGGAAAACAAACTTTATAAAAATTTAAAATTTTACATAATTACAGTTTACAAGAAAAAAATTAGTAAGTAAAAAGTAACGGCCTGTTATTATCCCACTGCTGGGCATAGGCCTCCTCTCTCCATTTTTGGAGAGAAGGGTTGGAGCTAAGACCTACCACGCTGCTCCAATGCGGATTGGTAGGTTACACATATCTCCAGAATTCTCTAGAGATATGCAGGTTTCCTCACGATGTTTTCCTTCACCGAAAAGCGTGTGATAAATTGCAATTATCAATTAGACACATAAGTTTTAATAGAAAAACTCATTGGTGTCTGCCCGGGTTTGAACCCATAATCGTCTCTAGAGATTCACACGGTCGCACCGCTAGGCCATCACAGCAGAAAAAAATTAAGGTTAAAAAAATTAAAGCTTAAACCTTTTACCGGTGTTACAGTTTAACTATTTAACACTTTAACGATGTTTTATTGATTTATTTCATAAATCAGGTATTATAATGATTAAATAATATCATAAAAATTCTTTGGGTGTTCATTAATGTCTATTCATGTTTACATTAATTATACTTATATTAACATACCTGAAATACTAATACGTCTAACTCATGATTAGCTAGTGATTAATATTACTAATTAGTTATTAATAAATTAAACATGGCTATAGATTTTTAATTTAAATTTATAAATTCATGGTTGGTAATTAATTAAAATAACATCGCTGAATAGTCGACATGCCAATCCATAAAAGAAGTGCCGTTTAATTAAAAATATATGTATATTGTAATGGTACAAGCAATAGTAATCTGTTTTAGGTTTTTTTTTAATTTCTACGTTGAGATTCTTCTCTCTTTCTTCCTTAAACATCCTAGTTTAAATAACCAAAAGAGAAAACATAATTTACGACACCTCGGTAAGAATTGAGGGTGGTCAATTGTACTCAGCCGGATACCACACGGCGAATCAACTTGCTCTAGTCGCCTTTTACGATACCTCATTAAGAAAAGGCGATGGTCTATTCTACTCCATTTTCAGGAGGAGGAGTCCTATGTTAGTTGTTAGATAGTACCAGGCCATTTATATTTATAATTCTCCATTTGTTACATTTGTCCCAAAATGTTAGCTAAATAACGGACTCAACCGGATAACGCAATTTCATAATTATTTATATTGAAATAGTCATGTAATCAACACCATCTTTGTTATATTTTTAACTGTTCTTTCACTTTAATCGATTATTGTAATCGATAACTTATTTTATTTGTCTTGAATGCAAAATGCGCTAATCTTACTAAATGCTGCGAAAGTTTGTGAGTATGGATGTATATTACTCTTTCACGGCAAATTGTTTGGACCAATATCGATGAAATTTGGGACAATTTTTTCTTATACACCGGAATAACATATAGGCTATAGAAATTCTGTTAATTCTATAGGAATAGGATAACATTAAAAAGCGTCATCTATTATCAACCTATCACGCGACAACACTTCAAACGAAGTCGCGGGCAAAAACTAGTTATTGTATATTTTGAAACACAAAAATATAACTGTTTTTTTCACCCATACCTCAAACTTTTACAATTGGGTTCAACCGTTTCCTTTATCAATTTCCCGACAAGTTCATCGAAGGCAGAGTAAGTAATACTTAATAGTACGTTGAGCGTACATGGAAGTGACATTCCGCCGCGAGCCCGTCCGTAATTAGCAAGGACGCGCTAAGTGGGCAGGAAAACGTTGCTTAAGACTTTAATTAACTGGTTGTGTAACCCTCACGCACTTCCGACTTCGCTATACACACATTTGGCTAACATTTTGGGACAAATGTAACAAATAGAGAATTATACATATAAATGGCCTGGTACTATCTAACAACTGACATAGGACTCCTCCTCCTGGAAATGGAGTAGAATAGACCATCCGCATTTCTTACTGAGGTGTCGTAAAAGGCGACTGAGGTAAGTTGACCGGCCGGTTGGTATCCGGTTGAGTAGAGTAGACCACCCTCTTTATTACTGAGGTGTACCAGCGACTACGTTAGCTTCAACTTAAATGTAAAATTATTGATATTAAAATTAATAAAAGAAATTGTTTTTACATAAAACCGATCGAAAAGAAAGATCGGGGAGAAAAATCGATCTAATTAGATCGATTTTTCTCTCCCAAAACCCCTACATGCTGAATTTCAGAAAAATCGTTGGAGCCGTATCCGAAATTGTGAAAATATATTTATATATATACATACAAGATAACTATTAACTAAGATTATTTAAATATTACAAAAAAATTCAAAGGACTCTTTTCTATATCTCTGTGACTTTCTCTACATGTCACTCATTAGCCTATATTCATTCCAAAAAGTCCATAACTGTTAGCTTCTTGCAATATTTTCGTAACTTCAGCATCGCGACACATTACCGTATATACCTGTAAGTAATTCATGTTCATCTACGATTCTGCTCGACTCCACCTATTCTATGAAAACTGCATAAAGTATTGTAAAAATGTAAAGAAAAGAGTTACATTTAAATATTTAAAAATACTTGGTCACAGTATTAACAAATATATTTTTGCTGCAACTGCGATGCAATCGGCAGAAGCGACAACGCCACCATTAGTGGCAAATCAGTAACACGTGACGGCTAAATGTAGCTAAAAAAATCACATCCCCGTTTGTTTTTGTAAAACATGGTTACAAGTGGGGAAAAAATGCATTCTGCACGTGGGGCGACAATTTCGTGCGCTCTCAAATTACAGCGCATTCCTTTTTTGAACGGAAACCGCGGATTTTAGGTGTTCATAAAAAGAACGAGCGAATACTTTGACAGTTATGTTGTGCTCATTTATAATTACGAACGCCGCTATTTTTTTTTTATATTACTATTTTTATTAATTATATTTTATTTATTGTTATTTAAATCATCATCTTCCTGCCCTTATCCCACTCTGAGTGGGGTCGGCACAACATGTTGTCACATGATTTGGCTACGTATTTTACGACCGGCCGCCTGGCTGACGTCAACTTATCTTAGTCGTATTTTACGACACCTCGGTAAGAAAGAGGGTGGTCTATTCTAAATAGATGTTCTAATAAGCAGAGTTTCTTCTATTTATACACTGAAATTAATTTTAAATAGTATGTAGTTTGAACTCTTTTTGCCTGTAATCAATTATTACTTCAAATATAATGTATGCCAATGTATCTAATGTATATCAATTATTTTTAGTTCTTTGATGTAATTATTAACTATAAATTTGGTTGATGATCTCAAAATAGGACCAATTTAAAGAAGATTTGTTATATATTATAAGCATAATCAAAAAATACTAGAGAAATTGGAACAGTAAATGAATAAGAAGTATTCATTTGGTTTATTTAAAAATTACTTAAAATTGTTTTCAAGGTGTTGATTCGTATTTCAATGGTATTTAATGGAAATAATCCATACACCTCTTTTCTATACACCTGACCTATAATAGCGAACCACGAAGCAAAACCACATTTCTCAAAAACAAAAAAATCCATCTATAGTTTACAAATTGCAGATTTATTTTAGCAAAAAGTTATTCCACCGCTGCGGTCAATTCGCAAAGATGAGGCCTCGACAAAAAATACGTACACCTATACTTATATAAACCGTATTCAGTTAAAAACTGCGTTATCTTCACAATGCTCGGATTCCTGTTTTTTTATCTGTAACATAATACTGACTGGCCGAATTTAAAAAATTAAAAAAAGTTGCCAAAAAAATTTAATTGTATTGCAAAAATCGCCTCAGGGCGAGTTTGGGACAGGAAATGATGGGGCGGCGAGTTTCAATAGAAGCCTACGAAGTGTCTACGACTTGATGGATCGACGTAACACAATCATTCGCTACGACATGGCTAAGACGGTTTAAGTGCCCCTTAAAGATGGAGTGATATTATTCAATTTCATGCCCGTGTAAACTAGACCTAATTCATTATCAATAAAAATTGAGCTTTAACGTAATCTGAATAAGATACATAATTAACTTACACATGAATATGATTTACTATCTTCGTATGTCGCGTTCAAATTATTTAAGGATATTGCTTTATAGTGAATTGAACTTTATAATTTTATTTCAGAGTCTAAATTTGATTGTAGTATTGTATAGATATAACGTTATGAAATGAATATACTTATGTAACCAAATAGCTGAACACGTGTTAGATGGCCACTAGAGAACCATCGGGGCTTGTTTACGGGAATTGCGATAACGACACTTTTATAAATATAGGGAGGCTTGTTGAGTTCTGATTTTAAATGTCTTATTCTAAATTTGTAATCAAGAGTTAAATGTAATATATTTTTTTAATTTATTAGTATTCAATCAGTTCTGGCTTTGTCATTACAGCAATTTAAAGAGACTATTAAAAACAGACATATATGATACTGTCGTGGATAACATAAATGATGACAATGCGTGAATATAGCTACTCTTCAACCTAATGCAAGATAGCAATGACAATATGTAACTAGTTAGGTATAAGAATAATTTTTAAGTGAGTCTTGTTCTTCTGGACAGAAGAATTTTCCGAACCGGCATTAGAGTTGATGATTCCAAAAGCACTTGTTTAGAAGTCTACTTGAATAAAGAATATTTTGTATTTGAATTTAACGAAGTTGTGAAGCATGAACTGTTTAAAATATAATTGCGTAATAAAACCTTAAAATAAAATACATTTTGCACCCACCTATTCACGTCGAATAAAACCGCTCGAAGGTCTATTCACGCACCATTCTATAATCTTTAAAAACTCCAAGTTACGGACAAAGGAAATTAAAAAAGTGGGCGTAACTCTCACTGTCATTTCAGTCCCGAGCATAATGGCTAGAAGGAATACCGCTCGCGCCGTCCTATTATCTCCAAAAAAAGAAAAAGACCAGAAAAACTCCTGCCCGCCTCAACAATCGAAACTTTAAAAGGAAGCGTTGCTTTGCGAATCTGGGCAATAAATTCCTATTGATCGAATTTCGGACTCACGCTGTGCTATAGGGGCTCATTATAGTCTCGATAATTTTACTTCTTTTTGCTTGTGCACCATACTTTTTTGTATAAAAAGTATTCGCATTATTACTATACCTATCAAAGAATAATATAGTAGAGAAATATTTTAATAAATAAATATATGGGACACTTACACACACGGTCGTCCGTCCCCAAGTAAGTAACTTAATACTTGTGTTATGGGTGACAGACAACTGGTAAATATATACTTATATATATTTTTAATACATACTTAAATACAAAAGCGATTAGTTTATATGATACTGATTTTAAAGCTGTGTGGTATTTGAGTAGAATAGACCACCTTCATTTCTAACCTACGTGTCGTAAAAGGCGCCTAATGTAAGTTGACCCGTCATGTGGTTTTCGGTTGAGTAGAATAGACCGCCCTCTTTCTTAGCTAGGTGTCGTAAAAGACGACTAAGGTAATTTGACGTCAGGAAGGCGGCCGGTCTTAAAATATGTTGCCAAAACATGTGCATGTTTATAACATGTTGTACCGACACCACTTAGAGTGGGATAAGGGCAGAAGAATGATGATATTTTTGTTTAGTCTCTGATATATTTTTTTAATGACATAATTTTCTGCTATAAAAATTATTCGCGTACAACTACATACAATATACAACAAATTATATAAAATAAAGATTTTAACGACATCTATACTTATAAAATATTATTTGATTTTTGCTTTTTGTTAACATATTGTATCTGTAACAATATAAATATATTTTACAATAAAACATTTTGTAAAATTTAATGTATAATCTTTGCAAGCAGGCAAGTATATTTCTTAGACTGTTCATTATTCAGTGAATCCGGGACTTGACTGTAGTCCCGATTAATATTTAGTAACAGTTTAGCTTATAGTAGAGACTAAAATATCTTTATCCCTTTTTACTTTTTCATCTGTAATTTAAATTTTGCGGGTAACGAATGTATTTATGTGCGTGTGAGTGGGTGTGTGCGTGCGCGTGCGCACGCGCGCGTGCTTGCGTGTATGTGTATAACTATAGTTACACTCATGTGATCAAAGTCATCCGTGATTCACCAAGGATGTTTGCTTCGACGAAGTTAATGGACATTTATAAATGCGTAATTGATTACACAACGGATCTTTGCTGTGAATAACGGACGCCATGTCTAAGGCTTCACTTAAGGAATGCATAAAAATCGTCGAGCTTCTAGTGGGGATAGGGGCAATGTATACAACGTTACTATGCTGGAGCTTCACTATCAGTTTCTTAGTCGATGCAACTGAGACCTATTTGTTATTATTATTTTTAATAGGAACACCAGCAATACTGCATTTAGACTAAAAGTGTACAGTGCTATAAGTACATACAAAATTATAGGTGTACACAACATGTATTTATTTATAATGGTTTACGTGCTAAATTAACAAAATCTGTAAATTTAAAAAATAAAATAATCTAAAAATAAAGAAAAAAATAACCATCGTTCGTTTCCACCGGACCATGGTACCCATAATGTGTTTTCCTAATTTTAAAAAGTATTTTAAGTGACATACAGCCTCAAATGTTAGAATACTTCGTCTCCACTTGTAACCACTGTATTTTAGGCTTAGGTTACTATAAAGCTTAGATATCCGAAAACTGGGATCGCGTCTTCGGCTATGTTACTATGGCTAAGTTATGACTCATTAACAATAAAGTGTAGTGTAAATTCTTACTTACTTACCTGACTACCTTTAACGATATATGATTCACATTCCCTTATTCTGTAAGCATGAATGGAAGTTCTCTCTGAGTTAATTTGGTATGCATTTTACACAATATACTTACCTCAAAGAATCTTTTGTAATAGATCTTCTAATGGACTAGTATATTCATTGAATGTTCTTTTTATAAGGTTTGTACTCGATACGCTAAAATCAATTTAATTTACAATTCATTAATATTAGAATTCATAGCTATTTGTCACCTACTTAAAAGATTGAATGAAATTCTAAAATGTTGGATATTCGACAGCATAAAAGCTTTTGCTAAAGTGTATACAATAGACATATTATATTGACCTTGACACAAGACTTTTTGGCCAATAGTGGGTTATAAAATTCCTTTTTCACCATCCTCCTGCCCTTATTCCACTCTAAGTGGGGTCGTGAGGGCGTCGCACAGCATGTTATAAACATGTTGTGTGGCTATGTATTTTACGACCAGACGTCTGGCTGACGTCAATTTACCTTAGTCGTATTTAACGACACCTCGGTAACAAAGGGGGTGGGTATATCCTATTCAACCGGATCCTTTTTATTAACTTTTATCCTTTTTGTTTTTTTATTTTATCTCTCTATTTTATATCAATCCCTCGACTGCGGTCGCGTAGACTTAGGTGTTAAATAACCTTAAATATATAGTACATTGTTTTTTCCTATTCCATTAATTAAAACGGGATTTTTTTAACCTATATGTATTACCCGGTATATATGAGTTAATTGTATCAAATTTTATTTGTATTGGAATTGGAATTCCATCCGTGATAGCATATGGATAGGCAGGAAGACTTTCGCATTTGTTATAACAGTGTAGATTGAACGTTTCTTAATCATCATCATCTTCCTGCCCTTATCCCACTCTAAGTGGGGTCGGCACAACGTGTTATAAACATGCTGTCACATGATTTGGCTGCGTTTTTACGATGGGCCGCCTGCCTGACGTCAACTTATCTTAGTCGTATTTTACGACACCTCGATAAGAAAGAGGGTGGTCTATTCTACTCAACCGGATACCACACGGTGAGTCAATTTACCTTAGTCGCCTTTTACGACACCTCGGTAAGAAATGAGGTTGGTCTATTCTACTCAGCCGGATACCACACGGCGGGTCGACTTACCTTAGTTGCCTTTTACAACACCTCTGTAAGAAATGAGGGTGGTACTATTCTATTCAGCCGGATACCACACAGCGTATTAAACGTTTCAAAATATCTCTAAATAAATATCACTAAACATGGCGAATCAACCCAAAGTCGACGTTGTTTATTGACTCTCTAAAATCCGACAAATCTAAACTAAACATTAAATTCATGGCGGTATTTGCCGACGCCATCCCTCTTAACTAAACAGCCTCCATGTTTGCCAAGATAACAGTCCGAATCTAACAAAACAAATATGTGCCGAGCACTCGACGCGAATGTTTTGATTGCACGGGTCTCAGAACTATGGATCCTTTACTGGTGACGTGTCGACAAAAGTAAGTCAAGAATCTTAGAATTATTTTTTAGACTTACCGAATATATAGAGACGTCCTATGTCCCTGAAAATTAAATCACGATCGCAGATACATTACACACACACACGCACGCACGCATGCACGCACGCACAAACACAAACACTCACAGCGTCTTCGCCGCCGAAGATGAGGTCCAAATTTTCTGACGTCGGTCGTTGGTGACTAATTACATTCATAACACTAGCCTTCCACGACGCGTCGCCTTAAGCCGTGGAATGCTAGAAGAGGTTTTGGCTTTATTTTTCGCTACTTCGACGATGTTTCTGCGCTGGACTGTCCCGTTTTGACATAATAAAAGCCGTTACAGCTAACAGCATATTATCAAATCCAAAAAATTTATACTTGATATATAAATGTATACGGTATCTAGTTCATCATCTTCCTGCCCTTATCCCACTCTAAGTGGGGTCGGCACAACATGCTACAAACATGTTGTCACATAATTTGTCTACGTATTTTACGATCGGCCGCTGCCTGACGTCAACTTATCTTAGTCGTATTTTACGACACCTCAATAATAAAAGAGGGTGGTACTATTCTATTCAGCCGGATACCACACGGCGGGTATACGGTATCTAGTCATGGATAAAAATTGTTTTTGTTGGTTTCTCTAAAACTATGAATTCTTCTCGAATAAATAATCGAGTAAATATGTAAAGGCTAATAGCAGTCCCGTGTTTTCTTTCAGGAACAGCGTAACTTACTTACTTAAACGTTTAAGTCGAAACGAAATCGTGGGTTACTATAAAGACCTTACAAACTAGTGTACAAAATTTTAGTTCTATACAAATTTATGTTAATTACTTAAGCGAATTACCAAAGCCATGTTACACTAAATAGATATCGAGTCCCATAATTCAATTAGGCGACAAAATAGGACTGGCACATTCCTCGACGGGGCATTCAACGCGCACGTGTGACAACAATTGCCTTGCCCTGCGAGTCGCGTGACGTTTCACAACATTGTTAGACCGAGGTGTGACGGTTTGTGAACATAATGGCCCAGTATGAGGTCACTGCTTGACGTTGAGAACTTTAATTACGCCGATTTTGATGTAAACTTACTTATGGGTGTAATATGCTGTGTGGTAACCGCCTGAATAGGATAGTACCACCCTCATTTCTTACCAAGGTATCGTAAAAGGCGACTAAGGTTGAGTAAAATAGACCACCCTCTTTCTTAACTAAGAATTTCTTAAATACGACTAAGGTCGTTAAGTTAAGTTAGGTCGTCGGTAAGTTGACGTCAGGCAGGCGGCCGGTCGTAAAATACGTAGCCAAATCATCAATCGTAAAATACGTAGCCAATCAAATCATGTGACAACATGTTTGTAACATTATGTATTTGTGTAATATAATTTAAGAACACAATTTATTTCTGTCTTAATATAACACAAAAGTTACAATAGAATTATTTTTCTGTAATCGGAATTTGTTAAGAGAATCTATGTAATGCTAAGTGTATGTAGCAGGTAACATTCACATACCTTATACATGCAGGGCAAGTCACCACACGTATCAGAAAATGCTGCCAACATCATCACTCCACGCAAGCAAACTTTTTTACTAAAACGTAAATTGATTTTTAATTCAATTCTTGAGAAAGGTTGAGTTTGAGTCTTGAAAGTTTGAGTCGCGATTTACGCGGGTAATCTTTATGGAATATTGATTTCCACAGGGGCGAAACCGCGACTACCTACACTTGGTTCATATATTTTTCTGCTATTATTTCGTTCACCAAAGATTTTCTGTAAGAGATAGTTTACAGTATATAAGATAGCCTTTGTAGTGTAGTGTAATCAATTTGTTTTGTATAAAAAGAGTTAAATAAATGAATAAACCACTGTACCCATGGAATAATGATCGTAAATTAAAGAAACTTCAATAATAAAGATTTATTTTTGCTATGTGTTATGGCAATCATACGAACGTCTGATTACAAATAAGATTATCATCTGATTTAGTATTTGACACTTTACAACAATTGGTATAAGGTTCATATTCTAATACCTTGGTGTTTATAATGACTTGCTCAGTGGACCTACCTCAACAATTTGTAAAGTAAACCGCGTTATCTACACAGGATGCTATCAGCAGTCGAGTTGACTTATCTCTTCCTTCTTGGTACCGATTGTGCTTTTAATGACACCGTAAAGAAGCTTTTGTGGTCGTGTTTGTGGTGAAACAACTTGGCTTGATTATGGAAAGGATGTGAATAGGTTTTTTATGGAACAACCGAGCGTTTGACCATTATCTTTTAAGTGAAAGGATATTTTTTTAATATTAGACTAAACTAAACAACACTTTGTTAAGTAGCTGCTAAAATTCGTTATACAGAAGGTTAACGATCTATTACTTTAATTCTTAATGACTTTTTGTATATTCTTTTTAGCCGCTAGTTTTTTTTTTTATACAGTTCTAATTGATTCATCTTATTAAAGGCATATTTTCAATTTTGCTCTGTAAAATTTGACATTACAATCGTTTTTGATATTTTGTACTAAATAAATAAAATAATAATAATAAACACTATAAACACTAAAAATCCCTGATTCTTACAGTTTAGTCACGAGTTCAAACTCGCAGAGAGAACTTACCTATAAGTTAACAAAAGGCTTTTGAAGTTAACTGAAACTAAAACTGCATTTGTCCAGTTTTTTGAAATACCAGTAATACATAACCTGTAACATGTAATAACCTTCTAAACCGAATTTTAGCCACATAGTGGGTTTAGTCTTCAATATTCTGGAACAGATCAAAGGAGGCTTTTTCCCAGTTCTGAGCTCCGACAAGTTATTAGAATTTATTTGCCCGCCTATAGGATAATAGGAGGTATATAAGCCTATAGGCTTTATAAGCCTATGCTACATAAGCCTATAGGCTTATATAGCAAGATGACTTATTCTTATATTATATTATGATAAAGGATAGCTTCGACGTAATTGTCATACAAAATAACTCTATTGATGACAAAAAAAATTATGTTATATTTTACAGTGGTCTATAATGTTGTTAGAGAAATAAATCGTTCTCAATAGCACGTAAGTAGAATTTATGTCATCTCGCCAATATCGTGCTGTTAACTTATTTAACGGGATGCCTTCAAGAGCACGTGGTAAATACAATGAAATATTAACAATGAGGCATTAGGACGAGGTGGTCGAACCTCCCGCGGCGTAAGTCGCGGACGTGCAAACATAGACGACTTTGCCCGCTGATTTCATCTTAAGGTACAGTTTCTATACCGATGACGAAATGAACGCAATTTTGTATGAAGACATTGACGACAGAAGTAGCGATCTGCTACCTCTTTTAAGCGACAGTTTTATACTTTTGTGCAAAGAAATTCAGATTGGATCTACAATGCTGCTCCACCAGTTAATGGAAAAGGTCCTTTCTCTCCTTTTTGGAAGAAGGAGCTTGAGCGCACAACACCGCTCTATCATATAATTGGGAAGATATTATCTCACCTTTTAGGGATTGTAGCTTGAAAACATTTCGCTGCTTCACCAGGTTACGGAGAAGGTCGTCTCTCTCTTTTTGGAAATTATGACTGTACCCTGGATCCACCAGGCTACTCCAACATATATTGGAGAACGTCTTATCTCTTGTTATGTGGAGAAGGATTGCAGCTTGGACTCACGACGCTGCTTCATCAGATTACGGAAAAGGTCGTCTCTCTTCTTATAGGGGGAAGAATTCACCATGCTGCTTTACTAGATAACGGAAATAACTCCTTGCTCCATTCGGGAAGAAGGCTTGTAGCTTAGGGCAACCACGCAGCTCTACCAGATAATTAAGCAGGTCTTCTCTCTTCTTGTGGGGAGAAGAATTGTAGCTTAGGCCGACACTATTCCAGCAGGTAACACATATTAATGGAAAGTTCCAGAAATACGCAGGTCACTTCCTTATTTTTGTCCAATGAAGAAAGAGCGTGTAATAAATTATAAGTATCAATAATCATTTTAGTTACCCTAGAAATCCATCCAAAGACGTCTTGAAACAGGACCTTAACATTGTCCTCGTGACTCGCAAGAAAACGCTAACTGTCCCACCGGTGGCTTTGTTTCGTTCATTCGTAAGGCAAATATTGGGCCAAGCTTATTCAGGCCGTTTGTAAACACTCCTCTACTGGGTGGCGGCCAACAATGAGCTTCCAGGAATCTCCGTGACAACACTCCAAATATAGTGATTATGTTCTAATTGTAAGCACCTGGAGCCTTATTTAGTTTTTAGCACGGACGACGTCTTTAAGGTAGTGGGTTTAATTGATGGCCAGTCATTGTGCTTGTTTGACAAGTCGCGAACAATATTAAAGAATTTGGTTTGAGCAGCTGATTTAATTTGTGGAATGTTTGAAATATTCAATGGTACATGAGATATATTGATTTCAACAAACCATGGGAAAAAAGGGTTAGATGTTCTCATAACTAGGTTCCCTCCCGGGGTCCCATGAATTCCTCCAGTGTCACGCGGTTATCAAAATTTTCACGCCGCACCATGTAAATCCGAGCTAGTCTAAGAAGTGCTCCGATCTCACAGAAAGTATTCTTAAGACAACGTTCAGATCTGATACGTTTTTTGCGCTCTGTAACAGAATCTTGATTACATTATAGATACATTTCAGAATCTGGGTGATTTGACTGGTTTTGCTCATTCTACCCGGTAACACTGTCAAAGTTGCTAGAGCTAGCAACTTACACTATCGTTAGCGTTAGCTTTCAGTGTTGTCTTTTTGAGATACTTTTTCTTTAAGCTCTTTAAAAGAATGAAAAATTTAAAATCAATGATTGAATATGTATTGGACAAAAAGACAAACTGAAAACAGTACTATTATTGAGTGTTATGCAGTTTTTAGCTGATTATCAGCGTCCCAGTCCAATAGATCGTAGAAAGATACTCAGCATAACAAAAGTAACTTTGAAAAATGCCTTAGTAGCAATGTGATAATTTTATAATACTTAACTAGTTATATCTTGTTGCATTAATTATTTATTAATTTAGAAAGTAAAATATATGTTATAATTAAGGGCTAAGCATTTGTTTTTTAATACTTAAAACCTAAGAAATATTATTTTAAATACTGTATCTGGCTGTTAGCGAAATGAAATTACAACGAACTCTTATAAAATTAGTGATTATAGTTATATTTTTTGTTCATTCTAATACCAACCAATTATTTTATTGTATACTATCTGTCCTAGCGGCTTCGCACGCGTGGAAATCAGTGTCTCACAAAGTTTTTCCCGCATAAATCCCGATTCCGCGGAAAATCTTGGATTAAAAGTTACGTGTTGGTTCACAACCTTCTCTATTTGTCAATAATAGTCCCATCAAAATCGGTTTAGCAATTCCGTAGAATGTACTATTAACTTAAACCTTACTCAACAATTGCACTACCTTTAAGTAAAACCGTACAAAATACCGTTGAGAAGATTTTGAGAAAATCGGTTACATACAGACAGATAGCTTTTGGGGACTTTGTTTAATAAGTATAGATATAAATATTTCTGATACAATTTTCAATATACTTACATAAATAAGCAATTTCGGACAACGGAAATCTAACATCCAATATTCATACAAAATATTTGTTGCCTCTATCACAATGAATACAAACCTCTTCTATAATACGTCTTAAAGTAACAAGAATACCTTTTGTGCCCTCAAAATCTCAACAATGACATCGGAATATCCTTTCTGGCCAATGTTTGGTTAGCTGCAAGAGCATTGTCGACTCGGAAATCAATTTTCGATAATTGTCATTTATTATGAAATAAATATGATGCTTTATTCCATCGACCCTTTGTCCAAAAATGCCTCCAAAAGGCGATCAAGTTTTTCAAAAGACCTTTTCAATTTAGGACATTCGGCGTTAATAATTTTTCTATATATCGCAGAAAATCATCCGTGCATGCAAGAAAGGTCTATGGCGTATGACAATAATTACATCAATGGACATAACTTGGTGGATATTAGGCGGAACTTGCTTGTAATGTACGTCAAACAATGTTTTCTCAGCCTATGAGCAGATGTTATAAACAAGCACTTAAATTTTACATCATTTATTATAACAAAATACTTTACATTTACTTATATTGAAACTTCTTTGTACTGATCAGTTTATGATTCCTTGAAATAGTAGAGTTCTTTCTGATATTAGATAAGTTTAGTAGATTACATAGACTACTAGGGCTGGCATAAATTTACAAAATATGTAAAAGCACTTTAATTACAGAATAAAAAAATTAAAAAGATGAGTCCTTTGCCTACGGAATAAAAAAAATTAAAAATGATGACTTGTTCTTTTAATCGCCGTGTGATATCCAGCTGAGTAGTTTAGGCCACCCTCATTTTTTACCGACGTGTTGTATAAGGCGACTAATGCAAATTGACCCGCCTTGTGGTATCCGGCTGAGTTGAATATACCAGCCTCTTTCTTACCTGGGTGTCGTAAAATACGACTAAGGTAAGTTGATGTCAGGCAGGCGGCCGGTCGTAAAATACGTAGCGGAATCATGTGACAACATGTTTATAACATGTTGTGCCGATTGCACTTAGAGTGGGATAAGGGCAGGAAGATGATGATGAAGGGCAGGACAATGATGATTTGGTATACTATTATTATTTATTAATATTTTTAAATCCGTAACAAACTTATACAAAAGATAAAAAATGCTATTCTTTCAATCATAGAATAGTAATAAACGATCTCTAGACGCACAAAGGGACGAATATTCATAGTATATATTATCATCTAGATTATAATGTATAGAATATTCAATGATATACGGTTGAACGCATAAACGCGTTAAAATTGGCTTTTAAAGTAAATTTGTCTCCATTTAAAATACTAAAAGGGCCATTATATTGCCCTTTGTCGGCCATTGATTTGTAGTTGACTGCGACGAATGACTATACAGGGTGCTTATAGTATTTTATATGGTATTTGTAATTTGTCTATATTAAATTGTATTTGTAATTTGTGTGTGGTGACATTTTAACTTAATTTTTAGTTTTTAATAAGATAGAAACATTTTCTAGAGTTGTTTGCGACAAATTGTAATAATGCCTTACGCCCAATGGTCACCAAAATGCGGCTAAAAGCAGAAAACAGCCTGCAGAAAAAGATAGAAGAATGTAATATAAGAATGTAAAATAATGGAAACAATTATTTTACTAGTGAAAGGGACGTAAACCTGTTAAGACTAAAAAGCCATTGATGACAATTTACAAAAATTACCCGATTTTAATCTTACAATTTTTCTATCACTCAAATTTTTTTGGTTGTGAATAATCACAACTTAATCATAAGATTATGTGTTCTTTTAAACTGTCAATATCTTTACATAATCAATTAAGCACATAAGTTTTAAGAAAAAACTCATAGGTTTGCCCGAAGTTTGAATCCGTGAGTGAAAAAAAAAACCCCAGGAGGTAAAAGTCAATTCGGTCAATCGGTCTCGCCACTTGGCTATCAATCTATATCATTCAATGTCATTAAACTTTTATTGCAAATGTTGTCACAACATTGGAAAATTTTGTTCTTGCCATGTGGCATCCGACTGAGTGGAATAGACCACCATCATTTCTTACGATAACTTGGTATCGTAAAAGGCGACTAAGGTTAAGTTGACCCGGCGTGTAGTATCCAGCTGAGTATAATAGACCACCCTCATTTTTTACCAAGCTAAAGTAAATTGATATCAGGCAGATGGCCGGTCGTAAAAACTAGCTAAATCACGTAACAACGTGTTTAAACATATTTTTTTTTTTTTTTTTTTTAAACAGGAAAAAACCCCTTATGGGTACCGCCGCCCGACGGGGACAGGCGACGGTTATGTCGGACTCGCACCGACTAAAATAACCTGTGTGCTCCACTACGCTGCTGGTGGCGGGGATAGGGTACCCATGAAGACATTGCCCCCCATCCCCGCCAGCAGCAACTCTGTAGCCCAGAGTGCGCCACCTCTGGGTCGGGGCCTCTCTGAAAGTGGCCCCTCCCTCCGCTGGACGATGCATCGGGAGCACCGGATGCATCGAACGCCTCGGGGACCTAACTCCAGCGAGCGTCCGATAAAGCCCCGTTCGGATCGCTCGGAGGTTCCCGTTAGGGTGGCATGCGACGGACTTCGGCGAGTCGTCTGCGCCCCGCTCGCCTGCGGCGGATTGGATCCAAGGACTCGACTTCCCGGATCCGCCCCGCCGCCTCCTTCCGCGAGATAACATCCTCGCAGAAGGAGGCCATCGCTGCCCACGATCGCTCCCTGTCCACCATGGCGCGAACCACAGTGGGCAGGGAGAGATCGTGCCCCACCTGTGCCACGAGTTCCGCCCGCTGAACCGTCCAAGCTGGACAGTCTGCGAGCGTGTGCAGCGCCGTGTCAAAGTCGGCGCCGCACTCGTGGCACTCACCAGTCGCTTCGCGCTGGGCCACCCTCCACAGATACCACCCGAAACAACCATGTCCGGAAAGCACCTGTGTAAGGCGGAAGGTGAGGACCCCATGCCTCCTAGCGACCCAGCCCTGGAGAATGGGCTGGATGGCCGAAATCGTCCAGGCTCCTGCACTGGGCGATTCAAGCCGCCGCTTCCATTGACGGAGGAGCTCTTCCTGAGCTGCCCTCCGCCAATCCACCTCTACCGCCGCTAAGTCTCCCCCCGGTGAACGGGCTTCGACTCTACGGCGGTAGGCCTGAGCTAGCACCTCGGCCTCTAGATCCCATGGAGGGGACCCGGCCAAGGCGCAGGCCGCCTCGCCGGAGATGGTCCGGTAGCCCCGCACAAGTCTGACCGCCATTACCCTCTGCGCCCTGCGCAGCAGAGGCAAGGATCTCGCGGTCAGCCGCCCCGCCCATACGGGGGCGCCGTACAGGGCCATCGACCGAACCACCCCGGCGTATAGGCGCCGGCAGCCTGCATTAGGCCCTCCCAAATTCGGGAGGAGCCTGCTCAGGGCTCCGGCGGTCGCCGTTAACTTAGGGGCGAGCCGCCGGAAGTGGGCCTCAAACGTCCATCGGCTGTCGAGGAGCAATCCCAGGTACTGTAATGTACCCGAGATTTCGATGGACGTCCCGCCCACCACCAACCGGGAGCCCACTGGGGGCGCCATCCGAGACCTGTGGAAGCAAATGGCCTCGGATTTCTCCAAGGCCACCCCCAGTCCCAGCCGGCGAATCCGGGCTACAACGTGAGCCGTGGCCGCGGTCGCCAGCACTCGGGCTTCCCGGTGGGTGCTCGCGCGAGCAGTCACGAGGGTGTCGTCTGCATAGCAGAACAGTCGCACCCCCGGAAGCATTTGCCCGCGCAGCACCCAGTCGTAGCCGATGTTCCACAGGAGGGGGCCAAGAACAGACCCCTGTGGAACACCGCACGACATCCTCCGCTCCTTCCACCTACCCCCAGCCGTCGGGTACCTAACAGCGCGGTCAGCCAGATAGTTACTGACCACCCGCTGCAGGTACATGGGGATGCGGTGGAAGCGTAAGGCCTCCTTAATCACTCCCCAGGGCAAGGTGTTGAATGCGTTAGCGATGTCTAACGACACCGCCAACACCACCTCGCGCCGGGTTGTTGCCTCCTCCGCCAGAAGTCTCACACCCTCGATACAGTCGAGGGTGGACTTGCCCTGGCGGAATCCGCACTGGAGGCAACTGAGGTCAGGCCCTACCTCCCGGAGGTGCTGGACTATGCGGGAAGCTATTACGCGTTCGAGCAACTTCCCCGCTTCGTCCAGCAAGACAATGGGCCGATACGCAGAGGGTGTATCGGCCGGTCTTCCCTCCTTCCTAAGCAGGACTAGTCTCCCCGTTTTCCACCTACGGGGAAAGAGGCCCTGCTCGAGGCAGGCACTGAACGTCACCCTGAGTCCAGACTCCAACGGACCCAGGGCAAGAGACCAGGCGCGCCCAGGTATACCGTCGGGGCCGGGGGCAGTGTTTTTCGCCTTCATGCGACTCACCGCCCCGGCTAACTCCCACTCCGACACCCCCGGCGCACCCGACCCAGTGCCATCCTCCTCCTCGAGAGGCGCCATACGAGGCGGCTCCACCTCGGCTCCTTGCGGGAACAGGGCTTCCACAACAGATTCAACGAAATCCGGCCGAAGGCTCTCGGTAAGGGGGGGAGCGCGGGCACGAAGTTTCTTCCGTGCCGCTATGTACGGCCTCCCCCACGGATTCCGATTGAGCTCTTCGACCATCTCCTTGTGAGCCCTGTCCTTGGCCTCGGCGATCGCCATCCGCAAGGAGGTGCGGACAGCCCGATAAGCCTCGTAACGGCGCCTCTCCTCTTCGACGTCGCGTCGTCTACGACGCCTGTACCGAGTGTACTGGCGGCGCACGGACACGCACTGTTCGCGCAGCTGCGCCAGCTCCTCCGACCACCAGTACACCCCGCGTGCCGGCCCTGTGCCACGCACCCTCGGCATGCTGGCATCACAGACGAGCGACATCCGCCGCTGGAGGTCCTCGACCTCCGCGGCGACCCCCCTACCCATGGGCCCAGCGGCCCACGCCTGGACGGTTGCGGCCTCGACGAGGAACTCGGGGTCCATTTTTCTGACCGACCACCGAGGGCCGTAATCTCTTCTCGACCGGGGGGACGTGGGAGCATGGCGTGCGGACACCTCGAACCATATATATCGATGGTCCGAGAGTGTTTCCACACCCACCATTACTTCCCAATTCCTGACACATGGTGACATGGCGGCATCGACAAAGGTAACGTCGACTTTGGAGCCGCCATTCCACCGCACGCATGTGTCAGCTGTCCCCCGGTTCATGACAACCATCCCAGCCGAGGCCAACCAACCCTCCAGGAACCTCCCCCTGACGTCCGTGACCGGAGAACCCCACGCGGCGGATTTCGCGTTGAGGTCCCCGGCCAGGACCACCTTGCCGGGGCGTAACCTATTCACCAAGTCTCCGACTTCAGCCATGAAGAGCTCGAAGTCGGAGAACGGTCTGTTCGGTGAAAAGTACACCCCGATGACGGATACGTCCCCAATCTTTGCGGAGACGTACCCGCGTCCCCTCACTACGCGCTCTAGAGCTGGGGAACCAACCGCACCCCTGGACGCGATGACCACATCCCCCATACGGTCTCCAACCCACTCCTCGCCCGACGGAACGAAAAGGGGTTCGGAGACCACAGCCACGTGCACCATGCGCTCCGCCAGGGTCTGGAATATGAGGTCCTGGGCCCTGGTAGAGCGCATGATATTCGCCTGGAGGAATCTCATTGGGGCCATTATTAATTACTGACCTCCATAGATTCCTCCCTTGGCCGGCTCGTTGTAGCTTGAGCCGGGCTGGCGGCAGGTGGCGAGGGGACCCTAGGGCCATCACCCCCCCTTCCCCTCCTCGCAAGGACAGACGGTGCCTTGCACTGCCCGCCCCCTGCCCGATGGTCAGCCTTCAGCCCTGCTCTTTGGCAACTCCCACAGTGTGGAGCTGCCGAGCAAGACTGGGCCTTATGACCATTTTGACCGCAGCGATAACACTCATCGCTGCGGTCAATTGTAGAACAACAATCCGCCCGCAGGTGCCCTTTTTCGAGGCATCTAAAACAACGGCGCGGACGAGTCTCTAACAGCTGGACTCGAGCGGACACCCAGCCCACCAAAACCCTGCCTGCCGCCATAACCTTTTTGGCTGCCGCCACCGGGACTCGTAACCATAGAGAGCCAAGCCCCCTATCAGTTCTACGAATCGCCCCTGTCTGGATATCCTGATAGGGACATTCCGCGACCTTGGCGATGGCGACAACAACGTCCCCCTCAGTGGCGGCGTCATCTAGGCCCACAATGCGCAATTCAGCGCACTTTGTGGGCGTAGTGACGCGCACCGCCGGCTCCTCCTTAAATAATTCACGGAGCCGGCTGGCAAGGGCCGTCGCCTTCTGCTCCTTTGTAGGCCCGGAAATCTCAAACATTCGGGCTCCGGTGGCAGCCTTCCTTAACCTCATACCTCCTTCTAGACCCAGGTCGTCAATCTTGATACATCTATGGGCCCGGGTCAGGACGTCCATGTACGAGAGGCCCTTATCTAACCCCTCTTTATCCAAGGTCACCACAACCGCAGCCGAGCGTGGGGTCTGGAGTTTCCTCCCCCCTTGCTTAGGCTGCGCCTGAGCGGTGGCGACCACGGATTTAGCTGCCACGGCAGGTTTCGGCTTGGACTTGGATTTGGCGCCCCTGCGTGCCACCACGTTCCAGCCCTCACTCATGGAAGCGGGGGCCGGAGGTAGTGGTCGGGACTCAGGGCGAGTCTCCACCACCTGTACCCTAGCCTTCTTCTTCTTGGCCTTCTTTTTCTCAGCAGGGGCCGATCCAGCCGGGACAGGGTCAACCACCCTTATTTCAGCTCGCCGAACTATTTGCGGCACTTTTGAGGCTGCCTCCAGGCTCTTTTTAGCTGCCTCAGCTTCCTTTATCTCCTTCACCGCCGCCCTCTTTTTATCTGAGGCCAATGGCGGCCTCAACCTCTCTTCAGGTGGGAGGCGTCTCTCCACATTGTCCAGTCGCGCTGTGAACATGTTTCGGAGCCTGACTATCTCCTCCTCCATAGTTAGACCCTTCACAGCCTGTGTACTGTTTGTGGGAGCCACCTCTGTCCCGGGCGCCTTGTTGGCACAAGTGATCATTCCCTTTAACGTCGCGATCTCTACAGAGAGATTATTGACCACTTGTGTCAACCTGGCATTATCCTCTTTCAGGAGTCTTATCTCTTCCGTATCAGTCCTTCCGGCCAGCGTTTTCGCGGCCTCCTCCATAGTCAGGGCGATCTTGTTCAGGGTTCCCCGGCATCTGCCATTGAGATTTCTGGACTTGCTAACGGTCACCCTCATGGATTCAGCGTTCTCCGCAAGGATCTTGCAGACGCGGGATGTATCCACATCCCTGAGCTTCGGCTGAGCTTGCTTATCGCCGATTGACTGAGCTCGCCCCTCCCTACTTGTCACGTCCATGTCAACGTCCTCAAGAAGCTCGCCTCGCTCTAGAGCGTCACGAGCCTCCTGAAGGCCTATTTCGGAGTCCGACTCATTGGATCTAGTATCCGCTTTTTTAGCCTCCAGATCTTCATCTGAATCAGTGGGACTGCCACGATCTTTACGGCCTCGCTTTTTAGAGCAAGCACGAACGCTCGTGCCTCTTATCTCCTCTAGAGACAAACATTTTATGGGAGTTTTAGTCGAGGCTCTCCCCGAGCTAGCACTCCGAGTTCCATGTCCGGTTTTTAAGAAACTGCGCGCAGAATCGCGCCGCGTTCCTACACACGTATCCGCGGAAACACCAGCCAAGCTGGTCTCATTTCCGCTGATACCCCCTCCTATCTCCTCCGAAGCATTGGTTGCCCCCCCAGATACGATGGGGCGACTACGGCCAGTGCTGCACGGCACCCCCAGAACATGTCCGGAATGCATTGCATCACTGGTCGTAGCAAGGGATTCCCCAGATGAACTGGGACCCTCCTGGGTAGACGAACGAGTGTGTTTGGCCATTGCTTCATGATTTTTATGGGAAGCCCTAGCGACCGGATCCCCCCCGGCCATTCATCCTCTCGGCGGGCTTAAAACCTTAGAATTGGGGTGATTTTTTATAGAGGTTGTCTTCCTCGCGGCCCCGTCCTCCAAAGGAGGAGCGGCCCCCGGTTCCGCATTAACTTGCGGATTACGGTATGATGAGGTCCTAACTACCGGATAACCCTCCGGCCATACATCCCTCGGCGGGCCCCGTACCTTGGATTGGGGTAATTTTTTATAGAGGTTGTCTTCCTCGCAGCCCCACCCCCAAAAAGGAGGAGCGGCCCCCGGTTCCGCAATAACTTGCGGATTACGGTTTACTCCGTCCGACGTGACTCCCGAGTTGAGAGTCAACAGCCTACCGGCCATGAAACACGGCCAGAACGGCTCGCCGCACGGAAGGACGTTTCCGTCCCCGCTGGGTGATTTTTTATAGAGGTTTTCTTCCTCGCAACCCGAAGGTCCCCGTTCCCATTGCTGAGCTTCCGGGCTTGGCAGACGGTGGCCGAAACCATGTCCAGCCAGACTTAAAGTAAGCCCAACCGAACCCGTCCTCCATTAGAAACTCCACTCCCCCCCGGAGTCCCCGGCTCATCCAGATTGCCCTCTGCTGATCAGAGGGACAACTGGATTGAGTACCCCACAGCGGTCCGTTCGCCAAGACTAGGCTTGCCCAGGGTGCGCCACGAGGAGGCCGACCGCTTTGGCACCCCGTTTAAACATATTGTGCCGACCCCATTTAATAGAAAATTTTAGTCTATTATTTTAATAATTATTTGTTGTCCAATGCCTAGTTCCGAACATGCTGTATACTGATAGTTAAGCGAAAGCGTTCAGCGATTAAATATGACAAAAGACATAATAACACCAATAATAGATGACTCGAAACTTCAAATGGAATTCAATAATTTTCGCTTCGTCAAATCCTTTGGACTGATATTTATCGTGAAACACACATAAAGATGTCGAGAATTACAATATTGTTATATAAAACTGTTAATATTGATTCACAGGTAGATTTCTATTATTCAAAAATCTATATTATTTACCTATATAAATCTATCTATATAAATCGATATTATTTTTATTTTAAGGAAATTGAGAAATTAGTTAAAATTATTTTTTAATCTACACAATTATGTAATCACCTGATTGTGACGTCATATACTATTTCATTATCAAAATCAACTATGCTAAAATGGAGTCAAAGACATACTAAATTACGCATTTCATTGCTATTAATAATTAGTTGCATTAAGAAAGAAAGAAAGAAAGAAAGAAATTTATCTTATTTTATTTTTTATTTATAGTAATTACTACTATAACTCAAATTTCGATTATGTCGTTTCTGATATTACATTAATTAATTTTTACCTTTTTTATCCTGAGTTTGTTATATTTTGTTCTAGTGTTTTTTATGATTATTGTTTCATGTTATGTAGGTAATACTCATATGTAGAAGCATGTTAATTAATTTGAAATAAAATAAATAAATTTTTCGATACAACAATCAGTTCAATCAGTGTTCAAACAGCTTTAGTCATACCTCGGTTAAGTAAAAAGGACTAATCCTTTTTCATATTAAGTAAAATTACTATTTACCATTTGAAAATACTTCTAAAGCGTTATACAATAAATAGATAAAAAAGACAAATGACTTCACCGCTTGTTCTAAGATCTTAGCCTGATATCGGTTTGATTTAATAGCATATATATTATGACTTTCAAAAACCCAACCAAAACTTTACAAGTCATTATAAAAAATATACACTTAGGATGTCCAATTTGGACGCCTTGAATAGCCATCCACGTGTTTCATTGATTTGGGCCCATTGTGTCTACCCGTATGAGATTAGACGCCCTCAATACATTGATAACATCTCCTTTCATACTCGAGATCCAAGATAAGGACAAGATCTCGAGATAAAATCAGTAATAGTCTAAGAGATGGTCGTATGAAAGATTAAATTCTGAATTAAAGTAAATTATTAATTGACAAATACTTCATATACATATTATGAATATGATTTGTTAAATTCATATTCGTATTATGGATATGAAGTAATCATCCTCATGCCCTTATCATACTCTAAGTGGAGACGGCACAACATGTTATAATCATGCTGTCACATGATTTGTCTACGTATTTTACAACCGGCCGCCCGCCTGACTTCAATTTGCCTTAGTTGTATTTTATGACACCTCGACAAGATAGATTATGCTTTATTCTATTCTACCTGATACTACACGGCGGGTCGACTTGCCTTAGTCGCCTGTTACGACACCTCGGTAAGAAAAGAGGGTGGCTTATTTTACTCAACCGGCACATACACACATTAGCACACAGCTAATTATAAATATGAAGTATTCACTCTAAATCAAATTAAGTTCAATATATAGTTAATTCTAGATTGATGTGGAAAAAGTTTGTTGAGGAGGCCAAGAGCCATAAAGGTATGTAGTACCACAGGAAAAAGAAAAAGATAAATAATATAGTTAGTTCATAAATAAAAAATTTAACAAGCTCCGTTTAGACCCTTTCAAAAACGCCGTCATTATATACAAACAAAAATAGTTCTTAAATATAATAACTTAAACTGCTATAAACTGTATTGAAACGTATTGATTGTAATAGAGAAATGGTTGTAATTTTTCCCAAAATAAACTAAGTCATGACAACATAAATTTTCATGCACTCTCTCTCTTAGCCTATAAGCTTCAAATATAGCGAACAGTAAAATTGAGAGCTCGTTTTGGTTTGTTTCGCGACGGCTGACAAGTATTTATGTCAATCAGTACTTTTTTGTATTTAACGGTTTTCGTTCTACAATATCAAAGAATGGACGCCCCACTGTTTTGAAGAATAGGATATCTTTAGTAACCTTTAAATAATAATGATACATAAACCCTTATATACTTACTGTAAATTTGACTGGCCCGTTGGCGCAGTGGGTAGTGACCCTGGCTTCAGCTCCGCGGGTCGCGGGTTCGATTCTCGCCGAGGGCCAACATATTTTATAAACAATGGTGGTTCCTCGAGACTGGGTGTATATTTGTATTTAAGTTTGTATCTAAAAATTTTATAAATATATATTCACCAATTTTTTGTCACCCAAAACATAAGTAGATACTATGGGGACGGACGACCGTGTGTGTAAGTGTCCCATATATTTATTAATTTAGCTAGTATATTTAAGCTATATTTATTGGTATAATTGACAATTCAAAAGCACTTGTTGACAAGTTTATTGTATTTTTGTATGTCATCTAAGATTTTGCATTTAGTATTAAAAAATATATTCACATTAATAATTTCGAAGATGGCGGACAGATAATTCGTTATTTTAGTTTCTGTTCTAGGAGATTCTTATCTGTGCAAACACACATCAACACAACAAAAAGACACATGTGTAAATGTAAAACGTCCAAACGTAACGGAAAACGTGTGATAAATTGCAATTATCAATAAGACATAAGTTTTAACAGAAAACTCATTGGTGTCTGCACCGGGGGTTTGAACCCGTGACCCTTTCGAGAGAGTCGCACGGTCTCACCGCTGAAATATCACACTATCACATCCTCTGAACTGGCATGTAAATAAAAGTAAATCTAGTGTGCCATTAAAAAAACAAACTGTAAAAGATATATAAAGATTATGGCATTAGTCGGCCTTTGTAAACTTTTATTTATTAATAATGTTTATGTACTGATTTTTTCGTGGTTTATAAATAAGAATAAATAAAATAAATCTCTTTACATAGATTTTTTTAAATGGTATCTATTTTCATTCTGGTTCCGGTAGAAGAAACCTTTCGCGCCAATTATAGCTTGCTTGCCATCATTTGATGTTAAAAAAGTCCTTCTCAAAGTTAATTTGAATTAAGAATGTTTTGAATTCGAAACTCACAAAAATAGCCTTGCTCGAACGCTTCTATGAAATCTTGAAGTGTCTTTTGTGCTTCCACGTCTAAGAAGGACAAAATAATTGATCTTCGGAGTATGATACTTGTACCGCCTTTCATTTTTATTTCAGTATTATATGTTGTTAGTCCCGACAACTTTTACAGCTTCACCGGGTGGGAACCGGCTTTAAGTTGCGATAGTTGCAGGCGTGATAGGGCGGAGCGGCTAAAACCCAGGGCGGGACGGTATTCTATTTGGTTTGTAACAATTTGTGCGATTAATTACGCACGTAGGCGGACATTTGCACTCGAGAATATTAGCACCTGCTTAGTGGCTATCTTTAACGTACTCAATTTTATTACCAGTGATTTGCAGGCAAAAAGTTGTTAGTTCATCCCAATAGCACTTCATATTTTTTTTTATTAATAGTATGTTTTTAGCCTTGATGACCTTCAAAATTTAATTTGGAACGATGAAGATGAACGCATCTGTATGATTTTAAAAAATGCGGAACAGAGCGCGCGATATCAACTATTTTATTTTATTTGATTTTTTTTATTATAAGACGAGACTGAGATTCTAGGCTTTTAATGTCTCAATAAGAGGAATGGGCTTCCGAAATAGGTTAACTTAGGTGCGTATTTTGAGGCCGTACCATGTTTTAAATTGACGTGTAGAAAAGAGCTGATAGTAAAACTACGACTGATCAAATAGCTAACATTAGAATTCACATGATCTTAAACGGTCACCCATCCAAACACTGACCTCGCTCGATACTGCTTAATGTCATAAAAGCCAAAATGTTTTGAAGTAATCACCCATTCAAAAATCGTAACCGAACCTAAATTTACCTAAATGGCCATCTGTGATTAAATTTGGATTTGGTGATAAGTTTACCAAGAAGCTTAATTAGGTAAGAAAATTAGTCGAATAAGTTAGCGAGTTAGTAAATTATAATTACATAATTTTGATTGGGTATGTAAGTGTATTTAAAAGGTAATAGATTTTTTTGTAAACTCCACGGCAAGTGAAAACGGAAAACTGGGCGGAGCTCAGTTTATAATTATAATAAGTTTCAAGAATTCCACCAATTTGTAAGATTGATTACATGGTGCCCGCCCATATAATCAATTTGTATCTAACGATTCTCGATGACTTTGCATTTTGTATTTGGAATTTTTAACGCTTCGGCCTCGGACTAAGTTGCAAATAATATAATGTAAATTTCTTATAGAAAAATTCTCTGACAATGTTCTTAGTCATTTCAATTTTTGATTAAATAGATTCATAATTACTTCTATACTTATTATAAAACAAAGTCCTACAAAGTTTGTATGTGATCGATTTTCTCAAAATCTGAAAGGCTTACCCACTCTGAAGGTTTAGGTTCGGTTAATAGTACATTCTCCGGAATGGCTAAACCGATGTTGATGGGATTTTCACTGGAAGATAGAGGACACATAGGCTATTTTACCCTAAAAATCCCCGGAGGTCGAGATTTATGCGGAAATAACTTAACTTTGTGACACACTAATTTCCATACGGATGAAGACATGGTAACAGTTAGTTGTTATATAAAAGTAGCTTTCTTTTTAAAAATATCTTTCGATACATTTTCTTTGATTATGCCATACTTGAGACGTACAAGATTATTAAATAATTCTTGGATATCATATCGGTAATCCTATAATACATATAACTTATATTCAAAATTCCAATAACATAAGCACCTTCAGAACTGATCGCCTAAATATTGAAAATAGAATTAAATGCATTAGACTCGTACAATAAGCTCGGAACAATATAAAAACTGCATCACAATACAATCTATTTATCGTCTCTCTTATTATAAATGTGTAAAACCATTTAAATAGCGAAGTATCAATAGATGAATGTTTCTTTATGTTATGGTGAACCAACTTGGCCGTGATGTTTCACGCGCATTTTACTTCATGACTACTTTATGATTTTGTCACGGATTTTATACAAAGAAAAATAAATCGAAATTATATCGTATTAAAACACAAATTTCTTTACAGAATGTTTTAATTTAAGTGCAATTGAAATTGAACTATGTAGCTTTTAATTTAGAATAGATTTTCAAATGACGTGCGCTTATAAGGATTTTACGCCTGTGTCATAAGAAGGCTTTTATAAGGCAGCTAAAGGTATGTGTATTGTTGTTAATCATTGAAGCAAACACTTGTTATTTTAGGAGATCATCCACCCTTAAAGCTTTACATTGAATCTTTTCAATGATGAGTATAATGTATTATTTATAGCGAACACTTGGTAGGCGCATTCGGGGCCTTAGCGTATTGTTGGTAGACGACAACTGAGTTTTTCGATGGAGTATCAATAAGTATAATTTATTTCTTGGCAATTGGATATTATATTTATTTTACGCCGTGTGGTATCCGGCGGCATGGAATAGTACCACTCTCATTCTTACCGAGGTGTCGTAAAATACAACTTAGGTAAGTTGATGTCAGGCAGGCGGCTGGTAGTAAAATACGTAGCCAAATCATGTTACAACATGTTTATAACATCTTGTGCCGACCCCACTTAGAGTGGGATAATGGCAGGAAGTTAATTATATAGCATTTTAGCATTTTAGCATTTAGTTAATTATTTGCAATTTTTAAATTGCTTTGAAGAATAAGAATATTACATTAACTAATTACTTTTTAACATAAAAAATTTCTTAGGATTAAATAGGGTTCTTAGTATTTAGCAAACTCAATAAAAGTATAAGAATTTTTCATAAAATTGCTTATTATCACAGTCTGTCCTTACAAAATATACGGCAGAATCATTAAAATTCAAAAATCGAATAAAAGCTTTTAGAATATGGAATATTATAAAAAGTCACATTCTTTAGACAGAGTTCCAAATTCAAAAGGTGGTCTGCAAAAAATCCCGGTATCGAATTTGAAAATGGAACAGTTTTTTTGACCTCCTTATTAGGTTATTCGTTATTTATTAATGTCGCTGTCACTGAAATAACAAAAAGTTTTAAAGGCGAAAAAATGGCTGCCAACGCGC
Source organism: Morpho helenor (assembly GCA_029227775.1). Classification (NCBI taxonomy): domain Eukaryota; kingdom Metazoa; phylum Arthropoda; class Insecta; order Lepidoptera; family Nymphalidae; genus Morpho; species Morpho helenor. Next base: position 10,848,357 of record JARGCU010000022.1, on the reverse strand, counting down.
ACGCTAATCTGTCAAACCCCGAGGTCTTTGTGAAAAAGGGTCGAGGTAATACTTAGTAACCATTAAATAAATTAGATAAAAAGTCTTTGAAAAAATTGTCCATGGGCATACCACTTTTAAATATTTGTGCGCATATGGCTTCCGGCTATTTGGAGTGGGTTATGCTAAAAAATCTGAAGATCCTTTTTTGTTGAAAATATAGAATAGGTGATTTATGATTGATACAGGATATAAATGAATTTCTAATGGTCGAGTTGGATATAATATTTTAGTGACAGATAAAAAAAGCCTGCTTTTGAAGTAAAAAGTCTTTTTACAATGCCATTGCTGCTTTCCTCTTAACGAAAAGGTCCTATCCTATTTTAGGTTTTTTAGGTTTATCCTATGATCAATTTCGTATTGGCAGGTCATAGTATTCATGCAAATTCACGAATTTTATCTTAGCCATAAATCATAATAAAAATATATTAAGATTTTATTTTTTAATCAATCAACATTATTATATGATAGCGATGATAGTTAAAACATAAAACAAAATTTTATATATAATATTATAAAAGCACATAAGTTTTTATAGAAAGTTTTATCAAGTCATCAAGAAGCATTTCGCCGTCCCCTACAGATACAACCGTTGTATCTCTTTTTAATTTATCTAATAGGTAGCGGCATTATTCATTTTGTAATTATGTTTAAATGTAATGTGTTAACCAAAAATTCAAACAACCGACATGTATTTAATTTTTGGTTTGGTTTTAAATATAAAAAAAAAACTGCTAATAGGTGGCGGCATTATTCATTTTGTAATTATGTTTAAATGTAATGTGTTAACCAAATATTCAAACAACCGACATTTATTTAATTTTTGGTTTGGTTTTAAATATTAAAAAAAACTGCTTATAGGTGGCGGCATTATTCATTTTGTAATTATGTTTAAATGTAATGTGTTAACCAAATATTCAAACAACCGACATTTATTTAATTTTTGGTTTGGTTTTAAATATAAAAAAACTGCTAATAGGTGGCGTCGGTATGCTACTCCATATCCTTTTTTATGAATTATTCCCGCGAAATTCCCTCGTACCCTACTAACTATGGCTTCCTGAATAATCTGTGCTAATAACTAAAGCAAAGTATACCAGTGAAACGCAGGTAGCTTTGAACTTCTGTTTATTAAGGGTTGAAAATAATACGTATATGCTAAAAAGTGGCTACCTCTGTGAACAGACTCTGTAGCTCAGTGGACCATTTATTTATTTCATAACACTATTTCTTTTTTTTCAATGCGCTGTCTGGTATCCGGCTGAATAGAATAGACCACCCTCATTTCTTACCGAGGTATCGTAAAAGGCGACTAAGGAAAGTTAATGTCAGGCAAGCGGCCGGTTTTGACAACATCATTATAACATGTTGTGGGATGAGGGCAGAAGATTGTTGATGATAATGATTTCTTCTTTTTCAATCGATTTTTGCAACTTCGGGACGTAGGTATTTTTAAGAAATATTCTCACCAATATCTTTATAAAAAAAATTCAGTAAACCGTTTTATCAAGACTTTCGAAAACGTATACAGATTATCTCATCAAAGGCTTAATACACTTGCATAAAGGACAAGCAAACATATATTATTTTTCATTTGTTGCGTAATTATCATATCATTATATATAATTGTCATTATTATGGCCCTGAGGTGTTTCATATAAGTGGACAAGAAGGAACTAAGCAATAAAAGCGTACAAAAACACGGGTGTTGTGGTACAAGTACAAAACAAAATAAGGTAGCGCGACTAATATCAGAATCGTAAACGATTGTTAGCTGCGCTATTGACGGTTCAAGACCGTAAAACAGAAACAAGCCTTTTCACAATCACGTAGCTACAACGTCAAAGGACCCGATAGTACCATTCAAGAACCGTAAAATGGGCGCTTTTGCAAAAGGATCCCGCTTCAACCATTATGAATTGTATTCAGTTCCTTTACGTATTCCCAAAACCGACAAAGAGTTCCGTAAAGCTGTAAAAACAATCCTAAAAGGTTTGAGTTCCCGAACGTAATCCTTTTCAAACTGTACCGCCATGCACGTTCTATTTTCAAAACAGTAGAAAATCCTTTTTCAATACCAATTTGCCGCCTGAATTACTTCATTCAATTCCTTTTTTAAATTCAATCAATATTCTTTTTAACTACATAGAGTTCGCACCTTTAAAATAGGAATGTGTATTAATGTTAAAAAATAATAGTCCCTAATCATGCTTTCAATTTAACATATATTTTTTTAAATTACTTCTTATTTTTAATAATCATGATAGGTATATATTTTTCTGTTTAATTAAAATTACACTTTTTACAAGAAATGGACATTTAATATTGATTTAATTTGAATTATTCGTCTCAGTGATTTATTATGCATTAATAATCTATTTCATTTTATATAAAATTACAAATATGTAAAAATAATGATTTATTTCTATGTACGAAATTTGCGTTTTTAGAATATTACCTTCCTAGTATTTAAAAAATACGCCTTGTTAATTAATAACTAGTATTGAATAAAATTTACTTCTTATCCTTGGCTAACCAAGAGACTTAGAAAAACGAATATTTATGTGTCGCATTATTGAATAATTTAATATAGAGGTTCATAACGGTTTCGCACTAATCTAAATTATAACTTATATACTTACTTACATATAATACACTTATGTAAGCTACAAAGGCCATAGACAACTGTCTAACACCATTTAAATCGGAACAATTGTCATGACGGAACCTTAGATCGGAATGCACAATCGGACCACGCCCACAAGTGCACTATACACTACAACAATTAGAAGCGTCGTACAACGGTGTACGGAATTTCGCATCTGGTATTCCACAATGAGCTTCCTGTTCGGATTATAAGATATAGATCGCGTATCGCTTCGGGATATTTTTATCTCGATTATTTGAGATTTTTGATCGATGATTTTATATTGCGAGTGTTGCAGTATCTTATAAGGGAAGAAGAAATAAATACTTTTTTTCATCACAAGCACGAATTTTTTCGGTTAGCCTTCCGATCTTAAATTGTTTTATTATTTTATTAATTTAATATAATATATTCATGTTTTAATTATTTACTTCGTTCGTCAGTTTTGATGCTGTCAGAATTATTATAGGTCCGCATTATAATTTAGGGCACTTCAAAATATTATTTAAACAAAATATATAATGTATTTTTTTTTAATATGTGAAAAAATATTCCATTTTAGTTCACTCATGACTATACTTTTATGTTATAGTATTGTATTGTATGTACTACTTCATTATTCGTTATTATATCTTTCCTATGTCATAGACCACATACCTAGACTCATTTTCCATGTATGAATGTATTCCATGAGAGATATACAATTATAGTCTCACTAACTTTCTCTTTATTGTCAATTGACATATTTTAGATTGGCTCACATACTCTGGTATAATAACTCTATGAATAAAATATATCTATGCTTACTCGCTATAACTTGTTTTATTTAGTCTGTGCTATGTCATAGACCACACTGACTCATTTTCCATGAATGTTTTCAAATTCTCCAAAACTTCACGGCCTAATTATGAAAAATAAGACATACTTTACATCCCACGTGTTCATTTAACACGTGCTAGACTCTTTTTTCTTTATACATTCTCGTAAATATTAATTCTGGAACGCAAAAAACACTAATTGCTTTTTGTAAGTCGTCAAAGGTTTTTGCGGGTCGGTTCATAGGTCTGACTGTCGAGATGTGGGCTTTGTCAGTGAAAAGTGTCAAATTACGTAGCACGAGATTGAAGATAAGCCAGGGTTGAGAGCCGTTGTTTATGGAGATGATTGCTTGAAATCTTTGTTTATGATTTTGATCAATTTATAACGTGTAACTTAATATTTAGACTTTAGAGGATAAGTTTATTCGAAACTTTGACAACTTGTAATCAAGACAAGTGATCTTTATCAATGATATAAAGAGTCAATTACATTTGGACTTTCATTTGGATTTCCTGAGACTTGCTGTTGATATTTTTAATTAATTCCATTTATTCAATTGAATTAATATTTCTGCATTCAGTTGTTTCACCTATGTATATGCTGTGTTAAAAAGTTATAATCAACTTATAAGATTGTGTTCAATTTAAATACTATTAATGCTATCCGTAAAATATTTAGGCACTATTTACTAAAATAATTCGGTATTTTTTTATGAATGTACGAAATTTTAAGGTCAACATAAAACCTTCATTAGCTAATCAAATTACAAAACGGAATTAAGAAATAAAAGTCTTAAATATTTAGCATTATGATAAAAAAGTCAATAAATAAATAAAAATATTATTTTAAACGTCTTGCATGATATACGCACCCTTCCTCAGTATCAACGATACTATTTTGTTTTTAAATGCAAAAAAATATCAGAATGCTTTTCTATTTTTTCAAATAAGGAAATGATAATTTAGAACCGCATTAATAACTATCAATTATAGTTTATTAAAATGAAATTATTGGATAATAAATTAATATTTATGTGACATCCCTACTTATGCATTTTTTGCGCACATCCATTTCAAGTTTTTCGTAAAGATTTTGCTCTTAGATAATAAATTCCAATGTACTTCAAAACGTCGTAAGTGGCAATACAGATTATATGAAATTGTATTCTATACAAATGGACTAGAGTCCTGATTTAAAAAATAGTTTTTTTCTCTTAATGTAAAGTTTAATAGGTTTCAAATCTATGGGCAACTAAACGGAAAGAAGCGGTAGATAAAACGCCGACAAGTTGGAGAAATATTTCCAAAATATTTGTAAGTGAAGCCGCGAAACCGGGGGTGGGCGGGATGCTCTACGGAATACAGTTATCCAGGAATCCAGTTTTTATAATAATATTCACGAAATTTATCTCAGTGTTGTCCGGGATTCAATTTCTGGTTAGGTGAAAAAAACGAAAATTATTTTGAAAAATTGTATGGTTGTTAGAAAGCTTCCATCGCGGCTTTCATTTAACATTTACTTTATTCAGATTTCTAGCAAAGCTGTTTTATCAATAAAGCATTTTTATTTTTACTATACTATACTACCTGTGGAGCGGCTTCGATCGCGTGGAAATCAATGTGTTCCAGGGTTTTTGCAACGTAAATCTCGATCCTGCGGGAATTCTAGGATAAAAAGCAGCCTTTATTTTGCTCTACAGCCTCCTCTATTTTCCAGTGAAAGTCCCATCAAAATGAGTCTATCTAGAGAATCTACTTTTAACCTAAACCTTCACTATCTTTTAGTAAAACCAGCACTAAAATCCGTTCAGTAAACTTTGAGAAAATCAAATTTTGAGTACTTTTATAATAAAAAATATAGATTTAAGTACAATACCTAAACTTAAATTTTACCAAATGTCATAAATATTCATCAAGTGGATTAGACCATGAAAGCGAAAAAACACACAAACGGACAGAGTTTTTTTTAAATTGTAGTTATGATTTAGTCTTATATATTACTTAAGTTAAAAACTTAACATCTTAATTCTCTAAACAATTATATTGCGTTATATCTAAGATCAATTCAAGAATGAGGATTAAATTCTTATAGCTTATAGCTTTGAACATCTTTTTATTATTAAGTTGAAAAGCCTTAACCAAACGAAGACATAATATAGTAAACTTATAAGCAAATAATTGCCCCATCACACTGCGCACACTTTCAAACATCCTTACAATATAACGTCACACAAAAAGTATATTTTTGTATAGACCTAACAGAAATTAATTCAGGCGTGAATTTTACTTTCGTGGGTCAAATAAAACGAATTGTTAAGATTTATTCAACTCCATTCTCAGTAGTTTGTTGTCCCATTGTAACTCTACACCGACGGATCGGTAGAGATCTTATCTGGATAACGCGGGTTTAGGATTCGCCCCATTGGTGTTGGGGCTTTATGGGTTATTATTGCATTCGGTATTAACGTTTATTCTACATTTACAACGATTGAGGTGTTCTTATTAGTGAAATGTGTAATGTAAAATAAAATTATGCATCAAATTATATTACAGTATAATCTCAATAATCCGGCACTATTAAAAACCGTAGGATGCCGGATTATTGGAATGTACGGATTACTGGATTGTAGTGAAAAAGTTATAGCTAATTAATAAAATAAAGCATTTCATAGGAAACAAATTATATGTAATATATTCAAGTAACAAGTACATATGTAATTACCTAGTTTTAAATTAATTCTTAATTGAGGTCTGCTTTTGTGCAACTTGTAGTCCTTGCTTAAAATTAAAAACCTTTTCTCGCATTTTGCGAAGAATTATAATATCTTTGGCAGATATGCCGTTTTCTTCTGCCGGGTTATTGACGTGTCGGTCTATCGAAGTCCTGGATTAGTGAGATTATACTATATTAAACTGCTAGCTTTTACCCGCAACTTCGTTTTCGTGGACTGTTGTCGCGTGATAGGTTGGTAATAGAGTACATAATAAGTCACTTTTATGAAGTAATTGCTCATCATCAGACCAAGTTTAAATCGACTTAAAAACAGGGACCTGTGTTGGACTATATATAGGTCTTAATGTCAGGTTGCAACATGACACATACAAGTATTTTGCATAATCGTCGTGGTGAGTGCAACATTGTAAGGCATGGAACCACGACAAGCCAATTAATTGTGTCCAACTCAGTATTTGTTATTTGGTGCGTACTATATATATATATATATATATATATATATGTATATATATTATTTAAACTAAAGAAAAAATACAAACCAACAATCAAAGAGGTTTGTTTGGTATGTTAATGACTTAGTGCGACCGCGGACTACTATTAAAATTGCGTATTTGTAGGTGAATAGCACCTAAAACCAATTGAACATTTTTACACACTGCAACGGCATATCCAGCCATCATGATTTAAGTGAAGTTAGAGATCTTGGGTCGCAGTACCTATGCTATGCATCTACCTGCAACTCAGACTATAAAGTCATTGTTGCTAGGATATCTTTTTCTTACTACATGTCGCCCTAAGTTCCGGCTACCCGTTAGACACCCTTAGGATAACGTTCCTCGACACTAGTAGAGCTTATGCCACCTAGTGACGCTGTAAAAGCCGGTACAGCTAACAGCAAATAATGATTTTATTCAATCAAAATAATCCTTATTTAAATAAGCTCTTTTAAGTACTTTTAAATCGTCAGTTTAGAAGTTGAAAGTATTTTTAATCCATTCATTTATATCATCCAAATAATCTTCAATTTTGTAATATGTTTTACGTATAAGCATATCTCTTGCAATTAATTTAAGCCTTTCTGTAGAATGGTCTAGTATTGGTTGAGGAATTTTATAGTAGAACCGAATACCGTGACCAGGGAATGAGCATATAATGTGTTAAAAAAAGGATTTTATTGAAAACAAATTGCAGGGAAGACTAGGAATAACATATTTCTAGATTGAAATAAATTAGAGTGCCGACCTTAGTATGTTTAGTAGAAATAAATGCATAAGTCCTTACGTAAGTTAAAGAAATATGTAACAGTTCCGCTCAGGTTATTATCATGAGACGACAGATTTACAATCTTAAATCCCATACTATACAAATATTATGTCGTCATTGTCAAGCAAGATGTTCGATAAATACAATATTGTAAGGATACATAATATTTGCAAGGAATATTGATAAACATCGTAATCCTTGATGAATACATTCGCGTCAAGTGTGGCGTGACGAGATTATCATATTGTGCAAATGGGGAAGAATATATTCCATTTGGATTTTATGGAGGTTTTCTTTAGATTATTATCAAAATTATAATGTCGTGTTTCGTCCAGTTGTATAAAGAAGACGTCTGTTAACTAAAGCACTACACAAAACTAATAATAAAATTCTTTTACTATACTCCACGACGAATTATAGCAAAACAATTTTATAATTACTTTTGTATTATGGATCTCCGCAAAATAATGCCTAATACTATAAATTTTTTGAAGTAATTTAATCAAAAACTGTCATCATCATCATCTTCTTGCCCTTATCCCACTCTAAGTGTGGTCGGCACAACATGTTATAAACATGCTGTCACATGATTTGGCTGCGTTTTTACGACCGGCCTTCTGCCTGACGTCCACTTACCTCTGTCGTATTTTACGACACCTCGATAAGAAAGAGGGTGGTCTATTCTACTAAACCGGATACCACACAGTGGGTCAACTTACCTTAGTCGCCTTTTACGACACCTCGGTAAGAAAGAGGGTGGTCTATTCTACTAAACCGGATACACACGGTGGGTTAACTTACCTTAGTCGCCTTTTACGATACCTCGGTAAGTAAATGGGGTGGTATTATTCTATTTAGCTACCACACGACATAATCAAAAACTGTTTATGAGGTGTAAAACATCATTTTAGTACATCATAATCGCCTAAATTTTATATTATCGAAATAGTATAAAAACATTCCAGGAATTTTAATTGAAATATTGTTTTATTATTTAAAGTTATTTTGCTACAGCATAAAAAGGTTAATATTTAAGTACATGTATTAGTTTTTCTGTAATGGTATTAGCATAGTCCGTGGTAGGAACCATCAAGGGTGCCAACTGAAAACCAGCGTTGCAGTAATTACAAATTATTACATAGTAGCTAGCCGTGATAGCCCAGCGGTGCGACCGTGCGACTCTTTCGAGGGTGTGCAGGATCAAACCCCGGGCAGACACGTATGAGTTTTTCTATTAAAAACTTATGTGTCTTATTGATAATTGCAATTTATCACACCCTTTTCGTTGAAGGAAAACATCATGAGGAGACCTGCATATCTCTAGAGAATTGTAGGGATATGTGTAACCTACTAATACGCATTGGAGCAGCGTGGTAGGCCTTAGCTCCTTCGCTCCCAAAACGGAGAGAGTAGGCGTATGCCCAGCAGTGGTTAGTCCACTACTTTACTTTTTTTTACACAGTAATTACATATTACATACTGCAACATGCAACTTATTGTTGCCTTTTGGCCACTTTATTTTGTGTTTTTTTATTCTTGAACTTATTTTTTCTGTATGGTATAAAAATTATATTTTATAATTTATATGAAAATAATGATAAATAAAGAAAATAATGATAAATTGTCTAACTTTTAATTTCGAGTTGACTGAGATTAAGTTCTCTCGTTTGAGTCATTACTTTACAATTTTAATGTTCATTTTGTTAAAAAAATAACAACATTACAAGATTATGACTAACTTAATCATAGATAACCGAATCACGGACAATAAAGTTACCCTAAGATAAAGATAACACACTTTATAATATACGGCTAAAATGAACCATCAGATAAACGTAATATCTATTCCATCAGTTCTGTCAAATGTAAATATAATTGAGCCTTATAACATTGACAATTGTTGCTGGATTGCGTACTGGTTTGTATACTTGTAATTTTACAGACTGGTGTGAGTGTGTGACTAGGCGCTTGATAGAAAGCGATGGAAAACTCTCATGTCCCTACTAGGAGTTTCCACTTTTGGGGCCAATTCTAGCAGCACCATCAGGTCATCTTTATCATAAACATGCATTGTCATCGGGACAGGACCAGTATATAAAATTTTACGTCCCTTGTTTTATCCCTGTTTTCGGTTATTCGAAAAATTCTAAAATGTATAATTGAAAGCATAGGATATTTTAGTTGTCAAACGTAATGCTGCCAAATATGCTAATGCTGTAAAATAGCCAATGGGCGGACCAAAAATGTTTAAAACCCGGGATCGAATCACACATGTCACCGGCACTTTCTTCCTTTTTTTATTTTTATTTATTTATATTGCATTTATTTATACCTTTTAAAAAATTACCGAGCAAGGCTGGGTCGCCCAAGTACTTTACTTTATAAGCATAAAGTACAAATTATATTTCATACTCTTCCGTCCGCGCAATTATCGTAAAAATGGGTCCAAAGTTTTCGCTTCCCTTATTGGTATATAGATTCTATAAAAGTCTTTCAATTAAAAGCAATTTATCACTAAAATGTCATTCGCACGACTCTACCAGCTACACAAACACACGCCTGTCTGACGAACGATTCCACTAATCGTCGAATCTCCGGAGATCGTTAAAACTGAATTACACAACCCCAAGAGAGCGTTAACTAATCAAATTAAAGTTAGGACGAATGTTTCTGTCAGCGATAGACATGGCTTCGGTGTCAGGAGATTTACAGAAGATAAATTGTTTAGTTTGTTTCAAATATTTGGAAAATTAAGGATGTGTATAATAAAGTTAAGTAGAGCTAAGTATATTTAAAAAATTATATAAAATAATTTTATTTACAGCAAAAATGTATAAGTTACAGCTTTCTTAAATTACACGCTAGGACTATACAAATCATGTCCACGTGGAATGGTCCCAAGATGCTGGCAGCGTTTCCGCGCTGAATCGCTAAAATAATAATTTATTAACTTTATGCATGAATATTCGTAGTTTGAATAACGAATTGTTTAATTTTGTATACCAAACCTGTTACGTATTCTGGCGTCGGAATACGGACAACATCAACTGATACAAGTTGAATATGTGTACCGTATTTACACGCTCAGTCATGATGCCCTCGCCTGCCCCATCCGTTGACCTTGTTAAACAATTACTCTCAATTATATAACAGAAATTCGATAAAAAAAAACTTTTTTCCTCTTTACGGTTTAAGAATTTTAGCTAGAATATAAATATGCGCTACCATTATAATTCAAATCGAATTGGTTTAGTTCATTAAATATATATATATATATATATATATATATATATATATATATATATATATATATATATATATATATATATATATATATGTGACTGGCCCGTTGGAGCAGTGGGTAGTGACCCTACCTTCAGTTCCGCGGGTCGCGGGTTCGATTCCCGCCGAGGGCCAACATTTTCTATAAATGAATTTGTAGGTCTTTGAGCCTGGGTGTATATTTGTATTTAAGTATGTAATATAAAAAATATATAAGTATATATTAACCAGTTGTCTGTTTACCATAACACAAGTATTAAGTAACTTACTTTGGGGATGGACGACCGTGTGTGTAAGTGTCCCATATATTTATATTTATATTAATTTTTTTGTTTGTTTTTAATTTAATGTAAGGACGTGAATTGAAGAAAAATTCTGTCAATTTACTTCCAGTGATTTTACCAGTGTCAGAAGTTATTATCGCAACTTAAAATCATCTACACATAGTATCAGCATTCCAACCACACCGTCAATATTGTGTCAATAAAGTCCCGAGTCTATTGTCTACTGGGATGGCTGCATACAAACTAAGCAATGCGTTTCATTGTAATTGATCCCTGCATTTGTAAACAAAGCGATGTATTACCACGTGCCGATGGTAGATAGCGGTGGTACGTGACAGTTCCTGTGGGGATACATTTATTACCGGGCTCTTATCCCTTTTAAATTAAAATAGAATTGTTTCGCCCTGCGAAGGACACAGTGGCTCACTCATGGACGTAGTATATACTGGACGGCGCCAAAAGACGTTGCCGATCTTGCGTCTGTGTGTAAGCGATTTATCGTTTGTCTCTGTTCTTATCGCGAACTATACATAAGAGTGAAAGAGATTGTGATGAAGTTTGGCAACGTCGCTAAAAATGTGTCCAGTTGGTGACACCAAATGAGGCCATAACATTGAGTTTGTTGAAGATTATTTCTTGAAATCTAAAGCAAATACGAGTGTTACTGATATATTTTTTCAAAAAAGGTGGAATATGTCGTGTGCTGCCTTAACGTGTCTATCAAGAACAACGAAAGGAGGAGTTAAAAACACGGAATTACCATTTCATAAGTAAATCTTTGACTCTCATTTACGTGCTAAATTAAAGCGTTTTATTCAGTTAAAGCGTTTCAGATTATAATGTATCAGTACAGTTTGATATTCTCTAGCCGGCACGAATGTGGGATACTGATAAAACATAGAAATTAATCATTAAATATTCGATCGAATTGTGTTACCTACGTAGTGATGTACACACTAACGAATTATTATGTATCGATAAATATCAGTCAAAGTTATATTTACTAGCCAAGTTAATGCGAATTCTCTAATTTTAGATTATTTTCTTAGGTTTCCTAAATGCCCACATATAAGAGAACAGTGGATAAAAGTTGTCACCGGTCTCACGGATATGTAAATGTTGGGAATAATGTGGATCATGATATTGTTCAATTGGCCACTGAAGCACTAACATTTATGTTAACATTTCATCTATACATAAAGCACCGAGTATGGGCTGCACCTTCGACTTTATTTTTAACGCTTCAAAGGATTCTTTGGTAAATCTAGGCTCACAGTCAATTGACTGATACCATTTTTGAGAACCACCCATCACAGTAACATATGCAGTAAAGATGTGCATCGGATAATTCATGACATACTGCAGACTGTACACTCAGGAAGTTATGTCAATCTAATCAAATATTTAAATCTATTCTGAACAGTAAACCAACTAGGTTGGTTACAACTGTATATTAACTTTACAGTACCTGAGCTAGGCTTCGATAATTATCGACGCCTAGTTTAGCTTATCGATAAGCTAAGTACTTCCCTAATCACGCACACTAATGCAGTTCTAAAAGTTCACACAAGCATAAAACGGACACACAAAAATAGCTAAGGCGGCATCCAGTGCATTCTTTATCCAAGGGCTCACTTATCAAACTCAGTAATGTGATCAACCTTCAGTAGTGTAGAGGCACGAAAGGAGGAAGTATCTCTAAGAAAGATTTGTCTTTCAGTTAAAATCTAACTTAAAATATAGGAATGCTGAAAGTGTTATAATGGAGAAACCTTGGAACGACGTACCTCGACCCTACGAGTGCTTCTACGCTCATAATTATGACCATATTATACCATCGACGATGTTTCTGCGATTCTCTCTCCAACCAGAGGGCACTATAAACTTCGTTAGAGACAACAACATATAGCCAGTTAAAAAATTTTTTTTTTCAATTTCCATGTAGAAGAATTTAAAAATTATACTTAGTAAAGTCATGTTTCAGTAGAAACAAAATATAAAAAAGCTAAAAAAAATAAAAGTAGTTGAAACAATATTACTTTTATATTCATCATTTTCATTATTCATTACTTACAAATTCCTATCTAGCATAGAAGAGGACAGCACTAAATAGGACAAGTAGATATTTTAAATAGCAAATTAGTTTTAGTTAGCTATTTAATATACTTAAATATTCAATAGCAATTACATGACCAATAGAAAGGTAGATTTCAAATCTTATTATATAAGGAAGTAAAAGAGGTTGCCAAAAGATACACTGTTTTGATATTATCAAAAAGACACGTTTGTTTATATATTAATTAGTATGAATCGCGAAAGTTTAAAATCTACCATTGTCAAAGAGGTCTTCAAGATTAATAATATTGAGTGGAATAGATATTTTTCCCTTGTTGGTACAGAATTAAGAAGTATTGTCAACTTTATCGCGATAACTTCTGTGACCCCATAATCCTTGTAACGACACACGACAAAAAAGGACTATTCCATAATCCAATAATCCGCACCCGAAGCCAGCCAGACTTGTATTCAAACATCCGCCCCATAATGAATAGTATTAAAAACACCCAAACGATACACGCATCAACTGTGAAAACAATGAGTCTCCATCGATCATTTCGCAGCAGACCGTTGGATCTCAACGGCTACGGTGAACCAAACCCTGCTCAGAAATTACTGGCCTAAGAAAACAAAAAAAAATTGGCTCGAAGATTTATTTAAGGGAGCGTAAAGATCTGTTTATGGTATGCGTCGGTAATTAAGGGGCGGCGGCACACGTGCGCGCGCGCCAAAAGGAACAAGAAAAAAGTTATACCTGTTCCCTCTGGAGCGACAGGTCCGCTGACGCACTATAGGAGGTACGCTTCCCAAAGTTTTGGTACTTTAACTAACACTACAAATGTTACGTTGGTATTCTTATATTTAATAACAAGCAGTGCTCCCGACTTCGTCACAAAGTTAACTTTAAATTAAAATTTACATAAAACCTTAATGCATTATTACCTTGAACCCTTATAAAGAATCGCATTATCAGTTAGTAAAAACTACACAAAAATTCGTATAGTAGATTTGGGAAAATCGATTACATACAGACAGACAGCTTGTTGGGACTTTGTTCTATAATATGTATAGATATAGATCAGCTAATATTGTAGACACTATTTTCGGGAGGTGTTCTGAGATAGCGAAACAGTCTTGTGACACACTTGTGACTTTTCTCACGACATTTTCCGTGAATTTATTTTCATCGCGAATCGTAAATAATTTAGCACTTTTGAGAAGAAATTTGAAGGTGATTATCCTAAGACATTAACATACTGAAAATTAATAAATCATAACAGTGCTTAGCAAAACTAGGTCATTTGTTGGCTAGGTCTTGTAAAAGGCGACTAAGGTAAGTTGGCGTCAGGCAGACGGCGGGTCGTAAAATAACTAGCCCAAACATGTAACAACATGCTTAAAACATGCTACGCTAACCCTACTTAGAGTGGGATAAGGGCAGAAGTATAAAAGAAGAAGACAGAAATAACTGCTTATAAGCAGTTATTTCTGTCTTCTTCTATCTCTCTTTCTTCTATCTTCATATCTCTCTTTTTATATATAAGTTAAAAAATAATACAGCTTTGGGATACTTTTCTTCTCTATCGTCTTTTATAAGAATTTTCAAGGTTTAATTTCGAAACCGAGCATTTGCAAGACGATTCTCTCAATTACAACATCATAACAGAAGTTTCACTAATATATTATACTTAGAAATTTAAGGATTCCATATTCTAGAGATAAAATATACTGTAAACTTTGAGGGCTACCGTCCATGTCGCTCCTTAATGTTATCTTATTATGGCTAAAATGACTTCGGTGTTCAAAGATAATAGCTGAGTCCGGGTTGCGCACAGTTTTTTACTGACTCCCTTTCAACCAAGATAATACGCCTTTTAGAGGTTACATGCTAGATGATTTGGTCTCTTGATATATATTTGAGGATCGTTGAGTTTTAACACGGCTAAGGTCGCTGATTGTTCCGCACCAATCTTGCCATAAACAATCTAGAATGGAATTTAATTTATTTTCCAAATATTTTTTTTATTTTCCAAATAATTTTAATTAGAAAAAAACGCTTATATTACAATTAAATTTCTTATTGAAAAAAGTTAATTCCGTGAAACCCAAAATCCCAAAAAATTGAAATTTACTTTAAATCGAGTGTTTCTAATTTTTTGTTTTATTTTTACGCCTAATGTAATGTGCTAAAGTTGAAAGTTGTTATTGTAAGTTGTAAATTTTTTTCATCGATTTTTAAATTTGATGATGAATGATGAAATAGAAAGTTGGCAAAATTAAAGGTTACATGCCTTTAATTACTATATGTGTTATACTTATGGTTTCCCCGTTAAAGACTTTATGGAGTTCTCTATAGCTATAACAATATATAACTTACCTGTTTAATTGATATTAACTCATCATGGGATATACGGGGCAGAAAAACATAGAGTTAAACCGACATATGCCCTAAGAACTCCTAGGTTATCATATATTATAACCTTTGAACGTATAGTCGCGGAATTAGCAAAAAATAGTAAAAGAAAGTAGTACATAAGTAATGATAAAATTATCTTTAATATTTAAATAAGTTAATTTTGTATATATATTTTCCGATTCCGGGAAACGGCTTCAACGATTTTCATTAATTTCAGTATGTAATTGGTTTTGGGGGGGTATAATCGATCTAGCTAGGTGTCATTAAAAATATTGTTTGGCCCCTGTTTTCAGTCACTGAAATTCTGAAATGTTAAATAAACTACATATGATATTTTAGCTGTCATTTGTAAAGTTGTGATAGCCTAATGGTGGTGGCGGACTAGAAAAGTGCTAAAAACTTGGGATTGATTCCCATATGTCACCCGGCACTGTTTTTGTTTTTTTCTTTTTTTCATTGCATTTTTTTACATTTAAAAAAAAATTAACGAGCAAGATTCGGTCACCTAGGTACTGTTATATAATTTCACGTTTATAGTAGCTATAACTCTCATAAGATATCATTTAAAATGCATGTCTTCAGGTCTAATTATTTACATATACCAAATTTAACTAAAGTTTACTTTAGAAAAGTAAGGTCAAGGTATTAAGGCAAACTGCGCCTCCCTCGAAGCGCGATAACCCAAGGGTTTATTAGGGTGCTAAGCGATATTTTATTATCAAAACGATAAACCTCCTACATATATTTATCTTTCTTAATCTTTTTTTATTCCACACTTTATCACTATTATTTAGGATGGTGATAAAAAAGTTAAAAGTTATCTCCCATTAGTCGCTTTCGGTTAAGTTTTGGTTTTATGTAAAGAATTTTTCGGGGGATAAAAAGTGTAGATCCGATTATCACAGTTTTTTCGAATATTACGTAGATATAAACTTTCAAGGCAAGGATATCTTAACAGCGTGCGTAAACAATAAAAAAATCTTTGTTGAAAACAAATTATGTAACCCCTTAGTGACACTAAAGTTTTGCTGCCTGATTTTAACCCATTGTTGAACTAACTAACCTCTCCTTTGATAATAAGGCTGGGAGCTTGGACCATTAATTACTACACATATATTTTGATATATGCAGGTTTTCTAACGACGTTTTCTTCCATTCAAATGTACTACGTGTTATTTGGATCTTTGTCCATTGCAGTTGCCAATTGAATAAATCATCATCATACTCCTGCCTTTATCCCACTCTAAGGGGGGTCGGCACAACATGTTATACAAATGTTATCACATGATTTGGCTATGTATTTCACGACTGGCCGCCTGCCTGACGTCAACTTACCTTAGTCGTATTTTACGACAGCTCGGTAAGAAATGAGGGTGGTACTATTCTATTCAGCCGGATACCACGCGGCGTGGCCAATTGAATAATAGTTCACCGCTAAAAGCATGTTTGATAAAAAGATAAATTATCAAGAATGGAGTTAGGCCACTTTCAAAATAAATAAGTCATTTATTTTGATGTCCATATAGAAATTATACATACTACATGCCCTGCAAAGATCATCAATATGTAATAAGACGGGTCAAGCCAGATTTAGAATGTGAAATTTTATTACTGAAATAAAATATGAAAAAAATTTTACCAATTTCATCTCTCAATATTACCAACTTATTAATAATTGAAAAACCGCAATCGACAAAATAAAAGCGAAGTAAAATTCATTACCTCTTTAATAAAGACTATAGCTATTAATATTGCCATAAATAGCTAGCAATAACTGTGTTACCAACATAATGACTGAAATAAAAGACGTATTACAATCAGGCCATGCAAACTTAGTGAGCCGCACGGGCCATATTTACTTCCCAATTTCGAGCTATTAAGACAAATCAACTCGAATGATGCCAATCGTCGATAATTGGGTGTTTTGTAAAGCAAAAAAGGTGTTACAGCCGGGAATTTAAAGTCTCCGCCATTAAAACCTCATATATGGCGGTAAACGTATCATTTTCAGCACCAAACACCAATTAGGGGTGAGTCAAGAGTAACGGCAGATATTAAAAATATTTTTGGGAATATTTATGCGGATATCGTCGATTACACTTTACGTGAACACTTAAGAAAATAAAAAGTAATCATTTCTTATAATTATACACTCGTAAGTCCCCAAAAGTCTGTCTGTATGTGATCCATTTTCTCAAAATCGACTGAACGGAATTTTTAGAGCGGTTTTTACTAAAAGGTAGTCCGCCGTGTGGTTTCCCGTTGAATAGAATAGACCACCCTCATTTCTTACAAAGGTGTCGTAAAAGGCGACTAAGGTAAGTTGACCCGCCGTGTGGAATTCTTTTTATTTATAATATATGGGACACTTACACGTTGTCCGTCCTCAAAGTAAGTAACTTAATACTTGTGTTATGGTAGACAGACAACTGGTGAATATATACTTATATAATTTTTAAATACATACTTAAATACAAATATACACCCAGACTCGAATACCAACAAGTTCATTTATAGAAAATGTTCGCTCTCGGCGGGAATCGAACATGCGAATCACGGAGCTGTAGGTAGGGTCACTACTCACTGCGCCAACGAGCCAGTCTTCGGCTAAGTGGAATAGGCCAACCTCTTTCTTACTGAAGTGTCACAAAAGGTTAGTAAAAAGTTGACTTCAGGCAGGCGGCCGATCGTAAAATACCAAGCCGAATCATGTGACAACATGTGTATAACATGTTGTACCGACCCCATCTAGAGTGTGATAAGGGCAGAAGGATGATGATGTAAAAGTGCAACGTTACCAGCGACAGATAATAAAATTGTGGCGTGCTAATTCAAATTCAAAATATTCTTCATTCAAATAAACTTGTAAACAAGTGCCTTTGAATCGTCAACTCTACTGCTGGTTCGGAAAGCTGTTCCTACCGAGAAGAGCCAGCAAGAAACTCGGCTGTTGCTCTTTTAAAAATATAATTCTTAACACTATTTACATTAAGTCGTTACTGTCTTGTACAGGTTCAAAGAGAGCTATATCCACACATTCTTATCTTCCAAATATTCTTCAAGAGCAGAGTAGGCTTTCTGTATCAGCCTCTTTTTAACAGTGTTTTTAAACTGCTGTAATGGCAGTGCTGAAATTGATTGCGGAATTTTATTATAGAATCTTATACCAAAACCCACAAATGAGTTACGCACTTTTGCAAGGCGAAAAGCAGGAGCCGCAAGCTTATGCCGGTTCCTGCTTTGTCTATTGTATACATCACCTATCGTTTTATAATTCTTTATATTTTTATGTACATAAATTAAATTGCTTAAAATATACTGTGAAAGGTTAGGCTATGAAGGCTATGAAGTAAAAGGCCAGAATATCAGCTAAGATATGAAAAGATGATTTTTCTCCATGCGTCACACACATCAAAATAGGTACAATATTACTTAGGGACGCTCAACTGTGAGGTGCTAATCCATACTGATTATTCACCAGACTTGGCCCCATCTGACTATCATCTGTTTTTGTCGATGAGCCATTTGCTCGCTGAGCAGCAGTTCGATTCTTACGCGAGACGTTCAAAATAGACTTGATGAGTGGTTTGCCCAGAAAGAGGAATAATTTTTTTGATATGTTATACATTAATTACCTGAGAGATGGCAAAAATGTGCAGATAGTAATTGCCAATATTTTGTATAAAGTTATCATTTTCCTTCCTATCAAAAACTATGGATTTTTCTCGAAAAAAAAAACAGCGGATTTAAACTTGTACACCTGGTATATAGGTAAAATCGATTTCGTAATTAAAAAGAAGTACTTGAGTGACCGAGCCTTGCTCGGTAATATTTTACAAAATAAAAAAAGAAACTCCAAAAACAAGAAATAAATAATTGGGTAGGTAGGTAAATAGGTGGGGCTTGATCCTTGGTATTTTCATTTCTCGAGACCGCCCGTTCCCCGAATAATCTACGCTAACTTGACAATTTACGGCAAAAATAGTTGCCGTAGTTTAGTAAAAATAGTTAATGTTAGTATTATTTTATGCCTAAAAACAGGCATAAAACGCTTTTTTTTAAATAAAACCTAGCTAGATCGATTTTTATCCCTCCAAAACCCCCCCAAAATCCCCCTACATGCTGAATTTCAGGAAAATTGCTGGAGCCTTTTCCGAGATATATATATACAAGATTAACTCATTTAAATCTTATAGATAACCAAAATATATTATGTTGTCTACCATCATGCAGTATGTGATGTACACTCTTAAAGCTTAAAATTTAAATTTAATTAAACTTTTTTTGTGTTGTAACAGTATTCTTAAATTTAATAATACATCCACATAACGCAGGTACTCACAAAAACGGCCCCAGTTCGTTTCCCAATCAGTAGTTAATCTTTAACAATCAGGTATCTGATTGATTACAGGTTAAAGCGATCAAAAAGGGTTAAATTGACGTTCCGCCATAACAAAAGGGGTATTTTATAAACAACCCTCCATTGACGTGTTAATTTCGTAATAAATTTTGAGTATCATGGAGCTTTGTTGTGGAAAAATTAATCAGCTCTACTTTTGATTTCGATGTGTCTAAAAATTCGTAATTATAATAATAATAGATCATTATCGACATCATTATCCTCCTGCCCTTATCCCACTCTAAGTGGAATCGGCATAACATGTAATAAACATGTTGTTACAAGATTTGGCTTCGTATTTTACGACCGGCCGCCTGCCTGAAGTCAACTTACCTTAGTCGCATTTTACAACGCTTCGGTAAGAAAGAGGGTGGTCTATTCTACTTAACCGGATACTACACGCCGGGTTAACTTACCTTAGTCGCCTTTTATGAAACTTCGGTAAAAAATGTGGGTCGTCTAGTCTACTCAACCGGATGCCACACGGTGGATCAACTTACCTTAGTCGCCTATTACGCCACTTCGGTAAGAAATGAGGGTGGTCTATTCTACTCAGCCGGATACCACACGACATAAAACAAACGTTTTTAATATAGAGCTTTTTACAATTACGTAACTTTATTTAAATAAATTGGCTACCTAATTTAGTGTAGATAATCGATTCGGCCGCAATTAACATAATTCATACGGAATTCAAATGTAATTGGCCTACTGCTTTTACGCATATGAAGTATAACAAATATATGACCGATCCGATTTCATTAATTACGGATAAAAAGATATAAAATGCATACATAATTAAAACAAAAAATTGTAACGAATCAAATTAGTATGCCCGATACAATCAACGTTTTGGTTAATGATACTTAATTTCGTTAAAAAAGCTAGTCCATCATCAACGGTGATTGCTTCTAATTTATTGGAACTTATTAGGGGAAATAAAATCTTTGATGCGATAATTAAGTTACATCAGACTATATAATAGATGCGGTCTTCGAAGCTGATCAACAAAAAAGATTTTTAAAAGCTGTTATGTTTCTAGTATGCATCTCTCATCGAGAGTTATATATTTGTGCCGTTTGCAGTTGAGACCCTAGGGCCGTGGAATCTAAGTGCAAAAAAAAATCCGTTTTAACACCTCGGTTAATTGCCTCTTCAGGTGACAAGAGGACTGGCTCCTTTTTCGCACAAAGAATCAGCTTAGCGATTCAGCGCAACGCTGCCAGCATTCTTGGGACCATTCCACGTGGGCATGATTTGTATAGTCCTAGCGTCTAAGTAATTTAAGACAGATATAGACGAGGGAACTCTGCAAAGGTTAGCATAGGGACACGAAATTTTGTTAAAAGCTTTTATTTATTAAAAGCTTTTATTATGTTTAACTTATTAACTAAGTAACTTAGAAGATTTTTACACTCTTATACATAGAGTTATTACACTATTGTAGGGGAGCCATAGGCAGGTCTGTAAAAAAGTAAAAAGAGGGACAAATAGATATTCTCATTTGCTTTCTATTTATTGTAATATTGACAATTATAGTCTGATAATATGAAAGAACTACTAATTTTTTAAGCTAAACTAATTAGCAATCGGGATTCGGGGGGGGGAATCGGGAGTCTTGGAACTAATGCGCGAGTCTAAAATTAAAAGACTAAAACTTCTATTATTAAACTAAAAACTAGACTCTTGATTTTGGACTGAATTCCAATAGAAAAAAATACTTTTTACAGTTTAAAAGTGTTTATAATATTAGCAGTATGTATATTGAGAAATACACATGAGAACTTTTAGTCAAACTTCGCCAGTTCTTTGGTTATACCCAACTTGAAGAACAAAAATAAATTCTATTATTATTTGTACCATCATTTTCTAATTAAGCGTATATACCTACTTCATTAAACGAAAGAGAAATTACGCGATGTATAAAATCCACATACAAGGGCTTATTTCACAAATAAAATAAAAAAATCTAAACGATAGAATTACTGTTTAATAAAGATGTAGGTCACAAGTATTAAAACAACTATATCCAAACTAGTGACTAAATTGGTCTCTATTAGGCTTAATTGCACGATGGGCCGCAAATATGCATTTAGCACGCGACACGCGGACGCTATCCGCTGTACTGTCATATTAATAAAGATGGTTAAATGGATGTGAGTAGTTTAACCGGTACGAATTGATTTTCATAAAATTTACCCTGGTATGTACATTTTATGAAAGTTAAAATAAATAAGTATTAGACAATTACAGACACGGTTGTTCGTCCGAAAATTTACTTAAATAAATACATAAATACTCCTAAACTCGAAGAACTAATAATTTGTTTATAGAAAATAATGGCCCTCTGTGGGGCCCAAACCTAAAATCTCTGTTTTAGGGCATTAAAAAATACTAAATTTTTTATTGAATATAATACACTATTTTTGCCATAAACTGTAAGTCTCGAGAAATATCGAGAAAAGTCTCGAACCTAGGATTTCTATTTTTACTACCTAGATACCTACATATGTAGGATACCTATTTTTTCTTTTTTTTAAAGTTTCTTTTTTTATTTATATTTATAAAAAAAAGTTACCGAGCAAGGCTTGGTCAACCAGGTCCTAATATATAATTATAGCAAAATAATTTAATTATTACTTTTGTATTACGGATTTCAGCAAGGTAACACCTAATTCTATACTTTATTGAAAATTCGTCAGCTTTTCCCTTTATCACAGGAAGATGAATTAGGCCTTTCACTGCAAAGAGAAGGTCCAGAGAACTTCTGAAATATGTATAATGGGCTAGTACTTATACTTCAGCATTGTGGTACATTTTATTACTATTTTCCCAAGGTGGTCCATACCCAGCAGTTTAACAGTACCAGAGTTTTAAAATTTTATAGCTTAGAACAAATTCCAATCAAATCGAAACAGTTGGAGGCAATCAGGAAACTCCTTCCGAACATAATCCATAATAAGTAATATTACAAGTAATCAAATTCATCTCGCTGTAAATCCATTAAAAATCCGGAACGCAAGTAGCTTCTATCCCGAGTCATGATCATAATCTTAAAATCGATCTACCTCTTAAGAAACTGTTTGATTTTTATTGGGCCGCCCAAATCGAGCGCACCGAATTCTTAATTAAAAATATAAAAACCTTCTCTTTTAGAGTTCCGTAAACTAATCGTTTTTTCTAGAATGAATAATTAAAATACACAAAGAAAATGGACGCTGGTTCTTATATGAATCATATTATGGAAAACATCATAATCAAGTCAGTATATATTATAAATTATACAATTAAAAATGACAAAAAAATTAGCGTCACATAAATGCGCACATTTTTCATAGATTTATTATACTAAGGGCCTGTTTCACAAGTTACCAATAAACAGTCAGTTAGCTTATTTGGAACATATCTGACATATCTCGGAATTTTGCGTTTCTCAGGTTTCTAATAGGCTTATTCAGCACCTAAAGTCACTAATAAGTTAACATATAGATCATGTGGCTGTTATTTTGTTTGTCTGCTGGATAGCCAATACTTATTTCAAAATGGCCGCGATTTTATTTATTTTTTAATTTTTCACTTTTTAGAGTCTCCTTTTAGAGACATTTATCTGCTACTTAGTTTATTTGTCGGTTAACTATCCGGCATCCGACACTTTATCAGTAACTTGTGAAACAGGCCCTTTAGAGTAGAAAAATAAAATGTGCCATACTACCTTAAAAAGAAAGTAAATGAGGGTGATCTATCTACGAGTATCTCTCTTTTTAATGTGTGATTAGGCAAATGTGAAGTTGACGAGTTTTAATCTTCCATCTCATTATTTTTGTGCCACTGTCACTTACAGACCTACTTATGGCGCCCCTACTCTAGAATAATTATTCTATTTTATGACATTTTAATGATAACCCAAGCTATTTATCAAAAAACAATCTAACAAGAATTACAAAATAAATAATAATAAGAAAATACTTTATTGTACATAAAACAAATTCGGTAGATGAAACTTAAAATTAAACAAAAAGGCGGCCTTATCACTAATAGCAATCTCTTACAGGCTGCCTAACTTAAGTTAAACTAAGCAACAGAAATATAAATTGAGGCGCACAAAATATTTATTAATATGAATTAATACATAATAATCATCTCATATATTCAAGTTTCCTCTCTATATTTTCCCTTCCATTAAAAATGAATTGTAAATATGAAGTTTGCAAAGAAAACTCAGGAGTTTCCTCATTTGCTCGTGAAGATTAACGAATAAACCCTAACAACCCCAAAAGTTCAAAAAAGAATAACGTGCGTGATATTTTTTATCCCTGTACCTCTATACTGGAAACTTAAAAGATTTCATAAAGCCGGTAAATTAATATGTACATAGTAAGTGAAACACTGTTGAAAGAAAAAAACCATTTTATTTCTATAACATTAAAGATTACAACGCAAATATTAATAATTCACAATCTAATCACATCTCTATACAAATCCAAAAATATCGACCTTTTTTTTGTCTAATTCGAAATAAGTTTACCTGTGATTCGGTTAATGTTCAACAACCCCTGAAATTCACTGCCCCTATATTCATTGACCTTTAGCCAAGTTGTTTTATACGTTAAAAATCATTACATACCATAACTTATACCTTATGTATACGTAAATAAAGTATATTTTATAACTTTACAATTTAAATGGAGTATAAATAAGATAGTTTTCAATCTCTGCAGAGTGTGGGTGAAGCAACAAGTGTAAGAGGCAAAAAAGAAACGATTAGGGGTGATTTATATATGCCTTTTATTTTCCACCCTCGATTTTATAACATTAAATCTCGTAACTGAAATTCCCACACTCTAAGCACAATAGTATTTTGGAACGTCTAATTTGGAATGGGAAAAATATCGAGAAGTATATAACACTAGCAATCGGCAGCGGCTCCGCTCGCGTTGAAAAATTTAAACCGTAATATCGTATTTTGATAACCATAAAAATGGTTAAAGTGGGTTAACCTTAAAAGCTAGACTTATGCTGTCGCGGACTTTCATTTAGAACTTTTAAGGGAGAGCAATTTTGTAATACATGATTTTTGGATAACTTTCACTGTTTACTTAGCTCACGCAAGAAAAGTTTTAAATTTTGCCGTTTTCGTAATATTTTTCTTTGCTGCTCCTCTCCTATTCATTTTAGCATGATGTTATATTACATCACGTGGAGTCGGCACAAAATATTATAAACATGTTGCCACATGATTTTGCTACGTTTTTTACGACCGGACACCTACCTGACGTCAACTTACCTTAGTCGTTTGTACGACACAACGGTAAGAAAGAAGGTGCTCTATTCTATTCAACCGCATACCACATTGTGGGTCAACTTACCTTAGTCGCGTTTTACGACACCTCGGTAAGAAATGAGAGTGGTCTTTTCTACTCAGCCGGATACCTCACAATGGGACCACTTCCCTTACCATAGTCGCCTTTTACGACACCTCTATAAGAAATGAGGGTGGTCTATTCTACTCAGCCGGATACCACACGGCAAAGAATGTTAATTTAGTGTAATATTTGTTTTTTTTTAAATACAATTACAATACTTTTTTAGCATTATATTATATATATTAAATAAACTATTTACTAAACTAAACTAAACTATTTTTGACATTGAATTCATTAATAAATTTATAAAACAAGGGAAAAATGACCACACTCCAAGTCAATTTGAATAAAAATCACATATTATAACACTCCCCTAAATAGCCCACGAGCGCAACAAGTGTAATCACAAACAATACTTATAATGTAGGGAGACACCCTCTTTTTTTCACCCTCGATCTTATACACACTTGTAACGACATGGGGTATATTAAATAGCGCAAAGTGCATCTTCCTTGAAATTTATTCTTTGATATTCTCGATTCCAATGGCTGAACTTGGTTTTTGCATTTTCACTCGTGGGAATGTGTTGAACCGTGATAAATCGGACCTGTAAGGTGAAATAAGTCATTTATCTTATGGTTAATGTACTTAAAAAGCCATAATTTATTTGAACTTAAACACTTCTCAAGCTGTAATAGCTCAGCGGTAAGATCGTGCAACTCTTAGGAGAGGGTGATGGGTTTAAACATCCGGCAAGGACCTGAGTTTCACTGTGAAAAACTTATGTGTCACATTTATTTTTATAATTTTCGGCGAAGGAAAACATTGTGAAGGAAAAAGGTGAAGTAAATCTGGATACCTTTAGAGAATTATGGGTATATGCGTAATCAATCCGCATTGGGGCAGCGTGGTACCTAAAACCGTAATTTAAAACCGGGAGGAGGTATATGCCCAGCTGTGGGATAGAAACAGGCCAGGTATTGTTGGAGCAATATTGATGAAATTTGGAAAAATATAGGCTAATATACCGGGCTATAGAATTAATACATTAGAGTTTTTCCGCATACAACAGTACCTTATTTTTTACTTTCTTAGTTTCATCCAGCATAAATCCGGAAGTTTCGCTAGTATATAAGTTTTGACTGAAGGAAGCGGAATCTAGAGCTTTCATTTGCCATTCTCCCAAACTTCCGTTTCACCCTGACTTATCACGATATAAACACATATTTCTGTTTTATCGTTGGCAAGCTGAGAAATAAATATAAAGTTGCTAATCATGTTCCCGCCCGGTGACGCTGTAAAAGCCGTTAGGGCTAACAGCATATTGTCAATTCGAAAAAAAAAAAAAAAAATAATCATGTTTTAATTTCATCAATTACCAAAATAAAATATTACGTAAACATTAATCGAACATTGCCCGTAGCGTTGGAAAAAAGAAACTAAATGACGGCTAAAATTTCTAATTCACATAAAAATATCTCTAACGAGATACGCTTAGAACGTGTATGATCCATCATCTATCATTTAAACCCTTAAAAATTTCTCGAAACCCACGTTAATTATCGCCCGAACCATCCAACATGATACTATAATTACCATAATTATCAAAAACCCAAAAATCCTTCCTAACACAATCGCTCCTAATAATCTTAAAATGCCCCTAATAGACATTTAATTACAGCCCCGAGTTCCACTGACCCCTTTTACACTTGTTTACATCTTCATCCCCCACCCCGAAAACGCGCTGAACCATCTAAATGGAATGTTTAATTCCAATATACTTACGATTTATTATAACAAAGCTGAACGGGATCGATCTACCGCTTGCCATCTGTCGTCTTTCCGAATCGCATCAAAAAAAGCTCAATGTGCGAGCAACCCTGGGAACCTAGGAACGGAGAGCATTCCCACGAACAACCCCTCAATTTTCAATAACCAAATTAGCGTTTGCGTTACCCTATTTCGGATATGGAGGAGTCGTGAATCTATTCACCGATAAAAAATGTTCTTCGTCCCGCTTGTTTGGCAGGGAGATTTGTATTTTCATCCCCTTCGAATGCACGTGTTCGAAGATCGTATATTTAATCTTGCGGGCGCGTGTGTGCGTGGAGCGCGACCGGAGCACCTGTCTCCTCTCGCGTAGCCCATTGGCCGATCGTCACTATCACCGCTACACTGATTTCTTTTTAAACAAAATTTTTTTGTAACACTCTGGGACCCGCGATGAAAAAATGCTACATGTTTGGACCAGTACGCCCGAATATTTCGTGCGTAGGTGGCATCCTATGTCTAATCTTTCTTTTTGTAAACAAAATGCTAATGAAGTCCGATTTGAATAATTCAAATACCACATTAAGGGGAAAGGGTAAAAAACATTTTAATAGGGTACCGGCGTAGATTATCATTTGCCTACATCATTGGTCACTTTCAAGTTTTAGAAATTTAATGAAGCGTTGAAGTCATAAAGTATGATACAAATACACATCTAATGTGACAATGAAATCACCGCACACAACATGATCAAGTTGTCAGGTGCGTTATTATCGTGACCCCGGCATTTCGCAGGGGCAAAGGGGAAGTCACCCCTGACTTTATGACCCCATCGCTGTCCTCACGCCACGAATAATGAATACAATATGATCTTCAATTAACCAAGGGCGCGTGGACCGCGCGTGGTCACTGAAAGTAACTTATAAGTGGTTACTATTAATGGGGTAAATTTTCTGTATAAAACGAAATGCTGTTGATAATAGTAAAAATATACATTAATACATTTTTTACAATGGTCTAAAAATTTAAAGAAAAAGAAATCAATAGACTTTAAAGTTTAAATTGTGGAAAACTCTGGAAAAACTGATACCAAATATTGTGCTGATTTTTTAAAATTCCAATTGGTATGCTAGTATATTAGATATTAGTCGTAAGTGAAACGTAATTGTTTAATCTTTTTGATTTAATCATAAAGTTTAAAACAAGCTTTTACAAAAAAGTTCTATTTATTAAAGCATTACTTAACATTAAAAACTTAGAAATTAGCAAAACTAATCATAATACATAATTTACTTTTTATCTCCATCTAAAATTTATAACATAAAAAATGTAACTAATTATACAATTAACATTAGTGCTCTACTACATTTCTTAAAAACTTATAAAGTTTCTAACGTAGACCATCACTACGGCGTAGAGCTATATACCATCTAATAAACACATTTACGACAAAATACTTAAGTTCTATTAAACTTTGTTGTATGAAAACTTAGTGCAACAAATAAAAATGATATGAAATAAAAATAAAAATGAATCAATACTTTTGTATTGATGAAAATTATAATGGAATCAAAAAAAACATCAACAATCATACACGGAGAGGGGAGCTTTTCACGCACGCGAAGCCTTTATGCCGGGGGCGGCCGGCCGAGTATAAATACCCGCGCGGCCCGATCAGCCCTACATTCCCGCTTGTATTCTCACTAGCAACACACGCTCTCTATAATCTTATCAAAATGTCTTACTACGCGAACAACGAGTACATCATCGCGACAAACAACTCGATCAACGAGAACAAATACAACAGTGAAAAGATGAAAAACAGTGGCTTGAAAGCGCTACTGAAGCCTATCATGAAAATGATAAAGAAAACTACGAAGCGTGCTCCCGCCAAAGACACGTGCCTCGAAGAAGATCAGAACGCGTGCAACGAGGCCTTGGAGAAAAAGATCTACAGTGAAATGGACGCGTGCCAGTCCGCTGCATTCCTCGTCACCAACCAAGATAACTCATACGACCTCGTGCCGATTGCCCGTGAAGATTTCTACATTCCCGTACATTTCGCCAGAACTGACGCCGGCACTTTCTTCTGGACCACAGTCTCTAAAACCGAAGCCGACTTCGCCTCCGCCCACTGCTACACTGAATGCCAAACCGCGGAGCAGCAATACCCTCTATTCCACGATCGTTGGGTCCAAGCTTGAATAATTCAAACGACCGTTTCATCCGTGTCTTCCGTGGAACCAGTGCCTTGGTTTCGACAACCGTCTGTGATGTTAGCTTTAAATTATTCTATGGTGCCATAAATAATTAGGTTTAGGAACCGTGATAAATCCAGTAAAAGCTTTAATTGTATTTCACTTGGTGTTGTGATATTTTGATATTGTATAAAATTAGTTGTAGGCGATCGCATGTACTTCCAAGCTTTAATTGTTTTAGAGAATAGTAATTTATATATTTATGTTGTAAACGAGTCAATGACTTGAATCCGTTGAAAATAAAATAATTGAAATATAATTTACTCTCTTTTCTTTACCCATTTAATATTACGCAAAAAATCTAGTATAAAACTTATTACAATCTTGTGCTACATCAAATTATAACTTAATTGATATGTTAAACAGTTATTCGTAAGCAATAAAACGTAGTAGAGTTGAATTGCTATCGACTCTGGAATCTGTATTCTGTAGTCAAACTTGTCTGACCAGATATTAAGAAAAGGCGACGGCGCGAGCCATTACGTATAAATATACTATAACCGTATAATACGTAGCAGAGCAAATGTTGGGACAAACATTCGATAATGCTTTCAATTGGTGGTCAGTTGGTGAAACTTGAGGCCAACTTTGGCGCCAACGGATAGCCCGATATGAGACCGGTCGGCCCATACTTGGCTAACAACATTTCTTGCGCCCGCGCACGTGCAGGGCCTGAGGCGGTCCGCTACTGGGTTTTTAATAGTGGCTGTTTGAGATGCTTTTTGTTTTTGTTCTTCGGCTTAATGACCGATTTAGGATATTAAGGACTACACGCAATAGTAGGGAACTGTTGCAATACTCTATTTTTTTTTTATTGAAATGCAAAAGTGGTTTTTAGGCCTTATTTCTAGTAGGAACAACTGATCGATGTCATTTAATATGGTTCATATTTAGTTGTATAATTGATTTAAAGGAATTTGATTTAGATTATTTATTATTTGGCTCTAAGTCTACGCAGACTAACTCGGGGACAAAAACTATCAGCTATTTAATTATAAAGTACTGGGGAATTATTTAAGAAAACTTTCATCATTATATTTATAACCACTACTACCTACATAGTCTTATGTAGATTTCCTATCTGCCTATGACTATACGTATGAGCAACTATAAAAAATAATTTTATTTTTGATAATTTAAATATGTATTCCACAATATATATTTGGTGATATAAATAAATAACAGTATTTATAACATTATTATAAAATTATTAATATAGCGCATAAATAAAACCTTATAAAAAATTGCAACAAAAAATATAATAAATATCAATCCTACTTAATTCACAACTTTTCCTGTAATCGACATACATGTCCGCGTGCAATAGTCTTAAGAATAGAAGAAGAAAAAGAAAGAGAAAGTATTTAATTGCTAAATTAATTATTTATGCAAAAAGAGCCTTGTCGCCTAAACAGGCAATGATTTTTTTTAGAAACTTACAAGTGCTTGCAAAAAAAGGAACTTTATAAAACTACAAATAATAACATTATCGGGACCTAAAACTATACTGAATTACAGATAACTAATGAATGATACAGACTAAAAAAATATCGTTAAATTAATTATACACTTCACAAAACAGTGCAATTTTGGCATTCTTAATCCCGTATTATTAAAAAAGTTGTTTATACCATTTAATTAGAAAATATCATTAAATTTATTCAAAAGTTTTACTTGACCATAATTAAGAATCACTTTCTCAACTTTACCTTGAATTCAATATTAAAAACATTCCTCACATCCAAATCAAGATACGCAAGTTTCCAATATACAAAGTTATACGTAAAAAGTAATTCTGGCGCGTCTCGACAAGTCTCAACCTGTTGCGAAATTCAGCTCAAGGCGGTTCCAACTTGCTTTCAACTTTTACGTATAAAAAAAGAAAAAGCTTTGCACAAAAGCGAATGAGGAACAGTGGATCGCTTTGACTGTTATATTACTATAGATTGATGACAATAAGCGTGAATATTTATTGTACGCACGTGCAATTACAAAAGTGTTTCATTTATTCATGATGAAGTCAGTATTAATAAATTAATCGTATTCAAAAACCTAGTAAGAACATTTCAAACTTTATAGAAATAGGCGTTACTTTGCAGTGGTCTATGATACAAAAAGTAATAAGAATATTATTATATTTGTTTAAAATATAATTAACAATCTACCTATTCACATACATCTTCTTTACGGAATTGCTAATAAATTATATCAGCAATTTAATCCAAATGAAATTTAAAAACATGTTTTACAACTATCGAGCTCCTGGCAAAATACAGGATTAAAAATTCAAAAATGTTTAAATTATTACTGATTTTTATTAGTTTTATTTATAATATTTATAACAATAATATTATATTATTTATAATAATAATATTATATTAGTATTTATAATATAAGATTCATTTTGAAAATTGACTTAATACATAAATAATAAATTTATTTGGTATTTTAATAACACAATATTTTAAACGAAAATAATAATTTAAAAATGCTAAAAAAAATTGTGATTTAAGTTTTTTATCATCGTTAGATTCAAACTGGAAAGAAGTTTTTGAAGTCATCACTGAAATAACTGTTAAACTAATATATCCTAGCGAAACTACTCGCAATATTCTTAATAGTCATATCAATAATCAAAATATGCAAATCGTAACCTTTGCTAATACCGAATTATGAGGCGAACTGCGTACGAAACAGCGATAAAAGTGTGGGAATCGAAAAACTAAATGGATATTTGCATACGAACTATTGCCACAACTTTTACTAAAGTCGTTATGTAGATTACCGCAAACCTGATATGCTAAACGGACGGTATTGATTA
Organism: Morpho helenor; assembly: GCA_029227775.1. Taxonomy (NCBI): domain Eukaryota; kingdom Metazoa; phylum Arthropoda; class Insecta; order Lepidoptera; family Nymphalidae; genus Morpho; species Morpho helenor. Next base: position 10,816,205 of record JARGCU010000022.1, on the reverse strand, counting down.
AGAGTCGCCAACGAGTACCGCTAGGCGCACAGTTGTCATAATCAGTAGACGTTTGCGTAGGTAGATCGGGTATAGGGCTGTCACCTTGAGTTTTAAAGTTTAAAAGTGTATGGAACGAGGGTGAGCTTAAACAAACAAAACTTGGTACTAGGTACGCTCGCAAGTGATGAGTGGTACAAGTATTATAATAGTCTTCAAGAAATCACGCTTAAAATGGTCCAGTAACAAACAGAAAAATGTCAGAGAAGGAAATTAAAGCAACGGTCAGCAAGACGAAATATAAATGTGCCTACAAAAGTAATAATAAAATTATACTTAAATGTGTTCTTGTGGCGGTAGTGGAGGTTTGTATATGTGTTTTTACGAATCCTGCATGTATCAGGTATGAAAACAGATTACCCACTCTACATTTAGCATTATATATATTTTATAATTTACTTCATCGCGGATTATAGCAAATAATTTTATTATTACTTTTGTATTATGGATCTGCAGTAACGCTTAATTCTATAAATTATGTAAATGTGCCTGTTGATTGGCAGTGAAAGAGAAGGTTGTTTAGTTTAGGAGTTCTTTAGTATAATTAGTTGGATACTACCAGTGCAAGCTATTAGGGGTCAGGAATTTTACATCAGCGCAGTAAAAAAAAAGAAAACTTTGGCTGTCATCTGATCATCAAGTTATCTTGACTCCTAGAATATGTACAATGTCAGTAGATATGACTTTATTTTCGAACCAGTTATCAAATGATGGCATATCCCCTTACGAGTCGATCATCTTAAATGAATCATAGGAAGTTGCTGGAATTAACGGACACATAACGTACAAATCCTTAGACCTATTTCTAGTGGAGGCTAATTAGTTGAGTCGAAAAAGTTAAATAACTCAATTTATGTGAAATATAGTGTTTGATGACTTAACACATCACGATTGACTAATGACGACATCATTTTAACTCAAATTATTTTATGCATTTAACTTTAAGAAAATTAAATAATAACATGCAAGAAATATAACTGACAAGTAAAGCCAAGTATCACAATGGAACTAATTCTTGGATATTTTTAAAGGCAGAAATGATTCTCCTTTTTAGTATAATTACAATTAAAATTTACACAACATTATTACTGCAATTTATAATATTGTTACTTTTGTCTTTAATTCATCAAATATATAATTAAAGTTATAAATTCATATCAATTAAGAACAATAATAATACAATGTTTTTAAAATCCTATTTCTAATAAGAATACTGTTTACGCTTCATTTTTTCGAAATTAGATTTAGACTGGCAACCCTGACCAGGTCCGGTATAATAATACCATACACGGCGCTCTCGTTGGAGCCGTGAGAAATTTCGGCAGATGTACAATTCTCGACGATACGACTTGAGCGCGTATCTTTTTTTTTCTTTTTTTTCTTAATATTAAGGTCCAACGTTATGGGTCTGAGTCATCGGCATTGTTACCTCATGCACGTGTTTATCGGACGTTCGGGTTAGAAAGGATTTTTTGCAACCCCTTATTCTGAATTCCGCAACTCTTGCGATATTTGGGTTACATTTTTTTTACAAACCAATTTTAAATTCAGCGCACTTCGTACACGTGCATTACAATTGTCGATTTGTATGTATAGACATTTGGAAAGAAAGCTTAATCGTAGATAAGGACCTTCTGTCTTATTGATAATTATTTCTCGGTATGTTCATTTTAATAAGTAAAGTAATAATAATTGCACCAATTTATGTACAGCCAGTAAAAAAAATATGATTCTATCACACGTCACCGTTATATTTTTAATATTTAAATGAGTTAATCTTGTATATATATATATATTTTTTTTCGGAATCTCGGAAACGGCTAAAACGATTTTCCTGAAATTCAGCAAGTAAGGGGTTTTGGGGGAGAAAAATCGATCTAGCTTTGTTTTTATTTAAAAAAATTCATTTTATCCCTGTTTTTGGGTATTAAAAAATACTATATTTGAATTTATGCCGTTATATGTAAAGTCAGCGTAGCTTATTCAGGGGTGGTCGCGAGAAATGAAAATACCTAGGATCGAGCCCCATCTACGTTATTATTTTTTCTTTTTTTTTAAGTTTCTAATTTTGTAAAATATTACCGAGCAAGTCACCCAGATATTTCTTAATAATTAGCTACAAATAATTATAATTAAATAAAAATTGAAATTACAAAAGAAAATTAATAGTTATATTAAAAAGACCATTTTATTTAAGCGAAACTTTGGTTTAGGAAGGTTAATAAAAAAGTTATTATAAGTTAAATATATATATTGAAAGCTTTAAAAACATGCGTATCGCTCTACCCTGTATGTAATATTAAATGAGCGGGAAGTTTTCGCGCCTAAATTTAACGAGCTACCTTAAACAAAGATTAAAAAAATAGCTATCAAAATGAATTGTTATCTTATACAAATGATTGCGACGTCGTTAATTAGTTTTCGATTACAATTACATTGTTATAATGAAGCTGCCGTTAATATTAATATACCCGCTGTAAGATCATTTTCAGACAAGATATAATAGGCGTGCGGTTTTTTAAATTACATATTTATTTGATAAATATCCGGCCGAGTAGAGTAGACCGCTCTCATTTCTTACCCAGGTGTCGTAAAAGGCGACTAAGGTAAGTTGACCCGCCGTGTGGTATCCGCCTAAATAGAATAGAACACCCTCATTTCTTACAAAGGTGTTCTAAAAGGCGACTAAGGTAAGTTAATATCAGGCAGGCGGCTAGTCGTAAAATAACTAGACAAATCATGTGACAACACGTTTATAACATTTTGTTCCGACCCCACTTAGAGTGGGATAAGGGCATGAGGATAATGATGATTTATTTGATTAATTTCCGGCGAAATAACTTTATATAAGTTTCAGCTTAAAATGTGTAGATAAATTTTGTGTAAAACTTTAATGATAATTTCACGACTGAATTTGATAAAGTTAGCCACCGTTACATTGTTTTTCTATTAATTTTGCCGTCCTATTTATAAACAACTAATCGATAAGACAGCAATAATAAGCAAAAAAAGCGACACCTCGGTAAGAAATGAGGGTGGTACTTTTCTATGCAGCCGGATACCACACGGTGTAAATCTGATTAAGTAGTAAGAACATTTAAAGGATTTTAGTACGCCTACAGTAATAATATCGGCGATTAAGTAATACTTTTAACATATAATAAAAAGTTTACTGTCTGTCTGAAAACGGTCTAATGAACATTGCAGCGAAAATGAAGCCCTACGCAATCTAGAGTAATTACCTCCTTATTGCATCACAGTTTTTATTAACACCCTATATGTCATTATGTTATTTTGACACATCTATGCAATAATACTGTGACGCCGTGTGGTATCCGGCTGAATAGAATAGTACCACCCTCATTTCTTACTGAGGTGTCGAAAAGGCGACTAAGGTAAGTTGATCCACCGTGTGGTATCCGGCTGAGTAGAATTGACCAACCTCATTTCTTACCGAGGTGTGTTAAGACGACTAAGGTAAGTTGACCCACCGTGTGGTATCCGGCTGAGTAGAATTGACCAAACTCATTTCTTACCGAGGTGTCTTAAAAGAGCGACTAAGGTAAGTTGACCCACCGTGTGGTATCTGGTTTAATAAAATAGACCACCCTCTTTCTTACAGAGGTATCGTAAAAGGCGACTAAGGTAAGTTGATCCACCGTGTGGTATCCGGTTTAGTAAAATATACCTCCCTCTTTCTTACAGAGGTATCGTAAAATACGACTAAGGTAAGTTGACGTCAGGCAGGCGGCCGGTCGTAAAAACGCAGCCAAATCATGTGACAGCATGTGGACAGCAGAGTGGGATAAGGGCAGGAGGAAGATGATATGCTGATATATAATACTGTGATAGTATATTATAAAATATGTATACCAATAAATATGTGTGAAGGTTTGCATTGCATGAGTTTTTACGAATCCTGCATGTATCAGTCAGTTGGCTTAGTGCCTAGTTCCTGCTGCGATAACGTCGTGTAAAGCGCTTAAGAAGTGCCCTGGATGGGTTAAAAACTAGTCGGGCTAACCCGATAGAATAAGACGTGAGTATAACCAGTTCTATACATTACGTAGTCATACTTTTAAATCTTCCTGCCCTTATCCCACTCTAAGCGGGGTCGCCACAACATGTTATAAACATGCTATCACATGATTTGGCTGCGTTTTTACGACGGCCGCCTGCCTGACATCAACTTACCTCAGTCGTATTTTACGACACCTCGGTAAGAAAGAGGGTGGTCTATTCTACTAAAGCGGATACCACACGGCAGGTTTACCTTAGTCGCCTTTTACGACACCTCGGTAAGAAATGAGGATGGTACTATTATATTCAGCCGGATACCACACGGCGTTAAGAAGTCATGCCTTTATAGTACCGATATTAAGTAAAATTTTGTTTACCTGATGAGATCATATTTGCTCAGATGATTTTATAATGTCGCGCGTGCGACTATATGAGTTGGCACGAATATTTTTACAAGCTGTAACCGCAAGTTTGTCCGCCTAAATTATATAAAAATGTCATCATCATCATCCTGCGATTATCCTACTCTAAGTGGGATCGGCATAACATGTTTTAACCATGTTGTGATGTGATGGCTCAGTATTTTACGACGGGCCGCCTTCCTGACGTCAACTTATCTTAATCGCCTTTTACAATACCTTGGTAAGAAATGAGCGTGGTCTAATCTACTCAGCCGAAACCACACGGTGAGTCAACTTACCTCAGTCGCCTTTAACGACATCTCGGTAAGAAATAAAGGTGGTCTATTCTACTCACTAACCACTGTGCTAACGGGCCAGTCAACACGGATATACTCTAGTTATAGCAAGACATAGATTTTCTCTAATCGCCGATTATATCAAAATCAAAATAAAAATATAAATATCATCAAGCTGTGATAGCCCAGCGGTGTGACCGTGCGACTCTTTTGAGAGGGTCACCAGTTCAAACCCCAGCAGGCACCATTGAATTTTTCTATTAAAAATGTGTCTAATTGATAATTGCAATTTATCACACCCTTTTCGGTGAAGGAAAAGGTGTCCCATATATTTATTTCATTTATATATTAAAACTTGCATATCTCTAGAGAAATCTGGGGATATATGTAACCTACCAATCCGCATTGGAGCAGCGTAGTAAGTCTTAGCTCCAACCCTTCTTTCCAGAAACGGAGAGAGGAAGCCTATGCTCAGCAGTATTGTAACAGGCCGTTATTTTACCTTTTTTTATATAAATACTAGGAGTCCCGCCCCAGCTTCGCACGGGTATAAAGCATATAGCCTATGTCACTCAGTGATATTCACAGTATTTCGCTACTCCATATTGAATTTTATTATACATATAAACCTTCCTCTTCAATCAAAATCTTTTGCGTAGTTTTAAAGATTTAAGCAAACATAGAGATATAAGGACAGACAGAGAAAGTGACTTTGTTTTATATATATAGATTAGTTTTGCATTAAATATATATTTCTTTATAGTGATAGTTGTACCTCATACCTGAGCGAGTCATAAGCGATATCATCTGAATAAATACGATGATCTCATCCAGTACAGCTAAGTTATTTAAAGCCTGTATTATGAGGTGACTTGGCGCTGAATGAAATTACATATTCTTTTATAAACTAACCAAACAGTTAAGTGAATGGATTTCTGTGCTATTTTTTTCAATTCTGCAACAGCTGATTCAACAAATATTACTAATGTTTACAAAAGAAACAGCATTCCTATGATTAAAATTTATATCTATACATATACATAAAGCTGAAGAGTTTTTTCGATTGTTAGAACGCGCTAATCTCAGTGTTTATTTAAACCTACACCAGGTCTCTTATTACATGAGTAAGCTGTTTAAATTAACTTTTTAGGAGAAAATTAAAAACGTGCGAATACAATTTTCTCACCGACATTTATTGACATTGACATTGACATTTGATTACAGACAAATAAAGAAGACTAAATAAAATATTAATTTCTACTATTTTTAACCTTTTTAACTCGAACATCCTCCGCCGCCAAGGACAGTTCAGTCCTTGTTTCTAGTTCTATTCATCTGGTAAATTTCCCATCATTTGGGTGCATGTCGTGGCGTTTTACTTGCATACAGCTTACACTGTCTGTAGTATCTCTTAATGCTTTGCCCTGCCTGAATTATAAAGTATTTACCTTTCAGGTACGTAGTCATTAGTTGAGGACCACCATGTAAAGTTTGAAGATGGGCTTCACGTAACAGTAAAGGTAAGAGCAGGTTAACTTTTTCAGAATTATGGGGGTACTTCGTATGGAACTACTGGACCGATTTAGATGTGGAAGTGACGATATCTGATTGGGATTCAAAATCCATCTCTTGTCTTCGCTTTGGTGGATACCGGGCCTTGCGGTACATTTTTCATTTATTCGCATTCGTCTATGCCATTTCTCGCTATCTATCAGCATATTAATTAGCAAAAAAACGTATCCTAATGGTGTCAATAACTCACCTCAGATAAGGGTCACGACTATATTAAAATATTAACATTTATAATAATTTAATTCAACACATTACGAAAAAATGTCAGCAATTGAGATATCTTTGTATTTCAATAAAAATACGTTTTATTTTTAATTTTGATAAATGTTATATTTTAATTCCGAAACATTCATCATTTTAATTAGCTTAGGCAGTTTTGATGATTTATGTTATAAAATTTACGAATATAAAACTATACAAGGATATTTATAAAAGTATGGTTTACCTTATAGGAAATCGCAATAGTATGTGTAAACCGTTTTATCTTTAATATTTAAATGAGTTAATCTTGTTATATACAAGATATATATATATATATATATATATATATATATATATATATATATATATATATATATATATTCAGAATCTTGGAAACGGCTAAAACGATTTTCTTGAAATTCAGCATGTAGTGAGTTTTGGGGGAGAAAAATGGATCTGGCTAGGTTTTATTTAAAAAAAAATCGTATCATCCCTGTTTTTGGGCATACATGAAAATACCTAGGTTCGAGCCCCACCTACACTATTATTTTTTATTTATTTTTTTTAAGTACCTTTTTTTTATTTTGTAAACAATTACCGAGCAAGGCTTGGTCAACCTAGTACTTATATATATATTTGTGTTAAATAAAAAATCTATTAATCATCTACGTTATTCCTGTCAATGTCAAACACGAAATCTTTTGTAATTTATGCCCCAAAATAACGTGTACACGCGTTAGACAATAAAAAGGGAATAATATTAACTAAAAAAGTAACAAACTTTTTATATATTTTAAATACAGATAAAAGCAAAAATGTTAAAATGACACGCAGGAAAACATGCAAAGTCATTCAAAAAATTTATTATTTTTTGGAATAATATCACTTTGGGTCAGAGCAGAACATTCACTGCATATTATTATTTATGACCACTTAACTGTCTGATCATGAATATTTATTATAACGAATATAAAACAATCTTGTAATCTATCTATTCTATCTTTATCTTTACATATAATAAAATCGTTGAGATGTCAAATCTCTGTGCGTTTGTTCCCGCTAATATCAAAAACCACTAATCTGATTTGGACGCTGTTTTTATTAATGTGTAGTAGAAAGCCTCACTTAACATATAGGGTATGTTATATTACAATCGGTCAGAAAATAAAAAAGATATGACAATTTTAAGTTGAAAGGTCGTATACTATGATACTGGTACTTGCATACTGTAATTTCGTGGCAATCGGAGCATTTTTGTTATAAGTGTAATTAATATATCTTTAAATTAAGCACGGCAAAGCGGGTTTGACATACTAGTATGTAATAACGCTACAATGTCCATAATGTGAATCATCGCGTTGACGTCACGACTTACGATAACTACGAATGCTACAAACTTACTACTAACAATTAAATATCACCCAGGAAATGATTATGTATTTACGTCATAATACTACGACACAAAACAGATAAAAAAACATCAAATGAACGTCAAGTGAGGACAAAAATTGTAATATGTAATTGTAAATAATTTTAAATATAGTTATTAGTGAAAGTTTGTGAGTATGGTTGTATGTTTGTCACTCTTTCACGGCCAACCCGCTGAACCAATATCGATGAAATTTAGCAAGATTATTCCTTATACACTGAAATAACATATTGGCTATAGAAATCCTGTTAATTCTATAGCAATAGGATGAAATTAAAAAGCGCATTCTATTCAAATTCAAATTCAAAAACTTGTAAACAAGTGCTTTTGAATCGTCAACTATACTGCTGGTTCGGAAAGCTGTTCCTACCGAGAAGAGCCAGCAAGAAACTCGGCGGTTGCTCTTTTTAAAAACATAATTCTTAATACTATTTACATTAAGTCGTTACTGTCTTGTACAAAGAGAGCTATATCAATATTATCAACCTATCACGTGACAACAGTTCACACGAACAAAGTCGCAGGTAAAAGCTCGCTAGTCGCAGATTTTTTTATTTATTTTAGATTGCTAACACTAAAGGGAATGGAGTGTGAAATGTAGTGAATAGTGCTAAGAAACTTTACAAAATTGGGACCATATGAATCTCTAGAGACGATCATGGGTTCAAACCCGGACAGACACCAATAAGTTTTTCTATTAAAACTTATGTACCTAATTGATAAATGCAATTTATCACACGCTTTTCGGTGAAGGAGAACATCGTTAGGAAACCTGTATATCTTTAGAGAACCCTAGGGATATGTGAAACCTACCAATCCGTATTAGAGCAGCGTGGTAGGTCTTAGCTCCAACCCTTCCCTCCAAAAACGGAGAGAGGAGGCCTATACCCAGCACTGGGATAGTAACAGGCCGTTACTTACGCAGGAGAAATCTCTGCCCGCGACAGATGAAATAAAATAGGCTCTCCTTTTTGTTTACTACATTTTCTCAAATGACTAAACCAAAACTCGCGACTTTCGCGTGAATTATAACCACTACGTCACCTCACTAATCAAGACATTGACACCTTTACAACACACTACAATACGCTAAACATTACACTATTTACAATCACAATTTTTGCACATATTCACTGTTTTTTTCAATTTTAAATTCACGTATAGTATATTCACATTATTAGAATAGTTTACGTCATTTATGTTGTGATTTGATTTTTATAATTTTATTATTAACGAATTCACTATACATAAATTATGTAATTTAATAAAATAACTAGATCAAACTAGCAGTAAAAATAGTGTCACAAAGTTATATTTTCCTGTACAAAAAACAGTTACTTCCTGTTAGAGATCACAAAATTAACTGAACATGTAACGTTAGTATTCTTAAAATTTATACAGGATTCACCCTCGTTAGTTGCAAAATCTTTCTCACGATCCCCAATAATTCTTAAACTTTGACCTAAAGATGCCTTTGTTCTCAAAAGAATTGTCTTGCAAAATTCCGTTCCCCTTGTTCCGGTAATATTTAGTGCGGAGTGTTGCCGTTAGATGGCGTTGCCGTTGATAATTTAGAGATAATGAAAAATGATGAATGATAAAAATAAAAAAACCTTCCATAATGTCTTATAAATACTCATAAAACACTGTTTGTTTTCGTAATTTGTGTATTTTCGTTGTAGTTTACATAATCAATGACATTATTTCAAAATTAATTTAACTCATTCCATAAATACTTCTGTAAGTATTATGCATGTGTCAGTATACATTAAAAGTTAGATTCTTGGCTATGGGATATTATGTTATTCTCTTTAATATTCGCCATTGTTTGTACTGTAAATCATAAGTAATGAGCACTTGTCGTTTGTTAATATTTGATTTGTGATAACCAATCCGAATATAGTTTACTCCGTCGTAGAATAAGAGACTGAGCTTTCTTATGGGTCGATTGTGAAATTAGAATGATGTCACTGGCAAGATGCATTGTCTATGAAAGACTTTGGGGTTCAGCCACTATAGACTTTTGACCAAATTTTAAATCACCATTAGTTTAGTTAATTAGTAGTATATATTCTTCCATTTCAATCCATTCTTTATACCGGTCACCATCAAATCAACTACGTTATATTAATATTGAGATACAAAATATATTTTATATAAAAAATCTTACTGACGCAAACGCCAATTATCGCCGCCATGCGTCACCTAACTCGTGCGGCGCACGCGCTTATGTTTACGAATAATTTTATTATTCATACAATACCTATACTAGCAGCCTTGTTTTGTATATTTGATTTAACCAGTTTGCTATTTGAGAATAATGTTTAGACACGAGGCATTTATTCGCAGTTCTATTTAATTTCGTAAATTGCTTCGATTGTTGTAATAAGGAGATTGACGTGCCGTAATATTCGCGATATGGGATGCGATTTATATCTATCGTCTGGTCTGGCGAGAGTAAGCTAATGGACTCTTCAGTTGTACTTAGATACTGAAAAAACGTCCTAAACGTTATACTAGTTGTTCATTCTTTGATTCCTTTTTTTAATATACATAGGTAGTTATTTTAGCCAGTTTTACTAAAGATAAAGTAATATTTTAGATTTCAGAAATCATTTCAATTATAATTAAATAACTTCTAATTTTTTTTTTAAATTAAAACCGTAAATAAAACTAACGGTAAAAGGAGTTTAAGACAGCCAAATCAAATGAAAGCAAAATAATCTTTATTTAAGTATAATTTTATAAGCACCTTTGAATTGTTGAGGATCAATTGGATATAATGAAGCTACGACCAAAGAAGAACCAGCAAGAAACTCGGCGGTCAATCTTTTAAACATTTTTAATTTACAACTTTTACAATTTAATACGATTAAACGGAAAGGATCAGTTTTAAATGTAACCAACCAACTAGACCAGAGATGTATGCCAACTTAAAAAAGGCATGAAGCATCTTTATAGTCTGAATACACAAACGAGATTAAAAATTATTAATAATTATAATAATTCGAACATAATACGACCAATTTCCAATTTCATAATTGGCAGTGACGTCGCGATAGTACTATGACGCGATGCCCGGTGCTCGGGCCGTGGGAACAGCGACAGTTGCGAGCGCCACCTGCCCGCCTATAAAACACTTCCAAAATTCGAATTTCGAACGATTTATTTGACCTTAATTTTTTGTTTGTCTTGACTTATTAACTTTGGTTTTGTTTTGTGTTTGCTACGGTAATTAATAAGGATTGAATAGATATAAAAAGAAAATATCTGTCACCATAGAGGCGACAAACTTGTAAATATAAAGTTTTAATATTTTATTAAATCCTCAATCCATGATACTGTATTCTAAATCTCTCGAATCTTATTATCATTTAAAATCATTATTTTTGTATTATGGATCTACGCAAAGTACTGCCAACTTCTATAAATTAGATAGTGTATTAGTGTGTAAAAATGTACATAGGTCTAACCTATTTAAATTTAAGTTGCTGACAAATAAAAAAATATTTCAAATATACATATATATAATTATGCAAGTGCTTAAAGTATTAAATGATTAATCACAATAACGTTATGTATCGAAGGTTACCAAAGTACGGTTTTCTGGTTTTCTTATCTTTTATATTCATAAATATCCCATAGATCCGCTTAGGGCATATGTCCGAGTATTTTTTGTGCACGCGTCACCGTTCGCGCGTAAGTGTACCCCGCTCGAGCCATATGCCGCGTGGATCGTGGGAAAGGATCACAGCGTAAACGCAATGTGTGCCAGGCTTTACGCGCCTGTCAACATTTGTTCAAATATGGCAACCCATTAAATTTGTACTCAAAAGGACTATGAATAAAGTTCCATTTTTAAAATTATGTATAGAATGAATGAAAGCAATAATTATGATCCATATTGTACTGTCATTTAGATCGAGATTATATTAAAGCGGTGCGACTTAATACATATACTCTATGATTACTCAGGCCAAGTACGCGTGAAAACAGCGTTTAGTTTGTTTTGTTAATGAAGCAGTATGTAGTCTAGGATTAAATTAACAAGTGCACTTATAAATAACACACTTTATATATTTAATAATTATTTTACTATAATATTTTTCTATTATTGTTGAATATCATAACTTGCAAAAAAACAAATACTAGTATTTACTTTTTCACTTATTATAAATACCTGGTACTTAAAAAATGTGGTAATAAATGTCCATGATTAAACAAAAAATTAATTATACATACGAGCAATCTAATGATACGCATAAATATTGATATGGGAAGAAAAAGAATAAAAACTAAGGAGGGGAGACGCGCAACTGGCGCGAGCGATCGTGGGAACGCGACCAGTTCCAAATAGGTAAAGAACGCCTTAGAAAAGGTGCAATTCTTTTTTCTCAACAGTTTTTTACACTAATGGCGGCCATATGTAGGAACTAGTGGCGAGTGAAATTTGAAATTGGAACGAGTGGAATTCGATATTTTTAGATAAGACATTCAACAGATTGCAAAAACATTTTAGCGTTACGAACAGTGTTTTAGACTTCTTATAGAGATAACTTTTTGCAGACTTTTTAAATGAAATTTATATTGAGAGACAAGATATTATGTACATTAAAAAACGAGCTAAGTAGCGATTTTTTTATTGAGTAATTTGCTTTTGGCTATAAATGTACTGAAAGTACAAACGAATATGCAGGCCACCACAGATAAAAATTGTTGATCTGTAATTATGAGTAATATTGTAAAAAGACAAATAACTTTATTTATATTAAATAATATTATTTTTAAAAGGTTCTACAATGCAATGCTACAATGATACCTATTTTTTTCTAGAATAATCCGTCCGTGGTTCATTATAATTTAAAATGCCTAAATAATAAATATTCTCTGTGATGTTATTGTCATAGACAAACAAAAATTATTGTAATAGAAACTTAAAAACTTGTAAAAATATTAATGCTTTAACATTAGGTAGGTATATCATCTCTATATTAATGTTGATGCAATAACTGTTTGTTTGTAAAATTCTGACTACCGACACCTATAATTAAAGCTTGCTATCAAACACAACGTGGGTATAGTTTTTTTAATGATCTTTCACTTTAAAAAATCTATGCCCACGATTAATTGAATCGATACATCCAAATTAATCAGAAATAAGCCTTTCGCTTAAGATAGAACTTAGGAAATTTTTAATCAAAAATATCGCAAATTTTCACTGTTAAGAATATCTTTTAAACATTATTAAAATATCAGAAGAGTTCTCATAAATCAACAATTTCTAAAAAACAAAATTTTTGCGATATCTTATAAGATTTCGCCAACATTGTTGCGTCATTCAGTCCGTATTCTAAATCCATCCCACACTTAACCCTAGTGCATCTGCCGTTACAAAGAAGCCCCCACATTATGCCGGCACGTATTTTTTCCTGACCTCGGCCTTTATGCCCAAGGGGCGAACCGTGGGAACGATCTTGCACAATCCACCGTTTCCTTGGCCATATGCGACAGAAAAAAGTGCAATTATATATTCCCCCTCGAAGAAAAGGGGAGTTGTGAGAACGTGACCTAACAATGTGCTTCCTGGCTTTCGATACACAATCTCTCTTGGTAGAAACTTGATTCTGACCCTTAATTTAATCTACAAAGATTCCACAATCCGATAACGCACAAGTTGATTTCGATGTTTTACAAATAAACTTAAATAGTTGTTACAAAATATGGTGTTAATAATTTTCAGCTCAATTTTATTACACTTAGGTTTAATTTCGCTTGCTATTCAGGTGAAATGTTTTTAAGACGCAAAATGGATAGTTTCTTCAATTTAGAACGTTGTAGTGAATAGAATTACGATTTACGCGTGACCTTTAGATTGTATGAAAGTAATTGATCTCGTGCCGTTAGACGTTTGATTCTTTCGAACTTTAGACACATTTAAAGATTATCGTCTAGGTATATAGGTACATCTATATTGCTCAGTCTCCTGTAACTATTATCTATACTAATATTATAAAGAGGAAAAATTTGTATGTAGATATGTTTGTAATGTTTTCAAACAAAATCTACTGGACCGATTTCAAAAATTCTTCCTCCATTGGAAAGCTGCATCTTTACTGAGCGATATAGGGTATATTACATTTAAAAAAAAATAGGGATCCGTTATAAAAATGTATTAAGGTGTAAAAAAATAAAAATTACGCGGGTGAAACTGCGGGATATTACTAGTCTTCTTTATAATTAGATATCAATAGTAATATGAATATTATGGAAGAGTGTGTTAATATTTATTTCTTTCACGTTAAGAAGCTAGAAAACTAAGAAGACTGCGATAATTAGGTAAGTAATTTAATTCTTAATATCTATAGACTTCGTTCAATAAGTATTATTAACAATTATCATTTGAATACTTTTTAATTAAATAATCTTATGTCATTCATACTTGATTTTTATAGGCAATATTTTTTTAATTTGTTTTCTTTTCTAAATTCCATTTTTTAAGTTTTAGACCTCTAATATACTTATTTCGTATGCTATCAACTCTTATCGCACCACGCATTCTCATCTCATTTTCATTTACTTTTCTTTCATTCTCTTGTATTGCCTAACATTCTGATAAATTACGATGTATATAAAAATATCCAAATTTAGTAGTATATTTAAAAGTATTTTTATTCTATCGTAAATCTTTTTTTAATTATTATAGTATATTGACACCATTTTACTCAGACCAACATTTAAAAATCAAACAGGAAAGAATTACGTCGCATATATTAATTTAAGCGTGAGAAAATTCTAAAGTCGAATGACATAACTTTGAAATCATGTTGATTTAAATGGCATTGCATATTTTAAACGCATTAGTTGGCTTCGATATTCTATTTTCGTATTAACACTTGACAAATTTTTATTTTCAACAAAAATGTACAAGTTATATATTTCTTAAATTACCTACACGTTAGGACTATAGAAATCAAGCCCATATGGAATAGTCCCAAGAATGCTGGCCGCGTTGAATCGCTAAGCTGATTCTTTTGTGCGAAAAAGGAGCCAGCCCTCTTGTCACCTGAAGAAGCAATTAATCGAGGTATTAAAACGATTAAAAAAGGTATTGCACTTCGACTCCATGGCCCTAAGGTCTCAACTGCAAACGGCACAAATATATCTCTCGATGAGAGATGCATACTTCCGCCGCTTGCCGGATTCGACCATTTCCGCCGCAGCTCCAGGTCTTGACGCCATTTCCTTGATATGGGACGAGGCTAATGTATCAACGCATGTTGCATCCCACATTAGTGTCCGTCCCCGTTCCCAAGAAACCAGCGTTAAGCCGTCTGGTCTCTTGCTATCATCTCGACTTATCCCCGAAGGCTAGAGAAGAGCAGGAATGTCGTGGGTGGCAAGAGCTCTTTTGA
Organism: Morpho helenor; assembly: GCA_029227775.1. Taxonomy (NCBI): domain Eukaryota; kingdom Metazoa; phylum Arthropoda; class Insecta; order Lepidoptera; family Nymphalidae; genus Morpho; species Morpho helenor. The sequence goes on along the minus strand of JARGCU010000022.1, from coordinate 10,800,835 downwards.
TTGTATCTTGGCTTATAGTTAATAGACGTCATAATATGAATATTAAGTATTATATTATTGGGCAGAGGTGATTATTATTAGGTGCCTTAATAAATATTTCATTGATTTAGAAAAGTGAAGATGAAAATGCTGCTCATACTCTATTCACCCACAAAACTCTCTCATCTTCCGTCTTTATTCATTTGTTGGATACTGGCACAGAATTGCCTATATATAGCTCACCTACTCTATGTATACTCTATCAAATCTAAAAAAAAATTATTCAAATAAGCCCTTCCAAGCACTTTGGAATCGTCAAGGATCAATATGATTAATGAAGTTACAACTGGTTCAGAATGTTGCTCTTACCGAGAAGAACTAGCAAGATACTCGGTCAATATTTTAAGCATTTTCAATTTTACGTTATTAAACCGCAGTCTAATATAAAGCTGAAAGGATTTTCAGATCTAGGCATTTTTATCATCCAACTAATCTTAATTTTGTAATATGCTTTACGTATAAGCATATTTCTTACTTAATTTAAACCGTACTTTAAAACCCCTGTTCTAAGATATATTTATAAGGATAGTAGCAATTTGGTAGCAGTTTCTAATTTCTATGTCGATTAACGGGACCTTGTATGAGATAAGGGGCAACAAGGCAATCTGTTATCGCAATTCTATGTGACACTATCATAGAGTGTGTTAGGCAAAATCGTGTACTGTTCGTACATGGACACTAAATAATCTTAAACTATGTAACTCGTTAGTAGATAGTGTTGGCAAGACCTAGGAAACTTTAATGAACCAACATTCATTTAGATGAAAGTTTGCCTACAAATTTATTTAATCTTTCAAACAACTTATTTTTTAATAATCAATGTAAACAAATAGCAAATACCTGTTAAATAAGAGTTATCTGCAATGTTATTGTTACATACAGAATAATCTGTACTAATCCAAGGATTGTCGTGTCAAAAGTGTCAAACCAAGACGAACTTAATATTTATATATTAATAAATAAATTATTTAATATATATTAATGAATTGGCTTATTAATTGAAATATATATGAATCAATTTAAGCTTAACGCATGGTGCTTGAAGTAAGATGTATTAATTGTTTAAAAAGCCCCTTCTAATACATACTATCTGAATAGATGAATTTATCCAAATCGTAGCGAACAATAAATTTAAGTCGACTGTGTATGACTGTGTATGTGTGTAGATTCCCGTGAAGAAATTTTTATCAACATAAAAAATAAAATTTTAACAGAAACCAAATTAACAACAAGGGTATTTGCTTTTCTAAGTACAGTAATTTCATTTAATTCTTGTTTTGCTTCTAAAAGGAATAACTAATTTTAAATATCGTCCGTTCTTCACAAATATAGTAACAATATGAAACCTCGAGCTAACTGTTGAGCCAATTGCGTAGGAAAAAATAAAGAAGTTTTCCAACTTAAACTATGTTTACATCAGTCATCAAAAGTAACAAAGTTTCATAACTCATAAAAAGCATTCAGGTCAAAAAAACAAAACGCCTTCAGGCTCCAAAAAGTAGAATCTTTCCGACATCTCGTTACAATAAAAAGCCGGACTCCAACTCTAGAAAAAGGCTAATGCAATCTTCCGAGCACTTCTTGTCAACTATTTATCAATGGCCCATTATGTTCGAAGACGGTTTCATATCGGAGAACAATGTGCAAGTCTAAAGCATTACTCAATGCGAAAGAGTGACCATTTCCGCCACTTTCATTATACCTCGAAATCTTCAAACAGCGTTTTGCAATTGGAACGTGGTGTGCGGGCACTTTATTTCATTGGCACGAGTGTCCGGAGTGGAATCACGCGCGGGGCGCGGGCGAGGGCGCGGGCCGCCGGCTCGAGCCCGCACCGTGGGAACGCTCTGCCTTTAACGTGTCGCACGTGCTCGAGACGCTACTACAGTCGACGCGGGAGCGAGCGAGACGGAAAACGACATCTTCGAATGAAAGACAAGGACAGTATGAGACAGCTAAGAAAAGAAAAGCGATACGATAATAAAATAACAAAAACCAACAATAATTTGTGAGCGTTCGAAATTCGAATTCAAATCCCTTCGATTTCAAACTGTGAAAGGAACGACGCGAGAGAATAAAACTGTAATGGAATTGTTGATTTATATCGGTGTTCCGAAGCTAGTTGCTACCGTTCATGCGCCGTTTGTTATTTCGCAACACGGCGCTGGCGCGGGCGAGTCGGGTCATTATTATCGTGTAATAAATCGAACGTAAGCCGCTTATTGATGTCTCGTAATATTCTTCGGCGAAACATAAAAAGTTGGTTCGCTGAAAAGTTAAAAAAAAGAGGCGACGTAACGTAATCTTATATTACTCTGACGTAAACGGGGAGGTAAAAAATGCCACCTCGGTCGACCTTTAGCTTGCTTGCCATGTGCGGGAGCATGTGATTTGAATCTCGGCGTCAGGATCGGCTTTCGCGTATCAGGTTTCTTGCGAACGGGCACATTTGGCGACCACACTGACCCCGCTTCGACCAAATGTCGCAAAAACCTCCATTAAGACTCCGAGCCCAGTGGTTGTGTAACCACCGACCTGGAAATCCTAGCCGTATGCCGTGATTCACGATTATCGCATGTTAATGAAAAATTTATACTACACTGAACTTTGTAAGTAGATATTTTGTAAAACCCATCTAAGATTAATGAAAAAAAGTACGTAATACAATGTTTACATTTTATTAAATTGGAGGAAATACGTAGCTAGTAATAAGAAGAGAATATAGAAGCTTCTTAAAGACTTCTAATAGTAGCCCAGCCATTTGCTAAGTCATTGTCATAAGTCAAGTATATTTATGCGTTTGATAGAGATGTTGTTAAGTTGAAAGGAAAACAAAAAAATTTGCTCTTTTAATGTCTTATTTTCAAACGATTTCTAGTTAAAGTCACGGTTGTAAAATAGCTTAACGGAAAAGTACAAATTTCAGATTATATCGTTAAAATTTATACTATTGTTTATGATACGATACGACCGTATTTCGTTGTGTACCTTTGCATGTTTAAACATTTTTTTTATAAAGACGATCCCGATTGATGTTTCTTTTTTAAGCTCAAATGTGTATTTTTTTTAAAGTGCATTAGTTGTCTGGATAGTGTCCCTCCAACTGATAAATCGACATTTGGTATTAAGTATACTTTTCATATTAGCTTTTATTATTGTTATTGCAATAATATCAACTAATACTAGGAACTAGATCTATCTGAACGTACTAAAGTATATCTCAACTAAACTGACTATATAAATTGTTGCCCATTATTTGACTAAAAACCACTTTGAGCAAAAATTTAATAAATATTTTCATACCTATTTTGTTTACTCATTTTAAGTGATGTAATATAAGAGTTATATTATGTTCAAAATCTCTGAAACATAATCGTCCCATCCGGTTTACAACAAGCCGCTTAATAGACTGACCTACATGGTGGACAATCTTCGCATATAAAAAAAACAGCTTTAAACCTTAAAAATGTATCTTAACAAACTAAGTATAAGGTGCAAATTTCTTCAAAAACAAGAGTATCGAAAACGTATAGATACGGGATGAGCAATTTTTATTGTTAATTCAACTATAGCGTCCATTGGGTTGAAGTAATTTAAATGGCGAACATCCGGGGTTTCTATTCACGTCGTGGCTATTTAATTTATTGTTGTATTTGAAATCTAAATAAAAAATTATAGAATTGCATCTTAAAGAAAACGCAATTTACATGTCAGATAAATGCGTAGTTTAAACGCAAGGCAAGATTTAAAAAAAACAGGGCTGAGGTTAATGATTAAGATGTTTAACCCTGTGATTGTCTTGCGTGGACATAAGTATTGAAATAAAAAGTAATCTATACTCCATAGGTATAAGCACTAGGTACCAAACGAGGTAGTAGACGGAAGAAAAACATCATCATCCTCCTGCCCTTATCCCACTCTAAGGGGGGTCGGCACAACATGTTATAAGCATGCTGTCACATGATTTGGCTGCGTTTTTACGACCGCCTGCCTGACGTCAACTTACCTTAGTCATATTTCACGACACCTCGGTAAGAAAAAGGGTGGTCTATTCTACTAAACCGGATACCACACGGCGGAAGAAAAACATATTTTACATAAAATTATTGATTGTATTAATTTTGAAAAAATATCGGTATTTGCTTTTACGACCGATCCGCTGAACCAATATTGAAATTTGGCACGATTAAAGCTTAGACATCCGGGTAGCATATAAAAAAAACGATTTTTTCATTATTAATAATTATGAGGTTTTTAAACGCTTAAGTTAGCGAGAACAAAGTGTTTTGTCTCACTTCTGACTGTACAATTAGTTTTTAGGTCAAACCTTGACCTAAAAATTGTCATATTATATATGGAATAGTGTGTTATGGTCATTGATCTCTATTAGCCGTTCTTTTTTAGAAACGCAAAATAATTCCTGTGGCTAAAATACTTCACTGAATTGACTTATTTTGAGAGTGCTGAGGTGTGAAGGTACTTAAAATTAATTTATTATTTATTAAAATTAATGTCATATGGTCGGTACCACGCTGTAGACAATGTCTCGTGCTATAAATAACTAAAATACCAATATCTAGATCCTAAGAAACACAACCTTGTATCAACCGGTCCATAAATCTTATTTAAACGAGTCAATAAGGTGAGCCACTTTAATATTTGAAAATAATTTTGTGTTGTACCGTGGCTTTACATGATTCTTGGAGCATGTAAGTAAGGTAAGGGCACTCAAGTCCGCATTATAAAATGTTTAGTTTTCCCGATTTTTTCATATGGTGCAGAAATTTGAACGGTTCATCTGAAAGATCGACGAAAAATCGACGCGCTTGATATGTGGTGCTGGCGGCGTCTATTGCGAATACCTTGGACTTTTCGGACTAACGCCTAGATATTGGAGGATCTCAAAATTAAAACGATCTCTACTATCTGCGACAGTGCAGATGAATATCCGATCGACATAAGCTTGCGGCAACTGTTTTGCGCTTTGCAAAAGTACTTAGTATCTCGTTTGTGGGTACGGGTATAAGATTCTATAATAACATTCCGCGTACAATTTTAGCATTGCCATTACAGCAGTTTAAAAATACTATTAAAAAGAGGTTGATACAGAAAGCCTACTCATACTGTTGAGGATTACTTAGATCACAAGAATGTGTGGATATAGCTCTCTTCGATCCTGTACAAGACAGTAATAAGTAAATGTGAGTGAAAGTAGAGTTGTCGATTCGAAAACATTTGTTTACAAGTTTATTTGAATAAAGAATAATTTGAATTTGATATCCTCGAATGCTATGGCCATATCATTCGAAACGAATATTCTATGGAAAGACTTGTTGTCCAGGGGCAAGTTGAAGGGAAGCGGACCCTCCGTCGATCACCCACGATTTGGACAAACCTCATACGATCAATAACCCAAAAATCCATAGTCCAATGTGCAAGAGACGCTGAAGACCGCGACAGATAGAGCAAGATGCAAGGGCTACATTAACTGATACAAAAGCATCATCAACCACGACCACTCTGTCAAGAGAACGACTGAAGAGGAAGGACTATTAGTAAAGATTCCGAAGAACCATTACGTCTCAAGACTTTTTAAATACCACAGAACCATCAGCATCCTCCTGCCCTTATCCCACTCTAAGTGGGGCGGCACAGCATGTTGTCATATGATGTTGGCTATGTATTTTACGACCGGCCGCCTTTCTGATATCAAACTACCTTAGTCATATTTTACAACACCTTGGTAAGAAAGAGGGTGGTCTATTGTACTCTGCCGGATACCACACGGTGGGTTGACTTACCTTAGTCGCCTTTTATGACACCTCGGTAAGGAATGAGGGTCGTACTATTCTATTCAGCCGGACACCACACGGCGTTTTAAAATATCATAGCTATGATATTATTTTTTTATAATCCGCTTTTGTTAACAGAATCTATGTAACGCTAAGTATACGAAACAGGCAACGTTCACAAACCTTGTACATGCACGACCAGCCACCACACGTATCAGAAAACACCGCCAAGAAACACCACACATGCACTACGGCAGGATAGGATCCATAACAAAATTATAATGCGTTAGTATTCCACTGTAAAAATAAGATCAATAAACATATATACAAACGTTTCTCCTACAAAATAGTAATAAAATTTCAATTTAAAATTATGTAAGAGAATATAAAAAATATTCAAATTTGTCTATTTTCGACTTCACATTTGTAGATTGCACATATATATTTAAACTAATTAGAATTTTAAAGTAGCTATAAAGGTGAAAAATACGTTTAGATTATAAATATCATCCGATTATCTAAAAATAAACTATGCGAGACCAGATTAGTCGAGGACAAAGATAAAAAACTAGTGGAATCTAACCTCTGTAAATGTCAAGCGAGTTATTCAAACGAATGACTTTTTTAACCTAGCGTGCGTCTGCTTCTTATATAAATGACTAGCAATCGCCAGCGGCTCTGCCCGCGTGAAAGGATTAAAACCGTAATATAGTCTTTTGATAACCATAAAAATTGGGTTAACCTTAAAAGCTAGACATATGCTGTCCCTGACTTTTATTTACAACTTTTAGAGGGGAACATTTTTGTAGTACATGATTTTTGAATAACTATTACCGTTTACTCAGCGCACGCAAGGAAAACTTAAATTTTTGCAGTTTTCGTACTATTTTTTATTGCTGCTCCTCTCCTCTTCATCTTAGCGTGATGTTATATAGCCTATAGCCTTCCTTAATAAATGAACTATCTTACACTGAAAGAATTTTTTAAATCGCTTTAGTAGTTCCTGAGATTAGGGCGTTTAAACAATCGAACAAACTCTTCAGCTTTATATATTAGTATAGATAAAATAGATTCTGCCCTATAGAGTTATTTTTTTCTGTTTTTTATGTGGGATTAGACAAAGATGAAATATATGAGTAAAATCTTCCCTCTCATTTATTTATTGTGTCACTATTACAGGCCTGTTAATGGCTCAGCCCGCTTTGTTCACGTCAACTTAAGTGTTAAAATGCTTTCGAGTATGTATTAAATTTTCCCGTACCCGATAGAAAACAAAAATTTCTATCCTAAAGTATGCTCTATGTTTCAACTGTGCTAAATTTGATCAATATTACCCCAGCCTTGTTTAATTTTATATTTACTTTTATACCTTAAATTTTTCTAAAAGAAACTAAATATAAATTGTAGTTTTAAAAGATAAAGATAAAAAATATAATGAAAATTTCCATAAAATTGTGATCCGATAATTATCATTGGCACTATTCATATTCATAACATAAATTAACGGCCTCATACTATCCCACTGCTGGGCATTGGTTTTTAAATAAAAATAAAAAAATAAGATTTGAGGCGTTGAACCTAAGACCACCACGCTGTACAAATAGTATACATATATCCCCAGGATTCTCTAAAAATATGATGAATAAATTGCAAATCCCAAACATATCGTAATCTATATTTATTGCATTCAATAATAATAAAAATATCTTTTATAATAATTGCTTAGTAATAAAATAATAATATAAATATACGTATAGATTAATTTATGTTCGAATACGATGTTATACATAATATAAAACATTTAGTTTGAAATGCTTGAAATTTTTTATCTACATTTCAAAGTGCTACGAAGCTACGACGTATCCCTCGTGTCGTCCTGCTCTAATACGTTATAGCTCGCTTAGTCCCGCACGCGCAGTGCACGCGAGTCGGATCTCTCTCTCGCACTTCCTACACGCGCGCGTTTCAATCGACATTTTCATTCACCATGCCGTATAGATTTTCAGGATTGTCTCAAAATAAATGTACTTTAGTTAATAAAAATAACTATGTAAGTATAATAAAATTTAATAGTATTGCCAGCTGCATTTGGTTTTCTCTTGTGCTTATTATAAAGAATCTATCCAATAATTGAAAGTCGGTATGTTAAATATCGTCGTTATTTTTGGAGTTTATCCATAGAGTTAAACTATAGTAAGGTGCTCATAGGCATGCCTGTAAGTGTGTCGTATGTAATAATGAGAGGGAAAATGAGCCTAATATAAAGAGAGAGTACACTCTCTCTCTCTCCAGTCGTTTCTTCATTACTGAAAATCGTGGTCCTGACTAGACTATTCACGAGTGGATTAATTTTTCCATCGGCTTCTATTAGTGGCTACCATTGCTACCTCATAGAAGTGTTTCAACGTGCAGGACTGGCGCAATTGATCAGACCACCTAGTTGGTGAGCGGCCTCTTGGTCTTTTGCCTTCGGTGTTGCCTGTCACTATTAGTTTCTCAAGGGTATCGTCACCGTAACCACGCCGTATGATATGTTCGAAGTATTCCAGTAGGCGTTTATAGCTGCGAAAGAATAGATAAATTTATGCGAGATCCGCATCATCCGCCTTCAACACCACATTTCGAAAGCTTCTATTCTTTGCCTTTCTCTCGCTTTTATGGTCCATGTTTCCACTCCATACATAAAGATTGGGAAGATTAGGACCTCTATATATCCTCCTGCCCTTTTTTTATGTCAGGAAAACCCATTATGGGTCGTCACCGCCCGACGGGGACGAGCGGCGGGTATGTCGGACTCTCACCGACTAAAAACCTGACAGTGCTCTACCACGCTGCTGGTGGCGGGTATAGGTTACCCATGAAGACATTACCCCCATCCCCGCCAGCAGAAGGTCCCCGTTAGGGCAGCACGCGACGGTCTTGAGCGAGTCGCCTGCGCCCGGCTCGCCAGCGGCGGATCGGATCCAAGGACTCGACTTCCCGGATCCGCCCCGCCGCCTCCTTCCGCGAGATAAACATGTTGTAACATGATTTGGCTGCGTTTTTACGACCGGCCGCCTGCCTGACCTCAACTTACCTTAGTCGTATTTTACGACACCTCGGTGAGTAGGAGGGAGGTCTATTCTACTCAGCCGTATACCACACGGTGGTATACGACTTACCTTAGTCGCCTTTTACGACACCTCGGTAAGAAATGAGGGAGGTACTGTTCTACTTAGCCGGATACCACACGGCTATCTAACCGAAATGCCTCTATTCTTCCACAATCTTCTTAAACGAGTCATGGCACTTTTTACCATTCCAATGCGTCGCTTAATTTCTGCAACACATATGATTATATCAGTCTTGAAACGCAATGATGTACCGAAAATAACAATGTACGCATGTCTACCCTACATTTAGCTCGACTGTGGGAAAAGACGGCAGGTGTTATGCGGGATCGTGAACAACCACGCATTACCATTCACATTATTCAACAATAAATAATAATAATAAGAAGCCGTGGAGCGAGTGGCCAGCACGCGCAGCTAACACATACTAATGGGTGTTGTGTGAGTGTGCGTGAGCTGTTCGAATTTTAAATTTTATTTTGTGTGGGTGTCGTATGAGATACGAGTAAGTACCTATTAGATTTTTTATAAAGCGTGTAGGCGGGCGCACGTCTAAGATTTACATTAAGCTTTGATTGTTTTATTTTTTTTAACGATTACTTCAGCGTCTAGTCTTGTTTTTTTTTTATTGTTGCCGCTTTGGCTTCTTACTACGTAAAGGCTACCTGTTTGCTTAAATAAGTTTTTTATTGATAAATCATAGACAAATATTTTTAACTTTTCCGAGAATTATTCAAGGGTCTACGGTTAACTCGATATGACGCGCTATTTATTTTTATTAGGAGAGTACAATCGTTCAAACCAAACAGTTAGACACAAGTAAATGGTATATATATATATATATATATATATATATATATATATATATATATATATATATATATATATTTATATATATATATATAAATTCAGAATAATAAAAGTAATCAAATAACGCCGTGTGGTATCCGGCTAAATAGAATAGACCACCCTCATTTCTTACCGAGGTGTCGTAAAAGTTGACTAAGGTAAATTTACCTACCGTGTGGTATCCTATTGAGGAGAACAGACCACCCTCTTTGTTACCGCGGTTTTGTAAAATGCGCCTAAGTTAAGTTGACGACAGGCATGCGGCCAGTCGTAAAATACGTAGTCAAATCATGTGACAACATGTTTTTAACATGTTGTGCTGACCCCACTTAGAGTGGGATAAGGGGCAGGGGTATGGTAATAATAGTCAAATAATAATAAAAATACTCTTGTTTATATGTTAACTATAATAATATGATATGACTCATCGTGCAGTCCTTCGCCTAGGGTTAGAAAAAAAATTAATCTACTTATCCATTAAATGACTTAGATCGTCGTTTCTTAATCAAGGTTTGATTACGACAACGATATCACTTTAAAAAGGTCCAACCTTTATAATTAGCATTTTATATACCTATAGTGATTTATTCTTAATTTTATAAAATAAATTAAAATCAAGATTGATTGCGTTACGTTATTAGTCTCGTATACATGTTATACGTATTTTTATACAAATTACTTGTAAATTACACGTTTCGCCTTCAAATTAAGCGTGACCGTGGCGTTATTACTAAAAATAATCAGCCGTGACAGAAGCCTCGTAAACAACCAAACCTATAAATAAGCATAATAGAAAACCCGTATTAGAAAATGTCGCGTCTAATCTAACCGACAGCCGCGTCTTGTCACGAAAAAGTTTGTTACTTTTTTCCATGGTTAATTTATGTTTATGAGGAATAAATCTTGCTATAGAACCTTATTATGTCTTTATTATGTCCTTATTATGTCCTTTATTATGTCCTTATTATGTCTTATTTATTTATATACAAATATACATATTTTTAAATATTTTCTTTATAAAAAATACAACACATTTAACAAAACATTTAAACAATTGTTGATCATAGCGAGCTGAGAAAGTACTCAAGCTACTGGTGGTGAGGAACCTCCTCACAATCCTTTATCCTTTAAGGATTAAATTTAAATTATATATTTTAGTTAATTGGTTATGTTGTTGTCACTGCCTTCCGTAGTGGTCTCTGAAAACCAGCGTCAGAGGCTTACCCTCTGAAAATGCTGAGTAGATCATCCATTTCGGGACAACACACTATATTGTTTTTAGATTTATTGTTAATTTATAGTCATAACTGTATTTGTCTGTTTTAATGATGATGATAATGGATCGGTCTCATTTGAGCAAAGCACGATCATTTTCGAGAACTGGTGCTGGAGTGTATTTGTAATAGGGCACTTCCGAATTCACAAGGCTAGGAAAGCAAGCTCCTGATGGACAATCCTGGCTCTACTTGATTGTGTGTATGCAAATACTCACCATCAGCAAGAGAAGAACAACCGGAAACAATATGGAACCTTATTATTATTATTATTCCTTATAACACGAAGGTATGGTGTTAGAGACATCAAAATTTAATCTATGCTTATCGATGACGGATGATGACGGAGCTGTGATAGCCCAGAGGTAACACCGTGCGACTCTTTCGAGGAGGTCACGGGTTCAAATCCGGGCATACACCAATGAGTTTTTCTGTAAAAACTTATGTGTCTAATTGATAATTGCAATTTATCACACGCTTTTCGGTGAAGGAAAACATCGCGAGGAAACCTGCTTACTCTAGAGTTCTGGAGATATGTGTAACCTACCAATCCGCATTGGTGCAGCGTGGTAGATCTTAGCTCCAATCCTTCTTTCAGTTTTTGGAGAGAAGGATTTTAGTATTTTGCTTTACTATCTATGACAACTATCATTTTTGACAGCTCTCTTTCACATACCAACCTTCAGCAAGTAATACATAACTATTACCATATACCAGTTATAATAAAACAAACAAATTTTAATGCAATTATTTTATTTAAACTGTATAAACACGAGGTTTATTAAATTATCGCTAAGCGCAAAATTAACCATGAAGAGTAGTTAATGCAGGATGCAGAGGCTTTTAATCAATATTATCTTCTTAATATATAAAAATAAATGTTAGCATGTCCTCAATGAACTCCGTAAGGGCTGTACCGATTTTAATAATATTTTCAATCTGAGCATAACCCAGCAAATGAAACTGTAAAGTTTGGTGGTATCGGAGCATTTTTTAAACTGTTGATTTCTGTTTAAGAGCCACACAAAATTCTATAAATAAAATATAAAAAATTCTATAAATAATAAATAAAAATTCAACGCCCAATGGTTTTGAATCTTGATTTCAGCGTATCTCTGCGATATTTTAAGGTCAATAAACCGAAGCATCGTCAGGAGAAGTTGCGACTTTGTCGTGGAGCCTCCAGACTATACTTCGGTTACGGGACGAAACGATCGTTGAGATTGTCGTAGTGAATGTGTGTAGTGTGCTATTTGTGATTCGTGTAGTAACTAATCCTGGTATGGTATGGAAACGGTTTTTCTTCCTAAGAAAACAGTAGGACACAACTCTATCATAACTTATGTACTATGGAATTCCGCTAAGTAACTCCTAATTCTATAATATATTTTAAGGTCGCCAATCCACCAAATAGGAATATACCAACACTGCAATACAAAGCGACTCTAATATCCACAGATATCTCAATCATCGCGATCAATAACATCCAAATGCATACAAGCATTAAACGAAAAATTTAAAACGTTTACTCACACAACCTTATATTTTAATTAGTATTCACGCACATAGACATTAAATTTTATGTCCCGTCAACGAGATAAAACGCGCCACACTCTTCATTAGGGACGCATCTGATAGCCATTTACATATACTGTAATGAATGAACCTACCGTATCCATTCACATTTAGAATAAGTTAGAATGGATTCGTTTATATTAAAATTCAATGAAATGTTTTTAGAGACGTGCCGTAATAACGCGTAGGCGCCTATTTCCTTTGGGATACGTTGATAGGCGAAACAGGCTTTAATAGCATTAGTCCCATATATTTATTATTCTATGTAAAACATGTGACTAAAAGAGTTTTAAATATGAATGTTTACGGATATATGACGAAAGGGAAGCGGAAAAAAAATAGATTGTGTGTAGAATGCATATAAAAGTAGCACCAGAGTTGACGTATGAAAGAAGAGAATGGAAAATGAAGATATATTGTGTCGACCTCACTTAGATGGGTAAGGGAACTATGATGTCTTGGCTTGACTTTAGGCGTGGTTTGGCATATAGCTCCTCTGTCCTTAAAGCAAGGGATTGGTGCTTAAATCCACAACGCTGAGATTCTTATGGAATTATGCACTCATATAATTAAAAACAGTTTCCGTGTGATATTCAGCGATTCAGAGAGCGTAGAATAGACCACCCTCATTTCTTACCAAAGAGTCGTAAAAGGCGACTAAGGTAATTATTGACATCAGACAGGCGACCGGGTGGTAAAATGCCTATCCAAACCATGTAAACGTGTTTATAACATATCCCGACCCCACTTAGAGTGGGATAAGGGCAGGAGAATGATAACGATAATTAATAACAGCTTATAAATAAAATATGCCCAGAATTAACTAGAATAATGCATGATTCTTTAAAATAATGTTCTTCATTTTAAAGCTCATTGTAAATATGATTTATGCACGTGTTTTTTTACAGAAAACTCATTTGTGTCTGCCTCGTGTTTGAATCTGCGATCCTTCTGCAAAGTTCACTCACTCTGTTCGGCCTTCAGTTATTTGGACTTGATGTATGTAACTATCATTTTAAGCTATTCCTTGCTGAGACAAAGCGGCTAGATAATTCAAAGTAACTATTTTTTTGTTTTACGGAGAGAAGTAAATTAATCTAGAAGGAACGATCAGTAGAAAATTCGTCCAAATTCCAATTCCAATTCCAAATTCATTTCCATTCTATTCCAAATTCCAATTCCATTAATTCCAATCTTAAGATCTAATTAACCGTCGTCTATTGAGTTACATTAAACTGTACGATACTGTATGTACTCTAGATCTAAATGAATCGAAAAATTACGGAAATGGAACGCTTTGACTCATTTATTTATTTTTACGTTCTCGGCAAGACTTGTAACGTAATTATCGATATATATTGCTTACGTCAATATTATTTTTAAATGCACGGAAATTTTCCATCTGTTTATTATTTTTATGTTTTGACAATTTCAATGAATGACCTTAAACAATATATCCGTTTTCTCGATAATTCATTCATAACCTTAAATTAAATTCATTTGCAGTCGCGGACGTTTATTTAGAACTTTAAGAGGGGAACAATTTTGCAGTACATGATATTTGAATAACTTTCACCGTTTACTTAGCGCACGGAAAGAAAGCTTTCAATTTTGCCGTTTCCGTAATTTTTTTTTGCTGCTCCTCTTCTATTTATCTTAACGTGATGTATAGATTCTCGGACTTTACTCTCTCTTGAGAGAAAAATTGCAGATTCACGACTTTGCATCAATACTGAATGGAAAAGTTGAAAATGTTTAGACCTTATCCCTCAAGAACAGAAAAGTTTCCGTATCATCATAATAAAAAAGCGCGCGCGTACACCCACACAAACACACACACACGCCCATTTATAGTTATTTGCCGTACCTCAATTACCTTACCATTATATACCTCAATTTTGCATCCAAATTACTTGGACATTGCCAATAATATCACATAAAGGGTTGGTCATTACTGCCTCCATAACTCTGCAAACCATTCGAAGCATGTATGAGTCACGCTGGAACCATTCTAGTCTGCCCGTATTGACAAAGTAGACCCTGTTATAGATAGATAGAGCTGTATGCGATACCTTAAAATAAATATATATGGGACACTTACACACACGGTCGTCCGTCCCCAAAGTAAGTAACTTAACTTACTTAACTTGTGTTAGGAAAGACAGAAAACTGGTGAATATATACATATATCATTTTGAAATACAAATATTCACCCTCGAAGAACCACCAAATTGTTTATAGAAAAAGTTGTGGCCCTCGGCAGGATCGGACCCGCGACCCGCGGAGCTGAAGGCAGGATTACTACACACTGCGCCAACGGGCCAGTCAACGTTTATAGAAACAAAATAACGTTTTGGTATTATGAATCTTTACCCGTTAAGTTTCCACGCTCTGCACCTACCATTAAGGCAAGATAACCTAAGGACGTTGTCAGTCCTCAGATTTTATCCGAACATGACACTCAAAATAAGAAAACGGAAATTTAACTTATGTATAACCATTCGAATGAAGTCCCTACCTTGAATAAATAAGATTTAAATTTGAAAATCAGGTTTCGAGCTGTCGATGTAAATTGGCTCGCGAAAATTCGAGGCCATAGTGGCGAGAAGGCATGCCGCTGTCGTGAATTCGTGAGGTAAATATACAACAATAAGTCACGAGCGTCCTTTACCGACGCAGCCGTCACGTGTTACAACTATTATAAGAATTTCTTACATTTTACATGTAACTTCATACCAATAAAACAAAGGTGTAAATTACGTGTGTCTTTTTATCTAACACAAAAATTACAGAATTTTCATGTATTTTCCACTAGATGTAATGGTCCTTACATAATTATAGTTTCTTAAATTGCATAAAATGTGACGATAATTGATAATAATAATAAAAATTGTCCAACCACCTTAGAGCTTTTATCAAAAACTCTGCCTTATACCTTTGAAATATAACAAAACAATATAAATAGAAAAACATCGTCATCATCCCACTGTAACTGGGGTCGGCACAATATATTTAAACATGTTTTAGCTCGTTATTTTACGACCGGTCGCCTGCCTGAGGTTAACTTACCCTTATAGCCTTTTACGACACCTCGGTAAGCAATGAGGGTGGTCTATTCTACACAGACGGTCGCGACGCGGCGGGTCAACTTACCTTAGTCGCCTTCTACGATACCTCGGTAAGCAATAAAGTTTGCTCTATTCTACTCAGTAGATACCACACGGCATAAACTTTTTATCTATCTAAAGTAAATATTAAAATAAAAAGTTAATATTAAAATAGGTATAACAAAGTAGGGTTTAATAGGTATAACAAGAAAAAAAATGTCAATCATCATTAGATTAATATGACTGACGCTTAGATAAATAATGATATCAAGCTCTAGAAGCTTCATTATACAGCAACAAGCGCTCAATTTACTTTTTTATCCACAGAGGAAATGAGAAAAATAATGAGCAATCAAAGACTTTACTGCGCAACTACTTGTAGCAAATAACTGATGGTGTATCTAAAACGATTTTTATTTTACACATAAGTTTCCGTAAGTATCGACAGCAAATCGTTCACGTGTAATTCGTTCACGGGTTGCCATCCTTACTTTATAATAAAGTGAAGTCGTTACTTTACTTTATTATAAAGTCTTTACTTTATTATAAAATCGGTCTTTTGGTTCCCAGTGCTGGGCCTAAAGCTCCTCTCCCCATTTTGAGCTACGACCTACCACGCTGCTCCAATGCAGATTAAAAAGTTCCCCAGAATCCTGTAGATATATTCCAAGTTTCCTGACGATGTTTTCCTTCACCGAAAAGCGTGTGATAGCATTTTTCTCAGTTCTGTTTTCAGGGGAATTCGAAAGCAAAAAAGAACAAAGGAACAAAGGAAATCTGGACAAAAGGAAATCTGCAAAAAAGGAAAGTAATGACCTGTTACTATCCCACAGTTAGACGTAGGCTTCTTCTCTCCTTTTTGAAGAGAAAGGCTGGAACCGAGACCCACAATGCTGCAATGATGCCCGGGGGTTAGAAACCGTGATCCTCACGAGAAAGTCACGCGGTCTCTTTATGAGAACTTTATGAGAACAATGAAGTACAAGGAAATATAATTTTTTTCGTTAGACCAAAAATTTAATGGTGTTATATTGATGTCGCCACTCGTACAGTACTTTGTCAGTAAAAATCCAAATATTTTTTTAAATATAAAATCATGAGAAATGAATTGTATTTTGATACTGTGTTCTAGTAGTAGTAGTAGTGTACTACTACCACTAACTAGTCGGGCTAACCCGATAGAATAAGACATGAGTATAGCCGGTTCTATACATTAACTATACTGTGGTCTTTTTATATCTATATATAATATATAATAATCTACCTAATCCTTTTGATTTAATGTTTTGATTTAATTACAAAATAAAAAATGTGGCAACCCTACCGGTAATAGCTCATTATAACCCTCTATTCTGACTAATAGCTATCCGTATCTTTCTCATTTATATTTTACCAGCGATCCGCCCTTTCTTCGTGTATAACTTAATAATACGGTCATATTCTGATTTAATTTTATGGATATGAATATATGGCTTGTGAAATTAGATCCTCACTTTTCAGTAGTTGCCCGGATCTGGATACTGAATGCGATAAATTATTCTGCTAATCTTAAAATGACATACATACATATATAACACTGTCATTCCCTGCCTTTATTCCATTCTAATTGGGATCGGCACAACATGTTTTTCTCTTCCATTCTGTCGTATCATTCTTGTTTTTTTTCGGACACTAATGCTGTTAGCCATGAAGGCTTTGACAGCGTCACCGGTAAGACGGGCGAGCGCAGAAGTATCGCCGGGGGTTGAGCTGGGAGAGCGAGTGTCGAAAAGAGGCCGCAGCATCCTAGGAGCGTCGCTTTAAGGGTGCCTTCTGTGAGGCCGGACCTCGGCTTAAAACGACGCGCTGTGGGGGACTATATATATATGTACAGATTATTCATATTATAAAGCCAATATAGACTTAAAGAACTATAACTTCATATATACATTTTGGTAAAAAAAAGTTCATCAAAATCATCTGTATCAAATTGTCTATATATTTCTTAAGTTGATCTTTAGTATTATAAGTGAATACAATTTTTTGATAATAACATAAATTACAAACTAAAAACTTAACAATAAATGTTAACAATAAGTCGATGAGTCATGCAAAATATTTTATGTTAAATTTTATTTGATGTCGTCATTCCGTGATCTGCTGCAAATGTTTTTTCAAGTGTTTTTAACCGACTTGAAAGATGACTCATTGTTGCAGAATGAAGGTCGATATTAAAATTCAACACACGCGTTTAAATTAAATGTGAATCAAATATCTGATAGGGGAGAAATTCTATACGATCACATCCTAAAATAAATATGTATAAAAGCTTTAAAAACGCTTTTAAAAATTTAGTGTTACTACTATTGAGGAGGTCCCTCGTCTGGAGCCAATCCTAGCAGCATTATCATGTCATCCTTTTCGTAAACATGCATTCTGAACCGACACCGGAAAGTGGATCAAATTTAACCAGCAAGATAAATTAAAAATAATAATAATTAATTATTTAAAAAATAGATTTATACCATTGATTATCATTTGATTACCAGTTAATCTTTGCAGCTTGGTGCATAGCTGACTGCAGTTAAAATATACTACTATCACTCTAATAACCTTTTTTTCTGTTAAAACTTATGTATCTAATTGATGATTGCAATTTATCACACGCTTTTCGGTGAAGGAGAACATCGTGAGGAAACCAGCATATCTTTAGAGAGCTCCAATTCTTCTCTCCAAAAACGGAGAGGAGAGGCCTATTCTCGGCAGTGGGATAGTAACAGGCCGCTACTTACTTACCTACTCTAATAATCTTTAATTGTATAGTTCGTAATATAGCAGTATCGATTTAAGATAATTTCTAAACTTGTATAAAGGCTGAGGTCCGTTAATGTTGAGGAATTTTGTTAACTTGAAAATGTTACATAATTTCGAATTAAACATATAATATACGAGAATATTGTAATTTAATTTAAAAAAAACACACCTGTCACGTTTTAATTAAGGGAATAATTAAAAAAATAGGCCGCGTAAAGAAATGATAAAATTCATGGAAAAGTCGTAACTTTTCCATCAATATTATCAGGTATATGACGAATTAATTAGTGCATATCTTATATATTAAATGTAGTAGATAATCATGAGCCACTTATTGAAATAACGAGCAACTACCGATATAACGGAAGCGATGTGAATTGGCTGTCAACTAACGTTAGCTAGACGCGTCACCTGCCTCAATTATGAAAGATCGTCGTGAGAAAAACTCTGATAAGCCGCGTAATTCTGGATCGGCTTTCATCTGATTGGATTCCTTTCTCCTCATTAAATGGTATACAGCATTAGCTACTGAACTACTATGTATTCATTACTAAAGCGAGAGAAGTTTAACGTAATAGGTATTCTTACATTGGCTTCACAGTATACTTTTAGCAATTTAATTTTTAATGTCATTTAATTAATTTAAATTTTAATGTTTAGCACTTGGTATCCACTTGGCTGAGTAGAATAAATAGACTACCCTCATTTCTTACCGAGGTGTCGTAAAAGGCGACTAAGGTAAGTCGACCCGCCGTGTGGTATCCGGCTGAGTAGAATAGACTACTCTCATTTCTTACCGAGGTGTCGTAAAAGGCGATTAAGGCAAGTGGACCCGCCGTGTGGTATCCGGCTGAGTAGTATAGACTACCCTCATTTCCTACCGAGGTGTCAAGAAAGGTTTATAGTAACCTTTCTTCTGTCCGGGCTTTTATGTTTGACCGGGCTTTTGTGTTTGTCCGGGCTACTTTCACTAAAAATAGAAGAGGTTGTGGAGCAATACATAGGCAACATATACTTTTAATCCTAATTCCCGGAACTTTGGGATTTGCGCGGGAAAATCATTCTGACACTGATTTCCTCGTAGGCGTAGCCGGCACAGCTAGTACATGATAAATGAAAAACTCATAAACGTTTATAACCTCAAAGATCCCTGGGAATCTGAAGACGACATCACAACAAGACAACTAAAAGCAATGGAGCGGAAAACATTAAAATAACTGTCAACGACCAAACGACGCCCAAAAGGCTACATATGCCTATCACTTATTTACGCCATGTATATTATAGCAAACATAAATTAACATAATTAGATAATACGCTTTCGACACGTAAATATTCCAAATATAGCTTATATTGAACGAACATATACATTAAGATTCGATTTAAATAACAAGCAGATATAGAAAACCTATTATTTTATCTTAATAATTGTAATAAATAAGAATTAAGCACAGAAATTAATACACTAAAACACCTTTTATGCGATACATGAAATAATAATTGAAATTTATAACACGTGTGTATCTTATTCATTTACTTAACAAAAAATAATTTATAATTATAGACTAAATACTTAAATAAATTTAATTTAATACTTTTATCTATATTGCAATTTTATATCTTTTATTTTAAGTGTGCAAATATTAATTTTTAATTATAATTTTACGTTATTTTTCTTTTCTTTTTCTCCATAATATTTTACCAGTATTTTACTTCACGTCCTTTTCTTTCTGTTACTCTAGGTTGACTGGAAGAGATCCCTTTTAAGGATAAGTCCGTCTTTGTACACCTTCTTTTTTTTACTTTTTTTTTCTCTATATGTATGTTCTATAAAGAAAATAAATAAATAGTCATCGTATTGAATTTGCCCATTTAATAAATTTGACTTCGGATTAGCAATGTTGTGCGAAATACTATGTTTTTCTCTCCAAAAGAAGATTAGATCTTTGCAGAGATAAACATATTGTGCTACCTCCACTTAGAGTAGGATAAGGGCAGGAGAATGATGTGGTAATATAACAATTTGCAATTGCAAAACACATAGACATAGTTCAACGGACTTACAAACACTTAAAACAAGATTTATATACTGCGCTAAATATAGATTTTTATTAAGAAATAAGAATCTATTTTTAGTGTCTATTTGAATAAAGATATTCAAATAGACTCTAAATTCTTTTTATATGTCGTTTCAATATATAGACATATACACGCAATCACATAAGTATAAATATTTTAAAAATAAAAAAATATTTACGATGGTATCTCTAATGGATTAAATTTAGATAAGGGATATTAAAACTGTCAATATTAATTGTATAGTTTTTCGTCACAGATTATTATTAGGCTGTATTTGCGTTTTAGTTCAGTTTATAATATGTTTTTATGTAGTTTTTTATTTTAATATATTCCTACTTTAGTATAAATATATAGCCATTGATAAAAGTTTAAGTTACGATAATTATATATCTGTTGTCTATAAAAACCTAACAAATATTAAAGAGATAAAAGGTAATGTTTCCTATATTAAAGTATGAATATACGAGTATACTTATATATATTATGTGAAATATATACTCATATTAATGTAAGTGAGATGCTATATTAAAGCGGCACTTGATTTTATGAGGTTGAAATACATACATTGAAGAGAATGTATAAAATTAGGCTTTAATTTTAAATTATTGCATATGTAGCAAAATATTTTAACATCACATTACAATAGGACGAAGAAAGAAGGCTTTGAATACGCCGTTTCCCGCCGAAAGTCAACATTTTATAAAAACATTTTTTTGAGTCTTGGTGTATTGATATATTTTTTTTTAATTATGTAGGTAGTAATATTTACTAGTTGTCTGTCACCCGTAACACAAGTATAGTAAGTCTAGCCCTCCAGTAGCTTAATGTAACCTTGTTCAAATGCGGATTATAAGGTGGAGACTTGAACTCTTTGGAGATACGCAGATTTCCTCACGATGCTTCTCTTTTCGAAAAACATGTGTTTTAACAGAAAATTTATACCCAGGGCTTAAAGCCGTGAACTGACAACTCCACACTTAATGCATCGCAACCTGTAATTATGCATCGATACGATGAACTGTATATCACTTCCGCAGTCTCTGGTAAATTACATGCCCGCTAGTATTCCGTCGTCCCTGGTCGCATCTTTTCTTTTTTTATTCAGTTAGAAATCTTCAGCTTCATCTTTTTATATTTTTATTACATACAAGTGTTTCGTAATTATTTATTGCTTCTGTGATGAATAAAATGATATAACGAGTAGTACTAATAGTAACCTAACCACATTTCTAGAATAAAACCACAAAGATCAAAACATTCGACAAAAAGTAATAATAAAATTATTTTGGTATAATCTGCGATTAAATAAAATTTAAAATATATATAATGCTAAATGTAGAGTGGACAAACCGTTTTCATACTTGATACATGCAGGATTCGTAAAAACACATGCACAACCCTACACCACCGCCACCACAATACACAAGCACTACACACGTTCAGTATCACAAACTCAACAATCGCAAAGCTTTGCGATTTTGTTGTGGATGTCTATCTTCTGATGATGCTTCGGTTGCGGGGCGAAACGATTGTGATAATAAACGTATGTAGTGCTTGAGGTGGCGGAGGTGGAGGTTTGTGCATGTGATTTTACGAATCCTGCATTTACCAGGTATGAAAACGGATTGTCCACTTTAGCAATACATATATATTTTCTATTTTATTTCACCGCGGATTATAGCAAAATAATTTTATTATTACTTTTGTATTATGGATCTCCGCAAAGTAACGCCTAATTCTATAAATTACATTCACACCATTAAAATGAGTGGGTACGGTAGGTATTAAAGCCACCACAGATTCTGATTTGATGCTATATATAACAAATCAAAATTGTTTCATCGATCACCATCCTCCTGCCCTTATCCCAGCTCTAAGTGGAGTCGGCACAACATGTTATAAACATGTCTCATGATTTGGCCACGTATTTTACCGCCTACGTGACGTCAATTTACCTTAGTCTAGTATTCTAGGACACTTCGGTAAGAAAGAGGGTGGTCTATTTTATAAGTATCTAGAAGAATAGACAAGATATCCGTTATATTGGTCTGTGTAGACTACCCTTTGGCCTTTTATGGCCGTTTAAAGCCACAATCTCGTTAAAGACTTAGTCACACAACAAACTTTAAGTACACTTAGAATGAAACTGTTAAATCACTAGTGTCATAAAATTTGGAGAGACTAATAAAATTTAACTTTTAAAATTGCAGACTATAACCTATTCAAAGGAACCGGTGGGTATGGTATATTCTTTTGTTATTTCTAGCCTTAACAATAATGAGATATTAAGTCAAGTATAAAAGGCCTTTGTGATGGCCACAAGATCTGTTTGTCGGCACGTGGATATGCGAAAAACATGAAACATCAAAAGGGTTTTAGTTTTACAACATTCTAAGAATTTTTCTAGGCAACTCAATAAAAAATCTTTTGTAAATGGTAAGCATAATTCTCAACAACACAAACTTAGTCTAAATAGTGAATATACCTAAAAAGCCTCGCTAACTTAATGAAAAACGTTAATTTAAGAAACGGAAATAACAATAAAGTGCAATTATAGTAACAGGAACGAGCGGTTGTATAGTAATAAAAGTTCATTGCAAATCAATTAGTTATCTTATCCCACTCTAAGTAGGGTCGACATAACAGGTTTTAAACGTGTTGTGATTTGATTTGGCTAGGTTTTTACAATCAGCCGCCTTCCTGACGTTAACTTACCTTACCTTAGTCGCTTTTTAGGACAACTCTGTAAAAAAACGAGGGTGTTCTATATCCGTATATCAAGGATACCAAACAGCACAGTCTGAATTTAAGAAAAAATAATTTATCAGGGTTTTTTCTATAACTTAATAATTGAGATCTAAAAGAAGCAAAAGAGATTTTTTAACAGATTTAATTGTAGAGGAAGTTAGTACCTAATACATAGTTTTATATCATCGTTCAGACAGTAGACAAAATAAATAAGACGTAAATGAACTAAGATTGAGACATACGAATAAATTATAGTATATTCTTCATATAGTATACACTACATAATACAATAACCACAATTTTCCTTTGTACATGCTCAATTTTTAGTGAGCATCATCTATATAAGAAACTGTTAAACCTTGCTACATATTTTGGATTGTTTAAATTTTTCCTTTTCACGTAAAAAACGTTTATTTTTATCCAGTAATCTATACTAATATATAACGCTGAAGAGTTGATTGTTTTAACGCGCTAATCTCAGGAAATACTGGACTGATTTGAAAAATTCTTTGAGTATTGGTAGTCCATTTATCGATGATATACATAGGCTATATAACATCACTCTAAGATGAATAGGAGAGGAGTTGCAATATTTAAAATATTTTTTATTTTATGCGTGCATAAGTAAACGGTAAAAGTTATTCAAAAATCATGTATTACAAAATTATTCCTCTCTAAAAATTCTAAATGGCTGACTGGCCCGTTGGAGCAGTGGGTAGTGACCCTGCCTTCAGCTCCACGGGTCGCGGGTTCGATTCCCGCCGAGGGCAAACATTTTCTATAAATTAATTTGTTGGTCTTTGAGCCTGGGTGTATATTTATATTTAAGTATGTATTTTAAAAAAAATATATAAGTATATATTCACCAGTTGTCTGCCACGCATAACACAAGTATTAAGTTACTTACTTTGGGGACGGACGACCGTGTGTGTAAGTGTCCCATATAATTATTTATTTATTTATAAATAAAAGTCAGCGAAAACTTATGTCTAGCTTTTAAGGTTAGCCCACTTTAACCATTTCATGGTTATCAAAATACTATATTGCTAGTATAGTATATAGTAGCCATTTACTTAGTAATTTAAAAATATATCTTTAATTAAATCTTTAAAGCGATGTAATCAAATACTATTACAAAAAAAAAGATTTCATACTACAAAGAGCGTCTTAGTTTGCAAAAAATTAAAAGGACAGTCCGTATTAAGAAGTTTTTATTGCCGGTCAGACAAATCCGGCTATATTAGACGTGCCATTATTTCAAGTACCCTGTCTGCTCTCACTTGACGCTTCATACAAAAGCCAGACATTTCACATCATTTGCTCCGTCACCTCGCTGCGACATTTTAGTTACGAGTGGCAAAAAAAATTGGCGCCACATTGTTATCTTAAATGCGACGGTTGAACCCTCGGGATTTGTAACTGTTTCAAGAGCGACCGCTTATTGTTTATGGTTGTGCACTTGCCTCTGTATGTACAGGTACCTGTTTTTGGTTTCTATTGTCTATGTTCTTAGAAATATTACCCGCAACACGTGTCATTTAAGTATAGAGCTATTATGCTTAAAGTAGCGAAGGCAGCTTAAACCGTGTAGTTTTCAAATGATAATGACAATAAATAATGATAGGGAAGATTAAACTCGTTAAAAACACAACATGTTAGTAACATGCTTTGACATTATTTGGCTGCGTTTTTAGGACCGGCCGCCTGCCCGACGTCAACTTACCTTTTACGACACCTCGGTAAGAAATGAGGGTGGTTTATTCTCCACAGCCAGATATCACACGGCGAGTCATTTTACCTAAGTCGCCTTCTACGACACCTCGGTAAGAAATGAGGGTAGTCTATTCTACTCAGCCGGATAACACACGGCGGGTCAACTTATCTTAGTCGTCTTTTACGACACCTCGGTAAGAATTAAAGGTGGTCTTTCTATTCACCCGGATACCACACGGCTTTAAACAAAGACGAAGTACACGAGTTAAGTCTTCCCTATCATTATTTATTGTCATCATCATTTACAAGCCAGCCTATGACTCCCCTAAATTATAATAACTCTATGCCCGCAACACGTGTCATTGAAAACCATAGAGTCCTGTGTTACTTTTTATTATCCTCGAGTACGCTTGTAAGATGCCGAATAGATAATATTAATAGCGTTCGAAAACAGGTTTTATAACGCCGTTTATTTTTTTTATGGGTTCCGTTTGTTAACACTCCATTTATTAGAGTAGTGATGTTTAAACTGATAATGTTTTTAAGAAGGAAATCGAAGACGTTGCCGCCTGAGATAAGAAAGATATTTATGAAAAAATGGCGCGCAAATGTAAATCATTAGTCGGGGCTGGCGTTTTGAGTTCAAATATTTGGCTATGCTTGCAAATCTCGGCGCCACTGAGTCGACACAGAAGCCGCTTCCTTTGTGAATGCCGACTGAGGTAACCATCTAGTAGCATATTCTAGGACTAACCTGTAATTAGCATTTTAAGCTAAAGAATTGAGGATTGACTTATCCCACTTTCCTTATTATTTTTTTTTACGTACATTCTAGTGTGATTTGATATTTCCCCTAGAAGAAAACCGTTCAATAATTTATCGTTCACTGATCATCATAAGTCTTGAAGGAAACTTTAACCTCTTATGAACTTCAAAATACGAACCAACGTTAATCTTCTTTAATCTTTTATCAAAGTGTTTTATATTTATCTTAGCATATCTTTGTCTAAAATAGCGTAGTGGGTGACGATTAGATGAAACCCAGTAAGTTGTTATCTCATAACATGACTAACTGACTTACCAACTTGTGTTGGCAAATGTCTAACAAATAACTTATTTAGAATTATTATATAGTGATGCAAAGATGTTTTTGCTGTAAGTGTTAGGCACTGCTTATTTAATATTTAACTTATAATGCACATGTCAATGCATCATCATTATCATGCCTGGCGTCAACTTACCTTATTCGTATTTTAGGACACCTCGTAAAGAAAGAGGGTGTTTTATCCTACACAACCGGATACCACACGGTGGGTCAACTTACCTAAGTCGCCTTTTACGACACCTTGGTAAGATATTAGAGTGGTCTTTTCTACGCAGCCGGATTATACATGTCAATAATAATATAGTCCCAAATTGTTTATAAAGATATGGTATATCTATTTCATCCAACAGATATCCAAAAAACTACTGAAATCTGGTAAGTCCGACGCGACGTCGACAGGGGACACTTTATGCGGCGACAGCTAAAACAATATTTAAGGAGTCGGCAAATGAACACAAATGACCGTAGGATTAGGTACCGAGACCACACTAATAGCTAACGAGTCGCAAACAGAGGACAGCTGCTGGTTTCTACATATTTTGTAAAGACGCATGTACAGTAAATATGAACCCTTTAGGTACCTATTTGCGAGCGGCCACTGGTTATCCGTGGTTCATGCGAACGTTGTCCTCCATAGAAACCTCCACCTCCCTACCATTACTCACCTCTCTAAACGTTTTTCGAAGTCTTACTTCGAGAAATCTAAGGTACACCCGTATCCTCTTATTTCCGTTGCTTCCACCTTCATCCAAGTTAGGTCTGACCACCGAAAATATAGGCGTCCAAAAAGCGTCTGTGTTTGCGATCGTTATTTGATCGTCATGATCAAATAACGATCGCAAACACAGAAACACGTAATACAGGTCCCAGATTTCTGACTTCGGTTAATCGTGGCTTCTTGTCATTCTTCCGACGTCGTAATGACTAATTAAAGTCATACCATCAGCCCTCCACTACACGTCACCCTAAGCCGTGGTCCGGCCTCACAGGAGGCACCCCTAGGACGACTTTCCCCGACGCTAGTAGAGCGCTCTACTCTCCGTATTTCGCAACCTCGACGATGCTTTTGTGCTCGCCCGTCCCACCCGGTGATGTTGTAAACAAATAAATAGGTACCTATATTATAAGTCGTACACTCATATTATAAGTCCGCCGTGTGACACCTGACTGATGAGAAAAGACCACTCTAATTTCTTACCGAGATGTTGTAAAGGCGACTAAGGTAAGTTGACCTGCCGAAAAAACACCATGTTTTGCCGACCCCACTTAGAGTGGGATACGGGAATGATGATGAGGACTCATATTATAAGTGAAAAGCAAAATTGTTGTTTTTATTAAATTCCTAGCATTTTTAGCACATTTACTCAAACCTTCACCTTTTAAACCTTCCCTGGGCTTCCACAAATAATTGAAGACCAAAATTATCGAAATCGGTCCAGCCGTTCTCGAGTTTTAGCGGGACTATTAATTTTTATATATAGAGTAGACAAAAATTAAGTATACGAGTTTCATCTTTTCTCTCACTATTTATTGTGTCACTATCGCTCATAGTCCTGCCTATCGCTCCCCTACTCTAGTATAATAACACTATAAGTAAATATCTTGTAATACGTCATTTATTAAGAGAAGAAACCAACAAGATAACAATAAAATGGCAGTTGTAAGCAGATACGTGCGCTATTGATTCTGTAAACATTTTCCGTATTCATAAACCTAGGTAGGTATTTGACTAGTATCTAATTATATATAGCTTC
Organism: Morpho helenor; assembly: GCA_029227775.1. Taxonomy (NCBI): domain Eukaryota; kingdom Metazoa; phylum Arthropoda; class Insecta; order Lepidoptera; family Nymphalidae; genus Morpho; species Morpho helenor. The sequence goes on along the minus strand of JARGCU010000022.1, from coordinate 10,772,897 downwards.
GTCACTGTTACATGTAATTATATCATATGCGTCATTATTTAAATATACTGGAATAAAATAATAATTATTTTTTATTTTTTAAGAAATTAATTTTAGAAAATAATTAGTTTATTTTTTTACACAACTTCTTAGCTTTACTCATATTGTTACAATTTACAAACTTTTTATTTAATTCATGTTATTAGAAAAAGGTTACCTACCTACTGTTTCTTTTACTATTTAACAAAAGCCTAAGATTTGTTTAATTTGTTCTTTTTTAATACAGTAGAATGTCGACAAGTAAAAATCCAAGGTAAGCACAAAATAAGTTAAGTTATAGTTTTAAGTTATAGAGTTTTCAACTTATTAAGTTTAGTCTACAGAAAAAAGTTTTAAAGAGGTTTGTGTTGTCTATATATTTAGACAAATGACTCCCTATGCCTTCCTTACTCATAGTTTACTTAATTAAGATAATCAATATTAAAATATTATTTCTCATCATTACTCGTTTAACAACCCCGCCGTGTGATTTCCGGGTGAGTAGAATAGACCACGCTCATTTCTTACCTAGGTGTCGTAAAAGTTGACCCACCGTGTGGTATGCGGTTGAATAAAATAGACCACCCTTTTTCTTACTGTCGTAAATTACGAGTAAGGTAAGTTACGTCAGGCAGGCAGTTGGTCGTAAAATATGTAGCCAAATCATGTAACAACAGTTTGTACCGACCTCACTTAGAGTGGGATAAGGGCAGGAGGATGATAACAGGATTTAGAATATATCTAATTAATAATTTCCGAGATTTGTGTATACTAATGACGATGACAGGGTGTTTATTAAGGTTTTTATTTGTTGTACAATTTACTTACCCGGATATACCAAATGACGCATATCTCAATTAATACCTTTAATCCCAGGTAATCGTTACAAACACCAATGACGTTCAATAATGACGTCGGATTTGTGCAAGAAAGTTTTAAGTCCGGCAAAGGTGAGTCAGCCGCAACGTCAGACGGCAATATCAATCTGTTATGCTGGGGTTACATTAGCGGACCAAGATTCGTTTCGCTTTGGCGCACAAAACATCGCGTATCGCGGACACACGATGTTCTTGTTTATATTAGGCGAAGATTCAGAAAGCAGCATACGGCGAATATTATTTGTATAGTTTTGTGCGTCCGAAACGATCAGTATCTTTGCATTATATAAGACTAAATTATTATTTATTACACTTATACGAGTCATCATCCTCTTGCCCTCATCCCACTCTAAGTGGGGTCGGGACATCATGATACAAAAATGTTGTCACATGATTTGGCTACGTGGCCTGACGTCAACTTACCTCAGTCGTATTTTACGACACCTCGGCAAAAAAGAAGGTGGTCGATTTTACTCAAACGGATACCACACGGTGCGTCTACTTATCTTAGTCGTCTTTTACGACGCCTACGTACGAAATGAGGGAGTTACTATTCTATTCCGCCGGATACCACACGGCATTTATTACAATTGTAGAGTATCAGTTACGAAATAATATGAAAATAAGACGAAAAAGACGATGGTGGATCGTCAAAGTCCGGACAACACTGAAGTGTCATAGGTGTGGTTACTCAAACGAATATTGTCGCGACAAATCCCTTTGATGCGCGCTAGGTTACCGACAGTGCCCTTGTGCTACATCGTCTGCACCCGAATACACTGCGTTGCAACGATGTACCACGCCACGAACATTGCCGTGGCTCGAATATTCGCCGTAGCCCGCTAATGTAGGCCCAGCATTAGCGCGTCACGCCCCAGGCGACCTTTGGTTAGTCGCGAACCGGTCTTAGTGTATTTAACACCGTCATAAGAAAGATCCGGAACAACGCTAGATGGTTATCTACACAACGTTAATGACCTGAGGCACGACAATTACCTAACTAAATACGACGTCATTGGTATTTTCTCCTCCCCTGAACCTTTAATGTCTTATTTATGGTTTTACAGACTTGCAACAGTTTATATCGTCAATTTTTAGCGCAATGAATTATAAAGATAACATAAACAACACCTAAATACATTCAGACATCAATAATGTTAATGGCTAATCTGCGGGTCGTAGGTTCGATTCCCGCCGGCAGCTAGCATTTTCAAAATCCAATTTGTTGTGTTTTTGAGTCTGGTTGTATATATGTATTTATGTAAAATTATATATGTTTATATTTACCAATAATCTGTCACCCATAACACAAGTGTAAAGTTACTTTGGGGATAGACGGTGGTGTATTTAATTGTCACATATATTTATTATATTATAATATATATAACATAATTATTATAATACCAAAACTAAATTATACGTACAAACCTTTAAAATGTACCCACTAACCTATTTCTATAAGTGGCGTTTACTAATACTAAATACAAGCAAGTAGTTTAAAACATACTACCTCATTAGTAATTGTGAGAACTAGGTAATTTTGCACATTTATAGTTTCCGGAACAAATCAAATCCTAGTTAATGACTAGCACTTGCAAACTTGTGCAATAAATAGTTAAATCAAACGCATTAAGACTAGTGATTTGGTAAGCTTATTTATTATTTATTTGTCTTTAGATGTACATTATTATCCATATGCAAATACTGGACGAACCTACTGTTTACAACAAGAACGTATATTTATATCAAAACATATATAACATAACTAATACATTTTTTAACAAATTATAAACGCAATTTATAATTCAATTTAACATATCTTAAGATTGTTAAATTAAATAATTTCATTGTTTTAAATAATTCGATTTATTAAAATACAAGCAATTTTACATAGGTAATATATTATTAAATGATAATATTCCGACAAATATAATATTAGTATGACACATTAGAATTATTACGGATGGATGTCATGGATTTCATTATTATATAACATTATTTTAAAACTATTAATTTTTATTTTAAATTTGTATTTTAAAACATTATTTAATTGTAACAAAATGTTATGTTATTTAATATTATTGGATTGGATTTTTTTTACGTTATTTAAATTGAGTAGCAATATTTTATTTGTCAAAGAATTGTTTTATTTCTTTTAAAGATTATGTTTTGGCCTACCGTTTAGAATACTGTTCAGTAATTTTTTATACGTTTAACTGTCCTAACGTATGGATCGTTTTTGGCTATTTCCAAACTGTATGTAGCATGCCTAACTGTTCACGCCGCCTGTGACTTTGTTGCACACACTACTACAATTTAAAGTAAAGACTAAGTTTTTTTGGAAAGCATATTGAGACAAAATAAGCAGTTAAGCCACCGTGTGGTATTAGGTTGAGAAAAATATACCTCCCTCTTTCTTACGAAATGTTGTAAAATACGACTAAGGTAAGTTGACTTTGACGTCAGGCAGGCGGCCGGTCGTAAAATACGGAGCAAAATCATGTGGAAACATGTTCTGCCAACGCAGCTTAAAGTGGGATAAGGGCAGCAGGATGATGATTACAATTTCGTAACTTTATTGTTTTTATAATGTTAATAGAAGTTAAAGATTTTTTCAAAAAGCACTTTGAGAAAAAATAAGCATGTGACATCATTCCACCTAAGCTCCAGAGGACATGCCTTGCATCCGCATTCTAAATTACTCATGGGGCGTATTCTGGTGCAATACAAACTCAATGACAAATAATAGGTAGCAATCGGCAAGATTCACCAAACCAAAACAACGTCATTAATCGTACCATATTAATGACATCACTTTACGCGAGCCTCAAGAATCGTATCTAACATTCGCATTCCATATGAATCACGCAATAAGCGCGTCGCCAGTGTAAAAATGTAAATATTGCTCAAAATTATATACACAAAACAATGAACAAGTCTTTACAACTTTAGTGACATCATTCTGCGCAAGCCTCATTAGTCGATCTCGCACGCGCGTTCTTTATACGATTTGAGTCGGTTTTTTTAGTGTACATATAACTAATCGGTTTTTTCTCAAAACATCTCTGATAACCCCACATTCTGCACGATTATAATAATCAGGTTTCATGCACATACCCGTACGACTCACAAGTGACTCTCTCGAACTCTAAACGAAAGCTGGACAAATATACAACAAACATGTTTTCACAATACTAGTGACATCATTCTACGCAAGACTCAAAAGTAAGATTCTGCAAACGCGTTTCGTATGAGTCACGAGGCACGTGTCTTCGTAGTGTACCCTATAGTATAGTAACGGCCTGCTGCAATCCCACTGCTGGTCATAGGCCTCCTCTGTGCGTTCCTGGAGAGAAGGGTTGAAGCTAAGACCTACCACGCGGCCTCCAATGCGGATTGGTAGGTTACACATATCCACAGATTTCTCTAGAGATATGCAAGTTTCCTCACGATGTTTTCCTTCACCGAAAATCGTGTGATAAATTGCAATTATTGGTGTGTGAAACTCATTGGTGCCTGTCGAGGTATGAACTCATGACCCTCTCGAATGAGACTCATGGTCATAGCTATCACAGCTTACCGCCATGAATAAAATCTGTTTGTCTCCCAAAACTGGGCATACAAAGCAAAAATGGTCCCAACACAACACTACAAACATTTTTCTACCAAAGATACATTAATCGGATCTCGCGTCTGTGTTTTGTATGTGTAACGAGGCACGTGCCTTAGTAGTGTTCTACCACGCTACCCTACTTCATTAATAAAATATTATCGTCTCCCAAAACTAGACAAACAACTCAATAAGAGTCCCAAAACAACATTGGTGACATTATTCCACCCAAGTATCAGTAGTCGGATCTCGCACGCGTGTTCTACATGAGTCGTGAGACACGTGCTTCGGTAGTGTACACTAAATTATGAATAAAGTCTCATTGTCTCCCGAGACTTACAACGCAATAAGAGTCCCAATACAACACTGGTAAACTGGTAGCATTATTCTACCCTTGGGTAGAATTTTTGGGTAGAATAGGTTACTTGTAACAGTATCCCGATCTCGCAGGCGCTCTGTATGAGTCATAAGACACGTGCCCCTATGGTGTACCTTAATTGAACAAAAGCCGCTTGTTCCTCAAAACTCAACGCAGAAAACAATAGATACCCCAACACAATATTCGTGGCCCCAGTTTACGCAATCGAAACACTCGGGTCTCGCACGCGTATTCTGTATGAATCACAGGGCACGTGCCTAACGGACTATAAAACGCAATCAAAATTTATATAAAAATACCAGATAATTAAAAACACATGGTCAATCGTTTATAATACAGTCTATATAAAGCTTAAGACAGATGATAAGCGAATCGATTTTATTGATTAAAATGCAAAACATTCTTTTATTTATCATGTCATATAATATATATTCTATTTAATAGTTCTATGTTGTTACATAGACCTATTTTTAATTAGAAAATATTATCTTCAATGAACTGTGCTTACATAGATCTATTTGAATTAGAAAATGTTATCTTCAATGAAGTCAACAGCAATAGCCAACGTAGTTAAACTCAGAATGAACAGTTACATCGCATTTACTTACTGTTCTGTACGTATGATCAACATACTATGTACCTATAAGATTTTTATGGTCTATTCTACTCACACGGTGGGTCAACTTACCTTAGTCGCATTTTACGACACCTCGGTAAAAAATAAGGTCTATTCTACTCAGGCTACCTCACGGCTTAGCATTGAAAATTATATGGATTAAAAAAATGTTTACATCATCATCATTCTCTTACCCTTATCCCACTCTAAGTGGGGTCGGCACAATATGTCTTCTTCTTCCATTCTCCTCTATCATTCGTCAACTCTGGTGCCACTCCTTTAACATGCATATCATTTTTCACACACTCCATCCATCTTTTCGGCCTCCCCCTAGCCATACATCCATCCACATTCATATTTAAAACTCTCGGTCTTTATTTAAAAAATGTATACATCACTATAATACGGATCTACGCAAGCCTTAGCGGTCAGACCTCGCACGCGTACTTATGAATCAGATGGCGCGTGTCTCTCGACTATGCCTCTGAGATCACGTACCAGTCGTGCGCTACTTTACCTTCATTACACTTGCGCTTGCAAACGTGACTTCAAAGCCACCGTTTGAGGAAAACCGCTAAATACGTTGGATTTTCTGAAACAAATAGCTGCTTGTTTTATTTAATTTGTATCGTGACGTCGAGCGTAAGAAAGTCATTATCAAATGTTTGTTCATTATGATACGGCAGTCCCTAATGCAAACACATTCATTATTATTAAACATAACACTATTTTATGTTATAACATAACATAGCTATTATAGCTCAGCGATCGTGCGACTCTTTCGAACGGGTTACGGGTTCAAATCCCAGGCAGTTACCAATGAGTTTTGTTAAAACTTGTGTCTAATTGATATTTGCAATTTATCACACGCTCTTCCGGTAGAGGAAAAAATCAAGATAGAGGAATTTGTAGGACTAACATATAGAACGCAAAATTGCCAGCGGAACTCGATATTTTAAGAGTGAACAATGAATATCACTTTGAGTCACATAAAGGAGGATTTTAGTTATAAAATAAATATATTACCATCTTTCCTTCAATTTACTTAATATTTATACGCATGGAATGTTTAATATCGTAAGCTGTTTTTCCTGTTCGATTCGCTAAATTGATTATGTATGAAAAATTAGTCACTTGTAGGAAATTATTAAGGTGTAAAGTCGGTAAAAAAAACATTGACTTTATGGCTATAGGGTCTCAACTACCACGAATTTTTACCTCATATGAAGTTCTATTATTTTACCCAGTTTTAAGTGACGTTATCGTGATTCTGTGAACATATCAACATGTTTTAATTTTCCCAACATTATAATAAATAGCTTATGAAGAGTACGAATGTCTCTGGTTAAGAGTTTCCATGGTGTCGAGATTGGTATGAAACTAAATTATATTTACTAAAAACTATCACACAAACAGACAGTCAAGGACTCTGCATATATGCTGAACTGACCTGTTGCCGTAGTTAACTTTGAGCAGGTCTTCAGCTCTGTGGGTCCTGGTTTCGATTCCCGCCGAAAGCCAAGATTTTCTATGAACCAGATTGCCAGCCAGTGTCTGGCTGACGTCAACTTAACTTAGTCGTATTTTACGACAACTCAGTAAGAAAGAGGGTAGTCTATTCTAATCAGCCGGATACCACACGGCGGGTTGGCTTACCGTAATCGCCTTTTACGACACCTCGATAAAAATTAGGGTGGTCTATTATATTCATATCACACAGCGGGAGTAGTACATGACTCAATAAAGCCTAAAAGATATAAAAAATTCCAAAGACATCCGCATTTTATATCTAGAATCGAATCTGTTATGAAGTAAGAGAAACGTTATTCACTATTATCAAGCATTTTTAGTTGTAAACGGGACATATCTTATCTGACGTGAAAACAATTTAACAGTATCATTACGCACGCGTGCCGCCATTACATCCAGTGTAATTATAAATAGGAAAATTCCTATAATTACTATCAAGTGCTGACAATTGTACGTGAACAGTCGTTAACCCGAATGCGTTATTGATAATGCGGTGTCGCAAATAGAATTTAAATGGGTTCATTCATTAACGGCTAATGGTAGAAAGGAAAATTTAGCGAAAATTACCGTGATGATAATACTAAAACAATATTGACATCGGGTTATAAATAAGAAACATCCTCCTGCCCTTATCCTTATCCCACTCTAAGTGGGGTCGGCATAACATGTTATAAACTGTCACATGATTTGGCTGCGTTTTTACGACCGGCTGCCTACCTGACGTCAACTTACCTTAGTCGTATTTTACGACACCTTGGTAATAAAGAGGGTGGTCTATTCTACTCAACCGGATACCACACAGCAGGTCGACTTACATTAGTCGCCTTTTACGACACCTCGGTAAGAATTGAGGTTAGTCTATTCTACTTAGCCGCATACCACACAGCTAAGGGTTATAAATAAAAACTGTTCTTGAAAAATCCTGAAGTAGTAAAAACATACGTTTCCCCATCATTATTCTCATGCCCTTAACCCACTGTAAGTGGGGTCGACACATGTTTTAAACATGTTGTTAAGTGATTTGGCTAGTATTTTACGCACGGCCGCCTGCCTCCTCCAAGTTCTTTCGCATCAACTTAAATACTAAATTACCCCAATTTGTACTATATGCTTAACTGTTCCCGAAGAAAACGTACTGTTTTATCATATATTTTCGCCTGTTAAAAGAATCTAATAATTCTTTTAACTCTATAATCTACTGACTGCGTATGATTTGAGTTAAAAAGATCTATAACACGTAAGACGAATACAGAAATAAAACCCGAGTTTCTTAATAAGTATGTTACAGTTAAACTGGGGTTTTTTATTTTGTTTCGGACTTAGGATTTCACCGAATTGGATGGAATATTGTAAAGGTTACCTAGTAAGGATAATCCTATCCAACTAATATTATAAATGCGAAAGTTTCTGAGTATGGATGTATGTTTGTTACTATTTCATGGCGAATCCGCTGAATCAATATCGATGAAATTTGGCACAACTATTACGTACGTTATTCGGTAGTACCTGGTTGACCGAGCCTTGCTCGGTAATTTTTACAAAAAAAAAATAAACTTAAAAAAAAATTATATAGTTGGGATTGATCCTAGGTATTTAGATTAATTATCGAGACTGACAGTTTCCTGAATAAGCTACGCTGACTTGACAATTTACGGCAAAAATTCAATTCAATATAAATTTTAGTATTTTTTAATGCCCAAAAACTGCGATAAAACAATTTTTTTTACATAAAACCTAACTAGAACGATTTTACTACCCCAAAAGTCCCTACAAGCTGAATTTCAGAAAAATCGTTGGAGCCATTTCCGAGATTCCAAAAAAAAAAAAAAAATATATATATATACATACTTTTTTACTTACTTTTTATATACATACAAGATTATTCTCTAATATTACTCATTTAAATATTAAAGATTCCGGTATATACGTTATTCCGGTGTAAAACGGATTGTCCACTCTACATTTAGCATTATATATATTTTCTATTTCACTTCATCGCGGATTATAGCAAAATAATTTTATTATTACTTTTGTAATATTTTTCATTAGCTACAACCAAAAAACGCTTATTATTGAAAATCTCATACAAATTCAAAATATTCTTTATTCAAATAAACTTGTAAACAATGCTTTTGAATACAAAATGGTCATCTACTAGTGCATGGACAATTACTAGTGGACTTACCTTAATCATTGCCAATTTGATGACATTCCAAGAGACCAGGAAACGTCTGATTTACGAGGTTGACAAGACGCGCGTGTGAATATATTGGTTACGTACTTGATTAACATAATATATGTAAAATGCAATTTGATGAAGCAAACAACTTACAAAATGACAGCGGTATCAAAATCGGTGAGACACGTATAATGTATGGCAAAATTTATGTGTTGAAATGCTTACATGATAATTTCATGTCAGCGAATTTTTGCTCGCGTAATAGACAGTTTTTTTTTTAATTAACAACCGGTTCGTGCTTGACAACGATCTTATCATAAATATTGGTACAATGTAAAATATAGGTATTTTTCTTTTTATTATACAAACATACCACTCACAACGCTGTAAATCGAGTTACCTGTAATTAGTAATAATCATTAATATAGTGTATATTAATAAATCATCATTCTCCTGCCCTTATCCCACTCTAAGTAGGGTTGGCAGAATACGTTTTAAACATGTTGTTAGTTGATTTGGTTAGTTATTTTACGACCAGCCGCCTGCCTGACGTCAACTTAGCTTATTTGCCTTTTACGACACACCAGTAAGAAATGAGGTTGGTCTATTCTACTCAGCCGGATATCACACGGCGGGCCAATTTGCCTTAGTCGCCTTTTACGGCACCTCGCTAAGGAATAAGGATGGTATATTCTACTCATGCGGATACCACACGCTAAATCAGAGGAAAAAACAAACATATAAATGGCATTGTAATTTTATTTAAAACATTAATTTACTTCCTAAATAAACGCTGTTTGCGGAATTTTAACCGCAATTGGTAAAAACCCGAAGCTCACCTCAGCAGCAGTCACTTTCTGAGAACTGTATTTCCTGTAAAAACATTGGTCTCACGATTATAGCTTATAGAACATGTTGTCAAGTAACGGTGGCTTATATGTTAACTCGGTGAATAAGGAATAATTGTGCCAAATTTAATCGATATTGGTTAAGCGGATTCGCCTTGAGAGTAACAAACGTACATCCATACTCACAAACTTTCGCATTTAAATAAATATAGTATAATATCCAAAGTAAGTAACTTAATACTTGTGTTATGGTAGACAGACAACTGGTGAATATATACTTTATATATATATATATATATATATATATATATATATATATATATATATATATATATATATATATATATATATATATATATATATATATATATATATATAATTTTAAATACCTGGGTAACCAAGCCTTACTCGGTAATTTTGATGCAAGAAATAAATGATGCAAGAAAAATAATAGGGCAGGTGGAGCTAGATCCTAGGTATTTTCACCTCTCTAGACCGCCCATCCCCAAATGAACTACCATGACTTTACGTTTGACAGCGAAAAATTGTGATTTGACAGCGAAAATTTTAGAGCTTGAATTCAGGGTTAAAACGTCATTTTTTTTTTAAATAAAACTTATCTAGATCGTATTTTATAGAATTAGGCGTTACTTTGCGGAGATCCATAATACAAAAGTAATAATAAAATTATTCTGCTATAATCCGCGAAGAAGTAAAATAGAAAATATATACTATAATGTTAAATGTAGAGTGGACAATTGGTTATCATACCTGATACATGCAGGATTCGTAAAAAACACATTTCGTCGATATTGGCTGAGCGGATTCGCGGTGAAAGAGTAACAAGCATGCATCCATACTTACAAACTTTCGCATTTATAATATTAATAGGATAGGATAAGAAGGATAGAATTTATAGAGATGTTGGAGCTTAGTCCCAAGCCGCGTGGTATCCGGCTGAGTAGAATAGACCACCCTCATTTCTTATCGAAATGTCGTAAAAGCCGACCAAGGTAAATCACACCCGCCGTATAGTTTACGGCTGACTAGAATAGACAACTATCATTTCTTACCGAGGTATTATAAAATACGACTAAGGTAAGTTGGCGTGAGGCAGGCGGCCGGTCATAAAATACGTAGCCAAACATGTGATAGCATGTTTATAAGATGTTGTGCTAGATTTAAGTTACTGAAACTTAAATATAAAAAAATATTCTTTTCAAAGCTGTATCCTATCCTACTAATATTATAAATGCGACAGTTTGTGACTATGAATGTTTCTTACTCATTCAAAGCGAATCCGCTGAACCAATATCGATGAAATTTGGCACAATTATTCCTTATACACCGGAATAACATATAGGCTATAGAAATCCTGTTAATTCTACAGGAATAGGATGACATTGAACTTTTTTTTACACAACAGTCTACGCAAACGAATTCGCGGGTAAAAGCTAGTGCTATATATATGACATAGAAGGCTTATTCGACATTTTTCCGTTCACACATATCTGTGGAATATTTATATAAAGTGTGATTAATTATCTCTTGTTTGTAGCTATCCGCACTGCGATAAGCTACATAAGGAGGGCAATATGTGTGTGGAATTTTCTTGGATGGATCTTCTACTTAACGATCGATTAACAATGTTTTTTTTATGTTGCTTGATAGCGAAATTGTAATTCATTGACTCATTTGTAATTCATTGAATAATAAAAATTTCATTGTTTCCACTCTCCTGTCTGTAAGTAATGCCTGAAGCCTTGAATGGTAATTTCTAATCCATGAAATAGTAACATATCTATCAATTATTATAAATTAACATATGAGATAATTACAAACACAAAAAAGAAAAAAATAATAGGGTAGGTGGGGCTCGATCTAAGGTATTTTCATTTCTCGCGACCACCCGTTCCCCAAATAAGCTACGCTGACTTGACATTTAACGGCAAAAATAGTGTTTTATATATACAATAAATTAGGAAATTATTAGTAGGTAATTCTAATTCATAATGTTTGATATTTGCGTACCTTTTTCTTTAATATAAATTGTCTCACCTCGTAGGATACCTGGCAGAGATCTCTGTCATAGGGATAAGTTGACCTTTGTACTCTTTTTTTACAAATTATGTTTTTTTTCCTACATTTTTTATGGTACATAAATAAATAAATAAAATAAAATAAATATAAGTAAATTTTTTTGAATGCCCAAAAACAGGAATAATACGTATTTTTTTTATAAAATTTTGGTTAGATCGATTTTTCTCCCCCAAGACCTCCTGCATGCTGAATTTCAGGAAAACGTTGGAGCCGTTTCAGAGATTCCGAATATATATATATATATATATATATATATATATATATATATATATATATATATATATATATATATATAATTTTAAATACCTGGGTAACCAAGCCTTACTCGGTAATTTTGATGCAAGAAATAAATGATGCAAGAAAAATAATAGGGCAGGTGGAGCTAGATCCTAGGTATTTTCACCTCTCTAGACCGCCCATCCCCAAATGAACTACCATGACTTTACGTTTGACAGCGAAAAATTGTGATTTGACAGCGAAAATTTTAGAGCTTGAATTCAGGGTTAAAACGTCATTTTTTTTTTAAATAAAACTTATCTAGATCGTATTTTATAGAATTAGGCGTTACTTTGCGGAGATCCATAATACAAAAGTAATAATAAAATTATTCTGCTATAATCCGCGAAGAAGTAAAATAGAAAATATATACTATAATGTTAAATGTAGAGTGGACAATTGGTTATCATACCTGATACATGCAGGATTCGTAAAAAACACATTTCGTCGATATTGGCTGAGCGGATTCGCGGTGAAAGAGTAACAAGCATGCATCCATACTTACAAACTTTCGCATTTATAATATTAATAGGATAGGATAAGAAGGATAGAATTTATAGAGATGTTGGAGCTTAGTCCCAAGCCGCGTGGTATCCGGCTGAGTAGAATAGACCACCCTCATTTCTTATCGAAATGTCGTAAAAGCCGACCAAGGTAAATCACACCCGCCGTATAGTTTACGGCTGACTAGAATAGACAACTATCATTTCTTACCGAGGTATTATAAAATACGACTAAGGTAAGTTGGCGTGAGGCAGGCGGCCGGTCATAAAATACGTAGCCAAACATGTGATAGCATGTTTATAAGATGTTGTGCTAGATTTAAGTTACTGAAACTTAAATATAAAAAAATATTCTTTTCAAAGCTGTATCCTATCCTACTAATATTATAAATGCGACAGTTTGTGACTATGAATGTTTCTTACTCATTCAAAGCGAATCCGCTGAACCAATATCGATGAAATTTGGCACAATTATTCCTTATACACCGGAATAACATATAGGCTATAGAAATCCTGTTAATTCTACAGGAATAGGATGACATTGAACTTTTTTTTACACAACAGTCTACGCAAACGAATTCGCGGGTAAAAGCTAGTGCTATATATATGACATAGAAGGCTTATTCGACATTTTTCCGTTCACACATATCTGTGGAATATTTATATAAAGTGTGATTAATTATCTCTTGTTTGTAGCTATCCGCACTGCGATAAGCTACATAAGGAGGGCAATATGTGTGTGGAATTTTCTTGGATGGATCTTCTACTTAACGATCGATTAACAATGTTTTTTTTATGTTGCTTGATAGCGAAATTGTAATTCATTGACTCATTTGTAATTCATTGAATAATAAAAATTTCATTGTTTCCACTCTCCTGTCTGTAAGTAATGCCTGAAGCTTTGAATGGTAATTTCTAATCCATGAAATAGTAACATATCTATCAATTATTATAAATTAACATATGAGATAATTACAAACACAAAAAAGAAAAAAATAATAGGGTAGGTGGGGCTCGATCTAAGGTATTTTCATTTCTCGCGACCACCCGTTCCCCAAATAAGCTACGCTGACTTGACATTTAACGGCAAAAATAGTGTTTTATATATACAATAAATTAGGAAATTATTAGTAGGTAATTCTAATTCATAATGTTTGATATTTGCGTACCTTTTTCTTTAATATAAATTGTCTCACCTCGTAGGATACCTGGCAGAGATCTCTGTCATAGGGATAAGTTGACCTTTGTACTCTTTTTTTACAAATTATGTTTTTTTTCCTACATTTTTTATGGTACATAAATAAATAAATAAAATAAAATAAATATAAGTAAATTTTTTTGAATGCCCAAAAACAGGAATAATACGTATTTTTTTTATAAAATTTTGGTTAGATCGATTTTTCTCCCCCAAGACCTCCTGCATGCTGAATTTCAGGAAAACGTTGGAGCCGTTTCAGAGATTCCGAATATATATATATATATATATATATATATATATATATATATATATATATATATATATATATATATATACAAGAAGTTAAATCATAAGTTGTTCTTACCGGAGGTGTCGTAAAAAGCGACTAAGGTAAATTCAGTCGCTATGCGGTATCCACCTTTTTCATACCGAGGTGTCGTAAAATACGACTTAGGTAAGTTGACGTCAGGCAGGCGACCGATTATCAAATACGTAGCTATATCAAGTGATAACATGTGCTTCCCTTAAAATGGAATAAGGCCACGATATTCATGATGATAAACAAAATCTAACGAAAGCCGCGGGCATAAGTTATATCATAAGTCGATTATCTATAAATCACCACGTTATTACTTTGCTTTATGTATTCCGACGTGCAGTGATAAGCCGATCGTTATCGACCTGTTATCAAAGTTCATTAGTCGGCCCAAGCTCGGTCATCGTACGAGGAAGTACTTGAATGCACTTATTAACCTTGCAGACCCGAATTACATTACAAAGCAGCGTGTAATAAATTTAAATGTTTTACACACAATAGCATAAAAAAGGCTATATGCACACATTTAAATAAACTATGTAAAAATCTACCAAAATTATACCTTATTTGTTTCGGAGCAATCAGGAAAATAATTAATTTGATTGAAAATTGATAATGTCTTTTCAATTTTTAACATTTTTGTAATTAATAAAAAGTCATCATCCTCCTGCCCTTAAGCTCTTATGCTCCTACTTTAAGTGGGGTCGGCACAACATGTTACAAACTGTCAATGTTGTCATATGATTTGGCTACGTATTTTACGAGCGGCCGCCTGCCTGACGTCAACTTACCTTTGTCGCCTTTTACGACACCACGGTAAGAAATGAGGTTGGTCTATTCTACTCAGCCGGATACCACACGGCGGGTCGAATTACCTTAGTCGCCTTTTACGACACCTCGGTAAGAAATGAGTTTGGTCTATTCTACTCAGCCGGATACCACACGGCGGGTCGACTTACCTTAGTCGCCTTTTACGACACCTCGGTAAGAAATGAGGGTGGTACTATTCTATTCAGGCGGATACCACACGGCGTATTTTTGTAATGAATAATAAGTAATATTTTATTTTCTGCTATGTTACTATTTTAAATTTATTTTTACAATAAAATTACATTAAACGCTTATTCTTTTTTATTTACGATTTATCAATCGATTTAAAATTATTAATACCAAATTAATTCATTCTGAATACAAATTACATTATTTACAATAAATTACTAATCATAGGTAGTCTACGATTAGATAAATATGTATTTTGTTATCGCCAAGTAACCAAATATAACGCAATAGAGTATTTTAAATTTAGAATTACGAATATATAAAAAGAATCGAAATCGCATTAAATATTTTCTATTAAATTTTTACTGAATACATATTTTAATAATTGACTTTTCTTAGTATAGATCAGCCCTCCTTAGAGGAGTAGCATTTTACTTTACTCACTTAGGATTATCAAGGGGATGACCCTTGTCCATGCATTATAACCAATTTTTTTTATAGCTATCAAGTTTTTTGGCTATGGTAATTAAAAAAGGTACTCTACCGTGTCCCGAACTTACCAGTCCAATTATGGTTTCCTCAATAATGTAAATATTAGCCTGATTTTATTATAATAAATGGTATAAAGGACAACCTATAATTTCGTTGCATACTATCGGCAAATCGACGATTGTTTTTCGTTCGACTAACGACAAAAATGTGGCTAATGAAGGAACAACACTGCGCCATAGACAACCTATCATATTTTTTTTAATAGACCATAAACTATGGATATATATTTTTGAATTCTATTATATATAGATTCACGGACTATTAATCTTTCGATATTACGTATCTTCGCATCTACACGTGCCACCCAGCAAATAACAAAATAAGTGATAACGACTTTGATAAAGTTATAACCGAAGTCGAGGGATATCTTTTAAATGAGTGCTTGCCTGATAGGAGATATAATGTCTCATATTAACAATTAACTAATGCTAATGACATGGATCACATGATTATTATTATATTGATAACTAGTGGCCCGCTCCGGCTTCGCACGGGTATAAAATATATAGCCTATGTCACTCAATAAAAAAAATGATTAAAATCTATCCAGCAGTTTTGTTTTATTCATTACTGCCCGTGGCCCACACGCGTCAAATTTGGAGTAAAAGAATTCCCCTGGGGTGCCAAAGTGGTCGGCCTCTTCGTGGCGCACCCTGGGCAAGCTTAGTCTTGGCGAACGGACCATTGTGGGGTGGCCAATCCAGTTGTCCTTCTGATTAGCAGAGGGCAATCTGGACAGGCCGGGGACTCCGGGGGGGCTGGGGTGGGGTTCCTAATGAGCGACGGGTCCGGTTGGGCTTACTCTAAGTCTAGCTGGACATGGTTACGGCCACCGTCGGCGAAACCCGGAAGCACAGCAATGGGAACGGGGACCTTCGGGTTGCGAGGAAGAAAACCTCTATAAAAAATTACCCGGTGGGGCAGAAACGCCCACCAAGGCGTTGTGGCCCCTAATTGGGGCGCGGTCTCTCCCTGTTGACCATGACATAACAAACACGGTGGGCAGGGAGCGACCGTGGGCAGGCGATGGCCTCCCTTTGTGCTGCGGAGGGGGGTGAAGGGAGGCGGCGGAGCGGTTCCACGAACTGTTGTTCTGGATCCAATCTGCTGCTGGTGAGTCCAAGTGTTAGTGACTCGCCCAAGCCCATCGTCTGCCGCCCTAACTGGGGGCCTTCGGGTGTTCCGAACGGGGTATATCGGACGCCTGGCTTACAGGTCCCCGAAGCGGTCGGTGCATCTGGTGCTACCGATGCACCGGTTAGCGGAAGGGGGCTTCTCTTTCGAGGGGCCCCTACCCGAAGAAGGTGTTTGTTCTCTGGAATCAGAGCTGTTGGCGGGATGGGGGCCATATGTACAATGATACCCTGTCCTTGCCATCGGCAGCGTGGAGGAGCACACAGGTCGTTTTAGTCGGTGCGAGTCCGACATAACTGCCGCCTGTCCCCGTCGGGCGGCGGTACCCATAAGGAGCTTTTGTCTGTATAAAAAAAAACAATTCCTCTTTCCCTATACCATGAAGATTTCCTGCTTTCTTTGGAATATCTAAATTCATATACTACATTTTTACTTATTTACTTTTACATTTTCCCTGAGTATTTTATTTTTACAATTAATTACAGAATGTCTTTATATACAACATTCACAGCTTTTTTGTCATAAAGAAAGAATCTTCATTACACAATACAAACATGTTTAGCATAAAGCGGCATATAGTCGACCATGCGAAAAAAAACCCGTCCAATCGCAGCTAAATTCGAAGTGCTATAAGACAAAGCGCGCAATCGCTATACCCTGCATTTTAAATCTGTAATATCTTCGAAAATGTTCATTTAAATTACAAATGAAGAAGAAAATGTCAAAAAAATGCTATTGTGGGTCCATAAGAGATAGACATAATATGTATACCATCGCGGAGTTTTTTGTAGACCTTTT
This sequence comes from Morpho helenor, assembly GCA_029227775.1. NCBI lineage: Eukaryota > Metazoa > Arthropoda > Insecta > Lepidoptera > Nymphalidae > Morpho > Morpho helenor. Next base: position 10,754,963 of record JARGCU010000022.1, on the reverse strand, counting down.
CAAGGTGTACAAATACTTAGTACATTATTTTGACAAATATTGTAGGGTTCAGCCTGCGTTTGCAATGTAAACGGAAAAAAATGTAATTATTTACGACATCACATCAACCTCAAAAATGATAGTATTTCTTTATTCCATATTGAATATTTATAATATGTTAGATTATACATATAAACCTTTCTCTTCAATCACTCTATCTATTAAAAAACCGCATCAAAATCTGTTACGTAGTTTTAAAGATTTAAGCATACAAAGGGATATAGGGACATAGGAACAGACAGAGAAAGCGACTTTGTTTTATACTATTTAGTGACGTTTAGCTATTATAACTAACGACGATATTTCTCCTTTATTCTTATGCAATAATAAAAATCAATTTTCCCAAAGTCAACTCATTTACTCTTTCTCAAAAACTACTCAATGACACATATGACAGCCACAATGCTTTTTCATATTAATGACTAACTCTGAAGGAGGTTGTATTAAAAACATGTTGTAACAGTCGACCATCCTGACAACATTTGCGACCCCGCAAATCTCATAAGCTAACTTCTGGGAATGAATCTACCACCGATTCGGAATGCTGATTGCACTGAGAAGAATCGGCAAGAAACTCAATACTTGCTCTTTTAATCTGTAAAAGAAATCATTTCGCACCTTAAGCTCACCCTCAATCACTGTCATGGCATAACACAGCTCAATAAGTGGCAACCAACTCAGCAGATACACACGTAAACAGACTCGCAAATGATAACGCTCAAATAACAATCACCACATCTAGGCAGAGTCTAGCTGACAGTCGTTGCAGATGGCCACAGTCTAGAAAACAATCGTTACAACTGGAACAAATCCAGAGAATAATCGTCATTCTAGCTGACAGTTCTATCGAACAATAGTCACGGGCGCGTCTATGGCCTCACATAGCACATCGTCACGTTGATCTTACAGAGTTAATAAACCGAATACCAATTACCATCATAATATCATCATAATAATCTCTCCAATAAAAACTCCATTTTTATTCCATAGCATCGCATATCGCAACTATCTCTCAAATTATACGAAATTCGCACTCTCCGTGTTGTCTCAAGATATTGATCGTCATTTGTCTTTTCTTTAAACTCTTTAAATTTCCAGATATTCCTTTTGTCCGCTCTATTTGTGAGTTTAGGTTACATCCTCTTCTGAATATAATAAACGACGAAATTTCTCCTTTGTACTTATTATATTATTATACTTATCCAATAAATAAAAACAGTTTTCCCAGAGTCAACCCATTTACTCTTTCTCAACAACTTAATGACACATATGACAGCCACAATGCTTTTTCATATTAATGACCAACTCTATGAAGGAGGTTGTATTAAAAACATGTTGTAACACTATTATTTTGATAATTGTCAAATATTTTACCATACTTCACCAAAGAAAAATTACGTTTAGCTGTCATCTATGTTTTGTATTCCACTGACATTTGCGTTTTGTTATTCAATGTCATAGTCGTTCTAGTAATACCACGATTTATAGTGACTTGACGGGATAAAATAAATGCGGTCGAACGGGATAAAAGGTATCCTATGTCCGTTTCCTGGTTCTAAGCAACCTCTACACCAATTTTCGGCCGAATTGGTTCATCCGTTCTTGAGTTATAAATAGTGTAACTTAGACCAACTTTCTTTTATATATATAGATATCAGTAGACATAGAGAAGTAGAATGTTTGGTATCCGGCTGAGTAGAATAGACCACTCTCATTTTTACCGAAGTGTCGTAAAAGGAGACTAAGTTAAGTTGACCTGCCGTGTGGTATCCGGTTGAGCAGAATAGACCACCCTCATTTTTTACCGAGGTGTCGTAAAAGGCGACTAAGGTAAGTTGACCCACCGTGTGGTATACGACTGAGTAGAATAGACCACCCTCATTTCTGACCGAGGTGTCGTAAAATACGACTTGACGTCAGGCAGGCGACCGGTCGTAAAATAAGTAGTCAAATCATGTGACAATATATTTATAGCATGTTGTGCTGACCCCACTTAGACTGGGATATGGGCACGAGGATGATGATGAAATATGGAGAAGTAGGAGAAATATTCTGTTCTAGAACACTAGACTTACTGGCTCGTTGGCACAGTTGGTAGTGATCCTGGCTTTAGCTCTGCGGGTCGTGGGTTCGATTCCCGCCTAGGATCAAAATTTTCTTTTAAAAATTTGTTGGTTCGTCGAGCCTGAGTGTATTTGTATTTAAGTATGTATTTAAAGTTATATATATAACACAAGTATTAAGTTATTTATTTTAGGAATCTTCCACAACACCATCATCCTCCTGCCCTTATCCCACTCTAAATGGGGTCGGCACAACATGTTACAAACATGCTGTCACATGATTTGGCTGCGTTTTAACGACCGGCCGCCTGCCTGACGTAAACTTACGATAAAAAAGAGGGTGGTCTATTTTACTAAATCGAATACCACACGGTGGGTCAACTTACCTTAGTCGCCCTTTACGACACCTCGGTAAGAAATGAGGGTGGTACTATTCTATTCAGCCGGATACCACACGGCGTAAATCTTTCACAACACCATCAACATAAAAAGTGATTAAGCTTCTATAAAAAACAATATATTAAGGAATTTTACTTCTTCTTTAAACAACATCATCAATTAGGTATCCGCAGTGTAGTTAACAGTATCGACATCAATAAAAAGTCGATAACGATTTTGATAAACATTGCAGCATGTAGGTAGATGTCGTTTCGGAGAAAGTGCTCGATAATTTAACTCGTACGTAGGACGCGGCGCTGACAATTTCTCATTCGTCCCACACGCTGCCCACACTTACAGTAATGTGTCTCTCTATAGTAAATAAGTAAAATTGACAAATGTAGGATGTTTTAGGTAGTCAAGGAACTTATCCTCACTCCACCAAATACCTATCCACAATACCACCTAATTGTAAAAACATCCCAGAGTTCGAAAGTTCATTCGTATTAACAAAACGTGTAATTAAGCGATTCGGTAAAATCCCTTAAAATCCTCCCTTGAGTTCTTAAGGTACATGCTATATTTACCATGCTACATTTCCGCCGGCCGGTCGTAACATACGTAGCCAAATAATATGACAACATGTTTATAACATGTTGTGCCGACCCCATTTAGAATGGGATAAGGGCAGGAAGAAGAAGTAGGATGTTTTACGTAGTCAAGGAAGTTATCTTCACTGCCCCATTAAATTACCACCTATTTGTAAAAACATTCCAGACTTTGAAAGTTCATTCGTATTAACAAAACATGTAATTAAGCGATTCGGTAAAAACCCATAAACATATGCTTCTTAAGATGCATGCTATATTTACCATGCTAAATTTTCAAATCGGTCCAGTACCTACTTCCTGAGATTACGCGTTGAAGCAATCAAACAAACTCTTCAACTTTATATATTAGTATAGATATATAGAAATATTTTTCCATGTGAAATTTCATAATCACAGACTACTCCTAAAATTATTTGATAATATTTAAAAATATATTTTGAATACATAAATACGTGAATTATAAATATTCATAAAAAAGAATTCTGAAATTTATTCTAGGCCGCCATTTTTCACTATTAAGTCATAACAACATCGGTGTGCGAACTATTTGACCTCCACCTTTTTTATTTTTTATTTTGTGCTTTATATTTGAGATACCAGTTCATACATACACTTTGACTCAGTTTAAGTTATACAAGGCACTGAATTTCTATAAAAATTGATGTGCTTAGTTTTTATTTACGATTCAACAGTGCTTTTCGGTAAACGATAAATTGTAATTGTATTTAGCCTTCGAAAATTCGTGTAACCTGCTAATCCGAGAACTGCTGAAAAACTAGAAACGAGAGATTAGCACAAATAAATCCATTTTAAATATAATGCGGCATATTAAACTTTTAACGAGTATATGTAAAATAAGAGCTGAAATCAAAGACCTTAGGCTCTTAGTTATATCGCTATGTGGTACCCACGTAAAAGAAACTTTCATAAAAGTATTTGAGATAAGAAAGGCTTTAAAACAACTCATAAAAGAGTACAGTATATTACCGCGAAACTACTCATAACACTCATTAATAAGTAATAACATACAAAACGTTGCAAAACTCATTTTTAATTCCGCCGACGCGCTCTCCATTAAATATTACCGGACCGTAAGGCAGCGTCTGTAATTCTATCTGTCAATAATTATTACTCCGCATAATCCATGATTGATGAACGCCAACAGTAGCTGTATATAAATTGACGCCGCCATTGTGCGGCGGCCGGCCCCGAATTGATCGCCGCGCGGCACCAATACGCGTTGCGACACATTCGTATAAATCGCATAATTAAATGCAGGTTATAATTAGACACATAAGTTATGAAATAAGAGCCCTGAGATAGTGGAGTTATTGTGATTACCTAGACCGTGTCTAATGTTGACGAACGACGCCGCTACATGTAGTGGCATTTATTTTTAATTTACGTATACCATATCTGTGCATTAATCAATGTGTCCGATCGAAATTTCAAGACCATAATAACAGGAAATGTCATGTACTTTCGAATTACTTAATACATATTTCAATTGTATGTAGGTGTGAGATAAAACGCTTGAAAATTGTAACAGGAGCGAGTCTAACGCAGAAATACTAGATGACGCGGTTATATCAGACAAGGAAACGTCCAGCGCGACTTGCTAAGGCCATCCATGGCAGCAATTACCGTGGGGCGGCGTGCGGCGTCGCGGCGTGCGCTCGCGTGGCTCCGGCGATTGTTTACAGCGCGCACGCGCGGCGCGGCGCGTGTCCCCCCGCGCCCCGGCGGCAGCTGCTCCGCACAGGTGGCGCGTGTGGGAACTCGACGGCTCTGCGCGTTCCCACGATCGCGCGCCCTCCGCTCCCTATATAAGCCCCCGCTAGATGGCCGAACCGCATTCCGCGTTCGACGCTCGGCGCTAACGCACTCACTCACTCACACACAAATGTCTACCATGTCTTACGATATCGCGTATCCGCTCGCGGACGACGGCCCGCAACCCGTCTCGCGCACTTATCAATATCGCAAAGTGATGAAACCGATGCTCGAGCGCAAGAGGCGCGCTCGCATCAACCGCTGCCTCGACGAACTCAAGGAGCTGATGGTCAGCGCCCTTCAGTCCGAAGGCGAGAACGTCGCAAAGTTGGAGAAGGCTGACATTTTGGAATTGACCGTTCGCCACCTTCACAAGCTCCGCCGCCAGCGTCGTCTGTCGCTGAACCCTACGGTGGACGCCGATCGCTTCAGAGCTGGATTCACTCACGCCGCCAACGAAGTGTCCCGCTGTTTGGCTTCGATCCCCGGAGTCGATGTGAGGTTGGGCACGCAGCTGATGACCCACCTCGGGCACCGCCTGAACGACATCCAGCGCGCCGCGGCAGGCAGTGACACTCCTCCTGCCAGCCCCCCGAGCCCGGCGCTCTCCACTGTGTCTTCCTCGTCCGGTTACGGGACTCCGTCACCGCCGGCTTCCCCGGTGCCCGTGCACACCGCCGTCCCCCTGGACTGCACCACCAACAGCTTCCCGAAGACCGCCGCGGTGTGGCGGCCGTGGTAAGCAGCGCCGCTCGGAGCGGGCGGACCCGGCTCCACGGTCACATCTGTTCCAGCACCGCCCGGAGTCGAACGCCCCCCAAAGTGTCCGCCCTCGTCCTTAAGTTTAGTGTATCTACGTGTTAACAAGAAAACTTTAGATCTCACAACTAATTAGTGTAGGTTTAAAAAATCTAGCTCGTAAGTTAAACCGAAAGCTTTAATCATTATAGTTCGTAAGAATATTTGTGATATTAAAGAATAATTATTGTAGAGAGATGTATCGAGCCTTGCCGACTTTGAGTGGGTTCAAATTGTTATTTTATTATCGTTGAAAACATTTCACTTAACTGTGAACGATTAAACAAAAGAGTAATTTAATAAAAAAATATTATTTTAAAAACTATTTCTGCATTTTATTCCCAAAAGACCTATTTATTTTCTTTACAAAGACCAACAAATGTGAGAATAAAGATTAATTATTTTAAAAAAGGAATTTAATTAATCAAAGTATTTCGAATTAAACAAAATAATTATATTATTAGAGTAAAGCTTTAAATTTAAATATCACATATTCAATTAATATATTCAATTCCAATAATAAAAATATCAAATATTCATATTAAATGAAATTATATTTTTGTAAAAACTTTTAATAATTGATTCTCACAGAGTCAAACTAAAAGGCGTATTGCTACCGTAAGCAATACAGTACACGCAAACAAAATAGAGGTAGTGATAAATATTGGAGAGGTTAAGGGCGCGAACCTCTGACACCGGAGTGCGCGCGCGCGGTAACTTTCCTGTTTACCGTCTGCAAACAACGCGAGACATCCTCGTTCGGAAACCGAGAACAGTAAATATTTCAAATAGATTAAAATGATTATTTATAGTTGTATAAAAAATATTGGAAATATAAAATTAATTTACAATAGATAATATTTCTGTAATTAGAGTTGTAAAGAAATCATCCTCCTGCCCTTATCCCACTCTAAGTGGAGTCGGCACAACATGCTGCAAACATGTTGTCATACGATATGGCTACGTATTTAAAGACCAGCCGCCTGCTTGACGTCAACTTACCTCAGTCGTATTTTACAACACCTCGGTAAGAAAGAGGATGGTCTATTCTACTAAACCGGATACCACATGGTGAGTCAACTTACCTTAGTCGCCTCTTACGACACCTCGGTAAGAAATGAGGGTGGTCTACCCTACTCAGCCGGATACTACACGGCGGGTCGACTTACCTTAGTCGCCTCTTACGACACCTCGGTAAGAAATGAGGGTGGTACTATTCTATTCAGCCGGATACCACACGGCGTAACAGTATATATTTCAAATAGATTAAAATAATTATTTATAGTTGTTTTATACAAAATATTAAAATATAAAATTAATTTACATTACTTAACAATATTTCAGTATTTAAAGTGTAAAGAAATATTATTAGTATAAGTTGCTGACGCACAAAACAAGGTAATGATAAATAAAAAATTTAGCATTGCGCAGTAACTTATTCTATTCTTGTTTTTTATCTTTCTTTATTGTGTACCTTTCATCTTACAAAACAATAAAGGTACAAAAAAGTTATAAATTTCTTATCGGTATAACAGTTACTTAAGGGGATTAGGAAGGTAGGTAAATACCCTGTGTCAGGTGATTTTTTTTAAACTATGTTTAACTAATATGGTTATATGTTTAAAAGTATGTTTAAAAACTATAATAATCAAGCACTAAAGCAGTCTAACAATTGATTTGGTTTATTCAAATATTTACTTGTATAAACATGAATGGAATGATTACGTATTGTTCCATTTCATTTCACGTATTGTATAATTTTATTTCATATCTGAACTCACTCTGTGACAGATCACAATCTTACCACCGTCAACCTAAGCCATGGTCCGGCCTCACAACCTTAGAACATTATGTACAAATAACCTGTTAATAAAATTTAATTCGATTTTTTCAATATTTTTCTAACAAAATATACACTCATCCCTAAAAGCGATAATTAATCAGTATTACTTCAATAATTATATCAAAAATACATTAAATAAACATTTATTTAAAAATAAATCCTTTATTCCAATATTAAATTTTTGTAATAATTATTTACTCATATAAATATTTTTTATTTGTTAACAAACAGTTCTATTTTTAAAAATCCTTACATCTTAACTAACAAACACGAATGATTAAAAAATATATTATTATATTTTTTTTTATCTTGTCGAACATAATCTACATTTATTAAAATAACTATTTTTTTAAATAAACGTTTTCCCGTTATTTTATAAAATATCAATATGAAATTTTACGCAATGAAAATTAAATACGAATAAGTAACTATTAATTAGTTTTTCTAAGAAATGTTATGATAGAATATAATTGCGTTATGAACGCCATTAGTGGATTGCATTTCATAAAATTTACAATTTACCAAATAATTTAAATAACTCTCCTATGAGTAATTAAGTGAGACACTTTCCTAAATTGAACATTTCTGTAAAGTCTTTGCCTTTACTTTGAAGCTGTGGTAACACCGTGCGACTCTTTTGAGGAGGTCACGGGTTCAAACCCGGGCAGACCAATGAGTTTTTCTGTTAAAAACTTATGTGTCTGATTGATAATTGCAATTTATCACACGCATTTCGGTTAAGGAAAATATCGTGAGGAAACCTGCATATCTCTAGAGAATTCTGGAGATATGTGCAATCTACCAATCCGTACTGAAGCAGCGTGGTAGGTCCTAGCTTCAATCCTTCTCTCCAAAAACGGAGAGAAGAGGCCTATTCTCAGCAGTGGGATAGAAACAGGCCGCTACTTTACTTTTTTTTAGAGGCTTTTCCAAAGATTGGCGGATTCGAACGCCAATAAGGCACATTTCAGTTTTTCTAATAAAACTCATTTACTTATTGTTATTAATAAGTTATTTTGCGCTCAACGGTGAGGGAAATATTGTGATGAAACCTGGAAAACCCTTGAGAGTTCTGGGAAATATTTAAAGTGAGAATCGCAAACTGCATAACGTGCCAAAACCCGTATTTGAACAGTGCGGTGGGTTTGACTAGTGGCTAAACGTTTATCTGAACAAGGAAAGACGAGGTATTAATCTAATATGTAACAGGCGGTTAAATTATAAGTATTACAAGGTATTATTTGTCATCATCCTCTTGCCCTTAACCTACTCTAAGTGGGGTCGGCACAACATGTTATAAATATGCTGTGACATAATTTAGCTGCGTTTTTACGACCGGCCGCCTGTCTAACGTTAACTCACCTTAGTCGCCTTTTACGACACCTTATTAAAAAAGAGAGCTGTCTATTCAACTTAACCGGATGACTCAATGGGTCAACTTACCTTAGTCACCTTTACGACACCTCGGTAGCAAATGAGGGTGATCTATTTTACTCAGCCGTATACTACACGGCGGGTCGACTGACCTTAATCGCCTTTTACGACACCTTGGTAAGGAATGAGGATGGTCTATTCTACTCAGCCAGATACCACACGGCAATCTAGGTTTTATTTGTATTTCGTGATATTACTCACTTCTGGTAAATAAGTGCATTAAATAAGTGTACTCACGCTCAGCTGGTAATATGTTAAATACTCCATTGGTTTTCCTGTTCATAATACCTAAACAAACATTTACCTAAGAGTACAATTACCTAAACTTTGCCATCTGTATTCTTGTGACATCATCAAGCCATCTTATCTGTGTAAGAATTTTTAGCTAATCTATTGGCTTAATAAAAATTGATTAGGATGTTTGCTTGTTCAAAACTCCTACCTTTATCCCAACAATATCCCGCAAGAAAGACTCAGTTTAATTAGTGATTAGAAAACGAAATTTTAAACCACCATGCTATGCAATAGCAGTTTTTCCATATTCCACTAAATATTTCTAGAGAGGTGCAAATTATTTGGCAATAATAAAAACAATTTAAAATCAAAAATATATTTGTACAGAATATTTAGAAGTCCAACCATGTATGTAACTCAAAAAACATTCATTATTTTAACTTTTATAAAATAACAAAATTATTTCTAAAACACTTAAATAAATAGAATGCTAATTGCTTCAATTTTTTAGTATATATATACCTGTATTTTATAAGTTATATTATATAATAGATGAATATTAAAAAGTATAAATGATGAAAAAAGCTTTGTATTACATTTTCCATACGATCAACCTAACCCTCAGTCAGTTTTCAGTCAGTCAAAATTTTTAAGAATCATTAAAACGATATCTGTATCGCCATCTGTAGGAATTATACTTAAATCTTGGTACAGAATTTAAAAAAGTTTTGTAAGCATGCCGCCATCTAGTAAAAGCTCTCGAATTACAAACTGAGTTTTCGATTCGCAGACTCGCTAAACAAAGTGAGACTATTTCATTTTATAAGTTTTTTAATCACCAATTAAACACATTAAATGTTGCATATTTTATAAGCACAGCATATACAAATATTGTTTACAAGAAATTTTATTACAACCAAAGCTTTCTACCAATTTTCAATTCTACGAATATAGAAATAACTCACCGCAACTTAATAAGTAAACAAAAATAGAATACGCTTTTTGGGTTTTTTAGTAATCTTCAAATAAATTAAGTTATTTGCTCATAAGTTATATAAGTTTTAAGCACTATATAAGTTTTAAAGCATTCGCAATTACAGTTTATATTATGAATGCTATCGACCTACTGATTCTTGACTTTATTTGTACTTTGTATTTTGCGACTGTTTAGACCTTATTTTTTATATATTAAAAGATATGTATAATAATAGTTATGAAAAGCTTTCATATAACTTGGTAGATATAACGAAACGCCATCTACTGTAAAGCTCTCAAACTGTGTAGCAAAAGTTAACATCGATGAACGCTGTAGAGGAAAAATTAAAAGGAGATAAAACTTTATCTGCAGTAATGATGTTTCTATTATTAACAATGCATTCAAATAAAATGAATATAAATAATCTCTTATTCCTTTACTCCACGTTAACTTAAAAAAAAAATTAGATAAACTATAAAATCACAGACGAAGTTTATAAATAAAAAATATGATTGTATTTATTCTAAATAATATAAACGCCACATGGTTTGCGAAATCTTGCGTGCTTAAATATCCTTAGTTATATAAAGTTTTTTACATTAATCCTATATATACGACCGGAGTTTATATATGCTTTTTTGTGCCAAAATTCATTATTTCAATATTAGTCCACAGGTTAAGCCATGCCAGCGTATCAGACAGACAAATAGACTTTCACATTTATAAAACATATTATTATGGATAAATGTTTTGGTATTTTGATTATAAATCACATAGACAGTAGAAATATACGAACCGGTAAGTTAACGTTTGAATTGGTATGTCAGCAGATCAACAGTCAAAAACATTTAATCACGAGTTCAGAAAGTAGGAATTTTTTTAGGTTTTATTTTTAAATAAACAATGTTCCATTTAGATGTCCTTTTAGATTCTAACAATCCATCTATACTAATCTAAACAATTTCGACGACACTACCTTTTAACTGGACGAATTGTACTACGTATTTTACGACCGGCCGCCTGCCTGACATCAACTTACCTTAGTCGTATTACTCCTCGGTAAAGAAGATGGTGGTATATTCTACTTAACCGGATACCACACGGTGGGTCAACTTACCTCAGTCGCCTTTTACGACACCTCGGTAAGAAAATAGGATGGTCTATTCTACTCAGCCAAATACCACACGGCGGGTCGACTTACGATACTTTTTACGATATCTCGGTAAGAAATGAGGGTAGTACTATTCTATTCAGCCGGATACCACACGGAGTCAACTATCTTATTGCGTTGCAAACCCAATTTTCCACTTCCGCTTTTGAGAGTATTTAGGATGCGCTGAAATGTGCTGCTGGAGAAGGATGTTGAGCATTCTTTAGACGAAACATCGGACCAACGCATCGATAATTAAGGAACTCCAAATCAAGACCGGACTTTCCCATATTTCTCCGCAGGATTTTGGAATTCTTTGGGCACGTTGCGAGTAAGAGTGGCGACAACCTTGAAAAGTTGCTTGTCACGGGCAAGGTGGAAGGAAAGAGGCCAAGAGGACGGAGCCCCATGCGTTGGACCGACCAAATTCGCTCAACACTCGACTCCAGCATCAGTGACGCCATCCACGCCGCAGAGGACAGAACCAAATGGCGAAAACTAGCCCTAAGTAAAGTGGTACATAAAGGTCACGACCCTCAGCATTGAGGATTACGACGCCAGGAGGAGGACACGAAAATATCACTTAGTTATCATTAGGTTTTTCGGATTACAATATGCAGATCGACAGGTTATAAATAGGTTCATTCCGAATCGTTTCAATTGAAAAAACTATTACGTAAAAGAAGCGATTATATTTAATTATGTAAGTTAACATTTTTATTTTAATTAAAATTTTATCTCGTTATACAAACAGATGATGCAATAAGAAAGAGTCCTGCATCAGCGATGTTATTCGTGTTATCAGTAACGAGCAGTATGGGACCAGTGACGGCGATCGGTGTTAGATAATGTGATCCTGACCTCTACAGATTATGTTTCTGGTTTTGTTATTAAAGTGTCTGTATCAATATAGTCTACTAAGATTGTTATATAATTACTAGAAATCACCAGCGGTTAAGCCCGCGTGGATAGATTAAAACCGTAATATAGTATTTTGATAACCAGAAAAATTGTTAAAGTGGATTAACCTTAAAAGCTAGACACATTCTGTGGCGGACTTTGATTTCAAACTTTTAGAGGGGATCAATTTTGTAAGCTGTGATAGCCCAGCGCCGCGACCGTGTTAATCTCTAGAGACGATCTTGGATTCAAACCCCGGGCAGACATCAATGAGTTTTTCTATTAAAATTTATTTGTCTAACTGATAATTGCAATTTATCATACGCTTTTCGCTGAAGGAAAACATCGTGAGGAAACCTGAGCATTTCTAGAAAATCCTAGGGATATGTGAAGCCTACCAATCCCGCATTGGAGCAGCGTGGTAGGTCTTAGTTCCAATCCTTCTTTCCAAAAACGAAGAGAGGAGGCCTATGTCCAGCAATGGGACAGTAACAGTAATAGTAACCGTTACTTTACTTACTTACTTTACAATTTTGTAATACATGATTTTTGAATAAATATCACCGTTTACTTAGCGCACGCAAGGAAAGCTTTAATTTTTGCCGTTTTCGTAATATTTTTTATTGCTGCTCCTCTCCTAATCGTCTAAGCGTGATGTTATATTTATTAGTCTATAGCTTTTCTTGATAAATGGACTCCCTTAACTCCATCTTAACTCGGAGAATTTTGCAAATCGGTCCAGTAGTTCCTGGGATTAGCGTATTTTAACAAATAAACAAACTCTTCAGCTTTATACGAGTATATTAGTATGTATAAGGTTATCAGCATCACAAACTCAATTTTAGTTTTGCTGTTACGACAGTTTAAACTCGCTACTGGGAACTTTACTCGCGTGTGCCGCGTAAATCAGCAGAGACGCAGTAAAGTAATGTTCTATAGAATTGTAGTTCTACTAAAATACTACAAATAAGTCCGTTATACCATGTCTCTATCTCTTATGGTTAACTCACAATTACTACATTTTATAAGGTTATCAGCATCAGAAACTCAATTTTAGTTTTGCTGTTACGACAGTTTAAACTCGCTACTGGGAACTTTACTCGCGTGTGCCGCGTAAATCAGCAGAGACGCAGTAAAGTAATGTTCTATAGAATTGTAGTTCTACTAAAATACTACAAATAAGTCCGTTATACCATGTCTCTATCTCTTATGGTTAACTCACAATTACTACATTTAATGTCCAAAATTTGAATTAAAAAACTACGTTATATTACGATTGACTAATTTCCACTCGGGCGAACCTGCAAACACAGCTAGTGAAACTATAAATGGAACATCAAGTAAACATGATATTATAAGCATAAAAACACTCTTCAATGGAAAGTTTGCTAAGATAAAACATAGTATGACATACGTTGTTAGTCACACTGCAAATAAACTGTTCAAAGACGTATCTCACACAAATAGTTTGTTTATAAGGAACAAAGAGGACTTGATTTGTTTTATATTATTGCGTAGGTAAAGTTTATTTGAAAAGAAATCTTGGAAATTATAACGTTAAGAACAGCAACGATTTGGAACTTTATACGCAGTTATGATGCATTTATATAGTAGCACCTGAGACTTTGTGCTTTATTGTTAAAATACGCTCAATTGTGAACGATATTGTTTTTACTATTCCTGGAAAAAGAGATTCACCTTTTTTACCTTGTATGTTTTACGCTTTAATTGTGCCATAATTAATAATCTTCGTTTAGCGGATACGAAGACAGCGTAACAGACAGGCAGACAGACTTTAGCATTTATAATACTAAGCCATTGACTGCTCTGCTTGAATAATCAAAAAAGCCAAAAAACCGTGGCAAAAGCCGTTAGGGCCAACAGCATATAGTAAGTTATAAAACATCATAGTTTAACAGAGAACCTTCAAATGAACACAAGAAGATGCTGGATCCAAGGTATACAAGGTCTTCTTCTTCAACCGATGGACGTCCACTGCTGGACATAGCCTCATAGGTCTCTCCATGGATCTCCAGAACACACGATTTTGTGCCGCTTGTATCCAGCGCTGGATACAAGCTAGAATTCCTCAAAGAGACAAATGTCTATGGACTTTCATCATTCCCATCCATAATCATTCTCATTCTCCTGCCTTTATCCCACTCTAAATGAGGTCGGTTTAAATTAGTTGTTACATGTTTTGACTAGTTATCTTACGACCATGAAATTTTTAAATAAAACACCTTTGTCCTTCAGTGCGACATTTTTTAACCTACTCGATCGCGTTACGCAAATTTGCATTTTTGCAATTTGCATTTGCAAATTTGATTTCGTTCCTGAAAATACCAGCGTGCGTAGACGATAACAGAGCACCCGGTATGGGCGTGACTATTGCAATGCATTGATTACGATTATTGTATTGATATTATCATTTATTTAGTATATTATTTATCAGGTGATCCTTTACAACAGAAATAGAGGAAATATACAACAAAACAATAACTATAAATTGTGAGTATAGCCGGTTTGTATACATTATTATCAGCCCACTTTAGTCCACTGCTGGACATAGGCCTCTCCAATTATTCGCCACTTAGCCCGATCCTGGGCTTTCTGCTTCCAACCACTGCCCGCTGTCCGACGTATATCGTCACTCCATCGAGTCTCAGGTTGTCCTACACTACGGTTACTGATTCGCGGTCTCCACTCCAGAACACGCCTACCCCAACGGTCATCGGTTCTGCGACAAATATGGCCGACCCATTGCCACTTCAGCTTGCTTATGCGCTGAGCTATGTCGGTGAACCTAGTTCTCTGACGGATTACTTCGTGATTTCTATACACTAACTATCAATATCATTCACGATAGTCTAAATTTAAAATCATCATTGTCAGCATTCTCCTACCCTTATCCTACTCTAAGTGGGGTTGGCTCAACATGTATTACCCATGTTGTTACATGATTTGGCTAGGTATTTTTAGGAAATGAGGGTTTTCTAAAAATCGTTTAAAAAAGGGGAAAAATTCGATTATTTATTAATCAATATTTGTAATTTTTTTAAAAATCGATTATTTATTAATCGATTTAAAAAAAAATTGCGTTCATGCGTTCCAGGTGACCCGCCCATCCGAGCCTTTGTGCCGTGCAAAAAATGACAATCTTTTCTTATGAATCTTTTTAAAGTATCAGGCCGGTAATTTTAAAAAACTAAAGTAACGGCCTCTTACTGTCCCACTGGGCTCCTCTCCACGTTCTTCAGGAGAAGGGTTGAAGCTACCTACCACGCTTCTCCAATGCGTATTGGTAAATTAAACATATCTCCAGAATTCTTTAGAGATATGCAGGTTTCATTACTTTTCCTTCACCAAAAAGCGTGCGACAAATTGCAAATATTAATTAGACACAAGTTTTAACAAGACTCATGTCGCGCACACTTTATACAACAATAATACGATATAATGGAATACCACAATTCCCTCTCCGAAATACTTCTCTTATATAACTAACAAAGACTGAATGCCACTGAAACGTTTAGCAATAGGAAGACTCCACCGGAAACAACACGACGCAGTGTTGCCATCATTTCAGTCAAAAGGGCGCTAACACTCATTAGTGCCTTGCTCAGGCTTGAACCCTCTCGAGAGAGTCCCACAGTCCCACCGCTGGCCTATTACAGATAGTGTTACAGTTTAAAAAGTGGTTTATCATTATTCAGTTGTATTTTCCACAGATTATTATCTCTAATTACCGAACACACCGTCTGCCGACTTATGATTTATAACTTTTATCGCGTTGTCACACCTCACGTACTCGCGGGCACACCTGAAATCATTCTTGACCACAAGCAGTGCGCGTGCTTGATAACAGAACATCACTAATGGGCGTGACTGGCTCGGCTATTACGTTGATTGTCATTATCTGTGATCCTATCTGTTTATTTACTATCAAATGACCCTCGATAATTCTGCTAAGAGATAATATTTTTTACTTAGTATTGGTGCTTTCCCGTTTATACTATAATCAAGCTTACCATCAGTATGCAACATTAAATTCAAATTATTCTGTATTCAAATATACTTGTAAACAAGTGCTTTTGATTCGTCAACTCTGGTGCGAAGTAGTTCCTACTGAGAAGAGCCAGCAAGAAACTCGGCGATTGCTCTTTCAAAAATATAATTCTTATTACTAGTTACATTAAGTCATTACTGTCTTGTCGAAGAGTAGCTTTATCCACATATTCTTATCATCTAAGTAATCCTCAACAGTACAATAGGCTTTCTGTAGCAGCCTCTTTTTAACAGTGTTTCTAAACTGCTGTAATTGCAAAGCTAAATATTTACGAAGCATGCTCCGCAGAATAAGCAATGGTTTTTTGCAACCATCACGCTAGGGATATAAACAACATAATATGTAAAGTAGAAATAAATAAAAAAAAGACCGAAGATATAATGGTGTCAAATGGCTTGATGTTGTTAAATGTTATAGTGGATATTTCGTTAGATAGGCCAATCTCGGGCCGCGGCCGCCGGCTATGTTATCGGTTTATATGACTCGTGCCGGCCGTGTGACTCTTATCACTATCACGAGCAAAGCTTAGGATATCACGATCGCTTACTTATACGTTCTCACGTCACTTATTGTCGAATAACCTGAACATTTATCGATAACTAAGTATATTGATTTGTTATCTGCGAAATTTTAGAACATAAGAATTTGTTAATTACTTCATAAATTAATTCACTATCTGAACTAGCGTTCTGTTTCTCTATGACTGAATTTGAGATATTTTTATAACAAGCGTTACAGGTATAAGCATAGAGTTTAGTTCAGAAGCAGAGTTTCAAACAAATAATAAAAGAGAAAAAAAAGAGGCCCTTACTCACCTTTGACTAATCGAATCGCAAAAACTAGAGACAGATAAGTAGCCTCATTTGCTTTCATTTTTTTTCAACGGACACAATTTGTGCTGGCTCGCCTACACTAGTATAATAACGATACGATAATTGACGAATATTTATCTTGCCTGTGGATTTGTATGGTACATATACTTATATTTAGAAATCTCATTCTAGTGAATTGCAATGAAAAGCAGACTCATTGTTACGAACAAAAGAAGATAACTTAAGGAACTTGCGGCTGCGGTTTTATAAGCAATTCATTATTAATGAGTAACCGGTGAGTATTATAGCTAGTTTCTCACTTACACTAGTTAAACTTAATCACTAGTGTATGCTTTCAACGCCGTGTGGTATCCGGCTGAATAGAATAGTATCACCCTCATTTCTTACCGAGGTGTCGTAAAAGGCGACTAAGGTAAGTTGACTCACCGTGGGGTATCCGGTTGAGTAAAATAGACCACCCTCTTTCTTACCGAGGAGTCGTAAAATACGACTAAGGTGACAGCATGTTTGTAGCATGTTGTGCCTACCCCACTTAGAGTGGGATAAGGGCAGGAGGATGACTAATGTATGCTTTCAGCGTACTTAGAAAATATTTGAAATTAGAACGACTAGGAATATTGAACATATAAGAACTCGCTTGAGTTACAAAACATATTAAATGGTGAACATAGCAAGTAACTACATATATATTATAATTTTTTTGTAACTGTAAAAAGAAAATAATACGCAAATTACGTAGGTACTACATGATTACGAAATATTAAGCAAAAAATAATTTAATATTTATATATCTTTACTATCTTTTACCCGCGAATTTGTTGGCATGAACAGTTGTAGTGTGATAGGTTGATCATAGATGGCGCTTTTTAGTGTCATCCTATTCCTGTTGAATTAACAGGATTTCTATAACTTATATGTTATTCCGGTGTATAAGGAATACTTGTGCCAAATTTCATCGATATTGGTGCAAGAGTAACAAACATACATCCATACTCAAAAACCTTCGCATTCATAATATTAGCAGGATAGGATCATTATTTTATAATTATTTTCAATTACATATCTATAATGGCCCGTGCTATTGAGGAATTTTTGTTTTCCGTCATATTATTAAATTGTATTATCATGTGATTAAAAATGACGTAGACCATTAGGAGCAACGACATGGCTTAATCGTGGCTTAAAAGGATTATCTAAAGTAATGAGTAAAAGAAAACAACATGTCACACGCACTAAGTTCTACGAAACGTTTGCAGCACATTTGCCTAATAATTAGAAATACCTAATAATCGGCATGTCTTGTTATTCTTGCAATCAGTTGAGAAACATTTTAGCAACAGATTTATTGTGTCATGCACACGTACACACAATAACACGAATATTTACATTACTCACATTCTCAGTGGCTGTATAGATAAGCTTGCCTTTGAGTCATCAAATTTTTTGGTACCTATATAAAAAAATAAATACTCAGAACTTCTCACTTCAGTTTCTCACTTACACTAGTTAAACTTAATCAGTAGTGCATGCTTTCAGCGTATTTAAAAAATATTAGAAAATAGAACAACTAGAAATATTGAACATATAAGAACTCGTTTGAGTTACAAAACTTCATAAATAGTGTACACAAGAAAATAACTATATTTTATTAATATTATTTTGTAAACGTAAAAAGAAAATGATATGCAAATTACGTACTTCACGATTACGAAATATTAAGCAAAAAAATAATAATATTTTATAACTTGTTTTATTTAAAAAAAAAAGTAAAAGTAAAAGTAGAAAATAATAATAATCTAATCGAGGTTTTAAAACAAAAAGCGGGTATTTTTCCCGGGAATTTTGTATAGGTATGTATTGTGTATTATATCTACAATAAAATTCCGCAATCCATACTAGACCAGTCTACTGAAAGTTTTAAATTAAGTATTAGTAACATGCTTATTCGTAAAGCATATTACAAAATTCAAGTTTATTTGGATGTTAAAAATGCCTGGATATGTAACTCCTTTCAGCTTCATAACTTAATAATAATCATCATCATCTTCAGCCATTTCTGGTCCAATTTTGGACGTAGGCCTCTTCCATTTCCCTCCATGCTACTAATAATAACTAATAAAACTAATATGCTACTAATAATAAGCTTCATAATTAAAACTGCAGTTTATTAATGTAAATTTGAAAATGCTTATGAGATTGACCGCCGAGTTTCTCGCTGGTTCTTCTCGGTAAGAGCTTCTTCCGAACCAGTTGTAGCTTCATTACCTAATCATATTTATCCTTGACGATTCAAAAGTGCTTAAAAGAGCTAATTTGAATTAAGATTATTTTGATTGGATGAAGTGTATTTTATATACTTGCCTACTTAACTCAGTAGGTCATAAGATATTAAAAATAAGTATTTGATGTATTAATTTAGATTCTCGTACTACTAGTTAAATATTTTAGTACCATAGAGTATAGAGGTACATATTATATTTATTACACCATAATAGAGATGTGTGCATATTGCTTTCATCTTATTTTCAATTATGCTTTTGTTTAGGTTAAGACGAAATGACATTTCTCTTTAATTATCTTAACTTTTGTAAACAATTCAATATTTCAAACTGAACTTTGTGCATTTAGTTCGATTGTTCAAGTCAGTGCAATTTTTTAATTACCAATTGCTGCGCAATTAAAGTTCACTCGCTGAGGAAAAAAACAAACAATTAGTCATAATTAAGAATGGCGTCGATTACGGTTAACCCTTTCTTTGACATGACAGACGGTTGACCCCGGCCAAGATTATTGTGAGAAAACGTTTGTTAGTGCATGCCTCCTAGACTTTATTAGAATTAAAAAAAAGAACTGTAAACATGTTTGAGAACTAAAATGAGGTTAAAATCGAGCTATTGATTTTTGTTTCATCATCAATTTCAACTAATGATGAAACAAAATGCAACAAACGAAACAAAATTCATCATGGAATCATTCCCCTGCCGTTATCCTTTAAGTGGGGTCGGCACAACATTATATAAACATGTTGTAACATGACTTGACTACGTATTTTGCGACCGGCCGCCTGCCTGACGTCGACTTACCTTAGTCGTATTTTACGACACCTTGGTAAGAAATGAGTGTGGTCTATACTACTCAACCAGATACCACACGTTATTTTCATGAAGTACGGAAATGTGTAATTATTTTACGGAATGTAATTAATTAGTTCGATAGCTTTAGTAACGATTCTAATTTTGGACCCGTGTTGGACGCGAGACGGAAAAATCTATAAAATACGTCAATAACGTCACATGAGCATGTTTTAACTTGCGAAGTTTTGTTATATTAGCGATAATTATCACGCCATATTTAACATTTGTTAAGACGGATCAAATTTATTTGAAAGATGCATTAGTATCTTCATGAATTTTAAAGATTATAGAAGACTGTCTTATTAAGGACGATGGCAAAATTTTATCTACTAATTGTTCACAAGAAATTAAATTATTACTAATTCAATTTTATAAACATAAGTGCGTAATAAGTGCGCAAAGGGTTTTCTTCCAGCCTACTTAGTACACAGCATTTAGAATTAAGTTCGGAAAATGATGAAGTATGTTCATCGACATAAATTACCTTAAGTGATGATATTTTGAGCTTAGCAATTTTTTCTCCATAAACTATCATTCGGACTATGCTAATAACCTAACAGAATTAAGAGATAAAAAGAGCAAAAGGTGACATAATGTGACTTAGATAAGAGCCGTGCGTATTATCTGCCTTGTCACAATGTTGGAATGTCCATTAAATAGGAAATTTGTAACGGATATTTCAGGTTTTTTTTATCAGGACAAAATTCCTTATGGGTGCGCCCGACGGGGACGAGCGGCGGGTATGTCGGACTCGGACCGTCTAAAACAACCTGGCAACCACGCTTCTGGTGGCGGGGATAGGGTACCTTTACAACAACTCTGAACCCCAGAGTGCGCCACTTTTAGGTCGGGGCCTCTCTAAAAGTGGCCCTTCCCGCCGCTAGACCATGCATCAAGAGCACTAGATGAAATGACCACCTCGCAGACCATTTCAGTTGGACGTCCGATAATCCCGTTTGGAACGCTCAAAGATCTCCGTTAGGGCGGCATACGACGGGCTTCGGCGAGACGACATCGCCTCGCTTGCCTACCGACTAGTTTTTGACGCATACAGTGCCCTAATTCATAAACTTTTTATACTTCGTTATCGCGGTGGGAACTGAAAAATGAAACAAGTCGGTCTAACTGTGACGTGAGTAAAGCTGATTTCTATACCTAAACAATAAATACTACTAACGATAGTTTAAATTCAAAAACGAGTAACCTTCGATAACTAAGCAAAAGAAATTCTCTAAAGAAGCTTTCTATTTCAGAGATTTCGCTTTATATCAGTGTGCATAATGCGAGTTTTTTAACCTACTCGATCGCGTTTTTTTTATACAGGAAAAAACCCCTTATTGGTACCGCTGCCCGACGGGTACAGGCGGCGGTTATGTCGGACTGGCACCGACTAAAACCTATGTGCTGCACCACGCTGCCGATAGCAAGGACAAGGTATCGTTGTACACATTACCCCCATCCCCACCGACAGCTCTGATCCCAGAGAACACCTCCTCCGGGTAGGGACCCCTCGAAAGAGAAGCCCCCCTTCCGCTAACCGGTGCATCGGGGCACCAGA
This sequence comes from Morpho helenor, assembly GCA_029227775.1. Lineage (NCBI taxonomy): Eukaryota > Metazoa > Arthropoda > Insecta > Lepidoptera > Nymphalidae > Morpho > Morpho helenor. The sequence continues at coordinate 10,733,170 of JARGCU010000022.1, read as the reverse complement.
TACACCGACCGCCTCGGGGACCTGTAAGCCAGACGTCACTCGATCGCGTTAGCGTAACGTGAATTTGTATGGCGCTGGAATAGCGGTCACTAGATGTCGCTGTTGCAGTAACATACAAATTGGCGTAACGCTGACGCGATCGAGTAGGTAAAAAAAACTCGTACTAAGTCCACTGGTGTGCATATCCACACCTCTCTGCTGATGCGTTTATCTTACTGAAGACTGTATACTAAGCACACAGGCGTAATTTAGGTCAAGTGGTCTTTATCTAATAAACGAACCAATTCCAAGAATTCCAAAAATATATAAGTGTCTGGTACGTGTTAACAATAAAACAAAAGAATGTGCTAATGTTGTTAAAAAACTATTGTTATGTTGACCTTTTATGTCATGTGTCTATTTTTGTTTCAAAAATCAACCTATTAACACTCCGCTGGGTGAATGATCTACCTTGAAAGTATACCTACTGAGAAATACGATCAAGCATTTACCGAATTGTAAAAATAAGCGCAGTTCTTTATATTAAAACTAACTTTTACCCGCAACTTCGTCTGCGTGGACTGTTGTCGCGTGATAGGTTGATGACTAGATGGCGCTTTTCAATGTCATTCTATTCCTGTAGAATTGACAGGATTTCTATAGCCTATATGTTATCCCGGTGTATAAGGAATAATTTTGCCAAATTTTACAGATAATTTTTTAAGGGATTCGCCGAAAAAGAATAAAAAACATAAAAACTTTCGCCGTTATAATATTAGTAGGATTTTTAGGGGCCAGACCCTTGATAGCAGTGAGACTACCCCGGGCAGGTATAAAAAACGTATGTGCCTATTTGGTATTTCCAATTTAGCACGCGCTTTTTCCTTTTTCTGGGGAATTCCTTCCTTTTCGTATTGAAGACAGGAGGTATACTAGAAGCTGAAGAAGGTAACTAGAAGCTGAATAGTAACTAAAAATATATTTTGCTCATAAGCATCGATTAAAACAAACATTTGTAATATCTGTTTTCCTACTTTAATGCATGATTAAATGCATGCACTACAAATCACGACCATCACCACCAGAACCAGACAATAGCACTGCATATATTTAGGTAAGCTCAACAATCGTTTCGTTAGCCTTTTCGAATTCTCAGAGCTGTTAATTTTGAAAAAATCAATAATAACTGAAAGCAATCTTTTATTATAATAAAAGTAAAGTAACGACCTATTACTATCCCACTGCTGGGTAAAAGGCCTCCTCTCTACGTTTTTTTTGAGAGAAGGGTGTGAGTGTAGACCCACCACGCTGCTTTAATGCGGCTTGGTAAGTTACACATATCCCCAGAATAAAAGAGATATGCAGGTTTTCTTACGATGTTTTTCTTCACCGAAAAGCGTGACATATAAGTTTGTTTAATAGAAAAACTCATTGGGACCTGCCCGGGGTTTGAACTCGTGACCCCCGAAAGAGTCGCACGGTCTCACCGCTGGGCTATTACAGATTAATTATAGCTTTAATATATTGGATTCACCTAACGTGCTGGCTCATATTAATGAGCCAACACGTTCTAATAAATTATTATTAGAACATATTCGCAGAGATTTTAATATCCTAATGTGAAAGAGATAACCTATTTTTTAGTTTTATTATTATTTTTTCTCCGTATAAACTACTTAAATTTATATATAGTTTCATCATAAAGTAAGTGCGTAAGTCGGTAAGACCGTTAAAAAATATCACTAGGATAAAATCACTATGTATTTCTTTTAACAGTACTCAATTCATTCATTTACATAATTTACATAAAAAAAATATATAAACAATTCATGTTTATTATCAAGTTATCAAAAAGTGACCCGCTCATGATATTGAAAGGTCGTCGCTAAGTTTCCAGTTACGCGCTTTGTTTGCCATGGAATCTTTCCGCGGCGATAACTTTATCACTAACAGCACGAGACTCGGCTATTTTTAAACAAGATGCTTGTTATTATTGACACGGGCTATCTTAGGATGTCAGAACACGTGCTGTTTTATCTCACTGGAATTCTCCATTGAGCCATTCTAGATTATTATAAATCTACCTAAGTTTTTAATGTCTTTATATCTAGCTAGTGGGTGTCTAAATCAAAATTAAACATATTGCGGAATCGCAATGGATAAGCATTATGGATCTTTCCTCCAACTCTTCTTTCAAAATTCAAATTATTCTTTATTCAAATAAACTTGTAAACAAGTGCTATTGAATCGTCAACTGTACTGCTGGTTCGGATAAAGAAAGAGACCAAATAAAGAGAGAGCAGGCCTATACCCAACATTGGGATAAAAGTAACGGCCTGTTACTATCCCACTTCTGGGCATAGGCCTCCTCTCTCCATTTCTGGAGAGAAGAGTTTAGAGTTAAGACCTATCACGCTGCTCCAATGCAGATTGATAAGTTACACATATTCGAAATCTTTAGAGATATGCAGGTTTCCTCACGATGTTTTTCTTCATCGAAAAGCGTGCAATAAGTTGCAAATATCAATTAAACATATAAGTTTTAATAAAAAAACTCATTGGTGCCTCATTGATTTGATTTCGTGACTCCCGTGTTGTATCCGACTGAGTAGAATAAACTCATTTCTTACCGAAATGTCGCAAAAGACGTAAGAGGTAAGTTGATGTCAGGCAGGCGGCCGGTAGTAAAATAGCCAAATCATGTTACATGTATACATGTTGTGCCGACCCCACTTAGAGTACGACAAGGCAGGAGAATGACGATGATTAAGCAAACACCATCAATTCTTACGGACTATACTTATTTAGCGGCACCTCTTCTCTATTATTTTAATCGTTTCTCTTCCGATATGCTCAACAGTAGATGAATAAAGTAACAGTAGCTAATGACTTTTTCCAACTTTTTATTAGACACATGTCGCAAGCTTAGTATTAAAGAGACCGATCACAAAATTTATGTAATTAATGACATCAAGCTACGATCTATTTAAGAGCAAGAAAACACTACCTTTTTAATTAAAGGTAGTGTTTTCTTGCTCTTCGAAGTAATGGGTTTAACACACAACTTTTTTGCGCTTTATTGCAATTTGCCGCAAAACGACTTTTTTTAATTCGGTCACTTTATACTAAGCGTTCGATATTGCCGATATTCGATATAATTCGATACAGCCTGTTACTATCCCACTGCTTGGCCTCATGCCTCTTCTCTCAGTTTTGGAGAGAATGATTGGAGCTAAGACCTACCACGCTGCTCCAATGCGGATTAGTAGGTTACACATATCTGCAGAATTCTTTAGAGTTATGCAGTTTTCCTCCCTACGGTTCCTTCACCGAAAATCATGCGATATATTACAATTATCCATTACACACATACGTTTTAAACAAGTGTGTCGTATGGTTTTACCGCAGGGCCACCTATCAACCTTGATAGCAACTGATGTTAATGTAAAAAAAACATGTTTCAGATATAATCTCCTTCATATAGTTGGCCAGTAATATAAAAAATTGTGGCCATCATTATGTGTCATTGAGTTGTTGAGAAAGAGTAAATGGGTTGACTTTGGGAAAATTGCTTTTGCTTTACTTTGCGTTATTTTTATAAAATGTTCTTAAAAAGAAATAAAACAATATAGCAAAATATGTCTCAAACTATATTTCCATCAACACTTATATGACCTTATATCTAGCTTTGTTAATCATGTGATGGGCTGAGGTTTGCAGTTTGAGAAGCTCTTCTTTGATAAGGCGCGTTATCTCAGACTTTGCTTTGGCGACCGCTAGCTCTTGTGAACTCTCGATGGCTAAGTACAATTTCCTTTCGCCTTCGGGAGGTGATTTACCGGGTTGGACATAAGTACCGCGAACTGTGATACCCGCTTCGGAATACTCGCTGATCAACGCTAACGCCTCCTGCAAACAAATTTATAGTTTTTATTAAACAAAACGAATTAAGTAATAGAACTTCTGAAACCTATTTTGTACAATTTTTGGATTGATCCAATGATTTTTTAAAGTTCAGTATTACTAATTTAACCAACAAGTTTTTATGGGGTTATTTCAAAGAAGCAATAGCTAGTAGTTGGTTTGTCTCTTATTTTACTTACAAATCTAAGCTCATTAATAGTCAAATATACATGTAATAACTATAAATATAATGGACTTGAATAGCATCAGTCTGGAAAATACAAGAGACAATATTTTGAATGATAAAGCTGCTTGATAGTTATCGGGGACTGACCATATTTTCTGTAGTTTACTCGGATTTGACTAGGAAAACCAGATACAGTTATAAATAGGGGGATGGCTCGCAAAATAGCTATGTACTACAAATATGAAAATCCCGAAAGACTCGTAGTCTGTCATAGCTGCATTTTATATTGAGAAAATTATATGGCTATAGTTTGAAGCAATATTTGACGAGGTCGAACAAAGCACAAACTAAATATATTTTTGGGAAAACAAAAACTAATTAATTATTGACAACTTAAAATTAGATGACCTCTATCTATCAGGTAGCTCTTTAAAATCTTACAGGGTTGTAGACTTGGTATTATAATGAACAAAGGCAATATTAAAGGATAACTGCAAGACATAAAATAAGTCTTGTGCGGATATTGCACAAAACTGTCCAATGTTTAATTACCTTGTCTAAATTAATTGCAATAAAAACACCTTCGTCGACTGAGAAGTTTAACACAGAAAAATACAAGAGCACCAATTAATGCTAGCTTAAGTAACATTTTGACTGTTCTGTGCGAGACTTTGTCATGCACTGAGCTGATGAAACAGTTGGGGATGCATAAATATTGCAAAGGTTATCACAAACTCATAAAGCAAATGAACACATGCAGGGAAATGAGGTTGTGGACTTGGAAAAGCAATAAAACGAGCCGTGATCGCAAATAAATATAGGGTCACAGAGCCAACTGCGTTATTATCGAGAAAAATATTTATTTGAACGTTAAATGAAATCGACCTAGCATAACTGACATTGTAAGTAAATGTAAATATAAACAACTTTTATGTTACTATAACATAACAACATAGAACTTTAATAACAGCTATTACATTGTATGTATCTAGGAAGATGTAGTGCTTACGGATATTCATACCGACAAAACATCAACAGCAGTTATGTGATATTGTTTATGTATGATTATTATGTAGGTAGCAACTAACTTAAACTATAATTAATTAATTGTAATTAGCTAAGCACTAAGTACGACTGAGAAACGTTTAAAAATGTTGTCAAAGCACAAAATAAAAATAAATCGACTAATAATGGGTGTATATTTGTATTTAAGTATGTATTTAAAAAATATATAAGTATATATTCACCAGTTGTCTGTCACCCATAACACAAGTTTTAAGTTACTTACTTTGGGGACGGACGACCGTGTGTGTAAGTGTCCCATATATTTATTTATTTTTATTTAATTAAACCCTTTGTCGGTTACACTGTGGATATTACGAACACTGCTTTTGCGCATAAAGTACCGATTTTAGAAAAGTTACTCTAACATTATTTTTCATCATTCTCCGGTCATTATCCCACTGTAGGTGTTGTCGGTATACATGTTTTATACATGATGTTAGATGATTTGACCGAAAAATAACTAGCTATTATACGACCGACCCCCTGCCTGACGTCACGACGACCTTAGTCGCCTTCTACGACACCTGGGTAAGAAAGAGGATGGTCTATTCTACTCAGCCAGATACCTCTAACCTTATTTTTTAAATATGGGATTCCAATTAGTTTTACCTACTTCAATTCGTGCTCTTTTTTGGATTTAATAAATGTGAGCGTCCTTAAATAGTAGGCAACCTATAACAAAGTAATTTTACAGCATTTTAACAAGATTGTACCATTTACTTCACCCTAAGCATCGGTTTCATCATTAATGTTGCAGGGGCAACGTGACACGTGACTCATAAAACTAGTTTATGACAATGGACCACAAGTTAGTATGAAAGTTCAAAGTAATTAAAATTGATAAGAACTATGTGAAGAAAACAGCAAAAAAAGGCGCGAAAATATGAGAAGAAATAGTAGGGGTTTAAATTAAACTCGAGCGCTCGGTGCATAGCGTAGAAAAGGGCAGTTTAATGCAGTGTTGCCAATATTACAATTTGTCGTTCAGAAACTTATTTATGTGTCTTTTGATTGTATTTGTCTTTTGAAACTATGATCGTAATTTCGCTACGTAAGAACAAAGATATAAGAACAAAGATATAAAAAAAATCCATAAAAAAACTGGAATCACTGATGCAACTAAAATAACAATAAGTGCCAGCGATCAATAGTTGTACAATATTTTAAAGCCATTTGCTTTAAAATATTGTACAACTATTCAAAGTCCCTTTTCTCGTGCATAGTTCAGTTCAAGTTCTGATAGAGGGTTGGATTTCAAATTGTTGAAATAGTAAACCCATAAATAAAGATGCAGTGTTCATAGACAATATAGGTATAAAAAAAAAATGATGAAGAAAGTAGCTAGAAGCAACTTAAACCCTAAATGTATCTAATAAAGAATCTATTGGTTAAATGGAATCAATTGGTGGAAGTAACGATTCACATAAAACTAAAATAACATAAGTAGGTAACGAAAAACAAACCTAATGAATACGCTCGTGACAAAGTATTCACAGAAAATAAATTCATATTAACACATACGCGTTAATTAATTGTTCTTAGCAAGATTACACTTTTATCTTACACGAGAACAAAACATACCTTATCTTAGCGGCGATAAACCCAATTTAAAGACGCTCGGTCAAGTTCATCGCCAATCATTTAATAAAACAAAAATTTAACCAATTTTACGATTTATTGAGATTTGAAATTGCAAAACGTTAAAACCTATACCTATAACTAAATAAAAAAAATATATATTTACTTATAATAAACATTTACTTAGTTAAAAGATACAGAAAATGTAACTTAGTTTTGTATATGTTTTCTTCAGTCATGCGTTGAAATTTCTAAAACCTTAATCCACATATATAAAAATGAAAAGACGTTTGTTTCTTTTTGTAATTTTTGTATTAGTTTAAATATTTATGTGCTTTCTATAAAGAGACTACAAACAAGTACGCAAACGTTTTTAGACTCACTAAACTCGAGAAAGGCTAAACTGATTTGGCTAAATAATATATAGAATTAGGCGTTAGTTTGCGGCGATCCGATTAGACTTATTTTGGTTTGGAAAATTTCGCCCCATCCGAAGTATAAGTAACAGTTCTCCGGATGGGGTGATTTGTACAAATCCAACGTTTCAAAGGCCAAAAAATATGACGAAATTGTAAAAGAAACAATTTTTTTTATATTTCCTATTTAAACTGTTCGGTTCGGTTAAACAGAGTCCGTTCGGAAATTTAATATTACTGTAGATAAGCTGTGGAATATGAAAAGAACCTTGGCATGCAAGGCAGTACAAAGTTCCCGGGTCACTTTAGTACTTAAGTATAGAATAAATTTAACGTTTTATATAAATATTTGTATATATACAACATCTATATGAAATCAAGTATCGAGATAAAAAAAGATCGTTTCTCCAACACTTCCAACTATCGCTATATCAAAAATCACATAGATTTCGTACTTTGAATAATATAAAAGGACAAAAAAGCAAATAAAATCACTCATTCATAACATTTGTATGGATATCAAAACAGAATATAACAGAAATACTTCCTATATAGCTACAAATATTTATCAGCAATAAGCCTAGTAATATTTGCTGAAATTGTGACGTCACTGCTAACGTAATCATGTCTGCTTCAGTGGAAAATTAATTAAACGTAATGCATGCCTACGTCTATGACTAATATTTATTCATACAGTAATCTAATAAATAACGTTCTGTTAACACATCGTACATTTTCAAATCTAATTTTGAATTTTCATATCACAAAGAATAATTTGTATGCGAGATATTAGAGAATTAACTAAAAAGCTGTCAAATTATCCAATATTAAAAAGAGTTTTTGAGCAACTAGGTTATACCTAAGACTTTATCAGCGTAAAAAAATATAAAATAACAAAAATATTGCAGTCTCTAAGATCTAATCAATCTCATTATCCTCCTGCCCTTATCCAACTCTAAATGGTATTATAAACAGGTTGTCACATGATTTGGCTATGTATTTTACGACCGGCCACACAAGGTGGGTCAACTAAGATCTAATAAATTTCTAATGCATAAATTTATAAAGTGAACTAATTATTCACAAAAAAGATAGTCGTAGTCCATAGAGTATAGACTAAAGAGGACTAGGGGACTATAGACTATATAAGAATATTATACTAGTAACTAGAGAAGGGGAGCCATAGTCATAGGCCTTTAAACAGCATGAGAGTGTAACAAAAAATCATAAGAAGGAACATAAAACTCGTATAATTATCTTTGTCTAAACATACATAAAAACAGAGATAGATTTAATTTACTTTCGCTTTATTGTAATAGGGCGCATTTTAGGCTGGATTTTCTAATTTATATAATAACTCTATGAGACTGAACGATTTAGGGGTAATAAAAGCTAACCTACAAACTACTCAAAAGTTACTTTCCCATTTATGACTTAAATTTTCGTATGGAATTTCCTAAGTTTATTACACGTTAGAAAAACAACCAAAAACAAGTAAAATAATTTTATAACTCCTATGTACGAATAGGAAAGTAATGAAATATAAATAAATCCATTAGACTTTAGAGAAACGAAATTAAAATCTTATTTATATGAAACTAGATAATTCATGATTTATCTTGCACAAACATCATACCACAGTCTGATTTGATATAAAAATAGCATCATCTTTACAAGATCATATCTTAACTTCTTATAGCATAAGTGACACGATAATAAAGATAGGATTAGTCACACACTTATAGATATACTGTTTCAATGTTCTTGATAAAAATACAAGTGGATGGTTCACCAAATATCAATAAATATATATCTACTTGAAAGATGGAATAAGTAAATTATAGCATTTATAATAGGATAATATAGCACTCCAACGATATCCGCAGTGTGGTATACACCTAAGTAGAATAGACCACCTTCATTTCTTACTGAGGTGAACTGAGTCGAACAGACCACCCTCATTACTTGCTGAAATGCCGTAAAAGGAGACTAAGGTAAGTTGACGTCTGGCAGGCGGCCTGTCGTAAAATACCTAGCCAAATCACTGAACAACATGTTTAAAACATGTAAGCTCTACCCCACTTAGAGTGGGATAAGAGCAAGAAAATGATGATGAAACACGAAGGGCTCAAATCATATTTAGAATTGATCATGTGCTTTTTGGCAAAGAAAACCGTCGTGAGAAATCCTGTAGGTCTGGTTGGAAACTGGGTTGGAAACCTCTCAAAAATACCAAGATATACAACAGTGTAGAATTATTTTTTGGAAATGACGATTATAAATTACCATTGCGAATAAAAGCTAAAAAAGCCTGTATTTGAAAATCCATTCAGCTTCATAAAAGACTGCGGTTTAATAATGTAAAATTGAAAATGTTTAAAAGATTTACCGCCGAGTTTCTTTCTGGTTCTTCTCGGTAAGAGCAACATTCCGAACCAGTTGATAGAGTAGTTGATAGAGTAACCAGTTGATAGATCGAGTAGCTTCATTAATCATATTGATCCTTGACGATTTAAAAGAGCTTATTTGAGTAAAGATTATTTGATTTGGTTGAAATAATACAGTAGTACTATAAAGTAAATAAGGTGATCTTAGAAGAGTACTATTGGCTTGAGAGGCGAAGGAAACACCTATGAAAATCCTATGTGACTGATTCAAAAGAGATATGCCCTACAAGGGTCGCACCGTTTACGCCCAAAAGAGGCAGAAGATCTCGCTGCCATGATGAGCCAGGAATATTCGGAGGACACCAGAATTGGAAGCAAACTGTAAACAGGGGCGCGTACAATAAATCAGAGATGGGCAAACTAGATCTTAAAACCTTGCATAACCCCAGCTGCTATTTCATAAGAACTAGGGCTACAGAAGTGCCAAAAAATACTATTTAGTTCTATTGAACTAAATAGTATTTTTGGATTTTTTTTTAGTAATACTACACCCAGACGAATGTCGTAAGAAAAAGCTCGTGAAAATTATGGAAATAATAACATACCTTGCTGGTAACTCGCCAACGAGCTTGTTGCGGAAAATCGTTGATCTCCAATTCAGTTTCGTACTTCCGGAATACCTCTTCAGCTGGTTCGGAGGAGCTTTCGTCACGTGGTTGGTAGTTCAGACGCGTGTTCAACTTCGCTGCAAGCTGTTCCGCCACCGTTTTAGCCTAAAACCAACGATACGCGTTACATTAGCCATATTTAAATAGGCCAGTTAACTTTTCAAGAAATTCAGCAATTTTCGTTCTGACAACTTTCCAAAATAGATCAGACTGGCTTTGTACTTATTATCGTAGTAATATGGCACCGCGTACAAGTGTTTTGTTTGTTGAAATTTTTGCTTGTTCAGAATATATTAAATATTCTGTACTAATTCTGCACACCTGTGATAAAAACCTCCGACAACATTTAAGAGCAACTTAAGATTGTTAAAAATAACAATGACACCCTCATTAACGATCAGATAATGTTTCTAGTTCAAGTTCGTTACACGTTTTGGGAGGCAAATAAATGTGTGGTGGTTGAACCAATTAGTATATAACTATGCATGCTTCAGCAATGCTTCACTTTGCAATTTTGTCATTGAGTCTATCTCCTGATGATGCTCGGTTGCGGGTTGAAACGATTGTTTTTAAGAATTCTGCATTCTACATTTAGCATTTTATATATTTTTTATTCACTTAATCCGAGAAAAAAGCAAAAAATTGCATGATTACTTTTGTACTACGTATTCTAATTATATTGTATCAGTTTGTCATTGTCTAAAAAAGGGATCAAATGAATTTTCTAAAAATAAAACCTAGATAGGTCTATATCTCGCCTCCAAAACCCACTACATGGGAAATTTAATGAAAATCGTTGGAGCCGTTTCCCAAATACAATAGCTAGTTTAAAGGTATTAGATATTTAACACTTCCTTATCAGCAGCTGTGACTATGTCTGTATTATTAGCTTCTTCTGTGAAACCGTTTACCACCAAATGAATCAGGCGTAAGGCTAATATAAGAATCACGAAGTCACGAGCTTCCATATAAAACCCATCACATGATATTGTACAAATTATTGTAACAATTACCTTCTAAATAGTGAAAATTGAACGATAATATTCTGTGAGGATGTGTTACTACTTATGATATTATTTATATAAGATTATTGTATCGTATTGTGCACAAAAGTTAATGCGTTTACTTATGAGTAAATATAAGATGGAAAAAAAGTCAACAAAAATGTTTATTTACAACAAGTTATTTGGGTATTTATTTCTGGCATAATTTATTTAGAGCCTGTTCTTGGAAGGAAGGCAAATGGTCGCATGTTTGCAAAACCCACTTATAAGTATAGTACTAATTTTTTGTCGTTTATCACTTTTCTCACTACATAGCAATACATTTTTAGTATTGGGGATCATAAGTAAAGTTAGGTACAGTAAATAGAACTGTTATTATACTGGGCTGACTAGAACAGTGATGTTTAGATAGTATGGATTAAATTATAATAACTTCGTACTGGTATCTTACCAGCTTCTACTTAATAACTTAGTAATATATTACTTAATAATAGCTCATAAACATGCAGAGTACATACCTTTACCCGAGTTTTACTGAATATAACCTGAACTGAACTATTGTATTGTGAGCTTGAGCTATTCTAGCTATATAATTCTAGAATACAATTAAGAAGCCAAGATAGTTCACACTACGGTTGTCTTAAACGATATAACATTTAACAGAATAAAAACATTTTTTATTCCGCATTATGCTATATGTATAGTGGTGATAATAACAAAAAATTTAGAAATATTTAAATTGTATTTGTTGTTTCTTTAACAATTTGGAGTGGTGGTTAGTTGAAATTTATCTTGTTCAGATAAATAGATAAGGTCTTAGTAAAGTGTAGAGGGTTTTTATAAGTTACGTGCTAGGTATTGCACCTGGTATATGTCAAATGAACAAAAACAAAAACAGGACACTTAAAACAGAAGAACGATCAATGCAAGACGAATCTAACTTAAATACTTGATATTTCAGCGTACAATTTGTTGCGTAACATTAGATAATTTATTGGATAGTAGTGTTTTTTTATGAGATACAAAATATAGAAACAAATTGGTGTGATTTGTAGTTTAAACGAAAAATAAGTAAAAAGGCGATACAAGTTTTTGATATCTCTGTTATATGCCAAGCAAGTTAAGGTCAGAACGAAATAGATAGCGCCATTACAAAAAAAATTGGCAATTGTACATGATAATTATAGAGTAGAGACCGTGTGGTATACGGTTTGGTAGAATAGACCACCCTCTTTCTTACCGAGGTGTCATAAAATACGACTGAGGTAAATTGACGTCAGGCAGGCGGCCGGTCGTAAAAACGCAGCCAAATCATGTGACAGTATGTTTATAACATGTTGTGCCGACCCCACTTAGAGTGGGATAAGGGCAGGAAGATGAATTATAGAGTAGGGAAGCCATAGGCAGGCTTGTGACTATAAGTTATGTTACGTGACGTTGAAATACTCACGGTGATTAACGTATGCGCCGATGGTGCTCCCTTCAGGATGGCTTCGGCAGCTTGCTGTGTGGCGCCCTTTTGCTCCACTCCCAAGCCCTTGGCGATATTAATACGGGATGCCAACCGCCGGGCTAGTTCCAGTTTGCCATCAGTACTAGCAGCGCCCGCTGCAGGAGGCGCAGCATTTGCTACGCCAGGCTTTAATTAAAAAAAAATAACACTGTTACCATACGTATTACCATCAGGCCCTTTAACCTTGCTGATTTAAAGTGCGTACTACCGATTTTTACCACAAATACTACACCATCCAGTCCATAGAACTTTAAAACTCTTTGCCATTACCTATCAGGCAAAGCACGTTACTTATCTAAAAAAAACAATTTTGACCTGACGCATTGCCGTGACGCAACTGCCGTGACGCATTGACTTTGCATTGTAGTTTAAAAGTAGTGACTGAAGACATATATGTACTATGTTTATTTAGTATTTACGTGTGCATATCAATAGTATATATGTATTTTTATGTAAGGGTTCGTATGTATTCAATAATATTCGTTGTTCAAGCAAACTTTAGAGCATTTTAGACCATTAGTTCATTCTAGCAAACTTCAGAGTTTCGAACAAGCGCTTTTGTACTGTCAAACTTTCTTCTAGTTCGGGAAACTGCTATATAAATCTTTATAATATTAACCAAACCACACAAACGTATCTCTGTCCCTATATACTTGCCACAGTATGCAAAAAATCAGACCAAAGACAGCTCTTATACTTTTCGGAGATTTGTCTTGATCAAGGGTTATTAAAACCATTGCATTTAGTATTAAACCTACCTACAGAATAACTAAAATAGTGTCCTTTAGCGTGGAAACCCATTTTTGGCTCTATCGATTCACTATCAGAATCAGACATGGTGGGAGTCGCATACACCAATTTCTTCCGTGCATCCGATGACAAAGACCAGAGGAGCAACTAGGATTTCATACCCTACACGCTGTCCCGCAGGAATAAAGAGCTCATGATTAAGGGCCGTATGGGCTTGAAACTAGTCGGTCTCACTCGATAAAATAAGACGTGAGTACAGGCGCTGTCTATGAATACCGATGACTATAGTTTCTATCTTTTATACATAAGTTAGAACAAGTTTTTCTGTATGAAATAATTCACCCTAAAATACGTTCGCATACAATGGGAATGGGATCTACGGCCACGTAACGTTCGTCGTTCATTAAAATATTGTAAATTAATGTCTTTAATTTTTTACTTCCCTTTACCTTAATTTCTTTAACGATCTTCTTAGCAGCAAGCATTGTTTCGATTTGCTGGTCTAGATCACCCTCGACGTCTTCATCGTCCGAATCCTGAAGACCCAAAGCCGCTTTCTGATATTTCTTCCTCTCTGTAGCTGCTTGTGCTTCAGATTCATCGAATTTGAATCCTGTTTAATCATATCACAATATTAATTTTATGTGTATGAAATTTACACATTTAACGTGTATGTATGTACAATAGTAGATTATGATACTGTTAAATAAAAAGGGTTCTTATAACACGAGTGTGTTTTAAGTTTAGTTATAGTATCACACGAGTGTTATAGACCAAGTTATGCACAGTGTCATACACTACTTTATCTACTCTCATACTATAATACGTAAAACAATATAAATAAAAATCAAACTTTGTTTAAATTTTGAAAAGATTTTTAAATTTCAAATGTTTCAAGGCGCAAACATCGATTGCGCATGCGTGTTGCGTCGCCGCGGACTCGTTCATTGAAACCTTTTTTTTTGAGGTAGAGGTTCAACCGCCTTGGTCCAGATGAAGGTTGTATAGGTGTTCCGTTATGATTAAAAAGTTATATTATGATACAGGTGTCCATACAAGACCTGTATCGTAAAAAAACTTTTTTTATTTTTGGCCTGTACGTAATGTTTGTCATAAGAATTTTGGTTTCAGTATTATAATTTTTGTATTATAGTATCAGAGTAGATAAGAGTAATAATAAAATTATTTTGCTATATGTTCAATGTTTCTAGTTCAAGCTTGTTACACGTGTTTGGAGTTAAAATAAATTGTGGGGGTTGAACCAATTACTATATAACCATGCTTGCTCAGGTTATGCGTCGCTTTGCGATTTTGTCGTGGAGTCAACAAGAATAGACGAAGGAGAGTCTTCTCTTCTTAGAAGAATAGACCAACCTCATTTCTTACCGAGTTGTCTTATAGGGCGACTAAAGTAAGTCGACCCGCCGTGTGGTATCCGACTGAGTAGAATAGACCAACCTCATTTCTTACCGAGGTGTCGTAAAAAGCGACTAAGGTAAGTTGACTCACCGTGTGGTATCTGGTTTAGTAGAATAGACCACCCTCCTTCTTACCGAGGTGTCGTATAATACGACTAAGGTAAGTTGACGTCAGGCAGGAGGCCAGTCGTAAAAACGCAGCCAAATTATGTTACAACATGTTTATAATATGTTGTGCCGACCCCACTTAGAGTGGAATAAGGGCAGGGGAGTGGTATTCCATAATCGAGAAGCCTGTGCCCTACTAGTTTCGAATTTAAATCCCGTGTAGGAAATCGCGAGGCTTTATAGTAAAACTTATAATCTTAATCGATATTAACAAATGACGCTTTCAGTGAAGAAAAATCATCGCAATAATCGCACTCCAAGTGCCTGAAAAAACTCTGGGATATATCAACTGCCTTATTCATAAGTATAATACTCACCTTTCCCACTAAAACCGCCTCCAGTATGTACTTTTTTGCCATCTTTCTCCTGCGCCTCCTTATACGTCTCCCACAGTTGTTTCAGTTCAGGCGGCGGGTTGGTCCCGGCCAGTTCGAAGGCTCGCAGTACATCTCCCGCGTACCGGCCTTGCTCCGGAGTGAGGAAGGTCCAAGCGTAACCCTTGTTACCGGCGCGACCTGTGCGACCGCACCTGGATGGAATGGAAAATTATGATGCTCTTCACGGGGTCAAATCTCATGCTTGCGTAAATATATACGCAAGGGTATCACTACATATTATAAAACAAAGTCGCATTCTTTGTTTGTCCATACATCTCTATGTATGCATAAAACTTTAAATTACTACGCAGCAGATTTTGATGCGGTTTTTTTAATAGATAGGAGTGATTCCAGGGGAAGGTTTGTATGTATAATAACATTCAATAAGAAGTAGAGAAATACTGTAATTTTTGAGGTTTCTGTAAATAATTACATTTTTTTCCGCTTACATTGCAAACGCAGGTTAAACCCTACGAGATTTATTAAAATGATGTACTAAGTATTTGTACACCTTGAAAAGGTCTACAGAAAAGTCCGCGATGTATATCTGTCTCTTATGGATAACCCACAATAACATATTTTGTCATTTACTTTTTACGAAAAATAATGCCTAATTTTTGAAGCAATTTTTATACAATACAGCATTAAACCTTATCCAATTAAGTACCTTAAATAAATAGTTGATTTAATATAGATCAATATGGTCGTTTACAGCATGTAATTTAAGTGAACATTTTCGGAGATATTACAGATTTAAAATGCCGTGAGGACGCCGCGCTTCGCCCTATAGCACTTCGAATCTAGCAGCTATATGTCGCTCTTTCAAGAGTTTGTTTAAAGACATTCTGTAATTAATTGTAAAAATAAAATACATAGGGAAAATGTAAAAGTAAATAAGTAAAAATGTACTATATGAATTTAGATATTCCAAAGATAGCAAGAAATCTTCTTGGTACAGGGAAAGGAAAGTGTTTTTCTCCAAATTTAACGCTTGCGGGCCACGGGCAGTAATGAATAAATCAAAACTACTGGATCGGTTTTAATCATTTTTTTTACACTGCCTGACATGGGATATATATTTTATACCCGTACGAAGCAGGGTAGGCCGCTAGTATTATATATACGCAAGCATATATTTACTATATGCTATTTCGGTTCTTCGAGTCTTAGTATTAAAGTAACTGAATTCAAAAAAGTTGTGTGACATTATTGACTACCGAGTCTAGGACCAATAAAATTATGTGGGCAATTATAGCGTGACGTCATAGATGACCCTCAATTCATTGCGTCGGGTTCGGGCATTGGCCCTTCTCTTTAACAGAAGAGTGGACGTCTATGCCCACCTGTGGGACAGTCACAAACCTATGCACGTAGTCCTCGTAGTGATTGGGACAGTCGTAGTTGACCACCAGCACCAGTTGCTTCACGTCCAGCCCGCGGGCCGCGACACTGGTGGCTACCAGCAGCTTCACCTTGCCCGACTTGAAGTCCACGATCGTCGAGTCCCTGTCGAATTGATCAATACCTGTAACAGGCCACTATTAATATATATGTCCCCTTATAACAACACAGAAAAATTTATTTATCTATTTATACGGATCTCCAACGCCGTGTGGTATCCGGCTGAATAGAATAGTACCACCCTCATTTCTTACCGAGGTGTCCTAAAAGGTGGCTAAGGTAAGTCGACCCGCCGTGTGGTATCCGGCTGAGTAGAATAGACCAACCTCATTTCTTACCGAGGTGTCGTAAAATACGACTGAAGTAAGTTGACGTCAGGCAGGCGGCCGGTCGTAAAAACGCAGCCAAATCATGTGACAGCATGTTTATAACATGTTGTGCCGGTGGTCTATCCTATTCAGCTGGATACCACACGGGAGAAAATGTAAAACTTTGTTGAAAACAATTTAGAAAAAAAATATTTATCTATTTTTTATTTATCTAATTTATCTATTTATAGAAATTAATTGTCATTAATTGTTTCGATAAAACTTACCACCATGCAGACTCATGCAAGAATACGAAGCCTTCATGAGGTCCTTTAACAGGCTATCAGCATTTTCTTGCTTGTCCACGAACACAATAATGCTGCCCATCTGACTGTAGAGCCCCAACAGCTCTAACAGTTTAAAGAACTTCGCGTCATCCTCTAAAATAGCTACGTGTTGTTCGACCTCTTTGCACACCACGCTTCGACCACCCACCTAGAAGTAAATATTATTTAATTATTAGAAACCTAATAAAGCTCTATTATCTATACTAATATATAAAGCTGAAGAGTTTGTTTGTTTGATTGTTTGAACGCGCTAATCTTAGAAACTACTGAACCGATTTGAAAAATTATTTCAGTGTAATAAAGTCCATTAATCGAGGAAGGCTATAGACTATATAACATCACGCTATGATGAATATGGAAACAATAAAAAATAGTACGAAAACGGCAAAACTTAAATCTTTCCTTGCGTGCGCTGAGTAAATGGTAATAGTTATTCAAAAAACATTTATTAACAAAATTGTTCCCTCTAAAAGTTCTAAATAAAAGTCCGCTGCAGCATATGTCTAGCTTTTAAGGTTAACCCACTTTAACCATTTTTTGGTTATCAAAATACTGTATTACGGTTATAATCTTTCCACGCGGAGGCGCTGGCGACTGCTAGTCCAAAATAAATTTCAAACATTCATAGGGTTATATCAACCAGTAGAACTGTGTGGTCCTTCGAGACGGGTCTGAACAAGTGACCTAATGAATATTTTATATTTTTTGACACATTGGATAATTTTAATCTGACGTATTTCAAAAAATTGTTTATTTCTGTATGTTGTCGCCAATGTCTTCTGCTGTGTATTTTATAGCAACACAGTCACGAAACAAGAGTATCGCGTCCTTTTTGATTAAAATGGTGGCAACAATGTGCCGTTATTGTTTCCAGTGGAGTCTTTCTATTAATAAAACGTTTCAGTGACATTCAGTCTTTGTTCGTTATTCAAGAGAAGTCTCGCAGCGGGAATAGTGGTATTCCATTATATCGTGTTATTGTAGCAAGTGTGCACTAACATGTATATTTTCATATTTAAATGATAAATAGTGACAATTAAATTAAAAACTTTCTTTGTGCTAATTATTAGCGAAAGATATAGCTATACATTTCCCATTTTTTTTTTCAACGGTATTTTCAGTGTTTGATGTAAATAAATGATTTAATCGGATATTGATTAGATAAATGGCTTGTTTGCATAAAGATTTTTTTATAATGCATAAGTAAAAGTAAATTCGCGATCTAATCGCGGATATATCGCCCTATCCGAAGAATAAAATCACATGTCCCATGGATAAAGCATAGAAAATGCGACTTTATTCTTCTAATACAGTGATATATATGCTAAATGCTAAATTACTTTTGTTATATGTACCTCTATAAAGAAAATGCCAAGTTCTTTAAATAAGTAGGTAATAGAATAAGATAACAAATTGACGAGAAATAAGTATAATTTATTTTTTTTAACATTCGATACATAATCCATATTAATTAGTAAAATTATTTCTTAAAACTATGTTAGTAATATTAAATTTTGAATATCTATTAACAAAAAAAAACTAAAAAGCACTAGTTTGATTTTACATGAGCACCAAGAAAGGGATTGTCAAACTTGCAACAATATGTTTTGTATATTATTTTTTTTATTAATTAATACTAGCGGCCTGCCCCTGCTTCGTACGGGTATCACTACATATTATAAAACAAAGTCCATATTTCCGTATGTACGCATAAAACTTTAAAACTACGCAACCGATTTTGATGCGGTTTTTTTTAATAGATAGAGTGATTCCAGAGGAAGGTTTGTACGTATAATAACATTCAATACGGACTAGAGAAATACTGTAATTTTTGAGGTTTCTGTAAATAATAACATTTTTTTCCACTTACATTGCAAACGCAGGCTAAACCCTACGAGATTTATCAAAATGATGTACTAAGTATTTGTACACCTTGAAAAGGTCTACAGAAATGTCCGCGATGGTATATGTCTATCTCTTATGGATAACTCACTATAGCATTTTTTGTCATTTACTTATTACGAAAAATGATGCCTTATGTTCAAAGCAATTTTTATACAATACAGCATTAATCCTTATCCAATTAAGTACCTTAAATAAATTGTTGATTTAATATAGATCAATATTGCCGTTTACAGCATGTAATTTAAGTGAACATTTTCGGAGATATTACAGATTTAAAATCCCGCGAGGAGGCCGCGCTTCGACCTATAAGCACTTCGAATTTAGCAGCGACCGGAGGCGCAACTAAATGTCCTTCTTTTAAGTTTATATTGTCTAATGATAAGAAAGCTATGAATGTTGTATGTAAAGACATTGTCTAATCAATTGTAAAAATAAATAATATCACTACATAGTATAAAACAAAGTCGCATTCTCTGTCTGTCCCTATGTCCGTATATCCCTATGTATGCTTCAATTTTTAAAACTATGCAACAGATTTTGATGCGGTTTTTTTTAATAGATAGAGTGATTTTAGAGGAAGGTTTACATGTCTAATAACATTCAATATGGAGTAGAGAAATACTGTAAGAGGTTGAGGTTTCTAATGTGATGTCGTAAATAATTACATTTTTTTCCGCTTACATTGCAAACGCAGGCTAAACCCTACGAGATTTATCAAAATGATGTACTAAGTATTTGTACACCTGAGAAAAGTCCGCGATGGTATATGTCTATCTCTTATGGATAACCCACAATAGCATTTTTTGTCATTTACTTTTTACGAAAAATAATGCCTTATTTTTAAAGCAATTTTTATACAATACAGCATTAATCCTTATCCAATTAAGTACCTTAAATAAATTGTTGATTTAATATAGATGGTTGATTTAATATGGCCGTTTATGGCATGTAATTTAAGTGAACATTTTCGGAGATATTACAGATTTAAAATGCCGTGAGAACTTCGAATCTAGCAGCTATATGTCGCTCTTTCAAAGTTTGTTTAACGACAAGGAAGCTGTGAATGTTGTATATAAAGACATTCTGTAATTAATTGTAAAAATAAAATACATAGGGAAAATGTAAAAGTAAGTAAGTAAAAATGTACTATATGAATTTAGATATTCCAAAGATAGCAGGAAATCTTCTTGGTATAGGGAAAGGAAATTGTTTTTCTCCAAATTTAACGCTTGCGGGCCACGGGCAGTAAAGAATAAATCAAAACTACTGGATCGATTTAAATCATTTTTTTTTACACTGACTGACATGGAATATATATTTTATACCCGTGCGAAGCAGGGGCAGGCTGCTAGTAAAATATATATCCCATGTCACTCAGTGAAAAAAATTTATTATAATCCATCCAGTAGTTCCAGATCCAGTAGTTCTGATTTATTCATTACTGCCCGTGGCCCGCAAGAGATAATTTGGAGAAAAACAATTTCCCTCTCCCTATTCCAAGAAGATTTCCTGCTATCTTTGAATATCTAAATTCATATAGTACATATTTGCGTATTTATTTTCACATTTTTCCCTATGTATTTTATTTTTACAATTAATTACAGAATCTCTTTAAACAAACTCTTGAAAGAGCGACATCGCTGCTAAAGTCGAAGTGTTATAGGGCGGAGCGCGGCGTCATCACGGCATTTTAAATCAGTAATATCTCCGAAAATGTTCACTTAAATTACATGCTGTAAACGGCCATATTGATCTATATTAAATCAACTATTTATTTAAGGTACTTAATTGGATAAGGATTAATGCTGTATTGTATAAAAAATTCTTCAAAAATAAGGAATTATTTTTCGTAATAAGTAAATGACAAAAAATGCTATAGTGAGTTATCCATAAGAGATAGACATATACCATCGCGGACATTTCTGTAGACCTTTTCAAGGTGTACAAATACTTAGTACATTATTTTGATAAATCTCGTAGGGTTTAGCCTGCGTTTGCAATGTAAGCGGAAAAAAATTTAATTATTTACAGAAACCTCAAAAATTACAGTATTTCTTTACTCCGTATTGAATGTTATTATATGTACAAACCTTCCTCTGGAATCACTCTATGTATTAAAAAAAACCGCATCAAAATCTGTTGCGTAGTTTTAAAGTTTTATGCGTACATAGGGAGAATGCGACTTTGTTTTATAACATGTAGTGGTAATACTAATAGTAATACCTGAACTTCAATAGGTTTCTGCAGGATACGCCTAGCCAGAGCCTCCATCTGTCGCGGGAACGTTGCGCTGAACATCACGGTTTGTCTGTCCGGACGTACATTGTCTATGATCTTCATGACCTAAATCGAAATGTGGTTTAAAATAAAGTACCTGGGTGAATGAGCCTTACTCGGTAATTTTTTACAAAATGAAAAAAAGAAAAAATAGTTTGGTAGGTGGAGTCCCAAAAACGACCTACATGCTGTATTTCAGGAAAATCGTTGGGGCTGTTTTTGAGATTACGAAAATATATATATATATATATATATATATATATATATATATATATATATATATATATATATATATATATATATATATATATATATATATATATATCACACAAAAATATACAAGATTACCTCATGAAAATACAAGTACATATGTATCTTTAATATTTAGTGTTTTTTCATGCCCAAAAATAGGGATAAAACAATATTTTTTTGTACATAAAACCTAGCTAGATCAATTTTTCTCCCCCAACACCTCCTACATGCTGAATTTCAGCAAAATCGTTGGAGCCGTTTCCGAGATTCGGAAAAATATATATATATATATATATATATATATATATATATATATATATATATATATATATATATATATATATATATATATACAAGATTAACTCATTTAAATATTAAAGATATAAATACTTGTATTTTATCATTATAATCATCATAATATCATTTTGCTGCTTTGGATAAGCCTTGTAAGTGCGTTCGGCACAACATGTTTCAATCACGTTGTTATACGATTTAGCCAGATATTTTACGACCGGCTGCCTGTCTGACGTCCACTTGCCTTAGTCGCCTTTTACGACACCCTGGTAAGAAATGAGGTTGGTCTTTACTACTCAGCCGGATACACGCGACACACTTGTATTTTCAAATTAGTATTAATTAATAATTATTTAACGTTTTTGCTGATTTAAAATAAATGTTTTATACTGTTAGCAAATAAAGGTTTTATGAATTTTCAATTTTTAATATTATTAGTTGTGTTCCACAAATTCATTAAAATTAATTAACACGTGTATTATATATGCAAAAGTCTGTCCGTCCGTCAGTCTGTCTGTTAAACTTTCACGGCTAAACTGCTAGACCAATGATGATAAAATTCGGCACAATGAAAACTTATACACTGGGATATAGGATGGAACAAAAAACCATTTTCCTTACACGAACAGGGAAATTATTGCATTATTGAGGTGCCCTTAAACGCTTAAGTTAGAAAGAATAAAAGTGCGAAAGAAGTCGCGGATACTACTAGTACAACTTGTCCGCTAAACGTGCATTGGTTGAGAACAAGTGTTAGACTTGTTTCAAATTACCTGAGGCTCGAATCCCATATCGAACATACGATCGGCCTCGTCGAGCACGATGTACGTAACTCTGCGCAAGTTGGTGACGCGGCCCGAGTTGGCCGCCAACATGTCAATCATACGACCGGGTGTGCACACTATCATTTCGGCACCTCGTTTTAACTCGGCAATCTAAATCAAATCAAAATAATCATTAAATATATAAATATAAATATATGGGACACTTACACACACAGTTGTCCGTCCCAAAAGTAAGTAACTTAATACTTGTGTTATGGTAGACAGACAACTGGTGAATATATACTTATATAATTTTAAATATGTTTTTTTTTAAATTTTCTAAAAATGACTGGCTCGTTGGCGCAGTCGGTAGTGAACCTGCCTTCGGCTCCACGGGTCGCGTGTTCGATTCCCGAAGAGGGCCAACATTTTCCTTAAATGAATTTGTTGGTCTTTGAACCTGGGTGTATTTGTATTTAAGTATGTATTTAAAATTATATAAGTATATATTCACCAGTTGTCTGTCACCCATAACACAAGTATTAAGTTACTTACTTTGGGGACGGACGCCCGTATGTGTAAGTGTCCCATTTATTTATTTATTTATTTGAATACATACTTAAATACAAATATACACCCAGGCTCAAAGACCAACAAATTCATTTATAGAACATGTTGGCCCCCGGCGGGAATCGAACCCGCGACCAACGGCGTTGAAGGTAGGGTCACTAACCAATTCGCCAACGGGCCAGTCAATCATTATCCAAATAATCTTCTTCAAATTTAAAATGTTCTTTATTCAAGTAAACTTGTAAATAAGTGCTTTGTAATCGTAAGCTCAACTAGTGTTACGTTATAATTGTCTCTGCCGAGAAGACTTAGCATGAAACTCAGCGGTTGCTCTATGCAAAGTATAATTCTCATAATGGCCTAAGAGTCTTTGAACCCAAGACTGTTAACTACTAAACAAAAACGCAGTAAATATCAACCTAACTCGCTATCTCGTTTGCCTATGTATATATACCTCGCGCTCGCATATATAGCGACCCTACATGCTTGTCTGATAGGGGTTGGAACTATAAAAAAATGTCTGGCTAGTGACGAAACATCGTCTTATTACTATCTAAGAAATATATGTTTAAATCCGCTTTTATACTATGATGTAAATAGTAAATTTCATTAACATTAAGGGTGTCTGGAAAGGGGTTGCCACGATGCTAAGTGTCAGGCATTGACTGATGTGATTTTAAATATTATTGTTACATTTAGATGTAATACCAAAAAAATCACACTTTATACTTGAGGAAATTAGATCGCTATTTTACGCCAAAAAAAGCCACTATGTCCCAAATTTCATAATGAAATGAAATTTGGGACATAGTGGCTTTTTTTGACGTAAAATAGCGATCTAATTTCCTTTACCTGTGTTAAATTTCCTTTACCTTGATCTTTTACCTGCGTTGGGAGCATGCGCTACAAACTTTCAGCTTTTATAAAATGACGAAGGCCTGGGGTTCACGGGCTCTCGCTCAATAACAAGTTATGCGACTATCCCAGGTAGAGTGGTATGATCTATCACAAATGACTTACGTACTTCGTACATAAAGCAGGAGACGCAATCTTTTGTCAGTTCCTACTATGTCTATTATATACATCGCCAATTTAGTATATAGTTATGCACAAAAAGTAAATTGCTAAAAATATACAGTAGAACTAATGTAATAACACATATTTTCTTAAACTACTCTTGAAGGAAATTACGCGGACTTGTAAAAAATTTCAATATAATTTTAAATTATAAAAAAAGCAAAATTAAGTAACATATTTTTCATTTCAATTTTGAATTTTTTATTTTTTTCATTATATTGTAAGACCATCAACGACAAATACATCATACACATTAAATAAAATTATTATTAATATAAACAGATTTTTAGTTAAATGTATCGTCAATTACAGATGGTGATGTAAATTTATGTATCATTTTCCAATTACATTTAAAATGATAATGAGTAAATAGAAATCTTCAAAATATTTTTAAAGAGAAGCAGAAACGAACCTGTTCAGATATTCCAGTACCTCCATATACACAAACCACTCGCAATCCCAATGATTTGGCAAACTTCTTAATGTC
This sequence comes from Morpho helenor, assembly GCA_029227775.1. Lineage (NCBI taxonomy): Eukaryota > Metazoa > Arthropoda > Insecta > Lepidoptera > Nymphalidae > Morpho > Morpho helenor. The sequence goes on along the minus strand of JARGCU010000022.1, from coordinate 10,708,075 downwards.
CTTGCCTATTTGCATGCAAAGCTCCCTTGTTGGAGTCATGATAAGAGATATCGGTCCATCTGTATCTTCTAAGGGCTGTTGATCGAGGACATGCCGAAACATTGGTAGGATGAATGCGAGAGTTTTGCCCGAACCAGTTTTTGCTATACCAATGAGGTCTCTGAAAGGAGGTTAAAAATGAAATAAAGGAGCTTATTTAATGAAAAAGTTCGTATGAAAGAACAGGTTTGGAGCTAAGACCTACCACGCTGCTCCAACGCGGGTTGGTAGGTTACACATATCTCCAGAATTCTCTAGAGATATGCAGGTTTCCTCACGATGTTTTCCTTCACCGAAAAGCGTGATAAATTTCAATTATCATTTTATCATACGCTTTTCGATTAATGTAGTATCGTCCATATAATATGTAAATATGTATAAATATATTTTGTTTTTCTAAATCCGCCGTGTGGTGTCCGGCTGAATAGAATAGTACCACCCTCATTTCTTACCGAGGTGTCGTAAAAGGCGACTAAAGTAAGTTTACCCACCGTGTGGTATCCGGTTTAGTAGAATAGACCACCCACTTTCTTACCGAGGTGTCGTAAAATACGACTGAGGTAAGTTGACGTCAGGCAGGTCATGTGACAGCATGTTTATAACATGTTGTGCCGACCTCACTTAGAGTGGAATAAGATGATGATGATGTTTATATTTTTTAAATACATATATAGATATGTAAAAAAGAGGCTGATACAGAAAGCCTACTATACTCTTGAAGATTATTTAGAAAATAAGAATGTGTGTATATAGGTCTCTTTGAACCTGTACAAGACAGTAACGACTTAATGTAAATTGTTTCTTGCTGGCTCTTCTCGGTAGGAACAGCTTTCCGAACCAGCAGTAGAGTTGACGATTCAAAAGCACTTGTTTACAAGTTTATTGGAATAAATTATATTTTGAATTTGAATTTGAATATTTAAGTCCATATTTACCTTCCTGACATAATAGCAGGTATGGCTTGTGCTTGTATCGGCGTAGGTTTCTCAAAGCTGAGCTTCTTCAATATTTCCAACTCCTTCTTACTGATACCGCAGTGTGCCCATGACTTGATGGGTTTTGGACACCCTTTGCCCTTAACGCGAATGCCTTCTAACTCTGTTCTATATGCTTCTACTTCTTCTGGTGTCATCCGTGCTAATTCGCTTACCTATTGGAATAAGATACCAAATATTTATTGTATTGGTAATTTGTAGAAGCGTTACTTTGCGGAGGTCCATAATACAAATGAAATGAAAATATAATTTTGCGATCTAGAAAAATATATCACACGCTTAGTATTAAAGTGACCTAACTCAAAAAAAATTGTTTAAACTAATTTATAAATATATAATTAGCAATTAATAGCAACTGACCCATAGTAAAACCAGAATTACTAAAAATAAATTACCAAGCATTGGGAAAATTGGTTATATATTAGTTATATATACACATATGACCATACGCACACTCACTCACACGCACACTCACTCACACACGCACTCACTGACGCACGCAAACTCACTCACACGCACACTCACTCACACGCACACTCACACACGTACTCACTGACGCACGCAAACTCACTCACACGCACACTCACTCACACACGCACTCACTGACGCACGCAAACTCACTCACACGCACACTCACTCACACGCACACTCACTCACACACGTACTCACTGACGCACGCAAACTCACTCACACGCACACTCACTCACACACGCACTCACTGACGCACGCAAACTCACTCACACGCACACTCACTCACACGCACACTCACTCACACACGTACTCACTGACGCACGCAAACTCACTCACACGCACACTCACACGCACACTCACTCACACACGCACTCACTGACGCACGCAAACTCACTCACACGCACACTCACTCACACACGCACTCACTCACACACGCAAACTCACTCACACGCACACTCACTCACACGCACACTCACTCACATACGCACTCACTGACGCACGCAAACTCACTCACACGCACACTCACTCACACGCACACTCACTCACACACGTACTCACTGACGCACGCAAACTCACGCACACTCACACGAACACTCACTCACACGCACACTCACTCACACGCACACTCACTCACACGCACACTCACTCACACACGCACTCACTGACGCACTCAGACGCACTCACTGACGCAAACTCGCTGACACGCACACTCACTTACACGCACACTCACTCACACGCACACTCATTCACACGCACACTCACTCACACACGCACTTAATGACGCACGCAAACTCACTCACACGCACACTCACTCACACGCACACTCACACGCACACTCACTCACACACGCACTCACTGACGCACGCAAACTCGCTGACACGCACACTCACTTACACGCACACTTACTCACACGCACACTCACTCACACACGCACTAACTGACGCACGCAAACTCACTCACACGCACACTCACACGCACACTCACACGCACACTCACTCACACACGCACTCACTGACGCACGCAAACTCACTCACACGCACACTCACTCACACACGCACTCACTCACACACGCAAACTCACTCACACGCACACGCACTCACTGACGCACGCAAACTCGCTCACACGCACACTCACTTACACGCACACTTACTCACACGCACACTCACTCACACACGCACTAACTGACGCACGCAAACTCACTCACACGCACACTCACACGCACACTCACACGCACACTCACTCACACACGCACTCACTGACGCACGCAAACTCACTCACACGCACACTCACTCACACACGCACTCACTCACACACGCAAACTCACTCACACGCACACGCACTCACTGACGCACGCAAACTCGCTCACACGCACACTCACTTACACGCACACTTACTCACACGCACACTCACTCACACGCACACTCACTCACACACGCACTAACTGACGCACGCAAACAAATCATACAAACACACAACATTTTTTTCACTTTCCTACATTTAATTTTATTTTTCTATAACACATGTCTGTTCATTTGCATTTAATTTATTGTAATATCTGGAAGAGGGCGGGGACTCTGAGATACAGGTTTTTATCAACTTAATTCGGAGTTCTCGGTAGAAAAATTTTGCTTTTTACAATATGTGCACAATAATTCATTTTTTTTTTAAAGACGATAATATTTCTCGGACAGGAAGATGTTGAGTTTCCTTACCTCTGTGTAGAATGCTTTTCTAAATGGCATGTAATCCAAACTGGCGTGGTCCACTTTAGCGAGGTCCTTTCTTTGTTTTGAAGCGAGGTTCGCTGCTGCGTCTTTGATGTCTTCAGTCTCTTCTTCTGATGAATATTCCAGGCCATCCTGATTTTGCTCTATTAGTTCACCTTTCGAACAAAAATGTAAGGCATTACATATATTGTGATCATAAAAAGATTTATTAAAATAAAATATACACATATCAAATTATATCGCACTTTTAGTATTAACGTGGCCTAATTCGTAAAAGTTGTTTGTGACAAATTGCAATAAAGCGTAATGTGGCACCTATAAAACTCGTGAATGTTGGACCCATAACTTAAAACAGCAAGAAAACAAGTTATTTTCTTTTATAAAAAAAAAATAACTTGTTTTAAAATTATTGAAAGTCTTCATTTTAACCATATCGAGGTTTCCTCACGATGTTTTCCTTCACAGAAAAGCGTGTGATAAATTGCAATTATCATTTAGACACAAGTTTTAATAGTAAAAGTCTTGGTGCCTGCCCGGAATTTGAACTCATAACCCCTTGAAGAAGCTGGGCTTACAAGAATATAATAAGCAATAAATAATTTTTTTTTTTTTTTAAATATTTAACAATTAATCTGTTTACAAAAAATAATAATAAAAAAATAATAATAATAATAATCTGTTAATAAAAAAGTGGAAAAGTAAAAGATCCCACTTGGAGTGGGACAAGGGTAGGAGAATGATGATGACATTATAGTTAATAAAAAATTCTTAAGCTAATAAAACGAGGTACAGGTAACATAAAGTGATCTGGAATTTACCTTTATTCTTTTTCTCCGTTACTTTTTTCTTAGCAGTTCCTGTGAGTATGACAACACCAGTCCCACCCCCACTAGACGGTACACTGATAATACCTCTTGCTTGATCCAATTCGTTCACCTTCCGTACTTCCTGATAGAAAATTAAAAAAATTATATGAAACTAGCAATAGCCGCCCGACCGCGTGAAAAGATTAAAACCGTAATATAGTATTTTGACACCCAAAAAAATGTTTAAAGTGGGCTTAAAAGCTAGACATATGCTGTTGCAGGTTTTTATTTAGAACCTTTAGGGGAACATTTTTGTAATACATGATTTTATTTTTACTTTCACCGTTTTCTTAGCGCACGCAAGGAAAGCTTTAAATTTTGCCGGTTTTGTAATATTTTTTTATTGCTGCTCCTCGCCTATTCATCTTATATAGTGTATAGCCTTCCTATGAAATAAAAATTTTACATAGGAATTATTATATTTAATAATAAATATTACAATAATAATATTTATTCTTAGCAATTTCATTTTAGAATGTAAAAGTATACAGAATAATAAATAAAACTGCATATGTATATAGTAGAAAAAGTAGGAACCGACATAAGCTTGCGGCTCCTGTACTCTTTGAAAAAGTATTTAAGTTGTTTATGGGTTTGGGTATAAATTTATAACAAAATTCCAAAATCAATTTTAGCTTTGCCATTACAACAGTTTAAAAACACTGTTAAAGGCAGGCTGATACAGAAAGCCTTCTACTGTTGAGGATTAAAAAGACAAGAATGCGAGTATATAGCTACTCTTCAACCCTGTACAAGACAGTAATGATTAAATATAACTAATTATAAGAATTATATTTTGAAAAGAGCTACCGCCTAGCTTCTGGCTTTGTTCGTGTCAGAAGAAACTGCTTTCCGTAACAGCAATAGAGTCGACAAATCAAATCACTTATTTACTTGTATAAAGAATATTTTGAATTAGATAGTACACTCAAAAAAACCCACAAAAAAAGCTGGTACCATTTGACTGGTCAAATGAACCTTCAGCTCCGCGGGTCGCGGGTTCGATTCCCGCCGAGGGCCAACATTTTCTATAAATAAATTTGTTGGTCTTTGAGTCTAGTTGTATATTTGTATTTAAGTGTGTATTTAAAAGAATATATAAGTATATATTCATCAGTTATCTGTCACCCATAACACAAGTATTAAGTTACTTACTTTGGGGAGGGACAACCGTGTGTGTAAGTGTCCATATATTTATTTATTATTTAGTTTTTTCCAAATTCTATTAACATCTTAATTCTGGGAACATTAATAATCTTTGCTTTTTGCATCTTACTAATTCTTACTTATTAAAATTCTATTGTACCTTAAAATTAATTAGGAAATTATCAAACATACTTGTTGTACTTCTTGCATATATGCATCTAAAGGATCTATTTCATCTTCTTCTTCTATCTTTTCTTCAACTTTCTCTTTTTCTTTGCCCTCAGCATCTTCACCTAAAAAAAAGTTTTAATTTATACATTTAACATGATTTTAAAAATTACTTCAAATATTATGTATAATAGACTGTTAGGATCCAAAGTAGGACTTAAAAAAAGAGAACAAAATTAATAAATTTGTAACCAAATAAACAAAATGGCTGATGTGAACAGATTAACTAACAGAGCTTTCGCACGCAAGTACCGATTGTAAAAAAGACCTCTGTTCTTGACCTGACCATTTTTATACTCTAGATGAGAGGTAATTATGAAGTGTTGCTAGCAACAATAAATTAAAACACAAATTAAAAATGCTGCTGTCTACAATACATAATATTAAAAAACCTGACAAAAAAGTGGTCCCAATGATATCGAGGCCAAACACCCATGTGGCATCCGGCTGAATAGAATGGACCACCCTCATTTCTTACAGAGGTGTCGTAAAAGTCGACTAAAATAAGTTGACCCACCGCGTCGTATCCGTTTAAGTAGAATAGACCACCCACTTTCTTACCAAGGTGTCTTTAAAATACGACTAAGTTTGCTGTCAGGCCAGTCATAAAATACGTAGCCAAATCATGTAACATGTTTATAACATGTTGTGCTGACCCACTTAGAGTGGGATCAGGGCAGGAGGATCGTGAATGATATGAAGTTAAACAAAATAATATGCTTTAGGTACTATACTTTGCGCTAGGCTATTGCAAAACATGACAACATAAATTAGACCATAGCCTCTTATATATTTGATTATAATGATAATATGATTATTATGTGTGCATATGATAATTGCATTCTAATCTCAATAATGTACTGTTATGTAATGTTTATTTCACTGTCTCGCAATAATGTCGTAAATAATTCTGTTTTGATGTATAGGGTGTATGATTATATTTTGGATTAACAAAAAACCTACCTTCATCCCCTGAGTCATCTTCTAAAGACCATTTTTTAGCAGCTGGTACTTGAATATTGGTAACAATACTTCCTTTTTGAACTTCCTTCTTGGCAGATTCTATTTCCTTGCGTTTACGTTCTGCTCTCCACCGCTCAATTCGGTCTCGTCGTTTTTGCATTTCTGCCTCCAACCTACTTTGCTCTTCTTCCTACAAAAGTCAACATTAAAAATTTGACCATAATCGCAAAGAGTCTATCTCCTGATGATGCTTCGGTTGTGGGGTGAAACAATTGTTGAGTTTGTGATAGTGAACGTATGAAGTGCATGTGTATTAAGGTATCTGTGGTGGAGGTTTGTGCATGTGTTCTTACGAATTGTGCATGTATCAGGTATGAAAACAGATTGTCCACTCTACATTTAGCATTATATATATTTTCTATTTTTCTTCATCGAGGACTATGGCAAAATAATTACATTATTACTTTTGGAAAAGTTTACTTTAAATAAATTGAATAAACTAAAACCTAACTTCTTATTTATTTATTACCTTATCAACTGTTCCTGGATTATAATCAGCTGAATCTGATTTAATAGTTTTCTCCTTTGATTTTGATTTCTCCCTTTCTTTATCTCTATCCCTATCTCTGTCTCTGTCTGGCGACTTCTTCCTAGACTTGCTACTTGATCCATTTCTTTTGTCATCTCTCTTATCACTACAAATTAAAAAGTTTATGTAAATATTAACTTTAAAAAATACACGAATTTAGGAACAACTATAATAAATCTAAAATAATGTTAAGCTCAAATCAAAACCATTGTATACACTGCAAAGAGGTAAGATTCCTAAAGCACTTGCTGCCTCACTTCCTTGTATGACCATAATTATATGTTGGCCAAGGTAGCTAACAGGTCTGGAGACCCCCATATGTGAGATAAGCCTTCTAGCTAAATCTTTGAAGGCCCGAGCATTTGACCCCATAGACCCAAAGTCTCCACACTACTATGCACAAGCGAATCTTTTGTCTATGTGTTCATATTTGCGCTTCTTGGCGCGTTCGGCACTGCAGCCGCTCCCACAATTTGCGTTTTGTGCATGCAGTTTTTAAAAGTAGGAAATTAGATGTCTATGAAGCTAAACATACCTCTTACGATCCCTATCCCGATCTCTACTACGGTCGCGTTTCGATTCTCTGTCTCTACTACGACTACGTTTTCTCTTCGAAGATTTAGAAGTCCGATCTCTGCTTCTTGAACGTGAACGTCGACGTTTGCGGTCTGGAGTCGCTGACCGGCTATGAGATCGTCTGCGATCTCGATCCCTGTCGCGATCTCTTCTACAAGTCAGAACATAAATGAATTACTTATAATCATTGTTATAATAAACAAAACAGTTTATGTGAAGAAACACAATATTGAGACGTACCCACTTCTAACCATATTTACGCTATCTCAATACACCAATTATCAGGCGTTATATCAAATGCGGCGTTGTGGTAACACGGTTAAATAAAGAAATAGTTCAGTGAACTCATTTTGCCCGTGCAGTAAAATTGTGAGATTTTTAGTTAAATTAAAATACATGAAGCAAGAGTACATATTTTATACGCATCACATTATATAGACAATTAATAAATATTTTTTTATTTATTAGTCTATGTATGCAACATAGATTACTAACTAAAATATGAGTATACAAATAAATATAATAAATATATTGAGTACCATAGACTTAGGTTAATACGATGTAAGGTATTCTTAAGGTATTTCAAATTTACAATTTGATAGTTTAAGCTTGCTTAATGTAAGAGGAAGAAAACGTCTCTATTAAAAGTCTAGACATATAACCCAACAAAGGCAATATAAAATAAAAATATACTTATTTATTTTGTAGTATTTTTAATAATAACTAACACTTGATTGCTATTTGCTATTGTTATTGCTTTGGGAATGTAAATCCTATAGCACTTATAGTAACTTAATATATGCAAATATATTATACAATAAGCATTAAAATCTGAACTTTAATTCAATTAAATCTGGAAAAAGCAGGGTAATGTCTTTTACAAGTAAATAATCACATTTTTATTCAAAAGTCAAAAATAACTATTATTAAATCATTTTTAGCTTTGGATAAACTGTGATCCTCTATATCTTTATTTCAATTTATTAGAGAAAGACAAATCAAGATTATTCATATGTAAAATTATAATTAATTCAGCTATAAAAATGTTACCTAGTTTGTTATTAACGTAGCTGATTTCGATATAATAGGCTTTTAGTTCTCCCATCATAGAACTATATAATAATATTGGGAAGGCTACTTAATACCTGTCTTTGATGTAACTGAAACGGCCGGTATGTACTATGCACAAAATTATAGATTTATCGTTGTTATTAGTCTGTAAATCTCGTAATTTGTTCTCTACTTATGCCTTAAACAACATGATTCCAGGCCGTCATTAAAACTAATTAAAAAAAAGAAAAAAGTTTTTATTTTGAGGAAAGCGGCTTTTTAAAAATAAAATATATATTATAATCTAAAAAAACAATTAGTTAAAAATAACTATGGCAGACGACGGCGATCCTGTAATTTTCAATTTATGATGTTTATTGTGAATTTCATTGTTAGATATTGAAAATAACATTAAAACTGGCATAACATTTTCAGGTAGCGGTTATGACAGTAAAAGAACCTTTGGATTTAATCAGATTAAGCCTAGATGAAAGAATTTATGTGAAAATGCGGAATGAACGTGAACTACGCGGGAAACTTCATGTAAGAATGTTCATCCTTGGGACTTTGGATTTAGGTTAAATTTTTTTCATGTCTTTTAAATTATGGGTCAGTTGCTATCATTTATCTTAACTAAAACTTTATCACGTTAAAATTTTAGGCTTAATAATGTTTGTTTTCGATCCCATCAAATATACCAATTATTTTTTCAAAATTCATGATCTCAGTATTCAAAAATGTGTGATTATTTTTGAACATTAGCAATTTCCATTTTTTTTGCTAGTGGTTGATACAAAAAAAAAACAAAAGGGAAGGGGAAGTTTGTCAATTTACATACACATAGGTATTTTATATTTATAGTTTATATTTGTGTATATATTTTTGTGATCTATTTATAACCCATATCTGATATTTTTTTTTAAACTTTTCAAGAGACTTTTTAGACTATTTTTTAAATATTTGATCATATAATAAAACTGAAATGTACTTTGGAAAGAAACTCCCACAGACTCTCATGCATAATACTCTTTTTATTCATGATCTAATAGTACTTCTGGAAAGAGTACTACTACTACTACTACAAAAATGACAAATAAAATACTGTATTTTGTATTGAAGTTTTTTACTAATAATATAAAGAAGAAACCTTAAATTCATTTAAATGTTCATTCATTATTTAATAACTCTGCACAACAACTTCTACATTATGGAGGATACCAAAATTTTAAATAACTAATAATATTAAAAATAATATACTATAAAGACAATGATTGTCTATTCAGTATACCGGAAAGACAAACTTTTCAAAGGACTGTCTAAAAGTAAATTGTATTAAAATGTTAATTATTCTAGATCTTATTAGCTAAGACCAGTTATACACGGACCACAGCACAGTAAACTACACACTTCTATGTATGTTCATACACAAACCACTCAAGCAGTTGCAACTACATTGGGTGTTTGGCATCACGCTTTTCAAATTTTTATTATTATTATTTTTCCTTTTAGAAACTTTGTCAAAATTAATTATATTACTAACAAAGTGGACCCTGGTTGTCTGAAATAAAGATTTATTATTATTATTACATTATAATAATAATTATATACAATTTCTGCTTTCTATAGATATAGATAGTGTACATAGTTTTGCTGTAAAAGTAATACTTTTGTTTATTACAGGCATACGATCAACACTTAAATATGGTTTTGGGTGATGCTGAAGAAACAATAACAACAGTTGAAATTGATGAAGAAACATACGAAGAAGTATACAGGACAACTAAAAGAAATATCCCTATGTTATTTGTAAGAGGTGATGGAGTTATTCTTGTATCTCCTCCTGTGCGAGTTGGAGTGTAGATTAAAAAGAATAAAACTAATTTTAGGTTTAAACCTGTTTTTTATTTCTTAGGCTTTAGTTTGATAAAAGCATTATTTCTAAAGTTAAGATTCCTTTTAACAAGTAATTCATCTTCATCCATTGGTACAATTATTGCACCTGCTTTGGTCACAATGTTTGGTTGAATAAGTTTCTTATGAGCAGTCTCTGGTATGAAAGTGTTACCTAAAGGTGTTCGTATGGATGCTTCATAGTCCTTTATACTTGTAAAGGGAAATGGCAAGTCTGATACTTTATGTGAGGCTAGTTTAGGATTTTGGAGATCGTATATAATAACATCACCTTTGTTTTCATCACGCCTAAGTACTTTAGGGGGTGCTTTATTAATAAACCTATTCCTTTTACGCTTTGGTGCTTTAATTCCTTTGCCACCCCAACTACCCCATCCAGGTATTGTAAGGTCAACTTCCTTTGGTTTATCTTTGTCTATCTCATCTTGTTTCTCTTGTCTAAAGTTATCAACAACGTCATCTTCTTCAAATACTTCCTCAATGTCAACTTTCGGAACAACTTGCTCTTCATCATCTAGGTCATCGAGATTATTATCTCCCTTAGACTTAGCAGTATTTAAATATTTGGGCTTAACTTCAATAAATCTAGTAGGATCAATATTTACATTTATATTTTCTTGTGAGGACTTATTTGTAGACAGTAAGTCTAGTCGAGGCTGCCCCTGCTCCTTTATATCTGTAGAACTTGCATGTGTTTCCAATAATTCTTCATCAATAATTGGCTTAGGATTTTGAACCTTAAACTTTAAATATTCAAGGTTATCCTGGGCATTAATTTTTTCCTCTTCATCTTTTTTGATATGTTTCTTCTTTGATGTCTTATCTAATTTGTCAATTTGGTCCCTTAACATTTTTAATTTTTTCTCCACTTTTCCAACAACTTTGTTCTCAAATTTGTCAAAAACAAATGAAATATCTTTTGATGGTTTAGAAACAGCTTTTTTTGATGATACATTATTTTCTTCAACAACCCAGTTTGAAGTAGCTGTAACAGTATTTTTTGTATCCTGATTGCTGTGAGGTGATTTTATTGTCTTTTTCCTATTAATCTGTTTTATAGGCCCATTAATAAGTGAAACAGTTTCTAATTTTTTATCTAGAATATCATCAGATTGCTTTAATTCTGTAATTGAATTGTTTATGTTACACAATTTATTGATACTCTCCTTAAGTAATGCCAATGATGGGTCTGCCTTTGCAGTATTAACTAGTGTTTCAAAATTTTCTTGCTCTGATTCAGACTCGCTTTCATTCAATTTGTGTTTTCTATCTTTAAGATACTTTTTATATCCAAAGTCAAATTCTGTATCAACATTGCTTTTATCAGATCTTTTCATCATCCAAGGGTTCATAGGGTCTTGTGCTAGAGTTATATCTGGAATGTTTTCTGTTTCATCAGCATCATCATCACTACTTTCATTCGCTTGTGTTTTAACAGTTAAACTGCGACTCACAGACAATTGCTCTGCCAGTTGTTGTCTTACCTATAAAATTATAAATATATGATATATTTATAAAATTTAATATAAAATAGACTTTTGTTCCCACATAAAAACACTAATAGAAATTTAATTATTATTATTTTAATTATAAGGTTAGGCATGTAAATTATTATTTAGCCACCTTTATGGTTTATGGTACTATGTATTATAAGTATATCAATAATGATAAAATTAATTTTAATTATAGAGGTAAATAAAACAGTATAGTCAACATAAATTGTAACAACACAATACATATAGTAAATTAATTAATATGAAATTTTATTAATTCATAAAAAATATTATTTAATACAATTTTTTTCTATCATTATAAGAAGCTGTAAGGCATTCTTATAAATAATTGTAATTTTAGAGACTCTTGCCATAACTAATATTATTATTAAACCTTTTTACCTCTTTATCATATTTCGCCCGAACTAATTTACTTTTTGCCCATTTTCCTGTGTTTTTATGCCTTAACGTGTGTCTTTCCAAAGCCCTTGCTTTTTCAAGTTCCTCCAATTTTTTAAGTGCTTCCTCTGGATTTTTACTTTGTAATTCTTCAAACTCTTTCAATTGTTGTTTTAACCTTTCTTTTTTTAGTATACTGAAAAATAAACCAATATTATTAATTATATTTATTATATTATATATTTATTTATTTTTATCATTTTTATATATTTTTTTTTTACATTTATCGTTTATTTATTTTTATCAATCTATTTATCATTTTTTTTATAGTATTTAGAACATAAAATAAACATATTTAAAAGCAAAGCAAGTATTCAATAAGCAGTAGAGTATATGCCTGTTACTATCCTACTGCTGGGTGTAGGCCTCCACTACCTGCCTGCCCAGGGTTTGAACTCGTGACCCTCTGGAAAGAGTCACACAGTATCACCGCTGGACTATCACAGTTTATTCTATAGACAGCTATTCACTAAGTAAATAGTGAAAAATAACACTTACCGATGATACTTTTTACTTTTTATTTTACTTTGTCGTTTAGCTTTAGCTGCTTTGTAAGTCTGCTGAGCTCGAAGTTTCGCAGCATTTTGCCTATGTTCAAGCATTTCTTCATAGCTCATTGGGTATATCTCTTCATCTTCTGATTTTTGTTCTTCTGGAGGGCCTTCTATCTCCTCCAATTCTTGTTCCAAGGTTGACTTAAGCTTTAATTTTGATAGAAAGTCTTGGGTTGGCTGTAGCTTACTAGGAAAATGTTTGATAGGGAAGGAAACAACATCTATAGTTCTATTTCTAGCAACAACAGGATCCCATCTGCCAACTTTCTTTGTTATCTCCTCATAACCAGTAGTCCTCTTAATTCGTTCAGCTTCAGGCTTTTCTAACGGCTTTGGTAAGACCTTTTTTATATCTTGACTTTTCTTGAGCTTCTTACCTATTTGCACACTGTGGGCGGTGTCTTCTAACACTTTGACGACATTGTCGAGTTTTAATTTGTGTGAACGTTTAATTAAATTGAATTCAGAGTTCAGATTAGTCGGTTCATTTCTGGTAGGCTCCGTAATATATTGGGTTTTATCGAGTTTAGTTATTGCACTAACAAGGCGATCGTGTTCCGATGCAACAAATTCAATTTCATCATTATCCATTCTTTAGATATCAAGATATAAGATCTCTAAATAAATCTTTAATATTTATAACCTAAAACCAAATGCTTTCTGACAACTCAAAACAGACATTTCTTTTCCATTAGAGATGTAAAAATTATCGATTTTTTAAATAATCGATTTTTAATAATCTATTTTAAGAAAAGACTTTTTAAAATCGACTATTTTAATCATCCTCATTTTTTTATTTTTCACTCTTTTTTCTAGTTTTTTATGATAACATATACATTCATAGATGAAACCAATGAAGCCAAATTACAGATTTTAATAGAATTAGACAAACAGCGCATCTGTTATTATTTATGGTAGTTGTCCACTTTATTTAGCTTTTATTATAACTAATTATTAATATTAAAAAAGTTAACTTTTCACATCGTCAGAAAAAATCGGTTATTATTATTCGATTATTTTGATATGAAATAGTCGATTTTTTTGAAATCGATTAATTTTAAAGGAAAATAATCGATTATTTATTAATCGATTTTTTGTACATCAAGTTTTATCACTATTTTCCATTCGCCCAAATAAACTAAACGAGTAGACTAAGGTCGTTGACCATACCGTCTTGTGAATTGATCATGATAATAAAACCAATCTTTTCCGATATTCTTACATAACTTTTTCAGATTCATTTATGTTCTTGTTTGAGGTCATATTTTGTCTTTCGTTAACAACATAACTACTAAATAAAATACAAGTTACAACCAGAATCTTTATATTTAAATGAGTTAAACTTGTATATATATATATTTTCCGAATCTTGGAAACGGCTCCAACGATTTTCCTGAAATTCAACATGTAGGAGGTTTTGGGGGAGAAAAATTGATCTTGCTAGGTTTTATGTAAAAAAAAAATTATTTTATCCCTATTTTTGGGCATTAAAAAACACTAACATTTATATTTAATTGAATTTTCGCCATTAACTGTCAAGTCGACGTAACTTATTCGGGTGACGGGCAGACTTGAGAAATGTGAATGCCAAGGATCGATCCCCAACTAAATAGGTAATTGTTTTTTCTTTAAGTTTTTTTTTTGTAAAAAATTACCGAGCGAAGCTCGGTCACCCAGATATTATATTATTAATAGAGCATAGAACTATTCATTTATACACTGTCCATTATATTAACCATCTTTTGACAGATTGACGATAGTGATGTCCTAAAGATTCTCGTATGCGATACCATTCCGATTATAGTACCTACTATCATTAATCGAATTACGTACCTAAGTAATTCGATTAATGATAACCTACGTAAACTAGATTACTACTTGAGAAAAGAAATTCCAACTTTGAGAAAACTTATTGTTTCTTTGAAAAGAAGTGGTCTATTTCATGGTGAAAAATCTTCTTTGGTCAAAGTTTTGAACACAATTGGCTTTTCATATAAAAAGTTAAATAAAAGAAAATTATTAATGGAACGCACAGATATAGCTATAGCACGTTGTGATTTTTTAAGAGAGGCAAAGAAAATACAAGATTGGGCAAATATTGTTTTCACGGATGAAACATGGCTCAACGCCAACCACACACTATCTCGTTTCTGGACTGATGATACTGCTGATTCCACTTCCTCAGTACCAATGGGAAAAGGTGAGCGCCTAATCATTTGCCATGCAGGTACAGCAAAAGGATTTGTACAAGACGCACTGTTGGCATTTAAATCGAAGAAATCAAATTACTACCACGAAGAGATGAATACAAATGTGTATGAAGAGTGGTTCAAAAAAATGCTCATTTCATTGGAAGAACCATCAATAATTTTTATTGATAATGCGCCCTACCACTCCCGTCAAATTGACAAAATGCCAACACAGGCTAATAAAAAGCATGAAATAATTAATTGGCTTCGGGACAATGGAGAAAATGTGGACGACTCAATGTTAAAAGTTGAATTGCTAAAAAGGCTTTGAAGGCTTGATTTTTTGATATTACCTTCAGAATAATATTAAAAATCACGTCAGACAATACCAGACATTTAGCATAGTGGAAACCCCCTGCCAGACACCCTTAAAGTTCATAAAAAATGCTTGCACCCACGTAACGGCCGAGAACTGGGCAAGTGTGGTGGAAAGAACTAAAAGAGTAATATTCTCTGATTGGGAACGTGATATTGCGTTTGATAATATATTATCTACACAAGAGCTAATAATAACTGCTACTGAAGACTCCTCATCGGAGGAGTCTAGTGTTGATTATCATTCCGACGACTCGTGCTAATAAAATAAATTAAAATATCCTGATTGTTTTATTTGTATTCATGTATTAACTAAGAAGAAAGTAAAACTTTATATAATGTTATTAAATGTCTTTTAATACTCGTAACATCGATTTCTACCGATTATTTTTAATCTGTGGCATAATCGTAGTAACCCATTATGTGTGACATCACTAAGTGGGCGGTACCCATCCATAAAGTACAAATATTATTTGTATGATATTTGTACGTAAGCAATACAAAACTTAATGAGCGTGAGCTGTCAAAAGACTGATAATATGATGGACGCAGTATAGTAGTCGGTACATATAATTACTTAACTTTATATTTTTCTATTAATTTTATTTAATTTACAGTATAGAATCTAGTTTCAAAAAGCCTGCTATCCTTTCTAAATGACCACTAAAACTTATTAAAACTATATATGGCGAACACTAACTACTGAACAAATTATTTAGTTTTCTTCCCAGAAATAAAAAAAGCAAAGTCCGAAGCACAACTGGGTTTACTCTTTAAATACAATTATCTATCTCTATCAGTTTTTCTGGCTGTGGTAGCCCAGTGGTAACACCGTGCGCCTCTTTCGAGAAGGTCTAGGGTTCAAACCCCGGGCAGACATCAATGAGTTTTCTAGTAAAACTTATGTGTGTAATTGATAATTGCAATTTATCACACGCTTTTCGGTGAAGGAAAACATCGTGAGGTAACCTGCATATCTCTAGACAATTCTGGGGATATGTGTAACCTACTAATCCGCATTGGAGAGGCGTGGTAGGTCTTAGCTCCAATCCTTCTCTCCAAAAAAAAAACGGTGAGAAGAGGCCTATGTCCAGCAGTGGGATAGTAACAGGCCGTTACTTAATTTTACTTACTACTACTCAGTTTTTCTATTTGTGTGTGACCGAGGTAAAATATAACATTTTAAGTTAACTTTACAAGCCCAATTTTATTACTATCGGGGGATCTACATGAAAATATGTATACATGTTGTAGAAATTAAACGCGAATGACATTGAAAAAATTAGGACTATTAAAAAAATGCAAATATATTTATTATTACCTATTTTGATAATATATTTATTAGTTTTTTATGGCTACAAAGAAATTAATTTCTTGCATTGGAAGATTCGTTTGAAGAAGCGGGTGATGGTGACACGTTTTCACGATTTTGTTCACGAATATTTTTAAAATGTTGTCGATTACGATATAACTTCGCTTCGTCTGTACATTTTGTAGTAATACAGCTCCTGCAATTAAAAAAATGTATATCATTTCAATGATTCTCTTGGATTTTAGGGGTTTATTACTAAGCGGTATATGTAATATGATTATGTAAATCGTTATGGTTCGATACTCGTCATACAGAAAAATAGACGACTATGCGTTTTCTGACCCGATCCATGAAAGATTTAAAAAAAACACATATACATAAATACATGAGCGCATTCACTATCACAAACTTAATCGATCCGCCCCGCAACTGAAGCATCGTCAGGCTCCACAACAAAATCAACAAACAAAGCTATTTTAGCGTAGTTCTTTTGTAATCTGACGCCAAAATATAAAAATTGTAAACAAATGAATTTATAACGCGGTAAAATCAAGTAATTCTACAGATGAACCCTAAGTAAAATGTGCGATACTAATTAAGTTAGAAGTTGCCTACTTTTTTTTTGACAAAAAATGCACCGGATAGAAGATAGGAATTATATCCTACCTCACAATTCTTTTCGGGACATCGCATTTCTTAGCGACAGTACAAACGATGTCATCTACTAATTTTGGATCTAGACGCTTTTTTGGCGGTTTGTCTATGAATGCTGGAGATTGTTTTCCAGTTAACGAATGTGTAGCTAGGACTCTGTAACAAACGCGTTTTAATAGTATGTGGATATGATGATGATGTAGCCTTTTATTCCGAGGAAACAGGTATAGATAACTTTACTACATGTAGCTTAGTAATATCTACAAAATATCCCGTTGCTCGGTGTGCCTTAAAGCAAAGGCCTCCTCCATCTCTTTCCATTGTTTTCGGTCCCCCGCCACTAAGAGGACCCAGGGTCTTTTTTAGGTCATCCTCCCATCTTTTCGCTTTGCGACCTCTACTCCTGATGCCATCTCTGGGGTACCAGACTGTCACCTTCTTGCTCCATTTATCTTCGGTACAACGAAGCATATGACCAGTCCATCTCCATTTTTGTTGGTCGATTCGGTGGAGAATGTCCGTGAGTTTGGTTTTGTTTCTTATGTCTATGTTTCTTACTCTGTCTTTTATTTTTATTCCTAGCATACTCCTCTCTATGGCTCTCTGACATTTTGCAAGTTTTTCTCTTTGGTGTTCAGTCAACGCCCAAGTTTCGCAACCATATGTAATGCAGGGGAGAATGCAGGAATCAAAGTTTTTTTTTATCTTTATACCAAGTTCTTTGCTTTTCATGATTTCCTTCAAAGCCCAAAATTGCTTCCATCCAGAAGCAATCCTCTTATTTATTTCTTTGGACATTTGATCAAAGGGTAATATAATCTGTCCTAAATATACATATTCCTTTACGTATTCGAGTTTCTATATGTTTATATGGATATACTATTATAAAATATTTATTAGTTATATTTATAAAAAAAATTTATATTCCATAAACAGAAGAAATAAAATAATCCATGACAAAACATTTCCGATATATTAAACTTTCACATGACGTTTAAGATTTTAATGATGGTGTACATTTAAGAAAAGTTAATTAGAGAGAGAAGGGTCTTCACGCTTACTCCCCGGATGGGGGGTAAGTGGGGTACGGGCCTCGAGGAAATCCTCACTGCCCGGGCATGTCCTCGCAAGCACTTAAGCCCGGCATGTGTTTTGGCCGTAGGCCGAGGTCACCTAGGTGACCTAAGGGATGTCTGGTTCGGTGGGGAGGTCTGGGAATGATAGCTCTCAGATCTCAAAGCCGGCTTCCGGTGGTCTTAGTTCGGGTGGTGTCAAAATCTAAAAGTTTATTGAAATGTTCAATTGCCTCTTCAGGTGACAAGAGGGCTCCTTTTTCGCACAAAGAATGAGCTTAGCGATTCAGCGCGGAAACGTTGCCAGCATTCTTGGGACGATTCCACGTGGGCATGATTTGTATAGTCCTATATATATAGCGTGTAAGTAATTTAAGATAGATATAACTTGTACATTTTTGTTGTAAATAATAAAAACGTTCAAATACAATCAAGGAATGAATTCATTTGAGTACCAACTTCCTAGGAAAAACAGCTTGTAGCAAATGTCTCGTCGCAGCGGTATAAGACGTCCAATCGATTTCTGTCATAAGTCTAGCGGGCACAGTGACATTGCCGCTTCCGAGCGATATCTGAAGAGAAATAAAGCAAACTCAATGGCGAGTACATAAAATACTGAACTATGGGTCCTATAGGACCGCTCGGTGTAGCAGCGGGTGGATGGATCAAATAAATAAATAAATGGGACATTTACTTACACGATTGTCCGTCCCTAACGTAAGTAACAATACTTGTGTAATGGTAGACAGACAACTGGTGAATATAAACTTTTATAATTTTTAAATGCAAATAAACACCCAGACTCGAAGACCAACAACTTGATGTATAGAAAATGTTGGCTCTCGGCAGAAATCGAACCCGCAACCCACGGAGATGAAGGCAGGGCACTACCCACTACGCCAACGGGCCAGTTAAAATCAAGCTATCGGAATATCTATACGTGATTAAATCAGAAATGAGGAAGGTCCGTATAAGAACCAGAATCAGTCAACGCCTAATTCTATAAAGTATTCATACCGAACATTTAGTATTAAATTGATTAAATTTAATAAAACGTGTATCAATAAAAATAAATAAACATACCATGCCATCATTATTTTCAATAATCGGTAACCCAGTATTGGTCGTTTGCGCAGAAGCCCTTCTTACTTGCAGACCTTTAGCGCTTCCTTTAATACCTGCTTCAAGATCTACACTAGGTGTATTTTGACGCTCCGTAACTGATTCTTCTCTCACCTCATCTATATTATGATAGGATCTAACCGACATTCTGTCTATTGTTAGACATTGATCATCACTTATATGTAAGTCAGAGATTAGAGTTATAAATTGACTATACAGGCGATGCAATACTGATTCTAATTCTTCAATTTTATCTACAGGAGTATGCTCTATTATGGGATCAGTTTGCGTTCCTTGATCGAATAACATTTTTTTAGTTATATTTGCTGGTCTCTCTGGTAATGGAGTACTGCTTACTAGCGATCTACGATTATTAAATACGGTATTATCATTTATTATTCTGCTCATATGTCCGCTGACAGATTCAGGACGTTTCACTTGGAAGTTATTGAATCTCATTGTAGTTTTTGTCATATTCAGCTCTGGGTTAACCTGAAATAAAATAAATTGGAATGAAACAGTTTTTTTTCCATCAGAATACGTAACAGTAATCATTGCTATTCATATGTCAGTTTTGTAAATTTCTTTTGTCTATAAAACCATCTTTTGTTGGTGAAAAAAAATGGTATAAAATAATAAATATGGGTCAATTATACACGATCGTCGATCCCCGAAGTAACTTGATATTTGTGCAATGTATGACAGACATCTGGTAATTATATACATATCACCATTCTCCTGCCCTTATCCCGCTCTAACTGGGGTCGGGAAAACTTGTTATAAACACGTGATTTGGCTTCGTATTTTAATCGTATCGTCTGCCTGACGTCAATTTACCTTAGTCGTATTTTACGACACTTCGGTAAGAAAGAGGGTGGTCTATTCTACCTAACCGAATACCACACGATGGGTCAACTTACCTTAGTCGCCTTTTACGTCCCCTCGGTAAGAAATGAGGGTTACTATTCTATTAAGCCGGATACCACACGGCGTAACTAAGGGTATTATTATAACTAAGGGTAGCATTAAATTAAATATTGATCATATTGGTCAATAAACAAATTCCTTACCTCGCGATCAGACTCGCTGCCGCTCGTATCTGGATCAGGCTGTACTTGATGCAGGCTATTTTGACCGCTTAAGTAAGATAAGGGCTGTGTTTGATTGGGATTAAAGAACTGCAAATTAAAAGTTGTATCTTTAATATTTAAATGAGTTAATCTTGTATATTAGTAAGTAAGTAGCGACCTGTTACTATCCCACTGCTGAGAATAGGCCTCTTCTCTCCGTTTTATTTTGGAGAAAAGGTTCGGAGTTAAAACCTACCACGCTGCTCCAGTGCGGATCGGTAGGTTACACATATCTCCAGAATTCTCTCGAGATTCCTTACGATGTTTTCACCGATGCGTGATAAATTGCAATTATCAATTAGAGACAAGTTTTAACAGAAAAACTGAATATCTGCCCGGATTTAAACCAGTGACCTCCTCGAAAGATTTGCACGGTGTTACCGCTGGGCTACTACAGCGTCTTGTATGTATATGTATGAATATATTTTCTGAATCTCGGAACGGCTTCAACGATTTTCCTAAAATCCAGTATGTAGGGGTTTTGGGAGAGAAAAAACGATATAGGTAGGTTTAACTTACAAACAATCTCGTTTAGTCTTTGATTTTGGGTACTAAAATAACTACGAAAATATGAATAGATAGCAACTCGTAATTTGAATTGTCAAATGCCAAGTTGTGATAGCCTAATGAGAACGCGCGAACCAAAAAGTTCTAAACTTGGGATCAATTCCCATATGCCATTCGTCGCTTTTTTTTATTTTTTTATTCTTTTTTCATCGCATTTTTTTATATCTTTTAAAAAATTACCGACCAAGTTTCATCCGGTTACTGTTGTATTAATTCCAATACATTAGTAACTTTACTCATTTAGAAAGTATCGTCAATAAATGTACATGTTCAATGCCTCAATGTTGTTTTTTTATGTTTTCATTATTTTCTTGTGTTTATTTTTAAGTATAATAACTGTTATTAATTGTAATTATAATTGTAACATTGTAATTAAGAATGATGTGATCTATAATTGGTACTATATAATCAATTTAAAATTATATATTATTTATTGGATTATTTAATATGTAATGCTGTTAAACATCCGAATAGATAAATAAATCGCTACTAAGCGATACAACCTCCTTTTGTCCGTTACAATTTATGTTTTATTTTTTTAGCTGTTTTTTCTTGAATTTTTTATCTGTGGTGTACAAAAACATATAAATAAAAATACACCTGTCTTTGAGTAATGTTTTTCTTTTATTTGCCGTTAAAATTTCTATGTAGGTACCTTTATAGGATTAATTCGTGACAACAGCTATAGTGGTATCAGTTATATTTAATTTTTTACTAGAAGTTTAACAAGTTCTACGAACATGATCTCATTCCCTTTCATATTAGTCATCGACAGATCTCTGATAAGATAATTGTTATATGCGGCGACACATCAATAGTACCTAACTACTGACATGCAGTCAATTGTTTAATGTTAAATGTATTCTATGAATGTTATCTTAAGTACATATCAGGGTCCTTAGGTATTCATGAACTAATAATTCAAATATAACTGATGAACACATTTCACGTCATACTTACCGTGTTAAGCATCAATATAGGGATATAATTTCTACAATTATATTTCTGTAAGAGTTATTTGTAAGATAAACTTTTTTTTATTTTTTATACAGGAAAAAACCCCTTATGGGTACCGCCGCCCGACGGGGACAGGCGGCGGTTATGTCGGACTCGCACCGACTAAAACGACCTGTGTGCTCCACCACGCTGCCGATGGCAAGGACAGGGTATCATTGTACATATTGCCCCCATCCCGCCGACAGCTCTGATCCCAGAGAAAAAACACCTCCGGGTAGGGGCTCCTCGAAAGAGAAGCCCCCCTCCGCTAACCAGCTGCACCGACCGCCTCGGGGACCTGTAAGCCAGGCGTCCGATATACCGACCGTTCGGAACACCCGGAGGTCCCCAGTTAGGGCGGCAGACGATTGGCTTGGGCGAGTCACTAACACCTGGACTCACCAGCAGCAGATTGGATCCAGAACAACAGTTCGTGGAACCGCACCGCCGCCTCCCTCCACCCCCCTATTTGTAAGATAAACTTACCATAAACATAGTATCATAAACTTACTTAAATCTTCAACTTCATTTTATTATAACGGAATGTATACTAATATATATAAAGCTGAAGAGTGTGTTTGAAAAATTCTGTATGAATGAGTGTACGATAGTCCATTTATCGAGGAAGGCTATAGGCTATATCGCATCATGCTAAGATGAATAGGAGAGGCGCAGCAATAAAAATTAAATCGAAACCGGCAAAATTTAAAGCTTTCCTTGCGTGCGCTAAGTAAACGGTGAAAGTTATTCAAAAATCATGTATTACAAATTGTTTCCCTCTAAAAGTTCTAATTAAAAGTCCGCGACAGCATATATCTAGTTTTATGGTTAACCCACTTTAACCATTTTATGGTTATCTAAATACTAAACTACAGTTTTAATATTTCCATGCAGGCAAAACCGCTGGCAATTATTAGTGTTCAATATTATATAAAATTAAACACTAAAATTTTATCATTGACAAATTCTTCGGAAAAGGATATATAAGTTTTGTCAAATTTTTTTTATTCATCATCAATTAAAGTACCTATGGCATTTCTGTTTTATGTGACCAAATGTTTTTTAAACAAATTAAAAAATTACTCACCATAGACCCAGTTTTCATTTCCTTGATAGTGTTCATACACAGCGATAGAACATTTTTTACTTGATGGTCTTGCCTCTCCAACATCAGCTTTAATTCTTTCACATGATGCTTGTTATCTGCAAACATTTTGATAAACATATTACACTAGTGGTTTCACCCGGGTGGAAATCAGTGTGTTAAAAAAAATCCCTCGTAAATCCCGACCCCATGAGTTAATTTAACCGAGGTTTACTATTAACCCATACCTTGCCTTAAGAATTACACTATCGTTTAGTTAAAACTGAACGGAAGTTTGTTCAGTAGATTTTGAGAAAATTAATTACATACAGACTGTTTTTTGGGAACTTTGTTTTATATGTATAGATTACATATCGCACGCTTAGTATTAAAGTGACCAAAACTAATGAGAATATTATTTTGCTATAATCCGCTACAAAAGAAAATATATGTAATGCTAAATGTAGAGTGAGTCGTTCTCATACCTGATACATGCAGAAGTTGTAAGAACTCATGCACTATCCGACACCAATAACACAACAATACACAAGCACTGCACACATTCACCACCACAATCTCAACAATTGTTTCGCCCCGTAACCGAAGCATCGTCAGGATATAGACTCCACGACAAAATCGCAACAATTGTTTCGCCCCGTAACCGAAGCATCGTCAGGATATAGACTCCACGACAAAATCGCAACAATTGTTTCGCCCCGTAACCGAAGAATCGTCAGGATATAGACTCCACGACAAAATCGCAACAATTGTTTCGCCCCGTAACCGAAGCATCGTCAGGATATAGACTCCACGACAAAATCGCAACAATTGTTTCGCCCCGTAACCGAAGCATCGTCAGGATATAGACTCCACGACAAAATCGCAACAATTGTTTCGCCCCGTAACCGAAGCATCGTCAGGATATAGACTCCACGACAAAATCACAAAGCGTGTCGTGGGGAGGGGTAAAAAAACTTACTTCAGCGTGACGTATTTTATGAATGGCCCCTAACCAAAAAGTGCATTGCCCACTATATTAAGTAAATTAATGGTAATATGTATAAATATACCGCATTCTCAATGCATTGGCGAAGGTTGTATAAAGTGTAAGGTGCATGCTACACGTTAAATATTTATCGAGATCCGGATTGCGATATTTGGACTGCCATCCGTGATCCACATTTATATGCTACGCGTCATACCTACTTCAAACAACTACATTACTTACACAAACAAATAATCCTATTAATATTATAAATACGAAAGAGTATGGATGTATATTTGTACTTTACACGGCGCATCCGCTGAACCAATATCAATGAAATTTGGCACAATTGTTCCTTATGCATCGGGTTAACATATAGGTAAGCATAGAAATCCTGTTAATTCTACAGGAATAGGGTAACATTGAAATGCGACGCCGTGTGGTATCCGGCTGAATAGAATAGTACCACCCTCATTTCTTACCGAGGTGTCGTAAAAGGCAACTTAGGTAAGTCGACCCGCCGTGTGGTATCCGTCTGAGTAGAATAGTACCAACCTCATTTCTTACCGAGGTGTCGTAAAAGGCGACTAAGGTAAGTTGACGTCAGGCAGAAGGCCGGTCGTAAAAACGCAGCCAAATCATGTGACAGCATGTTTATAACATGTTGTGCCAACCGCACTTAGTGGAGTGGGATAAGGGCATGAGGATGATGAGGGTAACATTGAAAAGCGCTATTTATTATCAACTTATTACACGACAACAGTCCACGCGAAAGAAGTTGCGGGTGAAATCTAGTAACATTATAAAAAACAAAAATAATTGGCTTTTAAAAGTAACTTTTTTTTTTAGTGTTCATAAAGCAACCAAAACGAGACTATCAAACGGAAAAGAAATAGTAATAAGCTCGATAGATACTAAGTGATAGTGACACAATAAATAATAAGAGGTTAGACGAAACTTGTATACTTCATCTTATTCTATTCACACCTAAAAAAGAAACACAGATCATCCTCATTTCCTCACTCTTTATTTATCTTTATTGTAATAATTTGCATTTAAGGATGGTTACCCTACTAGTATAATAACTCTATGGAAAAAAGTCAACTTAATGGTGAGTAATTTAAGCTTTTTATGACCTAGATAATAAACAATATGTATAGCATACTTAAAGGATTATTTCTTAATTTGTGTGAGTGCTATTTTAGAATGAATAGATTTTTTTAAAGTACAGAACGCAATAAAACAATGATAGCGTGCAAAAAATTGCTTATAAATTTTATTCAAACTTCATATTCAACTATTGCTATGTATAACTAGGAATTTTATATCATTTGACTTTGATCAAATTCATTCATTCATTTGATTTTCATTGAGACTTATATAATACTAGCTGATATACTATATATGGCAAAACAACGTTGCCGGGTACAGGAATAATCGGGTTTTCAATACAGGAATAATATTTACAACACACTTTTTGTCGTAATTATTTCAAGGGAATTTTTAGTGTACATTATAAAATTTCGTACAAAAAAAACCTTAATTTTTTCTTATATTATAATGTACACTTAGGGGTACGAGAAATAAACGAGTAGCCGATTCTGATACCTACTGAATACGTCCTTATAAAATTTCATAAAAATCGGTCAAACCGTTTCGGAGAAGTATGGTGACTAACATTGAGTTTTTATATACGAAAAAGTCCGCGACAGCATGTCTCTATCTTCGTATGGTTAACTCACAATAATTACTTTTCTATCTTTTTTACACAAATTTTCACGCGGACGTAGCCGCGGCCACATCTAGTTTGATATAAAAGTAAATTAAATATTGCTTACCAGATACTCTTAGAACTTGCGCCTTACGCGCTCCATTGCTGTGTTTATCCCGTATAAAAACAACTTTCCCAGTGTGCAGATCGGATTCGTAATTTAATAACGCATTAGTATTAACAACTCCGTAGTTAGAGAAGACGTTTTGTTCATCTACCCACTCGACTAGAAGCCACAGTCTTGGATCCATTTGATTTAATGTATTATTTTACTAGAAATCGTTCAATATTGGTAAACTAATAACTTTCGTCTATCTTCCAACCACGTTGGTGTATAGAAATTAACTGAACGGTACTCTGTTCGACGTGCGTTGTTACACGCAGGTAGAAATATAAACTACAATAGATATTGGGACGGGGGATATCCGAGTACCGAAGTTTGTCCCCCAAGTAATTACAAACAAAAGAATTCGTTACTAAAATAACATACACCCTCCGTACTTGTTTCGACTGTCTAAAATTGGCAAAGACATTTTAATAATTAAATAGAATTTTTTTCCTATGTAAAACGATGTATAATATTAGAAAATCTAGTCTTTGTATATCTTTAATATTTAAATGACTTAATCTTGTATGTATATTTGTAGGTATATATATTTTCCGAATCTTGGAAACGGCTCCAACGATATTCCCGAAATTCAGCATGTAAGGGGTTTTGAGGGAGAAAAATCGATCTAGCTAGGGTTTATGTAAAAAAAAATTGTTTTATCTCTGTTTTTGGGCATTAAAAAACACTAACATTTATATTGAATAGAATTTTCGCCAGTAACTGACAAGTCAGCGTAGCTTATTCGGAGAACGCGCAGCCTCGAGAAATACATATACCTACGACCAATGCCCAACTAATATATATTTTTTCTTTTTTTTTAAAGTTTTTTTAAGTACCGAACAAGGCTCGGTCACCCAGATATTTGCTATAAATCTGCTAGGCCAATCATAAAATAAAATAAAAATTGTTTTTTGTAAATTAAGAAGGATAAAATTGTAAAAAACATATCGCCCTATCCGAAGTAAAAGTTACATCTATGTATAAGCATAGAAATCGGACTTTATTCGGATAGGGCGATATAGTCTGCTTTATTTACCGTATACATCCACAAACAAAACAATCAACAAATGATAATATAAAATCTAAGGTAAGTGCACTAGTAATTGACCATGTACTAGTAGTTGACCATTTCTATGAAATTATAAATAATAAGAGTTTTGTTTGTTGTAGCTAATAAAAAATAAATTTGTAATTATTGTTGCCATCTATTAACAACTGCCCAAACCTAAGAATTGTATGTAGCCTTATTGTTTAAAATTTAAAATTAAATATTATTAATTAATATTTTTTATTAGCTACCACCAAACAAAACGCTTACCTATTATTTAAAAATTCGTACAAAACGGTCAACCACTAGTACATGGTCAATTACTAGTGCCCTTACCTTAATTAATGAATTGATGATACACGAGTGATAATCGAGCATAATTTAAAAAAAAAACAAAAAATTTAAAACAAACAAAAAGAACAAAAGTTATTTTTTTTATTAACAAAATTTTAGATTTTTTTAAATTACATCTTATTTCTCCAATATCATATCGGGCACGCCAAACAATTTTCTAGTATTTCGACTCAAGGACTACTACGTCTTCTATCATAGAACCCATAATTTGTTTCAGCGAGGTTCGTGTACATGATAATAACTATTAATAAAGTGATTGAGATAGGTATGATAAAGATTTTTTTTATAGTGATTCCGCTGTTATGCAGCTGCATTTCCGCAAAAAATGAACCCTCTTTTCATAAATAATAGTAAGATTTTTTTTAAATTTCGAATATAACAAACGATACAGCATGCTTTAAAATAGGACAACACTATAGATTTAAATTTCTACATCTCCGATAGATAATTTTCATTAGCTACTATTATTGAAGGATTGTATTAAATAATTTAATAACTATTTCGTCCTTAACGTATGTTTATGACAATTAGCATCCTATAAATTATAAGAATATCTTATTATTTATTAGTTATCTCAAAAACCTATTACGGGACTTAGATTAAGGATATTCCCGCGTAGCTTTCACTACTATTCCCTGCGCAAAACCAGGCGGCTCACTAGTATTTAAAGTAAAATCACGTAAATATCCTATTTTTTTTATTTAAACTGGAAATAAATTAAATTTTATTTTTTAATTTCGTATTTTAGATGTACATTTATTTATCTATAAAATAAAATATAAGGTAAGTTTACTCGCTATACAACTTAAAGATACTTGTTTAAGCTAAAACTATACTATCCGGTTTATATACTGAGCATTGGCATTTCAATTATAATGTTACAGTAACAGACTGAAATTAAAATTCGATTCTCTCAATTATTTAACAGAGAGAATTATCTAGTATCTACCATAATGACTTTTAAACTAAAAAGTAATATAATAAAGTTCAACTCGAATAATAACAAATAAGTTTAATAAACTAACAGTAACAAATTAAAGTTCCTAATACGTTAAATGAATTACCCTCCGCAAGTTATTTATTTTAGGGTAATAAGAAACTAAAGGATAAGTTGAAAAAGGAAGGTAATAAAATAAACGAATGATGTAAAAGACAATTCATACACGTAATACGCAACTGTCTCTGTTGATTTTTAAATTCGTTTTGTCTAGTTTTTAATGAAATAGTATATTTAAGAAAAACCAAATCAATTTAAAAATTACTTCCCAAAATAACTTAAGAAGGTAAATTGAATTTTATTCTTATTATCTATCAGTTAGGCAAATATGTTGTATATATTTTTTTAATATATATTTTACATAATGTTTCAAGCAATACTGTTTTTTTTTCTGTTAGAATTATATGATCAATTCGACTAATATGGGCGTATATTACTTGTGACTGTTCGGTAATGTATTTTTTTTCATCTTGCTTATCATTATTATGCTCCATTCTTTTTCATATTTACTCCTTATAGGAATAATAAAAGAATTAAACTAATTAGGATAATTACGTTTATAAACCTTCCAGGTATCTAAACAAACAAGTTAGTGATAAACAATAGACGAATATAGAACTGGAAAGGGCGAAAAAAAGCTTATTTACCTGATAAGGAAACAATAGAAGATGGTTTTAACAAATCCCGAAACAAGTTTACTTTGTCCGTCTGCCTGCAAAATTGGTCAGTATAAGTTGTGTGATTGAAGAATGTACTTATAAGTGATACGAGTGTTTGAAGTTTGAATATTGCTGTTTTTTTCACGTATGTATTAAATTAATTATTGTGTAAATTAATAATTATATGTAAATTATTGTGTTAAGAATTATAGTGAATATGTTACGCGTCAGAATACGGTCATGTAATTATGCTGTACCTAGATTATTTAAAATTATGTGATACTTTCCTTTTAGCCGTGTGGTAGCCGGTTGTGTAAAATAAACAAACCCTTTTTCTTACCGAGGTGTCGTAAAAGGCGATCAAGGTAAGTAGACCCGCCTTGTGGTATCCGGCTGAGTAGATGAGACCAAACTCATTCCTTACCGAGGTGTCGTAAAAAGCGACTAAGGTAAGTTGACCGACCGTGTGGTATTCGTTTGAGTAGAATAGACAACCCTCTTTCTTACTGAGGTGTCGTAAAATAAAGTAAGTTGA
This sequence comes from Morpho helenor, assembly GCA_029227775.1. NCBI lineage: Eukaryota > Metazoa > Arthropoda > Insecta > Lepidoptera > Nymphalidae > Morpho > Morpho helenor. The sequence goes on along the minus strand of JARGCU010000022.1, from coordinate 10,678,048 downwards.
TTTCAGGCGTAAAATACGTAGCCAAATCATGTGACGACATGTTTATATCATGTTGTGCTGATCCCACATAGTGGGATGAGGGCAGTAGGTTATGTAATACTTTCCTCTACATTTTCTACTTACAACTTTTATCAATCTGAAACTGCAACGAACACTTTTAAGTTCAAAGGCGTCGTTAATTTGAAAGTTAACTGTATAATTTTTTTTTTATTTGGTTTTTTTTTTAATATATCGGTTATGACTTAATGGATCATGTCAAACCGTTTTCTACAAAAGTGTAAAGTAATGATTTTCTGTGCATTTGTTTCATTAAATTGAAAGTTTTGTGTATTTAATTCTACATTGTGGAAACCTTTGAATAATATAACTTTGCATTTTTGTATGACTTCATATTAAAGCCAAAAAGTTTTAGATATATGAATAGATATAGAGTATTTAGACACAATTAACGTAGACAAGATTTGTTTTAGTATATTTACATTAAATATACTTTCCAAATGTGTTGTTTTAAAAAGAGGTTATGACAATAATTTTTAAATACCATATTCAATTGCGAAATACCCGGATGTCTGTAACAGGTAAAAAGAAATGTTAAGACAAAGTCGCAATCGGTATCCAATAGGATAAAGAGTAAATAGTTTTTACTGACCATTGAGATGGCCCCTACAAGAATACAAAAGGAATATTACTTAAACCAAACCGAACCCAACAAGTGTACCCTATTTAATTTTTATACCTGCAAGGAACAATTGAAAAGCGTGGCATTTTTAAACTTGTAACTTGGAGATTGAGAAAAATTATTTGAACGTTATTTATTTCGTATGATCAGTGTTCGGCAAACTCTGCAAGTTTTATCAACACGAAAAGTTTTGTTAACTGACGTAGTGAAAATATTTATAGAGAATGTAGTATACTAAATAAAATTTATATTTCTAATGTCAATAATATTGGTAATTTCCGCCGTGTGGTATCCGGCTGAATAGAATAGTACCACCCTCTTTTCTTACCGAGGTGTCGTAAAAGGCGACTAAGGTAAGTCGACCCGCAGTGTGGTATCCGGCTGAGTAGAATAGACCACCCTCATGTCTTACCGAGGTGTCATAAAAGGCGACTAAGGTAAATTGACTCACCGTGTGGTATCCGGTTAAGTAGAATAGACCACCCTCTTTCTTTTTGGGGTGTCGTAAAATACGACTAAGATAAGTTGACGTCAGGCAAGCGGCCGGTCGTAAAATACGTAGCCAAATCTTGTGACAGCATGTTTATAACATGTTGTGCCGACCCCACTTAGAGTGGGATAAGGGCAGGAAGATGATGATGATGTCAATAATATTGGTGATTTATTTAAAATAATTATAGAAATACATTTGCAGTTAAAATGACGACGTTCGCCGTGAAATCGGACTTAGACGCTGCGCAGGCCTTATTGGATTTACAAAGCGATCATCGTGAAAAACATCATGGTAATTTTGTTTACTTTTATATCATACTAGTAATATCCCGCGGTTTCACCCGCGTACCTACCGATCTCATAGCAGCGAAAAAAATTTACTAAGTCGAACTATAGATTTATGTTTGTTATTCGGTTCGGTCCAATAGTTTTTGAGTGAAAACATTACAAACATACTAAAAATTTTCTTCTTAATAATATTAGTATAGACAGTATAGCTTTTAATTATAGCTTAGTATAGCTTTTACCCGCAACTTCGTTGACTGTTATCGCATGATAGTTTGATAATAGATGACGCTTTTCAATGTCATCCTATTCCTATAGAATTAATAGGTTTTCTATAGCCTATATGTTGCCGCAGTGTATAAGGAATAATTAATAAAGCGGAGTCGCTATGAAAGAGTAACAAACATACATCCATACTTACTAACTTTCGCAATATAATATTAAGTAGAAAGTAGGACTGTACAATAGTTTATATCATAGTGTACAATAGCTTTAATAATAATAAATAAATACGCCGTGTGGTGTCCGACTGAATAGAATAGACGACCCTCATTTCATACCGAGGTGTCGTAAAAGGCAACTAAGGTAAGTCGACCCGACGTGTTTACTTATCATGCTGACCCCCACTTAGAGTAGGATAAGGACAGCAGGATGATGATCAATAAATAAATAATAGGTATTAATATATTTTTAGGATAATTAATCTACAGAAACCGGCTATACTCACGTCTTATTTTATCGGATGAGCCCGACGTAAAGAGCTCATGAATAAGAGCCCCGTATGGGCTTGAAACTAGTCGGGCTCATCAAATAAAATAAGACGTGAGTATAGCCGATTTCTATACATTAATTATCAATACCACTCACGATACTTTAAATATTTTTAGGATGATGATTAATATATTTTTTGTTTTCAGGCGACAGACGAAGCATGAATGTAGACAACATTGAGTCATCGTCTGCTATAGCAAAATTTTTAAGCAGCCTTATTGGCACCAGAGTAAGTACTTATATGTTAACAGTATACCAGTCGTAAAAGCTTGAGGGATTATCACCAAAGCACTAAAAGGTTCTCGTACATAAATCTCTCGAGTTTCCTGTAATAATCTAAAGTGCTCTATTCAAGGTAAGTGTAGCGGAGTAATGAAAGATTAATATTCTGATAAGTAGAAGCGGTTAAAACATTTTTAGCCCAAAATGGAACTTTGCATGTATTTTATTGGAAATTGATAACTTTCATATTTTATATAGGTATATATTTTATCAAGTTTACAATGAAAATTAACAAGTAAAGATTACAGAAGTTACAACAGAATCATTATTCTTCTTCTTAGACTTCTGTACTATGGAATACGGAAAAGTAACGTCTGCTTCTATAAATCAAGTAAAGATTAAATATCTGGGTGACCGAGCGTTACTCAGTATTTTTTTACAAAATAAAAAAAAGAAAGTTCAAAAAAAATAACAATAGGGTAGGTGGGGCTCGATTCTATTTTCATTTCTCGTGACCACCCGTTTCCCGAATAAGTAGCGGCCTGTTACTATCCCACTGCTGAGAATAGGCCTCTTATCTCCGTTTATGGAGAGAAGGTTTGGAGCTAAGACCTACCACGCTGCTCCAGTACGGATTGGTTTCCTCACGATGTTTTCCTTCACCGAAAAGCGTGTGATAAATTGAAATTATCAATTAGACACAAGTTTTAACAGAAAAACTCATTCGTGTCTCCCCGGATTTGAACCCGCGACCTCCTCGAAAGAGTCGAACGGTGTTACCGCTGGGCCATCACAGCTTCCCGAATAAGCTACGCTGATTTGACAGTTAATTGCAAAAATTTAAATCAATATAAATTTTAGTATTTTTTAATGCCCAAAAACAGGGATAAAAAGTTTTTTTTTTTAAATAAAACCTAGCTAGATCGATTTTTCTCCCCCAAAACCCCTACATGCTAAATTTAAGTAAAATCGTTGCAGTCGTTTCCGAGATTCCGAAAAAATATATATAGGTATTTCGTTTCTGGGATGTACGGTACGCAATGGACATACAAATAAGATACATACAAGATTAACTCATTAAAATATTAGAGATATGTAATTACATGTCTAAAATTTGTTAAATATCTATATTATTTATAGGTTACGCCGCCTTCTGCAAGTACACCAAAATCACAATATTTGCCAAAACGGTGGAACGAGTCTGTAAGAGAAAGAACTTCGGCCAAAACTTTTGTATGCGACCAGGGCACTCAAACAGATTTTGAGTTGTATTTACCGGAAATAGAAAAGATGGAATCTGTTATAAAAGATCTCTGCTCCAAAATCGAGGCATTGGAAACCGAACTTAAAATGAGAAAGCGTGAATCACCCACAATTAATGCGTCTATTGAACAGATATCCGAAGTATCAAGCGACGAATATTCAAGTAATATTTATGTACGCAAATCTCACAAACGAAAGAAAAGTTTAACTGTTGCTACTGATTTCGTAAGTGTACAATATAATTACCTCAAATCTATTGTCTATACTATTAAATGAAACTGAAGTGTTTGTTTGTTTGAACGCGCTAATTTCAGAACTACTGGACCGATTTGAAAAATTATTTGAGTGTAAGATAGTGTATTTATCGAGGAAGGTATAGGCTATATAACATCACGCTAAGATAAATAGGAGAGGAGCAGAAATAAAAAATATTACGAAAACGGCAAAACTTTAAAGCTTTCCTTGTGTGCGCTATGTGAAAGTTATTCAAAAATTATGTATTACAAAATTGTTACCCTCTTAAAGATCTAAATAAAAGTCCGTGACAGCATATATCTAGCTTTTATGATTATCCCACTTTAACGATATTATCGTTATCAAAATAGTATATTATGGTTTTCATGTTTCCTCGTGGGCGGAGCCGCTTGCGATTGCTAGTATTAAATACGAGCTTTTATTCAATATACTTCTATAGCGTAACATGCTATAATTTTTTTTCATTAATGAGATAAATTGCATTATATTTTTTAGAGTTCTACAGGAGATTACGACACATCATATACAAGACAGAATGACGAGTCTAGAGACCGCCATGTTAAAACTCCAAAAGAATACAAGAGAACTTTAAAACCAAAGAATACAATTAGATATAGTAATGAAATGGTGAGATTTTAAAACTAGTATTTACACTATTGTTGTTAGTTTGCATTCCATCGCTTTGTTCTTTATAGATAGTACCTGGGTGACCGAGCCTATTACAACTTGCAGTTTAATCTACATTTTAGAATTCTTTCAGAGCCCGAAACCAGTGATAAAACAATTTTTTTTTTAATAAAACCTAGCTAGATCCCGATTTTTTCAACCCAAAACCCGGTACATGTTGAATTTTATTAAAATCATTGGAGCCATTTCCAAAATTCAGAAAAATATACCTATATATACAAGATTCATTTAAACGTAAATTAATCATAAGAGTAATAAAACAATATCTGTTGCTTATTTTCCATGCATATTGTATTAAATAAGAAATTAAACAAAATTACAAAAAATGCATAAATTTCATATTTCATCATTTAACGGTCGTTGTTATTAGTCTGTGTTAACAGTGAATTGTTTAATTTTTTAATTTATTATTGCAGGTTTCCATCGGAGATGGCAACGCTGCTGTGCCAGCAAGACTGTTAAAACATATGGATTGGTCATCTTATACAAATGCTACTAGAAAATTATTGACCGCAGTATTTTCACGGAAGTAGGTATATTCCTATCAAATGTGTCTATGGTCAATTTATATGGACCGTTGCATTTTTATCGTAGGCTATAAATATACCTTTTTTTAAATAAGTCTTAACGCACTTACGTTCGATATGGTATTATTTTTTTAAAGATAAAAATTAAAATTAAATTAAATAAATGAATTGAATGTTTAACTGTATATCAGTTTTGTCATATAGTGTAAATGCTAATTCATTTCATTGACAGCTTATATAAAAGTATCAAATATTCGTTGCAGGATTTTAGCAACTCATTCTCTGACAGGAAAACCTTCACCAGCTTTTCCAGATAAGCCCGCTAAAAAGAAGCTGGATCCAGTACTAGTAAACGATATCGTCCAAACTGTTGTAGAAAAATGTTGTGTTCCGGAAAATGTTGTACGGTAAGATTTATTATTAATTAGAATTAGGAAGTTGAAATTACATAAGTTATCCACAATATTATTTTGAAAAAAAACAAAAATGCCTAAAACATTTCAGAACGAGTATTACTACAAAGTGTGCCGATGAAAGCAAAATGTTCCGAACGCGAGAACAGAATAAAAAGAAAAGAAAGTCTGTAAAAAAAGAAAATATATCTCCATCTGATGATTCGAACGACTCCTATTACTCAAGTTAAATTATGACCTGGACATGATTAGTTCAGGTAAGTGTCCCATATATCTATATAAAAAAATGAGCCGCAGCCGAGTTTTTTTTATAGTATCACACGAGTGTTATAAGATCAAGTTATGTACAGTGTGATACACTACTTTATCTACTCTCATATTATAATACGCAAAACAATATTTAAAAAAAACAAACTTTGTTTAAATATTGAAAAGATTCGATTGCGCATGCGTGTCGCCGCGGACTCGTGCATTGAAACCTTTTTGTTTAAGCTAGAGGTTCAACCTCCTTGGCCCAGCTGGAGTTGTATAGGTGTATCGTTATGATTAAAAAGTTATATTAATTTTTAATTTTTTTTTAATTTTAATTTTTAATTTTTTTGGCCTGTACGTAATGTTTTTTATAGGAATTTTGGTTTCAGTTTTATAATCTTTGTATTATAGTATCAGAGTAGATAAAATAAGTTTTAGTAGATGAATTTCAGTAGGTATAGAATAATAGAAGTTTTAGGTTTGCGTCAACGAAATGTTGGAATTCTCTTCCACCACCGATTCGAAACCTACGAACGGTAAATACATTTAAAATTCATTATAAAGCTCACTTACTGGCAACCCAATAACGCAAACCTAAAAAAAAAATAATTATTATGATATTAATAATAGTAACAAATAACCTTAGAATAGCGGAATAATAGATTTTTATATTTCTTGTTATATGTTTATTTATAGAAACGTTAAATTTAATAGGTATAAATATTGTTAAGTTTAGGGTATATTAATATTGTTTTATTATAGTTGTATTGTGTTTTATATTAGTAAATTCTATATGTGTATTAGGATAGTCCGTGGTAACCTAGGGTGCCACCTGAAAATCAGCGTTGCAGTATTTTATATAAGATGCTGCAACTTATTGCTGAGGTGGCTGCCCTTTGACCACGTAGTTTGTAAGTTTTTTATTTTTTTATTTATTAAACTTTGTACCTTTTAATTTCTTTGTGGTCAATAAAACTTGATTTATTTTATTTATTTATTTATATAAACCATTTATTATCGTCATATTCTCTTTTAGGAATTGGATACCATACTGCGCTTCTGTTGGTAATTCCAGTGCCAGAATCAGTTCAAGGGTATCGAAACTAGTTGCTTGCATATCAGAATGCAATGAAAATAATATACAAACAAATGGCTGTGATGTTCTCAATTTCAGTAATTTCTTTAACGAAATTTATTTATAAATAAAAATTGATAATACTTAAATAAAAACTGATTTATTTTATTAATCTATATTAATATAAAAAACGGAAGTCTGCCTGTATTCATTGACGCTTTGTAATAATTTGACTAATGCGCTTGACGAAAATCGAAAAATTCAGCTGATATACCAGGCAATGAAAAACGAATTTTCAATCTTAAAGAGGTTAAAAAACCTATTTTTTATTCAAGAATAAAAAAATAACAAATATAATATAATTAAGGAAGTTTTAACATTTATTTTGATGCAAATGAAGTCGCAGGTGCAACCAGTTCAAAATAAAATATTTTATATTTTTGATACTTCTTCTTCTTCTTCTGGGAGTAGTGGCTTTGCAGGGCCATAAGGCCCAGTATCACTTTGACCATCACTGATCTATTGTGATCGCCACTGACTACAGTTCGCTGCCAATGCAGGTGATCTCCAGAAATTCCAGGATCTTCTTGGCAGCGAGATCCTTCACCTCTTTTGGGCGCAGACAATGCGACCCTAGGAGAGAGTAACGAATGTGAACCAGCGCAGGACAGTCGCACAGGATATGCATGGGTGTTTCCTCCGCCTCTAGGCAGAGTCTGCACGATCCTGTATCTGACAGCTTCAGGTTTAACATGTGTTTATTTAGTCCACAGTGCCCTGTAAGCGCCCTTGCTAGTTTACTTAAGTTGGTTCTACTAAGCGCTAAGATTTTACAAGTAGCTCTTTTGTTAAAGGCTTTCATTAGTGCTTTCGAGTGTTTTAATCCCGGACTGTTTCTCCAGAGATTAAGTGTATGATAAAAACAATAGGTTTCCAGAGTAAGCATGGCCAAACTTTTTGGAATTCCACAGATTGGTTCCGGTCCCATCTGCGGCATTTTGGCAGCTGCTTTGGCAAGATCATCGGCTATTTCGTTGCCGGGAATTCCTGCGTGTCCTGGAACCCAACGTAGTATCACCCTGTTACCAGAGCCCAGGGTGTTGAGTAAATTTTTGCAGTTTTCAACCAGCCTCGACTTTGTAGTCTCTGTAGATAGAGCTGTTAGAGCCGCCTGGCTGTCTGAGTGAATGTATATTGTGCGGTTAAGGTAGTTGCTCCGAAGCAGAGTTACAGCACATTCAATTATGGCATACACCTCTGCTTGGAATATGGAGGTAAACTTGTCTAGATTTTGACGAATCATCAGTCTAGGCATTTCCCCATAAGTACCGCATCCTACCTCATTTCCTGACTTGGAGCCATCAGTAAACCACTTAAGACTTCCAGATTTCCAAGTTACCTGGTTATGGAGCCAAGCATCTCGAATGGGTATTTCCACTGAGTATTTCCTGTGGAAAGTAAATTTGGGGACCATCATATCTGACGGCATGCCCAAAACTGGTATATTAAGTATTGTGTCTTGAAAAGATCTCAACACTTTAGACTGCCATGTCATTCTAGCCTGGTGGGTGATTCTGTACATGCTGGCCCTTGCTTCCTTTTCGACATACAAGTGGAGCGGGGGCAGATTCAGCAGGGCATTCAGTGCAGCACCAGGTGAAGTAGACATGGCTCCGGTAACTAGGAGACAGGCTGTTCTTTGTAGGCCAGCTAATCTAGTTTGTATGGTTGTCTGCGTCGTTTTCCTACACCAAGCCACTGACGCGTAAGAGACTATTGGTCTCACAATGGCAGTGTATAGCCACAGAGCAACTTTTGGTTTGAGTCCCCATCTGTTGCCCGCTAGCCGACCGCATGTATTTAAGGCCATTTTAGCCTTTTTCAGTATACCATCAACATGTGAGTTCCAAGTTAGCTTTTGATCTAGGATAATTCCCAGGTACTTGACTTCGTTTGAAAATGGTATAATTTTTCCTTTCAACTGGGGCGGCCTAAGTGCTTCAAGCTTAGTTCGTCTAGTGAAAGGAACAATGACAGTTTTATCGGCGTTAATGGAGAGATCGTTCTCTGTACACCATCTGTCAATTATTATTAGTGCTTTTTGTATAAGATACGATATATTGCTGAGACTGCTGCCTCTCACCGTCACCACCAAGTCATCCGCATAGCCTTGGGTGTCAATGCGGAGGTCGTTCATCTTATACAATAATTCATCCACGGCTAAGGTCCAAAGCAAGGGTGAAAGTACGCCACCCTGCGGGCAGCCCCTTGTTGTATAAACCTCAGCTGCTACTTCGTTTAGCTCTAGTCTAGCTAATCTGTTAGTGAGCAACGATTCTATCCAAGCAATTGTGGTTCCGTCTACCAGTTTCCTAGTAAGGCCCCGCACCAGCGTTCGGATAGGAGTGTTGTCGAAAGCCCCCTCAATATCAAGGAAGGCCGTCAGGGCTACTTCCTTGTCCTCCAGTGCCTTTTCCACCCTATCAATAAGGCATAGTAGGGCAGTTTCCGTAGAACGGCCTCTACAGTAGGCATGTTGACTATTATGGATGGGTCTAAATATTATAACCTCATCCCTAATGTATCGATCAATTACCTTCTCCATAGTTTTAAGCAGGAAAGAGGAGAGGCTGATGGGTCTAAAGGATTTTGGAGAGGAATAGTCCTTCCTTCCAGCCTTCGGTATAAACACGACCTTAATTTTGGTCCAACGTTCCGGTATATAACCCCAGGCATAGCTGGTCCTGAAGATTTTTACCAGATGCGGTAATAAGATGTCCACAACTTTCTTAAGCAGAGTAGGTGTGATACCATCAAGTCCGCCACTTTTGTTGCCATTGAAAGAATCAATGGCCCACCTCACTATCTCGGGTCTTATAATTCTGGCGGCCTTTTTCCAGTCCTCATGACGAGGCCGGCACGGGGTACGCGCCAGGTTATTAGCAGCACTAGGATCAAGTGCTCCCGGAAAATGAGTGTTCGCTAGTATCGCCAGCGTTTCTTGTTCACTTGATGTGAAAGAGCCATCAGGCCTTTTAATAAGACCCAGTTGGTTAGTACTGACCTTGGATAGCATTTTATGGAGTCGTGCACTTTGAGGTGTGTTTGATATGTCCTCGCAGAACTTCCTCCAAGACGCCCTCTTGGCTTTCCTAATTTCTTTGCTGTATTCAGTTTGGGCTTCGCGGTATAGTCCCCATTCCTGGGTTCTTTTAGCCCTATTGAATAATTTACGTGTTTTCGCTCTTAAATTGTTAAGTTTAGAGTTCCACCACGGTACTTTTCGCTTGGATTTCCTGGTCTTTTGTGGACAGCTGTCTTCGAATGCCTTAATAGTACCTTCGGTGACAGTATCCACCGCTAGGTCGAGAATCTCCGGCGATTGGATTCTTCTGGGTACTGTTTCCAGGTTTCTTCCCAGGAAGGTTTTGAAGTCATCCCAGTTAGTGCATCTGGGATCCCGGAAGATAGAGATTTTGGTTGCCAGTTCAATTGTCAGATCTATGCGAATATGTCTGTGGTCTGACAATGAATTTTCATTGCTTACCTTCCAGTTACTAACGTGCCTGGCTATATTTGGTGTAGCAAAGGTAATATCTAGTACTTCTTTCCGCGTTCTAGTCACAAAAGTTGGGGTGTTCCCTATATTTAATATATCTAGACTGTTAGTTACAAGAAAGTCGTACAGTAACTCACCTCTCATATTGATGTCGGTGCTCCCCCAGGTGGTGTGGTGGGCATTGGCGTCGCAGCCCACCAGTAGCTCGGCTTTGTGTGTCCGTGCATATCTAATTGCAGGCAGCAGCTCGGCAGTGGGGTCTTCTTTTTCTCCGGGTAGGTAGGCCGAACATATAATTGTTCTAGGCCCGTTCCATCCTTTGAAATTAACATAGGCCGCAACCAGATCATCAGTACACAGCTCTGGAATAGGCAAAAAATTAGTATATTTGTTAAAAACAATACATGCTCTGGGCGTGATACCGCCGGAATTTGATAAGATCTTACCCCCAGCGTTCAGCCCGAGAATCTTGGAGTGAGCAATCCAGGGTTCTTGAATTAGAGCGAGGTCCGCATGACCCTGAACAAGGCAGCACTCCATCACAGCGGCTGCACCAGCCGCGTGATGGAGGTTAGCCTGTACGATCCTCGCTGTAGTGCCCCTGAGTGCCGTTACTTAGCCCGCTTTATAACAGGCTGGGGCCGAGTACTAGCAGCCACCGTTTGAGGCAACGGAATTCCTCTCGCAGTGGGAGCTAGATTTGGCACCCTTACTCTTCTGCCTTGGGAGACCCCACCTCGACCTCCACCCCGACCGGGAACGGACCCGCCGCCCAGGCCACTAGGGCCTGGGATCGCGAGAACCTCATCGGAGGACGTGGAGAGCGCTGTGGTTGGTCTTCCAAATGGTACTGAGGAGGGCCTTTGTGAGTCCCTAATTCCACCACCTTGAGGGACCCCGCTTCGTCCCTCACTTCGAACCCGAGTATTCCCGCAGCCCTGGCTACTAGGGCCAGGGATCGCGAGATCCTCACCGGAGGACGTGTGGGATGTTGCGGTCGGTCTTCCCGAGGATAGTGTAGAGGGGTTCTGGGTGTCCCTTCTAACCTTAAAGGTTAGTTTCTTGAAGCCTAGGCTTACCCTGAAGTTGAGGGCACGGAGGGCTTCAACTGAGGATTCGTCCATGGATATGGCAGCAACCCGTCCATTGTTCTCAACTTTCTCGTTAAGAATCCTCCAGTACTCCGTGTGCAGGCCCCTATTCATGTTTCCGAGCAGTTCGATAACCTCGGTCATCGATTCTGCCTCTGATTCCGGGAAGAAGGCCCACACCTTTGATACTTGCGAAGTTGTTCTCTGACTGTCCATAACTATTCAGCAAACAGTTTCTGTATACTTTGTATAACGTTATATATATCTTTCTATTATAAATATATTTTGTTTCATAATCTATATTCCATTTAATTAAGTAAACAAAACATCCAGCTAGTAGTAAATCATTGGAAACTTGTAAAGAAGTATAAAAAAAATCATTTTTTATGATTAAGATACTCATCAATGCAAGATGTCGTTTATATAGTATATTGGTCTATGGTACAGTTCCAAACCGCTAGAAACTACAGCCGTGAAATCTAAAAAGAACCTATCAGTCATGGGTAAATGTCAAAAGAATCTATTTCTAACGTCAAATATCAATCGAAAATGAAAGAAATTGTTAGAGAATTTGTGACCTGTGTTGTGGTGAAAATGAAACTATGATATATTTTGATGAGAATTATGCAATTAAATAATAGTGCGTGATTTCGATCGCGACGTTTACCAAAATATGTCAGACGAATCGGAGTTTTTGATATCAGTACCAAGATCGTGTTTAAATGAATTCTATAGTAAATATCTTAATTTGGTGGAAACTTTTTATTACGTTACGCTCTCTGAAAATAAATGTGCGCAAGCAAGCGAAAAATCTGAATATGTGTATTTTAATGTTATTTTTAATTTAAATCCAGTGGAGAGTAACTTAAATCCACGAGAACTAGTCGACCGGATTCAGGTAAGCTAATATAAGTAATTAAAATAATGGTACCTATCATGAACCTTTAATGTTATATTATATATAAATGAAATTAACAAGGAATTTAAAAACGATGCGAAAGAATAGGAAAGTTACTAGGTATTTACTAACAATTATAAAATTTCGAACTTTAATTAATTTTAGTATAGTATTTTAATATTACTTACGTTTACGTCGTTAGAAATATTAATGAGTCCAAAATTACTATGGTTACTATGGTATCAATCTGCGACTTTTGATTTCTTGCTAAAGTAATAATAAAATTATTTTGCTATAATCCACAATGAAGTAAACTAGAAAATATATATAATGTTAAATGTAGAGTGGACAATCTGTTTTCATACCTGATACATGCAGGATTTGTAAAAACACATGCACAAACCTCCACCACCGCCACCTCAATACACAAGCACCACATACATTCACTATCACAAACTCAACAATCGTTTCAATTGCAGGATGTAAAACTGTCCCAATACCTTATATATGTAGGAGTAGTTGTGCACTATTTTTTGCACCACCAACATTTAGTGTAGATTGGTGCACCACCACCAGCAGCACTCATCACAAGCACTTCACATATTCACTACAACAATCTCAACAATAATTTTGCCTCACAATCCACAACAAAAACGCATCTTCAACATAATCACATCCACAACATATCGATATTTAAATGTAAAATGCATGTAGTGTAATTCTAAAGGTACTATTTATTGACCTTTGATGTAATATTAATTTGTATTTAATTTAGTATATTTGTAGCAGGTATGTCATTTTTCAAAAGCCATTTTACATTTTGTTTATTTTATTGTGATGTGTAAAAAAAACTAACACATCACAATAAAATATACAAAATGTACAAAATTTGCATTTATTATGAATTACCATGAAATTCCCACACATTAAAGAGATAAAAATCTTGAAGCACATATATATATTGAACACATTTTATTGTTATCATAGTTATCAAAACTGAATTTTTAAAAACAATATATGTATTATTGTGTATTACCTAATTAATTTTACAATATATTTTGTTTTGATATGCAGCTTCAGCTAAAATATAAAATTAATGTGCATAATATTTTATAAGTCTGCATTTTAAAAGTAAATTTATTATAATGTAAATTTATATACATGTAAAAATCTATACTAATATTATAAAGAGCAAAAATTTGTATGTATATTTGTAATGTTTTCACACTAAAACTACTGGACCGATTTCAACAATTCTTTCACCATTGGAAAGCTGTATCTTTACTGAGGAACAAAGGCTATATTACATAAAAAAAAATAGGGATCTGTTATAAAAATGTAATAAGGTGTAAAAAATAAAAATTATGCAGGTGAAACTGCAGGATATTACTAGGTTCTTTAGGTTAGGTATTGTCCCATATATTTATTATTATAATAATAATAAATATATGGGACACTTACACACACAGTTGTCCGTCCCCAAAGTAAGTAACATAATACTTGTGTTATGGGTGACAGACAACTGGTGAATATATACTTATATATTTTTTAAATACATACTTAAATACAAATATACATCCAGGCTCAAAGACCAACAAATTCATTTATAGAAAATGTTGGCCCTCGGCGGGAAGGCAGGGTCACTACGCACTGCTCCAACGGGCCAGTCTGGGTTTCTAATATTAATTAAAAGACTATTGAAGATTATTGTTACATTGTGATTGTTATTGCTAAATTTGAATAATTATAATTATATAATATTATTGATAACTGTTTCTTTATTCACACAATCTTGAGCATATAAGTACTACTGCAATGTTACACTGTTCCACAAATAAAAATGGGATTTATCCCATATGTTACCCCACTTTATAAGCTTTTGCTATATTAAAAATACTCATACTCAATGTCCAGTAGATTAGTGGTGAAAGCATAACAGACAGACAGACTTTCACATTTATATTATTATGGATGTCATTCTACTTTATATATCATATTTATTAATATGACATTATTTTGGTCACCTATTCACCACATCACCTGCTGCCATTATCACACTTTAAGTAAGGTCAGCACAACATGTTAAACATGTTTTGATTTGGCTAGGTAATATACGACCGGCCGCCTTCAGTTACGCCTGCCGTCAACTTACCTTAGTCGTATTTTACGACACTTCAGTAAGAAAAAGGGTAGTCTATTCTACTCAACCGCTCAACTTAGTCGCTATTTACGTCATCGCGGTAAGAAATGAAATATATATATTAAGCTATTAATAGCTATTAAGAACATAAACGTAATAATTTGTTAGTTTTTTAAGTAAATAAATAAATTAAATAATAAATAAATGTTTTACTCTAATTTCGTTGGTTTTTTTATTACATAATCTTAAATGATAATACAAAATTCGATACGGCATAGCATAAACTTAAAACAAGTTTTTCTGTATATCCTCTGATATATCCAGTATTTCCGGATGTGACATATAAAGTGATGAGCCTCCCGCAAGTTATGTGCAGCGCGAGTGACAGAGGTTGGCCGTGCGCTTGACGCTCGTTTGGGGGCCGCCCGCTGCACTGTGGGCGCGCAACCCGGATCTCGAGTGCCCCGCTTCCCCTTCACTCAACGGGCCCATGCGTGGAGGTGTGCGTATGCGCAGCTCGCGATCGCTATCCGCCTCGCTCGCTAGTCTTGTCGCGATACACGCCGCAATCGCGCGTCATGAAATGCGCCCGCGTCGAGCGCGCATTATAACTCGCATTTATTATGTACGCGATTGACAACTCCCAGGTGAGCGCGCATCTATCGTTATATCCCTACTGAGCGATTTCACGTCGCTTATGTACCGCGTAACGGATGGATTTCGCAAAAATTGTATACGCAACGTCGCATCGTAATGATGTTCATTCACGACCGTACGATTTAACGATCCCGGAAGTAGAGCCGGTTCGTTAACGTCATCTAGGTATGCTAATTAATCGACATTGTTCAAATATTGATAAATACATAAGGTGTATGTGTATACTTACATCTTATTGAACTGGATTCACGTTTTGGTAAGTGATCTGTTAAAAAAATAGCTTAACTCGATCTATTGGACAATCTAATATAAAGCTGAAGAGTTTGTATGTTTTTTTGTTTGATCGCGCTAATCTTAGGAACTACTGGACCGATTGGAAAAATTCTTTGATTGTAAGATAGTCCATTTATCGAGGAAGGCTATAGGCTATATAACATCACGCTAAGATGAATAGGAGAGGAGCAGCAATAAAAAATATTACGAAAACGGCAAAATTTAAAGCTTTCCTTACGTGCGCTTTAAACGGTGGTAGTTATTAAAAAATCATGTACTACAAAATTGTTCCCCTCTAAAAGTTCTAAATAAAATAAAAGTCCGCGACAGCATATGTCTAGGTTTTAAGGTTAACCCACTTTAACCATTTTAATGGTTATCAAAAGACTATATTACGGTTTTAATCTTTCCACGCGGGCGGAGCCGCTGGCGATTACTAGTAACAAATATAATGAAATTGTGATTGGTAATCTCTTATAATAAAAGTTGTATACCTCTCTCACGTAATAGATTTGTTGTATGGTAACGTAATGTCACTTTAATTTATCTTTTATTGAAACCCTATTAGTGTGTTACTGTGTATTTCAATTACCATTATTGTCATTTAAAATATATAAACCAAGAGACTGTTAATGTATAGAAACCGTCTATACTCGTGTCTTATTCTATAGGGTGTTGAACACCGCATAAAGACCTCATGAATAAGGGCCCTTTTTTATTCTAATTAGTGTCAAATAGACTTATTCCCTGTTGACCTTAAAACTAATTTTATACTCAAGCCAAGGACTAAGTTGTTAAAACCGCAAATTTCTTATCGGCCCGGTCTTCTTTATCATCTATCATGCCTTGAATATAATATATATTCTTTGTCTTTTAATGTTATTAACATGTTGTCACATGATTTGGCTACGTATTTTACGTCCGCCTGCCTGACATAAACTTAGCTTACTCGTATTTTACGACGCCTCAGTAAGAAAGAGGGTGGTCTATTCCACTTAACCGGATACCACGCGACGAGTCGACTTACCTTAGTCGCCTTTAACGACACCTCGGTAAGAAATGAGCGTGGTACTATTCTATTCAGCCGGATACCACACGGCGAAAATGTGTCCTAAAGAGTGTTAAATATCATGCGAATGGATGATGCGACTAGATGGATGTAAAAAATGTGGAGAATGAAAGTGAAATATATATTATGCTAACCCCACTTACAGTGGTATAAGGGCAACAGAATGATCAAATCGCCCTATCAATAGAATAAAGCTACATGTTCCACGTATAAACATAAGAAGTATATTTTTTTTTCTCCGGATGGATTTTTAATCTTAACTAGTAATATCTTGCAGTTTCACCCGCGTACATACCGATCTGATGGCAGTGGAAAGTCTACTAAGTCGGACTATAGATTTATTTTTGTTAAATATATCATCAATAGTTTCCGCAGCGCATGCGATTACAGCTTTTTATGACTAATTTTTTACACCTTATTACATTTTTATTACGGATCCCTATTTTTTTATTGTAATATAGCCTATGTTGCTCAGTAAAGATGCAGCTTTCCAATAGTGAAAGAATTTTTAAAATCGGTCGAGTAGTTTTTGTGTGAAAACATTACAAACATACACACAAATTTTTCCTCTTTATAATATTAGTATAGATGTCCGCTGTTGTATCTTCAAGATATTTCCATACTACACGATTTTGTGCCGTTTTGATCAAGTGGCTCCTTGTAAACTTTTTGAGGTCATGTTTTTGGGGAGGTCACCCAAAACAGCCATCTTCGATTGAAGAAGTGGTTCGAAGTTTTGTTTCCATATTTCGCCACGAATCCTTAAACAATAAGATAACGAAATTAAACGTAGGTATAAATACATTGTTAAAAACATGTAGGTTTTCAAACAATAGTTGTTGCGAAATAATTATCCGCATGTCATCGTGATCCCACCGTGATACCGGTCCTTTGTCATCACAGCTACTGTAACATATTTTGTTGTTATTACTATTTATTTTATTCCTGTTTCTATAATATCGTTATATAATCATTAGTTACTAGACATCATCATCTTCCTGCCCTTATCCCACTATAAATGGGGTCGGCACAACATGTTATAAATATGTTGTCACATGATTTGGCTACGTATTTTACAACCGGCCGCCTGCCTGACGTCAACTTATCTTAGCCGTATTTTACGACACCTCGATAAAAAAAGGGTGGTCTATTCTACTTAACCAGATACCACACGGCGAGTCACTCACCTTAGTCGCCTTTTACGATACCTCGGTAAGAAATGAGGGTGGTCTATTATACTTAGCCGGATACCACACAACGGGTCGACTTACCTTAGTCGCCTTTTACGACACCTCGGTAAGAAGAGAGGGTGGTACTATTCTATTCTGCCGTAATATTATTAAAGCGAAAGTTTGTTTGTCTGTCTGTTACGCTATCACGGCTGATCGGTTTGAACAATATTGATGAAATAAAGCTCAATTAAAACTTATAAATGCGGCTAAAATATGGCATAAAATATAGGATAATGTTTTGTCGTGTCGCGATAGTGAATTGGTGTATCGCTTGTGTACTATGGTAGTTGTGAACTGCATGTGTTTTTGCAAATCGTGCATGCATCAGATATGAAAACGAATAGTCCACTATATATGTTTTCTATTTACTTTATCACGGATTATAGTAAAATAATTTATTTTATAAATTTTATAAAAAGTTTATTATAATTGTTTGGTTCCTTAAAAATAAATAAATCATCAATATCCAGCAAGTTGATCGTGAAATCGTAACAGACAGACAGACTTTCGCGTTTATTATATTAGTATAGATTTATATTTGTTGTCTGTGCACGTACGTTTGACAGTTGGTCAGAAGTTGGATATTACTTTGGACTTTCACTCTGTCGCAGCAATTTATATTCACTCGTTATCCACATCCGATCACGGATTTGAATCTAATGGATTAACTTAACATAGTTCTACGATTTCCATTTCAATGTCTTATTATTTATTTTATACAAACAATTTTTGCGAGTTACCACCATTCTCCTGCCCTTTCCCACTCTCAAGTGGGACCATTACTTGTTTCTCTCTTCCATTCTCTCCCATCATTCGTCAACTCTCTTTTTTTCTCTCGTTCCTGAAACCAATCCGCTGCCTCCTTCCGCAGAACAGAAGGAGGCCATCGCTGCCCACGATCGCTCCCTGGGCATCGTGTTTGTTACGTCTTTGTAATAATATACAATATGATACTCTGTCCATAATTTTTAAAATTTTCATTAATACTCATCGTCCTTCTGCCATTATCCCACTCTGAGTGGGGTCGCCACAACTTGTTATAAACATTTTGTCACATAATCTGTTTTAGAACCGGTCGCCTGCCAGTTAACTTACCTTAGTCGTATTGTGCGACACCTCAGTAAGAAAGAGGGTGGTCTATACTACTCAACCGGATACCACACGGTGGGTCAACTTACCTTAGTCGCCTATTATGACACCTCGGTAAGAAAGGAGCCTATTCTATTTAGCCGGATATTACACGGCTAACCTTCAAGAAAAGGCTTCAATTGTCACCAAAACTTTATAGGATTATCGGCTGGGTCTATCTAAAGATCGTTTCTGAGTCTATACATACATAGTTTGGTGGCGATAGGATCATTTTTATTAAATGCTGAGTACTGTTTTGAGGGGAATTCAAAACCACAGCAACCCGTGCCCGGACAGCTAGCTAATTATAATTCCCATAGGTCAAACATTTGCAATGACCATTGTCTATTATATGCCCAACTTTATCTTTCCATATAAAGAAACCTAACCTTACTTTACGTTCTTCTATCAGTATCGCTTTCTATTAAATGAAATTAAGTTTAACCTCACGCCTGTAACACTAGAAAAACTGCCTCATAAGTTAAATTGACCCAGAAAAGTTTACAACGGTTATAAAATGCTAGATATACTAAGCGCCCAATATAGCCGGATACGTCATTTTCTCTAGTTGGAGGCAATTGCCGTTTGAAAAGTAGCTCATGAATATGCAAATTTGCCGTTTTAAAGCTTTATGGTCAGTTTAATTAATGAACCACTTCACCTCGTGGTTCAGTATTCTGTTCGAGTCAATCTCTGAATTCAAGGAAGCCTTAATTTAGCCAATTTTAATTTGTGTTCGTTTTTTATGTTTGCGTGAGTGATTAAGGATTAATTTATGAGAAATTATTTCATTAAAGAAATCTGAAAATTGAGGGATAATTAAAATAAATCGTTTTATTAAATTAAAATGATTATCATATACTCTAGATGTATATTATTGATTTACCCCTTTCTACTTGTTATTATGATAACTAGTATAGTAAAATTCAACTGATCGATCTCTCTTGATGGAAAGTCTTAAAAAATTGCGCTTTTGGCTTCGAGATTGCGAACCGGAACAACAATTATTTATAAATTTAAAGGTAAATCAATATCACAATATAAATATTTTATTTTAGTTAAATATTATATTTTATTTAATAAATTAATATTGTTATAAGAATTACTAATAATACTAATTAAAATTTGCCATTTGTGAAACGCTTTTTGGTGAAGGAAAACATCGTTAGAAAACCTTCATATTTTTGGAGGATTCCTGGGATGTGTGAACATATCAATCCGCATTGAAGCAGCGTGGTCGGTTTCAGCTTCAACCCTTCTTTCCGAATAAGGAGAGAGGACGACTATGCCCAGCAGTGGGATAGTTGTTACTTTTGTACAATAGTCCAAAAATACCTACTTCTATAAATTATGTAATGAAGTGATATAACAGATCTACATATATGAACATTTTTTGAGTTTTCTCATAAAGAATCATCACATCCGCGTTCAGAAAGATCAAGTTGTGTATCTATGTGTTTATTTCCAATCTACAAACGGATAGCAACAATTTGTGACGAAAAGAACAAACGATCGTTGCGATAAAGTGGCGTGCGGTAACCTTCTAATATTTGTTGGAACGTATAAGGTGTATCCGGTACGATAGTTAACTCTGATGTAATGAATGTCAGTTCGAGCGGTGATTTGATACAGGTATTCCTTTGCTTTAATATCTATACTTGTTATAAAGCAAAGTTCCTAAAATCTGTCTGTCTGTATGTGATCAATTTTCTCAAAATCTACCTAACAGATTTTTGTACGCTTTTTACTAAAAGATAGTGCAAATCTTCCGAAAGGATTAAGTTAATAGTACATTACAGATTTATGTAAATTGAGCAAGTTGCTGGGATATTTAGTAACGTGCACCGTGTAAATCTACGGTCAGATACTAAATGCATTCAATAGCTTCGCCATTTAATATCGATAAAAATTGTTCATTGCACCATATAAATCAAATAAATACTTTAGAAGATATTGATTAAAATTATACGCCACCAAAAAAGTATTACCTCCACGATCCAGCGCTGGACGTATTACGCAAATCGACGTGCTGAACACTAAATGTTGTATGCACTACAGTGCAGTTGTGTCTAGGTATTCTTATGTAGGTGTTTTTTTTGCTACTTGGTTTAATTTATATTTTTAACTCATTAGCAATCAGTGAAATACTGTAAACACGTCTCCATTACAGATTTGACAATGTTGTTTAGTACAACCCAAATGGTAAATTTATTTTGTTACATATAATGGTCATAAAATGGTCCCTACTACTATTCCGTACTAAAATTCCTTCTTTTACTTGCACGTGCTATAACGACCATATATAGTAGCACTGCGCATTACATACATTAACTAAGATCCTTCGTATTATCAATTCACTTTGCAACCGAAGCATCATCAAGGAATAGAAAAAGTAAAAAGCAGTTCTACTTTTATTAACATTATACTAAATACGGGTCTAATCCGTTTTGGGTTACTGTTGCAATATATCATATCACTTCTAGACTTTTTTACGAGTACAGATTATAAATCAAAAAGTAACTGTTTTTGTGCCAATGCATTGATTTTAAACAATTTGTGTACTTAGGGACCTTGGAGAATGTATTTATTTCGTTTTAGAGAAATTTTGCTACGTTAACTAAGTTGCAAGTACCAACTAGTAGGTATTAAAATTAAAGACCTATTTATATCACAGCTATTTATCAACAGCACTTATATCCTCTTTTCACTTGCGATAAATTAAAGTGGAGTAGGTTATTTGAGTTAATTTGCGTCATTTAATATAACTAGCGACGTTATATTTTGCTTATTCTGAGAAGATCCTGTTGACATGTTTCTTATACTAACTAATATTGATTTAGATGCTCTGTTTTAAGATTAAACCTTTTTCGTTATGGTTTTTTATGTGTGATAGAAAGTTTTAGTACGAAAGTTGTTCCGTTCTTGTACTATTCTAAATGAGTATAAGATGATTTTGCTAGACGCAATTGGCAGTGACCTTGCCTTCAGTTCCATGGGTCGCGGGTTCGATTCCCGCCTTGGGCCAACATTTTCTGTAAACAATTTGTTGGTTCCTCGAGTATTAAGTTACTTTGGGGCGTACAGCCGTGTGTGTAATTGTCCGATATATTGTTGAAAATTCTTGTTTCTGGAAGATTAGTACTCATGGAGCTGTATTAGCTAAGCGGTGAGACTGTGCGACTCTTTCGAGGGGTCACGGGTTCCAACCCCAGACAGGCACCAATAAGTTTTTTGTTAGAACTTATGTGTCTAATTGATAATTGCAATTTCTCACACGTTTTTCGGTGAAGGAAAACGTTGACACATGGAAAACATGGACATCTCTAGAGAATTCTCAGAGATATGTGTAAATTACCAATTCGCATTGGAGCATCCCAATTCTTCTCTCCAGAAACGGAGAGAAGAGGCCCAGCAATGGGATAGTAACAGGCCATTACTTTACTGTACTGTCCTCATGAAAAGATTTCAGTCTGAAAGTCTACTTTATCTTTTACTATTTTAGAAGATTTCAATCCAAAAGTCCGAATTTATAAAGTCTATTATATACAGTGATAATTAAATTTAGTTGTATCTTGATCTCACAGACCGAAACTATTTATAATGCCGTTAAATTTTGTGAGACTAAAATTTTACACCATTACCCTAATTTAGACGCGTCTGAACTCGTAAGATAAATTATTATATTAACATAAATTTTTATTTCAAATATCAGAATAATCTCATTGATATTTGCACGAGAGAGAGGCCACCTGATGAATGACGTCATCAAATTTTGATAAATTATTCATGAACTTGTGGGCCTCACTCAGCGTGTGTTTTATGATATGATGAGATTAATATTTTATTTTTTAATGTTTGTTTTATAAACGTTTTTTATATATATATGCGACACTTCACACACGGCCGTCTCCAAAGTAAGCAACTTAGTACTTGTGTTATGTATGGGTGACAGACAACTGGTAAATATATCCTATGCTATCCTACTAATAATAAAAATGCGAAAGTTTGAGAGTATGGATGTATATTTGTTACTCTTTGACGGCGAATCCGCTGAACCAATATCGATGAAATTTGGAACAATTATTCCTTATGTACCGGAATAATATATAGGCTATAGAAATCCTGTTATTTTCTACAGGAATAGGATGACATTGAAAAGTGCCATCTATTATCGACCTATCACACGACAACAGTATACGCGAACGAAGTCACGGGTAAACAATAGTAACATATATATCACACGCTTAGTATTCTTCTACTTCTTCTTTCTAAACTGATGGACGTCCACTGCTGCACATAGGTCTCCTTAAGGGATCTCCACATCCCACGATTTTGTGCCGCTTAAAACCAGCGGCTACCCGCTCGCTTAGTATTAAAGTGACCTAATCCAAAAATTTATGTTATGGCAAAACTGCAATAAAACGCGTAAAAAGCGTAGCGCCTACAAAACTTGCGAGTGTTAAAGGGACCCATAACTTGGAATTGCAAAAAAAAGTCTTTTAATGTCCATAGCGTGATGTCATTGATGGCATAGGATTAAAATAAGGATTACAATCTATTTAACTAATTTAGTCTAATTTTGTATTCAGTCACTTTAATACGACGTGCGATATAAGCTTCAATTGTATCAAAACTTCATAACATCATCAGGTTAAAAAAATACATCAATCTTACAAATTAATTTAATCACATTGACGGGCAAACATACTTTCGTTTTGAATAGGTGACAATGCAACCTTTGAATAAATAAGTCGTTGAACAGCATTCAGTCAATAACGATTAAAGATATCAAAAGAAAAGAGCATTGCATTCTATAATGTGTACGTTGTGATTAGGGTTGGTAAGATTTGGAATAAATCTAAATATGTATCAAATCTAGTAGTGTTATATTAACTATTATTAAAATATGTATTAGAAAGCTTTACTTATTTATTTCTTTATAGTACATATATATAGAGAAATAAAAAGTAAAATAGTACAGGGACAAATACGGACTTATCCCTAAAAGGGATCTCTTCCAGTCAACCTTAGAGTAACAGAAGGAAAAGGACAAGAAGTGACATACGGGTAATAAAGAGAAAAGAAAAATAACTAAAAAATTATCTACATAGATTAAGATTTTCCGAAAAGGCTACAGTACCATAGACCACATATTCACGCTGCGGCAGGTTATACAGAAGACCGAGGAGTATAACCAGCCACTTTGCTTGGCGTTTGTGGACTATGAGAAGGCCTTCGATTCGGTGGAAACATGGGCTGTGCTAAGGTCGCTCCAGAGATGCCGCATCGACTATCGGTATGTCCAAGCGCTGAAGTGTTTGTATGAAAACGCCACAATGTCTATCCGTGTCCAAGAGGCGAGGTGTGCGACAGGGAGATGTTATCTCCCCGAAGCTGTTTACCGCTGCATTGGAGGATGTCTTTAAGCTTCTGGATTGGCACGGATACGGCATCAACATTAACGGCGAGTACATCACTCACCTTAGATTTGCCGACGACATAGTCGTTATGGCAGAGTCTCTGGAGGACCTTAACACAATGCTCGATGACCTCAGCAGAGTATCTCAACAGGTGGGCCTTAAAATGAACATGAGTAAGACGAAGATTATGTCAAACTCCCATGTTCCGCTCCACCCGGTCATCGTGGAGAACTCTGCACTCGAAATTGTAGACGAATATATATACCTGGGACATACGGTCCAGCTAGGTAGGTCCAATTTCGAGAAAGAGGTCAGTCGCCGAATCCAACTCGGATGGGCAGCGTTTGGGAAGCTACGCGAGATCTTTTCGTCCAAAATACCTCAGTGCTTGAAGACCAAGGTCTTCGAACAGTGCGTGTTGCCAGTGATGACTTACGGATCGGAAACGTGGTCGCTGACTATGGGCCTCATAAGAAAGCTCAGAGTCACTCAGCGGGCGATGGAACGGGCTATGCTCGGAGTATCTCTACGTGATCAAATCAGAAATTAGGAGATCCGTAGACGAACCAGAGTCACTGACATAGCTCATCGTATCGCGAATCTGAAGTGGCAATGGGCGGGGCACGTAGTACGTAGAACCGATGGGCGTTGGGGTCCTAAGGTGCTGGAATGGCGACCTCGCACTGGAAAGCGCAGCGTTGGTAGGCCCCCAACGAGGTGGACTGACGACCTCAAAAAGGTCGCGGGGAGCCGCTGGATCCAAGCGGCACAAAATCGTGGATTGTGGCGATCCCTTAAGGAGACCTATGTTCAGCAGTGGACGTCCACCGGTTGAGAAAGAAGAAGAAGATTAAGATTTGCACACTTAAAACAATATATAAATATAAAAAAGATCCAATACAGATAAAAGTAATTATTTAAATTTATATAAATTTGAGCATTTAATCTATGAATTAATTTTTAACTAAGTAGATGAATAAGATTCTAATATTTATACAACTATTTAAGACAAAGCTTCTATAGAGAAGACCTAAAATTGCTGTCTGTGTGTATGAAATATGATTTAGCTGGTAAATTTGTAATTTGTCAATATAATGTACTCGTAAATAAGGCAACTACTGCTAGTCTTGTAGCAGATTCAGAGTAAAAAATACAATATTTATAGCTAATGAAGGTAAAATCCTGTATTAGTAGATGTTAAGTGCTACAAAGATTTAAGTGGTTGAATTCAAATCTTTTATCAGGATTTACAGCTCTTGTATTTTGTTAACAATGCAGATGATTTGATTGGTTAGCCGTATGGTTCCGGCTAAGTAGAATAGATCTCCCTCTTTCTTAACGTGGTGTCGTAAAAGGCGCCTAAGGTTGTAAAATATGCAGCAAAATCACATCACAACGTGGTTGAAATATGTTGTACCGACCCCACTTAGAGTGGGATAAGGGCAGCAGGAGGATGATGATGTAGCATGGATAATCTACAGGTAACGAGCCCGTTGACAACCCTACCTCTAATGTGTAGCGTACGCTCGCATCCTGTTCGACGGTGACGAAACATCGCATGAGCCGACGTCGCCTATATGCCCCTACCCCATTGGCCGCTCTTATCTCAACGAGAACCGCGCGGCAGAATTTCTCCAATGGTAAACGGAACTATTTGTATCCGATATGAAATCTATATATGGACTCATAGCTTTATTGCGACAAAGGCGAACATCGCTCGTCGCACGGCGAAGTCAACCATCCGGCTTTGTTGGGTAACAGTGTTTGGCTTATCTGGATCACGCCACCGCAAATATTCGTAATGTTCCGATAAACAATGATGACTGGTACTTTAACATTCAATTCTTCTAATCCATACCATAAAAGTTAAGTGCATCCTATTTTTACTTTTATATTTGAATAACTAAAAATGTGTGCTTGTGGACAATTTATAAAAAAAAAAAAAATTTAATTTTTATTAAATTAACATTAATAACAAATGGTTGCCCAAAGAAAAAAAATTGGCAGTAGTTTTCAAATATCTTAGTACTCGTAAACTATAGTAACCTATTACTATCCCTCTACCGAAATAGGCTCTCCCCTTTTTTGGATTGTAGCTGAGATCACGCTTAAGAGATATGCAGGTTTCCTCGCGATGTTATTCTTCGCTGAAAATACTTAAGTGCTTTTAAATGTACATACTGAAAGTATTTTCAGTTACTCTACTGATTTTATCGTGTCACTCAGTTCGAGTCATTTTAGGTTTTCAAATGTGTGGCACATTCTCAATTTTTCAAATACAAACTTAAAACTCCGTGGCTTTTGACGTACTCAGCATTGTGTACTTTAGGACATTCGTATTGCAAGTAAGAGGTCTTGGATTCAATAACCGGCTCGAATTATTTAAGTTTACACATCTGATGTGGCACTTTCTCAATTTTTTCAAATACAAACTTAAAACTTCGTGGCTTCTGACGGCCACAGCAGTATGTATATTAAAAGATTCGTATTGCAAATAAGAATTCCTGGATATAATAATCGGTTCGAGTTATTTAGGTTTTCTAATCCGATATGACAGTTTCTCAAGTTTTTAAATACAAGCCTAAAACTTCGTAGCTTTTGACGGTCACAGCAGTATGTACATTAAAACATTCGTATTGCAAATAAGAATTCCTGGGTATAATAATCGGTTCGAGTTATTTAGGTTTTGAAATCTGATTTGACTTTTTCTCAAGTTTTCAAATACAAACCTAAAACTTCGTGGCTTTTACGGATGTAGCAGTGTGTACCTTAGGACATTCGTCATTTTCGCAGAATTCTCGCGGCATACATAATGTAATCAAAACAAGACTTGATACGAGGTTATTCACAGTCACACACGTCGTTCATTTTTGTGACGTAACGGTACCAATTACTTGTATAGGTCTTGAAATCAATTCGATCAATATGTTGTTAACAAGTAAATAATCAGTATTTGTACTATTGCTAAATATTTACAAATTGATATGTTTATTATGACGCGTCAATTTACCTATCAGTTATATAATGGTCGAGAGTAAGTCTGACATAAATAAAGAAGAGTGTAGATTAGTTATACCACCGACATATGTTCCAACTTAGTAGATCTAGATTTGAACTACATGACGTCATCGTATTCGCAAGATTACGCGATCATCTAATCCAAATTACTCAATGCCTCAAGATTAAAGTTGCCAGTGATATCCTTAGTCTTTTAAGTTCGGAAAATATCTATGACTTACTTAATTTTTAAAAGCTTTAACTGTCTTAGTACAGGATGCAGTAACTATCGTATTGTAGTGATGACATCCGTAAATAACCCTGTGTCAAAGACGAAGCTCAAAAATGATGAAAAGTGGCTATGGGTGGGTATATAAATCAAATAACTGTATAGAAAGTAACAAACACTTTAGAAACAATATAAGTTAAATTCTAACTAGATGAAGTTTCTGATCCAAAAGCTGTTTGCTTTAAGTGGCATAACCATGACCTCCCTTGACGGAATCTCTTATCAGCTAGATAACTATGGATTAAGCTATTAAGACCGTGCGACTATTATGAAGGAGTGACCCTCTCAATGGTTAAAACTTTGATGAGTTTTCTGTAAAAACTTGTGTATAATTAATATTAGCAATTTATTACGAGATTTTTCATCAAGGAAAACATCCTGAGGAAACCTGCATATCTCTATAGAATTTTGAGGATATGTTGAACCTACCAATCCTCATTGGAGCTCCGTGGCTTAGCTCTAACCGCTCTCCAAGAACGGCGAGAGGAGTACCTATGCCCACCCGTGGGCTTGTGGGATAATAAGAAGCCGTTACTTTAAGCTATAAAGATGACAATATTTTTCGTAGTACAAAGTTAAGTTCTGATATGTTGATGTTATTTATATGTACAGTTAATAGACGAGCCGATAAGCGTAAATGTAATTTCGCATTTGTTTTGTTTGCTAAATGGCGTGTATAATGTTCCTAGAGACGTAATTACGTCGAATACAAATCAAAATAGATTACAATAGACGTCAGTGAGATGGAATGACGTATGTTAGATAACCTATGTTTCTGCGTGCCTGTAAACATTTGTATGTCAATAAAATGCTGATTGATTCATTTATTATGATGATTGTATACAGTTTATTGTTATAAAGTACATGCCTCTTTTTTATCCCACAGCTGGGTTTAGGCCTACTCTCTCCGTTTATAGAGAGAAGGGTTTGAGCTAAAACCTGCCACGCTGCTTCAATGCGGATTGATTTGTTTCATACATGTATCCCCAGAATTCTCTAGAGATATGCAGGTTTCTTCAAGATCTTTTCCTTCACCGAAAAGCGTGTGATAAATTGCAATTATCCATTAGACACATAAGTTTTAACAGTAAATCTCATAAGTGCCTGCCCGGGGTTTCAACACAATCTCAAATAAGTCGCTTATTCTCACCGTTGGGATTTCACAGCTTATTGTTATAAGACTTGATATAAATTAATATATTGAACAATTACATACACAGTCGTCTGTCCCCAAATTAACTTAATATTTGTGTTATGGGTGGCAGACTGGTAAATTAATATAAATAATAAATACTAGGCATCAAGTACCAATAAGCATTTAGAAAATGCCTTCGCCGGAATTCGAACTCCCGACCCCCAGACCTGAAAATTACTGCCACCTGCGCCAATCGGACATTTAATATGGTTTAAGCGAAGCAGACTAAGAAATAAGAATAATTATATTATAAGCTTGAATTATAATGAAAAACGATATGTTTTTCTTAAAATTAAGTAAGTATATTTATATTCGTAAAAATATTAAATATCTCTTTTAGTCTATAATTTTTTTTTTGTTTTTGGAAGTAGCAATTCTGCTATAAGTTTTACGCACCATTAACGATGTTATTTCGCTTACCGCTTCCCTGTATAAGGCGAGAAGAGTTTATTGAAAATTCGAAAATAATAATAATAAAGTGGAGCAAAGAAAGTTTGGAAATATTTTTTACTAGCTACTTACCCAGAACTTCGTTTGCGTGGACTGTTACCGCGTGATAGGTTGATAATAGATGGCGCTTTTGAATGTCATCCTATTCCTGTAGAATTTACAGGATTCTTATAGCCTCTTATGTTACCCCAATGTATAAGGAATATTTGTGCTAAATTTTATCGATATTGGTTCAACGAAATCGCTGTGAAAGAGTAACGAACATACATCCATACTCACAAAATTATTTATATCATAAATATTAGTAGGTTAGGATTAACAGGATAGTAAGATTTTCAATTAAACGGGTTTGTGATGACGTTCTTTCGATATTGGTAAACAAAAATGTACCTAATTTATAAAAATACTTTTTTTTTGTTATGACGTTACTCTGAATCCGGGATATAGATTAACTCATCG
Source organism: Morpho helenor (assembly GCA_029227775.1). NCBI lineage: Eukaryota > Metazoa > Arthropoda > Insecta > Lepidoptera > Nymphalidae > Morpho > Morpho helenor. Next base: position 10,648,270 of record JARGCU010000022.1, on the reverse strand, counting down.
TTTTTATTGTGACTTATTAGTAACTGCGCACTACCGACGTGAAATCGTCTTGTTTATTCGACTTCTAGAATTCCTTGATATTTTACAATTCCAACTACTTTTAGTACTAAATCAGTCCGCATTAAGTTCGTTTATTTTTATATTATTGTAATAAAATGTTTCTCACTCCTGAGTCACATGGTTTTGTTTGTTTACATTTAGTTAAGTACCTAAACCTGTGGAGTATAAGTATTATAAAGTAATAAAAAAAAATAAGTGTACATTATGAGTTACGAATGGTTTATAAACGATAATACTTTTATACAAACATTATAAAACAAACCTGTAGGTATATTTGTTTGTATATAATTAATTTAATTTTACTTTACTTATCAAGTACCGGTGACGATACAATAATTTCAAAGATTTGTCTGATATAAAAAAAAAACTTAGTTTGCGTGGACTGTTGTCGCGTGATAGGTTGATAATAGATGGCGCTTGTAAATGTCATCCAATTCCTGTTGAAATAACAGGATTCCTATAGCCTATATGTTACCCTGGTGTATAAGGAATAATTGTGCCAAATTTCATCGACATTGGTTTAGTATATTCACCGTGAAAGAATAACAAACATACATCTATACTCATAAACTTTCGCGTTTATAATATTAGTAGGAAGGATATCAGAAAGTCCTCGCAATGTCAACGATCAAGGAACATTATTTTTTTTTTTCAAAAAATATCACACTGAAAGTATTTTTTCGTTTACCTGAAGTCTTTCTCACACGATGATATGATTGATCGAACTACTCACATATACTTGTTCACAGTTGGCAAATAAATAAATAATTATATGGGATACTTACACACACGGTCGTCCGTCCTCAAAGTAAGTAACATAATACTTGTGTTATGGTAGACACCCATTGGTTGGTGTTGTCATGATGTGTCGTCGTTTATTAAATCAAGTGTAACTTTCTCGTTCGGTTAACACTGAGGTTGTAAATTCACGTAACTATGTCGAAAAGGCATAACCATAAAAATTACGTAACTCAGAGAAAAAAGAAGTCGGAGTTACCGTGCGGAATTCTATAGTACAAAAGTAATACTATAATTACTTTACTATATAATCCGTAATGTATCTAGAATTGTCAAGTGGTACATATGAAAAAAGAGCTGTGATAGCTTAGCAATCGTGCGAGTCTATAGAGACGATCATGGGTTCAAACTTCGGTCAGGCAACAATGTGTTTTTCTATTAAAACTTCTGTGTTGAATTGATGAGAGGAATTTATTACACGTTTTTGGTGAAAACATCGTGAGGAAACCTGCATTTCTCTAGAGAATTCTAGAGATATGTGTAACCTACTAATACGTATTGGAGCAGCGTAATAGGTCTTAGTTCCAATTCCTGTCTCCTATAATGGAGAGAGGAGGCATATGCCCAACAGTGCGATATTAACAGGCCGTTACTTTTACATATGAAAAAGTCGTAATTATAATTTGAATTTTTTGGTATAAAATATATGTTGGGATATACATGGTTCTTCCTACACTTAGCATTACATAGATTCTCTTAACAAACGTGGATTATAGCAAAATAATTCAATCCTAACTTCTGTATTTTGTTATTCTTATCTTACAAGGATTCTTTGGTCTTTGAATTTACTTATTCAGCTGAAAGACCTCGTTCATAGCGAACCTAATGTAAACATAGCAATTTATTCTTTATCCTTCAAACGTTACAACTTAAAACAGGCCTTAACAGAATGTTGACATAATACGTATTACCACTTGTACAATTAACGTATGGCCTCCGAAATTAAACTGGGTCGCGATGAAATCAAGGTAATTCACTGCTTTGTCAATGCGATTTTTTTTCGTCAGTTTTTTTGTCGACGGTCATTCCGTTCGTTTTGTCCTCCTAAGGACCTGATTGATATATGATAACGAGATATAAAATAAATTCAAAATATAGATCCGACTGTAGATAAAAGTCGACTTATTAACAAGCAAATCCAGATTCAGAATCTGAATGCCCTTTATTTAATAACAGTGAAAAAAATATGACGGAAGCTATTATAAAATTTGGCGACCTAGTCGAAACTATGCAATATTTTAGTAAGATAAAAAAAAATTACTATTAGATTAACTTTCAAAAATTTCTCGAATCTGTAGAACTATTTTATGCAGTAATAAGTTAACCATAATAAAAAGCTTTTATAATTAATATAAGCTTTTAACTAAATTTCATATCACTACTGTTAACCGTCGAGGAGTTCCCTCGTCTGGAGCCAATCCTGTCAGCAGCATCAGGTCATGCTTTTCATAAACGTGCATTGTCATCGGGACTGGACCAGTATGTAAAATTTTGACTAAATCGGACATCGGGAAGTGGGTTAAATTTAGCTTGCAAGATTCCACATACATACACCGCAAGTTAATAAAAAAATTTAAAAGAACATTATGGCAGTTTGAAGTTGAAGCATATATAAAAGTAGATTTTTTTTAACGTCATAAGTAATGGATAGTTTTTAGATATAGTGAAGTGTTAAAAAAAGATTATCCGAAAAAACAAGTTTAATCGATATACAAGTCATTGATTATAATTGATATAATGGATTCAGTAATATCATCCGTACATCCGGAAACATCGTTAACTGTAAGGTCCGGTATCCACCAGAGCGGAGAGGATAAGCGAGATGAGTTGCAAAGCTATCAGGCTATTTCCACGAAGAGGAGATGTGAACTGTTTATAACGGAGAAGTGAAGTGTGAGATCTCCCAATTAGTCGTGCAAAAGGCATAGATCAAAGGTCCCGCCGCGGGACTACACATTTCCGCTCTGCCGCGCCACATGCTCGCTTTCGGCACGAAATTCTGTACAAAAATGACAATACCTCTCCGCTTGATCCATTTCTATCGAAGCTGAGCGGAGAGGAAATGTAGAAATGACGATATCTGATTGGTGTTTTTTAAACCCATCTCCTTCGCTTTGGTGGATATTGGGCGTCAGAATGCCTGTCCACTGGAGCGTTGTGAGGCAGCGGAGTCGAGCGAGGGAGTAATGCATAGTGGGGAGGCCGAGCGGGGCGAGAAAGTAATGGGGAGCGGAGTTGCAGAATGGGTTTCCTAATATGTAGAGCTAGGTTGCGAGCATACGACGAGTCATTTTGAGCTTTCGGTTGCGGGCGATTGTCTAAATGCGCGCGCTCTGGCCCACCCCCAAACCATCGCTTCCCTGCTCTGTTTCTCCGCACAGCTACCAGCAGGTTTTGTATGAATTTTTTAACTTTTCGCTCGTCTCCCTGTCCACTGAAAAGGAGCGGAGATATTGTGCTATCCTATTAGTTAATATTTCTACGTTTCTCCGCTCTGTACCCTCGCTCCGCTCCGATGGACAGGCAACCTCACTCCCTCGCTCGACTCCGCTGCCTCGCTTCCCTCCTGTGGATAGGCAGCTTTACTCACTCGCTCGACTCCGTTGCCTCGCTTCGCTTCTGTGGATAGGCAGCCTTAGTCTGAGCTGGTACAAAAAACAATAAGCGTATAAATATTAATCACTCAAATTGATCTTTTCAATAAGATATTCTTAACTTAATAAGCTACTAAAATCTTACATCGTAACCCTTAATAAAAAAGGAGGATGTAATAAATTTAACGCCATTGATGTGTCGATGGACTCTGAAACAAATTAATGCAATTTTATGCATATTTTTTGTTTTGAATACTTGCTCTTTGATTCGCGTCGTGGTTATTAGACGTGTTTGATTATAATCAGTTCCGTTTCGAAGTTTGGCCATTGTGATTAATTTATTGAGTTTTATATCAGATTAGGCTATTATTTATATGAGTAGGATTTGCTTTCATGGTAAGGATATTGACATTAAGGAATTACACCATAGTGACTTGAAATACTCATTGTACTTACATAAATTTTGGTATCTTTAAAATGATTTATAGAGTAGACGTTACTTTACGGCATTCCATAGTACAAAATAATGATAGCATATCAACCACATTACTTACCGAGGTGTCTTCAAAGGCGACTAAGATAAATTGACCCGCCGTGTGATATCTGGCAAAGTAAAATAGAGCAAGCTCTTTTCTTTCCGATGTGTCGTAAAAGGCGATTACCCTAATCGCCTTGACTTGACTTGAAACTTGGCGGCATGTCGTCAAAACAAGCCAAATAACGTAACAACGTGTGTAAAATCTGTTATGCTGACCCCAATGATAGTGGGATGAGGCCAGGAGATTGATGATGATGAACTTTTTAATCTTTAAAATATATATAAGTAAAGTGTAGTACATAGTTATTTTAGAAAGCTTAAATTGGCGCCGACATACTTAGGTCTATGTATGAATAATTATGTTGTGGATATTCTTGGATAATTGTCCTTATATTACCTGTTCTTATACGATTGTATGCTACAGATCACATAATTGAAATAACAATGCGCAATAGCAAACGGTGGTATCAGATTTGAATAGTTAGTGCGAAACTATTATATATCTGACCTTGAGGATTTCTAAGATCTCATATTGCATAAATGGTTAGCTCGTCCCGAGCGTATTGGAGCAAAGTCCAATCAGGAAAAAAACGTAAACAAAATAATATGATGCGCTAATGTAAACGACCGAATCCGAGCAGTGGAGATTCCGATGGGTTTTTTTGAATTGGTCCCAAACAGTTTTTCAAACGGTTACACGTAATTTGTCAGCTGTCTTTGTTTTGATGTTGAGTATTACAGAGGCACTTTAATTGCCGTGGAATGGGTTTTTTATGATTTGTCGTTGCTTGGTTTTCCATTTTTCCGTCTACGTTCATCTTCGATTATATAATACTGTATCTAAATAAGTAGGCAAAAAGGCCTTATTTCACAGAATATTACATAAACAGTAATTTAACAAGAAAACGATTTAAAAATATTCACGTATACTGCGTCCATCATATTATCAGTCTTTTGACAGCTCACGCTCATTAAGTTTTGTATTGCTTACGTACAAATATCATACAAATAATATTTGTACTTTATGGATGGGTACCGCCCACTTAGTGATGTCACACATAATGGGTTACTACGATTATGCCACAGATTAAAAATAATCGGTAGAAATCGATGTTACGAGTATTAAAAGACATTTAATAACATTATATAAAGTTTTACTTTCTTCTTAGTTAATACATGAATACAAATAAAACAATCAGGATATTTTAATTTATTTTATTAGCACGAGTCGTCGGAATGATAATCAACACTAGACTCCTCCGATGAGGAGTCTTCAGTAGCAGTTATTATTAGCTCTTGTGTAGATAATATATTATCAAACGCAATATCACGTTCTCAATCAGAGAATATTACTCTTTTAGTTCTTTCCACCACACTTGCCCAGTTCTCGGCCGTTACGTGGGTGCAAGCATTTTTTAGCAATTGCAACATTTTATTCGCTGTGAATGGGGGGCTTGTATTGCATCTCGCAGCATGCCCTTTTACTTGTGCCCATATAAGTTCTATTGCGTTGTACTGGCAGTGGTATGGAGGAATCCGAAGAACAGTATGGCCATATTCTGCTGCCATTTCATTGATTACATAGCGTTTTGCTCTCTTTTTGGTTTTTAATATTTTTATTAATTCAACTTTTAACATTGAGTCGTCCACATTTTCTCCATTGTCCCGAAGCCAATTAATTATTTCATGCTTTTTATTAGCCTGTGTTGGCATTTTGTCAATTTGACGGGAGTGGTAGGGCGCATTATCAATAAAAATTATTGATGGTTCTTCCAATGAAATGAGCATTTTTTTGAACCACTCTTCATACACATTTGCATTCATCTCTTCGTGGTAGTCATTTGATTTCTTCGATTTAAATGCCAACAGTGCGTCTTGTACAAATCCTTTTGCTGTACCTGCATGGCAAATGATTAGGCGCTCACCTTTTCCCATTGGTACTGAGGAAGTGGAATCAGCAGTATCATCAGTCCAGAAACGAGATAGTGTGTGGTTAGCGTTGAGCCATGTTTCATCCGTGAAAACAATATTTGCCCAATCTTGTATTTTCTTTGCCTCTCTTAAAAAATCACAACGTGCTATAGCTATATCTGTGCGTTCCATTAATAATTTTCTTTTATTTAACTTTTTATATGAAAAGCCAATTGTGTTCAAAACTTTGACCAAAGAAGATTTTTCACCATGAAATAGACCACTTCTTTTCAAAGAAACAATAAGTTTTCTCAAAGTTGGAATTTCTTTTCTCAAGTAGTAATCTAGTTTACGTAGGTTATCATTAATCGAATTACTTAGGTACGTAATTCGATTAATGATAGTAGGTACTATAATCGGAATGGTATCGCATACGAGAATCTTTAGGACATCACTATCGTCAATCTGTCAAAAGATGGTTAATATAATGGACAGTGTATAGTAGTATTACATCTATAAAATCTCACTTTAAAGATGATATCCATAAATATTATTGATACAATATTAACTAATTTAGTAATATTATTCATATTATAAACCACTTTAATTACGAATAAAAATTAAAATTAATTTATTATTACTTTTGTAGTGTCCTTACCTTAAATGTGCTGGTTCCGGCATTCAATTCATTCTCTATTAATTCCCGCATCAATATAAAGACTGCTAGTATTATGTTTGTTTTTAATGTCGAGGTATCAATATCTCGCGGTGTTGCGGTGAATCTCGCGCGGCGTATTTTTTAGAAAGTCGCATCCGGCTTGTAGCTAGCGGAGCGCTTCCGTGTACACTGTTTGGATGTGGGCTGCCCCGTGCGAAAGATACGCTTGATTTTGTTTTATTAGCCTCTGTATCTTAAATACTCTGTTTATAATCTTTTAATGTTCATTAATATTCATCATCCTCCAGCCATTATTCCACTCTAAGTAGGATCACATGATTTGGCTACGATTTTACGGCCTCCTGCTTAATGTCAACTTACCTTAGTCCCATTTTACGACACCTCTGTAAGTAAGAGGGTCGATCTCCTCCACCAGATACCACACTTCGGGTTGACTTACCTTAGTCGTCTCTTACGACTTCACAGCTAGAAATGAGGCTGGTCTATTCTACTCAGCCGGATACCACAGGTAAAATTTAATTAATACTATTAATCTCAATTACTTATTATAAAAAGTCCCTAATAGCTGTGTGTCTGTATATGATCGATTTTCTCAATCTACTGACCGATTTTTGTACGGTTTTTATTTAAAACTAGTGCAACTCTTTCGGAAGGTTTTGATTAGTACGGTTTTATGTAAATTGTGTTAAAGAGGTTGCGCAGTTGTAAAAAACTCGCCTGCTGAGAGCTTTAGTTGAGTGCACCCATAAACAAATAAAAAAGTCCGCGACGGCATGTCTCTATATCATATGGTTAATTCACAATAACTACTTTAATGTTCAATTAATTCCACTGATTTTCAGGCGGGCCACAAGCCACAAGCACAGCTATGTATATATTATAAATTCGAGTCGTTCTGTCTGTTATCTTTTAAAAATTCTCCAGAGATTATAATATATTTAACTGTATAACATGTTATTTTTCATAGAAAATTCATAGGTTGTATTCTGGCTAGGGAAAAACCAAGCTTTCAATAATCACAAAGGCAAAATTTTTGATAGCACGTCTATGATCACACTTAACATTTATTTGCTTAGTAAATATTGCACGTTGTAAGATTCGCCTATCTACCCTATAATATAGAAATAATACAAGGAAATAGTATCAGAATAAGTTATTTTCAATAGTTCTTAACATTTACTTATTTATCCAAATATGTTACTTATAATTATCACTATTTATGTAAGATCTAATATTAATACCTTCACAGTTTCCATAATTTGTAAGTTATGAGGCCTACCAGCTTACCTATTTATACTTATCTGTTGCAAGCTTATGGAATGTAGTAAATATCTTTGTATCTATCTATCCATACGACCTCAACAAAGCTACACTTTGCTTCGGCCTACTTCAATATTTATCATTAACTATAATTTTCACGCCTAATTTTGGGAAATTCCACAGTGCTACATTAATTGTGCTTGAAGATGCTTAAAGAATCCCGTTCCAGTTCGAAATAAAGAGTATACAAATAGTTTTTCGAACCCAAATATCTGAAAATATTATTTTTAAATCTAAAATTAATGAGTCTAGGCTGTTCTGCTATAAACTACATTATAATATATACAGCAATTTATTTCTAATTTCTTCAAGATTGCCACTCTTATCTCGCAAGCGCACCTTGCGCAGATTCGAAATTTAGCATAATGTTAAGACTCAGGAGTTTTAAACATTACGGTCAATCTTTTCAAATCAAAGAATGACCCAGCGGATAATCCCGTAAAGTTTTATGGAGATCGGATCATATTTTTTGAACTGTTAATTACAATTTTGTTTCGAGGTGAAATCTAAATCAATATGAGTTACAGCAATGCTTGGCCGGACCGCTAGTATATTATAGAACACATTCTCCGCGTTTATTTGTTTATAAACTCGCACTAAGCACACTGTTCTCGAATAACTTAAACGGAACTATGCATCGACATGCAATTTTCTCCAGCGTATTTATGTACTGTAAATTTTAAACTTCAGGTAATTTCGTAAAGATATAGCGGACACTTTCTAGTATTCTGTTCAGATAGTTATTCGCTGCAACATAGGCTACTGACTTGGCAAAAGTAACGCAATCTACAATCAGAATTTAGATCTTGACTTGGCCGTATGGTTAGCGAACACCAACGCGGATGTAGCCGTGACTAAGAAGCGAATTTAGTTTCCTTTTAGTTTAATCGATAACTGGTTTTATGTGGAAATGTGGAGCGGTATTTTAAACAAAGTGCTCTTAAAATTAATACATTACTTTGCATCTGTAAACTATTCCTTTATAGCTTGACGTAAAAGCTACCTTCACATGTACCTAATACCTGCATTTCACTATCGGCGATGATCGTTGTTCGTGTGATCCTCTATAATCGACGCGATCGTCGCGCAAGTGTCAACACGATCGTCCGTATTATCATATGGTAAATATCGCCTATCCGAAGAATAAAGTTACATCTCGCATGTATAAGCAAAGGAAATGTGTCTTTCAAAAGTAATAATAAAATTAATTTGCTATAATCCGCGATGAAGTAAAATAGATAATTTATTTAATGCTAAATGTAGAGTGGTATGATACGCATTACCCAGCGTTTTCTTCGATGCGTATCAGAAAACCGTCAATTCCCGGTTTGTTGCTGATCGTAGGCGATCATAGATGATGATTGGCTTGTACAGCTGAGTATGATCTTTCCCTTTTTAATCGCCGTTTATAAAGAGCAGCCATTTGTTCGATTTGGCAGCATATATTAGACCTGACAGGGAATTTCTATAGTATGTTTATAGAGTCACTAATTGTGTTGGCATATATATGGCAATAACGTTCAGGCATCAAAACCTAAAAAATTGTGATTTTTTAGTACCATTGTTTCTTTTAGTATGGATAATGTAATTGCCAGTGCAATAAGTAAAGTATCGATAAATGATAGTGTTTATAACTTGAAGACAAAACATGAACCGATCACAGCTAGCATCAACTGTCTAAATTTATATTATTATGACTGCGTAACGCAATTAGCCCTCTGACATTGATTGACCTTGTACCCAATGAATAACAATTGCTGATTTGTTTACTTCATTCGATCATCTAATTCAATATACACGTACTCAGTTTATGAACAATGAAGTTACACAATTATTATTACTAGGCGTGCTTGCGGCTTCGCCCGCTTCGAAATCAGTGTATCACAAAATAAATAATAAATAAATATATGGGACACTTACACACACGGTCGTCCGTCCTCAAAGTTTAATACTTCTGTTATGGGTGAGAGACAACTGACAAATATAATTTTTAAATACATACTTAAATACAAATATGCACCCAGGCTCGAAAAACAACGAAATTCTTTTGTAGTACATGATTTTTTAATAACTATTACCGTTTACTCAGCGCACGCAAGGAATGCTTTAAATTATGCCGTTTTCGCCCTATTTTTTATTGCTGCTCCTCTCCTATTAATTTTATCGTGATGTTATACAGCCTTTCTCAATAAATAGACTATCTTACACGGAAATAATTTTTCAAATCGGTCCAGTAGTTCCTGAGATTAGCGCATTCAAACAATAAAACAAACAAACAAACTCTTCAGCTTTATATATTAGTATAGATTAAAAATCTATATATAGGAATTAAAATGAAATATATATTTAAGAATGTAATAGTAAAGTTAAAATTCGAACGTAGTTTTATAAGCCGGATCTCGCCAACACAGCTTGTGAGTTGTAATATATATTTTATTAATACAAAAAATCCACTGTTACACTTAAGTATAACCAGTTAATGCAAATGACACTTCAGGCGTGTCTACCTAGTTTTTTTCATCGATGACAGGTGTTTGATTGACCTCGATAACACCCGATGGTTTAGTTCGACCACCATTGAATCTGTCAGTTGCGGAAATGCAGACGCAGTATCAAATATTTTATTAATAATTTATTAACTTTGATATGAATTATAAAAGTTCTAGGTAAGTTTAAACTAATTTACGCACCGAAACATCATCCTCCTGCTCTTATACCACTCTAAGCGGGGTCGGCATAATATGTTATAAACATGTTGTCACATGATTTTTCTGCGTTTCCACGACCGGCCGCCTGCCTGACGTCAACTTACTTTAGTTGTATTTTACGACACCTCGGTAAGAAAGAGAGTGGTCTATTGTAATAATCCGGATAACACACGGTGGGTCAACTTACCTTAGTCGCCTTTTACGAAACCTCGGTATGAAATGAGTGTGGTCGCTCCGGATACCACACTGCTAAGCGGAATGGATACATGATGATTTTTATAGTTTTACATTTTTTTACTATACAGATTTTTTTGCCAAGGGGGTTTGAACCTGTGACCATCTCGAAAGAGCCGCGCGGTCTTCTTACTATGGGACATCACAGCTTATGACATATTTGCGTACAAAATTACCACGCCTAGCTTGGCCCAAAGTAGTAACCATTTGTTACAGATTTATGTGATATGTGAATCTTGATGAATAATGTAAATATAGTTTACGGAGTTAACCAGACAGTCTGGCTATCCTGTTTAATTAATTACACACTGAAATCAACGTAAAATATACTGGTCCACGCACACACGTGTAAACATAATGCCCAATGATTTACCGCACACCCACACAGAAACGTGTAGCGAGTAGCGAGTAGTACGCATTTGTGTATTGACGCCTTAACAGTCTCGTAAAGCTTTTTTGCGATATGACTAAAAACTCTATTCATAAAAACTGCAAATTTTGCATTTCAAAAAAGATAAACCTCTATAAAAAATGTAATTGCTAAATATACACAATATTTTAATGATCTCAATGTACAGTATTTTTGAGCATGTAATAAGTAAATAAACATGATATGTCATTTTTGATTTACAGTTTTAAAATTTTCAAGTCCATACCATTTACATATATAGCCCAAAATTGGCTTATTCCTTAGTTTCACGTATATCGCCCTAACCGAAGAGTAAAGTAACATTTCCTATGTTTATACATGGGAAATGTGACTTTATTTTTCGGATAGGGCGATATGATCGTATGACATGGAAATGCCTTGGAGAAAGGAAATACTATGTCCAAACACCTGATATTAACTAAATAAGAGAAAGATGGATGTTGATTATAAATTAATAGTTAAAATCGTTTAAGATCAAGATCAATTCTAAGTTACTTACATTTTATTACTATAAGTACAGATGAAACTGTAAACGGGCCCTGGTGTTAAAGATGAACACATATATCAATATTCTAAAGTTGATTTAGAATAAAAAATAATGAAAGGTACGCTGAAGCCCACGAGTAGATACTTCACCAGTAGTAAATTAAAATTAACTTATATTATTATTATATTAATTAATTAATAAAAGTGTGGTCAATACACTACACTGATCTGCGTGTATCGCGCAGCTGTGTGTTAACACCTTAACAGTGAATAATGAATTATAACCGGCACGTTGAGGATTTGCGCACGCGGTAAAGGTCAATGATCATCCGTAGATCCGCCTCGACGCCCTCGTGACCCTGTCCTGTGCTGGCGCCAGCACACCAGTAAGTGTGATTGTGTGAACGGACCTAAAGGTACATTGCGCCTTTCAAAATTACTACTAATATGTAATTAATATCTGGGTGAACGGGCCTTGCTTGGTAATTTTTTACAAAAACAAAAAAAAAACTTAAAAAGAAATAATAGGGTAGGTGGGGCTCGATTCCCGAATAAATATATCGTTTTTAGTAAATTACTAAAATACAGAAATACTAATAAACAGTGGAAATACGTGTTTAATTCGTTCCGTAACCTGGCTCGTATTTCAATTTGCTTGTATCTCAAAGCAAGCACCTCCAAAAACACAACCCCTGTTGTTTGCTAGTTATGTTACGCCCGTAAATCCTCGTCAAGTCAGCTCATATTCATATCTATGAGCTTTACTTCAATAGACATCATCTTCTTCGGGCACATGTTTACAAAAATTAAGCAAAATATCGCTCGCTCGATGGCTCGTATCTCAAAACACTCGTATATTATCGTATTAGGGCATTTGTATATTGAGGTACCACTGTACAAGCTTTTAGAGCACATTGAAAAATAATTCTTAATATAAATCAAATCAAATCAAATCAAAATAATCTTTATTCAAATAAGCTTTAAATCATCCAGGATCAATTAAATTTAATAAAGTTACAACTTGTTCGGAATGTTGCTTTTACCTAGAAAAACCAGCAAGAAACTCGGCGGTCAACATTTTAAATTTACATTATTTAACCGTAGCGATGTTTGAAGCTGAAAGGATTTTCAAAATCCCAGCATTTTTACCACTTAAATAGTCCCCAATTGTGTAATATGCTTTACGTATAAGCAAAGTTTATACACTTAATTTAAACTTTTCTGTAGATAGGTCTAATATGGCGGAATTTTATGGTAGAAACGTAAAGTAAAATAAAGTAACCTAGAAAACTGCCGAAGTTGTGTTTTTTCTCTTCTTTTAAGCCGCTTAAATATCCATTCTGAAATTACGTTACGTGGTAAACTACTAGTTACCATGTTATGCAAAAAAAATCTGAAATTCGTCGCAATATCGTGACCATAGTACGTGACGCTGCTGAGCGACAACGCAATAAAAGTGAAGTTGTTTATGAATAATGCAATTTGAAAACATGGATCTATTCAGCTAGCGAACTTGTACTTTTACGAGATTTTTTTTATAAATGAGAAGGTATTCTTAAATTGTATTGGAAATTTTGTATGTTTGATAAGTCTTCTTAATAAGTCATGGTGGCTTTTCAGGGTACTTGTGGACAGGGTTATGGCTTCAAGTAGACTATAGATCTTTAAAGATTCTATCTTTAAAGATTATAGACTCAACTGATATTTACAATTCATTATTAGTTTTATGATTACGGAAATCATGGGGAGAATTTATTTTTATACATAACCTGCGATGTGCGTATATTTGCCACATTTCCAATTCAGGAAACAAGCAATTGTGGGTCTGTGCCTTACTGTGGGAAAACGCTCAGATGCTATTTTACTATTAAGTTATTTTTTACGGTTTTTTTTTTATTTAAATAGCATAATTTATACAGACTTAAAATATTGAAATCATAAGTAAACATTTTTACTTATTATGACAAAATCAAAAGAAATTTAGCATGGACATACTAATACAATTATGTACAAATTACGATTGCGTGTGTGCATATAATTGGTTTCCATGTATGTATGTTATTACTAATCATTGATCCTTCTGTTTTAGTGTAAACAAGGCTATTGAATATATAAAAGATACGCTTCAAAATTAGAAGGCCGTTTGATAAAAAAAAAACATACGTTTTGCTAAAATATTCAAATGGTTTACTTCCCGTATGTTTTGCAGTTAAGCATACATTACAATCTATTTATAACACTTAGTGCTAAATATTGATGTAAAGTTATACAAAAATAATGATAATATTATTTTTGTATCTCAATCATATTTCTAAACTTAATTAAACTTTAAATAGTGACGCTAATATTAAACTCTAAAGAGTAGAGTAAAATTTCTGCGCTCAATTCTTCCTTAGGACTATATTATAGCTCTTGCGGTCCTTTCTTCGCTCTTTATCATCGGGCTGGTTTCTCTCGACAGCCAAATTTCTTCTAAAAAGCGAGAACCTTCGAGGGTTCCTTAATATTTCTTATAAATCTACGGCAAGCCAATAATATTACTAGCATCATACATTCATTATTTTAAAAAATTTAATACTCCGTTAATATTTATAATACATTGATAGCATATTGTAAAGATGCCATGTGGTGTCCGGCTGAGTAGAATAGACCACCCTCATTTTTTACAGAGATGTCGTAAAAAGCTTGTTATTCTTGTCCTTTTCCCTTCTATTACTCAAAGATCCCTTTTAAGGATAAGTCCGCCTATATACATGTGCTTTTTTAATTTTTCTTTCTCTTTTCTAAATAGAAAGAAAGAAATAAATAAATAAAGAAAAGTGACTAAGGTAAGTCGACCCGCCGTGTGGTATTCGGTTGAGAAGAATAGACCACCGACTTTCTTACCAAGGTGTTGTAAAATACAACTAAGGAAAGTTGACATCAGGCAGGCGGCCGGTCGTATAATACGTAGCCAAATTATGTATAACACGTTTATAACATGTTGTGCCGACTCCACTCAGAGTGGGATAAGGGTAGAAAGATGCTGATAGTATTTTGCAAAGGTTATTTTTATTCTGAATGTAGGGATTTAAAGAGCTAAATTATTGGTTACAGAAATATGTGGAGTCGTCGTTGGGATGGGCTGGTGAACGTGGCGAGGATTCGAGCTACGACTCTGAGTGCGACGATGACGGCGGCCATCGCGCCGCCTCTCGCACTCCCTCCGATACTCTCGCAGCGGAGTTCGCGGAGTACGTCACTCTTGCACCAGCACCGCCACTACCGAACCAGGTAAAGTACATTAAAACATACCTGACATTGAATCTTTAATATTTAAATGAGTTTATCTACTCTGATACTATAATACAAAGATTATAAAACTGAAACCAAAATTCTTATGACAAACATTACGTACAGGCCAAAAATTAAAAATTAAAAAGTTTTCTTACGATGCAGGTCTTATATGGACACCTGTATCATAATATAACTTTTTAATCATAACGATACACCTGTACAACCAGCTGGACCAAGGAGGTTGGACCTCTACCTTAAAAAAAATGTTTCAATGAACGAGTCCGCGGCGACGCAACACGCATGCGCAATCGATGTTTGCGCCTTGGCGCTAACATTTGATATTAAAAAATCTTGGTTTTTATTGATAGTGTTTTACGTATTATAGTATGAAAGTAGATAAAGTAGTACATAACTTATGTGTTATAAGAAACCTCATTATGCAACAGTATCATAATCTACTATAATTTTGTATATACATATATTTTCCGAATCTCGGAAACGTCTCCAAGGATTTTCATAAAATTAAGCATGTATTGGATGTTGGGGTGGAAAATTCGATGTAGCTAGGTTTTATATTAAATTTGTCAAACGTAAAGTCATTGTAGCTCATTTGGGGAAAGAAAAATCTAGAGAGATGAAAGTACCTGGGATCGAGCCCTACTTGCGCAATTTTTGTTCAATTTTTTTTTACTTTTTTTTTTTAAAACAATTACCGAGCAAGTGTCGGTCACCCAGGTACTTTTATATTATATGACCTAGATTTTATCTACACGCGACCTAATTGAAATATAACCTCGATTATCTTTTTGGGGGTCATCTATCCAAGCATCCAAATATTAGACACATTTTGAAATATATGACAGCCGAACGGTGTGCGACAATGTGAATTTAGCCAGGAGTTTAAATCCGTGATTTAAACCTCGACCGGACAGGCGCTAATGATTTTTTCTATACAAATTTGTGTCTTAGTCAATTCTTTCAATTTATCACACGCTTTTCGGTGAAGGATAACATCATGAAGAAACTTGCGTATCTATTAAGATTTTCTGGGAAATGTGTAACCTACTAATCCACATTGGAGCAGCTTGGTGGGTCTAAGAGGGTCTGGAATTAACAGACACTATTTCCTATTTGTTTATATTAGTATAATAAATTGAAGTTATGTTTGTGGCTAATCGTCGCTCCTGGTTAACCTTTAAATTGGAATGTTGTCTTTAAGGCAAGTAAGCATAGATTTCTTGGATATTTTTTTATTAAATAACACGATTTAAGTAGCTTTCCTGAGAAAAGATCTTATAATTACTAAAGTGTTATAAACTATTGCACAATAGCGATTCGTATCACTACATATTATAAAACAAAGTCCATATTTCCGTATGTACGCATAAAACTTTAAAACTACGCAACCGATTTTGATGCGGTTTTTTTTAATAGATAGAGTGATCCCAGAGGAAGGTTTGTACGCATAATAACATTCAATACGAAGTAGAGAAATACTGTAATTTTTGAGGTTTCTGTAAATAATTACATTTTTTTCCGCTTACATTGCAAACGCAGGCTAAACCCTACGAGATTTATCAAAATGATGTACTAAGTATTTGTACACCTTAAAAAGGTCTACAGAAAAGTCCGCGATGGTATATATCTATCTCTTATGGATAACCCACAATAGCAGTTTTTTTCATTTACTTTTTACGAAAAATGATGCCTTATGTTCAAAGCAATTTTTATACAATACAGCATTAATCCTTATCCAATTGAGTACCTTAAATAAATTGTTGATTTAATATAGATCAATATGGCCGTTTACAGCATGCAATTTAAGTGAACATTTTCGGAGATATTACAGATTTAAAATGCCGTGAGGACGCCGCGCTTCACCCTATAGCACTTCGAATCTTTTAGAGTTTGTTTAAAGACATTCTGTAATTAATTGTAAAAATAAAATACATAGGTAAAATAAATTTTTTACTTACTTTTTTTTTTTACTTTTTTGTACTATATGAGTTTAGAAATTCCAAAGATAGCAGGAAATCGTCTTGGTATAGGGAGAGGAAATTGTTTTTCTCCAAATTTAACGCTTGCGGGCCACGGGCAGTAATGAATAAATCAAAACTACTGGAACGATTTTAATCATTTTTTTTACACTGACTGACATGGGATATAAATTTTATACCCGTGCGAAGCAAGGGCAGGCCGCTAGTTAACCTATATTTCTATCGTATTACGTAGGCGAGATCTGGCACGACAGGAAAAATTATTTCGCTGAAATAGAACATAAAAAATAATGCATCAGATATATCGGAGTCGTAATAATTGTTTAATATTGCATAATACTAGGTAGATATTTTTAAACGATTATCAGCGAATCACTTAACAAGTCAGCTTGGATAATTCAATTATAGTGATAAAATTTTTGCAATTAATTACGAGTAATCTTTAAGTTGAATACACAAAATGCATATCTCTGAAGGCGAAGGATATTGGAGAAGGCTCCAATGCTTCACTCCAAAAATGGAGAGATGGACTACTAAAACTTAAGTAACTTTTTAAGTACATTTTAAACTTAAGTTTTAAACTGGTTTCTGTTATATTACTCGGGCAGCAGCTGAAAACCAGCGCCGTGTTATATTAGTTCCAGTAATGACATGCGACAATGCTGAGCTGTGTGCCCTTTCTGTCAATTACCAATTGCAGAATAAATGTTTTTTCATTTCATTTCATTTCAAAACCTACCACAATGGGGATTGGTAGGTTACACAAATCCCTAGAACTATCTGGAGAAATATGGGTGTCCTGACGATGTTATCCTTCACCGAAAAGCGTGTGACAAATTGCAATTATCAATTAAACACAAATTGCCCAGTGTCGTACATAGGCCTAGTCTCTCTGTTTTTGGAGATTAGGATTGGAGCTAAGAACTATGACCCTGCTCCAAAGCGGATTAGTAGGTTACAAATATCCCTAGAATTCTTTAGAGATATGGAAGTTTCCTCACGATGTTTTCCTTCACCGAAAAGCGTGTGATAAAATGCAATTTCTTCATAAGTGTACAAAGTTAGAATTAAATCTGTCCGCTCATAGTGGGTCAAAATTGAGTTCAAAGAAGTTAACATACATACATACAAATTAAATATAAAGCCTTTACAAATATTATTAATATTTAGTGAAATATTATTTTTTCCAGGCTAAAATTGAGTTTGCGGTGAAGCTGGGTTACTCAGAACGTCTTGCGAGGACCGCACTGCAGCGACTAGGTCCCGATCCGCCTCGGAACGAGCTATTGGCGGAACTTATCAAGCTAGCTGCAAAGAGACCGCCGCGAGCGCCCTCCCCACAGCCACTACTCGAGCCAGAGCTTCTGCCCGAGCGCGCCCCACTCAGGCACGTTGTCATCGACGGCAGCAATGTTGCTATGAGGTAACATAACTTGAGATAATTATTTACGCTAGTTCCCTTACTAGATTTAGAGTTGATAAATCACGGAATTCAAGCTGTGAGGGTCTGTGCTAAAAAGAAGAATGGTACACGAATGGGCCAAAGTAAAGTAAAAAGTAATGGCCTATTACTATCCCGCTTCTGGTTATAGGTTTATTTGGAAAGAAGGGTTGTAGTTTGTACCCACCAGGCGGATTCATAGGTTACACACATCCGCATTGGAGCACCGTGATAGGTCTTAGCTCCATCCCTTCTCTCCAGAAACGGAGAGAGGACGTCTATGCCCAGCAAGTAGGATTATAACAGCCGTTTCTTTACTTTTACTTTTATTTACACACCCCAGGAATTCTCGAGAGCTGTGCAAGTTTCCTCGCGTTTCCTTTACCGACAAGCATTGCAAATATCATTTGGGCGCATCAAGTTTTAACAGAAAAACTCATTGGTGTCTGCCTTGGGTTTGAACTCATAACTCCTGGAGAGAACACACACACACGGTTTTACCAATCGGCTATCGTATCAGAGCCAAAAACGAACTAAAAATATAAGTTGATTTTTATTGAATATTAAAAGATATAGTCAATTGTGCTGGCCCAGAAATGAGTGAAGAGATCTGTAGTGTCTTATTAACATAAGACCTAATAATAATACATAAGTAATACCTGTTAGATAAAGAACGTTATATCGTTTTAGAATAATAATGATCCCAGGTAAATTAGTAACTTAACGCAACAAATTACTGTGTGAGCTCACAACGTTCTCCTTGTGAAAGCTTTACTAGAAAGTACAAGTTACTCAAAAAGCCGTTTAAATGCTAAGTACTACAGCCGCAAATAAATCTGTGTTGGCAATGATATTATAACGTGAAATTCAAACTTTCCAAACTTATCTAACCTAGGACTTTTTTTCCTGTTCCATATTAAAAAACGTGATATGTCTTTGTTTTACCATCATTTTGTATTTATAGTTGATATGAAAAATTTTAATGAGCTACGAAGACTATTGAGAATTTCACATGTAATTATAAATCTGTTCATCAATTTATAGTCATTTATTCATGATGGATGGTTCATGGACGTAAAATATCCAATGCAATATAAACATCTTCTTATTCATATAATTTAACTGACTCGGGTTTTTTTCTGTTAATGAATTTATCATAACTTTTCGTTACAGCCATGGAAACAAGGAGGTGTTTTCGTGCAGGGGTATTGAAATATGCGTGGATTTTTTCCGAGCGCGAGGTCACAAAGAAATTACAGTATTCGTTCCGAAATGGCGAAAAGAAGCGTCGCGGCCCGACAACCCTATAGCCGATAGAGATGCACTCGACCGCCTCGAACGAAACCGTGTACTGGTATACACACCGAGCCGCCTTCTGGGCGGAAAACGACTAATATGTTACGACGACAGATACATCCTTCGTCTCGCTGCGGAAACAGACGGAATCGTCGTCTCAAATGACAACTACAGGGATCTCGTTGCGGAAAGCCCTGAATTCCGAAAAGTTATAGAGGAGCGGTTGCTGATGTTCTCCTTCGTCAACGACAGATTCATGCCACCGGACGATCCACTCGGGAGGGCTGGGCCGACTTTAGACGCCTTCCTACGTACGCCGCCCTCTAGAAGCGAACCACCTCCGGTGTGTCCCTACGGCCGCAAGTGCACTTACGGGAACAAATGTAAGTTCCACCATCCGGAGCGAGCCGGGAGACCGCATAAGTCTGTCGCAGAGAAACTATCGGAAAGGGCGGCTAGGAAGGCGCGAGATTTGCACACCCTAAGTCTTCCACCACCAGGAGGACGGCCAGCTGATACTAAGAAGTTGTTAACACGAGCGCATTCCGCAACACCGCGACTGGCGGACGCGAACTTGGTATCGCACTTCGATAGAGCCCAGATCCCGGGACCTTCACAGCCTCCGCCGGATATAAACCCTCATCGAAAATTGGCAAGACAGCTCACCCTGAACCCATCTTGTGACCCGAGGTTACACGCTGCAGCCGCTCGTGTATCTTCCGCTCCGGTCGGCGCAGCTGGTGCCCTAGCTCCCCATGTCACTGGAATATCTCTTTCCCCTTGCGCGTCCGAAGGGGCTCTTCAGCATTGGGAAGCCAGACGTCGGATGCACTTCCACTTAGCCGGAATTTTCCCAGAAGCCCAGGTCGCGGAAGCTATGGCTACTTACCCAGAGGAAACGGATCCTCAAAAAATGTGCGCAATCATTCTAGATCGGTACAGACCGAGCGAGGCGACCTTGACTCGTCCGATGCGTTGATATCTCTATGTTGTTGATGAGGTATATTGATTTGATCGCGGATGACTTCTTGTAAATAAACATTTGGTCTATGAATTATTACCAATTTCTTTCGGAAATTGATGTTTTACATTCATTGGATCAATGGTTTGCTGAGTGACGAACGGCACTTATGATAGTGTTTGGATTTCTTCCAAATTAATTATTATTCTGCCCCTTTTAATCTTTCCACTGTTTATTATATAAATTGTTAGGTGGGAAACTGGGAAATTGCCCAGTAAAATACTACGCGTAATCTCTTTTAGATAATATTGGCAGAAATTATGTAGTTTATCGCGTAGAAAATGACAAAAAGTATAGGTGAATTTTTCTGAGCCAATAATATACGTTAATTTTTTTTTACCTAAAGCGTATGGTTTACTTTATTACATTTTGGCGGAGTAGTAAACTACATTAAATATTATATCAAAACAGCGACTTAAGTATGCTTACTATGTAGGTATAATTCGCTCCTTAAATACAATCTGTTAAATAATTTTTATTCAGAATAAATATATATAATAGCTTTTATAAAGCTATTTAAGCTGTGCCAAGTTTATTATCGTAAAAAAGTCGTTCGACAGCGAATAAAGGCATTTGTTTTGAACATCTCACTTATTGTTTCTGCTACGCTTCTGAGAAGCGCGAGCTTTATTTAACATTATATTAATTTAGACATTAGGATGTACAAATAAAACTTAAGACTTAAAAAAATATTAAAATCGAATCATTGTTATCTATGATACAATAAATTTACGACACAAAAGTAATTTGTTTTATCACATGTTGAAATATTTGATATATTTAAATTCAACTTGCTATTATCGAGTAAAACTTTCTTAAATCATCACCTATTTTTCCTAATAATGTATTATCTACAATGAAATTGAGTTTGAAATTTACTGTAAGAGATGCTGATATTTTTATGACAAAATACTGGATATTTTAAGATCCAAAATCGATAACTTTTGAGGTATAGTCGTTTCATGATTTCTATTGATTAAATGTACAATTTGTTATAGAGATAAAACTGTGTTTAAAGATATTTGCGCTGAAAAGTAAGACAAGTGTAAAATTACACAAACCATTTTATTAAAGGTAGTGTAGCAAATAGAAATTTGTGTTGTAGATGTTTAATGTTGTAATATTCATACAAAATTTTCGTAGTGAAATAAATGTATTTTATTTTAATAGAAATATATGAATGTATTATGTGGATTTTAAAATAAAAAATAGAATTGCCGGTCTATTGCAATTTACATAGAGTATAAACTCATCTGGTGTAGTTTTTATCTATGGATAGAACAATTTTTCATATAATAGGCGTATATTCCGGAATTCTAAATTCGAAATATGTATTTTAACTTTGTGCGTCCTAGGTATATCGTTAAAAAAGCTTCTTCGTGTATTACAAAGAAACCTTTAACTTTTGTGATCGTATGTTGTTTGGTACTATGTATCAAATAAAAGTTAAATATCTGATAGTTTATTAGTGTTTATAGTTTTTATGTAGATTTTAGTGACCAATGTATTTTATATTTAAGTTACGCAAAATAACTCATCTTTTTCAAATCAAAGCGATCTATTTTGCACTTTATAGTCATGACCAAAATTAGTTTTTTGTATATTAAAAAAGTTCGCTGGCAATGGTCATTTCTTATAAGTACATGAAAGGTGCTAGAAAGGCCAGATATATTAAGGAATAGTCTTTATTATAGTTAATATATTATTATAGTTCATCATTTGTTGTTTGATTTTTTATTAAATTGAACTTATAAAAAAACCTTAAATGCAATGCATCAAATGTAAGATAAATATTATCTACTTGTGTGCTATGCCCCATTTAGCGTTACTAAATAGGGGTATAGCATGTTTATTTTAGCTTGTTATTTGATAATCAAATATGCAATTAATTTTAGATTAGTCATTAAAAATACTAACAAATACAACTGACAATTAGTATTGAGTAGTTAAGTAATGTTTCCAATCTGAATGTTTAAATTTGTCTGTGTTGACATAACTGAAAATATATAGAAGTAAGAATAAAATATCTCATTAGAATGTGTACATTATTTCATGTCCTATTAGAACTTATTATGCTATGTATTAACATAAAAGAATTGTGTCCTTAAATTTTAACATATATATTCTGGTATAACTACAAATACAATATACATACAGACTAATAATAATATTATAATAATAATATTCTTTATTGTACACCAAAAACAATACAGAAAATATACAAAGAAGTTTGGTACAACAGGCGGCCTTATCGCTAAAGAGCGATCTCTTCCAGGCAACCTTAGGGCAGAGAACTTAATTTTTTATTAATGGCAGGGGTGCACAAACTAAAAAAGAAAGGTTATAGATGTAAAAGATGACACAATAATGAAAGGAAAAGAGGGAGATTAACAAAAAACTAAAAGTGACATACACATGGGGTAAAAGAAATAAAAATAAATGGTAAAGAGATAAAAATGAATTATGTTGATAAATAGTGTTGCTTAATCCTAGATTTGAAAATAGAAAGAGAAGGAGATTTTCTTATATCTAGTGGAAGTGTGTTCCATAAGAGTACAGCTTTGACAGTCAAAGAATTTCCATAGAAAGAAGAGGAGTGAGACGGTATTTTAAGCCGTAAATTGTGATCGGAACGAAGAGAAAGACAGTGAGTATCCCCTAGATATATAAATCGTTTCTTTATACTAAATATATGTATTTGCGAAATTGAGCTTTTTTACTATAAGAAAAAAAAAAACAAAAATGGTGAGACAATGTTGGTCTAATAATTTAAACCTTGATATGGATATGGGTATATTAGTATTATTTTATTAATAGAAAAATTCATTGGTTTTGGCCTGGAGTTTGAACTCCTGACCCCCTTGACAGAGTTGCAGTGTCATCTACCAGTTTTTGCTATAAGGCATGATTACTTGTAAAATTGACTATGCCTGCCTGGAGTTTGTATCTGTGAACCTATAGGTTTGTGAGCTTGAACTCAAAATGCTGATTAATTAAACCATTAAGTGTTGTGATACATGCTACAAAATAACCATTTACTCATATTAACTTTTTTTTTACATATATTATTATCTATACTAGAGTTATTTCAAAGATAAAAATTATTGAAAACTTTTCTATAAATGGTGTACTTATTTAACTTTTTAGTAAAATAAATAAATAAGTATAGTAGAATAAACCACCCTCTTTCTTACCGAGGTATCGTAAAATACGGCTAACGTAAGTTGCCGTCAGGCAGGCGGCCGGTCGTAAAAACGCAGCCAAATCATGTGACAGCATGTTTTATAACATGTGCTGACCCCACTTAGAGTGGGATAAGGGCAGGAGGATGAGTAAAATAAATAAATGGTACTCATGGTAAAATAAAAATACAAAGTAAATTCTTACGTTATAAATTTATTGAAATATTCACTTTTTTTGTTTTACTTTGACCCTGTTTGGATTGTTGGATATTTTTTTGAGAATCATTCTCATATAGGTATTTGTATTATTGTCAGGTTTACTCTCTGATGACATTTTAATAAAATTCTGTCCTGTAAATTGATTACTGCTTTTAACTTCTTGAGTATTTGTTGGTATAAATGCTCTACTTTTCTTATCATTTCTATATACATAAGGACAATAAGTATCCACATCCATGGGAGAGTCCTTTTTTAAATTACTTACAATTTTTGCTTCTGGGCAAGTTACATCAACTGATACATTTTTCTTTTCTGGTTTGTACTTTTGATATATATTTTGTATTTCATTAGTTAACTGATGTAAGTAATTTCTTTTGATACCAAGACAACTTGTCTTTATACCAAAATTTGCTCGGCTCAACAACTTTAAATCCTTTATGCAAAGCACAGATATATTGAAGGAAATGCACATTTCAAGAATACAGTGAACAATGGCTTGAGGATTTATGTTTGCCTCTAATAATACTGCTGTACAATTTTGCGATTGAACTGCATTACAACATTCAGATATTCCAAATAAAAGGCCAGCCACTCTTCTAGAAGAAATATGTATTTTTTATTCATTGAAATTTAAATATTATATTAAACAAATTTATATATACTATACCTATAATTTAAATATAAATATTATTATCCTCCTGCCCTTATCTCAGGCTACGTGGGGTCAGAACAACATGTTATAAAGATATTACATGATTTGGCTACATATGTTACGAGCGGCCGCCTGCCTGATATCTACTTGCATTAGTGGTATTTTGCGATACCTCGATAAGATATGAGGTTAGTCTATTCTACTCAGCCAAATACCACACAGTGGGTTGACTTGCCTTCGTCGCCTTTCAAGAGACCTCAGTAATAACTAGAAATGAGGTTGGTCATTTAGACCATATAAGTCTAATATCCATAATCTATTTTTATAAATAATTTGGTTAGTTTAATAGTATTAGTATCTTATCTTTTAGATGCTTGTTTTAAACAATGTAGTAGGTATATTATAATTTCAATTTTATGAAAAGCAATTTTAACATTCATATCAGAAGCGCATAATTTTCTTACTGGATCTGTGGAGGCCGGGGTCTTTCTTTTTTCGGTAATAATTTTATATCATTCCAATGTGGTTTATTAAATTCTGGTATAGACACACGATGTTTGCTAAGTGCATGTTGTAGAATCTTTTCTTCATCTTCGTTTACAACAGGCCTGAAGTATAAACCATTATAGAGACAATTACACACTACATACAATACAAATAAAGTTATTAAAATCAAAATACATACCAAAAAACTGGATCTGGGCGACATATAACGTTTTTAATAGTTTTTTTCAACTTTCCTTTGCTAATTGAATATTTTTTCTTTTTTAACTTCTCTGCTTGCATTTTTTTACTCTTAATGTATATGTACTTAGAACTTTCATGTTATTTATAACTATTGTAACATTTTTGGTTACTAATTATTAATTATTTTCAATTATCTACCAAAGACAAGTTAAAGAATAGTATTTACCATAGATTATTAACTATAAAATAGATGGTTGAGATTCATACATTGGCGCGAGCCTATTTCCGGTGGTATGGGGGGGTGCAGAGTAGCACTATAGCTACTTACATTCTCATTCATAAAAAACTATCTGCCTCTCACCCGTTTCATTCATAAAAACGGATTTAGTCTCAGCTCTGACTCTTTCTCACATATGGAGTAGTAATATATATAACGTATGACGTAAAATCGTAGTAAAATTAGTGATGTACTTGGTGCGCTAAAACCGTAACTAGTGATGTCAAAGTTTCATCGATTCGCATTTTACTCTTACCGATTATTTGGATAACCGGTTTTCCTGTAACATATTAATAATGATTTTTAGATTTTAATAAAACAAAATATTTAAGGAAATTCTTTAATAGACTTTTACTGTAATAAAAAAATTTATATTCAACAGCCATTTTACATTTCTATGTGCATGCTTCTTAAAAAAAAAAGTTTTTTCCTAAACACGCTAAAAGTGCAACTTCAAAAATGATTACTATTTTTAAATAGGAAACAGAATCGGCGATCATGTATCTTGAAAATATAGGAATTGTAATTTAAATTATTATATATTATTATTAAATATAATTAATTATAAGTATTCACTCGAAAACAAATTTACAAGATTAGTATTTAAAACAATAGATGCTTTCGTTTTTACCGTTTTAGTATTTAGGAAAAAATTATACTTAAAAGGAGTATACTTGATGGTAAATTATAAATATTATTCTTTTTTAGATATATTGGTAGTAGTTTTATAGAATATTAGTGGTTTTTATCTCTAAGTATAATATTTTCCATCAAACCAGTTAACACTTCGGATTTATACATATAAAGTAAGAATTAAATTGTGAAATTTTGAGATAATTAATGTGCCAATTGATACCAAGCTTTTCGATGAAAGAAAACATCATGAGGAACTATACTCCATGGGTTAAGTATTTAACTAAATGTAAACATGTCAAAACAGGTAGTTTATAGTAGGCATTATCTGCCTACTATAAAGTACCTTTTTTATTACAACACATTATACTAACATTTAATATAATTTTTAATTCTTTTAAAGAATTTAAAATTATTGATAGTATTCGCACCACTTTATTATGGCGTGATTGCTATCAATAATTTTTACAAACTTTGAAACAATAAATAAGAATTATAAAATTTTTAAAGAAAACGATGGATAATATTAAATACACTAAATTACTACACATTTAAGTATCACAGAGTGAAGCTCGTAGAATATTGATATTATGTTGCGTTGGTTAATCCAATTACCATTTTAGGTAGTTTACTTGGCTAATTTGTATCTGCTGAATTTTATTAAATTATATATTTCTGTTTTGCTATACTAAAGGTATAAATATTTAATTTTAGAAAATACCAATCAATTTATGAAAATTACATTTATAAATAGAAAAGAATATCTCTAAAGATATTCTTTTAACAACTGCAGTTGAATCCCAATTTTTTCATTTGTTAATAATATTATTGTTATGACATATTTGTCACTCCTGAATCACATGGTTTTGTTTGTTTACATCTTGTTATGTTTCTATACTTATGGAGTATATATAGTAAAATAATAAAAATTTTGAATCAATTTTTAAATGTTAATAATAGTAATATTAGTTAGTTACTTTTGCCTCATGTATCATAGTTCTATAACTTTACTTGCGATAAAATTTTCCATTTCCATTATCGTTTTCCAAGTATCTGCAGTACTGTGAATTCTCCTTAATTGATACACCGTTGTCTAACTCGCATTATGATTACGATTATGCAAAAAAAATTTTAACAAATCATATTTATGATTAATGCAAGTTAACCAGGAAATATAGTTTTTTAAGTTACATACATTTTTGACTAATTAACACTTTACATGAAACTTTTTTTCCCAGGAAAATCATTATGGCTAGAAACAACAAAACTACGGCCCTCAGTCCCCGGCAGACCTTAGATGGTCAGAGGGTGCGAAGAATCTCCGGGTTAGCCATAAGGATTGCTACATGGAATGTCCGTAGTTTATATGAGGACATCAAGCTCGACAACGCCCTGCTCGAAATGAAACGACTACGTCTAGATATTCTTGGCATCAGCGAACTGCGATGGGTTGGTACCGGAGAACTTAATACACAAGAACATGTTGTGTACTATTCTGGTAGTAAAGATGAACAACATCATCGAAATGGGGTAGCCATAATAATCAATAAAAAAGATAAACATCATGTCCGTAATTTCATCCCTGTATCTGATCGGGTAATGCTATTGCAGCTGGAAGGACGACCATTTAACATAAATCTCATTCAAGTATATGCCCCAACTGCCGATAAATCTGAAGAAGAGATAGAATCATTCTATGCACAAATTGAAAATCTACTTAAAATTACCAAAAAACACGAAGTAAATATAGTGCTAGGAGATTTTAACGCAAAAGTTGGTGCGGGAAAGGTTCATAAAACAGTTGGAGCTTTTGGTTTAGGATGCAGAAATGATAGAGGAGATAGGCTAGTACAGTTCTGTCAGGAGTACGACCTTGTTGTTACCAACACCTTTTTTAAATTACCACCTCGTCGACTCTATACTTGGAAATCACCAGCTGACAAACCTGACAATATTGTTAGAAACCAAATTGACTACATTCTTGTTAATAATAGACACCGTAACAGTATTAAATCAGTAAAAACATATCCAGGAGCAGACATCGGTTCGGATCATAACCCTTTGGTTGCGTCATTATGCACAAGATTAAAAAGAATCAAAAAAGTTATTGCTAAAACCAGATTAGATGTAAATATGTTAAAAGATTCAGATATTCGCACTAAAGTCCATCTTGAAATAAACAAAGAAATTGCTCAACTGAAATCATTTGACTGGACTGATTTTAAAAATGTGCTTAATAACGTAGGATATGAACATCTTATTCCACCTGCATTCACTGCAAGAAAAGACTGGATATCAGCTGATATACTAAAATTAATAGAAGATCGACGCAAATATAAGGGAAAAGATACCGAGAAATATAAGGAACTCCAAGTTGTAATCAACAAAAACGTTCGAAAAGTACGAGAGAAATGGATGTCGGAAAAATGCGAGGAGGTTGAAAATCTTATGGCAAAGCATGATTACTTTAATGCCCACAAGAAGATCAAAGAACTCATCGGACCAAGGCATAATACAAAGCCTTACTTAAACTTAATAGATGAAGATGGAAATTTCGCTAGTTCTTCGGAGCATAAACTTAAAATTTGGGAGAATTACATCAAACAACAGTTCCAAGACATAAGGAATAACATCGAAATTCCAAAAACTGATTCAGGGCCTCTGATTACCAAGGCGGAACTGATTAATGCCATTCAGAAAGCTAAATCTCGTAAAGCTATTGGACCCGATGATATACCGGCAGAACTTTTAAAACAAATAGATGAGACAAATTTAGAGTACTTGCTGGGCATTTTCAATACAATTTATGAAACAGGACAAATACCAAAAGATTGGCTTGAATCCACATTCGTTACTCTCCCTAAAGTTAACAACCCCAGGAAATGCAGTGATTACCGTACGATATCATTAATGAGTCACGTGTTAAAAATATTTTTAAAAATCATCCATGGACGAATATACCCCAAATGCGAATCGGTACTATCAGACACACAGTTTGGTTTCCGTTGGGGCCTAGGGACACGTGATGCTCTGTTTGGATATCAAATATTAGTACAGCGGTGTTGGGATGTAAATCGTGAGTTATATGTTTGCTTTGTGGATTATGAAAAGGCATTTGATAGAGTTCAGCACACGAAGCTTTTCGAACTTATGAAGGATATTGGACTTGATAATCGTGACTTCAGAATCATTAAAAATCTATACTGGCAACAAACGGCGAATATCCGAGTAGACGGGCAGCTCTCGTCCTCAATCGAAATAAACCGTGGTGTAAGGCAAGGCTGTATTCTCTCGCCCTTGCTTTTTAACGTTTATGCTGAAAAAGTGTTTTCTGAGGCTTTACTTGACACATCTGCAGGTATTGTGGTTAACGGCAGACTCATAAATAATATCCGTTACGCCGATGACACTATCTTGATTTCCGATAGCCACGCGGGATTGCAACAACTCATTGATGCAGTGTTTACCAGCAGCGCTGATTACGGGATTAATATAAATTGTAAAAAGACCAAATACATGGTTGTAGGCCGAACATCTGAGCCACACGGCTCGCTGCAACTCAATGGTACGACTCTCGAACGCGTCAACTGTTATAAATACCTGGGAGCAATGGTAGACAATAAAGGTGATCACAGTCTGGAAATTAGGTGTAGAATAGAACAAGCACGCAATGCTTTCCGTAGAATGCAAAAGATTATCTGTGATCGGAAGCTAAGTCTCAGCCTACGTATACGTATTATCCGATGTTACGTTTTCTCTGTGTTATTATATGGAGCCGAAACTTGGACACTCACAGAAGCTATGAGCAAAAAGCTAGAAGCGTTTGAAATGTGGGTGTACCGACGAATGCTAAAAATATCTTGGACACAGAAAGTGCGAAACACCACTATACTTCAGAGACTAGACAAAGGCACAGAGATCATAAGAACAGTCAAAACTCGTAAGCTCCAATATCTCGGTCACATAATGCGCAATAAAAAGTATGAGATCCTGCAACTCATTATCCAAGGAAAGATACAGGGGAGAAGAAAACCCGGCCGAAGAAGGATATCCTGGCTTAAAAACTTAAGACAATGGTACAGCAGGAGTACCCGGTCGTTATTTCGGGCAGCGGCTTCAAAAATAAAAATTGCCATGATGGTTGCCAACCTCCGATAGGAGATGGCACAAAAAGAAGAAGAAGAACACTTTACATGCCATATAATGCCATTCCAAAGATATAAGTTTTTGTGATGGATAATATAATTTTAACTAGATCAAATCTTTCAGTTTTATTAGACAATAGCGTAATTATAAAAATTTCACAATTTAAATAATCCTGTTTTGAAAATATATTACTCCCAGGATTGCTCAGGTTTTTAGTTTTGCTACACAAGTAAAAACACGTGTTTTGAATAGGAATAAATGGTGTTAATGTTAAAATACACAATTTTTAGCAGCAATACAGGCAGAACTCATATTTCATTATAAGCCCGTCGTTTAAGCAAACTAACAATTAAACTAGCAACTAAGCAATTGTTATTCATTTTCCTGAGTAATGAAAATTTTAAATCCATTCATCTCAAAATATAAGTTTTTGAGTTGTACCGCTATTGCTGCACATGACCGATATATCAATATACTGAACCAAATTCAAATTCAAAATTCAAATTCAAATTCAAAATATTCTTTATTCAAATAAACTTGTAAACAAGTGCTTTTGAATCGTCAACTCTACTGCTGGTTCGGAAAGCTGTTCCTACCGAGAAGAGCCAGCAAGAAACTCGGCGGTTGCTCTTTTAAAAATATAATTCTTAATACTATTTACATTAAGTCGTTACTGTCTTGTACAGGTTCAAAGAGAACTATATCCACACAGTCTTATCTTCCAAATAATCCTCAAGAGTATAGTAGGCTTTCTGTATCAGCCTCTTTTTAACAGTGTTTTTAAACTGATGTAATGGCAAAGCTGAAATTGATTGCGGAACTTTATTATAGAATCTTATACCAAAACCCACAAACGAATTACGTACTTTTGCAAGGCGCAAAGCAGGAGCCGCAAGCTTATGTCGGTTCCTGCTTTGTCTATTGTATACATCACCTATCGTTTTATAATTCTTTATATTTTTATGTACATAAATTAGATTGCTTAAAATATACTGTGAAGCAAATGTAAGAATACCTGTTTCCTTAAACTTCTCTCGCAGGGAATCACGCGGTCTTAAATTATAAATGCCACGTATAGCTCTTTTTTGTAAAACAAAAATTTTTTCACTATTCGCGCATTTACCCCACAGCAATATTCCATAAGACATAATGCTATGGAAGTAGGCAAAATAAACAAGTTTTGCTGTTTCGACGTCTGTGAATTGTCTTATCTTTCGAACAGCGTAGGCCGCTGAACTCAGTTTCCCTGCAAGAGTTGTTACGTGTGTGCTCCATTGGAGTTTTGTATCCAAAGATACTCCCAAAAATACAGTTGAATTTTCTGTTTTTAGTGGTACATTATTTAAAGAGAGTCTATTTGCTGTTTTTGCAGCATTAGGTAATGCAAATTCAATACATTTAGTTTTATTTGAGTTCAGTACCAAATTATTTAGCCTGAACCAATGAGCTACTTGCGATAAACCCCTGTTTACTTCGTCAATATTATCGTCATTTCTATTTACTTTAAAAATTAATGATGTATCATCCGCAAACAGTACAATATCGCAAATATTATGAATAAAATACGGTAAATCATTTATATAAACTAAAAACAGAAAGGGACCAAGGATTGATCCTTGAGGCACACCCATAACTAAGGCCGATCCGGATGACTGCACATCATTAATGCACACTCTTTGAATCCGGCTGTGAAGGTACGATGCAACGAGACGAAGTGCATTGTTTTTAATGCCATAATAGCCAAGCTTTAACAATAAAATTTCGTGTTGAACGCAATCAAATGCTTTGGATAAGTCACAAAATACCCCTATGGCATTTTGTGAGTTCTCCCACGCATCAAAGACATGCTTCAACAACCTCACACCCGCATCCGTTGTAGACCGACCCTTAGTAAACCCATACTGCTCAGGATGAAGTAAATTATTAAAATTAAAATGCTGGAGCAGCTGCTTTAGGATGATTTTCTCAAAAATCTTGCTTAGAGTTGGCAAGACCGAAATAGGTCTATAGTTCTGAGGGTCGCTCTTATCACCGGACTTAAAAAGGGGGATCAATTTACTATGTTTCATTAAATTGGGAAATATCCCTGTATCTACAGATTTGTTAAAGATCTTGGCCATAATCGGGGCGATAATATCAATAATATTATTAATTAATTTTACGGACATTCCCCATAGATCAGTTGTTTTTTTAATATTTAATGTTTTAAAAATTTTGACGATATCGTATGGGGAAATGTGTTGAAATTTAAAATTAACACTGCACTCCGTGACGCTGTCCTTTAAAACATTAAAAGCTTCCATTGGGGATGAGTTTATTGAGCTAGTGGTAGAAATGGGTATATTTTGAAAGAAATGCTCAAATGCACTAGCTACTGCTGTATCAGAATTAATAAGTTCATTCCCAATTTTAAGCTCTATGGCAGAATTATGCATTTTACGTCTACCTGTTTCATCTCCAATAACATTCCAGGTAGTTTTTATTTTATTTTTAGAATTAATTATTTTACTTTTAATATGAAGAGATTTGGCCTGTGTGCAGACACTTCTAAACGTTTTTGAATATTTTTTTACATATTGTAGAAAAGTGGGGGACTTATTATATTGTTTTTCTGCATACAGATCAAATAACTTATTCCTACTCTTATAAATGCCATTAGTGGCCCATTCGCTAAACCTAAGATTTTTGATCACTTTTTTTTCTATAATATTAAAAGTCTTATTGAACTCACAACCAATCATTCCAAAGAGGGCATTAAAAAGTTCATCTGAGCTACCGCGACTTTTGTCGAATTGCAATATCTTTGATGATATTTTAGATTGAAATCGCTTTATTTTATTCGAAGTGAAAGGCCTGTACTTGATATAACAATTTTTTTCCTGCATATAGTTAGGGACAGATATAATTTGCCCACTATGATCAGACTTTAAGCGATTTATTATAGATTTTTCTAAGATATTACAACTGTAGTTAGTAAAAATATTATCAACACCGGTAGCTGAAGTTGCAGTTATCCTGGTAGGTTCGTTAAATACATTGATCATATCAAAACATTGAAATAAATTAAGTAACCTACAACGATTACAGGTATCCACTAAGATGTCAACATTAAAGTCTCCACATATTAAAACTTGTTTTGAAGATTTAAAGATCTTCTTAAGAACTTCCTCCATGACGCTCTCAAATAATATATAATCACTGGAGGGTGGGCGGTACACAGAAACTATAATATAGCGCTCTAACTCCACACAAGACAGTTCAATGGTACGTTCAACAGAAAGACCGACAATATCATTTCGTTCTTTACAATGTACTTTGGAATGAGTTAATATCAAAGATCCCCCATGCTGGGCGGTCTTCCTCAAGAACGCACTGGACACTTTATAATTTTTAATATTTAATAAGAAATTAGAACTGTTTAGCCAATGCTCGGTTATACATAAAATATCAATACTAAATTTATTCATAAACAGTTCTATTTCAAATTCCTTGCCAGATAGACCTTGCAGATTCTGGTGTACAATATTCAAGTTACAAGGTCTATCTATTGTCTTATTATCTAGTTTAAAGTAACATTTTCCGTACCTAAAATGTTACTTGATATACTATTAGTACTACTACTAGTACACATGTCAATATATGAATAATTAGTACTTAATGTACAGTTTGTATATGAGTCAATAGACTTAGTTACATCACATGTAACTGTATCATTTAAATTATACGCTAGCAGTGAAGCTAGACTCCGATAACATTTTTTAGACAGATACATAGTATCTCTAGTCAACTTAAACGAGGTAATAAATTTATTTATGTCAAAATAAAATATAGCGTCACTATGACGGTATGTCAAATTATACATTTTTAAGTTTAAATTATATATGTGCTCATTCTGCCTACTAGTCAGTATATCTGAGTAGGGAAAAGCACACATAACAAATTTACATTTATATTTCTCATTTAAAAGTATTAATTTTTCGATGCATTTTGTAATCTGTGGTTTTTTTACATTTAAGCTGTCACCAAACATTAATATGACTGTAGTATTAGAGTCAAAATCATTACAATTCCAGTTATTCATTATATAATCATAAGTTGCTCCGGGTGAACATTTATTAATTACTGAATGTCTTAAGTACATATTCATAATTGCTCCAAAACCTTTGCCCAACTTGTCAGAGAAAATAATGGTTTTTTTCTCTGATTTTACAACATTGTTTATATTTAAAGTATTTGACGGATTAATAGTAATATATGATGGTGAAGTACTTTCAATGTGCTTCCTCAAAGAGCATTGACATTCCTTATCCTCATACTCTTTATACTTATTTGACAATGACACGAATCGTTCCATGTTGTCATTGCAAATTTCCAATAGACCGTCAAAGGATGCAATATGCTCATTAATTTGAATTTGAGATTTTGAATACAAGTCTGTCATATGTTTCAAAGATTTTTCTAATTTTTCTATTTTTTTTTCAAGTTGCAAAATTTCACCATCATATATATATTTATTATGGTGTAATTTATGATTAATTGATTTAATCTTATTAATTAAGCTCATACGTTCTTTTCTACTTTTCCCTAACTGTTGAATGCAGTTCTTGGTTTTAATAATCTTTTTAGTTTTATTAATAAATTTGTTAATTTTAATGTATTTTTTTAATTTTCTATGACTACTAAAGTGTACGGTCTTTAGTGAGTCATTGTCAGAGGTTAGATCAATTATTTGTGGATTTCGCTCTGAACCACAAACAGAACCACACTCAACCAATTCCTTGAAAAGGCTTTGTGTCGCATTAACCTCATAAGATTGATTTAACTGTTCCAATTGAAACATTGTTTGCTGAGTCTCATGTAAACTGGTTTCTAATTCACTAATGCGACTCAGGGCCTTTTCATGTACCTGGCTACATTGATAAAATGAGTCTACAGTATCCTTAAGCTGGTTCCTTTCACCTAAGGTGTCCATATACTTAGTATGCAGCTCCGCTAGCTGTTTCTTGTATAGTGAGGATTGCTTTATAACTGTACTAATTTCCTCCTCACTTTCCTCTCTCTCTTGCAAGAGTTGAGTGTTGAGCTGCTTAACAGATTTCAGTTCATTGAGGGCCAGCTTAAGCTTTGACTCCATCTCTTTGTATGAAGCTTGACGGGTCATCATTTTTATATAAAATTGATTTCTGAAATTATAAAAAGAAATATGTTAAATTAATTTGTTAAGAAGCTACTAGTCAGCCAGACAGTAGCAGTACCTATGTATATAATAAAAATGTTGACCCACTTTTAATTAAATCAGCTATATTAAATTTTACAGTATTATGTACTTTAAATATCCTAAATAATTAAACATGTGCAGGATAAATAAAATTATAGTGCAAAGGTTTATGGTTCACTTGATTAAATTGTTTATAAATATTTATGCAAGTTAAACATCCAGTTGCCTGGTAAATCAGGTCACAATATTATATATATTACTAACTTTGGCAGTACTTTGAAATCTTTATTTACCAATATAAAAATGATAATGAAGTGTGTTTACTAAGTGTATGTTTGAAGTTTTAATGAATATGTGTTTATTAGTAAGATGTATGTATGGCAGTAGGGCCTTCTTCAACTTTGCTTCCACAACTTGTCAAGCAAAGAGAGATAAAGCAATGCCTATGTATGAGAAGTGACGTTTCTCATAAATGAGAAATTATGTGAAGTGTGAGATTTTAACACACTTTATATAAAACAAGATTAATTAGAAAGGTTCCTACTCCGATTTATAAGTATTATTAAGTATTTAATAACAAAGAAGTAATTAAAACTGTATCAAATCTATTATACTATAATATAATATTTAATCTGCTCACTCAACTTTTATTCTATACTTTTTAATAAAGTGCTGGAAAAGTTTATTATTTTGTTTTTGATATATATATAAATAGCTTATAACTATAAAATGAAAAGAAATACTCCCCGGGTTTTAGTCCGTTGAGATATGAATTCCAACCGGTGACTCCTGACAGCTGTTTGTTTAGTTACTGTATTAAGAACTAAAGAAGAAAATTTATATCACAAAACTTTCAGTAATTATTAGTTCAACATTTACTTAAATTAAAAACGTATATAAACTAAATTAAACTTAAAATAAATAATTTAAATTAGGAGCAACTTAAATTATGACTTGTCACTTTGACAGCCAACCACAGATCAAACAACAACAACAACCGGTAAATGAATGAACAACCGGTAATATGATATGGCTTGGGTCTGGAAAATATTTCTGATGGAATACAAGGTACTATAACTATCAAACAATAATATTAACCAATCATGTTTTAAACAATGAAACCAAATTATGATCCGTTCTAGTGTGCTAGAGCCCCCTTATCCACGGATTTGAGAAAAAATCCATTGGGTCCTAGTTAAGAAGTTTCAAACTTCATAATGTTTGTCAATTATACTAATATGAATACTATTTTGAAGACACAACCTTCTCTTGAGTCCTCTAGCATTGAAGCGGACTTTTACAGCCTTATTTCAAAATTCCGAATGGTTCAGGCGGCAAAATAAATTGTTAGTGAATAAAAGCATTCGCGCTGTGAAAATGTTATTACTAATGTCAATAAATGAGGCTAAATAATTATGATTCGACTGAAGCTCTTCATATATGTTCATCTGCATCATCGGGCTCGTGGACACTTCCCGGCGGAAGAGTTCGCAGCATATTTAACCTGTAATAAATAAGTTATTCTTTAATAATGTATAGATAGAACATTAGTTTGCAAAGGTAGTCTTACAGACAATCTTGGCATTGATATCCTCTGAGTAGAATAGACCACCCTCATTTCTTACCGAGGTGTCGCGAAAACCGATTAAGGTAAGTTGACGTCGGGCAGGCGACCGGTCGTAAGATACCAAATCATGTGATAACATGTTTAAAACATGTTGTGCCTACCCCATTTAGAGTGGGATAAGGGTAGGAGAATGATGCATTGACAAATAACAGAGATTTTAAATTTTAAAAATATATTTTTAGCTTCTACTGGTCTTAAATAGTGTCTGGAAAATATTTTTTTCGTGTCTATAACTTTGTCTACAGTTATATTTTAAGTATAGAATAGAGACTATAATTATAAATTTTGTTTTTTTAATAATAAAATATAAGGGGTATCTGTGACAATCTTTGTGTTATGTTAAATATCTTTGATTTTGTACTGTTAGCAGTACCAGGCTAAAAATATTATGCTTTCCAAATACTGTATTGTATGTGACAAAGTTCCAATGATCATCACTAATATGTCTTTTAAGCTATTCTTATATCACACACTTTTTTGCATCACTATAATAGAGGAAAAATTGTACCAAACATTTTTTGTTATATCTCAAACGGATTAGGCAGTTAGCCCATTAGACATATAAGCTTCAGTTTTAATAGAAAGTGAAATGGACAGACTGACATACTTTACATCAAATATTTACTTGCCTTCATCTAGTCAAATCAATTGACCTAATCATGTGCTTCATCCCATAAAGCATCAACAGCATATAGCCCTTAGACGTCATCCCAATGAGTACTCTCTTTGGCTATGACCAGGTTCATCTGAAAATTATTGCAAATACATTTTAATAAATATGGAACAAGCTATGGATAGCTCAGCGGTGAGGCCGTTCGACTCTGTAAAGACGATCATGGGTTTATACCCCGCGCAGGCACATGTCTAATTGACAATTGCAATTTATGACACGCTTTTCGGTGAAGGAAAATATGGTAAGGAAATCCGCATACTTCTAGCGAATTCTAGGGATATGCGTAACCTACCAATCCGCATTGGAGCAACGCGATGGTAGGTCTTTGCTACAATACTTCTCTCCAAAAAACGGATAGAGGAAGCTTATGGTTCCCATTGCTGGGGTGGATAACAGGCCGTTACTTTAAACATACACATGCCAATTTTTGTGTTTACAAACAAAAATGATTTATATTTGAAACATTTTAACTCACTTGAAGAATATCAGCCATTGTATCAGATATTAATGAATTCATTGCAACAACAGTAGCAGTGCCTTGACCAGACACAGTTACTCAGACAAAAAATCTAGTTGAAATGTGCATAACTAAATGGGATAGTATGTTAAAGTATCTTGAACAAATAACTTTCTGTTAAATAATTAAAGTATGTCTGTAATCCATATTGTCTGTCGCAGAAAGAATAAAAACTATTCAGAAATAACCACCTAAAACATAGAATATAACTGATATTGGGTATGACATATGATATACAACACTTCAATAAAGCATACACAATAAATATTACTATAGAAGGAAAAGTTTTATTTTTATTATTTTAGTTTTATTTTTACTTATATTTTAAAATTAAAAAATAAAACTTCCCTATATTATCACAGTTCAATAAAAACACTAAGGATATACTATAATGCTATATGCTTCGAGGTCCCTGCTTTAATAAATGTATATATAAATTGAAAAACACTAGCTTAAATTGTACTATATATTATAGAAAAAGAGTATAGCACGAAAAATACTATATTTTTATCGCTAATTGCAATTGTCGTGCTTTTTTTAATTAACTGTGAATGGAACGCACCCGCAGCCCTGCATAGGGAATATAGGAACGAAACACATTCATGTATTTACGGGGCTTAGTTAGTTAGTAGCTCTAACTCCGTGTCATTATCCAGCGAAAAGTAATAAAAAATAATCATGGAAAAATAAATAATGATTGAAAATAGATGTGTCCTATTTTTTTTCCTGAATTTCCTAAAAGTACTATATTTTTTTGATTTAAAAAGAAAAATAGTATTTTTCTTCAAAAAAAAGGTGGCAACCCTAATCGCGCCCTTTTTGATTAAATAGGGGCAACACTGTGCCGTTATTGTTTTCGGTGGGGACTGGAGTGGGGAGTCTTCCATTTGATAAAACGTTTCAGTGACATTCAGTCCTTGTTCGTCATTCAAGAGAAGTGCATCTCGGAACGGGAATTGTGGTATTCCTATTATATCGTGTTATTGTATATAGTGTGCGTTAACAAGAAGTTTATGGAATTGTCTAATTTTAATTAAAAATCATTTGTTGGTTTATATATTTTTGCGTAAGTAAAAAGTGATTACAGTTATATATTACGTATAACGAACGTTTCAGGTGAGTCAGTACGTTTCAATTTTCTTCGTATTAAATAGTGCAAAAGTATAGTTTATTTGTTATTAAGTTTTGGATAACTACTCACATTTTATCCGAGAATGTTTGTTGAAATTCAAACATTTGAGTTGTTGAGTTTGTGATAGTGAATGTATATAGTGCTTGTGTATGGTGGTGGCGGTGGTGGAGGTTTGTGCATGTGTTTTTTACGAATCCTGCATGTATCAGGTATGATAACCAATTGTCCACTCTACATTTAGCATTATATACATTTTCTATTTTACTTCATCGCCGATTATAGCAAAATAATTTTATTATTACTTTTGCATAATTACTCTGTTTTAATCATAGCTTAGGTAAATATAGATTATAGTATAGTAAATATACATTAGCTTCAAAAGCGCGCTACTTTGTAAGACGTTTTATTAACGGGCTAGCCATTATAAAGGTGTCGTACTGATTTCT
Source organism: Morpho helenor (assembly GCA_029227775.1). Lineage (NCBI taxonomy): Eukaryota > Metazoa > Arthropoda > Insecta > Lepidoptera > Nymphalidae > Morpho > Morpho helenor. Next base: position 10,608,072 of record JARGCU010000022.1, on the reverse strand, counting down.
GAAATTGCGCAGTTTTGGTAATTCGTACGTCATTAATTTTTACAATTTTTTTTGTAATGGTTATGTGTTGCGGTTGGCAAAGAGCCGGTATTTGGCACCTGCAATACATGTAAAATCTTAATTCTTTTCCCAGTCGCTTTTGGCTACTGATGTTTGAGTGCACGCTTACATCTGTGGCTAAAATTACGGGAATCTAACTTAGCTTCATAAATTCAGACTTCACTTGAGTATTAGTTACCTCAAATGCATTTTCTCAAATTACAGAGGTCCTGGTGGTTGACGCTACTGTTCGGCCTGGCGCTGTTCGAGCGCTCGAGGCGACGGCATAGCGACAGCAGCTGCGGCATAGCCGGACGGGCCGGCCTGGGGTGAGGGGCGGCGGCACGTCTCCATTGGCAGCAGCGAGGCCAGACCAGCGTAGCTCGTGGAGTCACGAGGCCAGCTGTCGGACTGCCCTCCTGTAAAATTAATCCATTAATTTCATTCAATCCATTAATTTTTACATTTTTTTTTGTAATGGTAATGTGTTGCGGTTGGCAAAGAGCCGGTATTTGGCACCTGCAATACATGTAAAACCTTAATTCTTTTCCCAGTCGCTTTTGGCTACTGATGTTTGAGTGCACGCTTACATCTGTGGCTGAAATTACGGGAATCTAACTTAGCTTCATAAATTCAGACTTCACTTGAGTATTAGTTACCTCAAATGCATTTTCTCAAATTACAGAGGTCCTGGTGGTTGACGCTACTGTTCGGCCTGGCGCTGTTCGAGCGCTCGAGGCGACGGCGGAGCGACAGCAGCTGCGGCATAGCCGGACGGGCCGGCCTGGGGTGAGGGGCGGCGGCACGTCTCCATTGGCAGCAGCGAGGCCAGACCAGCGTAGCTCGTGGAGTCACGAGGCCAGCTGTCGGACTGCCCTCCTGTAAAATTAATCCATTAATTTCATTCAATCCATTAATTTTTACTTTTTTTTTTGTAATGGTAATGTGTTGCGGTTGGCAAAGAGCCGGTATTTGGCACCTGCAATACATGTAAAACCTTAATTCTTTTCCCAGTCGCTTTTGGCTACTGATGTTTGAGTGCACGCTTACATCTGTGGCTGAAATTACGGGAATCTAACTTAGCTTCATAAATTCAGACTTCACTTGAGTATTAGTTACCTCAAATGCATTTTCTCAAATTACAGAGGTCCTGGTGGTTGACGCTACTGTTCGGCCTGGCGCTGTTCGAGCGCTCGAGGCGACAGCAGCTGCGGCATAGCCGGACGGGCCGGCCTGGGGTGAGGGGCGGCGGCACGTCTCCATTGGCAGCAGCGAGGCCAGACCAGCGTAGCTCGTGGAGTCACGAGGCCAGCTGTCGGACTGCCCTCCTGTAAAATTAATCCATTAATTTCATTCAATCCATTAATTTTTACATTTTTTTTTTGTAATGGTAATGTGTTGCGGTTGGCAAAGAGCCGGTATTTGGCACCTGCAATACATGTAAAACCTTAATTCTTTTCCCAGTCGCTTTTGGCTACTGATGTTTGAGTGCACGCTTACATCTGTGGCTGAAATTACGGGAATCTAACTTAGCTTCATAAATTCAGACTTCACTTGAGTATTAGTTACCTCAAATGCATTTTCTCAAATTACAGAGGTCCTGGTGGTTGACGCTACTGTTCGGCCTGGCGCTGTTCGAGCGCTCGAGGCGACGGCGGAGCGACAGCAGCTGCGGCATAGCCGGACGGGCCGGCCTGGGGTGAGGGGCGGCGGCACGTCTCCATTGGCAGCAGCGAGGCCAGACCAGCGTAGCTCGTGGAGTCACGAGGCCAGCTGTCGGACTGCCCTCCTGTAAAATTAATCCATTAATTTCATTCAATCCATTAATTTTTACATTTTTTTTTTGTAATGGTAATGTGTTGCGGTTGGCAAAGAGCCGGTATTTGGCACCTGCAATACATGTAAAACCTTAATTCTTTTCCCAGTCGCTTTTGGCTACTGATGTTTGAGTGCACGCTTACATCTGTGGCTGAAATTACGGGAATCTAACTTAGCTTCATAAATTCAGACTTCACTTGAGTATTAGTTACCTCAAATGCATTTTCTCAAATTACAGAGATCCTGGTGGTTGACGCTACTGTTCGGCCTGGCGCTGTTCGAGCGCTCGAGGCGACGGCGGAGCGACAGCAGCTGCGGCATAGCCGGACGGGCCGGCCTGGGGTGAGGGGCGGCGGCACGTCTCCATTGGCAGCAGCGAGGCCAGACCAGCGTAGCTCGTGGAGTCACGAGGCCAGCTGTCGGACTGCCCTCCTGTAAAATTAATCCATTAATTTCATTCAATCCATTAATTTTTACATTTTTTTTTTGTAATGGTAATGTGTTGCGGTTGGCAAAGAGCCGGTATTTGGCACCTGCAATACATGTAAAACCTTAATTCTTTTCCCAGTCGCTTTTGGCTACTGATGTTTGAGTGCACGCTTACATCTGTGGCTGAAATTACGGGAATCTAACTTAGCTTCATAAATTCAGACTTCACTTGAGTATTAGTTACCTCAAATGCATTTTCTCAAATTACAGAGGTCCTGGTGGTTGACGCTACTGTTCGGCCTGGCGCTGTTCGAGCGCTCGAGGCGACGGCGGAGCGACAGCAGCTGCGGCATAGCCGGACGGGCCGGCCTGGGGTGAGGGGCGGCGGCACGTCTCCATTGGCAGCAGCGAGGCCAGACCAGCGTAGCTCGTGGAGTCACGAGGCCAGCTGTCGGACTGCCCTCCTGTAAAATTAATCCATTAATTTCATTCAATCCATTAATTTTTACATTTTTTTTTTGTAATGGTAATGTGTTGCGGTTGGCAAAGAGCCGGTATTTGGCACCTGCAATACATGTAAAACCTTAATTCTTTTCCCAGTCGCTTTTGGCTACTGATGTTTGAGTGCACGCTTACATCTGTGGCTGAAATTACGGGAATCTAACTTAGCTTCATAAATTCAGACTTCACTTGAGTATTAGTTACCTCAAATGCATTTTCTCAAATTACAGAGATCCTGGTGGTTGACGCTACTGTTCGGCCTGGCGCTGTTCGAGCGCTCGAGGCGACGGCGGAGCGACAGCAGCTGCGGCATAGCCGGACGGGCCGGCCTGGGGTGAGGGGCGGCGGCACGTCTCCATTGGCAGCAGCGAGGCCAGACCAGCGTAGCTCGTGGAGTCACGAGGCCAGCTGTCGGACTGCCCTCCTGTAAAATTAATCCATTAATTTCATTCAATCCATTAATTTTTACATTTTTTTTTTGTAATGGTAATGTGTTGCGGTTGGCAAAGAGCCGGTATTTGGCACCTGCAATACATGTAAAACCTTAATTCTTTTCCCAGTCGCTTTTGGCTACTGATGTTTGAGTGCACGCTTACATCTGTGGCTGAAATTACGGGAATCTAACTTAGCTTCATAAATTCAGACTTCACTTGAGTATTAGTTACCTCAAATGCATTTTCTCAAATTACAGAGGTCCTGGTGGTTGACGCTACTGTTCGGCCTGGCGCTGTTCGAGCGCTCGAGGCGACGGCGGAGCGACAGCAGCTGCGGCATAGCCGGACGGGCCGGCCTGGGGTGAGGGGCGGCGGCACGTCTCCATTGGCAGCAGCGAGGCCAGACCAGCGTAGCTCGTGGAGTCACGAGGCCAGCTGTCGGACTGCCCTCCTGTAAAATTAATCCATTAATTTCATTCAATCCATTAATTTTTACATTTTTTTTTTGTAATGGTAATGTGTTGCGGTTGGCAAAGAGCCGGTATTTGGCACCTGCAATACATGTAAAACCTTAATTCTTTTCCCAGTCGCTTTTGGCTACTGATGTTTGAGTGCACGCTTACATCTGTGGCTGAAATTACGGGAATCTAACTTAGCTTCATAAATTCAGACTTCACTTGAGTATTAGTTACCTTCCTTTAGTTGCACTTAGTCTAGTGCTATTCCATCTCTGAAAATAATTTTAAAAAATTAAAAAAATTAAAAATTGTTACTATTCAAATAGAACCTCTTATGAACAAGGTTGTATTTGAATCTATATGAATAATTGTTCTATAATATAAAAAAAATGTTGTCTGTGTCATTATGCATTGATTTGTTAAGAAAGAGTAAATGGGTTCACTTTTAGAAAAATTGCTTTTTATTATTGCATAAGTATGAAGGAGAAATATTGTTTGTTATTTAATTTCTGTTAGATATAAACAGTTGCACATTTTAAGTGATTTATAAATTACATAAATATTTACTTTCAGTTTTATAGAACAGTCTTTTAATATTGCTGTTATTCTTTCATTCATTACACATACTATTATATCTTTTATTAGCACTGTAAATGTAAAGATATCTCAAATCATAACTATAAATAACATCATGTGACAATCATATTAAAATAAAAAATTACTCTTAATCTTGGATCTGAGGATTCTTGAATCTGCAATTAATCAATCAATCGTTTAATCAATCGTAAATTTAAATTTTGCTAAAAATAAAGTTAAAAATAGTATTATATAAAGCAATATACCCTATATTGCTTTATACAGAATAAACTTGCTCTCTTTTGCTATTTACTCCCTTTTCATCGGAGTCTCATTATAAAAAACTTGACAATCATTTTTAAAGTTCTAATATAATACAATGAAGTATACAACTTCAATTAAAAAATACTTCTAAAAAAAAATATTAAGTAGACCATTTAAGTTATGTCCAAATTATTCATAACTAAGATAGATACACACTTATGATCAATTAGAACAACTTCTAAAAAACTTTCACTTTAATGTTCCATTATTAATCATTTATTGCACTACAAGACACTAGAAGCTATATAAAATCGCAAGACATATCCTTAATATAATAATGAATATAGCTAATTCATCAATCGAAATTAATGTACATATCATAATTTTTATATAACGATAACTAAGTCAAATATGAAATAAAAATTATACTGCATGTTAAAGGTTTTAGGCTATCCATGCAAGGTTAGGTTATTATATTTAGATGTGAGAATGTAAATTTTAAGAAAGCTCTTACTATTATTGCGATGCACAAAATTCATTAAAACTCAACACTTACATTTATATAATGATTAAGTAAATCCTCTTCTTATTGTTTTATAACTGCACGTTTCTTCGTTGTTATATTTCTCATTTTAAGAAATATCTCAACAGCTACTGGTGAAATAAGACTTGATATATTTAATTTGCTTCTAGTGATATTTGTTTCAAGAATTTTGCTAACTAAATTAAAACAAAATTATACATTTTAGTAAAAATTAAAGTACTAGAACTTTACAACGGGAAATTTAAAAATTTAATACACCGCCCATTCATTAATAAAATCAACTTGTTGTCTTGTTATATGATAGACAGTCAAAATGAGAATGAGTGCGTAAAAATATGTATGTAGGAGTGGAGCGAGATGCAGCTGAGACTATTTTCATACGATTCATTCATAAATACGTACATGTGCAAGAGGGATGCGAGATAACATGTGTTGGCGCCTGTAGTAAAACCGCCCTGGTATTTACTATTTAACCATAATCTTGCGTCACAGACAAGCAAGAATCAAGTACTAATGAATGAATCATAGATAATACAGTATAATATAAATGAATTATTTAGTTGTAAAATAAGATAAAGGTATATAAATTATTTATAACTAGCAATCGCCAACGGCTCCACCCGCGTGGACAGATTAAAACCGTAATATAGTCTTTTGATCACCATAAGAATGGTTGTGACTGAGAATGTCGCGGACTTTTATTCAGACCTTTTAGAGGGGAACAATATATGAATTTGGGATATATGATTTTTAATCATTATTACCGTTTACTCAGCGCACTTTAAATTTTGCCGTTTTCATACTATTTTTATTGCTGTTCCTCTCCTTCTCGTTCTCTCCATCTTAGCGTGATGTTATGAATAATTTTTCAAATCGGTCCAGTAGTTCCTGAGATTAGCGCGTTCAAACAATCAAACAAACAAACTCTTCAGCTTTATATATTAGTATAGATATCTAACAAGAATGACACTCATTAAGCATTAAACGTCCTTAGTCCTTACCTACCTAAGTATTATTTGTCTAATAGATGGATTAGCTATCTAAGTGGCATCCGCGTTCCACGGATCTAAATACGTTAAATTTTAAACTGGGGTTGTCCGATGGAACATGGAATGGAATGGGGTTGTTGATTGGAAATTTTTGATTAGTCAACTATAAAAAAGGCGATTTGCGATTTTCGAAATCTTCGTCCGAAGATCTCATAAATGTATCTAGGTTGGCAGACACTCTGAGCATTCACTTTAAATTATTAAGAAAAATCAAGTTTAATTATAATGATTTTTTTATGAAACCCTTATTGAATTAATTGCAAAAATTCGTTATTTGTCGGATTTACTCCTTCGGCATATTAATCATACATACATGAATGATGATACGAGTACATGTATCTTGTGTTAGAATGTACTTGTTGGCTTGTATGTACATTTTTTCAGTCATTAATAGATCTACTATCAGGTAATACAAGATTATTAATTCTTAACGGGCGTTTTGTATAATCTCCCATGAAGCATTTTGTGAATATAAAAATCATCATCCTCCTGCCCTTATCGCACTCTAAGTGAGGTACGGCACAACATGTTTTAAAAATGTTGTTACATGATTCGGCTGCGTTTTTACGACCGGCCGCCTGCCTGACGTCAACTTACCTTAGTCGTATTTTACAACACCTCGGTAAAAAAGGGGATGGTCTATTCTACTAAACCGGATACCACACGATGCGTCAACTTATCTTAGTCGCCTTTTACGACACCTCGGTAAGAAATGAGGTTGGTCTAATTGTACTCAACCGTATATTTTCAATTATCCACAACACGGTGGTTTGTGAATATAAAAATGTAAATTTAAATCTAACTAGAAGTTATATTAGGGAATTTTATTGTAGTTTGAAATATGTATTGGAATAAATAAAGAATAAGAATAGCGCGCTAAATTGTCAAAACTTTCTTATTCAAATACTTTGATAATTCAGCAAAACCAATAATTTTAAACGATTATTAGCTTCAAGTTTACGAAATTTTTAAAGCACAATGGGGATATCTTTCCGCTTAGAAATACATAAATCACTTACTTGGAACTGTGTTGCGAAAAGGTCGCGTTTTTTGTCGGCGCTCAGGCTGTTGGCGAATACCGTATTGTTCCGGACAAAATGGGGCGGGGGTCGCAATAATGACTGCAGTAAGGGTGCAATGAAACTTTTACCTGAGAACTGAGTAATGCACCGAGGGTCTTTAGTCACATTCAGTGAGTGCCAGTGTACGTGTGCGTTGCAATGAGTACTAGAAGTAAAATTGAGAAATGGTTATTGGCAGATTGGAATACAGCTCACAATATACCAGTTTCCGGTGAAGATGTTAAGGTAGTTACGAGTGCTATTGAACCGAGTGACGTTAATAGAACAGAAGAAATTGTTTGTAAGTGAAATTTTCTTAACCGTGACTTTGAAGTAACATTAATTATATCGAATAAGTATTATTTGCTTTAGCCGTATGATATTCGGCTAAGTACCCTCATTTCTTACCGAGGTGTCGTAAAAGGCGACTAAGGTAAGACGATCCGACGTGTGGTATCCGGCTGACTAGAATAGACCAACCTAATTTCCTACCGAGGTGTCGTAAAAGGCGGCTAAAGTAATTTGACCCACCGTGTGGTATCCGATTTAGTAGATAGAATAGATCAACCTCATTTCTTACAGAGGTGTCGTAAAAGCGACTAAGATAAGTTGACGTCATGCTTGGGCCGGTCGTAAAAACGCAGCCAAATCATGTAACAACATGTTATGACATGTTGTGCCGACCCCACTCAGTGTATAAGGGCAGGAAGATGATGGAGTATGATTTGCTTGGATTTCTCTATAAGTATCAGTAAAACATTTAATAATATATTCTTATTTCTTAAACCGCCGTCTTATATGAACTATTCGTACATTTATCTTTAATCTACATGTATTAATAATGGGTCTGTTAACAATATTAAATGTTTGACCTTTTATTTGTGAGCAGCGCCTTAGATACATTAGGGTACAATGCGTTCGCGACTTTTTTGGAACTACCTACAAAGTATCATTTATAGTAATTTATAAACTGAACTTGAGTAAGTTGGAGATATGTAGGTATATTAAAAAAATAGTATAATTATTATGATATTATTTCGTACTTTAATGTTTCTCTTTTATATACTTTATATAAATCTTAATATGAAAAATTCTCATTTGCAATTTAGTTAATCATATAATTTAAATAAATTATTTAAAATATCGTGAGTGGCATACGTCCGAAGTACCGTAAGAGTTTGCCAGATACAAAAGTAATACCTAATAAAATAATTTTGCTCGCGGATCTATAGTAAATTATAAAAAAATAATTTTATTATTATATTTGTAGAATAGATTTCCGCAAAGAAACGCTTCATTTAATTATTAGATTAGAATTATCTTTTGTAAAGAAATAATACTTTACTAAAAATTTATAAGTTACGTCAAAACTAGTCGGGCATACCTGATATTTACCAGTAGAGTTGGTTTGTAAATATATTATTGTTAAAATATATTTTATTTCCTTTGTTATATACATATTTGATTATATATTTAGTACCTAGGGGACCAAGCCGCGCTCGTTAATATTACAAAAAATACAATTAAAAAAAGAAAAAACATACAATATACTTGATTAACTCATTTAAATATTCATCATCCTTCTGCCCCACTCTAAGTGGGTTCGGTACAACATGTTATCACATCATTTGGCTACGTATTTTACGACCTGCCGCTGGCCTGAAGTCAACTACCTTAGTCATATTTTACGACACCTCGGTAAGAAAGAGGGTGGTCTATTTTACTCAACCGGATACCACATGGTGGGTCAACTTACATTAGTCGCCTTTTACGACACCTCGGTAAGAAATGAAATTAAAATAACTGATTTAAATATTAAATAATATCAGTTTTATATTTTATTGTTTCCTTATATATTTTAATGTTTCCCAGTGTGTTGGATTTAATGAAATAAATTTAAAAAAATGTATTTGCCATTTTAATGTGTAGATGAAAGACCCCTTCTGGAGCAACAACGACTCACAAAAGTTAATGAAACCATGTCGAGGGAGGAAAACCCTCGTGAAGGCAGAGATTATTCTCCAAGCGGTTCATCTTGGGCACCAAGCAATGGGAACTCTTCTTCAGATGAATCAGATAGAGTAAGTAGACAAATATACTAAATATTACTTGTTTATTATATACCCATTCATTCTCTATCCTTTATCCTACTTTAAGTAGAGTCGGCACATGTTATAAACATGTTGTCACATGATTTGGCTACGTATTTTACAACCACTGCTTGAGGTCACCTTACCTTAGTGGTTTTTACAACACCTCTGTAAAAAAGAGAGCGGTCTATTCTATTCAACCGGATACCAACTTACATAAGTGATCTTTTACGACACCTCGGTAAAAAATGAGGGCGGTCTATTCTACTCAGCCGGATACCACACAGCATCTTTACAATATGCTATCAATGTATTATAAATAGTAACGGAGTATTCATTTTTTCCGCATGTCTATACTTAATTTACCTTAGCCTATTTTACGACTCCTCGGTAAGAAAGAGGATGGTCTATTTTAATCTATCGGATACCACACGGTGGGTTAACTTATCTTAGGGCCTGTTTCACAAGTTACTGAAAAAGTTGTGGGATAGTTAACCGACATATAGAGTAAGTAACAGATAAATGTCTCTAAAAAGTGTCAAGTTTTAAAAAATAAATTGCGGCCATTTTGCAATAGGTATTTGCTTTCCAGCAGATAAACAAAATAGCAGCCACATGATCTACCTGTTAACTTATTAAGGACTTTAAGTGGTAAATAAGCCTATCAGAAATCTGAGAAACGCAAAATTCCGAGACATGTGTCAGATATTTTCCGAATAAGCTAACTGACAGTTTATTGGTAACTTGTGAAACAGGCCCTAAATCGATAAGAGCTAACTATAACTACATTAAACATATTAAATTATATTATATAATTTCTAGAAAGAAACAAAGACTATAAAAATGGAACAATACGTACGCCATTATGCTAAAAGAAGAAACGGTAAAAGTGTACCTACCCCAGCACATAGACCGAACGCGGTCGTAAACGTTTTGCAGGAACGACAGAACAATTTAAACAATAGAACAACCAACCAACGACGCAAAAGGAAGTACAAAGAAGCTCGCAAGTCCTTACCAGATTCAACAAAAAAGCACGTACCGCCTAAGGACATTGAAACAATACGTATAAATAAAAATAATATTTTAGAAATAAAAGCTAGTTTCGAAGAACTGTTCAAAATCATAGACAATATGAAACCCGCGTCTGAAAGGCGTACTAGTAAATATTTTGATGCTCCACCAGTTGCAATAACAAATGAAGATATATTAAATAATACAGGCTACAATGTTTATGAGCAAAGTGAAAAAAGTCATACTGAAGAGTCGAATCGTTCTGATGATAATGTTCTTATAAGCAATAAATATAAGGCACTTGACCATAGAAATAATCAAGAAGAAACTGAGTCTCAGGAATTAGATGAATGGGTAATTAATTTTTTTAGTACATTCAAACTACAACAGTCATCATCCTTCTGCCCTTATTCCACTCTAAGTGGGGTCACACCACACCACACAAACATTTTGTCACATGATTTGGCTACGTATGTTACGACCGGCCGCCTGCCTGACGTCAACTTACCTTAGCCCTATTTTACGACACCGCGAAAGAGGATGGCGTGAAATAGGGCTATTCTGCTGAACCGGATACCTCACGGCGGACTCACCTTAGTCGCCTTTGCCCATTTACGTCACCTCGGTAGGAAATGAGGGTGGTCTATTCTACTCAGCCGGATACCAGACGGCGGGCGAATTACCCTAGTCGCCTTTACGTGATCTCAGTAAGAAATGAGGGTGGTACTATTCTATTCAGCCGGATACATACATAAATAAAACCATATCATTGTATGTTACATTGTTAATTGTAAGATTAGTGACAAAAGCACCAAAATGCTATTCCAAAAATAATTAACTTGTTTAAAAAAATTGTCTCGTTGTAAAAAGATTATTGACATTTTGATGTTCAAAAGATAATATAATGTGTTTGTTTATAGGTGCCGATTGGAAGTGGAAAGACATTGATACATAAAGATAAATATAGGAAAGTAAACTGGAGGTCCTATACAATCGCAACGAGAACACTGTTATTAGCGACGTTTCCTAGACGGTTAGTTGCGAATAACTTTTTATTAAAAATCTTACCTTTATAAGTAGTATGTCGACTGCTTAGAACATATAATGTCAATTATACCCAGATTGATATACTTAATAACTCCAAGGAGTGTTTTAGGAAAAAAATTCTCGATATAATGCAGACTTCATAGTACATTAATTAAATTATATCTATAAAGTATTTTTTGAAATAAACATAATAGAATAAAGATTACATATTTAATTTTATATTATTATATTATATATATTTCACGCATGACATACACATACACACGCAACACACACACAGACACATACATACACATCACATACTTCTCTGGCGTCCTAATTATAATAAGTAATATGTTAATAAATTTAAAATCCGTTATTGGCTGTATGTACTGTTAATTTAATACTTTGTAAGTTACTAGATTAAGAGCTGTGGATTTTGTAAAAATAAATAAATAAATAACATCTTCAAAGAATCTCAAACGCACTGTTTACAGGGGGTCTTTAAGTTGAAACAAAAACTTCTTAGAAGAAGAGTTTCTATAAAAAAAAAGACGTCGGAAAATTCTTGATATTTATATATACTTTTATATATAAGGTACATGATGATATTTGTTTAGAGAATTGCTGCGATATGTGTTACTTGCTTAATTAATAGTCGGTTATATATTTCTCAGGACTCAGAACAGAATTACAGGACCCACGTTTTTCTAATGAGGCTCAAAGTCTTAAAAACAGTCATTTTTTCTAAGTGGAGACATTTATGCACAGCAGTGGAAAAGAAAATTTCCGCTTAATTATATTACTTAAGTTTTATATACTTCTAAAAAAAAAGACTATAGATTCTAGGATTAACTTATACATTCATCTTATTTCAGGATATTAGCAACACATTCGCTTACCGGAAAAAGATCCCCTGCATTTCAAAATAAGCCCGCGAAAATGTGCTTGGACCCCAAAATTGTTTCGGATATCATTATTGAAATTACCTCAAAATTCAACGTCAAGGAAAATTTGGTCAGGTAAATAGAATATATGTACATTCGAAAGTCTTCGTTCTTCATAAAAAATAATGTAACGTTTTTCAAACATACTGATGAAAAACATCATCCAACCAATCTATTCATCCAATTTTATTTAATCTAGTAATGTTTAAATTGAAATTTAGAAATTATTTATATTCTATCCAAAATTTAAAACGCCCAAAGTCCCTTCTTTAGTATTTATAAATATTATTTAAAATAAACGGTAACAGGTCAATTATTGCACACAAATTACACATACAATAAAAATATTAATTAATTTCAATTTCAGAAGTGCTATTACGACGAAATGTGCAGATGAATGCAAAATGTATAAGACGAGAACACAAAACAGGAACAAATTACGAAATCAAGAAAACGCGCCGCCTTCGAGTAACTCTAAACAAGAATCTAGACTTGTTAAAACTGAATAACTCAGATTACATCAGAAATTTGAATTTGGAACGTGTATTACGAATTATTAAATTCGTAATTCACGTTCGAAATTTAATTCGTCATACGAATAATTACAAAATAGCCCAATTTTTTCCGCAAAATTTAATTAAAAAAAATCTTTTTGACTGTAATTTTTCTTCTTAAAACAGAAATCTACTAGCGTCAAAATTAAAAGTTAATATTTCAGGTTGTTGGATTTGCTTGACGTAACAATTCTTTTGTAACAATGAAAATGTTTTATAGAATTATCGTAGGATATTTTGTTGTTTATTGTGTAGGATTTTAGTTTAAACAATACGCTTATAACCAATTCAATTTTAATAATATTTAATTTTATTAATGTGTATTATATGGATATTTCATTGTAATGTCTAAACAAAGTGTTGAATAAATATTATGAATTAAAATATTTTGCGATTATTTTTTTAAAACTAGTCAATCTGACACTACAAACGTTCTGAAACAGCAGTTACGTTGCTTAGGTATATCAAACATTTTTATACTTTTTAAAATAAATAACAGCTTGGATTTAAAAAAATACTGTATGTGCCTAAGCTTAACGCATTGCAACTTAGGCAACATTATTACCATATGTATATAATATATACTTTTTATAAACTAATATATTTATTATAACTAAAATAATCTTAATGTAAACAGGACAATAATAAAACAACAAACAATTTAAAATACTTTTTACATAACTAAACTTTGAAATATAAAATATTACACAATTATATCATCTTTGAAATATAAAATGTCGAAAATCATATAAAATAACATATGAAATAAAACAAAAGAGATTTAATTCCCTTGTTGAAAAATACCAAGTGGTAATAGTATTAGGTCCGTATTGGTGCTTGCAATAATTGCCCTCATCAGCATCATTTCGTCAGGAGTGAATCGCCAGCCGCTGAGTTGGCCGAGACTCTGTAACTTTGGACAGGTCTCCATTAGGAGCTCCACGGTGTCTAACGATAAACGAGGCGCATTGGGGAACCAAATCGCTTCCAAATTATCAAACCTATATCGGCGGAGCATCCTGAAAATGATAAAAAACAGATACAATTTGATTTTTTACGACTAGACCCGGATTAGCGTTGCCCCGCCTCAGTCTGTTTTCGAATTCCTCTCTTAATATTCGGCACGAAAAATTTTATTTTACGATAACTTTTAAGATATTCGTTTAAATTATGTGTAAAGAATCTAAAGTTCTATATAACGAAGGTATTTGAGTTGATAATGATCAATACTGTATCCATCTGAATAGCCTTATTAAACTGCCTTACTGAATAGCCTGAATTTCTAATAACCCATGAAAGACGTATGTATTTTAAAGAAATTGAAAACTCTGTTATCTTAAAATAAATTCTTTTCGCACGTTAGTAATTGATCAAAGTTAATTACTAATTTTAAAACGAATTTTAACCTAAGGATTTTGAACTTGCCTGAATTCCGATCTATAGTTATCTATTTGCCCATCTTTTACGTGTGAAAGGAGACACGAATAGAAATTTGTTTTTGGTAGGAAGATCATTGAAGTCTGATAAACTACGTTTTATCTTGACTCGATATGTTGAGTACAAGTAAACATCGTTAGAAGTCCATGTCAGGTAACCGTTTAAAGTAATTTTCATTGACTTCAATAGTAGATATCCAATGTTCCCTGTGTATCATTAAATTCAATAACGTAAAATTTTACTTGTTTGATTTTTTTATGATAATTATAATTCAGATACGTTCCTATACGTATTATTCAAGAAGAATAATGAATCAAAAACATATATCACGAACATATAACTAGGATAAATGCATTTGATTACAGATAAAGCTAGATTTCTTTTTTATTCATTAAGTAACAAATAAACTTACCTTGCCATATCTTGGTCATCTAATTTGACTTCGTCACCAATGATTAACTTTTTGAGTTTTGGACTTGCTGTCATGAGATATCTTAAGCAAGACGTTGCCAAATTTCCTTGAATGATTTCAATATGCTCCAATTTATTAAACGGAACTTCTTCTTCGTGAGTCGCTGTCTGGATCGAGTAGAATTCTAGACTTTCCAAATTCTGACAAGTCTCTGCTATTCTTGTAAAGTTAAATGACCCGTGAGCACCAGACAACATAAGTGTTACTATTCTATAACCTACCTTATCCAATAATTGATGTAGTTCGTGGCATTGGAATTTATTTAATTTTATCTTATTTAAATAATTTAAATCTTTTATCATTTGCAGAACGCCTTGGTCGGGTTCTTCTAAATATATTGTCTCTATCATCGGACATAAAACAACTATCGCCTTCATTATTCGTATATTAGTTTGAATATCATGAACGTATTGTAGCTTCGTCTTAAAACCTGGCGGGCAGTCATTGTTAGAGACATAATACAATGCTTTTCCCACAAAAGAATAGCTTCCCAGATTTGTTAGATTAGGCAACTTTCGTATAAGAAGTGCGACATCTGTGTGATCAATATTTTCTTCTCCGTACGTACCAATGTTTATTACAGTTAAACTCTGCGTCAGCTGTGGATTTCCTGATAGCATAGCGTCAATACCTATTTCTGTTATATCAGTTTCACCAGACACATCGAGCAATTTTAAAACTTTGTTATGTTCGCCAATGAACTTGAGCACTTCATCATTAGCTATATAAGGTATATTTAGTGCGGTCAAGCATGTTAGATTCTTTATTATCTGATACATGAGAGACAGCTGCTCATCTTTTACCCATACGCCTTTTAAATTAAGTGAAGTTAGGTGCCGACCTTGTTCCGCAATCAGTTCAAGGACCTTTCTGTAAAACGGACACGGGAACATGCCCGTCGCTAAACTTTTTATATTTTCTCTAAGAAGCAATCTCATAGTAAAATATCTTATTGAGGGATCAAGATATTCGGTGCTTAATATTAGATTGAGGAGATCTTGGAATATGTCACTTGTCGCTCCCATACTTTCGTAGTAGGATGACACCATAGCGAACGGCAGGGCCACGTCTTCCTCGGACGTTACCCGAGACAGAGCGTGGATCAATTGTCTAGCTACCAAAGATAAAGTAACTTCTTGTAACGGTGGTACTGGACATCTCGGTGACATTTTCACAGCACTATAATTTTATATCTACGTATCACTTAAATTAGTATATTTTTAGTATTTTTTGAGCATCACTATAGCACTACTACTTTCGATTTTTTGGAACAGAAAGAAATGGAAAACCTGTGAAGTTATTTAGCGCACGCGCATCTCACGGCTGGCAAGGTGCCAGCACTATATAATTCAACGCACAAAACTCGAGCTTTATTTATAGAACTTTTATATGCAAAGCATGTGTAGAGCATACGCGCACATTATGATGTTTTAATTACGCAGAATGCGATATTATTGATTGATGATTCATTTATTTTTGTATACCGTAAATATTATTAATAAGCCGTGATAGCCCAGCGGTAAAACAGTTCGACTCTTTCGAAGGGGGTCACGAGTTCAAAACCCGAGCAGGCGCCAATGAGTTTTTCGATTAAAACTTATGTATCTTATTGATAATGGCAATTTGTCACACGCTTTTCGCTGAAGGAAAACATCGGGGGGAAACCTAAATACCTCTTACGAGAATTTTG
Organism: Morpho helenor; assembly: GCA_029227775.1. Taxonomy (NCBI): domain Eukaryota; kingdom Metazoa; phylum Arthropoda; class Insecta; order Lepidoptera; family Nymphalidae; genus Morpho; species Morpho helenor. The sequence goes on along the minus strand of JARGCU010000022.1, from coordinate 10,591,669 downwards.
GGAATATGTGTAACTTACCAATCTGGGTAGGTCTTAGCTCCAATCATTCTCTCCAAAAACAGAGGCTTATGTCCAGCAGTGCGATAGTAATAGGTCGTTTCACTGAAAAAGTCATTGGTGCCTGCCCGGGGATTTGAACCCGCGACCCCTCAAAAGAGTCGCACGGTCTCACCGCTGGACAAAACACAGTTTGAAATCAAATGATATATAAGCTTCAATAGTCCAAATTTTATCTATAGTGGATTAGTCGCGGTAGCGTGATAGACGCATAGACATACATATTTAATCGAATTTGACAATGAAATACGATATGAAATGACTTCATAAATTGTACACGTATATCTGGCTTTCTGTTTTGAACCCATTACTTATGCAAGGCCATAAATGTGTATCGTTTCCACTAAATAACTTGGAAATAAAACAAACTGATTAATTTAAAGAACTAATTTATTTTCCTAAATTACTTACGAAATATTACTACTAATCATTTAACAATATAAACATTTATTTATACCACAGTATAAAAAATATTTTAAAACTTATTGACATGTTCACCAGGGATGTGAAAAAAAATCGATTATTTTTTTATAATAAAATCGATAATTTAAATATCCTCTTTTCCAATTTTTACCCTTTTTCATGTTTTTTAAGATTAGATATACATTATTGGACGTAACTCATATAGCCGAATTACACATTTTAATTAAATTACACAAACAGCACATCTGGTATGATTTCTTGGTAGTTGTCCACTTTAATTAGCCTTTATTGAAATCAATTAAGGCAAATGATAAAATAGTCTTAAAAATCGATTATTTTGATACAAATTAATTGATTTTTTGTACTCCAAGTCACATCCCTAGTGTTCACTATTGACTACATTGTTTTCCCTATCTTAAAATTAGCACACACAGTCATCCGTGCCCAATGTTAACTCAATCCACGCGTTATGCGTGACAGACAGCTAGTGTACATACTCGTACATATACAGGGTTCTTACACCTTAACAAGCTATATGAAAAATTTCAATTAATTTAGTGAAGAAATTTAGCCAAAAGTATTATTTTACGTTTTGAATCTATAGTAATATATAAAGCTGAAGAGTTTGTTTGTTTGATTGATTGTTTGAACGCGCGATTGAATGATTGTTAATCTAAGGAACTACTGGACCGATTTGAAAAATTCTTTGACTGTAAGATAGTCCATTTTATATAGCATCACGGCAAGATGAATAGGAGGGGAGCAGCTATACAAAATTAAATGATCAGTGACCAGATCATTTAATGTCGTATCGGTACCAGAGTACGTATATAATTTTTAAATAAATACCTACTTAAATACTGAGTGTATTTAACACGAAGGACCAACAAATGATTTATTAAAAGTTGCAAATCATATCGTAATTACAATATATATATACATTGTTTTTGAATTTCATGCGTTCTTTTCATCTTTTAATTTTCATATAAATATTATCAATAAAATATTTTAACAATATTTATTATTTATTACCAGAATGTAGATTTTATACTATAACATAATAAACTTAGTGTAACGTAGTTTATTTTACGTAGATTTCTTATTGTATCACGGAAAGAATAGACCATCTTTTTTCTTCGAAAATCGATGAATAAACAATCGTTTTTTTTCCTTTAAAAATAAAACGATTTTTAAATAATCGATTATTTTGATACTAAATAATCGTTTTTTTAAAAATCAATTTTTTGTGACTATTTGATAAGTTGCCTTTTTTAATATTTATAATTAATTACAATAAAGGCCAATTAAAACGGTCAACTACAAAGAAACGTTAATAGATGTGCTGTTTGTCGAATTCGAATATAATGAGTAGTTTGACTACACTGGTTTCCAAGAAAAAAGGTATAATTAAAAAGAGGATACTTAAAAATAATCGATTTAAAAAAAACGATTTTTGATAAAAATAACCGATTATTTTTTAACATCCCTACCCCACTTAGAGTGGGATAAGGGCAGGAGGATGTTGATTTATATAATTAAGTTATTTATACAATTTAAGTGGGCACAGGCAGATTTTTAGCAACTAACAATAATATCTGGTCCGTGCTGAAACACCAGTTGGCGATGTCCTTGGACACCTTGCACCAGTTCTCGCCGTGATGGGGCTCGGCCGCCCTGCACCGGCTCCTGACCTCTTCCTGCTGCTGCTCGTTGCCGTGGAGGAGTTCGAATTTGTAGAAGTATGCCCAGGCGTCGCCGAGATCCGGGTCGATTTTAACCTTTAACAGAACAATTATTGTAAAGTAACTGCCTGGATGCGGTTTGGAGCAGAAAAAAACCGATTAATAAATAATCGATTTTTATCCCTTTAAAAAGAATCGATTTAAAAAAATCGTATATTTTGTTCCAAAATAATCGATTAAAAAAAATCGAATATTATATTTTCTGACTATTCCAAAGTTGTCTTTTTTAATAATTATAATTCATTACAATAATGGAAAGTGGACACCTATCAAGAAATAAGATGCGCTGTTTGTGACATTGGATTAAAAAGTATACTTTGGCTAAATTGGTTTCATCCAACAATGTACATAAATCTAATCTTAAAAAACAACAAGAAAAAGAGTGAAAATGATACTTAATACAATCGATTTAAAAAAAAATCGTTTGTTTATGAAACATAATCGATTATTAAAAATCGATTATTTTGAAAAAAAAAAACGATTATTTTTCACATCGCTAGGCCGCGGTGGACGTATCCAATAGATGCCTGGAAGCCGTCATCTCTGACTTGTAGCGAGTTTGGCCACGAGTGCGGCATTTCTCGCCAGTGGAGAAAAATAATCAGATCAGAGACCCACTCAAAATATGAAAAAAAAAACACCGTGTGACTCTTTCGAGGAGGTCACGGGTTCGAACCCGGGCAAACACCAATGAGTTTTTCTGTTAAAACTCATGTGTCTAATTGATAATTGCAATTTATCACACGCTTTTCGGTGAAGGAAAATCTCACTCTAAAGCGGGGTCGGCACAATATATCATAAACATGTCACATGATTCGGCTACGTATTTTAAGACCGGCCGTCTGCCTGACGTCAACTTACCTAAGTCGTATTCGGTGGTCTATTCTTGTTGTTGCTTGTTTGATGTGATAGCTCAGCAGTGAGACCGTGCGACTTTCGGTGGTTCACGGGTTCGAACCCGCGCAGACACATGAGTTTTTCTATTAAAACTCATGTGTCTAATTGTTATTTGCAATTTCGTCGTCATTATTCGCATTAAAATTTTTGTAATATACGCAACGCATTGTACTCCTTATAGTTCACAGTATTCTCAAGGCTTTTAATCACTTAAAAACGAAGCCTCCTATATAAGCTTAACGCAAGCGGAAACAATAAGTATAAATAAACTACTAGTAATAATAAGAATATCCTAATATATTTACTTACAGTCCTGTTAAACCATTCGCGGCATTTGTTCAGTTTCCTCTCGGTCCAGAATAGTTGTGAAACTGCGAGCAGTACATTTGCGTCGTGTTCGCATTTCTTCAGAGCGTCCACCTGAAAAAAATGAATGAAAAACTCTTTATTGCACACCAAGTAAATAATAAACATAAACAAGAGAAATAAGAACATATAAGAGTGCAAGAGCGGTCTTTCTTATCACTAAAAGTGATCTCTTACAGACATCCCCTACGTAAAAGTAATAAAGATAACACCGCTTGAGATCGATGCACAAGACAAACTAAACAATAAAATCAATAAACTTGCTTATTAATACTACATTCTACGTAACACAAATAGAATATAAAAAAATATATACTTAAATATATATTCATATGTTATACATATATACAAGAAAATTATATGTATAATTAATTATATATATATTTTATATCAACGATTGAGATAAAACTTTTTTAAACGATGTTAAAAAATTTCTAAAGATTTAAAGATTTTGAATATCTTATATGCCGTGGAAGTATATTCCAGTCAAATCCCTAACCATGTCCAAATTTAAATTCAGGAGCTATCCAATGAACGTATAACACTCCTGTCAAAAATATCTACAGAATCGTGTAGTGTGGTGTTCGCATATAGCGAATGGTGGTTTGTGGTAATTCGACATTTGATAAAAGAACCCCTTATAGGAACTTAAATACCATTTCAATAGCGCCACTTAATTGATCAGTAACGCCATCTAGTTATGGTAAGTGTATTAATACGAAGTAACGTTATGCAGACACTAAACATTCTAGGAATAAAAAAGTTTAAATATACTAGTACCTGGTTGACCGAGCCTCGCCCGGTAATTTTTTACAAAATAAAAAAGAAACCAAAAAAAGAAATAATTGGGTAGGTGGGGCTCGGTCCTAGGTAATTTCATTTCTCTAGACCGCCCGTTTCCCAAATAAGCTACGCTGACTTGACAATTTACTGCAAGAATAGTGTTTTATATTCAATGAAAAAAAATTTTTTAATTCCCAAAATAGGGATAAAATGATTTATTTTTTAAATAAAACCTAGCTAGATCGATTTTTCTCCTCTAAAACCTACATGCTTAATTTCAGGAAAATCATTCGAGCCGTTTCCGAGATTCCGAAAAAATATACATATATACATAAAAGATTAACTCATTTAAAAATTAAAGAAAGATATATAAAAATATCAAATAAGGGGCGTATACACCGACCCGGCTGGCATTGGAATCCGAAACATTTTTACGTGTGTGAATACCGAAAAATAGATAATAAAGTCATATTTTCTTTGAATTGCATTGCAACTAAAGTCATATTATTGAACAAAATTTCCGACGTTTGTTTGTCTGTTATCGATAAACTTAAAAACTGACGGATTTTCATGCGATTTTCTTCTTTGGACACAGTGATTTATAAAGAAGGTTTAGATGTATATTATTGGTGTAAAATTTTGACAAATATGAACCTGGTTGCTCTCATCAAAAACGCATCCCTCGCATTGGTATATCTTAACCAAAAAGAAAATAAGTATAATAAATATAACAATAAATGTTTGTTTGCATGTCCGTTATAGACTCCGAAACTAGTGTACCTATTTTAATGAAATTTTCAGACAACCTTAAGAATGACGAAATTCGAGGAGAATTCGCAACCAGACTGATCCACAATAAATTGAGGCGGAATGAAAATTTTGTGACCAAACGAGTGTTAAATATGAATGTGGATGGACATGTGACTAGAGGTAAGCCTAAAAATTAGGGATATAAAAAAAATAATCAATTATTTTTTTAATATAATCGATTGTTAATAATCGATTTTTTTATTCATCAAAAACTGTTTTTATTTAATCGATTAATTTAATTGTCCTCTTTTTCTTTAAAATTTTTTTCTTTTTAAGATATGCTATGCATTGTTGGATGAAACCAATGTAGCCAAACTACACATTTTATTCGAATTTATCAAACAGCCCATCGATTACCATTTCTTGGTAGTTGTCCACTTTAATTAGCCTTTATTGTAATTAATTATTAATATAAAAATGGGCAACATTACAAATAGTCAGAAAAAATCTTTTTTAAAAGTCGACTTATTTTAAAAGGTAAAAAAAATTTACCTTTATTATTATTTATTAATTTATTTTTTCTACTCCATGTCACATCCCTACTAAAAATATATGGTTAGATTATGTGTAGTATGATATAATGACATGTATATAAAAGGAGTAGCGCCATGGTTTACTAATGATTGGAGAGGATGGAAGCAAAAAACATGTGTTGTCTACTTATTTCTACTTGTCTACTTAAATTAAGCGTGTCACAATTTATAATTAATTGGTCAATAAATCAGTGAACTATACAGAGAGTACTATAGTTAATGAGCTAATCAATTTACGTGTATAGCCTACCAAAAAAATAAATAGTGTTGTGTGGGTGTTCGCATATAGCGAATGGTGGTTTGTGGTAACTCGATACTTGTTAAGAGAATGTCTTATAGTAACTGAAGACCATCTCAAAAGCGCCATTTAATTGATCAGTAGCGTCATCTAGTCTCGATCTTATAGTTTTTTATTATGTCCCAAGTCATCATGATTAGGGATATGACATGGAGTAGAAAATCGATTAATAAATAATCAATTTATAGAATTAGGCGTTACTTTGCGGAGGTCCATAATACAAAAGTAATGAATATTATTTTGCTATAAAATTTATAGCAAAAAAAAAGCATAGCATATATAGCATTAATAGCAAAATAACATTCTCATTACTTTTTTAATAAATGATCGATTTTTTTCCTTTATAATAAATAGATTTTTAAAAAATCGTTTATTTTGATACGAAATAATCGTTTTTTTTTTAAGTTGCCGTTTTTAATATAAATAATTAATTACTAATTAAAGTGGACAACTACAACGAAATAATAATAGATGCGCTGTTTGTGAATTTCGATTAAAATGTGTAGTTTAGCTACATTGGTTTCATTCAACAATGCATATCTAATCTTAAAAAACAATAAAAAGAATGAAAAAGAAAAAGGATATTTAAAATAATTGATTTTAAAAAAATTATGAAAAAATAACGATTATTAAAAATCGATTATTTGAAAAATCGATCATTCTTTACATCCCTACACATGATACCGATTGAAATGCTTCAGTAATACAAATTGGCTTATTATGATAATGTTCGATAATGTATGATCATGATAATCGTAAAAGTAACATGAATGAGATATGTTAATTAATTATAACTGAATATTTGGCGCGCCTCTTATACATTATTATATACTCGCACATCACTGCCCATGTTAAGACATCGGAATAAAATCCTTTGTTTGATAAATAGCATTGTTTATAGTAAATCCTAGTCTTCTTGGAGAAGTCGAAACAAAGCATTTTTAGTGGAAAATCTTTTTATTGAAGTAATCAATTTCTAAATATTGAATTCAAATAATTCAAGTTGGCTTTACCAACACTTTTTGATCGTTAAATTACAATAAAGCTTTCCCCGGAGGTAGCAGAGCTTCTGCGCTCTACTCTCTGCATTTCGCAACCTCGACAATGCACTCCTGCGCTCGCCCGTCCCGCCCAGTTAAAGACATTAAGGCTAACATATAGGTAGGTAATTATTAGGTTAGGTAAAAATTATTTAAAAAAGGGAGAACTTAGTGAAAAAATTAAGTTTTTTGTGTTTTATATAAATGTTACAAATAACTTTATCGAAACATGCACCTGCAAGTAATGTGCTTGCCACAATTTTTCATAATTTTACTGATATAATTTATGAATGAGAAACATAATCGATTATTTTATAATTATAATCGAATTTTGAACCATTACTAAACGATTTTTCTAATCGATTATATTTTTTACTCTTTTATATAGTTTTTTAGTTTAGATGTGGGAAAATAATCAATTTTTAATAATCGATTATTTTTTCATTAGGAATCAATTTTTTTGTATTATCTTATTCTTTTTTACTCTTTTTCTTGTTTTTTAAGATAAGATATGCATTGTTGGATGGAATCAATGTAGCCAATCTATATATTTAGATCGAATTTCACAAACAGCGTATCTGTTATTATCTCTTGGTAGTAGTCCACTTTAATTGGCCTTTATTGTAATTAATTATTAATATTAAAAAAGGCAACTTATCAAATAGTCAGAAAAAAACGATTTTTAAAAACCGATTATTACGTATCAAAATATTGAATTTTGTAAAATCGATTTATTTTATCGATTATTTATCGATTTTTTCCACTCCATGTCACATAGACTTTAATTTTTTATTCTATTTAATTATTAAGGTATAAAACATTTTTTTCTAATAATTTGAAAAAAAAATCGTTTATTAATAATTGAAGTTTTCGGTTCGGATTAACCGAATTATTGATATTGGAATAATGAATTGTATAATCACTACATATTATAAAACAAAGTCGCATTCTTTGTTTGTCCATATATACCTGTGTATGCATAAAACTTTAAAACTACGCAACAGATTTTGATGCGATTTTTTTAATAGATAGAGTGATTCCAGAGGAAGGTTTGTACTTTTTGATTGTGTTGTTTGTAATTTTTGAGGTTTCTGTAAATAATTACATTTTTTTCCGCTTACATTGCAAGCGCGACTAAACCCTACGAGATTTATCAAAATAATGTATTAAGTATTTGTACAGCTTGAAAAGGTCTACAGAAAAGTCTGCGATGGTGTATGTCTATCTCTTATGAATAACCCACAATAGCATTTTTTGTCATTTACTTTTTACGAAAAATAATGCCTTATTTTTGAAGCTTTTTTTATACAATACAGCATTAATCCTTATCCAATTAAGTACCTTAAATAAATAATTGATTTAATATAGATCAATATGGCCGTTTACAGCATGTAATTTAAGTGAACATTTTCGGAGATATTACAGATTTAAAATGCCGTGAGGACGCCGCGCTTCGCCCTATAACACTTCGACTTTAGCAGCTATGTCGCTATTTCAAGAGTTTGTTTAAAGACATTTAAAAAATGTAAAAGTAAATAAGTAAAAATGTACTATATGAATTTAGATATTCCAAAGATAGCAGGAAATCTTCTTGGTATAGGGATAGGAAATTGTTTTTCTCCAAATTTAACGCTTGCGGGCCACGGGCAGTAATGAATACATCAAAACTGCTGGATCGATTTTAATCATTTTTTTTACACTGACTGACATAGGATATATATTTAATAGAGGTGTTATGAATATATTCGTAATAGGTATATGGAATATAATACAGCCCACCTAATACCGTATTATAATACGCAATGTAAAAGTAACCTGTTACCAGATAATAGCCAAATAATAGCTGTCCAAGATAATAGGGTCGATATCGGTCGCCGTGTGCGTGGCGATCGCCGGAGCGCTCCCTATTCCGCATAATAGGTACTATTCCGTAACTGGCTTAATACGGTAATACCCGTATTAAGAACTTCAGTAGTAGCGAGTCGCCAACTGTGAGCGAGAAATCGGGATTTGATTTGCTAAATACATGTCAGGCTTTGTTTCAATGCGCCTTGGGATGGTTACTAAGTAAGTAAGCAATGTACGCGCGTACACTACGATAATCTATTGTACTAAACTAATATTGAATAGGTATATGGAATATAATACAGTCCACGTAATACCGTATCATAATACGCGGTTTTAAGGTTCCTTTTACCATAAAATAGTCAAATAATAGCTATTATTTAGATAATAGGGTCCAAGATAATAGGGTCGATATCGGTCGCCGTGTGCGTGGCGATCGCCGGAGCGCTCCCTATTCCGCTGAATAATAGACTATTCCGTAACAGGCTAGTATTAGACTGTTACTTAATAATAGGGAATATTCCGTAACAGGCTAGTATTAGACTGTTACTTAATAATAGGGAATATTCCGTAACAAGCTAATACGGTAATACCCGTATTTAGAACTTCAGTAGTAGCGAGTCGCCAACTGTGAGCGAGAAATCGGGATTTGATTTGCTAAATACATGTCAGGCTTTGTTTAAATGCGCCTTGGGATGGTTACTAAGTAAGTGAGCAATGTACGAGTGTACACTACGATAATCTATTTTACTAAACTAATATTGAATATTGTAATGTAATAATATATAATATTGTAATTATATTTTGTTAACACGCACGTCGGGTTTCATGTTAACGCGCATTTGTACTAATAAAATTTATAGTATATAATAATAAATATAAAATATAATCACTGGTAAAACAGTAGTGGAGAAGCAGTAGATTTTTGCTTCTGCGCTAGCAGCGTCCTATTTGGTTACAAATGGTTACAATTTTGTTGCATTTAATATTTACTATGTTTAACTATAGCTGTCGGAAATCAAACCCGCTAATAATTAAAATGCACTTCGTGCGCGCCGCTGCGCCAGTTAGGTCGCTAAAAATCATCTCGGAGAGTCGGGAACAGTTGGAGGTGGCTCTTTACTAAAACTTTTACCAAAAAAACGATATGTATATTTAATGCTACAAGTCGGGTTATGTATGAATGCTGCATAGGTTGGTTAAAAAGAAAACTAACAATGAAAACAAAAAATAGTCTAAATCCTTAAAAACGGTAAAATTTGTTTTTTTTTAATCGGCATGTGTACAAGTTGCCTTTGTTTACTTGTTATTGTTTCCTTTTGTAAAGAATAGTTTGAAAAAATTAAACCGGTTTAACATTTGGTTGCGTACTGCATAATGCAAATCCTTGCATCAGGTAAACAATAGTTTTAATATTATTAGAAATATAAAGGATTTTAATTGTAAATAAATAAAATTTGGTATAAAGATATCTCGCAGATAGAAACAATGATGTTTTTAAATGTAGATATGTAATATAAGACAAGTTTTTAAATGTAGATATGTAATATAATAATATTTTTAAATGATAAATCATTCATATAACCACAAAAATATAAAACAAAAACATTTAAATGAACAGAAAAATATAAAAACTATGATTACTTATCAATTATTGTACATAAGGTGTACAATAATTGATAACTAATTATTAGTAACTTTTTAAATACGCCAACATAACCTTTAACAGTCCTAAGCCTGTTAAAAGTATGAAGAAAAATTTAATCGCCATCTCACTAAAATAATATGTCAGTTCACGGAATAGGCTATTACCAAATAATAGGGTATGATACCCTAATATGAGAAACCTATTATATCACATAATAGTATTATTCAAATGTCATCCTAATATAACACCTCTAATATTTAATACCCGTGCGAAAAGCAGAGGCTTCAGGCAAGCCGCTAGTTATCTAATTTTACACATCAAGTTTAAAGTAGAGGTGAGGCGTATTTATCGGAACAGGTATAAATACTAAGTACTAAAATGTAACAGCCTGGAACAGGTACGCAAGTTCTCAAATACTAGCGACAAGTATTTTATACTCCCTGTGACAAAATACTCCCTGTTACAAAATACTCCCTGTTACAAAATACTCATCTAGTATTTTATACTCCCTGTGACAAAATACTCATCTAGTATTTTATACTCCCTGTGACAAAATACTCCCTGTTACAAAATACTCCCTGTTACTAAATACTCATCTAGTATTTTGTAACAGGTATAAAATAACAGGCCTCGCAGGGACGCGTACAAAAATACTAGGCTAGTATTTATGACACCTGTTCCAAAATACTATGTAGGCGTCTCACTTCAATTACATAAAAAGAAAAGAGAAGCGTGTTGCATTCTTTATCACTTTTGTTTTTACGGTAATATTCATTAGAATGAAAGAAATAGAAGACGTATGCGGCGCTGCTATTACATTCAGTATTAGACAATGTATTTTAATTTTATAATTAATAATTATATCATCTGGAGAGTCAACAGTACCTTGTTTTTTTTTCTCAAAAAAGTGTTTGAGAAGGGGATACAAAAAACTTTGAACTTATAAGTTTCGAGAATTGGCGTGTCACAAAAAAAGTGTCAAAAATTTTAACTTATTAAATATTTCTCAATATCAGTACCAATAAATAATTAATGAGTATTATATTGCTTCTTTTAATTTTTATTTGTTGCGGGTTTGTAAGTTAGGATAAAAAAATTATATGCAGTTTATAGATTACAGAGATAGACATTCAATTTTACACCATAACAGTTACAGTCAAAGATTAATTTCGTATAGCACTTTTTTTCAATTGTTCTTTTAAACATACTATTTTCAACTTTCCATAACAAATGCGAAGTCCATTGTTTCTGTTTGGTTTACAAATGACAAAAAGAAAGGTAGAGGAGAATGCCAGAATTCCTTTGAAGAAAAACCTTTGGGCCCAGAAGTTACGTCGTAATTTTTAAGTTGTTAAATAGAAAAATATTTATCTTAGTTTCAATTATTATTTTATTACATGTCTATGGAGGATCTACGCTGTGTAGTATCCGGCTGAGTAGAATAGACCACCCTCATTTATAACCGAAGTGTCGACAAAACACATTCATAACCATAGATTACCAACTACATAAGTTTAAGTACGAAACGAATAACTAATAAATATAGGGATGTCAAAAAATAATGAATTTTTAAAATAATCGTTTTTTTTTCAAAAGTAATGAGGTAGTGCATGAGTTCTTACAAATTCTGTATGTTTCAGGTATGAGAACGAATAGTACACTCTACATTTAGCATTACATATTTTTTCTTTTACCGCGGATTATAGCAAAATAATATTCTCATTACTTTTGTATTATGGACCTCCGCAAAGTAACGCCTAATTCTATAAACGATTTTTTTTAAATAATTGATTTTCAATAATCGATCATCTTAATTTTTTTTCTTTTTTACTATTTTCTTTGTTTTTTAAGATTAGATATGCATTGTTTGATGAAACCAATGTAGCCTAATTACACATTTGAATCGAATTTTTAAATTTGAACAAACAGCGCATCTGTTATTATTTCTCGGTAGTTTTCCACTTTAATTAGCCTTTATTGTAATTATTTTTAATTATTATTAATATTAAAAAAGGCAACTTTTCAAATACTCCGAAAAAAATCGATTTTAAGAAAAACGATTTATTAAAAGGGGGAAAAATCAATTATTTATAAATCGATATTTCTACTCCATGTCACATTCCTAAATAAATACCATGTATAGACTTAATGACTTTTTTTTGATCCCACAGAGTTTAAGATCGTAGGCCATACAGCCAAAGTAAAAATATTTTATTTCTAAGCATCAATTTTAATCAGTGAGGAATGAAATTATTGTTAAAAAAAGTCAAGCTTATATATTTGAAGATACCTATTTGAAATTATTATTTGATAAAAACGTTATTTAAGAATTATTTGTATTTTTTTTCTTATTTGTAATAAAACCGTTGGAATCCAGCATGGTATATAAAACATGGTATTTAAAAAAGCAACAAATTAACAATTACGATACGTTCCACTTTAAGAAACTTTTTCAATACTATTATATTTCTATTAAATACATTTTTTAGCACATTCACGTTGAAAGTTTATAATGTTTATAGAGAAATTTAATGAGGAAAAATTTTTTTTTTTAGAATTTTGGGTTTCTGTAACAATTAGGCCCAATTCTGGCACCCTCCTTTAAGTATTTGTGTTTTTATTAAATATTTCTTACTCAAAATTTTGTCATCTCTCTTGCTTTGATTTGTAAATTCTATACTTAATTACGTATTTTTTGAAAGTTTTTAGTAAAGTAAAGTAATACAGATAAGTATGTTGTATAGATAGATGCATTGAAAATATCATATGCAATTTTTCAGGCCACCTAAATAGGTACTAAATTCTTATATTACCTAGTATTTTGTAACAGGTATTTGTCACAGGTATTTTTAAGTAACAGTCACAGTGATACTTAGTATTTGGTTTTGCCTAGTACGACCCAACCCTAGTTTAAAGTTATATGCATATTGCACACTACAATCAACCAGATATAATTAAATAAGGTGCTTTCAGATTTCTCTGTCTAGCTCCTGCAAAAAATATCTACAGTGTAGTGTAGTGTTGGTGGCGATCGCATATAGCGAACGTGTTTGTAGTGCATATCGATATTAAAGTTCGAGAATGACTTATAGTATCCAGGACAACATCTCTATAGCGCGATGCAATCTATCAGTAGCGCCATCTAGTTTCGTTTTGTATATTTTTATATATGCTCTTGGCCTTTTGGTCACTGTGATAGTGTGATAGAGATAGTGACATATAAACACGACCGTATTGTATGACGTGTATTGACCGTATGACGTCCGTATCATATCGCTTATTATGGTAATGTACGATAATTAATGATATAATTATAATGGAATATTTGGCGCGCAGTAAGCTTTAATAGCCGTGTTAGGTGAGAACGTGTGACTCTTTCGAGGGGGGTCATAGTTTAGGCAGGCACCAATGACTTTTTCTACTTAAATTTGTTCTTTATTATTTTGAATTTATCACAATTTACGTAACACGCCTTTCATTTTACGTAACACGCCTTTCATTATTCCCTTAAGCATACAGCAGCGTGGGTATAAACTATAAACTCAAAATGACATATCGAAATTTATAATTTCATGCTTAAATTTTCAATTTATTTTAAAGGGAAAAAATCGATTATTTATTCATTGATTTTTTTGTACTCTATGTCACATCCATAGAAAGTAGTATAATTCTATAACTTTATTAAGGAGCTATCAGAGTTCTCTGAATAGTTCCAACAAAAAATATTTAAAACGTAGTGTAAAAGGTGTTTGTACAAGTATGTGACGTAATGAGTTTTGTAGTGCACGAAATTACATATTTAAGAGAATGTCTTATAGTTACCAAGATAATCTCAATAGCGCGATTCAATTGATCAGTAGTGCCATCTAGTTTCATTTAGCGATTTGAAAAAATAATCGATGTGAAATAATAATCGATTTTTTTTTAAATAATCGATTTCTTTTTCATCAAAAAGCGTTTTTTTTGGGTATCCCATTTTCTTTTTTTTTAATTTTTTAAGATAAGATATGCATTGTTGTTGCAAGCGTGTTCTATTATACTAAACCGGATACCACACGGTGGGTCGATTTACCTTAGTCGCCTTTTACGACACCTCGGTATGAAATGAGGTTGGTCTATTATACTCAGCCAGATACCACACGGCGGGTCAAATTACCTTAGTCGCCTTTTACAACACCTCGGTAAGAAATGAGGGTGGTACTATTCTATTCAACCGGATACCACACGGTGTAGTAATATTTTATACACCATACTTAAGAAAAAAATCATCTATCATATTATTATCATATTTTCTATGGAAATGAGGAGATCTGTAAAAGAACCAAAGGCACCGACATAGTTCAGCTTGTCACGAAGCTGAAACTGGGCGAAGCACTTAGAGCTGAGGTGCTAGGATGACTCCGCGAAGGAAAACGCATCGTCAGCAGACTAGGGGGTCTGACGAACCGAGATGAGACGAGATGGACTTACGAACTTAAGGCCGTGGGGAGCCGCTGGACCCAAGCAACATAGGATTGGTTTTATGGAGATCATGTGTAGAGGCCTATGTCCAGCTGTGGACGTTTATAGGTTGAGAAGAGAGATATACATATAAATCAAATGAAGTTTGTTAGTCTTATTAAAATTAGAGATCGGCTGAACCGATTTGACTAATTTTGGTTTTGAAATTTTTTTTCCAAGTAACGTTTAAGAAGAAGCAAGAAAATATGAACAAACACCTAAGAGAATTAGTGCAAGCAAAAATTTAATTTTTCCATACAACCTTTAACATACCGGTCAAACTGGGTGCGATCGGGAAATTAAATATTAAGGTAGGAAGATAGCTTATACTGTGAAATAATAATAAACACGTACGTAGCATTAAATGCTTACAAAGTTCGCGAGGTCAGGTCATTCATTCATAAAATATATCAATCATTTAAAAAAATATATATTTTTAATATGTTAAAATATTTTACTATTACTATAAAGCATAAATAATATTTTGATTGTTACAATATGCATACTTGAATAATGATAATATTGTTATACAAAATAAAACTAGATGGCGCTATTGGTACATAAATTGGCGCTATCGAAAGTACATTCTGTATACTAGACTAGCTTTCCTAAATTTTTAACTTATATTCTCCAACTAAACGAATAATCCAAAAATCAGATCGATTCAATTTTTGAGTAGCATACGACAAACTGTATGCTCAAAAACCCTATAAATACTGTTACTTAGACGTGTATCAGTATTTAGTATTTACCAATATGTTAGAGTAAGACACGAGTAGAGATGTTATGTTAGGATGATATTTGAATAATACTATTATGTGATATAGGTTTCTCATATTAGGGTATCATACCTATTATTTGATAATAGGCAAATAAAAAAGATACTGTTCAGTTTTTTCTAAGTAAATCAATTTAAAATTAAGAATCTCCGCAAAGTAACACCTAATTTTAAAATTTATGAAATTAAAATAATTTTGATTTAATGTATTTCATTATTTAATAATACCACCATGAAAAACGTTACAAAACATTTTAAATGCCCAGTATTGCTTTTTGTTGTATGTATATTCTTTTTTATAACCCTAATTTCAAATTCCAATTCCAATTGCATATATCATGTATCTTTTTGGTTTTCTTTAATGAAACTAATTTATGTATATAACGATATAAATTTTTCAGAAAAGATCTAATTTATGGATATTTTTTTTTAGATCTAAAGTTTTGAGCAAAAGAAATGATACCTTATAAACTACTTAATTTTCTGGATAAATTCCTCCATAACGCGATTATAAATTTGATATTGTTTATTATAGAATAAATCACTTGACAGCACGGCTTTGTCAATCCACTCAGGTCAGTCGGTGTCTGATGAAAGCAAAAAGGTGAAGAGATTGAAAATAAAACCGATCCGTTATAGAATTTGCAGATATCCATAGTACAAAAGTAATAATAAAATTATTTAGCTAAAATTCGCGATGAAGTTTAAAAGATTGACCGCCGAGTTTCTTTCTGGTTCTTCTCGGTAAGAGCAACTTTCCAAACCAGTTGTAGCTTCATTAATCATATTGATCCTTGACGATTCAAAAGTGCTTGAAAGCGCTTATTTGAATAAAGATATTTAGATTTGATTTGAAGTAAAATAGAAAATATATATAATGCTAAATGTAAAGTGGACAATCCGTTTTCATACCTGATACATACAGGATTCGTAAAAACACATATAACCTGATACATACAGGATTCGTAAATGCACAAACCTCCACCACCGCCACCACGATACACAAGCATTACATACGTTCACTATCACAAACTCAACAATCGTTTCGCCCCGCAACCGAAGCATCATCAGGAGATAGACTCCACTACCAAAATAGTAAAGCTTTCCGATTTTGGTCGTGGAGTCTATCGGATTAACGGATTCTCCACTCTACATTTAGCATTATTTGACTGGCCCGTTGGCGCAGTGGGTAGTGACCCTGCCTCCGGCTCAGCAGGTTCGATTCCCGCCGAGGGCCAACATTTTCTATAAATGAATTTGTTGGTCTTTGAGCCTAGGTGTATTTGTATTTAGGTATATATTTAAAAATATATAAGCATATATTCACCAGTTGTCTGTCTATCATAAGACAAGTATTAAGTTACTTTGTGGACAGATGACCGTGTGTGTAAGTGTCCCATATATTTATTTATTTATTTACATTTAGCATTATATATTTTTTCAATTTTACTTCATCGCGGATTATAGCAAAATAATTTTATTATTACTTTTGTAAAAGATTACACTCTAATTAACTTAGATAGAACTTACACTCTTAGTCTTTCTTTGAGGACGGGCCTCCATAAAGATGGCTTCGGCCCACAGTCGTCCAGAAGTGGGACAGTCCTGTAACGCCTTCGCCAACAAACCACCAGCCACCTCAGCACAGCCTGCTCGTCTTTCTAACCTTACGCTCTCAAGCCTGTAAAGTTACATTGTTTCTTTATGGTCTTGGTAATAACGCACATTTAAAAAAAAAAATTAAAAAAAATGGGTTCAAACCCGGGCAGACACCAATGAGTTTTTCTAATAAAACTTATGTGTCTAATTGATAATTGCAATTCGGTGATGGAAAACACCGTGAGGAAACCTGCATATCTCTAGAGAATCCTAGGGATATGTGTAACCTACCAATCCGCATTGGAGCAGCGTGGTAGGTCTTAGCTCCAACCCTTCTCTCCAAAAATGGAGAGAGGAGGCCTATGCCCAGCAGTGGGATAGTAACAGGCCGTTACTTACTTACTAATAAAATTCTTAGAATATTACAATATTAAAAGAGTAAATGCTTTCTTTAATCATAAACCATGGACCGATGGACATTCACTGCTGGACATAGGTCTCTTTATGTAAGGGGGAGGCTTGTCCCAATTAGTCTCTTCAATCAACCTCACCTGCTCGTGGTGCACCCTGCAAATTAAACCAACGAGACTCTGGCGACCGACTAATGGCGTCATAACCATTTTATAGCTGACTTAAATACTATCAGACCGACAGTGGGCAGCACTGTCAGTGCGACATGGTCAGCACTGCGATCACTAATCCGCATGCCAAGCGTGTTGATTATTGGCAAAATCTTCATGGTCACAATAAATCATATTAAAAATTATAAATTAATATTTATAATCCTTATAATCTTAGTCCTAATTAACATTAGGACTTAAGTTTTAATAGAAAATCCATAGATTTTAATACGTATCCATAGATGGTATAAATCTATGCGAAGTTTGAACTGCGAACTCTCAACAAAGATGACGTTGATGTTTTACAATATACCACTGTAAATCGAAAACTAATGTAATTTTTTACTATTCGTTTTGTTATTATCTTTTTGTTCGTATCTATTCCATCATCCGCTAAACACAAGTTACTTTGGACTGTTGGATTTGGATGAAAATATAGAATTTGGTCCATACAAAATGCAATTCTTGAGACGTTGAATTGCTTATTAAGTTTAATATATTAGTATGTTTGCCACATAGATTTCAACAGAACAAGAGTTCACCTATGACTGGGACCTGAAATTAAATTTAACCGGGAGTTAAAAGATTTAAAAATACTTTACCATAACTCAGGGTTCTTTGGATTTCTAAGTCTTGCCTTCTCTAAAACCGACCTCGCTTTGGTCACGTGTTTTAATTTTTCTTCCAATCTGGACAACAAAATCCACATTGGCACGCACGTAGCACATTTTTTAAGCTGAAATGTTAAGATCTTGGATCAATAAAATATCTAATCATACATATTGTTTTGCTAATGAACGCAATTAAAATCATATCTCCCTTTCTTTATATCTTTCTTCTACGTCTAACCCTATCAAATCTTTATTCAAATAAGATTTTTCAGGCACTTTTAAATCATTAAGGATGAACAAGATGAATAAAAGTATCACTGGTTCGGAATGTTGCTCTCACAGAGTCTAACCAGGAAGAAACTGGGCGGTTAATATTTTTAAATTATTTTATTAAGCTGCATTCTTTTACGAAGTTGGAAGGATTTTCAAGTTAATTGATTATATAAAATTTAATTGTATAGTATGCTGTACGTATAAACATTTATTTGCACTAAATTTAAACGTTTCTGTAGACGCAAGCCTAATTAGTTTTGCGAAATTTTATGATCAGTTTGTTTCCTTTTTCATGAAATCCAAGTCATACGATATTGTGTTGCCTAGATCGAGCGGTTAAGTACAGCGTAGGAAAAGGTTTATTTGGAAATTTGTATTATAAAAACCAAATCTGCCAACCGATATACATTGCTGCTGCAGAAAATACTTTTTAAAGGAGCTTCGTGACACAGTAGTGTGTAGCTCTAGCGTTTTTATGAGGTCGTCTGTGAGGAGAGGTCAACTTATACTGAAACTTTTGAAACTTAACCACACCATGATGATTAAGCAGGTTAGTCCGGCATAGCATGGTGACGGGTGTATGATGACGTGTTCATGGCGATGAGTGTTTGGTGTTCTAGGACTATGAGGTTTTAGCAGGCAAGAGTCCGGGGTAGCTGTATAAATCCACCCGCGGGTAGCGCCTTATGTAAAATCTATGGTTCTGCTTTTGGTGTTTTTATTACTCTTCTAATGTCTGAATCGACGCAAAGTGAATCTCTGGTGACACTTGTGTGACATGCATACATATACAATATTATTCTTCTATATAAAATAAGGATGGTGTATAAAACGAACACGTTAGTGCCGCGAATCAAAGTAGATGGCGCTGCATCGAAAAAATGCACGCTATCGTTTGGTTCGCGGAACCATACATAAATTCAAATTCAAAATATTCTTTATTCAAGTGGACTGTTTAAAGTACTTTTGAATCGTCAAATGATTTAAAGAAGCTACCACTGATTCGGAAGTTTGCTCCTACCTAGAAGAACCAGCAAGAAACTCGGCGGATAATCTTTAAAAAAATTATTACAATTTAATGGTTACAAGATAATCTATGTAGCTGGATGCATAGCTGACTGCAGTTAAGATATGCTATCACTCAAATAATCCTCAATAGTATAGTAAGCTTTATATAGCAACATTGTTTTGAGATAATTTCTAAACTTGTGTAAAGGCAAGGCAAGTCTAGATAATAAGCAACAAGTTGTTTATAAAAACCTCTTTCCTTGTCTTCGTGTTGATTCGCTCAGTAATAACATAAACTATTGGTAAAGCAACAAATCGTGGTTCTGATAGCTGTGCTATAATTTCGGCGTCCGTCCTAAATACCTGTTGAACCAGTAACCCAGGGGGGTTACTGGACATATAATGAAAATTATTTAAACTGGGTTAAGGGAAGGAGAACGAAGATTCTACTATATAAGACTTAAAATGAGTTAAAAAAAGAGCATCCTATTACTTAATATCAACAACAGATCAATATTACTCACCCCCTGGGAGTAAGTGTTGTGGGCCTCGTCGTCTCTGTGCATTTGTTCCTCTATCTCGCCCTTCATCATGTGCAGCTTGGCGTAATCACCAAACACCTTGATAGCCTCGTCTAACAACTTCAGCGCCACATCGCACTTGTTCAACGCCCATTCCAATTTAGCTGACTTAATCATCACCTGTAATGTATGAGAAAATATAAGAGATGGAACCGAGAATTTATTTTCAAGTGTGTTATGATAAGTACTTATTACAATAAAACCCCCCACAGATGGGACAGACAATGTTCAGTAATTGCAACATTGCACATTCGGCGGTTGGCAAAAAATTTTGCCAGTGAACCAATGGGATTGGTTGGTTGTACTGTATCTGCCGCAAGTGCCACTAACGCCACCACCACGCGACCATTAGTCGTCTTCTGATCCTTGAAATGATTAATGAAGCTACAACTGGTTCGGAATGTTGCTCTTACCGAAAAGAACCAGAAAGAAACTCGGAGGTCAATCTTTTAAACATTTTCAATTTTACATTATTAAACCTCAGTCTTGTATGAAGCTGAAAGGATTTTCAAATCCAGGCTTTTTTATCATCCAAATAATCTTCAATTTTGTAATATGCTTTACGTATTAGAATCCGAGTTCTTTATTTATGAACAAATCTTTACGTAGATGAGTCCGTTCCGTAACCTGATCTTGTCAGTGACGGGTATATCCTTGTGTGCGATATTGCCATCAATACCAGGAGATGGACAGTCCAGAGGAACGGTGAGTAGTTTTACTTGTACATCATGGATTTTGCGTAATTTGGGGATCAGTGGACACCATACAGTTTAGTACTTTTTGGAGAAATTGAAGTTTTTGTCTGTGCAATACGGACGAAGTTGTCAAAGCGACTGTGAGAGTTACTAAGACATATTGTTTCAGTCTATTTTCGTCTTGCTAAAGGTAAAATAATAGCACAAAATCAAGTAGCCCGAATTATCCATCAACAATATGCGCTTCAATATAGCAGTCTGACTACCGAAATGTCGAATCACAGGAATAATCCAACACCAGTTCTTGAAAGTGATCTATGATCTACTTTACTAGAATTGATCTATCTTTACTTACAGGTATATTAGGTGTTAGTAGATCGGTTAGCAAGCAATTATAGTCAATATTACTGTTCCACATGACGGTAATCTCATAAAAGCGAAAGACAAAACTTAAGAATAACTAGATAAAAAAGGTTGCAACATTGAGTGTTCAGCAAGTCGATGTGCGTATTACATCCATTCCCTACCAAAGTTAGATTACGGCGGCAAGTCATGAAAACAGTTAATATTCTTTTGTTGGCGTATAATTTTAATCTATGATATTTTTTTGATTATTATGGTGTTAAAACAATTTTGATTAAACTATTAAACTCTATTAAACGCTGAAGCTAACAAACGTTATTTAAATGAGCATTGATGCGGAACATAAGAAAACAGTCTCGAAAATAACGTTATATTTTAATATTAATTTTGATCATAAAAGGAGTTATTGTGAGTTAACTATATTAGTTTAATTTAATTTTATGCGCAGTATTGAATTTTGTTTGAAACTAAATTGGCGTAGTTCTAAGGTTCGATATTTAAGATAGATAATTAATATAATAGATATTTAAAATTTAATAAGGTAAGTTACTAATTATATTTCCAAAAAATAAGTTTATTATTACCCGCGGTGTTGGAGCAGAGGCGCGAGCTTTCGCCAACAGTCGCCTTGCTCTGTCATACTCTTTGTTCTCACTCTCTAGTTTGACAGCCGCCAACCAGATCTCCTCTGAATTTGGATTCGCCTGGAAAGCGAGTGATAGGATTCCACGAGCTGCTGGAACGTCACCTGGAATGTGTATATATATATGATTAATAAATTTACATACATCTGTTTGCAATTTATTTATGCCCAACAGTGGGATAGGAACAAGCTGTTACTATGTTATTTACTTTACATTGCGAAAATATCTAAAAATTATCTCTTACGGCAATACATAATGTATATACATTAAGCATTCTGTTAAGTAAAACCACTATGTTAAAAGAAACTAAACTGAGCTAAATGTCTTCAAAAATCTCTCGTTTTGCAATTGGGCCTAAGTATATATAAAAACCAAAAAACACAAACAAAAGACAGTATCACATATAAGCAGGAATTCAGATTCCATTTTATTAGCACGGAATATGCCATTTTATACATATTAAGTATATAAGTATTGGTTCTAAGTGAACACGTCACTGAAAACCATGCGCAGCATTCAATATTTGTCAATAAAATAATTAGAGATCAAAGTGATTTATAGTATAAAAATATTTGTAATAGAGAATTATAATTTTGGCTTAAAATAACCAAAATACATTTTTTATACCCAATACATATCAAAGAATTAAAAATAAAATACATTATATAATCTTAAAAATAATTATATAATTACAAATAATAACCTTATCCATATAAAAATCAGATACAAAAAAATATTAACAATTACTTACTGATATATGAATAAAAGTGTGTGTGTGAGAGGAAAATTAAGAGAGTTATGTGCGTGAGTGAGTCAAAGAGTGAGAGTGAGTATGGTGTATCAACTTCCACGATTTAAGGATTTAATATTATAGCACGTAAAGGCATAAAATGTGATACGCAAATGCCTTACCTGCTAACCACTTGGACTTGGCGCCCATAAGCCAAAGAACCTCGCTCTTAGGACAATGTGCCACGGCCCTTTGCAGAAGTGCTTCAAGACTGGCCCGAGTGCCGTGTTGCTTCTCCAAATACGCAGCCCGAAGCCAGATGGACTTTTTGGAGGGAAACACTGATAGCGCGTATCCGTAGACTGCGCGGGCGCACTCGTACGCGCCTTCATTTGCGCACTGGAATTAGTATAGTCATACTTAGGTGATGTGTATAAGAGGCAAAGTAGGAACCGACATAAGCTTGCGGCTCCTGCTTTGCGCCTTGCAAAAGTACGTAAATCGTTTGTGGGTCTGGGTATAAGATTCTATAATAAAATTCCACAATCAATTTTAGCTTTGCCATTATATCAGTTTAAAAACACTGTTAAAAAGAGGCTGATCCAGAAAGCCTACTATACTGTTGAGGATTACTTGAAAGATAAGAATGTGTGGATATAGCTTGCTTAGACCCTGTACAAGACAGTAATAACTAAATGTAACTAGTCATAAGAATTATATTTTTAAAAGAGCAACCGCCGAGTTTCTTGCTGGCTCTTCTCGGTAGAAACGGCTTTCCGAACCAGCGGTAAAGTTGACGATTCAAAAGCACTTGTTTACAAGTTTATTTGAATAAAGGATATTTTGAATTTGAATTTATGATTCAATAAGCTCTGGTAGCCCAGCGGTAACACCGTGCGACTCTTTCGAGGAGGTCACGGGTTCAAACCCGAGCAGACACCAATGAGTTTTTCTGTTGAAACTTATGTGTCTAATTGATAATTGCAATTTATCACACGGTTTTCGGTGAAAGAAAACATCGTGAGGAATCCTGCTGAATATAACTCGATTAAATAATTCCAAGAAATTATTACAAAAGATCCATCCATTTTTATTGAACTCTTATTCTCATATATAACAAAAATTATATCTCCATAGCAACTATACAAAAATAGAATACCCTATATTATAAACCTTACAACTACCAGCCAGTACAACATTGCTATCAATAGCCAGTCTTAAACACCTGCATATCTCTAGGGAATTCTGGAGATCTGTGTTACCTACCAATCCGCACTGGAGCAGCGTGGTAGGTCTTAGCTCCAAATCTTCTCTCCAAAAACGGAGAGAAGAGGCCTATTCTCAGCAGTGGGATATTAACAGGCCTCTACTTACTACTTATGAATTACTGTTTTATTTTTAGTGTACTCTCTTGAAAGACACATTTTTAAGAAAACTTGACATTCTTTTTAATTTTGAACGGCTTGGATAGATTATATAAAATTAACCTTAATGTTAACACACAATAACTTAAATAGTACAAAATACATTTTGTATTGGAAAACTTTTATATTGAATATGTATTAAGTGTATCTCTCCACGCTCGACATCTAAAGTACAACTTGCAACAGTTAACTAAGAACTTTATATAATTCTAAATAATTTGAGACTACAATAAAATTAAGTCGGTAAATACTGAATTTTGTGAAAGTGGTAATTCCTTTACCACTT
The DNA here is from genome assembly GCA_029227775.1 of Morpho helenor. Classification (NCBI taxonomy): domain Eukaryota; kingdom Metazoa; phylum Arthropoda; class Insecta; order Lepidoptera; family Nymphalidae; genus Morpho; species Morpho helenor. The sequence goes on along the minus strand of JARGCU010000022.1, from coordinate 10,567,115 downwards.
TCACAAAATTCACATACGAAAATATGTCAATGTCTGATGTCAAGTAAATTTAATTATAATGGGGTCTGTATGCTTAAGCATACATAAGGTTAGTACGATATTTATAAGGTATATTAAACAATTAAAAATAAAATCGACATTTACCTTACAATATAAGTATTAGATAATATTTATTCATTCTTAGAAAATCCAGTTCGAAGTTAGCAGGTTATTCCTAGCGATACTCAAATCAAAACTAGATGGCGCTACTGATCAATTAAATGGCGCTATTGAGATGGTCTTTAAGTTACTATAAGACGTTTTCTTAACAGATGTCAAGTTACCACAAACCACCATTCGCTATATGCGAACACCACAACTACACAACACTGTAGTTATTTTTGGGAGGAGGCTATACAAAATGGATAGCTTCCTGAATTAAAAAGTAAAAACTATTGTATGCTTAATAATCTCAATAGATTAACAGAGTGATACACTTATTACTGCAGTGACGTATTTAGCTAAAAAATATATAGGAAAGCCGGACATAACTAAATTGTACTTTAAAAATTAAACATCATGTTTCTGAAATTTTCATAATTCTCCTAGAGACGTGATTTGGAGGAGAAAAATCGATTAATAAATAATCGATTTTTCTCTGACTATTTTAAAAGTTGTCTTTTTTAATATTAATTATTAATTACAATAAAGTAGACAACTACCAAGAAATAATATCAGATGCGCTGTTTGTGCAATTGGATTAAAATGTGTACTTTGGCTAAATTGGTTTCATCCAACAATGCATATCTAATCTTAAAAATCAAGAAAATGAAAAAAGGATACCTAAAATAATCGCTTTTTAAAAATCGTTTTTTGATGAAAAAATAATTGATTTTTTTAAAAATTGATTATTTTTCACATCGCTAAATTCTCCGGCATTAGTCTCACTCTAAGTGAGGTCGGCTCATGTTTTTCTCTTCCATTCATTCCTTAGTCAGCTTTGGCGCTACTCATATTTCACACGCATGCATGTCGTATTTTACACAATCCAACAATCTCTTTTATGGCCTCCTAGGCACATGACCATCCACATTCATATTTACCACCCGTTTGGTCACACAATTTTATACCTTCTCAATATATTATGTCCATACAATATTAATATTGCACTGCTCGTCTTGTTTAAATATAAAAATTAAAACCGTAATATAGTTTTTTGATAACCATAAAAATCGTTAAAAGTGGATTAACTTTAACAGCTATACATATGCTGTCGTGGACTTTTATTTAGAACTTTTAGATGGGAACAATTTTGTTATAAATGATTTTTGAATAACTTTCACCGTTTACTTAGGGTACGCAAGGAGCTTTCAATTTTGCCGTTTTCGTACTATTTTTTATTACTGCTCTTCTCATATTCATCTTAGCGTGATGTTATATAACCTTCCTCGATAAATGGACTATCTTACATTTAAAAGAATTTTTCAAATCGGTCCAGTAGTTTCTGAGATTAGCGCGTTTAAACAAACAAACTCTTTAGCTTTATATATTAGTATTTTATCCAGTCTAGTCACACCACACATCCATTTTAACTTTCTGATTTCAATCACATGTACTCTTCTTTCATCTGTCTTTTTTCATTACCCAACATTCTGATCCAATAAGTACGACAGGTCTTATGACCGTTTTAGAAATTTTTCCCTTATGTATGTGACATAAGTAAATTTAATAACAGGAAAACTGGCTATTATAAGGGGAAACTATTGCAGGAATTGGGAATATAAAATCAATCAACTTACTGCTTCAGCATCTTCCATCCAGGTATGTTTTTGATCCTCAGTTTCAATGCCGGTGCCTATTACAGCGCGGATGATGGCCTTAAATATATAAATGTTGATGATTATTTATTTTTATGTATTACAAAATTGTTCCCCTCTTAAAGTACTAAATAAAATGTCTAGCTTTTAAGGGTAACCCACTTTAACAATTTTTATTGTTATTAAAAAATATTACGAGTTTAATATTTGATATTATATATTCCAAAAAATATTTAAATAGTCTTAAATTAAATATGTACTACCAATTAGAGGAAATCACATCATTCTTAGTTACAATTTTACAATTACAAACCTTATAATAAACAGAAAACTAGAGAATAATGAAAACATTAAAAATAACAACTTTGTGCATTGTGCAGCTATTATATAAGCGCGAAATACGTGATATTGGGGTATTCTGCACCAGTTTCGTAATATAAGTAAGTAAAAGTAAGTAAGTAAGTAAAGTAAGCTGTGGTAGCCCAGCGGTAACACCGTGTGCCTCTTTCGAGAAGGTCTATGTTTCAAACTCCGGGCAGGCACCAATGAGTTTCCTAGTAAAACTTATGTGTCTAATTGATAATTGTAATTTATCACACGCTTTTCGGTGAAGGAAAACATCGTGAGGAAACCTGCATATCTCTAGGGAATCCTAGGGATATGTGTAACCTACCAATCCGCATTGGAGCAGCGTGGTAGGTCTTAGCTCCAATCCTTCTCTCCAAAAAAAAAACGGAGAGAAGAGGCCTATGCCCAGCAGTGGCATAGTAACAGGCCGTTACTTACTACTTTTACTTCGTAATATTAATACCGTTTTATGTACCCATAATTTGAAATTGTTTTTTCCAGTGGAGACGAAATATCAGTAGTGAGGCTAAGACTTGTCTGAGTTGTTATCCTTTTCGAGCTTTCACATATCTGCACTTGGTGTTTGTTATTTTATGAACAGGCCATTATAAATTAATTATTAATCGATCACTGATGCTTCATCATAAAGGTGAAAACAAGGAAGTGAGATTGACATTACTAGAAATTAAGACTAATTCAAATTTACCTGACAAGTGTGCACTGCTCCAGATTTCTCTGCCTCCATGGCCTCCTTGAACCAATGTTCTCGATTAATTTCGACGCCGTTCGCGCTTAACGACGTGATTGCACGGTCTATGATCTTTTCTACCATGTGCGTGTTACCTGTAATGAAATAACGTACATATTGGTAGAAAAGGTAAGTAAATACGTACGTATGTACGTAACGTACATATTGGTATGAAAGGTAAGTAAATACGTACGTATGTACGTAACGTACATTATTGATATAAAAGGTAAGTAAAAGCAACCGAGCAAGGCTTGGTTACCCAGGTAGGGTAACCAAGCCTTGCTCGGTAATTTCTATAAGTCAACTTACCTTAGTCATACTTTATGACTAAGGTAAGTTGACGTCAGGCAGGCGGCCGGTCGTACAATAAGAAGCCAAATCATGTTACAACATGTTTATAACATGTAGAGATAAGGGTAGGAGAATGATTAAGAAAAAAACTGACTTACCATGAGCTTCTTCAAGTTTGGCAGCTGTTACCCAAATCTGTCTATCGGTAGGTATATTCTCACGAGCTTTATTCAGTACTTTTCTTGCATTCTCGTAAGTTTCCAATCGAGCTAAAGCCAGCCAAAGCTCCACGCTTGTTGGACAACATTCGACGGCCCGGGAGAGTAAGATGCGCGCATCTTCTGGGTTTTCTAACTCTACAGCTGCTTTCCAGAGACGAACAGAATTGGGTATGTGTTCAAGTGCCTTACGGTACACCCGACGTTTAGCCTGAAATTATAATTTATTTTTGTTAGTCTTAGATAATAATTGTTGGGAAAAAAGCTAGGCCAGGCAGGTCACCAATGAGTTTTTCTTTTAGAACTTATGTGTCTAATTGACAACTGCAATTTATCACAACGCTTTTCGGTGTAAAAAAAATTGTGAGGAAACCGGACCACGGCTTAGGGCGACGTGTAATAGAGGGCTGATGGTATAACTTTGATTAGTCATTACGACGTTGGAAGGGTAGCAAAAAGCCACGACCAGACGACCTCGTCTTCGCTGGCGAAGACGTTGTATGTGTGTGTATGTTTCTGTGTTTGCGATCGTTATTTGATCGTCAGGGTCATATAGGACGCTTTTTGGACGCCTATATTTTCGGTGGTCAGACCTAACTGGCAACTGAAATTAGAGGGTTCGGGTGTACCTCAGATTTCTCGAAGTAAGACTTCTAAAAATGTTTAAAGAAGTGATTAATGGTAGGGAGGTCGAGGTCTCTATGGAGGCAACGTTCCGCATGAACCACGGACAGCCATTGTCTGATCGCATAAATCGGTTCTGCAGTCTTTGCGTAACCAATCTGAACTTTGAAACGTGCGCGAACGCAACGCTCGCATAGGACATTAGAGGAAACCTGCATGAGTCTAAAGAATTCTCGGGATATGTTTAACCTAACAAACTGCAATTCTCAAAATCGGATAGAGGAGGCCTGTGCGCAGCGGTGGTTTAGCAAGAGACATAACTTTATTTTTAATTTTACTCTATTACTCAAATTACTCATTTGATTACTTAACTCTATAGTGTATTGTGGGTATTTTTACTATAAATATAGTTGTAATATAAATATAACATAATAGTAGGTAATTGCAAAATTGTTAACATATTGTCAGTTCGGAATAAACTGTTGCTCGGACTATGCGTTTTATTTTCAATACATCACAGTGGCGCAGTCGGTATCGAATTTACTAGTTATTTCATTAAAGTTTAAAATGTCGGTCGGCCGCTTAGGTGAATTTGATCTTAGTTCGGGAATATGGAGCACCTATATTGAAAGGATGGAACAATACTTTCTCGCAAACGATGTAAAACCTAACCTTCAAGTGGCCACATTGCTCGCGTGTGTTGGTGATGCAACTTACGAATTAATGGTCGATTTGTGTTCCCCGAAAAAACCGGGGGAGTGTAAATTCAGTGAACTCGTTCGTCTAATGAAGAAATACGTTCAGCCTACACCATCGATGCTCGCCGAGAGGTATAAGTTCAGGAAGCGAACACAAGCTATTAGCGAATCGGTATCTCAGTTCGCTGCGGCTTTAAAACATATGGCGAGAAATTGTGATTTCAAGGACAACCTCGAGGAGAATTTACGAGATCAGTTTATATGCGGCCTGCATAGTGAGTCTACACGTCAGAGTATGTTTTGTGAAGACAGTTTATCTTTTACGGCGGCGTTCAATAAAGCGGTGTCGCTGGAGGCGGCCGCGCACAGCGCAGCAGCGGTCGAGCAACGGGGGACGGACGAGCGCGCGGTGCACGCGGTGCATGCGCGAGCGGCGCAGGCGGCGCCCGGCCGGCGGGCGGGGCCGCGCTGGCGGAGCGAGCTCGGCGGCAGCGAGCGGAACGTGGCGGGGCTAAATAGTAGCCGCACGAACAAATTAATTTGTACATGTTGTGGGAACAACGGTCACACATGGGAAGAGTGCAAATTTGTAGATTATGCCTGTAGAATTTGCCTAAGAAGAGGTCATTTAAAACGGGTGTGTCCGAACGTAAAAGACAGAGAAGAGGGACGAGTGCTCCGGCTAGATACGGCGAGGGTGGCAAATACGTTTGACGGATGTGTTCGTGATGAAGAATACAACAGGTCCGAAATGGACTACGATGACGAGGGAGTCGGGGGTCCCAGCAGATTGTACATGTTGGAGCTTACGGGTAGTGATCCCGTCGTCGTCGAGGTTACAATCGCGGAAAGGTGTCTCGTTATGCATGTAGATACCGGATCGCACATATCGTGCATCGGGGACAAATTGTATGCAGAAAAATTTTCTAAATATCCTGTGAAACAAAATAATTATAAGTTAAAAGGTTACGATGGAAGTGTTATAAAGTGTATAGGTTATATTGTAGTGCCAGTAAGTTACGGTCGAATCGAGGAAAACCTGAAATTGTATATAATTTGTAACGGTGCTGTACCTTTATTAGGCAGAGAGTGGCTGAAAAAGCTGCACATGAGTGTTATCGTTTCCAAATCTATTCATCAAGTGTCCGACCGTGGGTGTAATAATCGCGATAATTTTGTTCGCGGTAAATTTAACAAGAACGAGTTTAAGAGCCAGTACCCGGCGGTGTTCAGTGGCAAGCTGGGCCGGCTGCGCGGCCAGAGTGCCACGCTGCGCGTGCGTGCGGACGCTCCGCAGGTATTTAAGCACGCGAACGCCCTGCCGCTGGCGCTGCGCGTTGACGTCGACACCGAGCCGCGGCGCATGCAATCTGCAGGTATTTTAGAACCCGTGCCTTCCTTAGACTGGGTCTCGTGTTTGGTGGTAGTATTTAAGACCGATAACTTTTTAAAAATAAGTGGGGATTATAAAAATACTGTAAACCCTGTACTTGAAACTAATACGTATCTAATGCCTTGGTCGGAGGTTCTGTTCAATAATTTAAGTGGGGGGAAACGCTTTACTAAAATAGACTTTTCCGAGGCCTATAGCCGGGTAACCCTGGACGAATCAAAAAAGTACACTGTTATTAGTTACTTGGGGTTCGTAATTTCGGAGCGTCGAATTAGGACTGTCAATAAAAAGGTCGAAGCCGTAGTCAAAGCGCTAAAGCTAAATAACGTATCGGAATTGAAATCATTCCTCGGTATGGTAAACTTTTATTCTAGATTTATTAAAAATGTATCGATGTTATTAGCTCCCCTTTATAAATTACTTAGGAAAGAAGTTATTTGGGAGTGGTGCGACGAACAAAATACAGACTTCGATAGTATAAAAGAAGCGTTAACGAGCTGTCTGATACTAATGCATTACGATGTACGTTTGGCTCTTATCTCCACTTGCGACGGGGGCGCGCGCGGGGTGGGCGCGGTGCTGTCGCAGCGCGCGGCGGACGGCGAGCGGCCGGACTCGTGCGCATCGCGCACACTCAGCGCGGCCGAAACTAATTACAGTCATGTGCAGCGTGAAGCGTTAGTGATAGTATTTGCCTCTGACCCGGAAATCACGGCATATTGGCGGCGGCGCGATGACCTTTACGTAGAAAACGGTTGGTTGTTTTGTGGTTTTCGCGTTGTAGTATCCGATGTACTGCGGCCCGCAGTGTTAGCCGAGTTGCACGGCTTGCACATAGGAATGGTTAAGAGTAAAGGATTCGCGCGTAATTTTTTTTTTTGGTGGCCGCGTTTAGATTGGAAAAGGGGGAAGAAGGAGAGAAAGTGTGGGTCAGGGATTTTCGTAAAAATAAAAAGTGGAGCTCAGCTATTATTACAAGTAAAAAGGGACAGAATATGTATGGGGTGGAGACTGAGGAAGGTTTACGGTAGACTCGGCATACAGACTAGATCCGTTTAAGGGACAGTTTCAGCGGCAACCCGAGTGGGTGATTATCACTCTGTCCGTGCCGCGTTAGCAGTCTTTAGCGTTTCTGATAAAAATAATAGTATCGCATCGGATTTGTACAAGGAATATGACCTGCCTACAGCAAATAAACGTGACCGTAAGCCACCACGTCGTTATGGCCTTGATGAATAGTATACTGTTTCTTATATAAAAATAAAAGTTAGTATTATATAACGTTAAAAAATATATGTATATCTTGTTTTGTTAATCCTTTTATATTATATATAGGTATAATTATAGCATATGTAATAAATGTTATTTCATACGCTTAAAAAGGGGGGAATAGTATAGTGTATTGTGGGTATTTTTACTATAAATATAGTTGTAATATAAATATAACATAATAGTAGGTAATTGCAAAATTGTTAACATATTGTCAGTTCGGAATAAACTGTTGCTCGGACTATGCGTTTTATTTTCAATACATTACAAACTCGTATTTGAATATACCAATAGGTACATATATATACTTGTGCTATGGATGACAGACAACTGGTAATTATACATATATGACTTTGAATACATACTTAAATACAAATATACACCCAGGTTCGAAGAACCAACAAATTGTTTATAGAAAATGTTGACCCTCGGGAATCGGGCCCGCGACCCGTGGAGTTGTCAACTGCGCCAACGGGCCATAAAAAATATAATAAGTTCTTACCATCTATCTAATTTCGAAGTACAGGACGGATGGTCAGCGCCTATTCTGGAAAATTCCATCCTTTGGGACCGTTCAAGTATTAAGTGAGTACTATGGGGGGAGGGGGTAGAGGTAATTACTTTGCTTATTCTTGATGACACGGGGGTTAGGGGAGTCTAGATGATGATGTTTAGTTATTTACTTTTTTACACGAATGGCAAACCTCACATTGTCTTTGCATACAATCAAAACATACAATCATGGATTCGGGTTTCATGGGCTGAAGACTGTTAATTTGAATTTAATATGTGTAATTTAAAATTGTTTGTTATGCTAGGAAGATATAATGTTTTTGTCCTTACTTTATGTTGAATACCGTATCAGTAAAATATAATCTCTATCATAAAGCTTTTTTTCTTATTTTTCAAATTATATTTATAACGTTATAACAATACATTGATTGACAAATATTTACGTAAGCAAGGGGGAAGAGCTTTGCTTACTTTTGTTGCCAAGGGGAAGGGGGGGTAAATAATTATAACAAATCAACTTACGTAATACTTGAACGGTCCCCTTCTATAAGTTCTTACCTTAGTTTCCTGTTCTAAATCAGCAGCTTTAACCCATACCCTCACGCTATGAGGCAGGTTCCTGGCGGCATGAGCTATCACCGCCCTCGCAGTGTCCGGCGGTTGAAGTCTGGCTGCTTCTAACCACAACTCCTCGCTGCTTGGATTAACTTCGCAGCCTTTCATTATAAGATTGCGCGCTGATTGGATTTTGCCTGTAAACATTTTTATTTGTCATGAAACATAAATAATAAGTATCTGGGTGTAGAGATGTGAAAAATAATCGATTTTTATAATAATCGTTTATAAACAATAATTGTAACACCTTTTTGTAAGTATATTGTGCAAAAATAAATGAATTGAATCGATTATTTTTCATAAAAATCGATTTTTAATAATCGATTATTTATCAACATAATTGATTTTATTAATCGATTTTTTTCATAAAAATCGATTTTTAATAATCGATTATTTTAATCATGCTCTTTCTCATTTCACTCTTTTTATGAAATTAGATTACATATGCACTGTCGGATGAAATCAATGTAGCCATACTAAACATTTTAATAGAATTTAACAAACAGCTCATCTGTTATTATTAATGGTAGTTTTCCATATTTTTTTTTTTTAATCGTATGGCATTTATTTTGAGAAATTATAAGCGTTAATTATTTGTAAAAAAAAAAAAAAAAAATAATAATAATACTAAAACTAAATATACAATTATAATATACAAATGTCAAATAATATATAATAATACGTATGTCAGATATAATATAATAAAATAAAAATGTCAAATAGTTTTATGTCCAAATTTAAATTACAAAAATACAAATAATGCGTAAAAAAGACGGGTTTTTAATTTATTATTTTACAAGTCAATATCCAAGTTTTGTAACCAGTTGATAAATGAAGAAGGAAGATCAAACAAGTCACCAATTGGGCCTTGGTATGAGTGTATGGGACAACGTTGGATTATATGTCCCATAGTTTGATCTTCCTCACCGCAGTCACAAACAGCGGACGGCTTCCAACCCCATTTGTGCAGCAAGTAATTGCAGCGCCCATGCCCTGTTCGTAATCTATTTAAGCGGCACCACAATTTACGAGGTAGTTGGAAACCATTCGGCTTTATTGTAGGGTCCAAAAAGTACGATGCTGGTGGTCCAGATGCGGTCCATTCTGATTTCCAAGCTTCCTGCAGGTTAAACTTTCTAATCTCGCGGGCATCATAGAAACCAGCACGGCGAGATTTAAGCCGTTTTCGTGGAGGGTTGCAATATGCAATATGTGACAGGACCGGCAGCCAGTTCAGTGGTGTGGATTTAAGAGTACCAGAAATGCACCTCATGGCGTCATTTAGTTTTGAGTCCACCAGGTTTACGTGAGCACTATTTAGCCACACAGGGGCGCAGTACTCTGCAGCGGAGAAAGCTAAAGAAATGCTGGAGGTTCGCAAACACTCAGCGGACGCTCCCCAAGTTGTTCCACAGAGCTTCTGTATGATATTATTTCTAGATCCGACCTTAAGAGACAGCTTCTGGAGGTGTTCTTTGTAGGTTAGAGTCCTGTCAAGTGTAACCCCAAGATATTTGGGGGTAGCATTGTATTTCAGCATCTCACCAGCAAAGAACACCTTTGGCTGATACTTCGCCAGCTGGTTGTTAAGGTGAAAACAACAAACCTCAGTCTTGCTCGCACTGGGGATTAACCTCCAAGATTGAAAATAATTTGAGAGGGTCCCGAGATCATTTGTGAGGGTGTTTTCTCCCGTACAGAAGTCCTTGCTTTGGGCAACTAGCGCGATATCATCAGCATATATAAACTTTGTTGCTGTGGTAGCAGGTAGATCATAGATGTAGATATTGAAAAGGGTCGGAGCCAATACAGAGCCTTGCGGTAGACCATCTCTCAATTTCCTTCTTTTACTTTTGCAGTCCCCCAGGAATACTTCGAATTCCCTTTCGTTGAGCAAGCTAGAAATGAGGTTGACTATCCCCAAGTTCGGAATAACTTTGAGCAGTTTACAAATGAGCCCCTGTCGCCATACAGTATCGTAGGCCGCTGTTAGGTCGATGAAGACTACGGTGAACTTCATGTGTTTTTGGAAACCTGCTTCAACGTGGGACGTCAGTGCCAAGACCTGATCGGTGCAACTACGATGGCATCTAAAACCAGCTTGCTCAGGTGGTACGCACATCTCAACGTGCGGTAATATTCTGGTGAGTATCAGGCGTTCAAGCAGCTTTAAAGTGCAGCTTAGTAGGGCTATTGGTCTATAGTTTTCTGGTAGGTCATTTGACTTACCAGGCTTTAAAACTGCGATCACTTTAGCTAATTTAAATTCTTTGGGAAGCCTATTTTGCTGTAAGATATTTGTGAAAAGGGCCGTTAGCCAGTTTACAGCACAAGGCCCCAGGTGACGAAGGAACTCGTTAAATATATTATCTGGGCCAGCAGCTTTGTTATTTTTAAGGAGTTTTATAGCTTCCATTGTTTCTAGGTTAGTGAATGGCCTTGACAGCTCTGGGTCATGTAGAGGATTCTGCTTCAGTGTCTTAAGTTCCTTTTTTATTTTTTTTTGTAAAAAGCTTGTCACGTTTAGCCCTAGTTACCTCCACCATGCGAGCGGCGATAGAGTCAGGATTTACTTTAGTATTTTGCCTGGGGAGATGTTTTTTGCCGGTCAAAGAATTTAAGGTCTTCCAAGCTTTTCTGCTAGCCCTTTTAAAGTCTAAATTGGACACCGTTGACTCCCACTTATCCTTGCGATTTTTGTCAAGGGAGCGCAGTAGCTGGGATCCTATGCTATGGTCACCGGTAGCTTGATATTCCTTATAAAGCTTTTCACTTTCGAGACTCCATCCTACACATATATATATCCTATACATCCTGCACATATTCCTTTCTGTATCCTCGTGGAATATTTTGCTTAGCAGCTTTTATTATTATATCCACGAATTCATATTAATAATCCTTTCCATTTTATTTTATTTTAGTTTTCCATATTAATAATCCTTTATTCTAATTAATTTTTTATATTAAAAAAGGCAAATTTTTATACAGTCAGAACAAAATCGATTATTAATAATCGATTATTTTAATACGAAAAAATTGATTAATAATCGATTTTTTCTACCCAAGTCACATCCCTACCTGGGTGACCGTAATTTTTTTTAAAGATATAAAATAATTCAAATGACAAAAGTAATGACAATATTATTTTGCTATAATCCGCGATAGAAGAAAATATATGTAATGCTAAATGTAGAGTGTACTATTCGTTCTCGTACCTGATAGATGCAGAATTTGTTACAACTCATGCATTATCCGCCAACAATAACAGCAATACACAAGTACTGCACACATTCACCACCACAATCTCAATAGTTGTTTCGCTCCGTAACCGAAGCATCGTCAGGAGATAGACTCCACGAGAAAATCGCAAACCTTTGCGATTTTGTCCTGTTGTGTATATTTTCTTAATCACTCTCGTGGTTATCGCGTTGTCAGTACATCCGGTATAAATAATTAGAGATGATATTTGACTACTACTGTTTCCGACATCAATAAGTCATCATCATCATTACCAATAATATTTTACAATATTTGACTTAGTTAATGTATAGAAACCGGCTATACTCACGTCTTATTCTATATAACTCCAGTATCAATTCCCGCCGCTATAATGTCCTTCAAAGAACTCATGAATAAGTGCTCAGGATGGATTGGAAACTAGTCGGGCTAACCCAATGGATTAGGACGTGAGTTTAGCCAGTTTCTATACATTAACTATGAATACTACTACACGATAGTTTAAATTTCAAAATATATGACTTTACTTACCAGTTACTTCTTCTAATCTGGCACTAGCGATCCAAGCTGGAGGATGGTTTGGATTAGTCTCTCTCACTGACTTTAGAAGTAATCTCGCTTTCTTAATATCATTAATATCTCCACCATAAGTAGGGATCATAGACTGTAAATCTGTGAGGTAGCCTTTGGGATCCACCACAGTTTGTCCGGTCACTGAATCAGACACTTGTGATAATTTAACTGTCATGAGGGTGTTTCGTGCTTGACCAATTTTCCTTAAATCCAAGTCACCTGAAAATAGCATAAATGTAATTATTAATATGTATGTCTAGACTCTAAACAGTCATTTTTTACTGAACTGGCGCCGCCAAAGTGGCACAAGATAGCAGGGATGTCATTAGAGTAAAAAAATCGATTAATAAATAATCGATTTTCCCTTCTTTTTTCCATCTTTTTCCCCTTCTTTCTTGATATTTCCCTTTAAAACCGATTTTTCAAAAATCGATTATTTCGTATCACAAAAATCGATTATTATTAATCCATTATTTCTGAATATTTGAAAAGTTGCCTTTTTTAATATTAATTATTAATTAGAATAAAGGCTATATAAAGTGGACAACTACCAATAAATAATTACAGATGCGCTGTTTGTAAAATTCGATTAAAATGTGTATTTGGCTACCTTGGTTTCATCCAACAATGCTTAAGTAATTTTAAAAAACAACAAAAAAAAAGTGAAAAAAGAGGATGATTAAAAAGATGATTAATTTTTCGACCGAATTTTTTTTTGTAAAAATCGATTATTTAACAAATCGATTATTTTTTTACATCTCTACTCGATAGGGCGGCTGTTGCCACTGTGCATTAGCCAGGCACACTTGGTCTTACTTGTTTTTGGAACGAATCAATTTTTCTATTAAAACTTAAGTGCTAATGAATGCTTGCAATTTACTACATCCTTTTCGGTGAAGGAAAATATCGCGAGGAAACATGTGACTACAGCATTCTGGGGATATATTATGGATGTGCCTTGGAGTAGAAAAATGCGATTATGAAATAACGACTTTTCTCCCTTTAAAATAAATCGATTTCAAAAAAATCGATCTACCCGAATCGATTTTAAATGACCGATTTTAACTGGCTTAAAGTTGCTTTTTTCAAATAATAATTAATTAGAATTAACGCTAATTAAAATAGATTAGTATGAATAAATAACAACAGATGCGCTGTATGCGAAATTCGACTAAAATGTGTAGATTGACTAAATTGATTTCATCCAACAAAGCATATCTTAGAGAATAAAAGCGTGAAAAAGAAGAAGAAAAAGAGTGTAATTAAACGGTTTTAACAAATCGTTTTATTATGTTTAGAAAATCGATTATAATAAGAAAATAATCGATTAATATAAAAATCGATTATTCATATCCCTAGGATAAATATAATTTACCAATCAGCATTACAGCAGTGTGGTTGTCCCCACCCTTTCTCTTGCCATAGATTCAAAAAGAATTCGATACTTTTACTTGATAAAGAAGCAAACAAACTAAAAGGCAATCATGCTTATTTCTATTATTAATACAAAAAATATTACCGGATGGAGTCAGCATTCCTGGTGTCATTACACCAGGCATCATTGACGCTAGACCTGAACTGGGATCTATAGTTGATGAAGACTCTCCTCCAAGGTTCCTGGATAGGACACTATCAGGCAATGGGGTAAATTTCTCTGCTCTTGGATTACGCTGCTTTCTGTTGCGAGCATCACCTACTTCTGGTATTGCTGCCCATTCATCCTCTGATACCATTTTTAATTCACGCTTCAAGTCTGAGAATTGCTGTTGTATTTTTGGCCTGTAATATATTAAATTATATATCAGCATAGTTTTTCTTATTGTTTCCATTAACCTAATAGAGATTAGGTAAGACCCATTTTAGCCTAATTATACTTAGTTTGATAATTGCAATTTATCACACGCTTTTCGGTGAAGGAAAACATCGCGAGGAAACCTGCATATCTCTAGAGAATTCTGGAGATATGTGTAACCTACCAATCAGCATTGGAGCAGCGTGGTAGGCCTTCTCTCCAAAAACGAAGAGAAGAGGCCTATTCTCAGCAGTGGGATACTTAGTTTTACATAGCTATAAGTTTAATAGCATAGTTATTACATTAAATATGTTGATAAAAAATAGGAAATTATGTGACATTGTAAATATCAGCCGGTCCAAGATACGGAATAGCATAGTCACTTTTAATATAAATTATATACATTGACCGAATCTTACAAGTGTAGAGAACAATGGTAAGGATTATTACTCATTTTGAGTGTTATATGTCTTAATAAAAAACGCCAAGAAACTAGAAAAAAAAATACTTACCTTGGGGAGGGACAACCGTTAAGTGTTCCATATATATATTTATTATTTATTAACCTCTATAAATCTCTATACATGCACATTAAAATATTTATAAACTAAAATTTATTTTTGTAAATAAGGTTAACTAAATATATCGCACCATCCGAAGAATAAAGGTACATGTTCTTTGCTTATACGTAAAACATGTTACGTTATTCATCGGATGGGACGGTATATTTGATTACTGTTAAATTAAAGTACATGATTGACTGAGCCTTGCTCGGTAATTTTTTACAAAATAAAAAAAAAAACTTCAAAAAAAACAATAATATGGTAGGGTGGGGCTCGATCCTAGGTATTTTCATTTCTCGCGACCACCTGTTCCCCGTATAAGCTACGCCTGCTTGACAATTAACGGCAAAAAGTGTTTTATATATTAAATGTAAATTTTAATACGTTGGAGCCGTTTCCGAAAAAAATATACATTATTAAATTAAATAAATTCTAATCATTAAGAATAACTTACCTTTCTTGACGGTATCTCTCCAAATCTTCTTTAAGACGTTTTTCCCTATACTCTTTCCTTTTTTCATCCATTCTCTTGTCAATTGATTCATATATGGCATCTGCTTCTGCATCATCCTTGTCATAGGGGTCCTAAAAAGTATTTTTTGAAATGAGGATTAAAGGTTTATTGCTCTCATCAGATTCAGTTTTTAAGATATATATGGAGTACATAACATAAAAACTACTGGCCTGTTGCTATCTTACTGCTGGGCATAAAGCTTTTCTATCTGTTTTTTGAGAGTAGGGTTGGAGCAAAAAATCACCACATATGCAAGTTTCCTCACAATATTTTCCATCACTGAAAAGCATGTGATAAATTTCAAAATTCAATAAGACACAAGTTTTAACAGAAAAACTGGCCTCACCGCTATGTTGTCATAACTTAATGTACATATTCTTAAACAAATCAATTATTTTCTTATTAGAATCAGAAACTTTAGTGTGTGCAACATCTCCCTAATTAATACAATTTAAATGAGTTATCTTGTATATTGTATACACGTCTATTTTTAGAATCTCCGAAACGGCTCCAACGATTTTCCTGAAATTCAGCATGTAGGTGGTTTTGGGGGAGAAAAATCGATCAAGCTAGGTTTTATGTAAAAAAATCGTTTTATCCTTGTTTTTGGGCATTAAAAAATACTAAAATTTATATTGAATTCAATTTTTGTCAATAACTGTCAAGTCAGTGTAGCTTATTTGGGGAACGGGCAGTCTCGAGAAATGTAAATAGATAGGATAGATCGCCAAACACATAATTTTTTTTTCTATTTTGTAAAAAATAACCAAGCAAGGTTCTGTCAACCAGGTACTTAATATAACTAAAATTAATGTTACCTTTGAAAATAATGAGCCACTGTAGCCTGAAAATTCATCATAATTAGAGTCATTTAAATCTTCATCATCATCCTCTTCTTCCGTTTTCTTGCGTTTGGCTGCTGGTGGTGCATGACGATCATCACTACAAATACAGAAAACTTAATTATAAAAAAAGCTTTATTGAAAGTTATATTATAAAAGAGAAATATGATATACTAGCGGCCCGCTCCTGCTTTAGAACTGGTATAAAATATAGACTATGTCACTCAGTGAAAAAATTATTAAAATAGTTCCATTACTTTTGATTTATTCATTACTGCCCGTGGCCTGCATGCGTTAAATTTGGAGTAAACCAATAAATGCTAGTAAATAAAAAAAAAATGCTATTATGGGTTATCCATAAGGGATAGACATATACCATAGTGGAGTTTTCTGTAGATCTTTTTAAGTACAAATACTTAGTACATTATTTTGATAAATTGAAAAAAAAATATATTATAATAGATATTTCAATAAAAAAATTATGTGCAATATACAAAACCTTTGTCTCCAATTCTTCAGTAGTTCCTAACAACCATTATAAAATCAACTGTAAGTATGCTAGACCTTCTGTTGCAATTCAACCTTATATGCTGAATAACATTGCTATTACTCCAATAATTAGAATTTTTTGTTAATAGTATCTATCTTTATTTATTTTTTTGTTAATAGTAGTTTTTTTTTAATTTTAATTTGTTTCTTCTTCAGAAGTCTCTCAAAGGTTGAGTGGAAGAGATCCCTTCATGGGATAAGTCCGCCTTTGTGCGCTTTTTTATAAGCTAGTAATACTGTTTTTTTTATTTTCTACTTTGTATTAATTTTTCGTAAAATTGTGTACAATGAAGTGATACTAAACAACTAACATTTTGATTGTTTAGAATAGTAAAATATCATTACTTACGATACATCATTAGCATCTCTCGCTGGTCCAATATCAGATCTAGTTGTAAATCCAGTTGCTCTAAAATATAAAATAGTAAGTTAAATATGATTAGGATAATTGTAAAAGAACTTGTTTACAACTTTACTTTAATAAAGAATATTATGAATTTAAATCCTGAAAACACACCTGAAAAAACACCATATATCTGTTTTTTATTTGTACAACAACAATAATGTCCTATAATAGTAATATAATACACTTAATACTATTATATACTATGTACACTATTTACTTAACTATTTTACAAAAACAAGCATTAAAAAAAACTTAAAACAATTTAAAACTAACTAAATAATAACTAGAATAAAAAATAGAAATTTATAATATTTCAGATTGATTTTGTATTTAGATTTAATAATACAGCCATTTATTCCATATTTAATTAGTAAGTTTTCTTTTTTGTATTCAGATGCATTTAATTGTATTGCATCAAAAATGCTCAAATATAATAGCCAAGAAAATGTAACAGACAGACAGACAGTTTTTCACAATATTAAAATGGATTAATATTTATACTTTAGTTGTTATATACTGTAAGAATTGAATCAAGTTCTAGTTTGTGGTTCTTGGGGATGCTTTTAGCGCTAGTCTAGTTTTATTGCGGGGACGCTAGAGGAGCGCAACGCATTGCCAATACGATGGTTTTAAGTTAAACGTATTATAACATTATTCTATAACACTTTTTATGACGTACCCTCTTCCAACCCCAGCAACATAACCTAGAGGTGCTGGAATTCCTAGAAAATGCTTTTTGTTTTTATTGACAAACGCTTGAGGTGGCACTGACATATTGGTGTACGTTATTGTTTTCTATATTTAACATTTAATGCACATTACAGCTATATTAAGTTTAGTAAATAACAATATTTAGGCAATTGTTATAAACAATCTTGACATTAAACACCATAGACTAAACACCATAGATTATTAACTATAAAATAGATGGTTGAGATTCATACATTGGCGCGAGCCTATTTTCGGTGGTATGGGGGGGGGGGGGTGCAGAGTAGCACTATAGCTACTTACATTCTCATTCATAAAAAAACTATCTGCCTCTCACCCGTTTCATTCATAAAAACGGATTTAGTCTCAGCTCTGACTCTTTCTCACATATGGAGTAGTAATATATATATAACGTATGACGTAAAATCGTAGTAAAATTAGTGATGTACTTGGTGCGCTAAAACCGTAACTAGTGATGTCAAAGTTTTATCGATTCGCATTTTACTCTTACCGATTATTTGGATAACCGGTTTTCCTGTAACATATCAATAATGATTTTTAGATTTTAATAAAACAAAATATTTGAGGAAATTCTTTAATAGACTTTTACTGTAATAAAAAAATTTATATTCAACAGCCATTTTACATTTCTATGTGCATGCTTCTTAAAAAAAAAAGTTTTTTCCTAAACACGCTAAAAGTGCAACTTCAAAAATGATTACTATTTTTAAATAGGAAACAGAATCGGCGATCATGTATCTTGAAAATATAGGAATTGTAATTTAAATTATTATATATTATTATTAATTATAATTAATTATAAGTATTCACTCGAAAACAAATTTACAAGATTAGTATTTGAAACAATAGATGCTTTCGTTTTTACCGTTTTAGTATTTAGGAAAAAACATTATACTTAAAAGGAGTATACTTGATGGTAAATTATAAATATTAGTCTTTTTTAGATATATTGGTAGTAGTTTTATAGAATATTAGTGGTTTTTATCTCTAAGTATAATATTTTCCATCAAACCAGTTAACACTTCGGATTTATACATATAAAGTAAGAATTAAATTGTGAAATTTTGCCATAATTAATGTGCCAATTGATACCAAGCTTTTCGATGAAAGAAAACATCATGAGGAACTATACTCCATGGGTTAAGTATTTAACTAAATGTAAACATGTCAAAACAGGTAGTTTATAATAGGCATTATCTGCCTACTATAAAGTACCTTTTTTATTACAACACATTATACTAACATTTAATATAATTTTTAATTCTTTTAAAGAATTTAAAATTATTGATAGTATTCGCACCACTTTATTATGGCGTGATTGCTATCAATAATTTTTACAAACTTTGAAACAATAAATAAGAATTATAAAATTTTTAAAGAAAACGATGGATAATATTAAATACACTAAATTACTCCACACTTAAGTATCACAGAGTGAAGCTCGTAGAATATTGATATTATGTTGCGTTGGTTAATCCAATTACCATTTTAGGTAGTTTACTTGGCTAATTTGTATCTGCTGAATTTTATTAAATTATATATTTCTGTTTTGCTATACTAAAGGTATAAATATTTAATTTTAGAAAATACCAATCAATTTATGAAAATTACATTTATAAATATTAGAGATATTCTTTTGACAACTGCAGTTGAATCCCAATTTTTTCATTTGTTAATAATATTATTGTTATGACATATTTGTCACTCCTGAATCACATGGTTTTGTTTGTTTACATCTTGTTATGTTTCTATACTTATGGAGTATGTATAGTAAAATAATAAAAATTTTGAATCAATTTTTAAATGTTAATAATAGTAATATTAGTTAGTTACTTTTGCCTCATGTATCATAGTTCTATAACTTTACTTGCGATAAAATTTTCCATTTCCATTATCGTTTTCCAAGTATCTGCAGTACTGTGAATTCTCCTTAATTGATACACCGTTGTCTAACTCGCATTATGATTACGATTATGCAAAAAACTTTTAACAAATCATATTTATGATTAATGCAAGTTAACCAGGAATTATAGTTTTTTAAGTTATATACATTTTTGACTAATTAACACTTTACATGCCATATAATGCCATTCCAAAGATATAAGTTTTTGTGATGGATAATATAATTTTAACTAGATCAAATCTTTCAGTTTTATTAGACAATAGCGTAATTATAAAAATTTCACAATTTAAATAATCCTGTTTTGAAAATATATTACTCCCAGGATTGCTCAGGTTTTTAGTTTTGCTACACAAGTAAAAACACGTGTTTTGAATAGGAATAAATGGTGTTAATGTTAAAATACACAATTTTTAGCAGCAATACAGGCAGAACTCATATTTCATTATAAGCCCGTCGTTTAAGCAAACTAACAATTAAACTAGCAACTAAGCAATTGTTATTCATTTTCCTGAGTAATGAAAATTTTAAACCCATTCATCTCAAAATATAAGTTTTTGAAAACAAAAGTAATAATAAAATTATTTTGCTATAATCCGCGATGAAGTAAAATAGTAAATATATATAATGCTAAATGTAGAGTAGACAGTTGTCTACTCTACATTTAGCATTATATATATTTACTATTTTACTTCATCGCGGATTATAGCAAAATAATTTTATTATTACTTTTGTATTATGGATCTCCGCAAAGTAACGCCTAATTCTATAAATTATATAAGTTTTTGAGTTGTACCGCTATTGCTGCACATGACCGATATATCAATATACTGAACCGGTAATATGATATGGCTTGGGTCTGGAAAATATTTCTGATGGAATACAAGGTACTATAACTATCAAACAATAATATTAACCAATCATGTTTTAAACAATGAAACCAAATTATGATCCGTTCTAGTGTGCTAGAGCCCCCTTATCCACGGATTTGAGAAAAAATCCATTGGGTCCTAGTTAAGAAGTTTCAAACTTCATAATGTTTGTCAATTATACTAATATGAATACTATTTTGAAGACACAACCTTCTCTTGAGTCCTCTAGCATTGAAGTGGACTTTTACAGCCTTATTCCAAAATTCCGAATGGTTCAGGCGGCAAAATAAATTGTTAGTGAATAAAAGCATTCGCGCTGTGAAAATGTTATTACTAATGTCAATAAATGAGGCTAAATAATTATGATTCGACTGAAGCTCTTCATATATGTTCATCTGCATCATCGGGATCGTGGACACTTCCCGGCGGAAGAGTTCGCAGCATATTTAACCTGTAATAAATAAGTTATTCTTTAATAATGTATAGATAGAACATTAGTTTGCAAAGGTAGTCTTACAGACAATCTTGGCATTGATATCCCCTGAGTAGAATAGACCACCCTCATTTCTTACCGAGGTGTCGCGAAAACCGATTAAGGTAAGTTGACGTCGGGCAGGCGACCGGTCGTAAGATACCAAATCATGTGATAACATGTTTAAAACATGTTGTGCCTATCCCATTTAGAGTGGGATAAGGGTAGGAGAATGATGCATTGACAAATAACAGAGATTTTAAATTTTAAAAATATATTTTTAGCTTCTACTGGTCTTAAATAGTGTCTGGAAAATATTTTTTTCGTGTCTATAACTTTGTCTACAGTTATATTTTAAGTATAGAATAGAGACTATAATTATAAATTTTGTTTTTTTAATAATAAAATATAAGGGGTATCTGTGACAATCTTTGTGTTATGTTAAATATCTTTGATTTTGTACTGTTAGCAGTACCAGGCTAAAAATATTATGCTTTCCAAATACTGTATTGTATGTGACAAAGTTCCAATGATCATCACTAATATGTCTTTTAAGCTATTCTTATATCACACACTTTTTTGCATCACTATAATAGAGGAAAAATTGTACCAAACATTTTTTGTTATATCTCAAACGGATTAGGCAGTTAGCCCATTAGACATATAAGCTTCAGTTTTAATAGAAAGTGAAATGGACAGACTGACATACTTTACATCAAATATTTACTTGCCTTCATCTAGTCAAATCAATTGACCTAATCATGTGCTTCATCCCATAAAGCAACAGCAGCATATAGCCCTTAGACGTCATCCCAATGAGTACTCTCTTTGGCTATGACCAGGTTCATCTGAAAATTATTGCAAATACATTTTAATAAATATGGAACAAGCTATGGATAGCTCAGCGGTGAGGCCGTTCGACTCTGTAAAGACGATCATGGGTTTATACCCCGCGCAGGCACATGTCTAATTGACAATTGCAATTTATGACACGCTTTTCGGTGAAGGAAAATATGGTAAGGAAATCCGCATACTTCTAGCGAATTCTAGGGATATGCGTAACCTACCAATCCGCATTGGAGCAACGCGATGGTAGGTCTTTGCTACAATACTTCTCTCCAAAAAACGGATAGAGGAAGCTTATGGTTCCCACTGCTGGGGTGGATAACAGGCCGTTACTTTAAACATACACATGCCAATTTTTGTGTTTACAAACAAAAATGATTTATATTTGAAACATTTTAACTCACTTAAAGAATATCAGCCATTGTATCAGATATTAATGAATTCATTGCAACAACAGTAGCAGTGCCTCGACCAGACACAGTTACTCAGACAAAAAATCTAGTTGAAATGTGCATAACTAAATGGGATAGTATGTTAAAGTATCTTGAACAAATAACTTTCTGTTAAATAATTAAAGTATGTCTGTAATCCATATTGTCTGTCGCAGAAAGAATAAAAACTATTCAGAAATAACCACCTAAAACATAGAATATAACTGATATTGGGTATGACATATGATATACAACACTTCAATAAAGCATACACAATAAATATTACTATAGAAGGAAAAGTTTTATTTTTATTATTTTATTTTTATTTTTACTTATATTTTAAAATTAAAAAATAAAATTTCCCAATATTATTACAGTTCAATAAAAACACTAAGGATATACTATAATGCTATATGCTTCGAGGTCCCTGCTTTAATAAATGTATATATAAATTGAAAAACACTAGCTTAAATTGTACTATATATTATAGAAAAAGAATATAGCACGAAAAATACTATATTTTTATCGCTAATTGCAATTGTCGTGCTTTTTTTAATTAACTGTGAATGGAACGCACCCGCAGCCCTGCATAGGGAATGTAGGAACGAAACTCATTCATGTATTTACGGGGCTTAGTTAGTTAGTAGCTCTAACTCCGTGTCATTATCCAGCGAAAAGTAATAAAAAATAATCATGGAAAAATAAATAATGATTGAAAATAGATGTGTCCTATTTTTTTTCCTGAATTTCCTAAAAGTACTATATTTTTTTGATTTAAAAAGAAAAATAGTATTTTTCTTCAAAAAAAAGGTGGCATCCCTAATCGCGCCCTTTTTGATTAAATAGGGGCAACACTGTGCCGTTATTGTTTCCGGTGGAGTCTTACTATATATACCGATAAAACGTTTCAGTGACATTCAGTCCTTGTTCGTCATTCAAGAGAAGTGCATCTCGGAACGGGAATTGTGGTATTCCTATTATATCGTGTTATTGTATATAGTGTGCGTTAACAAGAAGTTTATGGAATTGTCTAATTTTAATTAAAAATCATTTGTTGGTTTATATATTTTTGCGTAAGTAAAAAGTGATTACAGTTATATATTACGTATAACGAACGTTTCAGGTGAGTCAGTACGTTTCAATTTTCTTCGTATTAAATAGTGCAAAAGTATAGTTTATTTGTTATTAAGTTTTGGATAACTACTCACATTTTATCCGAGAATGTTTGTTGAAATTCAAACATTTGAGTTGTTGAGTTTGTGATAGTGAATGTATATAGTGCTTGTGTATGGTGGTGGCGGTGGTGGAGGTTTGTGCATGTGTTTTTTACGAATCCTGCATGTATCAGGTATGATAACCAATTGTCCACTCTACATTTAGCATTATATACATTTTCTATTTTACTTCATCGCCGATTATAGCAAAATAATTTTATTATTACTTTTGCATAATTACTCTATTTTAATCATAGCTTAGGTAAATATAGACATTGTAATCTTTAATATTTAATGACTAGCAGCGTCTGACTGCCCTCCTGTAAAAGCTGCAGGGCTTTTTCTTCTCATTTAACAGTATGGTTGAGGTGGACACTGCAGTGTTCTTTCTTCCCATACTGTGTAGGCGTTTTGTTGGTAATGTTCGTTTTCTGTATCGTCGAACATTAGCTTCAAAAGCGCGCTACTTTGTAAGACGTTTTATTAACGGGCTAGCCATTATAAAGGTGTCGTACTGATTTCTGAAATTGCGCAGTTTTGGTAATTCGTACGTCATTAATTTTTACATTTTTTTTTGTAATGGTTATGTGTTGCGGTTGGCAAAGAGCCGGTATTTGGCACCTGCAATACATGTAAAACCTTAATTCTTTTCCCAGTCGCTTTTGGCTACTGATGTTTGAGTGCACGCTTACATCTGTGGCTGAAATTACGGGAATCTAACTTAGCTTCATAAATTCAGACTTCACTTGAGTATTAGTTACCTCAAATGCATTTTCTCAAATTACAGAGGTCCTGGTGGTTGACGCTACTGTTCGGCCTGGCGCTGTTCAAGCGCTCGAGGTGACGGCGGAGCGACAGCAGCTGCGGCATAGCCGGACGGGCCGGCCTGGGGTGAGGGGCGGCGGCACGTCTCCATTGGCAGCAGCGAGGCCAGACCAGCGTAGCTCGTGGAGTCACGAGGCCAGCTGTCGGACTGCCCTCCTGTAAAATTAATCCATTAATTTCATTCAATCTATTAATTTTTACATTTTTTTTTGTAATGGTTATGTGCTGCGGTTGTCAAAGAGCCGGTATTTGGCACCTGCAATACATGTAAAACCTTAATTCTTTTCCCAGTCGCTTTTGGCTACTGATGTTTGAGTGCACGCTTACATCTGTGGCTGAAATTACGGGAATCTAACTTAGCTTCATAAATTCAGACTTCACTTGAGTATTAGTTACCTCAAATGCATTTTCTCAAATTACAGAGGTCCTGGTGGTTGACGCTACTGTTCGGCCTGGCGCTGTTCGAGCGCTCGAGGCGACGGCGGAGCGACAGCAGCTGCGGCATAGCCGGACGGGCCGGCCTGGGGTGAGGGGCGGCAGCACGTCTCCACTGGCAGCAGCGAGGCCAGACCAGCGTAGCTCGTGGAGTCACGAGGCCAGCTGTCGGACTGCCCTCCTGTAAAATTAATCCATTAATTTTATTCAATCCATTAATTTTTACATTTTTTTTTGTAATGGTTATGTGTTGCGGTTGGCAAAGAGCCGGTATTTGGCACCTGCAATACATGTAAAACCTTAATTCTTTTCCCAGTCGCTTTTGGCTACTGATGTTTGAGTGCACGCTTACATCTGTGGCTGAAATTACGGGAATCTAACTTAGCTTCATAAATTCAGACTTCACTTGAGTATTAGTTACCTCAAATGCATTTTCTCAAATTACAGAGGTCCTGGTGGTTGACGCTACTGTTCGGCCTGGCGCTGTTCGAGCGCTCGAGGCGACGGCGGAGCGACAGCAGCTGCGGCATAGCCGGACGGGCCGGCCTGGGGTGAGGGGCGGCGGCACGTCTCCATTGGCAGCAGCGAGGCCAGACCAGCGTAGCTCGTGGAGTCACGAGGCCAGCTGTCGGACTGCCCTCCTGTAAAATTAATCCATTAATTTCATTCAATCCATTAATTTTTACATTTTTTTTTGTAATGGTTATGTGTTGCGGTTGGCAAAGAGCCGGTATTTGGCACCTGCAATACATGTAAAACCTTAATTCTTTTCCCAGTCGCTTTTGGCTACTGATGTTTGAGTGCACGCTTACATCTGTGGCTGAAATTACGGGAATCTAACTTAGCTTCATAAATTCAGACTTCACTTGAGTATTAGTTACCTCAAATGCATTTTCTCAAATTACAGAGGTCCTGGTGGTTGACGCTACTGTTCGGCCTGGCGCTGTTCGAGCGCTCGAGGCGACGGCGGAGCGACAGCAGCTGCGGCATAGCCGGACGGACCGGCCTGGGGTGAGGGGCGGCGGCACGTCTCCATTGGCAGCAGCGAGGCCAGACCAGCGTAGCTCGTGGAGTCACGAGGCCAGCTGTCGGACTGCCCTCCTGTAAAATTAATCCATTAATT
Organism: Morpho helenor; assembly: GCA_029227775.1. Classification (NCBI taxonomy): domain Eukaryota; kingdom Metazoa; phylum Arthropoda; class Insecta; order Lepidoptera; family Nymphalidae; genus Morpho; species Morpho helenor. The sequence goes on along the minus strand of JARGCU010000022.1, from coordinate 10,541,279 downwards.
TCATTCAATCCATTAATTTTTACATTTTTTTTTGTAATGGTTATGTGTTGCGGTTGGCAAAGAGCCGGTATTTGGCACCTGCAATACATGTAAAACCTTAATTCTTTTCCCAGTCGCTTTTGGCTACTGATGTTTGAGTGCACGCTTACATCTGTGGCTGAAATTACGGGAATCTAACTTAGCTTCATAAATTCAGACTTCACTTGAGTATTAGTTACCTCAAATGCATTTTCTCAAATTACAGAGGTCCTGGTGGTTGACGCTACTGTTCGGCCTGGCGCTGTTCGAGCGCTCGAGGCGACGGCGGAGCGACAGCAGCTGCGGCATAGCCGGACGGGACAGCCTGGGGTGAGGGGCGGCGGCACGTCTCCATTGGCAGCAGCGAGGCCAGACCAGCGTAGCTCGTGGAGTCACGAGGCCAGCTGTCGGACTGCCCTCCTGTAAAATTAATCCATTAATTTCATTCAATCCATTAATTTTTACATTTTTTTTTTTGTAATGGTTATGTGTTGCGGTTGGCAAAGAGCCGGTATTTGGCACCTGCAATACATGTAAAACCTTAATTCTTTTCCCAGTCGCTTTTGGCTACTGATGTTTGAGTGCACGCTTACATCTGTGGCTGAAATTACGGGAATCTAACTTAGCTTCATAAATTCAGACTTCACTTGAGTATTAGTTACCTTCCTTTAGTTGCACTTAGTCTAGTGCTATTCCATCTCTGAAAATAATTTTAAAAAATTAAAAAAATTAAAAATTGTTACTATTCAAATAGAACCTCTTATGAACAAGGTTGTATTTGAATCTATATAAATAGTTGTTCTATAATATAAAAAAAATGTTGTCTGTGTCATTATGCATTGATTTGTTAAGAAAGAGTAAATGGGTTCACTTTTAGAAAAATTGCTTTTTATTATTGCATAAGTATGAAGGAGAAATATTGTTTGTTATTTAATTTGTGTTAGATATAAACAGTTGCACATTTTAAGTGATTTATAAATTACATAAATATTTACTTTCAGTTTTATAGAACAGTCTTTTAATATTGCTGTTATTCTTTCATTCATTACACATACTATTATATCTTTTATTAGCACTGTAAATGTAAAGATATCTCAAATCATAACTATAAATAACATCATGTGACAATCATATTAAAATAAAAAATTACTTTTAATCTTGGATCTGAGGATTCTTGAATCTGCAATTAATCAATCAATCGTTTAATCAATCGTAAATTTAAATTTTGCTTTTGCTTTTTAATTAAAAATCAACAATAGTGTTATATAAAGCAATATACCCTATATTGCTTTATACAGAATAAACTTGCTCTCTTTTGCTATTTACTCCCTTTTCATCCGAGTCTCATTATAAAAAACTTGACAATCATTTTTAAAGTTCTAATATAATACAATGAAGTATACAACTTCAATTAAAAAATACTTCTAAAAAAAAATATTAAGTAGACCATACACATTTGCATTCATCTCTTCGTGGTAGTCATTTGATTTCTTCGATTTAAATGCCAACAGTGCGTCTTGTACAAATCCTTTTGCTGTACCTGCATGGCAAATGATTAGGCGCTCACCTTTTCCCATTGGTACTGAGGAAGTGGAATCAGCAGTATCATCAGTCCAGAAACGAGATAGTGTGTGGTTAGCGTTGAGCCATGTTTCATCCGTGAAAACAATATTTGCCCAATCTTGTATTTTCTTTGCCTCTCTTAAAAAATCACAACGTGCTATAGCTATATCTGTGCGTTCCATTAATAATTTTCTTTTATTTAACTTTTTATATGAAAAGCCAATTGTGTTCAAAACTTTGACCAAAGAAGATTTTTCACCATGAAATAGACCACTTCTTTTCAAAGAAACAATAAGTTTTCTCAAAGTTGGAATTTCTTTTCTCAAGTAGTAATCATATACATGACGACGAATAGCGTCAGCGTCAAAGTCATCAACAGTTGTCACCTTATGAGCCCGGCGCTTTCTTTTTGGTGTAGATGGTTTGTTTTGCTCCAAGCCGCTCCTGCCGTAGGCATCAGTAGTGATTTTAGTCACAGTTGATAGACTGATCCCCAACGCGGCTGCAACACGGTTTCGGACTTGCGTGATAGGTATAAGAGGTCCGCCATTTTGATTTTCTTGCTCAAAATACTCATGAAGTTTTAACACTAACTGTCTCGATTGTGCTTTCAACACACGTCCTTTCGGCATTTTCACGATCAATTAATATAAGTTTCACAAAAGTTTTTCCGAGGAATAAAGCTACTTAACTCAAGGTGTAACAGATGCGAGAGAACACTCAGCGAACGTAAATGCGTGTGACTATCACGGGCGTTTCGTTGAGAGTGACAGATCACGTCAAAATGGCGGCCGAGTGGAAGGTCTGTTGATGTTGCCAGTTGATGTATAATATATTTTTTATGATTATAATAAATACACACGGATTAACATTTATTTTCAAAAAACTAAGGCAATATTAAATCAAAATGTTGATTTCTATATCTGTTATTAGTTTACGTAGGTTATCATTAATCGAATTACTTAGGTACGTAATTCGATTAATGATAGTAGGTACTATAATCGGAATGGTATCGCATACGAGAATCTTTAGGACATCACTAAATATGTAAATCGTCAATCTGTCAAAAGATGGTTAATATAATGGACAGTGTATAATAAAATCAACTTGTAGTCTTGTTATATGATAGACAGTCAAAATGAGAATGAGTGCGTAAAAATATGTATGTAGGAGTGGAGCGAGATGCAGCTGAGACTATTTTCATACGATTCATTCATAAATACGTACATGTGCAAGAGGGATGCGAGATAACATGTGTTGGCGCCTGTAGTAAAACCGCCCTGCTAAACACAAAATCATAAATTAAAATCACAATCAAATTCATTATTTCAATCATAGATTACTAACTAAAATAATTTCAATATAAATTAGTTATCTATGATATAAATAGCCAATTTTTTCTAACGATATTTAAATGCTAGATTCTAATTACTCTTAAATAGTATGTTTTGACACAATATTATGGGTATTTATAAAGGTTTTTAGTAATATGAACTATGCACGATTTAAAAAAATATTTGATAGGTAAAGTAACATTTAGTAACTTAGAAGATTGAACAATAACAATATTTTTTATTTATTTATTTATATATACATATATGCTACATTTGCAAGGATGGCATTGCGATAGTATAAAACTGTGTGCATAAGATTATAAGTGATTAGATAATTATATTAAAATTATAGCGATATCATAAAATTTGCATCCTCCTCGTCCTTGCGTCGTTACCCCAGTACTGGGGGTCGTGACCTTATTCTGAAAACAGTTTATCCTTAATTATGGTCTTCCATCTGTTCCTGCTTTCAGCCACGTGGATGGCCTCGGAGACTGTCGTGTTGAGTGTGGTGCGGATCTGGTCTGACCAGCGCATAGGGCTACGTCCTCTCGCTCTCTTGCCATCGACCTTGCCGGTAACAATGAGTTTCTGTATGTCGTCGCCAGGCTTGCGAGCAATGTGCCCAAAGAACTCTAGGATAAAATTTGCATAAATATCATAAAATCTGGTTATTATTATTTCTGTGCTGTAGTATATTCATTATTCAATAGCTTAAGTGTAACAAGTTAGTTCAAAGGAAACAAACGTATAGATTAATAATTTTGTTTCTTTATATTTGTTGTATAATATATGTAATAATAAAATATGAAATGTAGTATTAGGTAAAATTATAATATATAAGATTTTCAAATACTGTATTCCATGATGACAACAAAATAATTAAAAGAACTATTTGACAGCGACTTGATTATACTGTTGCCTAGCAACGATAATTTATTAGTGATCAATTGGTTATGATTAGAAAATTAAATTGTTTTCGTTAGTGTTTGAATGTTATTATCGATTAATTTCTTTTAATAATTGTCAGAGAATCTATTAATGGATGCTTAAAATGGCCCAACCGATGGCAATTGATCAAGGATTAATTTCTAACGATAATAGCACAAAAGAGTTTTTGCTACACGAAAAATCTTGTGAAGCGTTTAAAAATAATGACGAAGAGATAAAAATGATTTTTAACGAAATAAAAAAGTTATCTGATGCAAAAAATTTAAATCTGGAAATAGAAGAAGATAATGATGATGTGGAGTTGATTTTAAAGCGAGCTGAAAACATCGCTCAAGAGACCGAAATTTTATTAAAAAGTAGTCCTTTAGGACTTGGTATAAATGGCCTTCGTCCGCATGCCGATTTGAGAAGTATACCTCAAATTAGAGTAACCAAGCCTGAAAATGTTCTTATCGAAATAGACCCCCAAACTCCCATAAAGGTAAGGTGACTGCTCGAAATTAATGCTAATTGTAAATTATAAGGCGAAGTACATTCTGCTTAAAAAGTATATATTTAACATAATGTTTCTGTAGTATGAAATTTCGTTGTTAGGTTTTAATTAAATAACCTATCTCTACTTAACATAAATGCTTTGATGCTGTATATTTGCACTGTATTTAATAAAAAAAAAATACTATTGACATTGAAGGTGTTATACCATATAGAAATTGTCACTATATTCATTATATTTGTTGTTTGTATCTGAGATGTCTCCTCATTCAAAAAATGTTTTTAATATTGGTCTTAAGACCATCTTTACTAGTTGACAATACAAGAAGCCTGTTTTAAAAAGATAATGTAGTTATATATTTTCATTGAACATGACATTCAATATCAAAAACTGAAATATACATGAAATTCGTCATGTATTTTTCCGTATTTTCTTTTTGTTACAAATAGAAAAATATATTTAGATTTATCTTTTCTCTAACTTTATTCGCAGAGATGTTAATGCTCTGATATGGGCATCAAAGCATCAGCATTTCAACTGTGCATGTTGCAATTCTCTCAATAATAATGTCATTGTATAAGATTACCTCATAAAGTTTTAGTTACGTATGTATTATTTTTTTGATATAAATACACTCTTGTTTTATTTACATATTTAATAATATATATTTTGTGTATATGTGTTTAAAAAAAACAAATATAAATAAATATAGATTTTATTTGAATTACTTATCATTTAATATTTTAACTATATCAATCTTGATATCACAACGCAGATACAATTATATAGCTTTTTATTTTTGGCTAGCGTCTAAAGCTTCCTTACTTGCGCAGCAAGTACTCTTAAGCCAGCCAATGACTCCCTAGCAACTGGTTCAATCTTTGAAGTTGGCAATATAAACCCATAACGACCTGTGTCGCTCAGTTCAATTGTGAATGTATATTTGATTCCTTGTGATTTAGCCCAGTCATCTGAGCCACCAGAAGCAGGATATAAGAGTCCTGCAGATGACCCCACTGAGTACCTTGATCCGCCTGTCTTTTCAATAGCCTGAAATATATTGAAATATATATTCCAATTTTTATTTCTAATTTCAAAAAGTTTCTTCTATATCTGAAAGGAATTATTCTAAAGACAATTTTTGCTGTTATCTTTGATTTTACAATAAAAATTTTTTAGTAAATTTTAAAATTAGTTGTTTATGTTTCATAAATGGGTTACTATAGTAAAAAAAACCTTTAATGAAATACAACAGCAACAAGATTTCAAGATTACAAATATTATGCATAATTAAGTGCCTATATATTCATTTCATTGCTTTATGAAAACTTTTTTGTCACTTAAATCCATCCAATATTTTTTTTAACAATAATGTTAGCATATACTTGAGCATCTACTTCATCAAATCCAATTTTAATTTACAGTCAAAATTCTATATACTATCAACTGTATTTAAAAATACTTATCTTAAAAAGTATTAAATAAGAAAATTCGACAAGTACAAAGTTGGTCACTAGATGTCGCCAACTGCGCTGAGGCATTAAAGTATATTAATAAAAGAACATTTATATTAGTTTAACTGTTACATACATAAAAACACATACACTTACATCAGCAATACTTCTAGCAACAAGATCCAGTTCCTTGTGGTCTGGAGGTACTGCACTGTCATAGCCCCAAGGATAAAGAAGATATTGTCCATAGCTGTGGTATGTTAAGTATGCTGAGAAAGCAGCTGCACTGTTCTTAATGAAATCCTGTAAAAAAAAATTGGTACTTATGAATCAATTTAGTAGGACTAACTTTCATTGGATACATTCACTCTTACAAAAATCTCCTATGTCCTGACAACCTTAGTATCATCGTTACTCCGTGTTGTGGCGCTTTAGTGTCTAATACTGGATAGACGAGTCGCAATTAAGTATGATCGAAGCTATAAATAGGTTGGTAGTAATACAGTCTCTCGCGTTTTGAAATTTGAGTCAATAAAACTATTATGTGTAGTGCAGTCTAGTCGCAGTTGGGTTTGATCTTTGATGAGGACAGTTAGGGAACTTTGCTTCTTTAATTTTGGTTAGGCTGGCCAACCTACTGTATGTGTTCTTTGATATAACTGTGCATCATATTCAACAACTTGTTTCTGTTCACTATTGGACTTAGGTTTTTCCTATAGCACGCCACTGTGTTCGGTCTTCAGCTAGTCGTTTCCAACCGATTCCACTCTGCGAATATCGTCACTCCATTTTCCATGGCGCGGTCTCCAGTAAAGAACACGTCTACCCCAGCGACTGTCAGTTCTGCGATACATGTGACCAGCCTACTGCCACTTGAGCTCGCTAATATTTTGGGCTATGTTGATTACTTTGATTCTCTGTCGGATCACTTCTTTCCGATCCTTCAGAGAGTATAATTCTTTTTTAATTTATTTGTACTTACGGACAAAGCGCGAGATTCAGGTTCTGAGAAGGCTCTAGCACCGCGATATATTTCACTACATGGATTGTTTGAAGCTCCTTTGCCACCCCAACGGAACCTAAATAACGCAAAAGTTATTTATGATAGGGACTCAGGCGACACAATATATTTAGAAATATTAATACTTTCGGCAAAATTGGGAATACAAATATTCCGAAATTTCTGAAAATATACTCGAAAATTTTATAATTTCAAAACTTTCTTAAACTCAAAATATATTTAAGAATGTAAAGTATATATGTATTATTCGATGAAATGTCGATCATTAGTCTCATTTTTTTAAGCTAAGTCTTAAACCAATACGTTGCCTTTCTTACCCAAAGTTTCTGTTGAGATCAGCGCCCGAACATTGCCTTGAACTTGCTGGTTTTCTGTTTTTGCGCCACAAGCGATCCACTTTATGAGTGTATTCGTAACCATCGGGATTGACTACTGGTAAGAAGTACCTGATAATAAAGATCAGACATAAAAAAAAATGAAATTAAAATGTGCCAGCAGGAGTGCAAATTATCTGCCCAATCATTTATTTATTCTTGTAAGAAGGCATTTACATTTGTAGGAATTCGTTTTAGAGTGGTGGAGAAGGTGAAGCACTCAGGTTGTTTAGTCAATGCGAGTGCGACAATCCCGCCCTCGTCCCTGTAGGGTAGCGGGACCCATTAGGGGATTTTTCCTCATAAAAAAGGCAGGAAAAGTGAGCTAACTGACTTTTGCAATGTTTAGATTGTAATTTTATCTTAGAGTCGGTTTAACATAACTAACTTTACGATCCAAGGAGTATGTATACGATTTCTTCTACACACACACACACACACACACACACACACACACACACACACACACGCGCACACACACACACACACAACACACACACACACACACACACACAACACACACACACATATATATAATCAGTGATTTGAGACTGAGGCTCATATTGCGTTATACATGGATAGAGCTTTTAATAATGTAAAAGGAAGTTACCAATCTATATTCTTAATATCATCTGACTCTTCCTGGAAGTTTTCCGCAATTTGATTGATGAAATAAGTCACTGTTGCTGGACTGATCCATTCCCGCGCGTGAATACCACCGTCAATAAAAACTGCTTTATTAGTTTGTTTGCCATCTGATATACGTAGTACCTGAAACGGGGTAATTTGTTAATCAAATGGCTGTCATTCAATCAGACTGGTAATAGCTTGCAGTATTATGATCAAGAACGTATGTATATATGTTCAAGAAACGTTTACGATAATCTATGTGTCAATAGCTTTATATTGTTATTTTTAATTTTACTAACCTTAAGATCTCTTCCTTCATGCGATTTTCCAATAGTATTAACACTAACTATTTTGGGATAAGTTGTAGCCATATAGTCCAAAAATCCATAAATATCTGCCAATCTGTGATACTGTTTCCATGTCATACGGTGACCTGTTCATAAAAGAAATCGTAAATAAATGAGAATACATCAAAGATATTGTATTTTTCCTTTTCCATTATTGTTATTTTACTTCTTATAAATAAAGTGAATGCTGCTTTTGATTACGTTAGATTATGTTATTATCTTGTTTTATTAGCCGTGTTAGTGACTGCTTATAAATTTTTAAATGTCTTTTTCTTATAATATCGAATTGTCGATTACTTTATTTAATTTAAAAATCTGGAGCTTTAAGAATCTGGAGGAACTAAATCACGGTATTCATTTATATTGTCAATAATTTAGACAGTTAGTTACGACGTAGGTATTGTGAAATGAAACAAACATGCAACAGACATGTACCAATTAATAATTAAAAACAACGAAAGGTTACAGACACGTCTTTATTGACCAACGAACCCCAATTCGCATATGGCCAAAACTCCATGGGAAGTTTGAGAGAATTGTAGCCCATGAAGGCCAAACCTAAGCGCCGACGGAAGGCCCTGTAACGCCAAAAATTGTAAGCTCTTGCTGTAACAAAATGACATTGACCCTTGGAACATTGATTACGGGCTAACTTGACAAGCACAAAAAATGTTTAAATGTGAAGTACCTCGTCTATTTTGGAGCTCAATTTCATGTGCGTCCAATGGTGGATTTTCCTCGTCGATTCTCTTCTGTAAATTATCGATGACTACATCGAACAATATATTTTCTCGAGTGAAAACTTTTGTAACGTTCTCCACGGCATTCGGCTTTACGAGTACGTCCATGTAAGTTTGGTTTCCACCCCACGCTGATATCACTGTACAATAAAAACAAATCAAAATAAAGTACTCTTTTAGCTGTTGATATTACATATATCTGATTACTTAGCTATGACAGTGGGATCAGGACGATGAGTAATTACTTATACTTTATAGTACTAAGATAAGGTACTTAGAACACAGAGAACAGATTATCTGTGCATCAGCCAACTTATGTAACGGTTTAGAATTCCTAATAAAATGTCACACACATAATTTTGATCTTTAGTGCAAGTTTATTCTGTTTAGGCTGCTTAAATTTGTCTAACTTAATAGACAAATCTCTTGATTAATTATATGAGCAGATAATGAAGTACGTCTTGTCGTCGTCGAAAGTGATCTCATTGTACACGTGGTCGATTGATATGTACATAAGCAGTCCTAAACTAATCACTAGCAAAAATGAAAAAGTTTTAGAATTATATCACAATTTTTTTAATATTTATGACATATACTTACGATTTCTACGTCGTAGTCTTCCAAGAATCGTACGAACGCCGCTTTTCTCAGTAGAAACTTTCCATAATTGTGCACCCGAATAGTCTACTTTAGTAATGTCTGGTTCAGCTGATCTAGCGAAGATAGTTACTTCTTGATCTTCTTCATCATTAACTTCTGATTGAAGTTTTTCCTCAAGATCGACATTCGGTTTGTAATTTTCTGTTGGAACCTCTTCAGTTTCGGTCAAGCTGTACGGTTGTTGTACTGATCCACGCTGAGGCCAATCTGGAAACCGAATTCATAAAACGTATTGTAAAAAGTTGATGAAAGTTCATTGGCGATTACTGCTGTCATGTATTTAGATTTGTACGATAACAAAGATTGATAGATTAGACTTTTAATTTACAACTTTATTTTACATAGATTTGTGTGACGGGAATTTAAAGTAATGTTATATTTGAGGCTCAATGGTGTTTTTTATGTTGGATAATAATAAATAAATAACCTTTAGATAAACGTGAGTAATTATGTTTATGTTAGGGATATGCCATTATGTTAGTTTGCGGTCGTAATTATAAAGGTGAATCGGACCATAGTAATCTTTTTGTGTTTTATGTAAATGAGGTTGCGGAAAATGATTTTGATCGTTAACATTTTAGCTTTGCGTTTTATGTATTCATATTATCCATGTAGCCGACTAATGCTAAGTAGATAAAATAGAAAAGCTTGCTAAGATTTGAATTATAACACATGTTATTTATTAAATTATTTTAATTAAGTATAGGAACAGCGATATATTTCGTTTGATTTATTGTTTTATCCATATCGAGCACTCTTTACGGGTATCCATTAAAACGCTTGACGCATTCTTAATAGTTGTGTCACTTAAAATGCGTTACAAGTTCTCGCGTGAGCTGCGTGACACGTTAAATGACTTTCTCTGGCCGAGACTTGGTTTCAATTTCCAATGCAACTGCCCTAATCTTGATTTTCCTTACGTTTTAGAAACGTTTTATATTTATAAAAAAGAGAATATAGAGTTAAATATTAGGAGACACATGATTGTTTTATTATTATTTTCAGTTATTTTATTAAACGGACACCTAACTTTTCCAAGTGGAACATTAAAGGCAGTTAATAAAGGATGAGAGAGTTTATTTTTTTTCTATTCAAGATAAATATTTCCTATTTCTCTTGTGTTTTAATAATTAACTAATCATCAATTAATTTTTGGAACTTTCTTATGTTCGTTTTTGATTTGTTTATTAACTTACGTTTAATTTTTATCTCACCCAATATTTAAATAAGCCCTACAAGAAAGCATACTTCTCTACAAGTGGTATTTATTAAGTATTGTATTGGGACGTTGGACAAAATTTCCAATTATGATAAAACTTAAGTATTATATTATTTAGAAAATTATTATCCGTCAAGCGTCGGATCGATGGCCTCATTGAGTAATCGCAGCGTATTACCCTTAAAATCATATGTAGATCGTATTATATATTATCTTTCCTTATTGTATTTTAACGATAATAACACACTTAAGAATTCCAGTATAATAGCTATTTTATCAGACCTAGCTCTTAACCACTGCGCATCGGAATTTAGTTTTTATTGCAATAACAGTAATATTTTAAATTGATTACAATGAAAGTCATTATTTCTATGCGTGGTCTTGATGAATTGTCTTGTGAATGTGCTAACTAGGCTTTAGGTTTTAGATTGGAAACTTCATTGTGCCTGAGACACATATTCAATATGAAAAGAAGAAAAGTAACGGCCCCTTATCATCATACTGCTGAACATAGGCCTCATCTCTCTATTTTTGGAAATAAGGGTTGGAGCTATCAGCCACCATGCTGAATGAATGCCGATTAGTAGGTTACACATATCCTAAGAATCCTCTAGAGATATGCAGGTTTCTTCACAATGTTTTCCTTAACCGTAAAGCGTGTGCTAAAATCAATTATAATATATACAGCTAATATCAAATATGAAAAAAATTAAATGAAGGAATCTATGAAAAAGTTTTTGCATAGGCAAGCTTGTCATAAACATGTCTTATGAGCTTTAATAGGTTTTTTTTTGTAATTATTTCTATACATATATTTTTAAATGAGCTGTAAATACCAGGACTCCGTTCTATCGATGCTTCAGAAAAAGGACTGCGTCAAAACCGGAAATTGGCTTGTAAATTTGAGACTTAGGGTCATTGAATTTAAATTGAATAAGATTCTTTAATTCCGTTTTAAACCCAAAGTTAATTGCCTCGCCAGGTGATTGGCTGTTCTTCGGTTATTAAGTTCATTCTACCATTCTTGTGTATTCTAAAGTCTAAACTCATTTGTGTGCTAAAAGTTTATACACAACGCCTAATTCTTTGTTGTCATAAACTTTCTAAAATCTACGATTGTGGATCATAATGACTAACAAGGATAAATATGTAGAATTAAATCACTTTTGCTTATATTTAAAACCCTTTCCGTAAATTTTGGCTGTACATCCTTAAATATATTCTATACTTCATTGTAATATATGAGATCTTGATACTTTTCCGTTAGTTACATATTTTATTTTGATCACGTATCAAGGTGAGGTTGCAGTTGGTATCCTGATTTTAACTTTTCGTTTCCCATAATGATATTGCCGTTTATTCAAATTACAAATTAACATTTGAAAATAAGTTTTTAATTGATATAATAACATGATGTTACTATAGCATCTTTAAATATCAATATCTTTTAGATTTTCAAAAAAAAATATTTCCCGCTGGGTGAAGGACAACTCTTTCTTAGGTTTTTATTAATTAAAATAATTAATTCCTATGAGTTTATGAGCTTACGGATAATGTGACCAGAAAACTCAAAACCAGCATATGCAGGAAAGGCAGCATATTGGCTATCTAGAGCTAGAGTGCTTTGAGCAACACAGGAACACATGGCAAATGAAGCGATGCATTTCTAAAAGGGCAAATTTTGCAATTTGCTCTAAATGTAATTGTAATTGCTTAATTGTAGTATTACAATTATTTACAAGTAATTTAAAGTTAGTCCAATTACTACTTTTATACATAGTACAACATAGAAATAACCTTTCGGACGTCTTGATTCATGGGCACAAGATCGACAATGCGGTAAAATTCATACAGGAAATTGACACCTTGCAGCGGACTATTTGAGACCAGATGATGAATTATCATTGATGGTACTTTAATATATTTGAATTTCGTAAATATGACAAAAGAATTGAAAACTTTCTCCTTTATATTTAAGATGTTCTTCTTATCTAATGGGTCACGTTGTCTCTTATAATAAAAATATAATAAATCCGATTGGGTAAGCATGTCTCATCTTCGACGACATTATCGCTCCCTATTTTTCTTATAAAGCTATTGTATTCTACTTTGATCGTATAAATATGGGAAACAGCATTGTCTAACAATGAAAATATTTCTTTTGCTAGTTATAGCATTGATATCCGTTTCTTTCCCTTTCCTTTTTGGTCAAATGATGGGCAATTCTTGAATGGAGAAATGTGTAATATGGGAAATATGAAATAAAAGACCCTTCCACCTGCCGGCCATATCTCTATCTATATGTTTATGTAATAGATCTATGTTTTGTTCATATAATTAGATATTAACTAAAGGGCTGTTACTTTCACCGTCTATCACATATAAGCTGTAGGTATAACAGCAATCTTATCACTGCTTATTGCTGCAGTCTGAAAAAGCCTAGGCCGCATTACACTGATGTAATTATAGATTAATATTGTAGGAAATTTAATTTTAAAAAATATATAAAGGATTTCAGGGCGATATTTATACATATATTGCTTTTTTGTTATTATATTAAAACAATATTTTGAATAAAACACAATATCCATAAATTTATTTGAAGATTACAAAAATGTATTATTTATAATAATTTGAGAACTTCAGAGAGTTTCTTTCGCTTAATTATTGGATCAAGAGTCGGATGCAGAAGGCAGTATTGCTTGAAATGGCACATATTGTGAGGATATTCCTCACTCTGTAGCCCTAATCATCGGTAGCTTGGCTTATTGACCCGCTTCCGGCGAACGTCTATTTTTTGTTTTTAAATAAATAATTTTGATTTTTGTAATTAGAAATATAAAAAATAATAAATAGGACATACCTTTTCCGGGTTCAAGGTCATTGACGAGAGACGAGGCAAATGGTGCTATGGTGATCGCCACCAAGATCACGACTGTTCTCGACAACGACCCCATGGTTACTGAATACTGACGTCTGATGCCAACCGACGGTGGTTCTGGCGTTCTCGAGCGCATCTATGCAGTTGTTAACGTCCGCACTTAACTTTTTAAAGCTGGACGCACATTGCATGGATTTAAATCTATTTGATCCGTGCCTTAATTTGAATATTGTGATACGTAGATGATAGTCGTATGGTATCCGGCTGAGTAGAATAGACCACCCTCATTTGTTACCGAGGTGTCCTAAAAGATGATTTAGGTTAGTTTACCCGGTGTGTGGTATACGGCTGAGTAGAGTAGACCAATCAAGTACTTTCTAGGTGTCGTAAAAAGCGACTTAGATTAGTTGACGTCAGGTAAAATACCTAGTCAAATCATGTAACATGTTGTGCCTTTGAGGTTATATGTTATGCATATGCAGAAGGTGGCCTAATCAAGTTTAATGCCACCAAACCGCGAGTGTGTTTATCCACCGCCAAGTAGAGTTTCTCTACTGCTGCACCTATTTCCGATGGTATTCTACTAGTTATAAAAATATCATCCACGTGCAGCTTTGATAAATACATTAAGTCAAAAGCAAGAAAGCAGCCAAAAAAATTTCTTAATAAATTCAACCGTTACTTCACAATTTTTTTGTATTTTATCGAAAACTCACTGAAACTTCGAACATCGTACCGCTATATTATTATTTTTTTCTTTCATACAAACAATAACGAACATATCGAAGGAATAATTATCCAACTTTGTGCAGTCTTTTTGAGATTTGCGTGTATAAATATTCCGGTGATGCATTTTATTATATAGATAACATATTACATATTATAACAATGTTATTTTTGCTTTTTACTTATTCAATAAATAAGAAGCAATTTATAGAATTAGGCGTTACTTTGCGGAGATCCATAATACTAAGAAGCAATTTTCTCGAAAGTGAACCCATTTAATCTTTTTCAACAAGTTATTATATATTGATGACGACAATGTTTTTTATATTATTGACCTAATTATCTTCAAATCCTTAATTATCCTATTTGAAGGAGGTCGTATTTGAAACTTGTAACAATATGGTATAGAACAATTTTCTCTGAATACCATATATTGAAAATCCATACTGATATTAAAATATTTCTTATCAAATTATTTTGCTATAATCCGCGATGAAATCGTGGATCATAGCAAAATAATTTTATTATGACTTTTGTATTATGGATCTCCGCAAAGTAACGCCTAATTCTATAAATTATATTTCTTATCTTTGTTTTTCATTCGACCGGAGCAACGGATCTTTATTTTTTTAAATAAATATTTGAAGGTTAGAAATTTCAACATGAAGTAAACAAAGATAGAAATTATTTTCATATGAACTAATCGACCTAATTTTCTGTTGACACAATATGATAATGTTCTCCATTATCATATTATAATATCAAATAATGAAATTATCTCGGTCAGTGTTGCAATAGCTGAATTTTCGTGCAATCCAATATCAACATTACTAGATAAGGACTAGAAGTAGACCAAATTAGGACTAGAACGCCTATTCTATAAATGACTAGCAATCGCCAGCGGTTCCGTCCGCGTGGAAAGATTAAAACCGTAATATAATCTTTTGATAACCATAAGAAATGGTTTAAGTGGGTTAACCTTAAAAGCTAGATATATGCTGTCGCGGACTTTTATTTAGAACTTTTAAAGGGAAACAAATTTGAATAATTATCACCGTTTACTCAGCGCACGCAAGGAATGCTTTAAATTTTGCCGTTTTCGTAATATTTTGATTGCTGCTCCTCTCCTATTCATCTTAACCTATAGCCTTACTCGATAAATGGACTATCGTACACTAAAAGAATTTTTCAAATTGGTCCATAATTCCTGGGATTAGCGCGTTCAAACAATCAATCAAAAAAACAAACTCTTCTGCTTTATATATTAGTATAGATTTACTAGTATATATTTAAGGATGATTCACGCTACACCGTGCCGCGACCGGGCCGTGCCCCGGCCGTGCCAGTCATTCATGTTACACCGGGCTGTTTGGGTTTATTATTTGCACGACTTATATCTATGTTAAGTAGCTATTGTCAGCAAGTGATTCCATCTATCGATAGACTTGACGCCTAAGTAAATATGCAGTTTCACAATTTGAATTAGCAGCTATTGCAATTGCCATCGATGATGAAGTATTGGAAATTATTTTATTTGTTATCTAAATACTTAGGATGGCTCATGTCGTAAATCACAGAGCAAATTACACACATTCTAAACAATTTGCATTGTCCATTTTGCTGTTAAGCTGCTAAACTCACTAAGATTTGACGTTGACTGCTCTGCGGGCGCCCGGGCGCATATGTTTATGTTACAACGTGTCGGGGCTGAACCGTGCCGGAGCCGGGAAACAATACCCACCGACATTTCAACGCCGTGCCCCGGCCGTGCACGGCCGGGACACGGCCGGGGCACGGCCGGGGCACGGTTAGGCATGAATCACTTCATACTAAAAGTATACTATAATGTTCGACCGTGCCCCGGACGGGGCACGGCCCGGTCGCGGCACGGTGTAGCGTGAATCATCCTTTACTAGTCTGTTACCCATAATACAAGTATTAAGCTACTTTGGGGATGGATGATCGCTTGTGTAGTTGTCCCATATGTTTATTTAAATCAGTTTTCCTTTACGGTATCGAACTATACAGATCAGTTATATTTATTTAGGAACCAGAATGACAACCTCGTAAGCGGAGGCGCCATGCCCGGTCATTGGCATTGGGTTGCAGTTATTTTATAATAACGACAAATCGTGTTTACTGTAAACACACTTTTTCGCACGCTACCGAGATCGTAGCCGATTCGATTCGCTGTTTCTCAAAATTACCTTTTAAAGTAACTGTAAATCTATTTGTAGTTTTGTTTTGAATTAAGAAATTTAGTTTAGTTTAAGTCACAGATTAAGCGCCAAAAATAAGAAAGAACAAAGAATTTTATTATGTTATCTAATATTTCAATAAATTCTATCTTTTCAGATAGAATTTATTGAATAGATTTTTTAAAACTATATGCGAATAAGGCTGTGGTTGTTTTACGTGCTATGCTTTAATTGGTTTTGTTAGAAAAAGCTTACCAATAGGACTCAACAAATATGTTTAGACATTATTTATGATTCATGAATAACCGACAAAAATCTTGAGAAAAATTTTAATATCATGCTTAACCTGATCATCATTCTCCTGTCCTTATCTCTGAGTTCGGTCGGCACAAGATGTTTTAAACATGTTGTTACGTGTTTTGCTAGTTATTTTACGACGGACCGAATTCCGTGAACTTACCTTAGTCGCCCTTTACGACACTTCGGTAAGAAATGAGGGTGGTCTATTCTGCTCAGCCGGATACTATTCTGTGAGTCAACTTACCTTAGTTGCTTTTAACGGCACCTCGATAAAGGCCCGCCCGGTGACGCTGTAGAAGCCGTTAGGGCTAACAGCATATAGTCAATTAAAAATAACACCTCGATAAGAAATGAGGGTGGTCTATTCTACTCAACCGGATATATCTTGAATCCTCATCATTAGTTTGTGTTTCAACTGCCTAATCTATAGCAAAATATATGTAACCTACGTTAAAAGGATAAATTTTATAGGTGAACGAGAATGCAAATATGAAACAAAATTTTAAGGAAATCGGCGAAGTTCGAAGAAAACCGAAGCTAAGGCCTTTCTCTGCTGGCGTCATCGATTCCAAGAAGAAAGAGGTCGCGAAAGTAGCAAAATTTACGGCGACCTCTCCAAAAAAAGCCATAACATGTAAACACGAATCGTTATTAGAGGAATTAAAGGACACTAATGAAAGAGTAAAAAGCTTGGAGTTATTGAACGTACAATTAACAGAAGATGTTAAAGTCCTTCGCAAAAAATTAGATCAAATCAACGAAGAGAAATATGTTGCAGAACTAAAGGTTGCGGAATGTGAAAAGTTTGTAAATCGACTCTCAAAGGAATACGAAAATAGGAATGCTGAATTGAAAGGTTCGAAGCAGAATGAAATAAGCCTCATGGCGGAATTAAGTAAGGAAAGAAACGAAAGAAAGAACATAGCCATACAACGTGATAAGGATGCATCGGTTATACAAGATTTGCAACGACAGGTTAAAGAGATGGAAATGATATTAAAGAGAAAACATCCAGATTCAGTTTCGGCTTTAATAGGTATTTATATTATATTCAAATTCAAATTCTTTTTTATCAATTTATAATAATTACAATCTATACTAATAAATATAGCTGGAGATTTCGTTTGATTATTTGAACGTCATAATCTCAGGAACTACTGGACCTTTTTGAAAAATTCCCTGAGCGTAAGATAGTCTATTTATCGAGGAAGGCTTTAGGCTGTATAACATTCTTAATTTTCCGAGTTTGTAAGCGGTATACTACGCTTTATTGCAATTTGCCATAAACATTTTTTTTATTTAGGTCACTTTAATACTAAGCGATATCTCTTATTTTGAAGCGTATTTTTAAAGGAAATTTGATAACAATTATTTTCTAGTTGCTTCAAAGTCGTCATCCGTTGAGGACAATAAAAAAAAATTGC
Organism: Morpho helenor; assembly: GCA_029227775.1. Taxonomy (NCBI): domain Eukaryota; kingdom Metazoa; phylum Arthropoda; class Insecta; order Lepidoptera; family Nymphalidae; genus Morpho; species Morpho helenor. Next base: position 10,522,946 of record JARGCU010000022.1, on the reverse strand, counting down.
TCGAAGAACGCATTGCTAGGCTAGAACAAGAGTTAAAAGATAAAGAAAACCACTTCCAAAGTATACTACTTACGCTCCAAGAGAAGTTTAGCGATATGAAACAGAAATATGAAAGTCACATCATCGACGTTGAACGGCAACTAATGGAGGACCGGAAGGTCAATAACAATTTAAAAAACATGATAAATAAAGTTAACTCAAAAGATGAGTCAATACAAACAACGCCAAAAAATCTACATACTATCGCCACTCAGACATTTCTTAAATCAAATCGAGCGTCATCAGCTGTCAGTAGGCTTACCCAAAATTCTGCGCTAATATTTAATAAATTAAAGGAGGATAGCTATTTAGTGGCTACAATCAAAGGGTTGCAGGCCGAGCTTACTGTAAAACAACGCACTATATCAAAAATAAACAGAGAGACCGAGGAGTTAAGGAAAAACTTGCGTAATCTGCAAAAAGAAAAAGAAGGTAATCTTTCTTCTATTGAAAATGATTAATAACTAACTAAATAGATAGATAAACTTCGCAACATTTTCCTGCCCTTATCCCACTCTAAGTGAGGTCGGCACATGTTATAAATATAAATATATTGGATACTTACCAACACGGTCGTCTGTCCCCAAAGTAATATAAGTAATTTAATACTTGTGTTATGGGTAACGGACATGTGGTGAATATATACTTATATAATTTTTAAATACTTAAATACAAATATACACCAAGACTCGAAGACCTAAAAATTGATTTATAGAAAATGTTGTCACTCGGCGGGAATCGAACCCGCGAACAGCGGAGCTGAAGGCAGGGTCATTACCCACTGCACGGACGGGCTAGTGTTATAAACATGTCACATGATTTGGCTATGTATTTCACGACTGGTCGACTGTCTCATGTCAACTTACTTTAGTCGCCTTTTACGACACCTCGGTAAGAAATGAATGTGGTCTATTGTACTCAGCCGAATACCACACGGTATGTCGACTTACCTTGGTCGCCTTTTACGACACCTTGGTAAGAAATGAAAGTGGTCTATTGTACTCAGCCGAATACCACACGGCAGGTCAACTTATCTTAGTCGCCTTTACGCCTCGGTAAGATATGACGGTGGTCTATTCTACTCAGCCGGATACCACACGGCGGAGATAGATAAATTTCTATTGCACAATATTACACGATAGATAAAAACAATTAATTAATACTCTAAAACCGATAATAACGTAAAGTGTTATGTCACCACCATGTTACCATAACATGCTTTCATTCATGTACTATTTAGTCCTTGTATAATTTGTTACCAAATATTAATAAATATTCATTTTTCTGTGCGTCACGGGTCACGGGTCAAAAGTCACGGGTTCAAATCCGGGCGGACACCAATAAGTTTTTCTGTTAAAACTTATGTGTCTAATTGATAATTGCAATTTATCACACGCTTTTCGATGATGGAAAACATCGTGAGGAAACCTGTATATCTCTAGAGAATTCCGGAGATATGTGTAACCTACCAATCCGCACTGGAGCAGTGTGGTAGGTCTTAGCTCCAATCCTTCTCTCCAAAATCGGAGAGAAGAGGCCTAGTCTCAGCAGTGGGATAGTAACAGGCCGCTACTTAAACACTATAGAAATTTTATATTAAAATTTAAACTTAAAAATTAATCTTTGACAACCTTAAATACATGCTTTATTATATAACTCTGATTGCTATACGGGGACTAGGCCTCTTCTCAGCAGTTGATTAGTAACAGGCCGCTTACTTACTTTACTTTTATTCATTTTTTATATCATATCTTTTAATTTCATACCATATTTCAGTTTTGCTTCATTTAAATCCACAAAAGAAAACAGGCAGGCAAGCTAAATCTACTGAGAACATAATATCAAGAGTAAACAGTGAAATGGAGGCGGAACTAAGTGAGGCGAGAAAGCAAAAAGAAACGCTAATGGAAGATAGGGCGGGCTTGTTAGCGTCATTGAAACGGACAAACGAGGACTTAATATTATTGAAGAAGAAACGGATTCAAGATGTAAGTCCAATACATTATCTTCCTGCCGTTATCCCACTCTAAGTGGGGTCGGCACAACATGTTATAAACATGTCACATGATTTGGCTACGTATTTTACGACCAGCCGCCTGCCTGACATCAACTTACCATAGTCGTTTTACGACACCTCGGTAAGAAAGAGGGTGGTCTATTCTCCTTTACCGGATACCACACGGCGGGTTGACTTACCTTAGTCGCCTTTTACGACACCTCGGTAAGAGGTCTATTAGGGGTGGTCTATTCTACTCAGCCGGATACTACACGGCAGGTCCACTTACTTTAGTCGCCTTTAAACACCCCGGTAAGAAGGAGGGTGGTCTATTCTACTAAACTGGATACAACACGGTGGTTCAACTTACCTTAGTAGGCAAAAAGTTTTAAATACTTAATTGTATTAATATTAAATTCTGTCAGATCATTCTTATATCTGACAAAACTGTATAAATTTAATGGATTTTTTTGGTGTTTTATATATTCGGTAAAGGAAGTGTTATTCGACGGTATAGGGTGGTGGTATCACCTAACATAAAATAGTCTCTTGACATATATCTCCCTACGTCTTGATGACGCTTTGAGTCATACTATTGGCCCTCTTCTACGCGGCGCCCAAAGCCGTGGTCCTGTCACACAGGAGACACCCTAGCGACGTAGTTCCTTAACGAATATCGTAAAAATTAAAATAATGTTCTTAGTTCTTCTAAGCTTCTTCATAAAACGCGTTTAAAACTAAATATTTAATTTAGCAAAACATTCCCAAATTCCATGAAAAACATTCCCAAACAAAACAGCAAAATATTAAAAGAGAACGCTTTTTTAGCTTCACACACTTCAACTGGCCCATGAAAAGGAATTGATGCAAATGAACATGCAGCTGTACCCGTTACAAGAGGAAATTAAATTGCTTAATAGAACTGTAGAAATTCTGCAAGAAAGGGTCAGAGCAGCTGATGATAAGCTGCTCAGATATCAGGGGATGAAAGATGTAATGCATGCCGGTGGAGACAACCCTACATCGAAGAATAGCGGATAAGTTTTTGTTATTTTGCTGGGGTCACATTAGCGGGATACGGCGAATGTTCGGGCTACGGCAATGTATGGCTGGATACATCGTTGCAACGCGGTATTTGGGCGCAGACGATATAGCGTCGGGGCAATGTTAGTGACCTGGCGCGCATCAAAGGAATTTGTTGCGACAATATTCGTGTGAGTGGCCATATATATGTCACTTAAGTGTTGTCCAGACTTTGACTTTCGATTTCTGTCAATAGTGTCATCCACCTTCCACGATTCACCACCATCCACCTCTTTCGTCTCATTTTCATATTATTTCGTACCTGATACTCGTAAAAGTGTAAGTAAGTAAGTATCGGCCTGTTAATATCCCACTGCTCAGAATAGGCCTCTTCTCTCCGTTTTTGGAGAGATGGATTGGAGCTAAGACCTACAACGCTACTCTAGTGCGGATTGGTAGGTTACACATATCTCCAGAATTCTCTAGAGATATGTAGGTTTCCTCACAATGTTTTCCTTCACCGTTTGATAAATTGTAATTATCAATTAGACTGATGTCTGCCCGGGTTTTAACCCGTAACCTCGAAAGAGTCGTACGGTGTTACCGCTACCAAAGCTTATTTAGTAAAAAGCAATAAATAATAAAAGTGTAAATAAATAATAATTTACTGACATATAATGCAAAGAAACTGATCGTTTCGGACGCACAAAACTGGACATTGGACAACGAATATTCGCCGTAGGCCGCTTTCTGAGCCTTCGCTCGCCTAATGTAGACCCACCATTTGAGTCACTTTATTGTATAAGTTTTTTATATATAGGTACATAATTGAATGAAATGTCACGACAAAGTCCTTTGTGACTTATGGAGTATTGAGAGATATTAAGAGAAAAAGTCATAAACTATCTGTAGACTTATAAAGGTGAAAAGTATAAATTAACGGAGACTGAATCTGGATTTGGATTTTTCATTGGACTGAAATTGGATTTTTCATTATTGTCTTATTAGTATAGTTATAATTTAAAGATGGTCTAAATACAGTAATTAATTGAGAGATCATTTACCTCTCCAGGAGTAAAAACGTTTTGTATGAGAGATGAGATTGATAAATTAGAAAATAAGTCCCAATATATTATATATATTTACTTATATATTTTTGAATTTAAACTATCGTGAGTGGAATTCATAATTAATGTATAGAAACCGGCTATACTCACGTGTTATTTTATCGGATGAGCCCGAACTAGTCGGGCTCATCCGATAAAATAACACGTGAGTATAGCCGGTTTCTATACATTAATTACTTATATATTCATACAATAGACTTAGAATTAATTAAAGTTCAGCTTAACTCAGACTAAGTATCTAAATAACAACGAATTAATAATGACTTAATGTTTGTGTTGGCGAAATTCAGAATATTATTTATTTAAGTAATCTTGTGCTTTTAAACAAGTGCTTTTTAATCGTCAACTCTACTGCTGGTTCGGAAAGCTGTTCCTACCGAGAAGAGCCAGCAAGTAACGGTAGTTGCTCTTTTAAAAATATAATTCTAATAAGTAATTACATTAAGTCGTTACTATCTTGTACAGGGTCGAAGAGTAGCTTTATCCAAGCTTTCTTATCATCTATATAATTCTCAACAGGATAGTAGGCAGATCTTGCTTTAAATAGTTTTCTTTAACTGCTGTAATGGCAAAGCTAAAGTCATCCTCCTGCCCTTATCCCAAACTAAGTGGGGCTTGCACATGTTATAAACATGTTGTCACATGATTCGGCTGTGTCTTTAACTTTTACAACACCCCGGTAAGAAAGAGGGTGGTCTATTCTAATCAGCCGGATGCCACATGGCGGGTCGACTAACCTTAGTTGCCTTTTACGACACTTCGGTAAAAAAGGAGGGTGTTCTTATTTACTCAACCGGATACCACACGTCGGAGATAGATAAACTTCTATTGCACAAATTTATACGATAGATAAAAACAATTAAATACTCTGAAACCGATAATAACGTAAAGCGTCGTATAACTGATTAGTGATCTTTTGTAGGGTGGTCTATTCTACTCAGCCGGATACCGGAAAATGCGCTATAGTTGCCAGATCTACTCTATGAAAATTTCTTCACTTTGCTTTCTTCTATCAGTTTATCAGGAAGGAAGGGAGAAAAATGATATTATTGTTGTAGAATATAAGTGCGTCAACGAATTTTTATATTACGTCCCTAGCTTAGCCTAATATACGTAAGACCTTGGGTAACTCTTGATATCTTTGTGTGCCTTTAGAATCATTTATTTGTGATAAGTCATATATGAATAAATCTTCTAATTATGTAGTCTCCAGTTTCCAGTTAAGTGAGAATAATGGTATAACTTAAAAGTTGACTTAAAACTTGATATTTATTTAAATGCCTCATCACATGGTATACAATAATGTATTTTATTAATATTAATTTACCGTAAATAAGCCATAGATATAATACATAGAGTTGCTGGTCTCAACTTCATATATGGTTGCTATATACCTAGATTCCTGACAAAATCACCATATTTATCATCATCATCTTTTTTTACAATAAGTATAGTTTATAGAATTAGGCGCTACTTTGCGGAGATCCATAATACAAAGGTAATAATAATTTTTTTTTTCTATAATCCGCGACAAATCATCATCTTCCTGCCCTTATCCCACTCTAAGTGGGGTCGGCACAACATGTTATAAACATGCTGTAACATGATTTGGCTGCGTTTTTACGACCGGCCGCCTGCCTGACGTCAACTTACCTCTGTCGTATTTCACGACACCTCGGTAAGAAAGAGGGTGGTCTATTCTACTAAACCGGATACCACACGGTGGGTCATCTTACCTTAGTCGCCTTTTACGACACCTCGGTAAGAAATGAGATTGGTCTATTCTACTCAGCCGGATACCACACGGCGGGTCGACTTACCTTAGTCGCCTTTTACGACACCTCGGTAAGAAAAGAGGGTGGTACTATTCTACTCAGCCGGATACCACATAATCCGCGACAAAGTAAAATAGAAAATATATATAATGCTTTAGCATTGTAGAGTAGATAATCCGTTTTTATACATAATACATGCAGGATTGGGTGGAGTCTATCTCCTGATGATGCTTCGGTTACGGGGCGAAACTATTGTTGAGTTTGTGATTGTGAACGTATGTAGTGCTTGTGTATTGTGGTGGCGGTGGTGGAGGTTTGTGCATGTGTTTTTACGAATCCTGCACGTATCAGGTATAAAAAGGGATTGTCCATTTAGCATTATATATATTTTCTATTTTACTTCATCGGGAATTATAGTGAAATAATTTTATTATTACCTTTGAATAAGTATAGTACTTAATCATACTTTTTCTCATGTATTGTTCATTGTCCATCATATTTCCATATCGTACTTTATGAAATGTAGCACTAAGCAATATGTATACGAAGTACAGGGTTGCCAACCATACGATAAAATAAACTTATTCAATTTTTGAATTTAAACTATCGTGAGTAGTATTCATAGTTAATGTATAGAACCGGCTATACTCACGTCTTATTCTATCGGGTTAGTTAGTGTAAAGAGCTCATGAATAAGAGCCCCGGATGGGTTCGAAACTAGTCGGGCTAACCCGATAGAATAAGACGTGAGTATAGCCGGTTCTATACATTAACTATAAACTTATTCAAGTATAGTGGCGATAGATATACAGTAGAAGCTCTTTATTCGCGCTTCCCTCATTCGCCTTTTAACTATTCGCGGACTAAAAAATTGCGACTCAAGTCCTATATTCGCTGATCGAATCGGTGCATACATGTTTTTGCTTTTTTATTTCGTCGCTAAGGAACCTATATAAATTATATTCCATTTTCACGGTTTATGTATTCGCGGCATATTTACGGAACGTATACCCCGCGAATAAAGAGCTTTTACTGTACTTCACAGCATAAAAATAAATTCCGCATAAATACTCTTTAAATTCAGTACTCGTTTGACCTATTTATATAACTTTAGCATGAAACTAATTCCGCATAAATACTCTTTAAATTCAACACTCGTGTGGACTATTATTGTATTAAAACGGGAAGCTCCATAAATAAAGAAGAGTTATTTGAATTTAAAAGTATGAACATAAATTTGTTTTATTTCTATTTAAGAAACAATAAAAATATAACAAATTTTACTATTATGATTTTATTTCAATCAATAATGCTTTGTAAAAGAAATTTAATACTTAATTTTTCTAAATGGTAGCCCTAACGATTTGTTTGTTACTCAGTACCTAAATGAACTTACGAGTTGAATGAACTGTGATCTTAGAAAAACAATGGTTTGATGTAAAATAGTTATAATATATTGTATACCGAAATTAAAATAGGAAATTCTAAGTTTATACTAATAAATTACTAGTCGTATTTTGGTGAGATTTAAATATTAGTAAAAATAACCCACCGATGTAAACGAGGTGCCTTTTCTGCCTTATCAATATATAGTTTTGCTATAAAGGTTTTTTCATTTAAATCCTTAACAAGTACGTATTAAAGAAATACGATAACGATCTTTTGTTCATTTATAATTAACGTCAATTCATCTACTCTATGATTAGAATTGAAATCATAGAGACATGGATGTCTTATATGAAATTTAAGAAATATAGGATTTATAGAATTAGACGTTACTTTGCGGAGGTCCATAATACAAAACTAATGAGAATATTATTTTGCTATAATCTTTAAAATTGAAATTTAGAAAATAGCATAATAATATTTTCATTTATTTTGTTTTAGAAATACATAAAATATTGTCTATTATATAAATATATTATTATAACTACTATTAATTCGCTATTTTTTTTTTCTCAAATAATGCATAATATTAATCGCATATCGGCTGACAAGTTTTGATGAACGTAAAACCAGTTGCGCAGGTAACTTAGATTTCCAAAGGGTCATCACCCCGAGCTGGTTATGGCAACCGGTCCTTATGGTTTTGAACCGTTATATATACATACATAACTTGTATTACCTATGTTTATATTTCACAGGGCAATGACAGGATGCAAATTTATAAATACACTAGCTGTGCCAGCAGCTTCGCTCGCATGGAAATTATTGTCACAATTTTCTTTCCGAATTGAAATTCTAATATGAAGTAGTTATCGTGAGTTAATTATAATGAGATGAGAATGTTAAGGTGGATGTGTGGTGTGACAATACGAAACGAGTATATAAGAGGAAGTCTGAAAGTTGCGCCCATTATAGAAAAGACGAGAAGTGCAAGATTGAGATGGTGTGGACATGTAATGAGGAGGGATGTAAATCATGTGACCAAACGTGTGTTAAATTTGAATGTGGATGGATATGTGCCTAGAGGGAGGCCTAAAAAGAGATGGTTGGATTGTGTGAAGTATGATATGCATATAAAAGGAGTGGCGCCAGAGTTGACGAAAGATAGGACAGAATGGAAGACAAAAATATGTTGTGCCGACCCCACTTAGAGTGGGATAAGGACAGGAAGATATATATTGTGAGTTAATTATAAGAGAATTTTGGATAACTTTCACCGTTTACTTAGCGCACGCAAGGAAATTTTCAAATTTTGCCCTTTTTGCAAGATTTTGTAAAGCTGCTCCTCTCCTATTCATCTTAGCGTGATGCTATATAAAATGGACTATCTTACACTCGAAATGTTTTTCAAATCGGTCTAGTATTTCCGGAGATTAGCGCGTTCAAACAATCTCTTCAACTTTATATATTAGTATTCGAGTAGATAGATAATAATATCTAAGGCAGCCAAACTTGCAAAGTCGCTCTTCCTGTCTGTCCCTATATCCCATATATGTATGCTTAAATCTTTAAAACTACGCAACAAATTTTGATGCGGTTTAATAGATAGAATGATTCAAGAGGAAGGTTTATATGTATAATAACATTCGATACGAAGTAGAGAAATACTATGATTGAGGTTTCTAATGTGATGTCGTAAATAATTACATTTTTTCCGCTTACCTTGCAAACGCAGGCAGAACGCTACGAGATTTATCAAAATAATGTACTAAGTATTTGTACATCTTGAAAAGGTCTACAGAAAAGTCCGTGATAGTATATGTCTAACTCTTATGGATAACCCACAATAGCATTTTTTTGACATTTTCTTTTAACGAAAAATAATGCCTTATTTTCGAAGCAATTTAAAACATTACAGCATCAATCCTTATTTAATTAAGTACCTTAAATACATTGTTGATTTAATATAGATCAATATGGACGTTTGCAGCATGTCATTTAAATGAGCATTTTCGAAGATATCACAGATTTAAAATGCAGGGGCATAGCGGTTTTGTTTTTCTTCAAATTTAACGCGTGCGGGCCACGGCCAGTAATGAATAAATCAAAACTACTGGATCGATTTTAATAATTTTTCCACTGAGTGACATCGGCTGTACATATATTTTAAGCCGGAGCGGGTCGCTAGTAGTATAATAAAGCATTGATATAACTATCTTATCATCATTCTCCTGCCATAATCCCTATCTAAGTCGGGTCGGCATATCATGTTATAAACATGTTCTCATTTGGCTACGTATTTTACGGCCGCCGCCTGCCTGACGTCAACTTACCTTAGTCGTATTTTACGTCACCTCGGTAAGAAAGAGGATGGTCTATTCTACTCAACCGGATACCACACGGTGGGTCAACTTATCTTAATCGCCTTTTACGACGCCTCGGTAAGAAAGACGGTGGTCTATTCTACTCAACCGGATACTACACAGTGGATAGATTTACTTTAGTCGTCTTTTACACCTCGGTATAAAATAAGGGTGTTCTATTCTACTCAGCCGGATACAACATGGTGGTTCAACTTACCTTAAGTCGCCTTTAACGACAGTACGGCAAGAAATAAGGGTGGTCTATTTTACTCAGCCGGATACCACACGGCAAAATATCACTATCTTACTGGATAAAAAAATGGAATTACAGATATATTAAACCTAAACCTAGAAGTTAAAATATTATAAATGTGTGGATGGCACCACTTATGTGAACAAATAATATAAACTTTGTGTCAGTAATATGTTTATTAACATAGCTCTTTATATACATTAATTGTAATTTGAAAATAGAAACATTTTATGTAGAAAATCACAAATTCAATATGAACATTGCATTCAATAATATATTAGGCTTGGTGTTGACATTATTGCTACATGTAACTTGGACTTTATAAAGTGGCATAAAACTGAAAAAAAAATACGCCATAAAACATCGAAATACAACAAAAACATTCTCATCGCTTATATGGATCTAATATATCACAATCAAGTAAAGCACTTGACATAAATAAATTATAAAATTGTCAACTTAGCGTTTGTCTTAATATTTGAATAAGTATAAAACAATGTCAAAATCGATTCACCATCAAATCTGATCACGTGGTCCACCTTGTGCATATAACGCAAACTATTTCAACTCAAATTGTTTCATCATCTCATCACAATCAACACGATTCATCACAAATTCATCGTCAATGGAAAATGGACACTTACTTGTCTATATTTTTATCATAGTACATAGATATAGAATACACTCCGACATGTCCTAATAGAGAAGCATTCCACATTCGTGAGTGACACAGAGGGTATTTTTATTAAAATATCACTCACAAATCATTTAAAAAGTTTCGAATCAACGAAATAACCGAGGCGGGTTGAATGGAATACAGCAGCGTTTCACAAATTTTCACTAGTTCATATAACAGAAACGTGTTCGTAGGAACACTGGCGTCCGGGGCTAGTCCACTTCACCATTAGTCACAGTGAGAGGTTCCTCCTCTTCGTTATAGTCTAGTGACAGCACTGAGCCCCGTCTCCTCTTGCCCACCGGTGTATCGCTACACTCACTGCCCGAATAAGTCCTTTTGTCAGCAGGCGAGGAGACTCTGTTCCCGTTCACAGTCGCAGTTGATGCTCTCAACTCCTGTTGTAGGAACAGAACTGTACTCTGCATGCCCTCCACATCTTCATCCAATTCTTGCAGGAATTCATCCAGCTCTGGAATGTAGTAAATTATTGCTTTTATAATTGCTATTATTTAAATACATAAATATAAATCAATCATAAATAATTTCAAACACCTATATTTAATATTACTTGTAAATATGGTTATAGTAATTCAAGCTGTGTGGTATCCGGCTGAGTGGATTAGACCACCTTCATTTCTTACCGTGTTTTTTTGCTATATTAACTGTTGCTATTTATAATGCAATAACTTCATTATCTATGTACATATCCATTACAAATTAATTTTATTTATTATAATTCTTACCGGGGTGTTGTCGACCCGCCCGGTGGTATCTGGCTGAGTAGAATAGACCACCTTCATTTATTTCCGAGGCGCCGTAAAATACGACTAAGTTGACGTCAGGTATGTGGCCGGTCGTAAAATACGTGGCTAAATCATGTAACAACAAGTTGTGCCATGTGTACCCCACTTAGAGTGGGATAAGGGGAAGAGGATGATATGGTAATTGTAACTCAACAGTTACCTTAGTAACAATTAGTAACCTTAGTAACAAATAGTAGTAACAATTACCTTAGATTGGGCCAGTAGGCCAGTCGTTTAGTCCGTAATATTAGTTTTGTATGGGACGCCCTTACGTTAAAGTTTATTGTACACAACACGCAAAAACAAGAAAAGAAAGAGGTAATGATACAATTTTTATCGCTTCTTCCAGACAGTCTTTAAAGGACAGAGTTTTGGATATGAAATAACATCCAAATATTTTATCCATACAATAAATAAGTCAGTATCCTACTAATATTATAAACGCGAAAGTTTGTAAGTATGGATGTATGTTTGTTACTCTTTTATGACGAATCCGATAAACCAATATCGATGAAATTTGGTACAATTATTCCTTGTACACCGAGGTAACAAATAGGGTATAGAAATCCTGTAAACTCAACAGGAATAGGATGACATAAAAAGTGCCATCTATTAGCAACCTATCACGAAACAACTCACGCGAACGAGGTTGCGGGTAAAAACTAGTATTATAAATGCGAAAGTTTGTGGGTATGGATGTATGTTTGTTTCACGGCGAATTTGCTGAACCAATATCGGTGAAATTTGTCACAATTATTCCTTGTACACCAGGGTAACAAATAGGCTATAGAAATCCTGTAAACTCAACAGGAATATGACGACATAAAAAGCGCCATCTATTATCGACCTATCACGCGACAACAATGTACGCAAACGAAGTTTCGAGTAAAAGCTACAATAAATAAATCATTATCCAGCGTACATTATTTAAAAATTGCGCTTTTAATGCTTTATCATTAATTACATAGGTATTTCTTACTCAGTATTTTGCACAAAAAATATTTTATTGTATATAACCTATTTACATAAAATATATATTAAAACACTTAATCTATTAATAAGGCCAAACTGACTATATAATTTTACATAAAATAACTTTAATACTTTTTAATTATATTGTTGTTTGAGACTGTGTTCAATTAACTCACGTTTAGCGTGCTTTGGATTAATGAAATAAATCAATATTTGAATAATGCTTGTTATATGATCGTTATAGGTAGTACAAGTCACCCACCTGATTGTGATTTCTTGACCTCCTCACTAAAACTCTTCTGTAACGCCAAATCACCTTCAAGTTTCGCTATCCGCCCACTTGAGGTCATCCGACCCAGTTCCTCATTCTCCTGATGCAGCAGTCTGCACTTTGCCATAAGCTTTTTCCCTGTATTTGAATCGGGTGTGAATTTCCACGCCGACAGTTCGTTTTGTGTTTCCTCCAATCTCGCCTTTGTTGAAGTTAACTCTTGTTTTAGCCTCAATATGAGCATATTCACTGCTGGGTCTAAAAGAGACGGTCGCCCATTGAGACTCGCGTGTGATGATTTCAATTCGGTTATTTGACTCTGAAATATAAATATAAAAATGTAATAGTAATATTTATTTACTGAAATGACTAAACCCAATCATTCTCGTGCATTTATGACTTGTAAATAGCTCAACGTTTTTATAAAAAAACTTAAGTCTGGGATTTAAACCTGCAAATCACACGCATAGTTCACACGCTCTCAGCGTTTGTTAATCAACTGATGGAACAGTTATAATTGTATACAGATTACTGGATTAATCAAATTCAAAATATTCTTTATTCAAATAAACTTGTAAACAAGTGCTTTAGAATCGTCAACTCTACTGCTGGTTCGGAAAGCCGTTCCTACCGAGAAGAGCCAGCAAGAAACTCGGCGGTTGCTCTTTTAAAAATATAATTCTTAATACTATTTACATTAAGTCGTTACTGTCTTGTACAGGTTCAAAGAGACTACATCCACACATTCTTATCTTCTAAATAATCTTCAAGAGTATAGTAGACTTTCTGTGTCAGCCTCTTTTTAACAGTGTTTTTAAACTGCTGTAATTGGCAAAGCTGAAATTGGTTGCGGAATTTTATTATAGAATCTTATACCAAAACCCACAAACGAATTACGTACTTTTGCAAGGCGCAAAGCAGGAGTCGCAAGCTTGTCGGTTCCTGCTTTGTCTATTGTATACATCACCTATCGTTTTATAATTCTTTATATTTTTATGTACATAAAATAAATTGCTTAAAATATACTGTGAAGCAAATGTAAGAATACCTGTTTCCTTAAACTTCTCTCGCAGGGAATCACGCGGTCTTAAATTATAAATGCCACGTATAGCTCTTTTTTGTAAAACAAATTTTTTTTCACTATCCGCGCATTTACCCCACAGCAATATTCCATAAGACATAATGCTATGGAAGTAGGCAAAATAAACAAGTTGAAATCCTACTAATATTATAAATGCGAAGTTTGTGAGTATGGATGTATTTGTTGCTCTTTCACGGCGAATCCGCTAAACCGATATCGACGAAATTTGGCACATTTATTCCTTATACACTGGAATAACATATAGGCTATAGAAATCCTGGTAATTCTCCCGGAATATCATGAAGCTGTGGTAGCCCAGCGGTAACACCATGCGCCTCTTTCGAGGAAGTCTAGGGTTCAAGCCCGGGGCAGGCACCAATGAGTTTTCTAGTAAATCTTATGTGTCTAATTGATAATTGCAATTTATCACACGCTTTTCGGTGAAGGAAAACATCGTGAGGAAACCCGCATATCTCTAGAGAATTCTGGGGATGTGTGTAACCTACCAATCCGCCCGCATCGGAGCAGTGGTAGGTCTTAGCTCCAATCCTTCACTCAAAAAAAAAAACGGAGAGAAGAGGCCTATGCCCAGCAGTGGGATAGTAACAGGCTGTTACTTTAATTACTATAATGACGTTGATAAGCGCCATCTATTGTCGACCTATCGCACGCCAACAGTCCACGCTAGTTATTTTATGAAGACAAAAATATCTTAAACATACTACATAATCTTGGATCTCTTGTTCCTTAGCTGCTAGCCGTCTGACAAGAATTTTCTCCCTGTGTTGTGATTCTGCGTACTGTTGTTTTATCCTATCTTCTATCTCTTTCGTTTTTTCCAAGCTTCCTAAACAAATAAACATACAAAATATAATATTTCTTAGTTAATTGTAAATAAACTTTTTATATTTTATCTGTTAAATTTTTTTAAGCATTCACAACCGATTTTATAGCAAAAAAATAGCTCTGTACTTTAATTCAACATTCACAGTTTTAGAGCAATATATGAAAGGAGTATTACGAGTTTCGAAAGAGTCATTATTATAACTAAAACGATTTACATAAAAATTCGTATTTCAGCTGAGTCAGCGATTTCTTATATCTATGAAGATATGATAAATAATGGGACTATAAATGGCGTGACAACTTATTCGTACAATATTATTGTTAAAATGTGTACTTAACGTACTTAACTTACAAAAATCTTTACCCGCTAATTACGTCATAATATTCTGTATTCTGGCGAGATCACAAACAGAACATACTTGCATATTTTTTCAAATAGAAACATCGACACAGTCGACGTATTTTATTTAGTCATGTACAACAAACAAGTCAACAAAGAATCAATTTTAAAATTATCAAATCAAATCGAAATAATCTTTATTCAAATAAGCCCTTTCAAGCACTTTTAAATCGTCAAGGATCAATATAATTAATGAAGCTACAACTGGTTCGGAATGTTGCTCTTACCAAGAACCAGCAAGAAACTCGGCGGTAAATCTTTTAAACGTTTTCAATTTTACATTATTAAAACGCAGTCCTGTATAAACCTGAAATTATTAAATCCAGGCGTTTTTATCGTCGAAATAATCTTCAATTTTGTAATATGCTTTTTGAGAAAAATAAACTATTGGTGAAATCAGCTATTGCCTTGTTTGCGATAATGTATTAGTGTATGACGTTGTAACACTGTGATAATCTAACAAAGATTATATACTAAAAATAAGCTCTTATATCATCTATTTCTAATCCCATCTTTTATCAGCACTGATACACGTGAATGTACAGCAATATGATGATAAATATAAAAAAAATTGTTTCCATATGAATATTTATACATTTGATGCCCTATGGCTATATGTATGGTTCCCAATTAGTGTTATGCCTTACCTTAGGGCAGCGAAGGGTCCTATTGGAGTTACTGAAAAGATATATTGCTAATGGCGGTAATATTCAGAAATTAGAACGGTTATTCCTTTTCTACCGTTTATTATTTATTGGAGGTACTTACAAAAAATATTGCTAATGGCGGTAATACTGAGAAATTGATATGGTCTGACTATGACTGTTAGTTTTTAAAATATGGTAAAAAGTAATGAGAATATTACTTTTGTATTATGGACCTCCGCAAAGTAACGCCTAATTCTATAAATTAAAATATGGTAAATTATTTTTTTACTGTCTATTAATTTAAAAAATATTATAAATGGCTCAAAAAAAGGTTGCTAAGCACTGTCCTAATGACTTCCTAAAGTTGCAGGGAGAACCATGAGCAAATATCTTAAATCGTTATACCGTATCTATCATGTGGTATGGAGATCCCATGAACCTATGTCCAATAGTGGACATACGGTTGACAGAGAAGAAGATTACACATATTGCTTTTTTGCTTCACTCGCTACTTTTCCCTAGACAGATGGATTTCTAACAATAAAACCTATATGTAATCCAACTCAATCTAACATTAAACTAACAACACATTAACATTTAATTAACAGAGAGACAGAATTACATTTTTATTTATATAAATTATATCATTTATTTCAGTTACAAAGTGTAAGTGAGGTTCTTTGAAGTGTTGTAAGGAAAACTATTTGGGAACCACTGCAGAGCTTAATTCATGCCAATATAAAGTTATCATACTGCTGTAATATAACATAAAGTTAAGTGACTTTTCTGTTTAGTATCCATTGTATGGAGTGAGGGTAGATATAGAAATCACTTAAGTGCTTAACTTTTGATAAAAATATGTTAACAATATATTATAAAAACTATTATAATATACTTCTCTATCTACCCTTATACAATACTGAAATATATTCTTGTGTGACATTAAAAGTATTTCTGACAACTTTCGAAACATTCATACATCTTATTGCCTAATACAATATTTGAAATCGACAATACCTTAACTAAGAAAAACAAGGTTTTCATTCTTTTTTATATATAACATCTAACTAACATCACTTTTTCTTCGAACAAAAATAAATAAATTTGTTTAACTTATTTGATAATTTTAATTAATTAGAACTACAGCTATTATTAACTGATAGAAAAATAAAAAGGAAATTTACTGTGTAAATTATAAAATATTCAACAACCATAACATATATGTGAATAGTTAATCCATGCATTTCCAAAATATTTTAGAAGCTAGATTAGGGATTAATTTTTGTGTTAAACCTGGGCTTAAAGACATCAAACATAGCTAGGGCACTGAGCAAAAACTTATTTAAGTTATTTTTTTAATTTACTAAACGCTAAATTATAATAACAACCACATATATACATAACATAGATTATAAAGAGGCTACCCTAAATGTTAAATGATTTATATTTTTTTAGGAAAAGCTGAAATAGAAAGTATTTTTCTAGATATTCTCCTCAAATTCCATTTGTACTATTAATTTTCCAGATTTTGAAAATATATACATATATATAATACTATGATTTCATGATGAGTTTACAATTTAATATATAGTTTGTCAATATTAGAAAGTACATCTGTGTATGAGAATTTTTTTTCCATTTGTTTTTACAAATATATACATTTTTTTATTTGGTATGGCTTTTATTCAGGTCATTAGCTCCTATTCTAAACAAAATTCAGTTTGATATGTTTCTGTTAAAAAATTAATCAAACTGTCTAGTCATGAATTAAATTAAATTTGCATTGTTTCTAAATCTAATTTCATTGACTTTGAATTTGTCAGAATCTGAAAAATATATTTCATCTAATCATTGTTCATTCATTATCTCATATGTTGCAAGGAATATTTACACACGATTTGAATGGCAAGCAATTATTTACGAAGAAAGTTCACAATGTACCATACATGACCATCATGTACTATAAAAGAGGTCATTATATTACATTATACTTGGATGACTTTGATTATTTTGATCATTATTGCTCACGATGAGTTGTGCTAAAACAGTGAAAAGTGGGGTAATGGTCCTCTTCCTTCTTGGCTGTTTCTCATCAGCAATTTAACTCTGCCCTGTTATTAGTTTCATAATCAGCTATCAAGACTTTAAAGCTGTTATTACAGTTTACAAGCCCATTATGGAGTCTCGATCTGATCAGTACAATACAACTAACAGGCAATTCAGTACAGTATCTGATACTGTGAACCAAATTTTACCTGATAAAATTTTGTTTAAGCATTCCCATATCATAAATCAAATTGCGCACTTAGTATTAAATTGACCTAATTTAAGAAAATAGTTTTGTGGGAAATTGAATTAAGCATAGTGAAGCACCTACAAAACTCATGTCTGTTAAAGGGCAAGAAAACCACTTTTTTTCATACTTTGTAGCTTGATGTCATTGATGCCATTGAAATAAGGATAACAATGTATCTAATTTATTTAAGCCTGATTTTGAATTAGGTCACTTTAATATTAAGCATGTGAAATGAATGAACATTTAGTGTTCAACTACTGTCAGCCTTAACCACCTCTACGTTGCATTTTATAAGTAACTGGTTTGTACAAGCTCTCACAAAATATAAATTTTATAAGGCATTAAACAACCATATTAAATTTTAATAACTAAACACATGAAGTGAAATTTACTATGCAGGTTGGCAATCGGAGTTATCTTTAATATTTAAATAAGTTTCTTGTATGTATATATATATATTTTCTGAATCTTGGAAACAGCACCAACGCTTTTGCTGAAATTCAGGATGTGGGGGGTTTTGGTGGAGAAAAATCGATCTAGATAAGTTTTATTTTAAAAAATGTTGTTTTATCCCTGTTTTCGGGCTCTAAAACTTTTTGAAATTTACATTGAATACAATTACAATTTTTCACTGTCAAACATCAAGTCATGGTAGCTGATTTGGGGAACGGGAGGTCTAGAGAGGTGAAAATACCTAGGATAGAGCCCCACCTGCCGTATTATTTTTTCATTTCTCTTTTCAATTTTTTTTTAATTTTAATTTTTTTAACATCATTTTAAAAATTACCAAGCACGGCTCAGTCACCCAGGTAGTGTTTATTTAGCAATATTTGTATTTTTGATAATGTCAACATTGAAATTTTTTTACGACACTACAGTACATATACAATGCACCGTTTTAAATTCAGTGTGATTAAATCTATAGCCACACTATATTTGGTAATATTTATATAAATATATTGAATACATCATAAGAAACACTTTAAGTAAAAAAATCTGACTGATATCATTTAAAACTGAGGTGTCGTAAAAGGCGACTAAGGTAAGTTGAGCCATGGTGTGTTATCTGGTTTAATAGAATAGTCCACCCTCTTTCTTACTGGGGGGTAGTTATATACGACTACGGTAAATTGACGTCATGCAGGTGGCCTGTTGTGAAAACGCTGTCAAATCATGTGACATCATGTTTATAACATGTTGTGCCAACCCCACTTACGAGTTGGATAAGGACAGGAGGTTCATGATCATTTAGAAATGTTTTATCTTAATGTTTGTATGACAAAAAAAATTATAAGACTTGTATTAAATTACTGGAAAAATGAGCATTCAACTGGAAAACCAATTATACAGAATTATGCCTATACTATATGTAGCAAAAGAACAAAGCCATTTAAGATGATGAGATAACATTGCACTACAAGGAAATTAATACTAATGGTATAACAGGATCTTTGAGAACGAACTGAAAACTCGAAGAAGTCTTATTTGAAAACTAGATTTTTTTTCTTTTTTGAATTGACTATATGCTGTTAACACTAACAGCTTTTACAGGCAGAAGATTGTTTGTTAAAAAGGTTGCATGGCAATGAAGAATGTATGCTAGTCTTCCATTTAAAGGTGACTTAGATTTGATCATATTGTCTTATTTTTTATATTATATTTGTAGGTAGGTTACATCTTCATATGTTTTTGAAAATATGGATGTTTATATTTACGTAATTAGTTAACACATTTAGTTTTGCAGTACATTGAATTAAGTAATTTTACTTAAGTTTTAAAAATCTTTTTACTAATTGTGGTTCATGTGTTTAGTATTTTACATTAGTGTTATAGTAATGCACATGCATATTTATATAAACAACATTGATATAAAATATTTACTAAAATATGTGCCTCCATTTACACTCATCAAAGAAAGTATCTTTGATAAAAATATTCTAATCTCTTACAATTTCCAATGCATGAAAACTTTTTATATTCATATTCAAAGTGAGTCTTTAAGACAAAAGAATCATCAATGTATAATTTGAGGTTAATACAGTGTAAACTCAATGTAACGTCACTCGATTTAACAACAAACTCCCTAATCCTACTATTCTAGCCCATAATAAACTTGACTGTCAGCATTACATATACCAAACTTTCAAAAAAATCAATTCTTTTGTTTATGTACTTTACAAACAAAGTACTTTCTTTATCACCAAGATGCCTCAATATCGCAAGATATAAATATAATATTTAAAAAAAACAACAGTTACTGGTGCAGCAGAAGACGTCAGACAAAAATAACAGACTATATTGAATAGCGATCAAATAAAAATTGTTTTTTTATGTAATTACTAATACTAGTCTGAAAAAAAACTTTTTTTTTCTAATACAGATTTTTCTTCTCTCCATTTAACGACAACTCTCTATAACATCAAAATATTCATAGTCCCTTGAGGGGCGTTATATAGTTTGCACTGTATATACATATTCAAAAATTTTCATAACCTATTTTGTTATTGTATTCTTTTAAATATTTTATTACCAGTGAAACTGGATTTATTACAACAGTTAACATACAATGGCAATTTCAACAGCACTGATTCTGCTTAAACAATGACATCATGTATACACCATTTGACTTAATGATGTTTGATCTTATTTTATACCAATGTGCTTAAAGCGTAAAATATAAAAAAAATATTATATAATTACAGAAAACAAAATAACAATCCACCATATATATAAAATTTAAAGGTTTGTTAATTTTAATCCTTCCATATGTTTGCAATTAGGTTTATATTAAATGATGTGTAAACTAAAAATTATTTCATACATTCTTTCACAAAAATTTTTTTCAATAAATTAAAAAAAGCAAATATTAAAAAAAGTTATAGATAAAATTAATTATATAATGTAATTTTATCTAAAACAAAGTATTTTGGGAAAGTATGTATAGAATTTCATAGGTACATAAAATACAATATAAATATAATAAAGAGACATATTTACTTTTTCACGACGATTAGAGACTGAGGGACCAGCATTGCTTTCATTTGCTGTCATTGAAAGCATTGTTTGACATATTTGAGCACTGAACACACTTCCAAGAATACTTGGATATTCACTCGGCTTGATGCCACTCCACATGATGTAAGCACTCCACAGATCACTCCACTTGTATCGCTCTTACAGCATAACACCTTCTTCTTTATTCATTTACAACTAACACCTAAATACCACCCGCATCACATTTTTTTTATAACTAACAATTTGTATATCACGTTCTTATAACAGTATCACTAAATTTTAGTTAAAGCATTGTCGATATTGAGTAACTAAAGAGTGTTTGCACGCAATCAGCACGCGGGTCGAACACCGACCGTCACTACCAAGCCGATGTAACGGTTTCGTAAATACCTTCCAACTGTTTGTTCAAAGTTTCGAGATGGTCAATGTACAAGTCCTGGTTTCGCCACGCGGTGCGAAGTGACTCCGCGGTTGCGGTGTCGAGCTGATGCGAGGTCAGTAACACGCGCGCCACGTTCGTAACGCCGCCGCCCGAGACGCTATCACTCGCCGTCACCCCGTGCCGTTCCGATTCCTCGGACATTGCCTTCTTACTAATATGATAAGAGGCTCTTTCAACTGTAAGTAAACAGTTAAAAGTTATGCCTAGAAATGTTTCTTTTTATCTGCCGCCGTTATCAGAAACCTGTAACAATGACGCAGCTCTACTAGTAACAATTAGAGCTACTATATACTCACATGTTAACTGTATAACTATTTAATGTTTTGTCAAATAACTATTATTAAAATTGATTATTAACACGTAAAAATCACATTTAGAAATACTTTAAGGAAATACAAGTTTCTTCTACTTTCAAGACGCCATCTTATCACGTAGTCACTCACCATAGATTACTAACTAAAATACCATAGACAGGGTTGCCAACTCGGTACTCCGTTGGGGGCTAAATGCTAAAGCTAAAAAGTGCTAGATAGTCATAAATTTCCAAAAATAGTGCTAGTTTTTGGGACCATGAAATAAATCCATATGTTAAATAAATTTTCATTACAAAATTTACATAATATGTATCTCTATAAAGGAGCAAAGTGAATCTCAAATACTTACATATCTTTGTCAAATTACTTATAAAAAAGAGAGACAGATAATTAGTTTGCTTACTATTGTCGATGGACACATTTTAGGCTGGCATAACTATAGTAAATAATAACTCTATGAATGTGATTATACCTTACTCAAGCCTGTTGCTAGACTATAAAACTAGTATTTTCTTATAGTCCGCTTGATTAGTTTTACACCATGTTTTTATTTTTAATAGAAAATCTGCATGAAGCCAATTAAGTGCTAGGTGCTAGATGCTGATGTTTAGTACTGGATCCTCCAATTATCCATAATATTTTTTATTTTAACCTATTGGCGCTGTCAAGTAGCGACATCTAGCAACAATTACAAACAACACATTGTAAAATTAAGTTGCGAAATCTATCGAACATGAAAAGTACTAATTCGATAAATTTAGACACTTTTAAATAGTTTGTTAATAAATATTTAAAACTTATTAGAAGTTTCATTTGAATTGTTTAAAGTTCAGTGTATCACAGCTGGTTTACATAGCGCACACGAATAAAGCTCCCAGCAGGCGAGTTTTTTTTATATCCGTGCAACCTCTTCAACATACTTTACATAAAACCGTTAATGAATTAGAAACCTTAACCTTTGGAAGTATTGCATTATCTTTTAGTAAAAACCGCATAATAATCCGTTCAATAGTTTTTTAGAAAATAGATCACATTAAAACAGACAGCTTTTGGTAATAATATAGATAGTTTTATAATATAGTATGGCAATACTTAGTTTTTAGAGAACCTTCTAATAGTAGATTTTAAACTTTCGCGATTCATACGTAAACAAACGGGCCACATCGCGATAACCTCGAGTTACCTTTGCATAAGGTTCGACGTTTCGGCAGAGTTGCATCCACCGCGCAGTTAAAAATAATGAGCCAACGTAGTCTGCGATCATAGACCATCTACTTAATTCAGGGAGCAAACACTGAATTGAACTTCACGATCCCAAGGTACTGTCAACTGATGCCCACTTTTATGCGAGGCTGGCGCGTGAAGCCATTGAGATTCGAAAGCATAATACTATCAACAGAGAAGAGGGCTTCAGATTGTCAACGACTTGGGATCCAGTGATTAATGAATATAACTCGCGGAAAAAATAGTTGAAAGCTATATCGCGTGCCGATAATATCAGTGTGGTGTGCATGAGACCTTATGTGGATTGCGCGGTTAGTGAAGGTAGATGAAGAAAATAATGACTATAGTACTCGGAAACGAAGACGCCGCGACGCTGCAGTCAGTTCGTGCCCACGGTGGATGTAACTCTGCCGAAACGTCGAACAAAGGTAACTCGAGGTTATCGCGATGTGAACCGTTTGTTTATATAATAACCTTCCAATAGTCAACAAATCGCTCATCTTCTGCAATAGTGGCACAACTTAAAAAAACCTATATTTTGGACAAAGAATAGGTGTAAATGTTAAACTTTTTCCAGCAGCAATACTGGCAGAACTCAAACCTATGACCGTTCATTTAAACAAACTAAACCGTTTTTATGCATTTTTCTCAGCAATAAAACCTTTCAACCCATTCATATGAAAACATATTTTTTTGGAGTTCATAATAGATGGCGCTTTTGAATGTCACGCTATTCCTGTAGAATTAACAGGATTTCTATAGCTATGATATGATTATTATGCTCTAGTATAACAGAGTCTTTTTAATTTTAAGACGAGTCCTCCTATATACAAAAGTAATAATAAAATTATTTTGCTATAATCTGCGAAGAAGTAAAATAGAAAATATATATAATGCTAAATGTAAGTGGACAATCGGTTATCATACCTGATACATGCAGGATTCGTAAAAACACATGCACAAACCTCCACCACCGCCACCACAATACACAAGCACTATATACGTTCACTATCAATCAAAATCGCAAAGCTTTGCGATTTTGGTCGCCTAATTCTATAAATCCTCCTATATAGTTAAAAGGAAACTTAAATAAATGCCAAACATGGCAACTTTGTTAATGGGTATAACTTTGCCCAAAGAATAAGTTATAGGCAAATCAATTTTAATCATTCTATTTCACTTGTGAAATTCTTAGCAATAAATGACTTACTTTTTGGGAAAAACTCTACTTTTTACTTTTTGGGAAAAACTCTACTTTTTGGCAAAGTTGTCATGTTCTAAGTGGTGTAGAAAATTTTTGATTATTTATTAAAAAATTTATTAAAAAGATTTATTAAAAAGGTAGCCGTGTGGTATCTGGCTAAGTAGAATAGTACCTACCACCCTCATTTCTTACCGAGGTGTCGTAAAATGCAACTAAGGTAAGTCGACCCGCCGTGTGGTATCCGGCTGAGTAGCATAGACCACCCTCATTTCTTACCGAGGTGTCGTAAAATGCAACTAAGGTAAGTCGACCCGCCGTGTGGTATCCGGCTGAGTAGAATAGACCACCCTCATTTCTTACCGAGGTGTCGTAAAAGGCAACTAAGGTAAGTCGACCCGCCGTGTGGTATCCGGCTGAGTAGAATAGACCACCCTCATTTCTTACCGAGGTGTCGTAAAAGGCGACTAAGGTAAGTTGACCCACCGTGTAGTATCCGGTGTAGTAAAATAGACCATCCTCTTTCTTACCGAGGTGTCGTAAAATACGATTAGGGTAAGTTGACGTTAGTCGTAACACGCAGCCAAATCATGTTACACCATGTTTATAACATGGTGTGCCGACCCCACTTAGAGTGGGATACGGGCAGGAGGATATATATAGTACAAATATTAAAAGGGAAATAAAACATGAAATAACACGTAACGTTAATTTATCTCATTTTTCCAATACATATATTAACACTTAACACTAATTAATGTTTAACATTAATTGACTACTGTACAACAATCTACAATTTTAAAACATACCTAAATCACAATATGTACAATGGAATGTTGATTATTATAATGAGGTTGTACGATTTGTCAATATGGTCTCCATACTTCTTGACTACCGCCGTATAGTCCATGTTTCACGTCATCGACAGCGTCACAAGTTTGCACTAACCCACTAGCTTCACTTACACCAGGTAAATCGGTTGTGATTGATATACCACCGTCTATATCACTTATTTTTATCTCACGCGGTATATATTGTTCAGAGAGGTTATATTTGTCAGAACTGTGCAGGTGGACGTGAATTTCGTTTTGGTTTACTGTAGAATAGAGATTTGGTACTATCATTTGGGTGTTAGGATTTATGTAGGGTGTATGGGATTGTAGGCATGCGGGGTTATTGTTGATGTTATTGTACTGGTAGTTATAGGAGTTCGTGGGCCAGGAGTTGTAATAATTAGGGTCGTATCTTTGTGCTGGCATGGCGGCGTTGAGATCTGTGAGGGTCCCGCTTGCGGCGGTAGGACTTCCTTTAAAGCCTGTAGAACTTGACTGGAAACTGCTGTAGTCTGCGTGGCCGAGTTGAATCTCTGGCAGTACTGTAAATTAAGAAAAATTATAAGACGTTATTACTCATCTAGTTAGAGTTGTAGGTATCCGGCTGAGTAAAATAGACCATCCTCATTTCTTACTGAGGTGTCGTAAAAGGCGACTAAGGTAAGTCGACCCGCCGTGTGGCATCCGGCTGAGTAGAATAGACCATACTCATTTCTTACTGAGGTGTCGTAAAAGGCGATTAAGGTATTGTAAGTTGACCCGACGTGTGGTATACGGTTGAATAGAATAGACCATCCTCCTCCATCCTTACCGAGGTGTCGTAAGAGGCGATTAATGTTAGGTTGTGCTATCTGGCTGAGTAGAATAAACCACCATCTTTCTTACCGAGATATAGGTAAATACGACTAAGGTAAGTTGACGTCAGGCAGGCGGCCGGTCGTAAAATACGAAGCCAAATCATGTGACAACATGTTTATAATATGTTGTGTCGATCCCACTTAGAGTGGGATAAGGGCAGGAGGACCATGATATCTCTATGTTGGTACATAGAGAGAGATAGAGAGATTTGATAAAGTCTTAAATTTGTTATAAAAATAAGCAATGTATGAATGCAAATAAGATGACCAGAATTAAAATAAAGATCAGTGCCTATATTTTTTAGTTAGTAAAAACCCACCTTTGATACATTGTGATTGATTTCCGATCATTGAAGACGTGATGAGATGAATAAGGTGCTGGGTTTTTCTTTATATGATATACAAATACTCGTAAGGCGTACGTAAGGAAATTCACGTACCTGTGATTTTTTGTAACTTCACGGGTACGTGGAAACAATCTATACTAATATATAAAGCTGAAAAGTTTGTTTGTTGTTTAATCGCGCTAATCTCAGGATCTACATGACTGATTTGAAAAATTATTTGAGTGTAATATAGTCCATTAACCGAGGAAGGCTATATGCTATATAACATCACGCTAAGATGAACACGAGAGGAGCAAAAAATATTACGAAATTTTAAGCTTACTATACATAACTAAAACTATATAACATAAGACTATATAACTAAGACTATATAGCATAACTAAAAATTAGATGAATAGGAAAGGAGCAGCAATAAAATATATTGCGTAAACGGCACAATTTAAAGCTTGCCTTGCGTGCGCTAAACGGTGAAAGTTATTCAAAAATTATGTATGACAAAATTGTTCCCCTTTAAAAGTTCTAAATTAAAGTCCGTGACAGCATATATCTAGCTTTTGAGGTTAACCCACTTTAACCATTTTTATGGTTATCAAAATACTATATTACGATTTAATCTTACCACGCGGGCGGAACCGCTGACGATTGCTAGTGTAGGATAAATAGGACGTAGAATTGACAAATATATACAATATGGAGTATCGGTAGATGGGGAAATGTTTTTAAAGATTAAGATTAGAGCGAAGTTATTTTAGAACTAAATATTACGTAGGTTTCTCGTATTTAATCTATACGCAAAGAAACGTAAAACAACTGACTCTTTCAGATCTAATGAATGAGTATTCAGGCCTTATTTTACATATAAAGTATAAAACTATATATATACTAAAATTATAAAGAGGAAAAATTTGTATGTATGTTTGTAATGTTTTCACACAAAAACTACTGGACTGATTTCAAAATTTTTTTCACCATTCGAAAGCTGCATCTTTACTGAGCAACATAGGCTATATTACATTTTACAAAAAATAGGGATCCGTTATAAAAATGTAATAAGGTGTAAAAAATAAAAATTCTTCTTCTTCTTCTTCATCAACCGATGGACGTCCACTGCTGGACATAGGTCTCTTCATGGGATCTCCACCATATACGATCTTGTGCCGCTTGGACCCAGCGGCTCCCCGCGACCTTTTTGAGATCGTCAGTCCATCTCGTGGGGGGTCTGCCGACACTGCGTTTTCCGGTGCGGGGTCGCCATTCCAGCACCTTGAGACCCCAACGCCCATCGGTTCTACGCACTATGTGCCCCGCCCATCGCCACTTCAGCCTCGCGACACGCTGAGCTACGTCGGTGACTCTGGTTCTTCTACGGATCTCCTCATTTCTGATTTGATCACGTAGAGAAACTCCGAGCATAGCTCGCTCCATCGCCCGCTGAGCGACTCTGAGCTTTCTTATGAGGCCCATAGTCAGCGACCAAGATTCAGAGCCATAGGTCATCACTGGCAACACGCACTGTTCGAAGACTTTAGTCTTCAGACACTGAGGAATATTGGACGAAAAGATCTCGCGTAGCTTCCCAAACGCTGCCCATCCGAGTTGGATTCGGCGACTGATCTCTTTCTCGAAATTGGACCTACCTAGCCGGACCGTATGTCCCAGGTATATATACTCGTCAACAATTTCGAGTGCAGAGTTCTCAACGATGATCGGGTGGAGCGGAACATGAGAGTTTGACATGACTTTCGTCTTACTCATGTTCATTTTAAGGCCCACCTGTTGAGATACTCTGCTGAGGTCATCGAGCATTGTGTTAAGATCCTCCAGAGACTCTGCCATAACAACTATGTCGTCAGCAAATCGAAGGTGAGTGATGTACTCGCCGTTAATGTTGATGCCGTATCCGTTCCAATCCAAAAGCTTAAAGACGTCCTCCAATGCAGCGGTAAACAGCTTGGGGGAGATGACATCTCCCTGTCGCACACCTCGCCGCATTTGGATTGGTCTCGTAGTTCTGTCTTGGATACGGACAGACATTGTGGCGTTTTCATACAAACACTTTAACACTTGGACGTACCGATAGTCGATTCGGCATCTCTGAAGCGATCTTAACACAGCCCATGTTTCCACCGAATCAAAGGCCTTCTCATAGTCCACAAACGCCAAGCAAAGAGGCTGGTTATACTCCTCGGTCTTCTGTATAACCTGCCGCAGCGTGAATATGTGGTCTATGGTACTATAGCCTTTTCGGAAACCGGCTTGTTCGGGAGGCTGGAAGTCGTCGAACCTACGAGCGAGACGATTCGTAACGACTCTCGAAAACAACTTATAAACCTGACTCAGCAGCGCGATGGGTCTGTAATTCTTCAATAAGGTGTTATCACCCTTCTTGAAGAAAAGAGCCACCACGCTCCTGTGCCAGGCTTCCGGCGTAGTGCCTTCGTGAATGACGGAATTGAACAATCGCTGAAGGACTTGAAGTATCGGTTTGCCACCCGCCTTCAGGAGTTCTGTTGTGATTCCGTCATCACCTGGTGCCTTGTTGTTCTTGAGCTGTTTGAGAGCCATACTAATCTCGTATAGGCTGACGTCCGGGATATCTTCGGTATAGTGTCGGGTCAGCTTGGCTCTTGGGTCTTTTGCCAAACTGACCACAGGCTGCTGTGTTGGGGTGTATAACTGCCCATAGAACCTCTCAACCTCTCTCAAAATCTCCGGTCGAGTCGAAATGATACTACCAGTATCGGTCTTCAAGCGCGTCAACTGCCTCTGCCCAATAGACAGATCTCTTGCGAACACTTTTGAGCCCCTGTTACGCTCAATTGTACCTCGAATGTATTCGGTATTGAAGTGTCGTAAGTCACATTTCTGCGCCTTAGAAATCTGTCTATTGATCAGACGGTAGCGCTTCGCGTCTACTGAAGACTGTAGCCTCATTTCGTTTCTCTCGTCCATGAGCTTGAGAGTCTGGGTCGAGAATTTATTGGTTCTATTACGATGTGTCTTATAAAATTTGGACCCCACCGTATGGACAGTTTCCACCAGCCTGTTGTTTAACTCGTCCACAGAAGCGCAGTCAGCTAGGCAATCAAAACGGTTTTTCAGCTCGAGTTGGAAGTTCCCGGGGTTTTGGATATGAGCTCGAGTTGGTCGGAGCGTAGACTTCACCAGTCTAGATCTTTCCAGCTGTACGCATATGTTCAATGTGCCTCTAACCATACGGTGATCGCTCCCGGTTTTCACGGTATTGATCACAGAAACATCATTGAACATATGACGCCTGGTCGACATGATGAAGTCAATCTCGTTTCTCGTGGAACCGTCGGGACTTATCCAGGTCCATTTTCGATGCGGCCGTTTCTTGAAGAAAGAATTCATCATGTAGAGGTCCTCTCTCTCCAAGAAATCGGCCAACATCTGGCCTCTGTGGTTCCGTTGCCCGTATCCAAATTGCCCTACTCTCACTTCTGTGCCGCTTCGCTTGCCCAGCTTTGCGTTGAAATCCCCCATCACAACAGTGTAGAAGGTTGTGGAGGCATGCATGGCTCTAGATATATCCTCATACATGGCCTCTACCTCCTCGTCTGGATGTGCCGATGTCGGTGCATAAACCTGTATGACCTTCAGCGAATACCGTTTGGTAATTCTGAGTATCAGGAACGCGACCCTGCTCGACACACTCTCGACTTGAACAATGTTGTTGACAAGGGACTTGTGGACGAGAAACCCGACACCACCTTGGGACTGTTGTTCGCCCTCCCGGTAGTAAAGCAAGTTGCCGGATTTTAGGATCATCGTGTCCTCCCCCTCTCTTCGGACTTCGGATAATCCTATCACGTCCCACCGCAACTTACTTACTGTATCTTCCAGCTCGAGTATCTTTTCGTCTTCCCTCAAAGTGCGTGCGTTGTACGTTGCCAGGTCTAGTCGTCGGGGTTGGCAGCGGAATCTCTCCCGGAGATTCTTGACACCCCCTGCCCCGCCGTTACCCGAACCGCTGCCAGGCTGGGAATAGCGGAGCTGCCGGGGACTAGGGGCTGTGGTTTATTTCGTAATGCCATGAAGGTATTGCCGGTAATCACCACGCTTGGCATGCGGGTTGGTGATCGCAGTGCTGACCGTGTCGCACCAACAGTGCTGCTGCCCACTGTCGGTCCTGCCCACTGTCAAATAAAAATTACGCGGGTGAAACTGCGGGCTATTACTAGTTTAGTATAAAGCTCTTGATCTCTGCTCAAGTGAACTTGTGAAAAAGTCGCACGCTTAGTATTAAAGTGACCTAATTCAAAAAGTCGTGTGGGAAATTGCAATAACGTACCATAGCGCCTAAAAAACTCGTGAGTGTTAAAGAGACAACAATAAAACACTAGTTTTAATAGTTAGTGGCGTGATGTATATAATAGACAAAGCAGGAACCGACATAAGCTTGCGGCTCCTGCTTTGCGCCTTGCAAAAGTACGTAAGTCGTTTGTGGGTTTTGGTATAAAATTCCGCAATCTATTTCAGCACTGCCATTACAGCTTTTTAAAAACACTGTTAAAAAGAGGCTGATACAGAAAGCCTACTATACTCTTGAAGATTATTTAGAAGATAAGAATGTGTGGATATAGCTCTCTTGGAACCTGTACAAGACAGTAACGATTGAATGTAAATAGTATTAAGAATTATATTTTTAAAAGAGCAACTGCCGAGTTTCTTGCTGGCTCTTCTCGGTAGGAACAGCTTTCCAAACCAGCAGTAGAGTTGACGATTCAAAAGCACTTGTTTACAAGTTTATTTGAATAAAGAATATTATGAATTCGAATTTGAATTTGATGTCATAGATGGCATTGAGATAAGGATTACAATGTATCTAACATAATTAAGCCTAATTTCGAATTCAGTCACTCTAATACTGAGCGTGCGAAGTGTTTTTCCAACGTCGACTCTATCCGAATTGCTAGTTCGGAAAATTGCACTGATCGAAAATAGCCAGCTAGAAATTTGACACAAAATTATATCCTCCTGTCCTTATCCCACTCGTAGTCAACAAGTAACAATTTATATTATTAGTGTAAGCAATTTGTTAGTAAACCTAAATAAATAAATAAAAATAAACTAGTCTAAATCCCAAAATGTTTAATTTTCTGTAAACCCCAATACCCCCAGTGTTTGTATTGTAAATGTAAAGAAATATGGAGTCTAGGTGGGTTAACTTAATATTACCTGCAGGTATGTGTATTGTGGGGTCCGGCTTGTAATAGGGGGGTTGGAGGGGTCCATAGCTCGGGTAGACCGTGGCTGTTGAAGGGTAGCCCGTGTTCCACTCGCTAGCGCCTAGGATGCTGCCGGTGTTTTCTGGAAACAGTTTCATTCACGTTGGTAAATATTAGGTTCTTATAATCGTTATTGTTACATATACTTAAGCGTACCAATAAATAAATGCTTATAAGTCCCACAAAGGGTTAGTGGACATATCCTATAGCGGAAACTAACACCCCAACATGTACTGAGTTTGGCCAGTATATTCAAATTCAAATAAACTTGTAAACAAGTGCTTTTGAATCGTCAACTCTACTGCTGGTACGGTTGCTCTTTTAAAAATATAATTCTTATTACTAGTTACATTTAGTAAGTACTGTTTTGTACAGGGTCTAATCGAGCAATATATGCGGGTGCTTTTGTATGAATGAAAAGTACATCGCGTTCGTTCAATGTTAATATGTACCTAAGGTTGATCAGAGCTATAGTTTAATAGTGGGTGTACGGTTTTTGTCTGCATTGGTCCACTGGTCGCTTTCCCTGTGCCTAGGGCCAGCCTTGGTCCAACCTATATTCAGTATTGGGTCAACACTTCTTACCAGACCAGTACTGTGCACCAAGCCTTGGCCTTAGTTATGATCCCAGACTTTAAATAAGGTTGGACCAACGTGGGTGTGCACCTTCGGGCCAAGCTTAAGAAGGATCGGCGCAAACTTGGTCCACTATTGGGCCCATCGTAATTTCCTACATGGGGACCGCTCTTGCAGTTAGAGTCAAGCTTGAAGATGCCATCGATAACCGTGTTATTAACCGCTGAAGCAGGTGCAACTGCTCGAGCGGTTCGTGTATGAACGAACATAGAAATCGTGTATTACCAATTTAAGTCGGCGTTTCTCAGAAGTGACATAACGTGATGCATTGTACTACAATGTTAAAACATGATGATGATTTGTTAAAAAATGGGTTAAAGTGTCTACTGGATTATTGTTTAATATTTTCTATATCCTGGCATATTAGAGGTTGACATTTCGTAACAATAGGATTGTTCAACTAGAAGTAGAGAATTTATAAAAAATGGCGTTACTTTACGGATTTGCATAATACAAAAGTAACGATTAGAATTATTTATTTAAAAAAGTTTTAAACATTATAAACACCATTTATAGCTAAAAATTCACAATGTGCAATATTATTAAATAAAGTGCTATTTTAATTGTATATGGCAACATCGTGCGCAAATAAACAACAACTTTTAGATAAAAAAATTGAGAAAAATAAAAAGAAATAAAATGTAATATTATTTTACTATAATTCGCTATTACAATTAATATTTGTAATCGCAAATTATAGTAAAATATAATTATTAATGAATCGTTTATTCCAAATTTAAATTGTATCATCGACAATATTTTAGAGAGATAGTTGTTGTATGTAATCTCTTTGAACGATTTTATGTTGTGATCCTTATTAATCATACTCCACGCCTTTGTATCGTCGTATTAATATTTACATCATGTGCCCACTTTCATTTACACACTATGTGTCATATGAATCACACTTAAGCCGGCAATCCCAAAGCGTACGTTTACGTTCAAGTTCCGCGTGACCTCCATTATTAACACCTGTCATTGACAACGGCTGATTAATTTATAATAGTTATGACCGATATCGACTCAGTTAACTGTCATTAACAATAGTAACTGGGTGAACGAGCCTAGCTCGGTAATTTTTAAAATGATGTAAAAAAAAATTGAAAAGAAAAATTAAAAATTAATAGGGCAGGTGGGGCTCGATCCTAAAAATTTTCATCTCTCTAGACCGCCCGTTCCCCAAATAAACCACCATGACTACGTTTGACAGCGAAAAGTTGTGATAGTATTCAACGAAAATTTAAAAAAAATTTTAGAGTCCGATAGAGGGATAAAACGATATTTTTTTAAAAATTCACCCCCGAAACCTCCCACTATTGAATTTCAGAAAAATCGTTGGAGCCGTTTCCGAGATCAGAAAATATATATATATATATATATACATACAAGATTAACTCATTTAAATATTAAAGATTATATTAACTTACTGAGGGGTGAAAGAGCATTCTGTTTTGCAAAATTCCGATTTTCCAGGTGTTCCCATTGAGCCAATGAACCTTATATCATATTCATATCGTATTGGTTTCGTATTCGTATCGTGCTATAGACATTTTGATCCAATATTAAGGGTATCCTGAATTGATGGGACTTATGTCTATAGCAGTATACGAGTAAAGATGACCTTTTCAATACGTATAAACTTTTTTTTACATAACAACTATTAGTCTTGGCATAATTACCTTTATTTTTCAAAACGTTTGTTGTTTTAATCTTATATATAAAATTCTTGTGTCACAATGTTAGTTACCATACTCTAAAACGGC
This sequence comes from Morpho helenor, assembly GCA_029227775.1. Taxonomy (NCBI): domain Eukaryota; kingdom Metazoa; phylum Arthropoda; class Insecta; order Lepidoptera; family Nymphalidae; genus Morpho; species Morpho helenor. The sequence goes on along the minus strand of JARGCU010000022.1, from coordinate 10,489,105 downwards.
TGGACTGATTTTTATGAAATTTTATATGGATATTCAGAAGAATTAAGAATCGGCTACTATTTTTCATAACGTGTACCCTCTCTACGTGTTAAGAGTTGTCCTCCCCTTACATTTTTTGCATTTTTTTTGTACACTAGAAATTGCCTAGAAATAATTTATATGGAAAAATAACGTTCGCCCGGTGAAATAGTTTACTATAAAAAAGGCAATGTCACAGGTAAATCTTACCTAAAACTCTATTTATTTGCGTCGAGAGACTTAGTTACTTGGACAATCTTTCGGGTTTTTTTTCAAACAAGCTCTTAACTTATCCATGTTTGCATTTGGCACATTACAAAACTAAAAACTTATTAGTACGTGAATCGCCTACGTTATTACACCAAGCCATTGACTCACTCCTGATAAAACAAATCATTATGCTAATTCCAATACTTTTGTCCTGTCAGCTTTGTATGTATATTTGAGGACCACGCGAGGAGTAACACGTACACATTTTACACGCACAATAGAAATAACAACAGCAGACAGTATGGGTACACTAGCCCATTAGCTAAAGGTTCATGTGAAACTATTCATTCATCATTTTATAGTCACTCGAATAGATTGACATTGTTTCTCTATTCGCCAAATTGCACTTGGCACTCATAATGTGATGATTAGCATACTTGTAATGTGTTTTTGAATGCCGCGATGTAACTTACCCAGCTGGCTTTTTGACAAAGTTTTCTATCAGATATGACAAGGTAGACAGTCTGTTTCAAATTAATTAAAGATTATATGTATTAAATGCCGTATCATATTTTAAGTGTGTGTACAAAATTGGGAGAGAGTACACATTCATTAGACATTTCATTATAATTTTTGTATATTTTTTCATATCTTTAATATTTAAATGAGTTAATCTTGTATGTATATATATATTTTCGGGATCTCGGAAACAGCTTTAACGATTTTTCTGAAATTCAGCATGCAGGAGGTTTTGGGGGAGAAAAAACGATCTAGCTAGGTTTTATTTAAAAAAAAAATCGTTTTATCCCTGTTTTTGGGCAAGAAATACTAAAATTTACTTTTTAATTTATTGAATACTAGGAGTCCCGCCCCAGCTTCGCATGGGTATAAAGCATATAGCCTATGTCACTCAGTGATAATCACAGTATTTCTCTACTCCATATGGAATTTTATTATACATATAAACCTTCCTCTTCAATCACTCTATATATTTAAAAAAAAACCGTATCGAAATCTGTTGCGTAGTTTTAAAGATTTAAGCAAACATAGAGATATAAGGACAGACAGAGAAAGCGACTTTGTTTTATACTATGTGGTAACGTTTATAGCTACTACTATTTTGTCAAATTTTTACCATACTTACCCAAAGACTAAAATACGTTTAGCTGTCATTTATGTTTTGTTTTTCCATGTCATAGTCGTTTTTGTTATACCACGTTTTATAGTGACTTGACGGGATAGAATAAATGTGGTCGAACGGGATAAAAAGTATCCTATGTCCGTCTCCTGGTTCTAAGCAACCTCTCCACCAATTTTCAGCGGAATTTGTTCATCCGTTCTTGAATTATAAATAGTGTAACTAAGACTAACTTTCTTTTATATATATAGATATAAAACGCTATTTTTTCCGTTAAAGTTCAAGTCAGCGTAGCTTATTCGGGGAACGGCTGGTCGCGAGAAATAAAAATACCTAGGATCGAGCCCCACCTACCCCATGTTTTTTTCTGTTTTAATTGAAGTTTCTTTTGTTTATATTTTGTTAAAAAATTACCGATTAAGGCTCGGTCAACCAGGTACTATATTTTTAATTAGGCATCATTATCTTCGATTTTACAAACCATGACGGTTATGCTCGCTTTTTATTCTAAGTTTTCTTAAGCACATTCGACCTAATCCACCATATCTACTTGGGTTTATTATTGTTTAAATAGATAAGTAGTTAAACATTTAGTTCGGCTTTTAAATAATCAGTGCTACCCAATGAATCTTCGATTGTTTAAATTTAAATAGATGTAATGTTGCCAGAGTAGCAAACCCTTTTGCCGAGACTCGAGTGGGTATTGCATTGATTAATATCTATATTATATCGTATAGTAAGGTGATAGTGTTTATCTTCTTCTCTTCGTTATCGTTCCCTCATTACTGAGGATCGTGACTCTTAGTCAAATTGTCAACTGCCCGTTTCCAGGAGTTGCGATCGGCAGCTCGATATAGTGCGGTGCTGATGGGTATATCCAGTTGTTCGGATATTTGGTCTGCCCATCGTTTCGGACTTCGACCTCTGGGTCTCTTTCCCTCTACATTTCCTGTCACCATCAGTCGCTCCAAATTGTCGCTAGACCTACGAGCAATGTGGCCAAAGTATCGCAGGATCTTCTGCAAGCAAACACAAGACAGTCGCTTTGTTTCATCTATTCTTAGTTCTTTTAGGACGGAGACATTAGTGCGACGGGCTGTCCAGGGGATTCTCAATAACCGACGCCAACACCACATCTCGAAGGCATCGACCCTTTTCCTATCGGCTTCTTTTAGTGTCCATGTCTCCGCCCCATAAAGAAAAATGGAGAAGACAAGAGTTCGGACTGTTTATCTAAGTGTTTATCTAATTGAGGCAAAATATCCCACCACTTCAATTGTGTTACGAATTGTATAAAGATATATCCCGTCTGCATTAATTCCAGCAGTAATTTAAAGTAGTTTTCCTTTCAGGAATGCTTACTCGCTAATACCCTTTTCTAGTACGGTCAGCGAATTGTCTGATGAAGAAGCGCTTTGTGGATCAATCGTTGGGCTAAAGCGCTTAATTTAATAAGTTGTGTCGGTTGAGCTAAACACAATATCGGTAAGCAATAACTGCCATACCATGGCAACTGGTAACTATTAGCGATTATTATTATTTTATTTATGTACGCCGTGTGGTATCCGGCTGAATAGAGTAGTACCACCCTCATTTCTTACCGAGGTGTCGTAAAAGGCGACTACGGTAAGTCGACCCGCCGTGTGGTATCCGGCAGAATAGAATAGACAAACCTCATTTCTTACCGAGGTGTCGTAAAAGGCGACTAAGGTAAGTTGACCCACTGTGTGGTATCCGGTTTAGTAGAATAGACCATCCTCTTTCTTACCGAGGTGTCGAAAAATACGACTGAGGTAAGTTGACGTCAGGCAGGCGGCCGGTCGTAAAAAGGCAGCCAAATCATGTGACAGCATGTTTATAACATGTTGTGCCGACCCCACTTGGAGTGGAATAAGGGCAGAAAGATGATGATATTATTTTATTTATGTATAATAAATATATTAAGAGAGGTCATAGCGGGTATGTCATTTAGTGAAGACGTGAAAAAAATAACATTCATATATATTAAATAAAGAGAATGTATGTCACAAGAATATAAATTAATTATTATTTTTAATTAATCATAATTGTAATAAAGTCGCCTTTACCTGTTTACTGAATGACGTAAATGAAAGGTATTAAGGTATTGGTATTTCCCGAGTTTCAATGAATCTTCTATTCAATTAAATTCTATGTTTGACGCCAAATCACTAGAATTGTATTGTATATTAAATAATTCTAATTAGTATTCATAGAGGTACGGAAAATCTTAAAAATACGAATGTATTTGGAATTATGAATGGATTTTATTTGGCAAAATTCCATATAAATTAAGAGGAACTATCAATTCCATGGAATGGAAGATTGCCGACGCGGGTTGTAATTCATAGAAAAACACGTTATCCGGGAAAACATTTCCTTATATTTTGACACGAATAAAATCAACTCCAAGAAATTGGCGTGAGCAGTTTCAAATGTGTTTTGGGAAATACGAACAGTTTAAAGCAACTTTAACAAAATTTATTTTGGCAGAGATACTACCTTAGCACTAATAATCTCTTTAGCCGAATGGTATCCAGCTGAATAGAATAGACCACCCATATCTCTTATCGAGGTGTCATAAAAGGCGAGTAAGGTAAGTTGACCCGCCGTGTGGTATCCAGCTAAGTAGAATAGACCACTCTCATTTCTTACCGAGGTGTTTACAACACCGCAACAAGGCGACTAAGGTAAGTTGACACGCCGTGTGGTATCTGGGTGAGTACAATAGACCACCCAATTTCTTACCGAGGTGTCGCAAGGGGCGACTAAGGTAAGTTGACATCAGGCAGGCGGTGAGTCGTAAAATACGTAGCCAAATCATGTGACAGCATGTTTATAACATGTTGTGTCGACCCCACTTATAGTGGGATAAGGACAGAGCACGAATTATGATAATCTGATTGGAACTTAAAACCATCTCCTCTCCTCTTTTGTACTCCACCGGGCCTAAATCTCTTAATAATTACATCGCGTAAGAACAAACATAACTTTATTAAAAATCATATCGACCAAATGATTAATGTTAATTAGTCGTATAATATCTGTTTTACGTATGACTAATACATTAATAGGGCTTTTAATGTATTACGTATTATTATTTTAATGTATGGGCAATTACTCATTGAATTTAAAATCCGTAATTCTGATATTTAATTGGAGAATACGACTCTTAAAAGGGACACGGATTTAAACCCCAAGCAAGCACTAATTATTTTTTCTTTTAAAACTTAGGTGTCTAATTGATAATTGCAATTTATCACATGCTTTTCGGTAAAAGAAAACGTCGTGATATTTACATAACTAAAGTAAGTAGCGGCCTTTTACTATCCCACTGCTGAGAATAGGCCTCTTCTCTCCGTTTTTAGAGAGAGAGAGATTGGAGCTACCACGCTGCTCCATTACGGATTGATAGGTTACACATATCCCAATAATAATTTAGAGATATCTAAATATCAAGCTGTGGTAGCCCAGCGGTAACACCGTGCGACTCTTTCGAGGAGGTCACGGGTTCAAACCCGGGCAGATACCAATGAGTTTTTCTGTTGAAAAGTATGTGTCTAATTAATAATTGCAATTTATCACACGCTTTTCGGTGAAGGAAAACATGGTGAGGGATCCTGCATATCTCTAGAGAATTCTGGAGATATGTGGAACCTTCCAATCCGCACTGGAGCAGCGTGGTAGGTCTTAGCTCCAATCCTTCTCTCCAAAAACGGAGAGAAGAGGTCTATTCTCAGCAGTGGGATAGTAAAGGCCGCTACCTACTTACTTTACTTATGTAAATATCACGACGTTTTCTTTTATTGAAAAGCGTGTTATAAATTGGAATTATCAATTAGACACCTAAGTTTTAATAGAAAAAGTAATTAGTCAGGCACAAATTACTACTTGGAGTTCAAATCCGTGACCCTTTCGCAAGAGTCGCACAGTCTTACATAGGCTTTGATAACTATAACTTTGATAACTATAAAATTATTTTGCTATAATGCAATGAAGTAAAATAGAAAATATATAATGCTAAATGTAGAGTGGACAATCCGTTTTCATACCTGACATATTTATTTATTTATTTTTATTTATTTATTTATTTTATAGGATATGGACATATGCAGGATTCGTAAAAACACAAGCAAACAAAATGGTTTGTCCACTCTACATTTAGCATTATAAATATTTTCTATTTTACTTCATAGAGGATTATAATATTGTTGATTACTTTTGTATTATGGATCTCCGCAAAGTAAAGTAGCAAATGCCTACTTCTATAAATTATTTAAAGACACATTTCCTATGCTTATATATGGGACATGTAACTTTATTCTTATTCACTATTTTAAGTTGTCTCCCCTAATCTAGTATAATAACTATGTTTATAATACACATGGGTAGGAATTAGGAGTCGATTTGAGTTTATAATTGATCTGTAAATCAGCGAATGGGAAAATTAATGAAGGAAAATGGAATGCAGTTTAGATTTAGCTTTAATTGGAAACGTATTAGTGCTTATGAAAAGTATCCGATAATGATTTCCACGAGTCGAATACGTACACTCGTATTCGAACCGAAGCCGTAGCCACTTCATTTTGCGGTCCACCTATACACTGTCAGGGTTGCCATCTGGATGAATGTTTCCGAAATCGTATAACTGTTTAAATGGTTTATAAGCTGTGATGGCCGAATCAAAATTGGATGACCCATGTTTGATATTTGCAGCTTCATACTTCGTATATGCACCTATGTGTTTTTTAAAATAAATGTATTTGATACATTTTATTATGCTTTCTATAGTAACGATAAAAATAGTGTTGAAACTTACATTATTATATAAACATACAAGTCACATCGCGTCATAATCGAATTACCTTTGTATAAGGTTCAACGGTTCAGCAGAGTTGCATCCACCGTGGTCACGAACTGACTGGAGCGCCGCGGCGTCTTCGTTCCCGAGTACTACAGTCATTATTTTGTTCATCTACCCTCACTTGAACCGTACAATCCATGTAAAGTCTGTTGCACACCACACTGATTTTATCCGCACACGATATAGCTTGCAATGATTTCTTTCGCGAGTTATATTTATTGATCACTGGATCTCAAGTCGTTGTCAATCTGAAGCCCTCTTCTCTGTTGAATGTGTGATACTTTTTGATCTCAACAGCTTCACGCGCCACTCTGGTATAATAGTGGAAACTTACATATTCTAAAAACGGTTCTTGGAAATCTTGTCGCAGCTTTTGATAGTAGAAGACGGATACTTTGTTTTACTCATATCCCTATTATGAAAATAATACTTCCAGTCTCATTTTAATTAATTTTATCATATTTTGAAACGTCTTTGCCACCATAATCTTATCAATGTTCTTACTGTACAAATAGATACTAACTACTTTTTTATAAAATATATTTAAGACGTTACGATATTATAAAATAAATATATTTTATTAGACTTTAATTTACAACTTTATAAAGTTAGTAATTGTACCCTCGACTTCCTCCGCGTCAATTTTAATATTGAATTACCTTCAATTACTTCTTATATATATATTTTTATTCTCCCGTAGGAAAAACGGGATTTTTTTACAACTTATATAAGCAGTATATAAGATTTAATTGTACTAAATTTGTATCAGCAAATTAGATGCAAAAGCGTTACAGACAGATAGAGTCGGACACTTGCATTTATAATATTAGTATGAAATGTCAAATAAGGTCAAACAAAACCCGATTAATTCTATCCACTAAGATGTATAAAAGTGAGTAGGTATGTAATCAAAAATAATTCCTTCGATTATTTGGCAAGACTTTCTTTTCTTGTTGTATTAAGCTTGTCATTTTGTTGCGCCCTGGTTATAAATATTATCAGATTAGCAATAGCCAGCGGCTCCACCCGCGTTGAAAAAGACAATAATATTAATACCGTAATATTATAGTCTTTTGATAACCATAAAAATGGTTAAAGTGGGTTACCTAAACTTAAAACCTAGACATATGCTGTCGCGGACTTTTATTTAGAACTTTTAGAGGGAATCAGTTTTGTAATACATAATTTTTAATAACTTGCACCGTTTACTTAGGGCACGCAAGAAAAGCATTCAATTCCGCCGTTTTAGTTATATTTTTTATGGCCGCCCCCCTCCTATTCATCATGATAGCGTGATGTTATATAGCTTTCCTCGATAAAAGGACTATCTTACACTCAAAGAATTTTTTAAATCGGTCTAGTAGTTCCTGAGATTAGCGCGTTCAAACAATCAAACAATTTGTCCGTCCCCAAATTAAGCAACTTATTATTTGTGTTATGGATGACAGACAAAAGGTATATATTTATATATTTTTTTTAAATACATAGAGTAAATAAGTAAGTAGCGGCCTGTTACTCTCCCACTGCTGGGAATAGGCCTCTTCTCTCCGTTTTTGGAGAGAAGGATTGGAACTAAGACTTACCACGCTGCTCCAATGCGGATTAGTAGGTTACACATATCTCCAGAATTCTCTAGAGATGTGCAGGTCTCCTCACGATGTTTTCCTTCACCGTAAAGCGTGTGATAAATTGCAATTATTGATTAGACACATAAGTTTTAACAGAAAAACTCATTGGTGTCTGCCCGGGTTTAAACCCGTGATCTCCTCGAAAGAGTCGCACGGTGTTACCACTGGGCTATCACAGCTTTTAAATACATACTTAAATACAAACAAACTCTTTAGCTTTATATATTAGTATAGATGGCAACCCTACGCGTTGTTCCTAATTTTGTGCGTTCGGACATGAAATTAAAATCGGGATAATGTATAAATGAGATATGCACTTAATAAATATTTAATTAGGTGTCTAAATAAAAGCGTTCGGTGCATTGGGGTTGCGGTTCCCGATAAAACGTCATGTAAAATAATGTAGTTCGTGATAGGAAAAACCGCGGCGCTTTGTGCCCAATATATAACTACCAATATTGCGGATTGTATTTTGTTGATAGCTTATTTGTTTGTATCGACATTATAAATAATAGAACTTTAGCTGAAATAAATTTTGTGATACGTTTACAGATATTAATAATTTAGGATTCCATAAGTGAAAGTCTGTAAATTGAGTTTTGATGTACGAAATATTAAATGTATAGGTATATTTCATTACCCATTAGAAGTATATCTTTTTTATCTAATTAAATAAATATATGGGACACTTACACACACGGTTGTCCGTCCCCAAAGTAAGTTACTTTATAACTTGTGTTATGGTAGACAAATAACCGCTGAATATATACTTATTTAATTTTTTAAATAGAAATATACACCTAGACTCGAAGACCAACAAATTTATTAATGGAAAATGTTGGCCCTCGGCGGTAATCGAACCCGCGACCCGCGGAGCTGAAGGCAGGGTCACTACCCACTGCTCCAACGGGCTAGTCATATCTGGGACAGTGTCGATACGTCTTTGTTACATTTTAAAAAAAGAGGTACTAAGGTAAAAAAAAACATGGATTTCGATAATTTCATTTTAAAATATACTTGAATAACGATTTCATTTATAATTGTACTATATTGCTATTGTTCCTGTAAATATTTTATACTTGATTTCAAAGTGGATCATTAAGTGAGTGACTGGCCCGTTAGCGCAGTTAGCAGTAACCCTGCCTTTAGCTACACGGGTCGCGGGTTCGGTTCGCAATGAGGGCCAACATTTTCTAAAATTAATTTGTCATTTCTTCTGTGTCGGTCTGAGTGTACATTTATATTTAAGTATGTATTTAAAAGCTGTGATAGCCCAGTGGTAGCAGCACCGTGCGACTCTTTCGAGGAGGTCACGGGTTCATACCCGGGCAGACACTAATAAGTTTTTCTGTTAAAACTTATGTCCAATCTTTTGGATTGGAGCTAAGACCTACTGCGCTGCTCCAATGCGGATTGGTAGGTTACACATATCACCAGAATTCTCTGGAGATATGCAGGTTTCCTCACGATGTTTTCCTTCACTGAAACCCGGGTCATAAATTGCAATTATCAAGTAGACACATAATTTTTAATAAAAGAACTTATTGGAGCCTGCCCTGGATATGAACCCGTGACCCCCTGGAGAGAGTCACACGGTCTCAACGCTAGGCTATCACAGCTCGTGTCTGTGTAAGTGTCCCATATATTTATTTATTTATAAAGTCTGGAATTATCTTGTCCATAAATAGTATCTTAGCCGATAATTATTTATAGTAGGTAGTTATGAAGGCGGCTAGCTGTTAACACAGTCATAGACACGAGCCGGGAGCCTAGGCCTGCTGTTGACGTGGGATAATTACCGCCTCCCCCCTACCCCCACCACTGTAGGTAATGTCACATTAACACCCTCAGCGCGTGGAACTGTCAAAACATCGCACGGAGCTGTTTAACGAAATTGCACCGAACAAAATCACCGCTCCAGCGAATTGAACGTGCGATATTAATTTTAGTTTTAAAACATACCAATCGTGCGGGCGTAGCGACTTTTGGCGGAAACCACATTGTTTCAATTTGTATCATGAGAAATTAATTAATGTATAGAAACCGGCTATACACACGTTATTTTATCGGCTAAGCCCGACTAGTTTCAAGCTCTCATCAGATAAAATATGATTTAACTATAGCCGGTTTCTATACATTGTATTCATTATAACTCACGATAGTTTAAATTCGAGAATTTTATTGTAAAATTTTTATAATAGAGTAATTATTTAAAAAAAAATTCAATTAAAAATATTAAAAAAAAAGTTCTTATCCGGGATCGATCTATTTTGACTATTTTGAATTCCACACCGCCCCTTACATTTGAGTTATCACGACTTGCAATTGACAGCGAAATTATTATTTGCTTTCTCATAAAATTATAGCAGTTTTTTCAAATCCTAAAAACACGGAAAAAACAACATATTTTCTTAATAAATCTAGCTAGATCGATTTTTTGCCCCCAAAACCCTCTACATTGCCAAAATTTTCCAAAAGTTTCCAAAATTCAGAAATATGTATATACAATTAACTCTCACATTAACTCGTTTAAGTACTTAAGATACTTAACTGTTTTATATACATATTTTATTAGATTTATTTTATTATATAGAGGGTTGTGGGGGACAAAAATTGACCTAACTAGGTTTCATTAAAAAAAACACGTATAATCCCTGTTTTCGGGAAATTGCTAAAATTGTTGAATTGAAAAGAAAATTTTCGCTATTAAATGTCATGACAGCTCATTTGGGGAACGGGTGATCTTAAGAGGTGAAAATACCTAGGTTCGAGGCCCATCTCATCAACTATTTTTTATTTCTTATCAAATTTTTTTTCTTTAAAAAAAATTACCGACCAATGCTCTGTCACCCAGGTACTTCTTTTAAAGCCGTTTTAATGACAACATATGAGTGACGAATAGAATAAAAATTTACATGTGACATTCATTCAAAACCTTGACAGCATTTTTCGAATTTCGAACGTATCAAAGCCGCTCTAAAAATAGCTGAATGATTCGTAATGTTTAAACAGAAATCAATGATTAATTAAATTCGCTAATTCTCAATTAGTTTCGTCATGGTAATCAATAAAAAAAAAACCATGCGTGTTAAGGCTAATTTCCAATAATTTCAACAAAGCAGAACTAACAATAGACGTCGCGACGCGCCGCCGATCCCGGACGCTTCGATCGCAAATACATGAAGCAATCAAGGGCGTTGATTAGGGTGTCGTAATTAGCTTCCTTTGATCACGGCCTTCTTGTTACACACATTTCATGCAAACTTTGCGGTGTTTATTCATTATTAACATCTATGTACTTATTTGTGTATATCCTGCAAAGTAGAATAGACCACCCTCATTTCTTACCGAGGTGTCGTAAAAGGCGACTAAGAACACGACCCGCCGTGTGGTATCCGGCTGAGTAGAATAGACTACCCACATTCCTTACCGAAGTGTAATTTTTGACAGCAGCCTCAGGTTCAATATTCATATAGACCACATAGTTAAAAACTCTTTAAGAACTCTCGGTTTTGTGTTGCGGAACACTAAAGAATTTAAAAATCCACAGACTAAAATTGTAGTTTTTAATTGTCTTGTCCGTTCCAAAGTCGAATATTGCAGCGTCGTCTGGAATCCTTTTTATGAAGTGTATGCGAAACGTATTGAGTCGGTACAAAAAAGATTCCTTTGGCATCTTGCATATCAATATGGGTTGGCAAAAAGACTCAAAAGTTATGACGATAGACTGACGCACTTTAATTTAATATCACTACGGAATCGAAGATCTCTCTTAGACGGTATGTTTCTGTTGAAATTGCTGAGAGGTGTCATAGATTGTCCATCCCTATTAAAGCAAATTAACTTTGCAATACCAAATCGACAACCTCGTGCCCAAATACGGAAGTTGTTCGCGGAATGGCCTTCAAAGACAAATCTAGGACACAACTCTCCCTTAAATAGACTTATGCGTCAATATAATAAGCTATCGAAGGGTAATAATATGTTAGATATAATGCACGATTCCGAAACAATGTTTAAAAAATCCCTTCTAAAACTTTTATAATCTGTGTTATTGTCACCTTTTTATATCTTAATATGAATGAATGTTTGTTATTTTTTGTAAATGTTGTAGCCGTCTTTAATTAATATAGCATTTAGTTTTATTTTTAAGGTATCATGTAACTTTTCAACATGTTAATAATGTATATGTTGTTGATGGCCTAATAAAATAAAATAAAAATAAAATAAGTGTCGTAAAAGGCGACTATACTAAGTTGACCCACCGTGTGGTATCTGGTTGAGTAGAATAGATCACCCTCTTTCTTACCGAGGAGTCGTAAAATACGACTAAGGTAAGATGACCTGTCATGTGTTATCCGGCTGAGTAGAATTGACCACGCTTAGTCGTCTATTTTAGTCGTATACCTCGATAAGTGGTCTATTATACTAAACCAGATACCACACGGTGGGTAAACTTACCTTAGTCGCCTTCTACGATACCTCAGTAAGAAAAGACAAGACATCTGTATACTACTATATATACTAGAAAAATTATTTAAGCACTGCATTCCAAACTCAGACAAGCACTTTTTCTTTTGCGTCATGTAAAATTTATAATTAAGGCATCTCCGTGCCAAAATTCATATAGCTCCGTCGTTGATTATAATTATAATATTATTAAAGATTAAAACGTTGTAACTAAATTTGATTCCTGTACAAATACTCGCACTTAGTACTCAAAATGTTGTCATACATTTGCGAGCCCAAAAAGGGCCTTGAAGTATGCCATTGCTTAGATCTTTACTGAATTATTATCGCAGCAATAACATGTATAGCACTGATACTGTATTAAAACAAAAAAGGCATGATGTCATCAACCTCGCATACTTCCCTGAAGCTTTATAAATCACATGAAACTCCCATAAGAATATTCTCACCCCTCTGATCTCGATGGTTGTTTTGTTAAGTTTTTGTAACTGATCATTTACATCGTAACTCGGTGTAATTCGATACATCCTGCGCTTGACGGGCCGGTGAAGCTTCGGCTTTTGTTTTAAAGTGTTTGAATTTAAAATCTTTATGGTTGTGTTTTATGATTTGTTCTACATTGATTTCAAGAATAAAATTAATTGAATCATATCTATACTTATTATAAATCAAAGTCCCCTGTATTTGATCGATTTTCTCAAAATCTACTGAACGGATTTATGTAAGGTTTTTACTAAAAGGTATTGCAACTCAATTGGACGGTTTGAGTTTATAGTACATTACGGTTTTATGTAAATTGCTCGCTGCTTTGATCGCCGGCGCCGCGTAATCCTACAGATGTACACTAAAGTAAATATAGTAGAGAATTATAGATTAACAAAAATACTGCAAAAACTCCACCATAGCACGTATCTATTTCTTAGGGTTAACTCACAACAACTACATTTATAAAGAAAATTTTAAAAAAACTGATTTCCACAAGGGTGAAGCCGCAGCAAAAGCTATTTTATAACTATTTTTGTTAAATTTGTTATATTTATGTTAAGAAACCTTCTGACTTTTTCGAAAGGGTGACGGGTGCTAAATTCCGGTCAGACACCAAAGAGTTTTTCTGTTAAAACTTATGTCTAATTGATAATTGCAATTTTTCACACACTTTTCGTTACAAGAAAGCATCGTGAACAAACCGGCATATCTCTAGAGAATTCTGTGGAGTAACCTACCAATCCGTATTGAAGCAGTGGTGTGTTAGCTACAGCCCTTTTATTTTTATCTTTTATCTGTGAGACTATAAGAGGATTAGTTTACTTGTATTAGGAAAAGGACTAATTACACTGTGATTTTAATACATAAGTTACACAAAGCACAAACGATGATATTGTCCGGTTCAGTGCACCGGACGGTTAAGACACGTCCACTGTAATGTAAGTTGCTAAGATTGTGTGGAGCTATAAATAAAGCGTTTAATATAATCTTAACAATTATTTACTATTTATATTTCTTTTTCTCTATTTTTCATAAGCTTCTTATAACTACTTCTTAATAATGTATGAATTGTCTGAAATTAATACAGAGATAGATATTTAAAATACATATATGATCAGCTGGTTTAATTAATCAATATTTTCGACTATTATTGGTCTAATAAAGGTACAGGCGCCTTCTTCTTTTTTCAATCATTGGACGTCCACTGCTGTATATAGATTTCCTTAAAGGATCTCTACGGCACACGATTTTGTGCCGTTTGCATCTAGGCGACTCTCAGCGACCTTTTTGAGGTCACCAGTCCACCGATAGGCGCTTTACAAAATATATATTTACAAATGTTCTTGCAATAGGAATAAATTTGGATCACATGGTTATAAATAGCGTATGCCAAGCAAGGAAGAGTATAAAAACACTACAATTATATGCTACTCATGATAGCTAATACAAAATAAAAATATATAAGATATCCCACAAATTATTCAATAAAAAATATCTATATCTCATTTTGAAGCCCACCTAGGACAGTAGAACCAATGCGAATAAACAATAATTTTATAAATGGAATGCCCAGCGTGGAAAGATTAAAGTCGTAAAATAGTATTTTGATAACCATACAAATGGTTAAAGTGGGTTAACCTTAAAAGCTAGACATATGCTGTCCCGGACATTTATTCAGAACTTTCAGAGGAGAACAATTTTGTAATACATAATTTTTGAATAACTTTAACCGTTTATTTAGTGGACGCAAGGAAAGCTTCAAATTTTGCCGTTACCGTAATATTTTTTATTGCTGCTCCTCTCCTATTTATCTTAGCGAAATGTTATATAACCTATAGAATTCCTCGATAAATGGACTATTTAACACTCAAAGAATTTTTCAAATCGGTTTAGTGGTTCCTGAGATTAGCGCGTTCAAACAAACAAACAAATTTTTCAGCTTTGTATATTAGTAAAGATTTAATTGAAGTACGTAAGTCCTGTAAAGAGAAAGAGTAATCAGTACAACTATGTCATGTACATGTCATGTCATTGACTGGCCCGTTGGAGCAGTGGGTAGTGACCCTGCCTTCAGCTCCACGAGTCGCGGGTTCGATTCCCGCCGAGGGCCAACATTTTCTATAAATGAATTTGTTGGTCTTCGAGCCTGGGTGTATATTTGTATTTAAGTATGTATTTAAAAATATATATATGTATATATTCACCAGTTGTCTGTCACCCATAAGACAAGTATTAAATTACTTACTTTGGGGATAGACGACCGTGTGTGTAAGCGTCCCATATATTTATTTATTTATAGGGTGTACTGATTACTTTGTTCGCTTTTAATAAGGTTATTCTAGTTTAATTTTTCATTAACTAGGATCGATGGGACAGATTCAAGTCACAGATTTCTAAAACCTTTTAGTGTGATTGTTGTTGTGTACAGTAAATAGCTTCCGCGTATCACCCCGCTATCCTCGTGGCCGCACCGGAGGTATTGTTACAGGGAATGGATCTGGCCGATTGACGATCGTTGATACAGCCGGCCGCGCGTAACACTATACTTCGAACACGCGATCCGCGGGCTAGCATTACCTATCACATCTCCCGCACATACCTACCGTGTACTGATTACTCTGTTCGCTTTACAGGACTTACGTACTTCAATTGAATCTTTTATATTTAAATTAGCTTACCTTATATATGAATGAATTTCGGAAATGGATCCAACGATTATCATGAAATTCAGTACCTATGTAAGGAGTTTCGGGGACAATAGTCTAGTAAAATTCTAGTATAATTAACACTTAAGCAGGCAAATCAGCAGCAAGCAACTTATTTTTTTTCATCGTCTTCCTGCACTTATCTCACTCTAAATGGGGTCGGCACAACATGCTATAAACATGCTGTCACATGATTTGGTTGCGTTTTTACGCTCGGCCGCCTGCCTGACGTCAAGTTGACGTCAACTTACCTCTGTCGTATTTTACGACACCTCGGTAAGAAAGAGGGTGGTGTATTCTACTAAACTGGATACCATACGGTGGGTCAACTTTCCTTAGTCGCCTTTTACGACACCTCGGTAAGAAATGAGATTGGTCTATTCTACTCAGCCGGATATCACACGGCGGGTTGACTTACCTTAGTCGCCTTTTACGACACCTCGGTAAGAAATGAGGGTGGTACTATTCTATGCAGCCAGGTACCACACGGCGACAAGAAACTTATTTTTTTTATCAGAAATTAATTGATGTTTTCCCGGGGTTAGATCAGAAACCTACAAGAGCAATACGGTATCACTTTCGGTTGTTTAAATCATGACTTTAGTATAAACAATAAGACCTAGGTGACTGAGCCTTTCTCGGTAATTTCATTAAAAAATATAAAAAATGCAATAAAAAAAATAAAAAAGATAGAAAGCGTCGTGACTTGATTCAAACTCACCATTACCAATGAGCTATTACAATGTTACAAATGACAGAAATACCATTTAGTGCTCGAAAACAGGCATAAAAAGACTTTATATATTATAGATATGTATATATACACAGCAATCTTTTTTATCTACTAATACATATAAATGCTTTATTAAATATGTTTAAAAATGTAATATATTCACATGCACATAAGAAAAAATTTCTAACATCTAACAAGACTAGCGAAATACCGGTAGATAATAAACGGTCACTACACCACGAACAAGCTACTCATCAACATTTCTGCTCAAACCAGCGCCCATGCTCTTTCAGAGGGATAATCAGATTAGTGATGCTTCAAGGAACGCAGCGCAACTATTTAGGACTAAACTTCGAGTGTCTTTTTACTAAATTTACATGTTTCACAACTACTGATGTCAAAATAAACCAGCTTGGAACGACCATGAACAGTATCTTTAGTACAACAAAGTACCCAAAAGCTGTCTGTCTGTATGTGATCGATTTACTCAAAATCTACTCAATGGATTTTAGTATGGTGTTTACTAAAAGATAGTGCATTTCCCCCGGAAGTTTTAGGTTATCAGTACATTAGCGTTTTATTTAAATTGTGTTGAAATGATCGAATATTTATAAAAAAAACTCGCCTACTTTACTGGCGTGCGCCGCGTAATCTAGCAGAGATACACTAAATAAACCAATCTATCAAAATACTACAAAATAGTTCCAGAAAGCATGTCTCTATCTTTTATGATTACCTCACAATAACTAGTATTAAGCGACTTACAATAACATTTTTGACAAGAGACGTAGAAATAAACAGTAAAGAATATTGCCGATGCTTTTTGAAGCATTGTAGAACCTCCTTGACTGGACCAATATCCCCGCTAAAGGTCAAGTAAGTTAGGTCAGGTGAGGTTCAATTTAAAGAAAGTCACAGAAGCCAATTTGGGTGAGCAGCATTCGGAAAGTAACGCTAGATCTGTTTATATGTTGTTGTGTTGTTGGTGATGATCTATGGATCGGAAAGTTATTTGCTAAGTGTTGTATATATCAGATAACTTTGTCACTTTACGAGCGGGCTTTGCTTGGTGTACGTCGCAAGCAAAAAAACAAACGCGGAAGAAGAAAGAGGAGATCTTGAACCTTTTAGTCCTAGTATGGTGACTCCAAACTGGTTCCGCACAGCCCTAATATTTTTTCTGTCATTTAGTATGTATAGATGCTTGGTCGAGGATGACAAATGCGGAGAGTAGTGCGCAGAAGGAAAATATCGTCTAAAGGGTGCCTTCTGTATGTCAGAACCATGGTTTAAAAACTGGGACCTAGTCTTCACTGGCAAAGACGCTGTCTATACATGCAATCATAGATCACTTTATGGTCTTCTTTTTGGTGGTTCGATTTATTTGAGATATACGTGCTTACGTAGTTCGGTTTCGAGTGTATTTCAGCTTTCTCGAAATAAGATTTCGAAAATTTAGTAAAATTAAACTATTGTCGGGTTAGTTCAATGTCTTTACGACGAACGCAGTACTGGTAGACTTCTAGACTTTGGGTGGACAGACAACTTTTACTTGATTTCTGGGAGCCAAGGAAACACTTGGCAAAAATCTTGATAAAGTATTCAAAATAATCCCTTGTCTTAAATGGTCCATTAATTGAAACAGAAGTGGGAAATAATTGAGTTACTAATTTATAGAATTAGGTGTTACTTTGCGGAGGTCCATAATACAAAAGTAATGAGAATATTATTTTGCTATAATCCGCGATAAAAGAAAATATATGTAATGCTAAATGTAGAGTGTACTATTCGTTCTCATACCTGATACATGCAGAATTTGTAAGAACTCATGCACTACCCGACACCGATGGCACAACAATACACAAGCACTGCACACATTCACCACCACAATCTCAACAATTGTTTCGCCCCGTAACCGAAGCATCGTCAGGAGATAGACTCCACGACAAAATTGCAAAGCTTTGCGATTATATCGCGGATTATAGCAAAATAATATTCTCATTACTTTTGAATTGAGTTACTGTAAAAGTTTATTAGCAGTATTAACACTTTGAAAGTTGTAAGTGCCGTTGACGATTGGGATTATATTCTGAATTTGAAATGATTATAGCTTTTTTAATATAACCAACAGAAGGTAGCCGAGCACACGTACGGCAATAATTGAATGTATTGAGTACCTTATCGTACCAAACAATGTCGGGACGATTATAACGGCGTCTCGCTCAAATACAAGAGGATAGAAAGAGATAAGGGTTTACACGGTGCTATCCGATATGGTTTTTCCTTCCAAGTATAGTACGTGATTCGGTGTGTTTTTTTCGTCGGTTAAATTATTTGTAAGGTTTCGTTATGTGTTGCTCATTACGGTACAAGCTCGTATCCTGCCGCGACCGCAAATGCGTGGCGCGCCTGCTTTTGGCTTGACCTTCACAGATGAGGCTCTACTTAACGTTACACTTTGGAAAGTGTGAATGGTATTGAGAGGGATGATGGTGGAGACGTGAGTTGTGCTCCTTTTAAAATAAATTGATTTGTAAAAAATCGATTAACTAAAATGAAAATATATCCTCCTGCCCTTATCCCACTCTAAGTGGGGTCGGCACATGTTATAAACATGTTGTCACATGATTTGGCTGCGTTTTTACGACCGGCCACCTGCCTGACCTCAACTTACCTCTGTAAGAAGGAGGGTGGTCATTTCTACTAAACCGAATACCACACAGTGGCTCAACTTACCTTAGTCGCTTTTTACGATATTTTTTGTAAGAAATGAGGATGGTACTATTCTACTTAGCCGGATACCACACGGCTATCGATTAACTAAAAAAAAAGATTTTTTTTATTGAGTAGTATAGACCACCTTCTTTCTTACTGAGGTGTTGTATAAATAGACTCAAGTAGGTTGACCTCGGGCAGGCGGCTATCGTAAAATATCTAGCCGAATCATGTGACAACATGTTTATAACATGTTGTACCGACCCCGTACAGAGTGGGATATGGTTAAGAGGATGATAATGATGTAATAAAAATAACCAATGCGATATTAATAATTAATTAGAATAAAGATTTAACAGATGCGCCCAGTTTGCAACATCCGATTAAAATCTGTAGTTTGGCTATAATATTCTCAAAAGAAAGGAAGAAAATAACGCAGAAAAAAGAAGAAAGAGTGAATAACATAATCGATTTCTTAAAATTATAGGGTTGGAGAACAATTAAATCCATGAATTTTTATCAAACTAACATAGCATGAGTTTAGTGGTAGTTAAAGTTACGCAGTATAAAATACATTTACCGCAGTTTTCCATAGCTGATCAAGTAGTCATGGTATGTGGAAGTCGGGCTGCGGTTGCGAACCAAGTCGTATTGCACTTCACATATCATTTCACATCAAGTACCAGTTACTCTGGCGTATTTTCAAATGGTGTAAGCTGTGATAGCCCAGCGGTGTTACCCTGCGACTCGTTCTAGGAAGGGGGAAGTCACGGGTTTGAACCTCAGAAAGACACCAATAATCTCTTCTAACTGGTAGTTTTGTTTATATTTTTAAATATTTTCAATGAATTACATCACTGTAATTCATTAAAAAAATGAATTATTGATAAATGATTAGGAAAAAGAGCTGTTATTGACCAACGGTGAGATGGTTAGATTCTTTCGAGAGGATCACGGATTTAAATCCCCGGCAGCTACCAATGAGTTTTTCTGTTAAAACTTATGTCTAAATAATCATAATTTATTACACGCTTTTCGGTGAAGGAAAACATCAATATGAAACATCTCTCCATTTTGGGGATATTACACATATCCCCAAAATTTTCTGCCTCCCCATCCGCATTGGAGTCTTAACTTCAATCCATATTTCCAAAAAATCGTAGAGAGGAGGCCTATGCCCTGCAGTGGAATAACAAGAGACCGTTATTTACTTACTTTTCACTTTACTTCTTCATTAAACACCTATCTATCTTACGAGTAATATTATAAATGCGAAAGTCTTTCTGTCTGTTAAAATTTCAGTCACAATTATAAAATTTGGGTAAATTTTAGTTTTATCTGTATCTGCTTGCTTGGGCGATGCGTTGCTTTGCAATTTTATCGTGGTGTCTACCTCTTGATGATGTTTGGAATACGGGGGTGAATATGTGCAGCGCTAGTGTTAGCGCTAGTGTTAGTGCTAGCTTAGCTATTATGAAATCCTGCATGTATCAGGTATAAAAACGGCTAAAACACTACTTACACAGATTGTTTCTAATCGCGGATTATACTAAAATAATATTATCATTAGTTTTGTACCTAAAAAGCATTTCAAAGGTAAGTTACAACCAAATGTAGAAAGTCCGAAGTCAGTTTACCACCCGTAGTTTTGTGGTCGGCTCATTTGACCGCGCATTTACGAATTTATTGCGAACGCGAGAAGATGGCGGCGGAAAATAGTGACGGATTGTAACGAGTTAGGGGAAAGGCAAAATAAGCAAATATCATGAATAATATATTGACATTACCACGGCTAGACGATTTTAATGTGGTTATTTAAAATAAGCATATAAATAGTGCAAACGGTGAACATTTGGTAATTTTTGAAAGTATGTAACCTGCAGCCGTGATTTCATTGGCCAACGCTGGATATTGGTTTCTTTAAGGCATCTCCACACTTCATGATCTTGTGCCACTGTGACGTTTTTGAGGTCGTCAGTCCACCTCATAGGGGGATGTTACCGACGCTGCGTTTTCCGTTACGGGGTCACCATTCCAGCATCTTAGGAACAAACGGCGATTGGTTCTGCATACTACGTGCCCCGACTATTGCCACTGCAGCTTCAGCAACACCATGGGTTATATCAGTAACTTTAGTCCTTCTAAGGGTCTCCTCATTCCTGATTTGATCACGTAGAGATACTCCAAGCATAGCCCATTCCATCGCCCGCTGAGTAACTCTTAGCTTTCTTATGAGGCCCATAGTCAGCGACCACGTTTCGGATTTGTAAGTCATCACTGGCAACACGCACTGTTGGATTTAAATGTTAAAATGTTTTAAATTTTAACATTTAAGTTATTATTTATTAATTTAAGTTAAATTATGTATTATGAGTTTTTTTTGTTCTTGGAGATACAACGATCTTTTTCGTATATGTTATCGCGGAACAACAAATCAGCTGTGAATACGTAACACATAGACAGACATTTACATTTTAAATATTTGATCGATATTGATTTTAAAATTTATGAAATTGTTATTGAAAATTGTTACTGACCATCAGGTCAGTATTTGCGATCCAAAAGTTTTATAAGATTTTAATTAATTTCCAAAACTGATTGAATAATAGTTTGTATAAAAACCATATGAAATATATCTATATTAGAACAATTAACTTTTAACTAAAATTAGTTATAGAAATGAATAAACTATAATATCCAGTTAAGTTATGTAGCTTAAATACAAATAATATTTGGACATAAATGATACAAAGAATGTTAAGCATTTCCGTACCTAGCTAAATTGAGAGAGAGGAAAACTACGAGTTAACTTTATGAATAGTATGTATAGAAGACACGATTTTGGAAATCCCTATTTTATTTAAGCTTAGAGCCAATCTCGTCTTTAATCATACTTCGATTCGCGACTTTGTTTCGGACTTGATACCGAGATAAAAGGTAGCCATATACACCTTGCAATAATCTCTATCATACTCTTGCCCTTATTCCACTTTAAGTGGGGTCGGCACAACATGTTTTAAACAGGTTGTAACATGGCTAGGTATTTTACGACCGGTGGACTGCCTGACGTCAAGTTATCTAAGTCGTATATTATGACACCTCAGTAAGAAAGAGGATGGTCTATTCTGGTAGAATAAAAATAACGAACCACAAATATAATACACTTATAATCGCCAGCGGCACCGCCCGCGTGGAAAGATTAAAATCGTAATATAGTTAAAGTGGGACCTTAAAAGCTATACATATGCTGTCGCGGACTTTTATTTAGAACTTTTAGAGGGGAATAATTTTGTAACACATGATTTGTGAATAACTATTTACTCAGCGCACGCAAGGAAAACCGAAAAAAATTGAACCAAAAAAAATGTTGCCGTTTTCTTTTTTTTTTTTTTTTTTATGAGATAAGGCTAGCGCCTGGCTACGATCTCGCCTGATGGAAAGCGAAAGATGTAGCCTAAGGTGAGCTGCGCTTGCCAGTGTAGTGCCTATTCACTCTTTTTTTAAAGTTTTTCAAATCGTACGAATCCGGAAAGATAGATGGAGGAAGGGAATTCCACGCCTTTGAAGTACGCATAAGGAACGAAGAGCCGAACCGTTGGGTGCGAGTTTTCGAGGTATTTATAGTATACCGGTGGAGCCCCTCGCGGCGTCTGGTCGTTCGGTCATAGAATGGCGAGGAAGGGATCAGATCAAAAAGATCTGTAGCACACTCTCCGAAATATATCCTGTAAAAAACAGAAAGCGATGCGACTGCTCGTCTATGTTCTAGAGTAGTGAGCTTTCTTTGTGCTAGCTTACTATCGCCTATAATTCTTCTGGCGCGTCGATCCACAGAGTCAAGTGCCTGGAGTTGGTACTTAGCGGACCCATCCCAAAGATGACTACAGTACTCCATACAAGAACGGACCTGAGCCTTATATAAGGTTAAGATTTGTTCAGGTGTGAAGTACTGTTTCACTTTGTTTAGGATACCGAGCTTTTTTGCGGCAGTTTTAGCTTTTTTCTCAATGGATCGACCAAAATTCAGTGTGGGAGTAAGCTGCATGCCCAGAAGCTCTAGACGGTCTGTTAATTGCAGGGATATATTTCGGAAAGTAGGAGTCAGATGAAAAGCACTCCGTTTAGCGGTGAATAAACACGCCTGTGTTTTGCTGGGATTAAATTCAACTAGATTTGCGTATCCCCAATCGGATACTGACTTTAAAGTTGAATTCAATCGACCAACCATGGCCTCTCTCTGCTGGTCAATTTCGGCACTATTTGCTTTTGGGTTGGATATGTATCTCTCTACAACGGTGCTGTCATCGGCATAACCCATGATACCAGGCTTAAATAAATCATTTATGTGTATCAAAAACAACGTTGCAGAAAGAACCGATCCCTGAGGTACTCCGGCATTAATAGCCATTAGATCGGACGAGCAACCATCGACGACCACTCGTATGGATCGTTACCTCAGGAAATCCGCTATCCAAAAGCAAAGGTTAGAGGGTATTCCATAAGCAGGCAGCTTACCAAGAAGGCTGTCATGCCAAACCCTGTCGAAGGCCTTCGATATGTCCAAGACTGCAAGAGCCTCACCGTGCTTGTCAATGGCCTCACCCAAAAGATGTGTGACGTAAGCGAGAAGGTCGCCAGTAGACCTATTTCGTCTGAAACCGTACTGCTGATCGGAAAGAAGATCGTTACTTTCTAGGTGCGTCAGAAGTTTCGTATTCAGTATGCGCTCCATAGTTTTGCAGAGCATGGAGGTGATTGCAATCGGTCTGTAGTTTGAAGGGTCTGCACGGCAGCCTTTTTTGGGCACTGGCTGAACATTGGCAAGCTTCCACGATTCCGGGACTTGAGTCTTATTCAAGGAGAGACGGTACAGGCGTGTCAAAATGGGTGACAATTCAGGTGCGCAAGTGCGCAAGACAATTGCCGGTATTCCATCAGGGCCACTAGCCTTGCTACAGTCCAGGTTGCGAAGCACTTTAAGCACCTCTTTTTGACGAATGCGGATCTCTGGCATTTGAGAGGTGCATAGATTTAAAGTTGGTGGGGATTTTGCACCAGCAACAAGACTTGAGTTCTTCGCAAACATGGAGGCCAGAAGGTTTGCTTTATCTACAGCAGAAAAAGCTAAGGAACCGTCTGGCTTGTTCAATGGTGGCAGTGATGGACGACAAAAATTCGCCTCAATAGATTTGGAAAGGGACCAAAAAGCCTTACTACCCATAGGATATGAAGCTAGTTTGGCCCCCATCCGGCGAATGTGAGCATAGCGAGCACTCTTAAATACCCGTTTGGTGGATTTGGCGGCAAAGTTAAAGGCTTTCTTCTTTAGGTGTAGATCCGATGTGTTATTTTTACGAGCTTCAACCCAAGCCAAAAAAGCTAGCTGTTTTTGTTGTTCAGCTTTAGCGCAGCTTTCATTATACCAGCGGGGAGCTCTGATATCTTGTGATACATCTCTATACGGAATGAAATATTCCATCGCTTGACGTATCACTTCAGATATGGACTTTTCACAAATCGTAGGATCTTCAGACGAAAAGCACGTCTGCCGCCAAGGATAGGAAGCCAAGAAATGGCGCATTTCATCCCAATCAGCTGACCGATATCGCCACATCCGACGAGGTCCTTTAGGGCTAGAATCGGGTGGGTGAAAGGTGCTAGTAGATCGGATCATGCGGTGGTCAGATGTACCCAACGGGGCACCGACTACAACGTTGCATCGATCCGGGTCAGTGGTCAACCAAAGATCCAGGCAATTGGGTGTATGGTCTACAACATCAGGTATCCGTGTAGCTTCATGAACCAGCTGGGAGAGGTTCGACGATACTGCAAACTTGCGCGCTTCTCTCCCGGCGTGGTCAGTATTTTTGTACGGGTATAGCCATTCTCGATGGTGCGCGTTAAAATCGCCCAAAAATACTAAATTGGAATTTGGATACCGATGTTGGACCACATCCAAGGTCTCGCTAAGGTATTCAAAGAGTCTGGATGTCTCCCTATCACCGCTGTGTGATCGATAGACACAGGAGTAAATAGTTTTTTCTAAGCCTGTATCCATCATACACCATAATACCGAAAATCTGGGCGATTCCAAGTTACTGAGACGCCGGTAGCAGATGTCATTGCGAGCGTACATGCAAATTCCCGCATGAGATGTAAATTTACCTTCTAGAGAATATCCTGGATATGATAGGTACGCTGTATCTGTAGGATTCACGATTTGGGTTTCTGTCAAAAAGAGAAAATGCGGCTTTTCAGATTCAAGGTGGTAGTGGACTGCATTGAGGTTAGAGTGCAGGCCTCGGATGTTGGTGAGGTGCACTTTTAAAGAGAGGAAGTGCAACCGCTGTGTGAACTTATTTCTTTTTCTTTTTCCTGTCATGTTTTGAGTGTGAATAGGCAGGAGAATAGTAGTTGTACGAGATGTTGTATTGTAGACTTCGCGACTGAAATGATGCAGTTGTGCTAGAAGAGACTCGACTGGAGACTGCGGGGACGCCCGAACCCCCCTGGGAGTTGCCATTGGGTCCTCTCTCCGGTCACCAACCGGCACAATGGGGCCATCCCAGGATTTTTCGCGAGGCGGCGGGGCAGCCTTTCATGGGTGGTTATCCCACTAGTTGGGCCCCCTACAACCTGCGGTCGGCCAGCGGAACCACCGTGCTTCGGATCCCGCTACCCTCCATATCGAGTCACTCGACACATTTGCACAGTCAATCGGGTCCTGTCACATCAATACAACACAACTGTACATACCTATTCCCCCAAGAACGGCTTCTACGAGCATCATTCCGGAACACTAAACGCTTGGCGGAACGGCTTTGCTCGCAGGGTGGTCACTATCCTCGACCGAAGTCTACCACCAGAATGCTCATTTGGCACCACCCAGGGGTCACGTGTAGGGATATTAAGGTTGAAAAACCTGTATGGTCAAGCCTACGGACGCGAGCAAGTTAACCCCATTTCGTACTATTTTTTATTGCTGCTCCTCTAATATTCATCTTAGCGTAATTTTATATAGCCTATACCCTTCCTCGATAAACGTTCACTCAATAAAACAAACAAACTCTTCAGCTTTATATATAAGTATATATTCCGTAGACGATTTGCTTGTTTGTGGTTGTTGTCTGTGAAGACTTCTCTTGTGTGAAGAGAAATTAAAGTGATGCAGATGGAAATATATTTATTGAGATACGTGTTGCACGTTATCTTATTTATTAGCGAATGCCTAACATATTACAAATTGCTACTGTTACTGACATTCGATATAATGACACTGCGGTACAGTATAGATAATGAAAGCTATGTAATATGTATATTTTTATTCTCGTAGAAATCGTGATACGTTATTTTGCGTAGTGCCTTTACAACATATCGATAAATACTTTAGCACAGGATAATGGCCAATTATAAAAATCGGTGTAGAGAAGATAAAGCGTGCCCGTCTGTCCGTTGGATCCAGGAGCTGTGGTTTGTGGCTAGAGAAGTTAATGTTGCCCGCAGCGCCACGCCCACCATACACTTAAATAGTTTTAATGCTCTTAGAATCGTATGTGCATTATACACTTTCTTGCTTTAACTTGTTGATATATTCTTATAGAACCAAGTTATAAATAAGCAGAAAATGCAAAATCTGATCTTTAAAGTGAATGATCTAAATGATTTAATGTGATGAAAATGATCTTTAAAATGAATCTTGACTGGCGCGTAGTGCGGAGTGATCCTGTATTCAGGTTCGCGGGTCGCGGGTTCGATTCCCGCCGTGTGTAAGTGTCTCATATATTTATTTATTTAGCTATAACTTAAAGTATCAAGCTGATAATCAATCAATCAATCTTTATTGCTACTATTCTAAAATGTTAATTTGAAATGTTAAATTATTGAGGGCATTTAAACGCTTAAGTTGCATCACATATTTGAAACAAATATCAACTTGTCCTCAAATCAGCTTTGTAGAGCATTCAAGATATATGGCGCGTGCGATGAAGCGGTTCCCTTACAACCGGCTAATTCGTGTCCGCCGCTACATCACAGTAGCACACGAATTGAAACCGCAGCTATTGCCATTTCTGCAGCCCCATCGATCTATAGTTTCGTTATCAAATTTTCACACGGACCCTCGCACCAAGATTGACTTTATTTGTGTAAGTTCAACCGCAGAGATACGCATCGACGACCATTCCATCGGCCGACGATTCCACAGTTTTATAATACAAAGCTCGATTACTTCTACTTTTTTCAAACAAAACGGGCTAACCATCTATGCTTATTGGGTATTGTATTGTAAAATAGAGAAACACTCATCCTTGTAACGTTCTTTGTTACGTAGCCGGTAGCCAATCATGGCACCCGAGATTATTGATCATCGAAATTGATCAATCAAATCGAACTGTACCGGAAATGAGGTGCGATGTAATATTATGCTGAATTGAAAGTTTAACGAAAATAACTTTATTGTAATATATTTTATTTGGGGGTGTAAGGCGTGAAATAGTTTTTCGAAATTAGATAAACACAAATTTTAGTTTAGTTTGATGTCCGTAATTATTTTATATATATAATTCTCGTGTCGCAATGTTAGTTACCATATTCCTTAGAAACGGCTTGGGCGATTTTTATAAAATATATTCATATTCAGTACGTATGAGAATGGGCTACTATCTTTTTTTTCATAACCCTAAGTGATAAGGGTTGCCACTCCTAACATTTTTTTTGGACATTTTATTACATTTTTATTTTAGGAAATTTCTAGAAGATGGAAATTTCTAATAGAAATACGGCAAAACATTGTTTGCCCGGTTAGATATATCTTTATATTATAATAATCCGTATTGAAAAATTCAGGTAAAACTGAACAATCAATCAGTCTAGGATCTTTGCACACTTCTGAATCGATATTATTTTCTGGATAAAGTTATACTATTGGTTTATACGGATTATAAATGATCTCATTCCACCAAATCGAATCCGCTCTTTTAGTGAAATCGAGTAAAAAACATCTAAAATTACAAACTTCTATGTTTATGATATTGAAATAAATAGTCATTTTACCTTCCTTGACATATTTTGACGTTCCTTTACACGACAATAACTTCGAAACTCAATAATTTTACATATTTAGCTTTTGCAAGCTCTTTTGGTTCCGATTCGTGGTTTGGGTAATTACAAAAAGAGAAGCAAAACTATTAACGATTTTTAGTGAAATATTATGACTCATGATTCTGCTTCCAATAGCTAATGTTAATGAGAATAGAGAAGATAATAACGAAAAGGAAAAAACCGTGAAAAGTAACGAAAAAAGTATATCAGCTTAAATATAATTCCTATTCACATCTAACCGTTTTTAGTTCTGTACGCGATGTTACGCTGCCATAATGACATTGTGTCGGCGTCGTTTTTTCTCTCTAGATCGCATTTGAAGTTATTGTTATTATTTTCTCTTGTTGGCCATCCGGAGGGCATTGACCTTGTCTATGTTCAGCATGGGATTATTCAAAAGATTTGCTTAAAAACTAACAATACTTTTTACTTTACAAACTGGGATTATAAGAAAATTAATTAATTTGTCAACACCGTCCCATTAGAGCAAGAGCAGATTTTTTAAATTGTCACTAATGGTTTTTATTCTTAGAAGGCTGCTGATCCTTAACCTAACGTATAGAACTGCAAATCCGTTATTCTTTCGGTAATAGGATAAAAATATCCTATTTATATTATAAATGCGAAAGTTTGTGAGTATGGATGTATGTTTGTTTCTCTTTCGCGGCGAATCCGCTGAACCAATATCGATGAAATTTGGCACAATTATTCCTTATACACCGGGGTAACATATATGCATTAGTAATGTTGTTATTTCTACAGGAATAGGATGACATTGAAAAGCGTCATCTATTATCAACCTATAGCGCGATAACTGACCACGCGAACTAAGCTGCGGGTAATAGCTAGTACTCCTTAATTGGTGGTAGACTAACGCCTTAGTCGATGTGAAGTCACAGATACAACTATTCCTAAATCTATACATATTATAAAACAAAGCCCTGAATAGCTGTCTGAATTAACTATACCTAAGTAGATATTGGCGTTTCAGTGTTAAGACATAATCTAACATCTACTTTAAATTAAGTCAATAAGTCCCTTCAATAATGCAATATGTTTTTTATTCCTTGTTTCCACAGTTGTTTCCACGGGAAAACCGGGTTTTCATCCTATATGCTAAAGGCATCTTATATCCTACATGCTCGGTACATAAGCTTAATTTGTGTTAAATTTTATCAATATTGGTCTAGCGGATTAGCGGAAAAGCCAGACAGACAGAAACAATGACAGATGGATAGGCAGGCTTTTGTATTTATGTCAATGAGTGGTATCCGGTTGAGTCGAATAGATCACTAATAGTTATAAACAGTAATTTCTTAGAGACGTGTCGTAAAAGGCAACTAAGGTAAGTAGACCCACCGTGTGGTATCCCGTTGAGTAGAATAGACCACCCTCTTTCTTGCCGAGGTGTCGACTAACGAAAAATGATGTCAGGCACAAATCATGTGACAACATAAATAAATAAATAAATATATGGGACACTTACACACACGGTTGTCCGCCCCCAAAGTAAGTTACTTAATACTTGTGTTATGGTAGACAGACAACTGGTAGATATATACTTATATAATTTTTAAATACATACTTTAATACAAATAAACACCCAGACTCGAAGACCAATAAATTGATTTATAGAAAATGTTGGCCATCGGCGGGAATCGAAACCGCGACCCACGGAGATGAAGGCAGGGTTACTACCCACTACGCCAACGGGCCAGTCAAATGTTTATAACATGTTTTGCCGACCCCACTTAGATTGGGAGAAAGGCAGGAGGATGATGAATATTATAATATGTCAATATTTACAGATCACGTTAAAGTCCTAATAATGTCCTAATAACAATAAATAAATAGTCCTAATAACAATTTTCGATTAGTTGCGGGCACTTGGTTGTATTACTAAACAATCACAACAGAATTCACCTTCGAACAACAATGATTGAACTAATATTACCATTGTTTGTCTGGTCATATTCCCTATCGCCGTGCAAGGTGTTCCATTAGCCTGTAATTGGCCCGTTCCGATGGTCCCTCCACGCCTCGCCATCGGAATATTATATACACGTACTGATCGAATTGCCCTGACTACTGTTTTGATCGGTAATCATAATTTTATTGTTTTTGTACTTGTTATGCCACCGTTTTATCGTCACTCAAATGAGGTCAGAATATAATAATAATTTCTATCGTTTTCCGACATAAAAAGCTTACAACAAAATTTAATGTCCCTACTTTTAACAATTGAGGAGTTCCCTCGTCTGGCAGAAGCATCAGTACTTACTTATCATAAACTTGCATTGACAAAAGGAATGGATCAGTATGTAAAAAATCAGCTCAATCGGATCGCATGCGATGACAGATTTTTATGACTAATTTTTTATACCTATTATATTTTTGTTACGGATCCCTATATTTTTTAATGTAACATAACCTTTGATGCTCAGTAAAGATGCAGCTATCAAATAGTGAAAGAATTTTTGAAATCGTTCCGTTCGTAGTTTTTGTGTGAAAACTTTGCAAACATACATGCAAATTTTTCCTTATACCTTCCTTTTTCATAATATTAGTATAGATTGGAAAATATTTCTTACTATGGGGATATAAAATCAACGAATACCTGATAATACTATTGTGAAAAAAGCGTGTGGCTTTTTGTATACGCACAAAAAAGAAGTACAAAGCGTTTCACGTTTTTCATTAATTATCTTTCACGTTTTACTTTAAAGTCAAAGTGTATAATATGTAATCCCAATGTTAATAACGCTTTGGCCATGATGTCAAGTTTTCTTGAACAAATTGTCTAATCAAAGAACAACAGTTGACATGAGCCGAGGAGGCTAATAATGTGCGTAATGGGCGTCATTAGGTGCGCGCGCGCAATCGCTGCGTGCTGATGAAAGCTGCTGTTGGGATTGCCTTGTAAACGCTACATTACAGACATACAAACATTCAGACATAGACACTTAATTCGATATATTTAAATTTAATTCGATATTCGATATATTTTCAATTTTAGCTTTGCCATTACAACACTTTTAAGGAGAGGCTGATACAGAAAGCCTACTATACTGTTGAGGATTATTTAGAGAATAAGAATGCATGAATATAGATATTGTTTGACCCTGTACAAGATAATAACGATTAAATGAAACTAGTATTAAGAATTGTATTTTTTATAAAAAGAGCAACCGCCGAGTTTCTTGCTGACTCTTCTCGGTAGGAACAGCTTTCCGAACCAGCAGTAGAGTTGACGATTCAAAAGCACTTGTTTACAAGTTTATTTGAATAAAGAATATTTTGAATTTGAATTTGATATTTGAAATGGCATATTGTAGGGAAAATCAGACATTACGGTCTACGTAATTACCATGAAGATGCATTGGATAATTTCTTTTGTATATTTTAGTGCGAGAAAGTTGAAAAGTGCAAGAAAAAAGAGAAAATTTTCGGTAAATGGTTTTACCTTAAAACCTGTATATACATGTTGATTTATAGAAGCAAGCGTTTCTTTGCGGAATTCCAAAGCAAGAAGAGCCTAACCTAATGATGTTTCGGTTTCGGGGCAAATCGTAGATTGTGGTAGTGAGTGTGTGTAGTGCTGTGTGGAGAGATGGTGTTGGAAGTTTTTTGTGATACGTGTAGTGACTTTTCCTGCATGTATAAAGTATGTGAATGTTGCTTGCTTCTTACACTTAGCATTACATAGTTTCTTATAGCAGATTACAACAAAATAATTCTATTGTAACTTCTGTGCTATGGAATTCTGCAAAGTAACGCGTGCTTTTATAAATCACTCTATGTTCATCCATAGTCGTTTAAAATTACAAATTCTTTAATATTTAAATGAGTTAATCTTGTATATATATACATAATATATATTCAGCATGTAGGGTGTTCTGGGGGAGAAAAATCGATCTAGCTAGGTTTTATATAAAAAAGTTCGTTTTATCTCTCTTTTTGGGCATAGAAAAATACTACTTATACACAAACTGTCAAATCAGGGTAATGATTCGGGGAAAGGGCAATCTCGAGGAATGCAAATACCTAGGATCGATCGCCCAATACATAATTATTTTTTTCCTTTTTTTAAGTTTATTTTTTTTATTTTGTAAAAAATTACCGGTCAACCAGGTACTAGAATGCTTATGAGTGCATTTTTTTAAGGTTTGTAATATAATACGTTTACGTTTGTAATACGTATTTACGATTTTAGTGCTTTGGATCTGGAAAAGCATATCTAATAGATTGTAAGTACCCTCAAAGCTCGTCGCTCGGCAAATAAGCCAGTCAGTTAGGGCTGTGATTTCGAGCGCAATAAACGCTGAAGTTAATACATTTAGTGGGTCGGGACACTCGCAGTTATTTAAAATGTAATTACCTCAGAAATTAGTTATTCCAGCTATGATCAAGTCTAGGCTATTTTAGAAAAATTAGAGACCTAATACCGCTCATATAACGCGGTAGGATCAATTTATTAACAAGTTTCAGTTGACTATTCTTTGGAAAAGTTGCAATAGTTTTACTGAAAGGCTTACTTAAGTTATAGTTTGTAAATAAGATATCTTGTTATCCCTCTGAATACTTTATTTAAGGTCAATTGTCAATAGAACGTGTCACGTAACATAATACTAAGGATATCCTTCAAGATTTATTCACAAGGGAAATCTTTTATGATATCGGGTAGCATTTACATTTAGACTAATTAAATTATTTATATAATTATACCTCTCTCTATGGACTCTTGTGTCAAGGTTAAATAAATGTTAATATACTCTACTATTAAAGTCTGGCATTTCGTGACAGCGATGGTGTCTAAAGGAAAAGGATTATAAAGTTCATGATTTAGAATAAAACAGAAAAGACAAGACGCTTTTCGTAAGTAATATTAAGTAAAGACGTGATAATGTTGATAAGTTTGTAAGGAAGCTTGAAGAAAGTTTTCAATTATGAATATTACAAGTATTCATTAGGTCCTATGGAAAAAAGCACTTGTTTTCATGCTTGCTTTAACTACTACCAGTGTAGAGATGTATTAGAATTTCGAATAAAATGTTAGCTCCGATAACAAGAGAGTGTAAAAGCATTTTGAAGTGAAATTATAGTATTATCATTATACTGCGTCCATCATATTATCAGTCTTTTGACAGCTCACGCTCATTAAGTTTTGTATTGCTTACGTACAAATATCATACAAATAATATTTGTACTTTATGGATGGGTACCGCCCACTTAGTGATGTCACACATAATGGTTACTACGATTATGCCACAGATTAAAAATAATCGGTAGAAATCGATGTTACGAGTATTAAAAGACATTTAATAACATTATATAAAGTTTTACTTTCTTCTTAGTTAATACATGAATACAAATAAAACAATCAGGATATTTTAATTTATTTTATTAGCACGAGTCGTCGGAATGATAATCAACACTAGACTCCTCCGATGAGGAGTCTTCAGTAGCAGTTATTATTAGCTCTTGTGTAGATAATATATTATCAAACGCAATATCACGTTCCCAATCAGAGAATATTACTCTTTTAGTTCTTTCCACCACACTTGCCCAGTTCTCGGCCGATACGTGGGTGCAAGCATTTTTTAGCAATTGCAACATTTTATTCGCTGTGAATGGGGGGCTTGTATTGCATCTCGCAGCATGCCCTTTTACTTGTGCCCATATAAGTTCTATTGCGTTGTACTGGCAGTGGTATGGAGGAATCCGAAGAACAGTATGGCCACATTCTGCTGCCATTTCATTGATTACATAGCGTTTTGCTCTCTTTTTGGTTTTTAATATTTTTATTAATTCAACTTTTAACATTGAGTCGTCCACATTTTCTCCATTGTCCCGAAGCCAATTAATTATTTCATGCTTTTTATTAGCCTGTGTTGGCATTTTGTCAATTTGACGGGAGTGGTAGGGCGCATTATCAATAAAAATTATTGATGGTTCTTCCAATGAAATGAGCATTTTTTTGAACCACTCTTCATACACATTTGCATTCATCTCTTCGTGGTAGTCATTTGATTTCTTCGATTTAAATGCCAACAGTGCGTCTTGTACAAATCCTTTTGCTGTACCTGCATGGCAAATGATTAGGCGCTCACCTTTTCCCATTGGTACTGAGGAAGTGGAATCAGCAGTATCATCAGTCCAGAAACGAGATAGTGTGTGGTTAGCGTTGAGCCATGTTTCATCCGTGAAAACAATATTTGCCCAATCTTGTATTTTCTTTGCCTCTCTTAAAAAATCACAACGTGCTATAGCTATATCTGTGCGTTCCATTAATAATTTTCTTTTATTTAACTTTTTATATGAAAAGCCAATTGTGTTCAAAACTTTGACCAAAGAAGATTTTTCACCATGAAATAGACCACTTCTTTTCAAAGAAACAATAAGTTTTCTCAAAGTTGGAATTTCTTTTCTCAAGTAGTAATCATATACATGACGACGAATAGCGTCAGCGTCAAAGTCATCAACAGCTGTCACCTTATGAGCCCGGCGCTTTCTTTTTGGTGTAGATGGTTTGTTTTGCTCCAAGCCGCTCCTGCCGTAGGCATCAGTAGTGATTTTAGTCACAGTTGATAGACTGATCCCAACGCGGCTGCAACACGGTTTCGGACTTGCGTGATAGGTATAAGAGGTCCGCCATTTTGATTTTCTTGCTCAAAATACTCATGAAGTTTTAACACTAACTGTCTCGA
Source organism: Morpho helenor (assembly GCA_029227775.1). NCBI lineage: Eukaryota > Metazoa > Arthropoda > Insecta > Lepidoptera > Nymphalidae > Morpho > Morpho helenor. Next base: position 10,454,314 of record JARGCU010000022.1, on the reverse strand, counting down.
TTGTGCTTTCAACACACGTCCTTTCGGCATTTTCACGATCAATTAATATAAGTTTCACAAAAGTTTTTCCGAGGAATAAAGCTACTTAACTCAAGGTGTAACAGATGCGAGAGAACACTCAGCGAACGTAAATGCGTGTGACTATCACGGGCGTTTCGTTGAGAGTGACAGATCACGTCAAAATGGCGGCCGAGCGGAAGGTCTGTTGATGTTGCCAGTTGATGTATAATATATTTTTTATGATTATAATAAATACACACGGATTAACATTTATTTTCAAAAAACTAAGGCAATATTAAATCAAAATGTTGATTTCTATATCTGTTATTAGTTTACGTAGGTTATCATTAATCGAATTACTTAGGTACGTAATTCGATTAATGATAGTAGGTACTATAATCGGAATGGTATCGCATACGAGAATCTTTAGGACATCACTAAATATGTAAATCGTCAATCTGTCAAAAGATGGTTAATATAATGGACAGTGTATAGGTATTTTATTTTTGCTTTACCTGGACTATCTAGAGTTGGTTGTGTGTCTAATTTATGGTTTTTAACACAACTCTAAATAATCTTAAAGTTTTAATTAACGAAATTAACTGCAAGATATGACAAACATTGTAATCAGTATTAAAATTTTGTCATATACATCGCCATATTTAAGGAGAGCGTGCATAAGTCTATCAAGATTTTAAACTTAAGATGTTTCATCAGTTATATTACTAAGACATGCTGTTTTCCCTGAATTAGTTTTATAGGACTAATATACAATTGACTTATGATTCTTGTATTCAAGCCCCATAATTGTATGCATTACTAACTTAAATGCATTCGCCAGTCATACTGGAATGTAAGACATGGTTATAAGGAACTTCTCTCATTAATCTATGCTCCAAAGCCCATTCGGCAATAATGTCAAGCATTCCATTGATTATTGACTCAATCTCTTTAATTGTATTAAAGAAACCTGACTGACTGACGTTAATTTTAGGTGAATGGATGTGATCCCACAAAATGTTTTTTATATAATCATCCACAGTATTTGTATACAGTGTCTGTTTTTACAACTGGTACTGATATGCCAGGTATAGAAAGTTAAACGGTTCATGTTGAAGTTCCATTCTTAATAATTTATACTCCATAGCCCATTCGGCAGGGATGTCGAGCATTCAATGGATCATCAACTTCATCTCTTCAGTAGCAACGCTGAACACCGTCAATACTGTAATGTGAAGCGTGGACATATTATATAGTCCCAAATACATAGATACTAACTAGAAAGTTTAGATAATCGAGTGGATAGTTCTAATAAACAAGTGCTTCAGTTTACTGTGTTGAGTACTTATTAATATTTGATTGTGTTCTCGAGCCTACATTAGCTAAAATTTAACTAATGTCATCCCTCAAAGTATTTTTTTTATAATCATCCCCAGTATTGTCTGAATTTATCATATAGGTTATGTGTGAGTTCTATTCCATTAATTTGTGCTCCATAGCCCGTTCGGCAAAAAGGTCGAGCATTTCATGGATTAATGATTTCCTCTCTTCGGTTCATTCAGACGATTAATCCCTTCAACATTATCATTGGCATATCTTGGACATATATAGTTACAGTTCCCAAATTAAAACCAAAGAGAGAGTTTAAGATAATGGAGTAGGTTATTCCAATATACAAGTTATAAGTGAATGAAAAAGTTATATTTTTAATAATCGCCAGTATATTGTCTTCATTACCAGTGGTACCGGAATGCCAGATATAGTTAAATAAGTTATGCGAAAGTTCTATTCTCATTAATTTGCGCTCCATAGCCCATTCGGCAGATATGTCGAGCATTAAATGGATTAACTTTATCTCTTCAGCATTGATGAACCTAAACAATACTGTTTGCAATGGACATATGCAGTTCCCAATAGGAACTGAACATAAATATTGGGATAGAGTATATAATTCTAATATACAAGTGTCTTAAAATTCCTTTGTTGAGTTCCCATGATACTTTGAGTGCATTTCAAGTATGTATTCATTAGTTGTAATTTAATGAATGTGATCCTACCAAATCATTTTTTTATAATATACCATCCCCAGTATATTTTCTGCATCTACCAGTGAGACTGGGATGCTAAATATACTTTAATAGGTTATATAAAGTTCCATAGAGTAGATAATTCTAATATACAAATGTCTTAAGATTCCTATGTTGAGTTCCCATGAGACTTAAAAGTATGTATTTCAAGTATGCAATCATTAGTTGTAATTTAATGTATGTGATCCTACGAAATCATTTTGTTATAATATATCATTCCCAGTATATTTTCTGCATCTACCAGTGCTACTGGAATGTCGAATATAGTTTAATATGTTATATAAAGTTCCATTCTCAATAATATATGCCCCATAGCCCATTCGGCACTAACGTCGAGCATATTCGATTTATACTTAACTCATATTCTTTAGTCGTATCGTAGAACCCCATCAATACTGTTATTCGTAATTCTTCTACACATATAAGTTTCTAGTGGCAACTAAAGAGAGAGTTTAATCAATGGATTTGAGAGTTACAATTTAAAAGTATCTTACGTTTTATTTTGAATCGCTATTGGACCTTGCTGCATTTGTGAATTCAGGTCCAGGAATATCAGATTGTTTTTCATGATTAACTTCTTCTTCTTCTTTGTCAACCGATGGACGTCCATTGCTGCACATAGGTTCCTTCATGGGATCTGCACTCCATACTATTTTGTGCAGCTTAAATCCAGCGGATCCCGGGATTAACACCATGATTAACACCAGTAACACATACATGGAAAACTTGAATGCAAAATGTCGTTAAATAATTTTTGTAAAAGTTCTATTCTCATTAATATGTGCCCCATAGTCCATTTGGCAACAATGTCGAGCATTCAATGGATCACCGAGTTCATCTGTTAAGTAGTATCGACAAACCGCATCAATACTGTCATTTGCAATTGTTACAGTTTCCAAATGGAAACTGACGAGGGATTGTAAGATAAAACTCATAAATACTTATTTTTAAATACATATAGGTCCCAAAAAAAACTGAAAAGAGAGTCTAGGATTCTAGCTGTAGGCGGGATGCGTATTTTCAATATTTGGACATTTTAAGATATTAGTTCTATCAGATATATAGTGGTGAACAAAATTTACGCGGTTATCCATGGAACAGTCCTTGAACTGATATTTAATTAAGGATTCCTTTACTATGTTCGCCTTTTATTGCCGGTAGTGGATATTAGTCGTCACCAGATGTTATACAATCCAGGTCGAGAGGGCTCGACCTATAGTCGGACAACTTCATTAGTGATCAATCAACTTGCTAACATGACCCCAATGTTAATAGGTCATGCTAATGTTAATGAAACAGAATTTAATAGCGGGATACTCTACGAAGATTTTGTAATACAGTTTTTTTAAGTTATGTAGTCAAAATGACGAATGGACTAGTTTGACCTCGACCTTTAGTCATTGATATCTTAGCTTAGTTTATAGTCCTACAATAAAGAGATTATTTAGTTTCAAGGCTACAATCAATTAAAGACTACCAAAGTTAATATGAACTTCTTAACCTTACAAAGTGTCAGCGATTTCAAAATTATGTTTCCTGTCGGAATAAACTTGAAAGTTAATTTGAATTCATTCAAAAGAAATATAAATTAATCTATATACTTCTTCAAAATTACCCCTAAAGTGGGGTGAATAAAATGACACAAGCAATCAATATAAAAATGTAAAAGTGAACATACCCTCAGTCGGCAGGTTAGCGTTAGTTTTGTACTCTCGTTCTTCATGCGAAAGGGAGCGTAGACTTCTTGACGACGACTTGTAGTCCATCTCCCTTAGCGCCATTGAAGAGCTCGGTATAAAAGATCGCTGGAAGCCAATCGCTCGGATTTGGTGGGGTGAGGCATTTGTACCTAAAAATATGTGACATACATGAGTAAAACAGTATTTAAAAGCAAGTTTTGATATTTTGAAGTAACAACAAAAAATATTCCCTCATAAATTTTTTTTAATGGTAAAAAAATAAAATTAGCCACCGATTGGACTATTTGAGAGTTTGGTCCTCTAAGAATTGAATCCAGTGGGTTCATTTTTTTGTTTATAACTCGTTGAGCTACGTCTAGGTTATATTTAGTCACGTAGATACTCCATACATAATTGTATTTATTTCTCACTGAGGTATTCAAAACTGTCTAGCAAGGCCAATATAATTTAATCAAATTGATTAAAATATTTGTGTTTTACAAGATGATTTTCTTTAAATACTTTATGTATGTCTATGTAATTAGTGATTACTCTCCTAGCGAAAACAATGTCTGTACAAAATTAATCATCATCCTCCTTTCCTTATCCCACTCTGAGGTCGGCACAACATGTTATAAACATGTTCTCACATAATCATGTGACAACATGTTTATATATTTACGTAGCCAAATCTGGTTACCTACGTATTTTACGACCAGCCGCCTGTCTTAATTCAACTTACCTTAGTCGCTGTATACGACACCTCGGTACGAAATAAGTACATGGTGTACAAAAATAATGTATCGAGATAATTAATAATTTAAATTACTACTTTAGGAACGATTGTTCATGGATTGACGCTTTAATCTGTTAAAAACAAAAAATTATGAATGTTAAATGCACCAAGACTATTATAATACATATAAGATGGTTTTATTATATAAGCAGAAAATGCCTTAGCGTTTTACTGTAAGGCGGCATTTATCATCACTCTGCTTATTCGAAACAGAAATATTTTTAACTTCCGAGACAAAAACATCCAAAATTCATTTCCTGAGTTTATAATAAATAGCCATGTGTCAGTCACCTTATTAAGGACAAAAGGTTTTTTGAACACAAAAATGACAGGTTGCGTGCCAAAATCGCTAGCGCCTCTATTCGAAAAGGCACCGACGCAATTATATAGAACCCATAGCTAAAAAAAGTGCACATAATTAGTTTATGAGTTTATACAATGCTATACGAAATATACCGCAATTATGTTGTGAAATCGAAGCAAACAAATGCAGGGAGTTAATTATTTAGTATACTAGTGATGTAACTTATTGTAATCGATATTATCGTCTATAACAATTTTTTCACCTTTATAAATGAAAATACAATTAATTACCTTAATAAAACTTTTTTTACTTAGTATTCGATGAAATAAATAGTCATATATTAATAATTTTTTGTGTATAAAATTTATTTTCTTGATTTTAATGTATAAAAATATTTTTTTGTGTGAAATATCGTACGAAAGCCAAGTCAAATTCAGAAGTCATTATAAAATTAATATAATAAACTTTTGTTTTATTACTACTTATGTATTATGGATTTCCGCAAAGTAATGCCTAATTCTATAAATTATCAAAATCAACTTATTTTCAGCAATAATTAAACTTTATTCGCATTGTATAAGTTAATATGTGTAATATAATGAAATAGTAATTTTTGTTTAATGTTATTTGTAAATCTTGTAAATCTCGTCTCTAAGTATAATTATATTTTAATTAATATTACATTATGGGCATGTCCAGTTTTTGTGTACGATCTCAGTATTTTTAGTTTGGTCAACTGTTTGTAACCATTTAAATGATAAAATTATCGATATTCGATATGTGTAATATACAAAAGCACATCACAATTAAAGAGGGTCACTGCGAAGCCGCTTACATTGGACCTACAAATTAAGTCTATTAACTCAAACTTTTAAGTCCCTTGTGCACGAGATCTTCCTTTCTTGTCCTGCAGAGTTTGGGGCTTATACGTTAAGTACCTCTTTTGTCCTCAACTCTTTGTTTTCGGATATCGAGATGAAAGTACGATTTTCATTTTGCTGTTTATTCAAGCGATGATTACTGCAAGGGTTGATCTTATTTAGGTTTTATGATATCACATATTCGACTAGGGTATTTTGATTTAAATAAAAGCCGGGACAACTTTTACGACTCACATTGTAGTAATTGCACATTTAAATATTAAACTTTACTTATTTCAATTAGATTTAGCGTAATAATGAACTTTAGTCTCTGTAATAAATTAGTTTTGGGTGATAGTCTATGGACAGTGGACACACCATGGACAGTGGTTGACAAAAAGATTGCGGTCGTGCGCTATTTGAATCCAAGATTTGATTGTAATTATTATTATTTTTGGAATACCACAGTCATAAATAATACATTAAACGTTACATTTTAATTCTCAAAACAAAATTTAAAAATTCAGAAATTGTAATTTTGAATTCTATATGCGTATAATACAATTTATTACATTAATTAGTTGTTGAAGATATATGAAATCTCTGATTACAAATAAAAAAGATAACAATTCACGGAACTAAAAAAACCATATACGGGTGGTATATGGTTTTTTCACATCCGTTCAGATTTACAGATGAAGTTAAATAACGTTAGTATAATATGATTGTTAAGTTTAATTTGGATTAGGAATTTGTTTATTAATAAGGTTATTTACGTTATACGTTGCCAAGTTAACCGGTAATCCAATAATTAGGTAATATACGGGTTTTGGAGAGAAAAAATATGAAGATTTAAAGTAGTCTTTCGTCAGCACAAAGGTGATCCCGATGTCAGTAGCAGTTGCGTTGCGTGAGTGCAACTTATTATTGGTATAATTCTGCCATTGTTTGCCGCTGGGGCCGCCATCCCATATGGCGTAACGTGCTTTTCAACCGGCAGCCAATTTCGATAGGACTCTTAAAGCATTGGCCACATATGCGTGATTATAGCGATCATAGACGGAGCAAAAATACTGCAATACGTGCTAAACTTGCAGCAAGTGAAGCGATTTTTTTAAGACATCTATGACGTAGTAGTTTAGTTACTTTCTTAAAAATCTAGATTATTCGTTTTAGGTCAAATGAAATTATTGATTCAGAAGATAGTAAGAAATGATACAGTACAGTACAGTAAGAAATGGTTCCGAAGTGATAATTCAATCGTCAGCTACAATTCCTTTCTCAGACGATTTAGCATACTAATATACTATCTTGCTTAAACTATTAAAAAGTATTGTACCATTGTATAGACATCACGTTTCCACTATTAGAGAAACCATCTTCCTCTTAATATAGAAATGTAGTGTAAGCTTTCATTTAGTAAAGAAAACATACTAACTTTATTTGTTTAAAATATTATTATTGAATGAGGTTTCACAACAAATCTTTGTTTGATAAGCCGGTGGTTTACCGCAATTACAAAAATCACGATGTGGTGATGGAACACGCTTTAAGGTGCTAATTGATACAAAGTATGCTATGCCTTTTGTACATTACAATGCATTTTTTTCTAACTCAGCTGAATATTAAAGATTTTAAATTGGACTTTTTTATTAAAAGGTTCCTCGAAAGATCCTTATTTTATTATTACGAGATAATGATGTCTGTAAATTTTGTCTTCTATTTATCATTGTGACAACAGTTTTATATTTTTACTTTGACAATATTTTAAACATCGGCCTATCATCATCCTGATCATCCTCCTGCCTTTATCCCACTCTAAGTGGGGTCGGCACAACATGTTAAAACATGTTGTCATATGATTTGGCTACGTATTTTACGTCCGGCCGTCTGCTGTCGTCAACTTACCCTAGTCGTATTTTACGACTCCTCGGTAAGAAAGAAAGTGGTCCATTTTACTCAACCGGATACCACACAGTGGGTCAACTTACCTTAGTCGCCTTTTACGACACCTCGGTAAAAAATGAGGTTGGTCTATTCTACTCAATCGGATACCACACGGCGGGTCGACTTACCTTAGTCGCCTTTTACGACACCTCGGTAAGAAATGAGGGTAGTACTAATCTATTCAGCCGGATACCACATGGCGTTTTAAACATCGGCCTATCCGAAGAATAATTTTACATGTCCTATATATAAGCATAGGAAATGTGACATTATTCTTCAGATAGGGCGACATAATTTAAGCCACTATATCCTTTGCCTGTCAAATACTTCGTTATAGCAATTTATTCTTAAAATTCATGATCTTAAGGCTTATACACGATATCGAACTAACAATGAGTTGTATATGTACGAATAGTTGAATGTGTTTTAATACAAAGTAAAATATCGAGCGTACGCCGCTTGTCATTTGCGTAGCGGAGGTGTGGACGACGACTTAAATTATTCTTTAGTCCTTACTTTCGCGTGACTTGAAGCGGAAGATATCATAACACTTATTAATGTTCTCTCATTAAACTTACTACACTGTATAGAAGCACATATTCATTTCGGTTAAGTACTAAATTTAGGAAAGATATAAACTCAATATCAATTACAAAAAATTAATTAGCTTTTCCATTGAAAAGTGTCATATTTCTGGTGTAGTTCATCAGATGTATTAAATGTTAACCAAAAATAATAAAATCGAGCTTGCACACTATTTTTTAGAGAATCTTTTCTTTTATTTATGGTCGTTATTTTTAGTAATTGTAATCTTTATTAATTTGTAATACCATTTTTTTTTGTCGTATATCACTATAATTAGGACATTAGAATTGTTTTGAGCTCATTATTTACGTGTCAGTAAATAGTAATATCCTATTTAAAATCCTTTGTAAAGGAAGCGAATAGGCGAATCGGGTTCTGCGTTTGTGATTCAGGTATTCCTTTTTCGAGACTTTGATGATAATAACTTTATTAATGCATTTAATAAATACACTTTCATTGTGATATAGTCTTATTACAGAACACAGGTACAAACGCGGTCAAGTCCAAACTTGTTATCAAATACGTAGGCAGTTCCGTAAGCTGTTGCGATAAGCATAACCGAAATAAAAACTAACGATAGTAACATTGTTAGAGATCGTCCTTCGGAACCGACCCGATATATCGCAACATCAGGTCCCGTGGGAAGAAAATTGTTATCTGACAGATAGCGTGGCCGCAACCGTATAATATCATATATGAAAATATTGATAATAATAGAACCGGCCATAATATATTTAATTGTTTGCGTCTCTCGTGCGGTTTTTGTTACAGGCTACGGGTAATAACAAAATTTCGCCCCGGGCAATGACACGGCCAATCAATTTGTTTTATTTAGTTTAACATAAAATACGCATAATGATGTATCATCTATCGACAGAAATTTATTATGTTGGCAGAACATTTTTACATATTCAATTTTAAATTGTTAGTGACGCCTGGCCTTGTAAATCATTAATATTTAAATGAGTTAATCGTATATATATATGTATATTTTCCGAATTTCGGAAAAGACTACAACGATTTTCATGAAATTCAAGCTGTAAAGGGTTTTGGGGAAAACGATCTAGCTAGGTGTTAAAGTCGATTCCGAAATTCAGTATATATATATATATATATATATATATATATATATATATATATATATATATATATATATATATATATATATATATATATATATATATTACACCAGCGGCTCCGTTCGCGTGGAAAGATTACAACCGTAATTTAGTCTTTTGATAACCATAAAAAATGGTTAAAGTGGGTTAACCTTAACAGCTAGACATATGCTTTTTATAAGTAACAAGTTAGGCATAACTTTTAGAGGGGAACAACTTTGTAATACATAATTTTTGAATAACCGTTTACTCACGCAAGGAAAGCTTTAAATTTTGCCGTTTTCGTACTATTTTTTATTGCTGCTCCTCTCCTATTCATCTTAGCCTGATGTTATATAGCCTATAGCTTTTCTCAATAAATAGACTATCTTTGTTTGAAAATATTTAAAATCGGTCAAGTACTTCCTGAGATTAGCGCGTTCAAACAAGCATACTCTTCAGATTTATATATTAGTATAGATACAAAATTAACGCATGTAAATATTAAAGATTTGTTCTTATTCTGTTGATTACAAAATAAAATAGATCAAGGATAGGCTTCTTACTAGTTTTAGAGCGAGGCTCCCGAGGTCCGTCGACTGTAACCTTTATAGCTTTCTGGTACGTCGCTACTTGTGGCGGGGATGTCGATATCGTGATGGTTAATGAAAAGCTCTTCCCTGAAACAAAAATTAGAGTTAAAACAAATATCTTTAAAGTCCAATTATTCGTCTTTATACTTGGTTAAGGACCAACTGCATACATCCACAATAACCCAGAGTAACATTTAGCATCATTTTTAACAGAGTACGTTGTATTGCCGAGTGGTATCCGGTTGAGTAGAATATACAACCCTTATATCTTACCGAGGCGTCGTAAAAGGCGACTAAGATAAGTTGACCCGCCGTGTGGTATCCGGCTGAGTAGATAGACCACCCTTATTTCTTATCGAGGCGTCGTAAAAGGTGACTAACGTAAGTTGACCCGACGTGTGGAATCCGGCTGAGTAGAATAGACCACTCTCGTTTCTTACCGAGTTGTAAAATACAGCTAAGGTAAGTTGACGTCAGGCAGGCGGCCGGTCGTAAAATAGGTAGCCAAATCATGTGACAACATGTTTATAGCATGTGTCGACCCCACTTAGTGTGGGATAAGGGCAGGAGGATGATGATTTAACACTCCACGTTGTGTTTTGGATTTAATTCAACCGATGGTCATGCATTGCTTAAAAAAATTTCAAGGCAAATCAGTAAACAATACTCCTATTTTTTCTATTTAATCGGGTCAATTTCCACCCCACACGACCTTGTTCCTCTAGAAACCTATCCTATCCCATCCTACTACTACTACCTACTTCTACTATCTACTAGTACATACTTCTACTACTATCTACTTTTTATCTACGTTTTGTGTTTGTGACCGTAATCTGATGGTTAAAATCAAACACCATAAGTCTTGGACATACATGACCCTTGTATTTAGCATTATGCTTTCCCTTACTAAAACACTAATTAAAGTACCTATTACATTTTTATCTTCTAACGACGATTTCACATAATAATAAAAAATTTAAAATTAAATTAGAGTTTAACCCTACTCTTTGGGTATTAATTTTTAAATTTGCAACTAATAATTCAATTATTTAATGTAATATTTAATAATTCACGGAAACTTTATAGGAAATACGGACAAAGTACATTAGTTATTAAAATAATTTAATAGTGGGATTTTTGTTGATTAATAATTCAGGGAAAAACATACACGAGTTTTCAGAATTAAACGTTCGTTCTACAATTCATCTATCTATACTTATAATAAATCTGTAGAGAGGTCAATTCTGTAACTGGAATATATTTCCAAAATAACTATCAGGGGGTGATTAGGGATCGATACTGATGCCAAAAATGCAATCAGTAAAAATTTTGTCTGTCTGTCTGTCTGTCTGTCTGTCTGTCTGTCTGTCTGTATAACCGTTATAGAAACAAAAACTACTCGACGGATTTTAACGAAACTCGGTACAATTATTTTTCATACTCCTGAGCTGGTTATAGTATACTTTTCATCACGCTACAATCAATAGGAGCAGAGCAGTGAAGGGAAATGTCGGGAAAACGGGAGAAGTTACTCCATTTTTTAAGCTTCCGTCGCGTGTGCAACCTTGATGGTTAAAGCTACACAGAAATCATGTATGACGGAAATGTTCTCCTTAAAATTATATAAAAAATATCCCACGACAGCATATGTCTATCTTTTATGGTTGACTCACAATAAGACGTGTAACTCCCGATAGCTTAGCAGTTCGAAGCTTTCTGGTTATATTTGTCTACTCCTACGTTTATATCACTCTCAGTCATCCCTAAATAAAAAAGTGAATAGTATTAACCATTGTATAAAAAAAGAATCATTGAAATCGGTATAGAAACACCAAAGTTATACATGAAATACGCTAATAATAAGCCATCGCGCGTGAATACTGAATCATGCTATAGGGATTATCACTACATAGTATAAAACAAAGTCACATTCTTTGTTTGTCCCTATGTCCCTATGACTGCTTAAATATTTAAAACTACGCAACAGATTTTGATGCGGTTTTTTTAATAGATAGTGATTCAAGAGGAATGTATAATAACATTCAATATGGAGTAGAGAAATACTGTAATGTTTCTAATGTGATGTCGTAAATAATTACTTTTTTTTCTTTATAATTAATAATTACTTTGATATAGCAGGAAATCTTCTTGGTATAGGGAGAGGGGAATTGTTTTTCTTCAAAATTAACGCGTGCGGGCCACGGGCAGTAATGAATAAATTAAAACTACTGGATCGATTTTAATAATTTTTTTCACTGAGTGACATAGGCTATATATTTTATACCCGTGCGAAGCAGGGTAGGCCGCTAGTACTAGTAATATAAATGCGAACGTCTGTCTGTCTGTTATTTTACGGCACATCCGCAGAACTAATATAGACTAAATTTAGCAAAATTAAGGCTTACAGACGGGTGATACGTTGAATAATTATAAAACAAATTCCCCAAAAGTTGTCTGTCTGTATATGATCGATTTTTTAAAATGTACTGAACGGTTTTTTTACGGTTTTTATTAAGTGATAGTGAAATTCTTCGGAAAGGTTTACGTTAATAGTACATTACTGTTTTATGTAAAATGTGTGAAGAGGTCGAGCAGTTGTAAAATAACTCGCCTGCTGCTCTTAATTTCACTGATTTCCACGCGGACGAAGCCGCTCGCACAGCATAGAATAACAAAATCCAGTTTAAGATTAGAAACAAAACACATATTCTATTATTAGGTTACTACGCTTAAGTTAGAGCGAACGAAGTTACTGGAACCACGAGTTAATAATTAAAATATTCGCAAGGTACACACTCGGGCACAATATAAAATAAAAATTCCCGTTTTTTCAAGAATAGAAAAAAACATCTTGAGGTTACTCAAACGCTTAAGATGGCGCGGATGAATTCACGGTTACAACTAGAAAATAATATCTATACGAGTCTGGAACAAATTCAAAATAGGTTGATGTATGTTAAATATTGTTGAATGACACCCTCACGTGTGTTGCACATTCCAGACCATTGCGGGTAGGGTTGCCAGTAGACTGGAAATTTATATATTACATAATTATTTTGTTTAATAATAATTCAACTGATTTTCATATGAAATTTTATGCCAGTAGCTTGTTTTTTTTTCAAATTGACTAATGCTGTTAGCCCTAGTAACTTTGACAGCGTCACCGGAAGGATGGGCAAGCGCAGAAGCTTTGCTGCGTAAAAATTGGTAAAAGCGAGTTTAGTGACGCCTTAAGAGTGTCTCCTGCGTGTAGCTTCTGTGTACGTAGACTTAAGTACCGAAATAAATTGCAGCCTTTTTCTCTCTTTGGACTTACATCATCACTATATTAAATATTATTATAATAGTTGTACAAGCGGCTCCGCATGCGTGAAATAAAGTGTGTCATCACGAAAGAATATTAAGAAAGTAATTACAAAAGGCCTCTTAAAGTATCTCACTGCTGGATGAAGGCTTTTTGGTAAAAGTGTCAACGGTACCATGCTGCTTTAGAATTTATCAGTGGAGGCAGACCAGTTAATATAGAAGAATATTCAAAAAGGGGTTAGTAAGGCGTATTTCAGTATTCACTATGCCTGTGTCACCACTTGGAAAAGGCGTGCTCTGTTTTTTTTGGAAGTGCTGAAGTTTAGATCCACCACGCTGCTCCAATGTGGATTGGAAGGTTACATCCCATTCTCTATCTCTTGTGGTGCTTACACGGTCTCAACATTTAGCTGCCACAGTTCCCAGTTTGATGTACGTAATGTAATTATTTTATGATTGACACCCTAATGTTTATTAGTCATGATGAACTATTGCAGATGGATAGGGTTGTCACCTGATTTATCGTATTAAATTATCATATAAAAAGTAATAAAAGGCGAAAGTTTTAAATGTATGTGTGTTTGAAATAGTGCGTAGAGACTAAGTCTGGAATGGACATCTTCTTCTTCTCCGTCAATATGTTCTTGATAGAGCGGTCGTAGTCGTCATTTAGTTATGTAACGATTTTCACCATTTCTCCATACTGGCTATCTTCCTGGCGCATTCACCTAGCGGCATCACATATAGGCTATCTTTACACGGCAAGTAAAACATAATTAAGCTGTGACAGTGAGTGTAATTAATAAGTCCCTATTTTTGCATTTTTTTAATGGAATTGTATATGTCAATAGGGTGTTAATAGCATATCTATACATGCAATATCTATACATGTTATAAAACAAAGACCCCAAAAGCTGTCTGATTCTAGTAAGTAGTCAAATCTACAGAACGGATTTTTGTATTGTTTTAACTAAAAGATGCAATTCTTTAGACGTTTTAGGTTAGGAGTTTTCTCTAGAAAGCCAACATAGATTTTAATGACACTTTTATTAGAATATAAAGGAAGTTGTGGAGCAACATATCGGGTACATTTTATCTGAAAAATCCCGCGGGGTTTGATTTACACGGGAAAAACTTGGTGACACACTGACTTCCACATATGCGAAAATGCGGGCACAGCTAGCAAATAAATAAATATATGGGAGACTTATATACAAGGTCATCCGTCCCTAAAGTAAGTAATTTTAATACTCGGTGAGGTGAGAAACAACTGTTGAATATATATTTTTTTATTATATACCAATATACACCCAAGCTCGAAGAACAAACAAGTTTATACAAAATGTTAGGGCCACTATGGGCCACTAGGGTCACTACCCACTGCGCTAACGGGCCAGTCAAGTTAGCAAAGATACATAAATTTTTTTGAAGTACAACAGAATTTTTCTTACAAAATCGCCACCCCTAACAACGAACGGTGGAAAATAGCGAGCTTTTTGGGCGCCCGATTTGCGGTCGGCAGTAATGAATGCACCGATAAATACGGAATAAAATTACAGTTAAAATGAGTGGATTAACATGTCTAATGCAGATAATTCGCGTGTACTGCACTCGATTTAGTATAAATGATTGATTCATCTCGACCGATTTTAGTACAGATTATGATATCAAGTATTCCTTTTTGGAATTTTTGATTAGTTGATATGAAAACGAATTACGCTCGCACGTTTTTCGATGTAGTAACTTAATGGCTGTATACGTATTTAATTTAATTTTACGTGGTATCCGGTAAGAATAGACCACCCCTTTTCTTACCGATGCGTCGTAAAAAGAACTAGGGTAAGTTGACCCGCCGTGTGATCTGGCTTAGTAGAATAAGACCACCCTCATTTCTTACCGAGGCGTCGTAAAAGG
Organism: Morpho helenor; assembly: GCA_029227775.1. NCBI lineage: Eukaryota > Metazoa > Arthropoda > Insecta > Lepidoptera > Nymphalidae > Morpho > Morpho helenor. The sequence goes on along the minus strand of JARGCU010000022.1, from coordinate 10,439,146 downwards.
GAACTAAGTTATGTTGACCCGCCGTGTGGTATCCGGCTGAGTAGAATAGACCACTCTAATTTCTTACCGAGGTGTCTTAAAAGGCAACTAAGTTAAGTTGACAGCCGTGTGGTATCTGGCTGAGTAGAATGGACAAACCTATTTCTGACTGAGGTGTCATAAATGGCCAGTAAAATAAGTTGATCCGCCGTGAGGTATCCGGCTGAGTAGAATAAACCACTCTCTTTCTTACGTGTCGTAACAGACGCCTAAAGAAAGTTGACGTCAGGCCGGCGGGCGGTCGTAAAATACCTAGCCGAATCATGTGACAACATGTTAATATGTTGTGCTGACCTCACTTATCATGCGACATGTTCATAACATTGTGCCGGCCACACTTAGAGTGGGATACGGTCAGGAGAATGATGTATTTAATTTACTGCTATCGACAGTCAACGCATTATAATAACCTATGAATTATTATTAACTAAACAGGATAATCATAGATGAATAACCCATCCATATAATTTAGCGATTGATTTGATTTCATATATTTCTCTTGAGTTCTATTCAAGAAATGCAGTGCATGGTCCTTGGCGCACTTGTCAGTGACCATGCCTGCAACTCAGCGGGTCGCGGATTCGATAGCCACCGAGGGCCAACATTTTCTATAAACAATTTATATTATATCTATAAACAATTTATATATACCAGGTTGACCGAGCCTTGCTCAGTAATTTTTTACAAAATCAAAATAGGTACTTCAAAAATTGCCAGGATTTACTGTCAAGTCAGCGTAGCTTATTCGGGGAACGGGTGGTAGCGAAAAATGAAAATACCTAGGATCGAGTCCCACCTACCCTATTATTTTTTCTTTTTTTTTGAAGCTTTTTTTTATTTTGTGTTTGTTTTTTTATTTTGTGTAGATATTCTATATATTTAACAGTTGTTTGTCACCCATAACACAAGAATTAAATTACTTATATTCGGGCCGGACGACTGTGCGTAATTATTTCATACATTTATTTATTACATCATATGATTAATTTACTCATTTTCCTTCTCTTTGTGAGCTAAAAAAGACATCGGAACATCTATGTGCGATGGTTGAATATCATTAAATTATCATTATATATACCGTGTGAAAAATAGTCGAACGATCGGTACGTACGTAGATTTGTAAAATTTCATCGCGGTTCCCACCGATAACAATATACGCAGCAACCATTTCCTGATACACTGTGCGCGTTAAGAATAGTTAATTACAAAATAATTGCTGACCTATTCTTTTTATTTATAACTAAATATATGGGACACTTAACGCCGTGTGGTATCCGGTTGAATAGAATAGTACCACCCTCATTTCTTACCGAGGTGTCGTAAAAGGCGACTAAGGTAAGTCGACCCGCCGTGTGGTATCCGGCTGAGTAGAATAGACCAACCTCATTTCTTACCGAGGTGTCGTAAAAGGCCACTAAGGTAAGTTGACCCACCGTGTGGTATCCGGTTTAGTAGAATAGACCACCCTCTTTCTTACCGAGGTGTCGTAAAATACGACTGAGGTAAGTTGACGTCAAGCAGGCGGCCGGTCGTAAAAACGCAGCCAAATCATGTGACAGCATGTTTATAACATGTTTTGCCGACCCCACTTAGAGTGGGATAAGGGCAGGAAAATGATGAATTATAATCAAACTGCATTCGATAGAATATAATAACCAAATTAAGGAAATTGCTAAATAGTTATATACGCTTATCTCTTTATATATCCTTAGTCTTGGTATTTTAAATATAAAATTTACTTCACAACATGAGTATTATTGTGTATTATATCTTCCACCCGCGTGAGATCTCAATATCGGTGTCGCTTTCTCGTCACAAAGCAACATTATAGATGGCGACGGCACATTTCAATACAAAAACAAATCATCATAAAACATTGCCCGCTAAACTCCGAAGGCGTGTCGCGAATGTGAAATATTGCATTTAAAATCGCTATTAAACTTAATGCATTCCGTATGATCACTCATCAACGGTTTAGGAGCTAACACAATACGTGCGAAGCTATAAAGTATAACATTGTATTAGAACGGTCCCCTGGAGGTGTTGAGAGAGGCGCGTGAAATATTCAATTATTGCGCGCGCGCAGTTCGGACTGAGCGGGTAGGGCATGGCGGCCATCTTGATTTACGATCGAGTGTAAATCCTGAGTGACATTTGTGAAGACGATTTGCTATGTTGGTTATATACTCTGCTATGACACGTCTTCAGGTTTCTCGATTTTGCCATATACTTATAACCGAATTTTAAATTTAACTTTCATAAAATATCTAATGCCCTGTGGTATCCGGCTGAGTAGAAAAGACCATCCTGTAGCATAGACCAACCTTATTTCTTAACGAGGTGTTGTAAAAGGCGACTAAGGTAAGTTGACTCACCGTGTGGTATCCGGTTGAGTAAAATAGACCATCCTCTTTCATACAGTGGTGTCGCAAAATACGACTAAGGTAAGTTGTCGTTAGGTAGGCGGCCGGTCGTAAAATACGTAGCCAAATCATCTGACAACATGTTGTCCCGACCCCAGTTAGACTGGGATAAGGGCCTTTTTTATCTTTGTCATTATATCAATTTGAATTTACAATTAAAAGGAATCTGATAAGGAAAGCCTTATATACTATAAACGATTACACAGATGAAAAGAATGCGTGCATAAAGCTACCTTTCATCCTTGTAAAAGATAGTAATGACATTATGCAACTAGTTAAACGAATAATATTTTGAAAAGACCAACCTCTGAGTGTATTTTGATATGATTTTAATTACCATCTAATTATTGACTATGAGATTAATCATGCTTCAATTTTTTTTACGACACCAGATTATATGTAAAAACGAATTGACCATAAATCTAGAAAGTCTCATTTATAAGTCTGACAACTCTATTGCCTCTGTCAAATGTGGAGTAAATGAACAAAAAGTGAAGAAACTTCGTCAGTATATGATGATGACCGCTATACAAAATGATTCGGTCACAGTCCGGTCACGCCGTTTACCAGACGACCGCTCGCTCCTAATTATGTCTTCAGTTTGATGATAAGATGACGTACTTTTTATAAATTGCCATACACACTAAAAAACAGAACACTGTTTCATTAAAGTGTAAATAAGTAGGTAACGGCCCTTATTATCCCACTGCTGGGCATAGGCCTCCTCTATCCATTTTTTAGCTAGTAAAAATGTACAGATCATTGACCAATAAAGTTTCCACTATTTTATAAATCATAAAAGCTAACAATAATTCAGTAATAAAAATTACAAAATAATTCTATAGAAACAAAAAACAAAAAATTCCATGCGCAAAATAGAAGAATAAAAATAATAATTATAAAACATAAAAAAGAAGGAAAATTTGGTTAGGGTTGTCTCGGATGTCTTTTTAAACTGAACTAAGTTAGTGCTAAACATATCAATGGGGTTATTTTTCTTATTGTAATTGATACAAGCTCGTGAAATAGAATTGTTTCCACCAAAATTATTCCTGCATAGAGTATGTAAAAACGTAATGTTACCGACTGTAAAAGGCGACTGTTTTGTAAAAGGCGACTAAGGCAAGATGAAGTCTGGCAGGCGGCCGGTCGTAAAATACCTAGCCGAATCATGCGACATGTTTATATAATGTTGTGCGAACCCCACTTAGAGTGGGATAAGAGCAGAAGTATAATGATAAAACAGAATATTTCAACAGTGAAGTCGACATAAGCGAAGTCACGGGTACCTCTAGTATACATATAAATCAATAATTATTATGAAACATTACATCATATCGATGTCCAAAACGTGTGCACACCGCTGGCCGCCCGTCCACGCGTCGGCTCCAATCAACTCAAGTTTGCTATGTTGTGTCACAGCCAATGGCACTTACTACTGGTGTCGATTTACAGGTTCTATGTTAGAAAAAACACACCCATATCAAGGTGCTTTGAATCTGCTTTTGCTTTTCTTTTAGTGCTGCATTTAAGTTATTTACTTAGCTAATTTTTAGTTCCGAGTAAAATACACGTGTTCGTTTTCGAAAACATGAATGTTTGTGCAATTAAATTCATGTAATTCACTAGATACAAGTAAATATTTTTATTTATCGTATTTCAGATAGTCGTTATATGATTTCTCTACAAGGTGTTTTAGAGTATAGAATTTTGTGGGATTTTCGATGTAGGTTTTTAAAAAAGACATATTTATATGAATAACTTTACGATACATAATAAATACTTAAATTTTACAGTTTTTAATTTTATGAGATATTTTAAACATAATATTGCGAAACGATTGTTGAGATCGTGGTAGTGAATGTGTGCAGTGATAGTGCATGTGGTTTAGCTATCCTGCATTCATAAAGAACAAGAATAGTATACTTTACTTATAGAATTACACACATTTTCTGTAATCGCGGATAATAGCAAAATAATATTAACATTACTTTTGTATTACGGACGTAATCTAATTTAAAAATCAGATATAGAATTTAGTTGAATTAAATACTGAGTTACGAATAATAGTTTTGGAAAATTACCCCGAAAATAATTGAGCGAATAAATCGATGTCATTAAACTAACATTGCAGCCAAACAGCATTAATTGATGGCGTAATTGATGCGAATTTCGTTAATAGCAAGATAGATAATAATTGAATTATAACTAATGGTTATTATTATTCAAAAAGCAGGTTTCACTCGCTTACACAATAATGATTTATTAATTTATGTCTAAGCAATGTAGGAGAATCAATGGAAACACATTGCAATGTTTTTTGTCTTAGATTCCTTTAATAATTTAACCGTTGTTTATCCATGCAGTTATTACTATACTAGTCTTTATCCGCGACTTCGTTCGCGTGAACTGTTGTCGCGTGATAGATTGATAATAGACAGCGCTTTTCAGTGTTAGTTTAGAAAAGCGTGTGATGAATTGCAATTTATCAATCTGACACTTAAGTTTCATCAGAAAAACTCATTGGTGCCTCCCTTGTTTGAACCCATAAAGCAAATAAAAGTCTAAAGTTTTTCAAAACTCTTGCGAAAACGAAAAATTTCGGATTGGACTAGAGCAAAACATTATCAAGTTATTTTATAAAAAAGGAACAAACAAATCAGATAAGTACAATAGGTTCTTGAATGAAATATGATTCGTCTTATACATAAACATAATATGTAACATACGTATGTTGCAAGCGTATACGAGGAAACCAATCATAACAAGTAACTTTTGTACATAATATTTATTGGCTAGCACGTTGGAATCATTTGAAACTCGTTATTTCAACTTATATGTAGATAATTAATGTATAGATTCCGGTACTCACGTCTTATTTTATCGGATGAGCCCGACTAGTTTCAAGCCCATACGGGGCTCTTATTCATGAGCTCTTTATGCGGCGTTATCGCGGCGGGAACTGCGTGTAGCAGCATTTGTACAAGTATTTGTTTCAAATACTTACATGCCAGAATGCATCACCATCCGTCGCATCTTTCCTCTCTGCCTCGGACTCTAATAAACAGGGCCTTAAATATTTGTGACCCACAATATTTTGAGCTAGACCAAATAAAACTGGCGTTGGATAGCAATGGGTGTAACTGGCGCCAGTGTTATCGTTTGGCACGTAACAAGTAAACGCGAACATCGGTGGAAGTTGACGATCGCCTGCTTATTTAACGTATGTTAAGGGAGTGACGGATAGGATAGGACACCATTTTCGTCGCAAATACAATATCAAGACGATATTCCGTCCTCCTGGTCAAATACCCTGCTGCGCTCACCGAAAGATCCAGATTAACTTAGCGTGCATGATGTCTATATGATTCCCTGCGGTTGTGGGAAGAATTATATAGGTGAAACTCGTCGCAATATCTTGACAAGGATTTCTGAACACATACGTAGTGTCAAGAATATGGACACTAATGGGTCAGCCATAGCGGAACATGTCCACGATTCGGGTGTTAACTATTATATCAGGTTCGATAAGGCTACCGTGTTATCTAGGGAAAAATTTCTAGTACCTAGAAAAATACGTGAGGCGATTGAAATAAGTCGTCACTCGGATTTTAACAGAGTCTGTGGATGGGCACTGCCTCCAGCGTGGAAACCTATATTTGGCACTACCGGTACTACTAAAGACCTGCTGGAACCGGACACCGTAAGCGTCGCATGCACAGAATTCTTTCGGGCATCCGATGATGAAGAGCAGAGCAGCGACGGGGAGTGCTTAGAAGACGCGCGACCAGCGCCGCTGCCGTCCCTCCCCCCGCTCCAACCACTCTCGAGTCGCGCCCTGCGAGCTGCTACACGCAGTTCCCGCCGCGACAACGCCGCGTAAAGAGCTCATGAATAAGAGCCTCGTATGGGCTTGAAACTAGTCGGGCTCATCCGATAAAATAAGACGTGAGTATAGCCGGAATCTATACATTAATTATGAATAACACTCGCGATAGTTTAAATTATATGTAGATACTATTATATTTTATAATATAAATAGCTGTGCCTATAGCTTCGCGTGTGTGGAAATCAATGTGTTACCAATTTTTTCCCGCGTAAATCTCGACTCCGCGCGAATTCTAATTTTAAAAGTAGGCTATATGTTGCTTCGCAATCTCTATGTGCTCTTAACCTAAACCATCCTCATTCCCTTATCCCGCACTAAACAGGGTCCGCAAAACATGTTAGAAACATGTTGTCACATGATTTGGCTGCGTATTGCCTGCCTGACGTCAACTTACCTTAGTCGCCTTTTACGATATCGCGGTAACAAATGAGGGTGGTCTATTCTACTCAGTCGAATACCACACGACATTACTCATAACCTAAACCATCCTCAAAAATTGCAATCTTTTAGTAAAAACCGTAATAAATAGTGTTAAGTAGATTTTATGGAAATCGATTTTATAAAGACTGACAGCTTTTGGGTACTTTGTTTCGTAATTCGTATAGATTCTATGTAAAGTACAGGTGGATACATATTAGCAAATTTCTAGATCAATTGCTTAATTTCGAATACATTAATGGCAATTACGAGACAACGATAAATGTAACTCGGACAAAATATCGATTGTCAACTTACAAATTACTGAGTTATATATCCCACGTTAAATTATAAGTTAATTAACAATATTATTTCGAATACCAGTCTACCTAATACAAACTTATCTGTGATAAAATATTCAGCATTCTTTTAAAAGACCCGTTGCTAGACAGGGGTATTTTTTTAAAACAACACTTATTTATTATGTAAACTCTGCTGCACGCACGTTAATGTTAATTTTAAGCACGTATTTTATTGCAAACTAATATTATGACATAATTGCATCGTGGAAGTTTTTAATTAAATTATTAAAGAATATAGACTTAGATAACTAGATGTAAACTTTATTTACGTATATATAATTGGCAATATAATTGGTAATATTTATCATCATCGACATATCAAAGCCAGAGTATCTCTTAGATGTATTATGTAGCCGTATCTATATATAAAATATATTATGTATAGGTATATGTAAGACTACTATGTTTCATCATTTTAGCAATGCAGTCGACTGTCTTGTTTTCCACACGCACACGTCTTCGCCGGGGAAGACGAGGTCCTAGTTTTCTGACGACGGTCAGACGTGGATTCTCGCTATACTCCCAACGACATGATAATTAATCTGTCATAATATTAGTCCTCCATTACACGTCACCCTAAGCCGTGGTTCGGTCTCACAGGAGGCACCCTTAGGACGACATTCCCCGACGCTAGTAGAGCTTCTGCAGTCTACTCTCCGCATTTGGCGCCCTCGACGATGCTTCTTCTGCGCTCGCCCATCCCACGTCGACAATGTATAGGGGCTAACAGCATATAGTCAGGGTGAAAAAAATTCAGATACGCATTTTATTTTACTTCGCACGAAAGATCAATGATTGGTTCTTATACGATTATTTATTCCTAAATAAGTAATAAAAAAAGTGTTTTAAGCGCATCCAACTATGTAACAAATAAGTTCGTACATATCAAAGCACCGACGATTGGCCAGTCGTGCATTTGAAACATGTCCGAGATTTTACAACTCCTTATGCATGTGGGCCTTAATAGCGATGTACCAGCAACAATGGAACAGTAAAGCGAACGTCGTTTACTGCTTGCGGTTTGGAAATTAAAATCCGACGTCCTGATCTGTGGATGGTGAAAGCCCATTTTTCTGTTCAATATAAAAATGTATCTTCCAACCTCTTATGTGCACGCGTGTTTAATATAATTGATATAAATATTTTCAACTTCGATCGAATATTGACTGGCCCGTTGACATTTTCTATAAATGAATTTGTTGGTCTTCGCGTCTGGGTGTATATTTGTATTTAAGTATGTATTTAAAAATTGTATAAGTATATATTCACCAGTTGTCTGTCACCCATAACACAAGTATTAAGTTACTTACTTTCGATACGGACGACTGTGTGTGTAAGTGTCCCATATATTTATATATATCATACTATCGTACTAATCGGTTTCGGGACGACACGACGACACGATCGTGGAGATTGTGGTAGTGAGTGTGTGTAGCACTTGTGTGGAGTGTTGGTGGTGGTTGTGGTGTTTTGTGATACGTGTGGTGAGTTTTCCTTGATGTATAGGGTATTTAAATGTTGCCTGCTTCACACATCTTAGCATTACACAAATTCTCTTAACAAATGCGGATTATAGCAAAATAATTCTATTGTAACATCTGTACTATAGAATTCCGCAAAGTAACGCCTACTTCTATAAATCATTAGAGGTAAGGTTCTGTGATGCTTATATTATTAGTCGAGATGAACGACTAGCTGCAAACGCAAGTTTTCACATTCGTGATTTACATAATGCGTATTTCTAACCGCAAACGTTTATTTTGTTTATGCCGTTTAGACACTAATGACTTTAATCGCATTATCGTTTAGCAACCTTTCGACTGTTTCTTTTGAATGGAAAATATGTATCTATATAGTTTTAGAGTATGTCAGAGTTAGAATTAAGCATCGGTAATGTATGCACTTTTGTATAAAAACTGATAAGCGTTATTGATATTTACTATTAATCGTGCGCTTTATGGCAAAGAATACTACTATTGTTTTAAATTTATACAGTTCTAGTGATTTCCTGGGATATTTGTATATAATTAGCAAAGGAAACAGTAAACTGAGAGAAATAGTTTTTAGGCCCATCACTGTATTCCTACAAAGATTGACATATAATAATCAAGTATCTGGGTGACCGAGCTTTGTTCGGAAATGTTTTACAAAATAAAAAAAGAAACTTCAAAGAAAAAGGAAAAAATAATAGGGTAGGTGGGGCTCGACCCTATGTATTTTCATTTCTCGCGACCACGCGAAATTTTAGTGTTTTGTTATGCCCAAAACAATTTTTTTAAATAAAACCTTGCTAGATCGATTTTTCGCCCCCACAACCCCCTACATGCTGAATTTCAGGAAAATCGTTGGAGCCGTTTTCGAGATTCAGAAAATATATATAGACAAGTTTAACTCATTTTAATATTAAAGAAAAGATACTGATATCACGAATATTTTTTAAGTCCATTGGTAACATTTACTTGCTGATTTTTGATTTAGAACTAGAATGTTAACTAAAGAACTGAAGAGTTACAGCTACTTTTGAAAATGACAACGAAGTCCTCAGAAATAAGATTGTGGGCAGAACTTCGTTGATATATTTTTGAATACAATCTGTATCCACCAATTCGTTCGCGTCAACATAAATGTCAAAATGTCTTCATTTTGAACTGAGAGTTATTTTAATGGTACCGACAGAAAAAAGGGAATTTTTCAGACCTATATGTTAGCCCCAGTATGCTTCAATTAAACCAAATATCATAAATATCTGGGACCTCGTCTTCGCCAGCGATGACGCTGTGTGTGTATTACGTGTTTTTGTGTTTGCTATCGTTGTTCGGTCGTCAGGGTCATTTACGACGCTTTTTGGACGCCTATATTGTCGGTGGTCAGAAGCTAACTCACTAGAGCTTAATAATTGTTTAATCTGACTCCGGCGGGCACCATGATTCACGCCTACAATCTAATAGAGAGCTTATGGGTTTTATTGTCCGAATTTACTTGTATGTAGCCAATTGAATTTGCGCTGGAATACGGAAAATGATATTTGGCGTGTATCAAATTTAAATAAAGTTAAGCATTTATTTATTTATTTGAGAAACACACAATTAAACAACACTTAACTTATTACAAAAAAGTATGTATAAAATATCTAATAAGGATTATGGTTCGGTGTGATGTAATTTTATTGACAGGCGTATATGTAGGTACTTAGATTTAATTTGCTACTTATTTTACAAGTAGAGAATCGTCAAAAAAGTTATGAACAGCTTCTTGTCTTTATTATTTGTGTTAATATAAATTATTATTATTATTTATAACACAAACATTATCACCAAAGGAAACCAATATTACAGTTTTAAATGGTTGTAATTTTAGTAAATATTATTAAAAATATTAACCCTTATCACAAATCAATATTATAACTCTATAATATTATTGGTATATAATTGTTATTATTTTTATTAGGACTATTAATTGTATATCTAAAACCAATGTTGTAGAATACTCCGTGGTAAATTGTAAAGGTAATGTTTTCATTTGTCTGTGACTTCCCCTTTTCTAGAAAAGTAATAATAAAATGATTTTGCTATAATCCGCGATAATAAAAAATAGAAAATATACATAATGCTAAATGTAGAGTGGAGAATCCGTTTCCATACCTGATACATGCAGGATTCATCGCGGATTATAGCAAAATCATTTTATTATTACTTTTATATTATAGATCTCCGCAAAGTAACGCCTAATTCTATAAATTATTCACCTTTTCTGTTTCCGTCTTGTCAATATATGTATGTGTCTAAAAAGCTTTCTATATAATACAAATTATTGAAAATATCAGCACCTTTTAGTTGTCTCAATAAAAAGTATTTTAGTACTAACCTCTACCACTTCTACCGACGAATCTCAGGTCATTGAACTTGGCGACTCTGTTCTTCATAACTGCAATGTTGTTCCTCAACTCAGCAGAGCAGTTTTCATCGTTACCAGCACGTACTGTGACCTGAGTGCCGTCAAGAATGTCGCCCAGGGCTACCACCTTGAAGCCCCCTGGCAAAGTTTTGTTTGAACGCCAGTGATGAGGTAGCGCCGAGCACATGTAATCGGGACTACCGGTCCGTACTGTAAATAAAAAAAAAATATAATAAATAAATAAATAAATATATGGGACACTTACACACACGGTCGTCCGTCCCCAAAGTAACTTAATACTTGTGTTATGGGTGACAGACAACTGGTGAATATATACTTATATATTTTTAAATACATACTTAAATACAAATATACACCCAGGCTCAAAGACCAAAAAATTCATTTATAGAAAACTAGCGGCCAGTCAAATAAAATAATAATAATAATATAATATAAATATATAATTATATTCTTACCGAGGTGTTGTAAAAGGAGACTAAGGTAAATTTAAAGTTGGCCCGCAGTGTGGTATCCGGCTGAGTACTATATACAAGCCTCTTTCTTAACGAGATGTCGTAAAAGGCGATTAAGGTTGGTTAATCAGCCGTGTGGTATCCGGTTGAGCAGAATAGACAACCCTCTTTCTTACCAAGGTTACACCGAAGTGTATTTTTCGTAAAATCGTGATTTTAAGAAAAATACGACTAAGACAGGTTGACGTCAGGCAGTTGGCCGCTCGTAAAATATGTCGCCAAATCATGTGACAACATATTGTGCCGACCCCACTTAGAGTGGGATAAGGGCGGATGAGAATTTTTATATGTAAGAAATTTGTTTTCATAGAACTGGTATATCTATTTAATGCCTGTAATACAATCTCGAAATTTCTAAGCGTGAAGAAATATTAAGAAATAGACAAAATATTAATTTTACTCTTAAGTTACACATAGAAAAACAGAAACATTTATTAGGTAAAGTACAGAATTAAACAAATTTAAGTCAAAAAGATAATACCTTTTTTATTTTTATATACGGAGGCATGAGCGGATAGTTAAATAAATTCAATTCATTTAGCATTTACAATTGATTGTAAACTTTTCAGTAACAAAATAAAGATGTATAAATTTTTACATTTTATACTCCAACAAAACATTTTAGAAAGTTCTGTCTATAAAGTCTGTCTCAAATCCGGAGAACTTGTTGCTATTGAGCCACAAACACTGTTATGGCTTCATCGGCGTGGAATTTGGGGAGGCAATACAAAGTAACCCTTTGCTAAAGCTCTACACACACGTGTCCATGGAGACATATATATAGTGCGTAGATTTTATTATAGGATTACCAAGTCGGATACTAAAGTAAAAGTAAGTAAGTAGCGGCCTGTTACTCTCCCACTGCTGGAATAGGCCTCTTTTCTCCGTTTTTGGAGAGAAGCGTTGGAGCTAAGACCTACCACACTCCAATGCGGATTGGTAGGTTATACATATCTTCAGAATTCTCTAGAGATATACAGGTTTCCTCACGATGTTTTCCTTCACCGAAAAGCGTGTGATAAATTGCAATTATCAATTAGACACATAAGTTTTAACATAAAAACTCATTGGTGTCTGCCCGGGTTTAATCCCGTGACCTTCTCGAAAGAGTCGCAGGATGTTACCGCTGAGCTATCACAGCTCAACAAGTCGGATAGTCATTGTCTTATAACTTATGTGCTTTAAATTCTATTATAACTTATGTGCCTAATTAATAATTACAATTTGTCATACGCTTTTTCGATGAAGGAAACCATCGTGAGAAAACCTGCATATTTCTAGATAATTCAGGACCTACCAATCTGTATTGGTGCAGCGTGGTAGGTCTTATCTTCAAACTTTCTCTCCGAAAAATGAAAAGAGGAGGCCTATGATCAGCAGTGGAATAGTAACGAGTCGTTACTTTACTTTCCTTTTTATTATTGCGAATTATTGCGATATTCTTAATGCGACCATCAACAAATTACCTAACTTAGTCATAGCAACAGTGACAAAGGGTGAATCTACAAGTTTTAAAATAAAAATTTCAAGATGACTAGTTGTTTTCAATATGTGGGTGACGTATAAAAATTTGTAAATTAATTATTAGCTTATAACAATTGCAGTATCATACGCCTGGAATACGGTTAATTGGAAATACCGTAAAAAGGAGATTAATTGAGGAAAACTACACGTCCAGTTAACACAATATACTGGACCTATCACTGTTGGGTCACGTTTACAATTTGAAGGGCAATTATAAATTTACTAATGAGGTTAAAATTACGTTGTTCAATTATTATTTTTTGGTGATAACAAACTGTGTAAAGTAGGCCTTACATTAAATTTTAATGTCACAATTATTACAGAATACTAAATGAATTGAAGTTTTAAAAGGATGTCGATGAGAATTTATACAATTCTGTGGCCCGGGTGTACAGAAATGAAGTAGTCATTTTATAGAAAACACTTGCTTTTACCCGCGAATTCATTTACGTCGACTATTGTCGTGTGAAGGCTCATAATAGATAGCGCTTTTCAATGTCATCCTATTCCTGTAGATTTAACAGGTTTTCTATAGTCTATATGTAAATCCGGTGTATAAGGAATAATTGTGCCAAATTTCATCGATAAAGGTTCAGCGGATTGTCGCGTGATAAGTTGATAATATATATATGTTACTATACATATATGTTACTCCGGTGTATAATGAATAATTGTGCCAAATTTCAGCGAATTGGCCGTGAAAGAGTAACAAACACACATCCATACACACAAAGTTCAGCATTTAAAATATTAGTAGGACAACGCGCATAAACGGCTGAACCTTGTACCTACCCGTTTCGTCAAGCTACATTATAGTACTGTATTACTTTAAATTGATAGCGCCGCTCCACGTTAGTTTTTTGTACACGTGTATCAAAAGCAGAACGTCATTAATCGTAATTAATTTTATATGATAAATATAGTGCCGTACAACAAACAGTTGTACCCGCATGCGCTATTCAAAGTGTTAATATATAGGTATAAAAAGGCTAATACAGAAAGCCTGCTATACTGTTGAGAATAACTTAGATGATAAGAATGCATGAACATAGCTAATCTTCAACCCTGTACAAGATAGTAATGTAACTAGTAATAAGAATTATATTTTTAAGAGATTTTAAAAAATCTACGTATATCGTCTGTCGGTCTGGGTATAAGATTCTATAATTCCGCAATCAATTTTAGCTTTGCCATTGCAGCAGTTTAAAAACACTGTTAAAAATGGCTGATACAGAAAGCCTACTATACTGTTAGGGATTATTTAGAAGATAAGAATGTGTGGATATAGATTCTCGTCGACCCTGTAATTTAATATAAATAGTAATAAGAATTATATTTTTAAAAGGGCAACCGCCGAGTTTCTTGCCGGCTCTTTTCGGTAGGAACAGCTTTCCAAAACCAGCAGCAGAGTTGACGATTCAAAAGCAATTGTTTACAAGTTTATAGAATATTTTGAATTGAATTGAAATAATGTTGAATATGTTTATGGAAAATGTTAATGGTAACCTATCTTATTATATCCCGCGGTCTTTGACGTTTAACCTCAGGTCTTATTCAAGTTGGCCACAAATAAACCACAAGCCCTCAAACCTTAAATCGACAGACATTTATCAATATTTCATTGTTTCCTACTCAAATATCCCTGTTGCGGTGCTCATTAACACGTCATTACAGCTGACGCCATACTTCAGGATTTGTAAAATACCCAAGAACGTGCGCAGAAATAAAACGTACGTTTTCCATGACGTCGTGTATAAATATGAATGAAGTCAAACATCTTTGCCATAGCAAACCATGCATTCTAAATAGAAGGAATGACGCTTTGGCCCATTAGTAAAAAGTGAAGTAACGGCTTGCTACTATCCAACTGCTGGGCATTAGGAAGGATTGGAGCTAAGACCTACCACGCTGTTCCAATGCGGATTAGTAGTTTACATATATTCCTAAGATTCTCTAGAGATATGCAGGTTTCTCATGAAGTTTTTCCTTCACCGAAAAGCGTGTGATAAATTGCAATTATCAATTGATAAAACTTAACTTATGGGCAAGAGGTAAAAATAGACCCAAGTTATAGGTCTATTTAGACCCATAAGTTTTAACAGAAAAACTCGGTTTCGCCTGTCCCCAATTTGAACCGGTGACCCCTGGAAAGAGTCGTATTGTCTCAGCGCTGGGCTTTATTACTGGATTGAATTGTGCTTATGCCGCCGTGTGGTATCCGGCTGAATAGAATAGACCGACCTCATTTCTTACCGAGGTGTCGTAAAAGGCGACTAAGGTAAGACGATCCGCCGTATGGTATCCGGCTGAGTAGAATAGACCAACCTCATTTCTTACCGAGGCGTCGTAAAAGGCGACTAAAGTAAGTTGACCCACCGTGTGGTATCCGGTTTAGTAGAATAGACCACCCACTTTCTTACCGAGATGTCGTAAAATACGACTAAGGTAAGTTGACGTCAGGCAGGCAGCCGGTCGTAAAAACGCAGCCAAATCATGTAACAACATGTTTATAACATGTTGTGCCGACCCCACTTAGAGTGGGATAAGGGCAGGAGGATGATGATGATTGGGCTTATTGGAATAAAGCCAAAATACTTATTTGCTCTATGTTTTAAACACCATATCTTTTCATTGGTGACCTACTACAATTTCATAGACGTCATTAATGGCGTCATCTTGACGGCAACAGCGAATATGTCGCAAATTAAAATAAACAATTAATAATGTACCTATTCAAATAATTATTATTATACAAAAAATATTACACTTTTCTATCGTAGTAATATTGTAAAGCTGATCTCAAAATATTGTATTTATTAAAAACTGTTCGTAAATATTTAATATTGCCGTGTGGCATCCGGCCGAGTAGAATAGACCACTCTCATTTATTACCGAGGTGTCGTAAAAGGCGACGAATGTAAGTCGACCCGTCGTCTGGTATCCGGTTGAGTAGAATAGACCACCTTCATTTCTTACCGTATTGCATGATAGCAGTACGGCGGATTCGAAAGGTGAGTGGTACTAAAGTTTGACTTACTAACTCCACTCTTTTGATTTCTTATATAATAATTCGGGTTAAAGAATTTTTTTTTCTCAAAAGAACAATGTTCACTGAACTGAGAATTAAAATTGTTTTATTTGCTTAAGACGCATGCACCACTTAACAATTCGTAAAATTTTTTACTGATTACTGAATACTGAAATTAATTTACTGATATAAAAAGAAATACTACATAAACATAAAAAATAACTGTTCGTAAATATTTAATAATTCCATTTATTTTGTATTATCATTTTGTCTCCGGGCAATTGTCATTATTTTATTCACCGGTATGTGGGTAGTAATGAAAACGCCACTCGCCGATCGGTTCGTCTGTCGCCGTGCGAGTGTCTACGTGAGCGCGGAACCTTCGCTAATGGCCGCTCGATCCGCTATACATAATTCGTATTAAATTCATTATGACACATTAAATAATGCGTCTAGGACTTGCAATATTAAGTGCAGTGCCTAACATTAAAGAGTCGTGTCGAGTTTCGGACTCGTAATAGTGTTACTGTTCGTTCGAGTAATAATCCCCTGGCGTCACAAGAAACGGCCGGCCGCCGGCGTATATCGAGGACTTCCAACCTTCCAGTGCATGGTGGTAGTACAAAGGCATCGAAAGGTGGGTGCTAAGTTGTTACTTATTATCGGTGATAAATTATGCATTGCCCAGAAAGATAGAAAATAGTTAACGCCCTGAACCCCCCTATACAGTCCACTTAAATTACCCACCAGCGAACTAGGGTCAAGGACCAGGTTCCTTTTAATTAAGGAACATATCCCTACAATAACTAAACATATAAATATTGAAGAGAGCGATAACTTAAGTTTTAGATATCAAATTATTGTTATTTTTTCAAAAATATAGGACTTTAGCAGTTTTTTAAACAAAGTAATATTATTTGTTTCCTTTAGACTATTGGGCAAATAATATAAAAATTAAGAAACAATTAACGCCAAAAATTTCTATCGTTTTTCGATTTTTAAGCTACTTAATTTTAAATTCAAGAAAGATTCGTTGTGTGTATTTGTTAAATACTATGAAACAAATTTTAGGATGCGGTTAAAGAGTTTGAACCGTGGAATTTGTTGAAAAATCACCGAGTAGCGGTGCGGGCGTGAAAAAAAAAACATTAATAGTGTAACTGTGGTTTCTCTATTTACGGAAGCTAGGGAACACGAATTATGTGCCGCAAACTGCGGGTTAGTGCGGTTGATTCTATAAAGGGTTGGATGTCTCTCCTGTCATTACACCAATCTTCGCAGAAAGGGACAATTGATTTAGTAAGAATAAATTACATTTATGTTATTCCGTGTTGTAAAAACTAATTAAACTTACTTGGTGGTCGTCAGCAACTACAATACTTTGTTCTAATAAAACAATGTTCGGAAAATTATCTATACTAATATATAAAGCTAAACAGTTTGTTTGAACGCGCTAATCTCAGGACCTACTGGAACGATTTGAAAAAATCTTTGAGTGTAAGAAGATTTATCGAGAAAGGCACAACATCACGTTTAGATAAATAAATGACTCCTGTCCTTAAATATTACGAAAACAGCAAAATTTAAAGCTTTCCTTGCGTGCGCTGAGTAAACAGTGCAAGTTATTCAAAAATCATATATTACAAAATTTTTCCCCTCTAAAAGTTCCAAATAAAAGTCAGCGACAGAAATTTCTCGCATTAAAGGTTAACCCACTTTAACCATTATTGGTTATCAAAATACTATATTACGGTTTTAATCTTTCCACGCGGGCTTAGCCGCTGCCTCGGTATAAGTATGTACCAAAGATTTATTTGTGAAATATTTTATTTGATATGTTTTTATATACTTTATTGATGTTTAATGGAAGGGAAAATGACAGGTTTAATAAACTAACTGATAGTTTCGCTTTTGTAGGCAGGTCGAAACAAACTGTGACCCCATTAGCTTCATTGTACGATCTCATTACCACGAGTGCTTTTGCGCCCTTTGCTACTAATTGTCTAATTATACGCGCTTTAATTTTTAGGAACAGATCTTTGACCGTGTCACTGTAGTTTATTGTTTGTTTGTTTGTAATCTCTTTATTGTATTCCTAATCCGTTTGCCCTTATCCCACTCTTAAGTGGGGTCGGCACAACATGTTACAAACATGTTGTCATATGATTTGGCTACGTATTTTACGACCGGCCGCCTGCCTGACGTCAACTTACCTTAGTCGTATTTTACGACACTCGGTAAGAAAAAATCTATTTATTGCATTAAAAAAAACAACATAATTTGTAATGGCGGGCTTATTCTGGAATCTGAATCTCTTCCAGCCAAGCAGTCTAAAATTTAAAAAGAGGTAAATATAAGTACAGTGAATTAAATGCATCGAATTCGAATTTTACTTTATTCAAATAAACCTATTAACAAGTGCTTTTGAATCGTCAGCTCTATTGCTGGTTTGGAAAGCTGTTTCTTGCGATGAGCTAACAAGAAACTCGGCGCTTGCTCTTTAGGAAATATACTTCTTATTACTTTCTTGTCCAGGGTCGAAGAGTAGCTATGTCCTCACATTCTTATCATCTAAGTAATCCTCAACAGTATAGTAGACTTCCTACATTAGCCTTTTTAACAGTGCTTTTAAATTGCTGTAACGGTAAAGCTAAAATTGATTGCGGAATTTTATTAGATTTTATTTTAGAATCTTATTACCAATCCAACCAACGACCTATGTGCTCTGGCAAGGTGTAAAGCAGGAGCTAGAAGCTTAAGTCTGTTCTTACTTTGTCCATTATGTATATCGCCAATTATTTTTTACAATTATTTATATACTTATGCACAAAAATTAAATTGCTAAAATCTTGGAAACATTTTACTTTTTTTAAATATTTGTACCTTATATTCAGCGTCGAGATTTAACTGGTAATTATAGTAATTAAAAATTTGCTAAATGTATATTTATATTAAAAGTAAAGCCTAATGCTATCCCACTTCTGAACATAGACATCCTCTCTCCATTTTAGGATTGAATGGTTGAAGCTAAGACCCACGACGCTACTCTAATGCGGATTAGTAGTTTACACATATCCCCGGAAGTCTCTAGGGATGCAGGTTTCCTGACGATGTTAGCCTTCACCGTAAACGTGTGTGTTAAATTGCTATTATCAGTTTTAATCAAAAACTCATTGCCTACCCGGGATTTGAACTAGTGATCCTTTCACGTATCAACGCTTCTATTATCTAATTACATTGTTTATGTGCATGAATGTGTTGTGTGTGAATAAATGCTCTTTGATTTGATTTATTAATATGCTGTAGTCTTCTTCTTCTTCTTCTTCAACCAATGGACGTCCACTGCTGGACAAAGGCCTCTTCATGGGATCTCCAGAACACACGATTTTGTGCCGCTTGTATCCAGCGGCTCCCCGCGACCCTTTTGAGGTCGTCTGTCCATCTAGTAGGGGGTCTTCCTACACTGCGCTTTCCGGTGCGGGGTCGCCATTCCAACACTTTGAGACCCCAACGTCCATCGGTTCTCCGCACTATGTGCCCCGCCCATCGCCACTTCAGCTTCGCGACCCGCTGAGCTATGTCGGTGACTCTGGTTCTTCTACGGATCTCCTCATTTCTGATTTGATCACGTAGAGAAACTCCGAGCATAGCTCGCTCCATCGCCCGCTGAGCGACTCTGAGCTTTCTTATGAGGCCCATAGTCAGCGACCAAGATTCAGAGCCATAGGTCATCACTGGCAACACGCACTGTTCGAAGACTTTAGTCTTCAGACACTGAGGAATATTGGACGAAAAGATCTCGCGTAGCTTCCCAAACGCTGCCCATCCGAGTTGGATTCGGCGACTGACCTCTTTCTCGAAATTGGACCTACCTAGCCGGACCGTATGTCCCAGGTATATATATTCGTCAACAATTTCGAGTGCAGAGTTCTCAACGATGATCGGGTGGAGCGGAACATGTGAGTTTGACATAACTTTCGTCTTGCTCATGTTCATTTTTAGGCCCACCTGTTGAGATACTCTGCTGAGGTCGTCGAGCATTGTGTTAAGATCCTCCAGGGACTCTGCCATAACGACTATGTCGTCGGCAAATCGAAGGTGAGTGATGTACTCGCCGTTAATGTTGATGCCGTATCCGTTCCAATCCAAAAGCTTAAAGACATCCTCCAATGCAGCGGTAAACAGCTTCGGGGAGATGACATCTCCCTGTCGCACACCACGCCGCATTTGGATTGGTCTCGTAGTTCTGTCTTGGATACGGACAGACATTGTGGCGTTTTCATACAGACACTTCAACACTTGGACGTACCGATAGTCGATTCGGCATCGCTGGAGCGATCTTAACACAGCCCATGTTTCCACCGAATCAAAGGCCTTCTCATAGTCCACAAACGCCAAGCAAAGTGGCCGGTTATACTCCTCGGTCTTCTGTATAACCTGCCGCAGCGTAAAAATGTGGTCTATGGTACTATAGCCTTTCCGGAAACCGGCTTGTTCGGGAGGCTGGAAGTCGTCGAACCTACGAGCGAGACGATTCGTTACGACTCTCGAAAACAACTTATAAACCTGACTCAGCAGCGCGATGGGTCTATAATTCTTCAATAAGGTGTTATCACCCTTCTTGAAGAAAAGAACCACCACGCTCCTGTGCCACGCTTCCGGCGTAGTGCCCTCGTGAATGACGGAATTGAACAATCGCTGAAGGACTTGGAGTACCGGTTTTCCACCCGCCTTCAGGAGTTCTGTAGTGATTCCGTCCTCACCCGGAGCCTTGTTGTTCTTAAGTTGTTTGAGAGCCGTACTAATCTCGTATAGACTGACGTCCGGGATATCTTCGGTATAGTGTCGGGTCAACTTGGCTCTTGGGTCTTTTGCCAAATTGATAACAGGCTGTTGTGTTGAGGTGTATAACTGTCCAAAGAACTTCTCAACCTCTCCCAAAATCTCAGGTCGAGACGAAATGATGCTACCAGTATCGGTCTTCAGTCGCGTTAACTGCCTCTGCCCAATAGACAGATCTCTCGCGAACACTTTGGAGCCCCTGTTACGCTCAATTGCATCTCGGATGCATTCCGTGTTGAAGTGTCGCAGGTCGCATTTCTGCGCCTTAGAAATCTGTCTATTGATCAGACGGTAGCTCGAAGCGTCTACTGAAGACTGTAGCCTCATTTCGTTCCTCTCGTCCATGAGCTTGAGAGTCTGGGTCGAGAATTTATTGGTTCTCTTACGGTGAGTCTTATAGAATTTGGACCCCACCGCATGGACAGTTTCCACTAGCCTGTTGTTTACATCGTCCACAGAAGCGCAGTCAGCTAAGCAATCAAAACGGTTTTTCAGCTCGAGTTGAAAGTTCTCGGGGTTTTGAATATGAGCTCGAGTTGGTCGGAGCGTAGACTTCACCAGTCTGGATCTTTCCAGCTGTACGCATATATTCAATGTGCCTCTAACCATACGGTGATCGCTCCCGGTTTTCACGGTATTGATCACAGAGACATCATTGAATATATGACGCCTGGTCGACATGATGAAGTCAATCTCGTTTCTCGTGGAACCGTCGGGACTTACCCAGGTCCATTTTCGATGTGGCCGTTTCCTGAAGAAAGAGTTCATCATATAGAGATCTTCTCTCTCCAAGAAATCGGCCAACATCTGGCCCCTGTGGTTCCGTTGCCCATAACCAAATTGCCCTACTCTCAACTCGGTGCCGCTTCGCTTGCCCAGCTTTGCGTTGAAATCCCCCATCACAACAGTGTAGAAGGTTTTGGAGGCATGCATGGCTCTAGATAAATCCTCATACATGGTCTCTACCTCCTCGTCCGGATGTGCCGATGTCGGTGCGTAGACCTGTATGACCTTCAGCGAATACCGTTTGGTAATTCTGAGTATCAGGAACGCGACCCTGCTCGACACACTCTCGACTTGAACAATGTTGTTGACAAGGGACTTGTGGACGAGAAACCCGACACCACCTTGGGACTGTTGTTCGCCCTCCCGGTAGTAAAGCAAGTTGCCAGATTTTAGGATCATCGTGTCCTCCCCCTCTCTTCGGACTTCGGATAATCCTATCACGTCCCACCTCAACTTGCTTACTGTTTCTTCCAGCTCGAGTATCTTTTCGTCTTCCCTCAAAGTGCGTGCGTTGTACGTTGCCAGGTCTAGTCGTCGGGGTTGGCAGCGGAATCTCTGCCGGAGATTCTTGACACCCCCTGCCCCGCCGTTACCCAAACCGCTGCCAGAGCTGGGAATAGCGGAGCTGCCGGGAACTAGGGGCTGTGGTTTTGGTTTTAATGCCATGAAGGTATTGCCAGTAATCACCACGCTTGGCCTGCGGGTTGGTGATCGCAGTGCTGACCATGTCGCACCGACAGTGCTGCTGCCCACTGTCGGTCTGGTATAATTTAGGTCAGCTGTATGAATGGTTATACCGCCATTGGTCGGTCGCCAGAGCCTCGTTGGTTAATCTGCAGGGTGCACCGCGTGCAGGTGAGGTTGACAATTGAGGAGACTGATTGGGACGAGCCTCCCCCTTACACCCCACTGATTGGGACGAGCCTCCCCCTTACACCCCTTATATGCTGTAGTACTGAATTATTATTCGTCGTGTGATATCGGGCTGGGTAGAATAGACCAACCTAATTTCTTACCAAGGTGTCGTAAAAAGTGACTAAGGTAAGTTTACCCGCCGTGTGGTATCCGGTAGAGTAGAATAGACTACCCTCATTACTTACCAAGGTGTCGTAAAAGGCGACAAAAGTAAGATGATCCGCCGTGTGATATCCGGCTGAGTAGAATAGACCACCCTCATTTCTTACTGACGTGTCGTAAAAGGCGACTAAACTAAGGTGACCAACCGTGTGGTATTCGGATGAGTAGGATAGACCACCCTCATTTCTTACCGAAGTGTCGTAAAAGGCGACTAAGGTAAGTTGACGTCAGGTAGGCGGCGGTTCGTAGAATACTTAGCCAAAACATGTAACATGTTTGAAAAAACTTGTGCCGACCCCACTTAGAGTGGGATTAGCATAGGAGAATGATGATGATGAGTAGTGAATTAATATTGGTACTTAAATCTTATTTATATTCATTTTACAATAAATTTTATTGCGTTGATGTCTTTTGTTTGACAAAGCATTATCAGTTAATATTAAGATCAACTCAATAGTAGATTATTCAAATTCAAATTCAAATTCATTTATTTTCAAAAACAATTTACATGTTATTTAAACTTAACAAGTGATTGGAAGCTCCATTTAAGCAAGTAATGCCTGTGCTTGGAGCCTCCTTCCTTCCATAGCTCTATATATACATGTAATGTTTTAACAAAATCAAATTAATAAATAAAATTGTGTGCGTGAGTGTACGTGTCCGTGTGTGTATCCGTATGTGCGTGTGTGTGAGTGTGTGGTGTGGTATGGTGTGTGTGTGTGTGCGTGTGTGTGTCTGTGCGAGTGTGTGTGTATGTGTGTGCATGCTTTTGAGTGTGCATGTATGATTATATTGAATGAACATGTTATGAGAAAAAAAAAAAAAAAATATATATATATATATATATATATATATATATATATATATATATATATATTATGAAACCATATAATAACGTTTAAACTACAGAAGATACAATAGAATTATTTTGCTGTAATCCGCGTTTGTTTAGATTATCTATGTAATGCTTAGAGTATAAAGGAAGCAACATTCACATACCTTATACAAGTAGGACAAGTCACCACATGTATCACAAAACGCTGCCAACACCAACACTCCACACAAGCACAGTGACACACTCCACAACCTCTGAGATCGTTTAAGGTATGTGATTGTTGCCTGCTTCATACACTTAGCATTACATACTTCTCTTAACAAACGCGGATTACAGCAAAATCATTGTATTGTTACTTCTGTGCTATAGAATTCCGCTAAGTAACGCCTGCTTCTATAAATCAACGTTTAAAGTGTTTATTATTAACATTAAATAACATAAAAACCAAAGAACCATTGAATTCCGTGTACCTGATATATATTTGGTAATTTTTAGAATTAAGTGTTACTTTGCTGTCCATAATATAAAAGTAATTTTTGCTATAATCCGCGATAAATTTATAAATATTAAATAAAAAATGTTAAATTTATCGCGGATTATAGCAGAATAATATTTTCTTTACTTTTGTATATTCGGATGTGTAGTTGATATTTACTGATGAGATTTAGCTTTTTTATTGACGTAAGAACAACTGAGATTATAAGGTAACGTACAATTGTCATAAATTTAATGGGTTACATTATAAATTTACCCAAATATGGTTAAATTATTCCATTGAACTAGAATATAAATAAACACTCCCGATCGATACGTATTCATATTTTTAATAATAATAATTTATTTCATACCATTTAAATACATATAATTCAGCTTAAATTTACATAATTAAAGTACTATAATCGATAGTAGAGCAGTAGAGTTGACGATTCAAAAGCACTTGTTTACAAGTTTATTTGAATAAAGAATATTTTGAATTTGATATTGTGAAGATATATAGATGTTGCCACTCAATCAAATAAAACGGTTTTCTTTGTTTATAGTGCTAATAGAAATAGTATGTCATTTATATGTCACTTATAGTAAATGTAAATCCCCAATTCCGTTATGGGTTTTTACGTGAGACTGTATAAAATGTATATTCGGATGACTAGAGACGTATTTCTAGTACTTGTTTAAATATTGTTACTTTTACATTTATTACTGGGTCCCCATAATAATTTGATCACTAATAAATTAGCATTACTTAACAATGAATAAATATCTTAATATGTACTAGATAAATATGTACTAGATATGGAAAAACATCCTTCTGAATGGTGGATTAAAACTAAATATAAAACTGTATATATGCCGTGTGGTATCCGGCTGACTAGAATAAACCACCCTTTCTTACCGAGCTGTCGTAAAATACGACTCAGGTAAGTTGACGTCAGCTAGGTGGCTGGTCGTAAAATTCTTAGCCAAATCATGTGATTCTACTCAACCCGATACCACACACTGGGTCAACATACCTTAGTTTCCATTTACGACAACTCGGTAAGAAATGAGGGTGGTCTATTCTACTCAGCCGGATGCCATAAAGTGTAAATCACTTACGATTAACTCTCATAACTTAAAGTTGTCGCATATACTTTCATAGAACTACACTCTATTATCATCGGATTATAAAAAAAGATTTAATCTTAAAGAAATTAAAAAATATTAAGTAAAATAAATGTATATATTTTAGTTATTAAGTACTTAAGATCAAAGTAATTATACAAAAAATAAATATATATCTTTCGTAGAAAACAAAGTAACTTTTGGAAAATGTAATTAAACGAAAGAAAAAAATGTTTCTTATAGAAAATGTAAAGTCCCAAGTTGAGTTCCGGGTTTTTACGCATTATTATTATTCTCAATATTCAAATATCGATGGCTATGGAAAATTCTATGGAAATCCTGGTATATATAAGAAATAATTATGGAAATTCTATTAAAATAGGTATAATTTAAGTGATATTTATTTGTAATCCGACAGCGTCATACAAAACATTTAACACGTTTTTAATCTATACTAATATATAAAGCTGAAGAGTTGGTTCGTTTGTTTGTTTGATTGTTTTAACGCGGTAATCTCAGGAACTACTGAACACATTTTAGAAAATTCTTTGAGTGCAAGATAGTCCGTTTATCTGAGTAGGTGAAGAGCAGCAATAAAAAATGTTACGAAAACGGCAATATTTAAAGCTTTCCTTGCGTACGCTAAGTAAACGGTAAAAGTTATTCGAAAATCATGTACTAAAAAATTGTTCCCCTCTAAAAGTTCTAAATAAAAGTCCGCGACAGTATATGTCTAGCTTTTAAGATTAATTAACTTCAACCATTTTTATGATTATCAAAATACTATATTACGGTTTTAATCTTTCCACGCGGGCGGAACCACTGGCGATTCCTAGGTATAAAATATGCCCAATTATACGTTTATGAAGCTCCGTAATTATTATATTAAAAACCACAAATAATAAATGCAATGCTTTATGGGCTCTTTGTTTTTTTTTAACTAGTGACGTGTTGATATGTATAAACTGTTAATCTACATTGGAGCAGCGCTGTCGTGGCTCCAACTCTTCTCTCCAAAACCGGAGAGAAAAACAATTAAAAGAGACGCACGGTCCCACTACTGGCCTACCACAGCTGATCCCACTCTAAGTGGGGTCGGCACGACATGTTATAAACATGCTGTTACATGATTTGGCTGCGTTTGTACGGCCGGCCGCCTGCCTGACGTCAACTTACCTTAGTCGCCTTTTACGACACCTCAGTAAGAAATGAGGTTGGTTTATTCTATTCAGCCGGATACCACACGGCAGGTCGTCTTATTTTAGTTGCCTTTTACACCTCGGTAAGAAATAAGAGTGGTACTATTCTATTCGGCCGGATACCACACGGCATCACAGTTCATATACTTATTGGACGATATTTCAATCATAGCTCTTACCGAGATCGGGGTGCTCGCTCTTCGTTTCTTCTATAATGGAGTGAAGCCACCACGGCTCTAATTCGGCCATCTCACGCCGCCGACGGCCTCTCGACTCATACGGCAAATGCATCCTTCAATAAAGCATCTGACTTTCTTGCCGCTCGCTCTTGTACACTTGCTAAGCGGTAGACAATCCAAGACCTTTAGTATTATTATTATCTTTATGGCCTGTACAGCGCAAATTGGGCGCGAATCACTCTGCCAGTGTCACGTAAAATGGCAAACACACGAGTAATCGAATTTAGAATTTGCTTCGAAGAGAATGCACCAGATGAAAATTTAAAGTTTACCAATGGCTTTTATCATTTTTACTTAACCTTTCGACCTTAAGTATATGAGTATTATTTTCTTTGACTTTTGGCTGACTTTAGACTATCCTTCTCTATGTTTGTTTTAAATCCATTCACTGTTGAAATTAGGCGGTTTATATATTTATTTCTAAGTTAATAATACTTGATTCTTGAAAGTTGGCAAGACTTATACTCAAGGTGTTAATAATTTCACAGCTCAGTTTACGGCCTTTATATTGATGAGTAATTTATTGTTAGGAACACTTAAGCCTTCTTAAAACAACTTTTGGCACTAATCCAAGATATTCGCATTATTGTTTACCGAATTGTTGTATTGTTTTAATATTTACACTTAGCTACTTATATTTGGTTTTATATTGTCTTTAATATTTATACGTTATAGAGTTTAACACAATCACTCACATACGGTATACAAACAGTGTAAATTACATTTACATAATTTTTTCCTTAACTCAATATTTACGTACACTAGCGGGAATCTGGACGGGCCTTGGTGATTTCAACTTAACTTTCGTCATTTTATATGAGTCACCTAAGATTTGAGCGGCATAGTGAATATATTTTTATCATTCGAGTTACTGCGTTCCGAGAAGGGCGCGTAATTAAAGACGCACTGTCAATATCAGCTGAGCGGTCTAAATCATAGATATTTCCCCGCGCGTTGCGTCAGAGTCGGTCTTCTAATCGAGTGTTATGTTTTTTGCAAACAAAGTCGAGCGTAAGTCCCGCGTCGGTCACAGGTATTTACCGCGCGCGTACGTAGTGCCGTCAGTGAGTCACGCGGCAAAGGTCGGAGGCTGCGCGCGTGTTCACCGCTCGCGTGGCCATCTACTACTGAACCGCCGCCATTCTGTCACTCGCTGCCTCCATTCCCTGCGGTCAATCTGTGGTCTGGCCACGCTTCATTTGCCGGGAAAATGTTCATCTCGCCTCTCGCTCGTACGTATAGCACTATGTGCGCGTGCGAGTGAAACGCACACAAGTTTTCGTAATCAAACATTTTTGTTTAGGAAATATTTATAATATTATAATGTTTTTCATTTTGAAGCGATAATCCGCTTGTTTCCTATTAGTTCTGAGAGAGATGCGTATATGTAACAGGTTAATATTTTTAATTAGAGAGGAAGTTTGAACAAGTTAAATTCAAAATTCAAACTTTTGTTGATTTAAAATGTAATAATGACGCAAATGAAATTTCTAATTATCAATAAGGCTATTAACAATAATGGATGTGTTAGTTAGTGAAAACAGGAGCATAATGATGTCGTTATGAAAAATAGCGACATTAATATTAAATGAGTAAGTAATGGGCATACCGATACGTTTTCTGTTGTTTACTAATTTCAAGAAAACCTGTGTTTATTAATAAGCATAGTCTTCAAACAGGTTAAAACTTGTTTGAAAGTAAATGTTTATTACATAAAATTAAATATACTCGTATGAATATTCATGTATAACCAAATATTTTAAAGTCTTAGTATTTTAAGATTATATTTCTACTAATACTTTATTACAAAATAATATTTTGTAAGCTCAAAAGGCCTTGAACCCACAGATGAGTAGGTACGATTTAATAAATTAAAAATAATCCATATTCCCAAGTTGCGAGATAGAGAAGCGTTCGAATTTCGAATGGATTCGAATCGAATTTCCTATCGACAGTCCATCAACGGTATGCCGATGTCTAATGTTTCTAGGCTTGACTGGTTAATTTTAGAATATAAGTCGTAACTAAAGAGAAGTACTAGTCTAACTAGTATTATTTTCCGTGGGGAGTACTCAAGACGGGTGGGCGTGCGTCTGGGCGTGGTTTCCCCGCGCACCGCCCGCAAGACGGCGCGGGAAAAACAACACACTTGTTGCGTCTGGATCGGGACATCTTCGCTACGGCTGTGATTAGGGTTGCTACATTTTGCAAAAATAATATATATAAATAAATATATGGGACACTTACACACACGGTCGTCCGTCCCCAAAGTAACTTAATACTTGTGTTATGGGTAACAGGCAATTGGTGAATATATAATTATATATTTTTAAATACATACTTAAATACAAATATACACTCAGACTCAAAGACAAACAAATTCATTTATAGAAAATGTTGGGTCTCGGCGGGAATCGAACCCGCGACCCGCGGAGCTGAAGGCAGGGTCACTACCCACTGCGCCAACGGGCCAGTCAATAATAATATTATTTGGCAATAATCCACTATAAGGCGAGAATATATGTTATACTGCATGTAGAGTGTATGTACTTTTTTATACGATACATGCGGGATTTGTATAAACTCCTCTTATTATATTTTATTTTCTTAGTCGTCTGGTATCTAGCTAAGTAGAATAGACCACCCTCATTTTTTACCAAGGTGTCGTAACAGGCGACTAAGGTAAGTCGTACCCGCCGTGTGGTATCCGGCTGAGTTGAATATACCAACTTCATTACGTACCGAGGTGTCGTAAAAGGCGACTAAGGTAAGTTGACCCACCGTGTGGAGTCCGGTTTAGTAGAATAGACTACCCTCTTTTTAGAGAGGTGTCGTAAAATATGACTAAGATAAGTTGACTTCATGGGATTATAATCATGTGACCAAACGATTGTTAAATTTGGATGTGGATAGAAATGTGACAAGAGGGAGGTCGAAAAAGAGATGGTTTGATTGCGTAAAGTATGACATACATCGAAAAGGAGTACCGCCAGAGTTGATGAATGATTGGAGACAATGGAAAGGTAAACGTATTGTTCAAATTTATATTGTAGATCTTATACCAATCAAACTTTAATTATAGTTTATAGTACCTGGTTGGCCGAGCCTTGCTCAGTATTTTTTTACAAAATAAAAAAATAAAAAATAAAAATAATAAATGGATAGGTGGGGCTCGATCCTAGGTATTCTCATTTCTAGAGTCCACCCATTCTCCGAATAAGCAAAATAGTGTATCATATATTCAATTTGAATTTTTGTATTTTTTTAATGCCCTAAAACACCGATAAAAGTAATTTTTTTTAAAATAAAAGCTAGATCGATTTTTCCTCTCCAAAACCTCCTGCATGCTGAATTTCAGGAAAATCGTTGGACCCGTTTCCGAGAATCTGAAAATATAGGTACATATACATATATATACACACATATATAAGATTCACTCATTTAAATATTTAAAATTCTATTTATAATTTATGTACAACCCTAGCTTGATCTCTATGATATGTACGTACGCCTTGCATCGTATAGTTTGGCAATAAAGAACCTAAGAGAGAAAACCTTAATCTTTGATCTTTTTAGAACTCTAAAAATTTTAAGGTACAAATAATATGCTTTATGCTTTACGTATTATATTTTCCAACAAATAATATTTGAAGTAGGTATATTAAAAAACAAAATTAATAATTAAATACTTGCTTTTAATCTTCGTTCAGACTATACTTTTCTTGAGATTTTACTAAAAGTGACATACTTCAAAGCAGCTCGTAGCCTTTTCGAGGTCATTTATCAATTTAGGTACTGTGTTGAACTATCAAAAAAACATCCTCCAAAGCGGAATCACAATTATAGCAACTTGAGAGAAATGCGCAGTTAATTACAACGCTCGACGACCTCAGCAGAGTATCTCAACAGGTGGGCCTTAGAATGAACATGAGTGAGACGAAAATTATGTCCAACTCACTTGTTCCGCTCCACCCGGTCCTTGTTAAGAACTCTACACTCGAAATCGTTAACGAGTTTTGGACATACAATCCAGCTATATAGGTACAATTTAGGTCGAATCCAACTCGTTCAGGGAGTTACGCGGTATATAAACATTGAGGTAGGAATAAGTAATTATTATATGTATGAAAAAAGGAATTTTTCGGCTTTAAACTTATCAAGACAGATTTACCTGACGCAAATCTCTCTTGATCTCCATCTGATCTCCATCATTTACATACCCTTATCCCCTTCTAAATGAAGTCAGCACACTATTAAGTAAGTAAGTAGTACCTAGCATTTCCTAAGGATCTCTAAGGGTTTATAAAACAGTTACTTATACTCTTGGTAAATCGGCGCACTGAAAGCATAGGGAACTAAAAGCGTCCTACATAATAAGGACGATCAAATCACGATCGACCTAATACAGATATAGGTACATAAAAATTTCACACAAACGTCCTTAATTAGAGTGTTCGACTGTCGTGAAATCCCATCTTACCATTGCGTAATGATTTGTCACAGTTATTCCATCAATTCTCCATTACATATCTTAAGCTATGGTTCGACCTCGCAATAAGTACCCTTAGAATATTATTAAAAATGTTGGCATACTTTCTGTACCTTTATCATAGTATTTTGCACCTCTACTTTTGTATTTATGTATTGACGAAAAAATTCATTCTAAATTTATTATAAACAAATTGCTTAAAACTTTTAATAAAGCATGTAAGGCGAAGATATAGTCAATAGAATGACTATGGCTTTAAAAAACAAACGATTATAGTGGTAGACTCTAGTCATGAAGAATTACTTCTTAATTATAAGTTAGAATTATTATAAGTACCTGGATGACAAAGCCTTGATAGGTAATTTTTTTAAGATTTACAAAATGTAA
Source organism: Morpho helenor (assembly GCA_029227775.1). Lineage (NCBI taxonomy): Eukaryota > Metazoa > Arthropoda > Insecta > Lepidoptera > Nymphalidae > Morpho > Morpho helenor. The sequence goes on along the minus strand of JARGCU010000022.1, from coordinate 10,407,581 downwards.
TAAAAAAAATAAAAAAAATTGAAAGGACTGTGATATCTGGGATCGGGTATTTTTATTTCAAAACTGTAAGATTCCGACTGAGCTATTATGACTTTGTAAGTGATAGCGATAATTAACCTTTATATTTTTAATAATTTTGTAAGTTTTTAGTGTCTGAAAACAGGGACAAAACGCCATTTTTTTTAAAATCAAACCTAGCTAAATCGATTAAATGTCCCTGAAACTAAATTTACTAAATTTCATAAAAATCGTTTGAGATTTCCGAAATTATATTATAGATTTTTATTTTATTATTATATTATATTATTTATATAATATATACATTATAATATAATTATATTATAGAAATTATATTATAATTATAGATAATCTTCACCATATTATGAATACTTATATGTATTTAATAGACAGAAGATAATATATGTCCACATGCTGATTATTGAAATCATCGCAAATGGAAATCGATTTTGTAAATGCAGGACATCAAACTAATGTTGGTCATTCATAGGGTACACTATTGTCATGTTTATAGCTACAACACGCCGTAAACTATGGAAATTGTATAGGAAATTGCGAAGGCAGCCCTGCCGTCTATGAATTGTGCGGCACCTAACTAGCTTGATTGTTTACAAACAGATAGACGTGTACTATGTATATATCGGAATTAGTAACTGTACTTTGTGTGTATCGGAATGAGTGTAACTTTTAGTAATATTTACTGTTATCTGTATGTTAACGCTGTGTGGTATCCGGCTGAATAGAATAGTACCACCCTCATTTCTTACCGAGGTGTCGTAAAAGGCGACTAAGGTAAGTTGACCCACCGTGTGGTCAGACTCGAAGAACATTCAAATCGTTTTTTTAGAAAATGTTGGCCCTCGCCGGAAATCAAACCTGCGAACCGCGGAACTAAAGGCAGTGTTACTTGCCCGGTTATTTGGTCCGGTATAAGTGCGAATGTCTATCTGGCCGTCTGTTACGCTTTCATGGCTATTTTAGACAAATGTTTTATGTTTTAATAAAACATTTGCCACTATATTTTTTATACTGCATTATTATATTCAATTGTAAGATAGTTGATAGACTCATTTTGGAGTACTTTAATTTATTTTTTCATTTTATATTTAAGTTATTTTAGTATATAGTATTTTATATTTGTCAAATTTAGAGATAAATTTTAAATGTTTAAATAATACTTTGCCATCTATCGAGTAATTTAGAAACTACTACACAACTTTGATTACTGCCATCTATGAGAACTTTTAAAAATTAAGTTGCAAGTTGATATTACAACCAACGCAACTATGAAGTAGTATTTACATTTTCCGCTAGATGACAGTACAACTTTCAAATATATTTGAAACAATATTTATTACCTTAAAATTTAAAAATATATTAATAATTTTTATAATATGTAGTAGTAATTGTAGCGTTTAAATGAAAAATATATTATTATCTCATTAAAAAAAATGCTGCAACATAATGGAAAAAATCCGCATAAAATAAAGAAATATCAAATCTTACATTAGAATGTATTTTTTCTATAAATTATGGTAAACTAAAGTATTACACAATAACATTTGGTTACGATAAACTTAGGACAAATAAAGTTTTTATTTCATTAATATTATCGATAGATTTATTGATAGTCTACCAATCGTAGGTACAATAGTAAAATTTTTGATTAAGTCATAATTTTAAACCTACTTATTTAAAAAGAAAAAATCCTTTTTTCAATTTATAAGCCAGTCAGGCAATTAAATGATTTTACATTGAGAAAAATTATTGTTTCACTGAATACTTAAATTATCTGCCTATGTACCAACCGACCCAAAGGGGTGTAGTAATTAATTACTTAGGTAACTATAGTTATATATTTAGCTAGTATATTTTAGCTAATTTATTAGTAGGGTTGACGTTTTAAAAGTACTTGTTTACAAGTTTACTTCAATAAAGAATATTTGAAAGTTTATAACAAACAATAAAGGTCCTAGACCTTGATTATTGGATACTGGCATTATCGTCTAAAGGTCATGGTGTGGTGGCATAGACCACCCTCATTTCTTACTGCGGTGTCGCAAAATGTAACTGAGGTAAGTTGACCCACCATGTGGTATCCGGCTGGATAAAAAAGACCACCCTTATTTCTTACTGAGGTGTGTAAAGGCGATTATGGTAAGTCGACCCCCCGTGTGGTATCTGGCCGAGTGGAATAGTCCACACTCATTTCTTACCGAGTTGTGGTAAAAGGCGACTAAGGTAAGTTGACGTCAGGCAGGCGGCCGGTCGTAGAATACCTAACCAAATCATATAACTACATGTTTAATACATGTAGTGCCGACTCCCACTTAGAGTGGGGTAAGGACAGGAAATATATATGTATATAAATTAGTTTTATAGTTTACCGTATGGGAATCAAGAAAATAATTTATTTTGCAGTAGGTAATAATGGCGTCAGTGTGCATACAATTTGACAGTAAGAAATAAATCATTCGATTATAATACGAGAAGTCCAACTAAATCGATTTATACAATATAAGTAAAGACAGATTTGGCTAAAATAAATATTTGGATGGTACCCCATAATATTTTTATGGTCTTTTTTTGAACACCGTCACGCCCTCTGTGGACACAATAAGTACGGAACGTTACCAACAGCAAATTGTTATTTCCACGCCATAAACTTTTCTAAAAGTTCGCTCGAAATGCTTACAAACATTAATCTGCGCTATGAATGACGCAGATGCAAAGAATTGCGCAGTAGCAAAAAGTGATGTCTCTTTTATGATTTTTATAAATTTTTATAGTGTGTTAAGATTGGTTTGGTATAACTTTACACATTTTTTTTACAAATCCTAACGCAGGTTGCATCCTAAGATTAATGCAGGTGGTACTTTTATCCACGATCTTCCAGTTTTGATATGGTGTGAAAATTTTGTAAACTTTTCTACGTTCTTATCAGCAGTCTTTATCATATCCCATGTCATTTACTCATTCCAAAATGGTCAAATGGGTTTTTCATTCATTAGCTATCCCTTGATCGCTACTCTTAATTTAAAGTTCGTGAATTGCCATACTGATGGTTAAAGAGTATCTTTATTATAATCGTAAGTATAAATCTTAGACAAACGGAAACAGGTTTACCTAGTTTTATATGTTAAACAAGCAATAGTTTTTAGTATCATTTGCAATTAAATATTGAGTGTAAAATGTCTGTCAGGCCTATTTCTCCTTAACACAGTTTATTTTATAACCTTGCGTACGTAAGTACGTAAAGCACATCACTCATTTGAAATGAATTTACTTGTACAATCGATTTTATAAGACCGAAATATTTTGTATTCAATTTTAATCTACGAATAGTAAAGTAAGTAAGTAGCGGCCTGTTACTATCCCACTGCTGAGAATAGGCCTCTTCTCTCCGTTTTTGGAGAGAAGGTTTGGAGCTAAGACCTACCACGCTGCTCCAGTGCGGATTGGTAGGTTACACATATCTCCAGAATTCTCTAGAGATATGCAGGTTTCCTCACGATGTTTTCCTTCACCGAAAAGCGTGTGATAAATTGAAATTATCAATTAGACACATAAGTTTTTAACAGAAAAACTCATGGGTGTCTGCCCGGATTTGAATCCGCGACCTCCTCGAAAGAGTCGAACGGTGTTACCGCTGGGCCATCACAGCTTAATCTACGAATAAACTTTTATTATTATTATTTATTTAAAAATATTTTTTTGTTTATCTCAATATTTAATCGATAAGTGGTAATTATTTCAACAAATTACGTTATTAGTATTTCGTCTAGTCTTACTTTGTTTCTTTTGTACTAAATATATGCTTCTAGAAAGACGAAGAAAGCTTCTTTTCAGTCTTCAGCGATATAATATAAAGTTACCATTAAAAGTAATTTTATAATATCTGTTTGTAGTAACGTATTTTTCCCATCAAATAAAAGGTAAACAAAGTGTATAATAGTATGAAAGATTTCTCAAAGGCGGCGACGTGTCTCAGCCTACACTTTATGGCCATAATTCATTGTTCGGTAAGCATTTCCTATCAACATTCGCCATTTATTATTTCATATCAATAGCTTGTCGCATCGCGCCCAAACAATGAACACTGAGGTATACCCGACCAGTATAAACCGACCCTTGGCTTCACCTTGCCAATTTTCTTTTAAATACGAAAGAAGTTCTAAGATGGTAGATCAAAATATCATGGCTGATACGTTATAATACATTTAATGGCTTGTAATGAATGGTATAACATCCATAAAGCGACAATAAGGCACTCGAACATGCCTCTATATAATAATGCTTGATTTATGGACGATCAAAGCGTTATTTTGCACGTGTTTACAGAGCAACTTTGTATTCTGTATGCATCTGAAGACTGATAAAATAAATCCTTGGGCGTAGATAAGTAGATAAGATATCTAGGCTTTAATAAAAATCCAGGGCTTTTTTTGTCTTTTTTAAACGCTTTTATTTAACTTGCCCTGTATGTATGTGAAGGTGGAATCTTGCAAGTTAAAATTAACGGACTTCCCGTTGTCCGAATGAGTTGAAATTTTACATACTGGTCTAGTCCCGATGACAGGTAATGTTAATAATAAGTAGACAAGTTTATGGTAAGTATCACCTGATTCTGCCAGGATTACGGGGCTAGACGTGGAAACTCCGTACCACATAACAGTCTTCCACTTCCTGCCCTTATCCCACTTTAAGCTGGGCCTGACATCAACTTACCTTAGTCGTATTTTACGACACCTCAGTAAGAAATGAGGGTGGTATATTCTACTCAGCCGGATACCACACGGCGGTCCGTAACAGATAACAGTAGGGACATGAAATTTTGTCAAAAGCTTTAATTATGTTTAATTTATTATCTTTTTATCTAGCATTTTAGAATGAATATTTTAAGATTTCTGTCTTTGATTAATCTTATTATTAACATTTATATAACAAATTATTCTACATTTTGTGATATTAGATCGGAAAATATTCTTTAGAATCCTTTACTAAGGATTTTATGGTGTTATATCAACTCTAGACATCTAAGATGACTTACTATTCTACTAAAAGTCCGAGTCCATGAGTTTTAATACTAGTTGCTCTGCCCATCGCCACTTTGGCTCTGGGATGCGTTGATAATGTTTTGTTCATTTATAAATAAAAATGTAAATATCACGCAAAAAGCTAAAATATTTTCTTACAGTTATAAAATGGTTAGTAACGTTTAACAGTTCAACAGATCAGTGATAAGTTCTGATCTCAAATCTCAGTTTTTTTTACAGGTTGTATTAATTTTCTTTTTTATTAATTCTTTCTTTTTTTAATTTTACGATTATATAAAATTACTATAGTTAAATTATATCTCACAGTTGTCGTAACTTAGTTTGAAAGTTGTTATTACCTTTAATTAAAATACCACTTATTTTAAGTTGTTCAATGTATTAGAGTAATGTGAAGTGTGTATTTTATTGGTGATCTATAAATAAATAAATAAACTTTAGCCCTGATTATGTTACTTAATATTTCTAAGAACAGTAGAGTATGAAATATTGTAATGTAATGAAAATATTATTTGCTAGTTAATCCACGATAAAAGAAATTATATGTATTGCTAAATGTAGAATTTAGATCCGTTCTCATACCTGATATATGCAGAATTCGTAACAACTCATGCATTACCCGTCACCAATACACAAGAACTGCACACATTCACCACCGCAATCTCGTTGTTGGAGTTGTTACAAATCCTGCATGGATCAGGAATGAGAACGGATATTATACTCTACATTTACATATATTTTTTTATCGCAGATTATAGCAAAATAATATTTTCTTTACTTTTGTATAATAGACTTCCGCAAAATAACGCCTAATTCTGTAAACTATATTATATCTGGTTTGAGATTGGGTGACAATTTTGAGTTTTATCTTTATCAATTGTACAAGTGACCCGAAACTAAATTAGAAAGATCCTAAACAAAACTGATCTGAACTGATCTTGACTAAATAAGAAGATTTCGATCTTGCCAAAAAATCGTTAGACTTTTATACATAGGCTGTATAAAACGTAAAAACTGTTTGCTCCTTTTAAAACATTTCTATCGGCATCCACAAAAAGAAGAGACAGATGTCCAAATCGTATCACTTCTAAGTCGCACAGATAAAAAGTTTAAAGCGTATATTCATTGCGAACAACACCTACGCAAGCCGTATTGTATTATAATAGACAAAAGCGGGATAAATGTGACGTGAAATCTCTTCAGTAAGCAAAGAAATAATCCACTTAGAGGCATGTCGTCGCTTTTTGTCAAAATACAGGGGCACGGTTCATTGAATTTAAAAAAATAACGCTGCGGGATACCTTATGTGTGCAAACAAATTCATGAGGGGCTCTTTTGCTGTGCATATAAATTTCTTGTTTTATCACAACGCCAACAGATGGCGGTATAAGTCGCTTTGTTTTATATCCTTGGATTTTTTACCTACTGTATTTACTGTTATATTTATACTTGGTGTTTATAAAGAACTCGTGTTTAATTAGTAAAAGACTTAGTGGCCATTGAGCTTAAGTATCTAATATGTTGGATGGTAATTGAATTATTTCTTTGATTTTTTCATAGGTATTAAGAATACCTTGAATACTGATTTGTTAATTTCGTACATTGCGATGCGATTCATAAATTGTGAAGGATGAATTCGGAGGCATGTAAATCTGTTAATATTTATTTTTTAATCGAATTTAACAAACATTTAAACTTTACTTAACTTTACTGGATTTAATGATACATGATAATAACATATTTTAGCTGCAGTCAGCTACGCGCCTTTTAAACACTTTCCTTTCTTATTAAGAGTATCCGTCGAGTTTCTTGGTGGTTCTTCAAAGCTGTGGTAGCTTCTTTACTAACAATTGAAGATTCAAAAGTACAGTTATGCTTTAAATATTATTTTATTTTATTATTAATTTGAATTTATAATAGGTAAATAAATATATATATATGGAACATTTACACACACGGTCGTCCGTCCCCAAGGTAAGTAATACAATTATACACCCAGGCTCGAAGAATCAACAAATTCTGTTATAGACAATGTTGGCCCCTTGACGGAGTCAAACCTGCGACCCGCGGAGCTGAGGGCAGGATCACTACCCACTGGGCCAGTCGATAATGCTCGTAGGGCAGATTTAATTTAGAATACCAATATTTTTATAAATAAATTTGGTGTACATTTGGTTATAAGGCTGTTATACAAATAAAGGCTTATGATTGGAATCACTCGCTAATTCCCATGGCTCAATATAAGGTTGAATAGAATGCCATAGAATGGTAAAGGCCATTTGACCACATCTCGGAATTCATTCACACCCCCAACAATGGGGGTTTTGTCATCGCTTACGAGGACGCTGGACGTTAATATCTTGTTCAATACTGATTTATGTGTCGAAATCCTATAAATTGTTGGCCGATTCAAAGCAAAAATGTTGAGTAAAAAAAACTTTATAATCAGAAGTATAAGAGCTACTTATTTAATACTTTTTTAGGGTTCCTTTGAAGTGAAGTAACTTTTTTTTATCATTTTTATATAGCTATATATTTTATACCCGTGCGAAGCCGGAGCGGGCCACTAGTAATGATATATTTTTTTAAATTTATATTAATAGTTTCAAGCAAAAATTATCTTTATAACAACTTTTCCCAGGGTTTATAAATAGTTGCTATTTCATCATCCTCCTACTGCCTATTAATTTCGGATAATTCTCAGTATTTTGTCAAGTTTACAAAATATTTATCTTTTCTTACTAATAAAATTAACTTATAATTAAAATCGATCAAAAAGAAATATTTTTTAAAGTTTCACATAAAATCACAATTTCAATTTCTTATCATTTTATATTATCTACGCCGTGTGGTATCCGGCGGAATAGAATAGTACCACCCTCCACTCTTACCGAGGTTTCGTAAAAGGCGACTAAGATAAGTCGACTCGCCGTGTGGTGTCCGGCTGAGTAGAATAGACCACCCTCATTTCTTACCGAGGTGTCGTAAAAGGCGACTAAGGTAAGTTGACCCACCGTGTGGTATCCGGTTAAGTAGAATAGACCACCCTCTTTCTTACCGAGGTGTCGTAAAATACGACTATGGTAAGTTGATGTCAGACAGGCGGCCGGTCGTAAAATACGTAGCCAAATCATGTGACAACATGTTTGTAACATGTTGTGCCGACCCCACTTAGAGTGGGATAAGGTCAGGAAGATGATGATCATTTTGTATTATCTGATTTATATAATAATGATAATTATGTTTTTATAAATTAAATATAAATTATGGAAAATATACCTTTTTCCATAATATAAATTGTCTCACTTCGTAGGTTAGCTGGCAGAGATCTCTATCATAGGGATAAGTTGACCTTTGTACACTTTTTTTTACCGATAATGTTTTTTTCCCTACATTTTTTATGGTACATAAATAAATAAATAAAATAAATAAATATTTTTTTATAGTTATCTATTATTTAGTTTAATTTGTTTTGTTGATGTCATTAAATAAACTATACTTAATTTACATTTTTATTTGATTTAAAACTACATTATGAATTGCTTATGGAATAAAAAAATAAATATTACATTTAAATAAACGTAACATTTATTTTTTATTCCTTAATCGCATATTAGTTAATAGTAATAATATTAAAATAAACGTGAAATAAACATTCAAATAAAAGTTATTTTGAATTATAATTTGCCGAACTACTACATAATTATGATATTAATAAAAAAAAGAATATTTAATGCTATAAAAAAATATTTAAAAAGCTATTACGGAACCCTTTACAAATTAATTCGATTGCTACATAGAAATTTTATATCTTTATACACAATAAAGTGATACTAACTTACAATATCTAAAAACACAACCAAAAATCTCTTTATCTCAATGTAATAAGGACTATAGTCGTAATTGAAAAATATATTATTACTTTGTAAGATTGTATAGTGGTTGATTCAATGGAGCGCTTTGACCAGCATGCGAACTATTTCTAAAAGTTTTGAGTGGAGATTTCACGGACTATTATAATAAGTTTGTGGCCATTTATCGTCAGTATCGACAGGGATGATTAATATTACAAATGTATTATATTACTAACCTACATCATCCTCCTGCCCTTATCCCACTCTAAGTGGGGTCGGCACAACATGTTACAAACATGTCACATGATTTGGCTACGTATTTTACGACCGGCCGCCCGCCTGATGTCAACTTACCTTAGTCGTATTTTACGACACCTCGTTAAGAAATGAGGTTGGTTTATTCTACTCAACCGAATACCACACGGTGGGTCAACTTACCTTAGTCGCCTTTTAGGACACCTCGGTAAGAAATGAGGGTGGTACTATTCTATTCAGCCGGATACTACACGGCGTTATATTACTAACGTATATATACTACCGTAGTAATCTTCGACTTCGCTGTATCGCACATGCTTAGAGCTTTCTTAGTAGGTTCTTTATTTACAATGCTAGGCTTAGTTTATCGCTTCGCTATATAACAGATGCAGTGCGGGTATATAATATGTAGTCAACAATCCACATAAATATTAGTATCTGTTTGACCGAGCTTTGCTCCGTAATTTTTTACAAAATAAAAAACAAACAAAAATAGTGTTTTATATTAAATTTAAATGTTAATAATTTTTATGCCCAAAACCAGGGATCAAACGATTTTTTTTAAGTAACACCTAGATCGAGTTTTGACTGAATTTCAGGAAAATCGTTGGAGCCGTTTCCGTTATACCGCACGGCGGGTTGACTTGCCCTAGTCGCCTTCTACGACACCTCAGTAAGAAATGAGGATGATCTATTCTAATCAGCACGATACCACACGATGGCTTGACTTACCTTAGTCGCCTTCGACGACATCTCGGTAAGAATATTTTAAGTAATTTAATTTTTGTATATAAAAATATAAAAAATTATAAAACAATAGGCGATGAATATAATAGACAAAATAGGAACCGACATAAGCCTGCGGCTCCTGCTTTGCGCCTTAAAAAAGTACGTAAGTCGTTTGTGGGTTTGGGTATAAGATTCTATAATAAAATTCCACAATCAATTTTAACTTTGCCATTACAGCAGTTTAAAAACACTATTAAGGAGAGGCTGATACAGAAAGCCTACTATACTGTTGAAGATTATTTAGACGATAAAAATGCGTGGATATAAATATTGTTCGACCCTATACAAGATAGAAACATTAAATGTAACTAGTATTAAGAATTGTATTTTTTTTAAAAAGAGCAACCGCCGAGTTTCTTGCTGGCTCTTCTCGGTAGGAACAGCTTTCCGAACCAGCAGTAGAGTTGACGATTCAAAAGCACTTGTTTACAAGTTTATTTGAATAAAGAATATTTTGAATTTGAATGAGGGTGGTCTATTTTAATCAGCAGGATACCATACGGCGCGTCGACTTACCTCAGTCGCCTTTACGACACCTCGATAAGAAATGAGGATGATCTATTCTAATCAACAGGATACCACACGATGACTACACTTACTTTAGTCGGGTTTTACGACATCTCGGTAACAAATGATTGTGGTCTATTCTACTCAATCGGATACCAATCGATGGATCAACTTACCTCAGTCGCCTTTACGAAACCTCGATAAGAAATGAGGGTGATCTATTCTACTCAACCGGATACCAATCGATAGGTCAACGTACCTTAGGCGCCTTTAATGACACCTTGGTAAGAAAGAGGGTAGTCTACTCTATTCAACCGGATACCAATGGGTCAACTTACCTTAGTCACCATCTACGACGCCTTGGTAAGAAATGAAGATGGTCTATTCTAATTAACAGGATACCACACGACGGGTCGACTTACCTCAGTCGCCTTTACGACACCTTGGTAAGAAATGAGAATGGTCTGTTCTACTCAGCCGTATACCACACAGTATTATAATCTTAGAAACTAAACAGATAATGTAAAAATCCAAATATCCGTTTATTCGGGGATATCGAAGGTGAAGTAAAAGGGGTTACGGGGCTCAGTCGGGCGCCGGCGGCGTATTGGGGCTTACCGTGATTTACTCGTTACGCCGCCTCGCGGGCCGCGCCGAGCCGCCTTTTTTGTTTACTTAACGGATCACGGGTTACCCTTTATTGGGTAAAGTCGGAAAACTGATACCCCGCGGCGCAAAGTTCCGCGATTTTGGCTAAATTTCATTTCATAAGGCGTTTATGTTCTTACAGAAGAGTTTATTTGCACAGATGTTATATATTGTACAACTATAGTAATATAAAACAAAAGTAATAATAAAATTATCTCGCTATAGTCCGCGATGAAGTAAAACAACCACGACCAAAATGGCAATGATTTACTATGCACTTTTGGTCGTGGAGTCTATCTCCTGATGATGCTTCGGTTGCGGGGCGAAACGATTGTTGAGATTGTGATAGTGAACGTATGTAGTGCTTATGTATTGTGGTGGCGGTGGTGGAGGTTTGTGCATGTGTTGTTACGAATCTTGCATGTATCAGGTATGAAAACGGATTGTTTACTCTACATTTGGTATTATATATATTTTCTATTTTACTTCATCGCGGATTATAGCAAAATAATTTTATTATTACTTTTGTATTATGGATCTCCGCAAAGTAACGCTTAATTCTGTAAACTATTTATAGTTATATATTTTTTTATTTTATCAATTGTGCTAATCTTAGCCGTGTGACATCTGGCTGCGTATAGTCCACGCTCTTTCTTACCGAGGTGTAGTAAAAGGTGACTAGGTAAGTCGACCCGCCGTGTGGTATTCGGTTGAGTAGAATAGACCACTCTCTTTTTTACCGAGTTTTCGTAAAATACGACTAAGGTAAGTTGACGTCAGGCAAGCAGCACGTCGTAAAATACCTAGCCAAATCCCAATAAGAGTGGGATAAGGGCAGGAAAATGATGAAGATATTTTTTTTTAATTTACCAATTGTGCTAATCTGTACTAAGTCTTATTCTTGCTTTCTTCGAAGCATGTCTGCAGCTAGGTCTAAAAGTGTCTTGAATTAAATGAAATAGGAATTAGGAATCAAGCGCTGAATGTAGACAAAGCTCGTGCGTCTCGGAAATCTTTATAATAGGTCTACCTACCTAGACAAGTTGATGGCGATCAAAAAGCAGAAAAAAATTAGAAGTATTAGAAACGTTAAACGTTATTTAGTAGGAAATGCTATTTAATATTAACATTTAATTTTATATATAATGATTAATTATGTATAAAATTATATATAATTAATATAATGAATGATTATATATTATATTATATTATATTAAATATAATGAGAGTTATTTTAGCAATTCGTTTTTTCATAAAATAAATTAATTTACGATAATTTTTATCAAGCACGCACTTATGCTATGGAAGGTGTGCGCTTGAATGTAGCCTGGCTAGCAATTAAGTTTTTATTGATAGCCAGGCTAAATTCATTCGATATATAACGTTCATTATTCGTTATGTAGTTATATCGTGACGGAAATAAGAAAAAAGAATTTGATAAGGAATTCTTGCGATAACTGTAATTCGCCAATCCGCAAGAAAAGGTTGTATCCAACCGTAAACTTTTTAATTTTACGTTTATGTGAACTAGTTCCAAATTGTTCCAAAGTGTTATTATTTCCTAATACTCGTACTATCACATCCGATTTTATCACTTTTAATTTCTTTTCGAAATAAAAATGGAAAAACTAATAAATAAATGTATTTTCACACATTAGTATCGACATTTGTGGGTTTCACCACATCGAAGTTTGTGGATTATGTTATTTGTACGTTTTGCTGCGACACCATTGCAATTTCCACGAGAACCTCTCAACCTCAAAGAAAATGTAAAGGATAGATGTTGTTGGTCAAACAAAAGACGATATTGTAAAACCTTATTCGCTTTCTACGGATCTTTGACCGAAATTGAGCAGAACTTTAGATTGGCTGCCCTTAATACCAATCAATGCGAACGCTGAACGTGTTGCTATTTCGTAGGTTAGTGTTATAGCGGGAAATAAGCGGGTCGGGGACGGCCATCGGGCATCGACTGGGCCAAGTAGGCTAAGAGCTGACAAACACAAATATAACGCTGTATAAACAGATCTTGAATAACGCTATTTCATACAAGCATTGCACAGTTGTATTTTTATTGATAAATATTTTTAGTCACCTGATCGGGTGCTTTGAAGAATTAAAGAAAGAAAAACACAAAAATACCAAAAGACGTAGTGTGTATATGTGCAAAAATAATGATGCTAATATACGTAAAGTATTTACTAGCTGTGCTTGCGGCTTCGTCCGTGTGAAAATCAGTGTATTTAATTGAAATTTTGAACATAAATGTAGTTATTGTGAGTTAGCCATAAGAGATAGAGTAATGCTGTCGCGGATTATTATGTGATGTTTTATAAGATCTATAATTCTTTAATACATTAATTTAGTGTAATTCTGTTGGTTTTCACGATCTACGCGAGTAAAGCTCCCAGCAAGCGAGTTTTTTTTAACAACCGCGATTTCTTCAACATAATTTACATAAAATAGAAACTATTAACTTTAACTTTCCGAAAAAAAAACTTTTAATAAAATCCTTACATAAATCCGTTCTGTAGATTTTGAGAAAATCAATTACATACAGACATACAGCTTTGTTTTATAACATATACTTATTAATTAATAATGATTTTCTTAATTAATGGTCTTTATTTTTCTTGATTAATGTTAAATGATCATTAGGTGGAGACATGTGATAGAACTTAGAGGAGATACGTAGACAGAAATGACAATTACTTTACGAAATATCATAATGTAAACGCGAATAGAGCGTCTTTTGAATTTATTTTATTTATTTATGTACAAAAAAAAATATACAAAAATGCAGTTAAATGAAAAACAAGTAGGTACAAAGGATAACTTATCTCTATAAGAGAGCTTTGCCAGCGACCCTTGGTGGTTAGATAACTAGAAGAAACGTAGTATAGGTACATTAAAAAATTTCAAATATAACAACAAAATTGTATAAAACACTATAAACAAAATAATAAATTATATATTGATAAACTTACATTCTAATATTCATAAAATTAAATACATATATTCTGAATCGATTTTCATGAAATTTAGCATGCAAGTGGGGCCCCTGGGGGTCGATCTAGATATTTAAATAAAAAAATGTCGTTTTATCCCTGTTTATCCAAAAAATCTGTTGTTCCAAAAAAGGTAGTTTCGAGTCCCACATGTTATCGGCGCTTTTTTATTAATTTGCATTTTTTTATAGTATCAAATCAATCATCAAATAATTTCGCTATTACGAGGCAAATATTACACTTGCCAGCTCTTAGTGCATTATTTGACCCGCCGTCGCCGAACTTCTTTCAAACACCCTTTACACAAATTGATTTTAAACGCCGATTTATTTCCGCCTCATATCGCAGATCCGATCTTCCTATGAGTTTTATAGGCGGCTTTATGTGGGGTTAAGGAAGCCGAAGTTATAAAACAGTTTATTTCTTTTCAGGGCGGCAGTTAAGCACTTCTAATTATGCAGTATAAAGTTACTGTATGAAACTTAATTGCTGGAAACCATAATTTATAGAATTAGGCGTTACTTTGCGTAGGTCTATAATACAAAAGTAATGATAAGTTTTTTTGCTACAATCCGCGATTAGAGCAAAAAAAATATTATTACTTTTGCTGGAAATCACTTTACTTTGAGCCACTATTTTTAACAGGTAAATAGTATCAAATTTTTGTATTTGATAAATACATTACCATATATAATCTTAAGATCAACCTGTCTAACTATAATAAAACAATTTTTCTATAATTCACCACAAAGTAAATAGAAAATATATAATCATCCTCCCGCCCTTATCTCACTCTAAGTGGGGTCGGCAAGACTAGGTATAAACATGTTGTCACATGATTTGGCTACGCATTTTACGACCAGCCGCCTGCCTGACATCAACTTACCTTTGTCGCCTTTTACGAAACCTCGGTAAGACATGAAGGTGGTCTATTCTACACAGCCACCACCACCATACCATACCATACCACACGGCGGATCGTCTTACCTTAGTCGCCTTTTACGTCATCTCGGTAAAAAATGAGGTTGGTCTATTTTACTCAACCGGCTACCACTCGACTTATCTAACTATACAAAAGTAATTTTAATAATATTTTGCTATAATCCGCGATAAAGTAAACAGAAAATATATATAATACTTAATATAGAGTTGACTATTTGTTTTCATACCTGATATATGCATCCACTCTACAACAAAATCTCAAAGTCTCGTTGTCGTGGAATCTATCTCCTAATGATGCTTCGGTTGCGGGGCGAAACGATTGTTGAGTTTGTGATAGTGAACGTATGTAGTGCTTTCGTGTTGTGGTGGCGGTAGTGGAGGTTTGTGTATGTGTTTTTACGAATCCTCCACGTATCAAGTTCAATGAAATATTATCTAAAGATAAATGTTTTGTTAAAAAATACTGTTGCTCCTGCAAATAAACTCAAGAGTTATAAAAGTAACAACTTAACGGTAAATATATTTTTTTATTTTAATTGTCCACGTAACGGGTTTCTGAAATAAAAGTTGTGTCCAACGGAATTTTTACCCTTTTGCGAATTTGTGCAAATTACTTTATGAGCGCGCTTTCAATGGAAAGTTGGTGATTTTTTGCAATGTCGTTTACAACTGCACCGAGAGGGGATAACTGTTGAAATGTTAACCCAACACCGTTCAGATGTGACTGATTTTATGAAGCCATTCACTAAATACGTCGAACTCAAAATGGTCGGCTTATACAAAACTATCTAACCCTTCGGCGGTTCTGCGTTTGGCGCTGAAAGGTTTACTTTTATTACCAACTATTTTCTACCCCTTCTTAATTGCCAAGGTTGTGCAAAATGGCAATTTTGCGTAACAATTCATTGTTAAATTCTTTATGTGTTATTTCAAATAACCCGTAAGAAAACAATTTACGCTTTATTTAAATACAAAGATGAATTTCGCAATTTTATTATTTTGTTATTTAACACCTACTAACCTTGGATGGTCTAATAGTTAGAACGCGTAATACTAACAAAAGGTTCGCGGGTGGATTCTGAGTTTTATAAAAAAATACAATTATAAAAAAATTAATATTATAACAGTTATCAGTAATAATAGTTCTTATATTATATAATATTGGATATTTGTTAGATTATTTAATACTAGCTTATACTTATTAGTTTCGCCCCGCAACTGAAGCATCATTGGGAAATAGAGTCCACGATAAAATCGCAAGGCTTTGCGATTTTGTCGTGTATATATGTAATGCTAAATGTAGAGTGTACTATTCGTTCTCATACCTGAAACATGCAGAATTTGTAAGAAATCATGCACATAAAGCAAAGCAAATCGCAAAGCTTTGCGATTTTGTCGTGGAGTCTACCTCTTGACGATGCTTCGGTTACGGGGCAAAACAATTGTTGAGATTGTGGTGGTGAATGTGTGCAGTGCTTGTGTATTGTTGTATTATCGGTGTCGGATAGTGCATGAGTTTTTACAAATTCTGCATGTATCAGGTATGAGAACGAATAGAGCACTCTACATTTAGCATTACATATATTTTCTTTTATCGCGGATTATAGCAAAATAATATTCTCATTAGTTTTGAAATAAATAATATGTCGTCACAACGACACCTAAATGTCACACTACGATGTGTAAATTAAGGCACACGCACAACAGGATAGTTACCTGCTCAGTATAGGTCCATTAGAGGGTGATTTTTTTTGCTTTCGCTCCAAGATTGATACATTTGTAACCGCAAAGGATTTTCAGCGGGATACCGTAACCGACTGAGAGTTTTTTTTAGCGTTTCTTAGTAACCTGATTGAAATGTTAGGAAGCTAAGTGTCGTAGACGGCAATAAAGATAATGTAAGTGTCAATGCGATGAGAAATTTCGGGTACAATGGCCGCCAAATGAAGGTTTTTGCGGTAAAAGTTTCACAATTGACAGGGTGACAGCCGTAATGATGAGTTTACTGACATATGGAAAATTATTTCACTTTACTTAGATAAGATCTTGTGATATGATTTTTTTTTAAATAAATACGAGCTCCTCTAATATTCTTCCACTTAGAGTGGGATAAGGGCAGGAAGATGATGATGATGACGAGCTCTTCTGATATTAAAGTCAGAGACAATTTTGGCTTTTTTGTTTTTTATCTTTTATAATCATCATCTTCCTGCCCTTATCCCACTCTAAGTGGGGTCGGCACAAAATGTTATAAACATGCTGTCACATGATTTGGCTGCGTTTTTACGACCGGCCGCCTGTCTGACGTCAACTTACCTTAGTCGCATATTACGAGACCTCGGTAAGAAAGAGGGTCGTCTATTCTCCTCAACCGAATACCACACGGCGGGTCGTCTTACCTTAGTCGCTTTTATGACTCGTCAGTCGTCGGTAAGAAATGATGGTGGTCTATTCTACTCAGCCGGATACCACACGGCATAATGGACAGTTTTAAATGTCTGCAATATCCAAATCATTTAAATTATATTTTTATATAACAACATAATTAGTAAGAATTATAAAAATTTATGTTGTATTTTAAATTACTTTTTATTGTATAAATTAGGTTATTAAGTTCGACAAAAATCGTTAGATTTTACGATTAACGGAAGACATACATCTAGCTCCGCCCCCGGACCGCCTCGGAGTTATTTTTATACAATTTCACTACATTATACTGCTTTTAAATGGCTTGACTATTTAGATGAATGGCGTAAACAAGGGTAATTAACTCTACGACGATTTCTGAAATAATCGCGGCCTAATGCAGTCTAAAATTAGTGTGACGTAATGGTTTGGTAATGGTTGGTTTACATGGATGTATATGGAATTGTTTGAGAAATTGGTCGTCCTAAATGTCATACAAATTATTATAAAACAACAGTTAGTATAAACTAAAGTAACAGTTTATATATACGATTGTAATGATTGAAAGTAGAATTTGACTTGACCATGGACTTTCATTACTTTTCCAGATATTTCTAATAAACTAACAATCTAGTTATAAGCAAAAGAGAGTAATTTCAATAAGAATAACTTTTTAAATATTTTATTTCTTCTTCTTCTTCTTCTTCAACCGATGAATGTCCACTGCTGGACATAGGACTCTTCATGGGATCTCCAGAACACACGATTTTGTGCCGCTTGTATCCAGCGGCTCCCCGCGACCCTTTTGAGGTCGTCTGTCCATCTAGTAGGGGGTCTTCCAACACTGCGCTTTCCGGTGCGGGGTCGCCATTCCAACACCTTGAGACCCCAACGTCCATCGGTTCTCTGCACTATGTGCCCCGCCCATCGCCACTTCAGCTTCGCGACCCGCTGAGCTATGTCGGTGACTCTGGTTCTTCTACGGATCTCCTCATTTCTGATTTGATCACGTAGAGAAACTCCGAGCATAGCTCGCTCCATCGCCCGCTGAGCGACACTGAGCTTTCTTATGAGGCCCATAGGCCCATATTTTATTTATTTATCGGTAAATACATAAAAATACCTTTTTTTAAGTGTAACACCTACGTCAAAAGCCCAGCTCTAAATAACAATATGATTACTAAAAAAATTAACAAAAGAACGTTAAATTAGTAAGTTAGTTAAATAAAATTATTAATGCTATGTATTTTTAATTTTTTACAAATAGTATGCCAGTATGTAAACCGTTCATAATTCAAGACCAACAACTATGGATAACCATAGGGCACCCGAGTCGGCAACATTCAGAAGGTAGCGTGCAGTCGTAAACTTTTATCACCTTTAATAGGTGCCCACATTGATTTGTGTGACATCGGAATATGTGCGAGCACCTGATGTCATCATCACTGTTATTTAACTTAATCTCTCTCTCAATGGTCTTCATTTCAAACTTCTTCTTCAAATATTTAAATGATTTAATTTTGTATATATTAATATATACATTTTCGGAATCTCAGAAACGGCTCCAACGATTTTCCTGAAATTCAGTATATAGTGGGTTTTGGGGGAGAAAAATCGATCTAGCTAGGTTTTATGAAAATACTAAAATTTATATTGAATAAAAAACACTATTTTTGCCATAATCTGTCAAGTCAGCGTAGCTTATTTGGGGAACGGGCAGTCTTAAGAAATATAAATACCTAGGATCGATCCCAACTAACTACCTAATTAATTTATGTTTTTTTTTTATTTAAAAAAAATTACCGAGCAAGCAATTTTTCTTTAATTCAGACGCTAGAAATACTCAGGAGACTCTATAGTCGTTTGGTATCGACAACTATTTTGAAATGAACCAGTAGGATGTAAATAAAACAATTTTTAAATAATTTATAGAATTAGGTGTTACTTCGCGTAGATCCATAATACAAAAGTAATAATAAAACAAAAAAAAATATGGCAAAACATTTTTTTTTCATTGCTGACTAAGGTAACGAAATGAGTTTTATCAAGCAGAGATATTAGTAAAAACTTAGTTGTCGGTCGTTTAGTTAATTTTATTCATCATCCTCCTGCCCTTATCTCACTCTAAGTGGGGTCGGCAAACGCAGTCAAATCATGTGACAACATGTTTATAACATGTGGTCACATGATTTGGCTGCGTTTTTACGACCGACTGCCTGCCTGTCTTCAACTTACCTTAGTCGTACTCTTTGTGGGGTGGTCTATTCTACTAAACCGGATACCACACGGTGAGTCAACTTACCTTAGTCGCCTTTTACAACACCTCGGTAAGAAATGAGGGTGGTACTATTCTACACAGCCGGATACTACACGGCAGGTCGACTTACCTTAGTCGCCTTTACGACACCTCGGTAAGAAATGAGAGTGGTACTATTCTACTCAGCCGGATACCACACGGCTAGACTAGTTAATTTTATTCACTTTTGTTAATTGTTAAAGTCAAGTAGTTTTAAATACATGCCTCTATGCTATCATTCTCCAAGAGCACTAGGCCATCGTTTTAACTTTTTGTTACATTCTATTATATATCTTACACATTAGTCAATCGAACTGTTTTATCACCTTATAAACACATAATTTTCCTCATGTTAAATAATAGCCCTCGAAGATTTATGAAACTTCACATTTACCAGATACAAAACAAAAGATACATTGGCTATTTTGTAAAAGTCACATGAACGCTTCGCAATTCCCATGAGTAAGGTGGGAGTCCTCGTATTTCAGCGCATTTGTCACCCGAATACATTACATAATATTTATAGTTAAAATATCATTTGTTGAAATTGAGCCAAATTTCCGGCGCGCGCTTTCAACGGAATTCACAAAAAGCGCCATAAATTGGCAAATAATCCCCCGCATAACGCAACCTTTGTTTGCCCACACGTGCTTTTAATATCTGGCTCGCATCGCGATTGTTACAATGGCCGGATTTAGTCTTTGTACCTAAAGTAAACAGAAATAATCGTACAGACTTCCTTCGGATGCGTCCGCGATACGATTCATAGCGCATCGATCAGAAAACTGTCCTAACCCTTAATTTCCGAAAAAGATCAGAATAATCTATTCAAAAATTCAATGTCTTATAAAAGACAATTAGTATATACAAAATCTTTAGATTTTACTTTTACGATAACGAACATGTATAGTGAAATAATAATTGTATATGCATGTTCATTGAAAAATTTGCAATACGTCGTTTTTTCCTTCACTCCAAAGACATGATAAATTAAATACATATAAATTAAGAAAATAATTTATGTAATAGGAAACTCACAGATCAATCAGATACGGTTTAAATTTGTATACGATGTCGCGGTACATACTACGAAATTTAATGAAATTTGCTAAACAAAACATTATATTTATTTAATAATTCCGATTCATCACATGATTTACAATGAAGGAACGTCTATCGCCTAATGATGCTTCGGTTGCGGGGTAATACGATTGTTAAGTTTGTGATAGTGAACGTATGCATTGCTTGTGTATTGTGGTGGCGGTGACGGAGGTTGAAATACATAAATAAGGTATGAAAACGGATAATCCACTCTACATTTAGCATTATATATATTTTCTATTTACTTCATACATTATAGCAAAGTAATTTTATTATTACTTTTTTTTATGGATCTCCGCGAAGTAACTAGTAATAGAAAACTAGTAGTAGTTCAAAAAACTATTTAAAGAAAAACATTGTTAAACGAAACTGAATATCTTAGAATTTTTGAATTTTTGGTTTAGGCCACTTGTTGTTGGTACGGTGTGAAAAATATACGTGTTAATAAATTTTATTAAACGCCGTGAGCACAAAGCATGCTCTCATACTGGTTCGGTTGTCATCGACACAATCGCGCGTCGAATTTGTCATGAAACTGTACGCTATTGTTCACATGAATGCAGTGTGAGAAGGAAGAGCTTCCGGTCCGGGTTCGATGCTGGATCGATGCCCCAGGCGATATCTTACCATCGATATTCTATTCCATTTTTTACAACGTTTAGAAATTCATACGCTATTCATAAAGATATGTATCTTTGAAGTGTTTGGTAATGTATAATATTTAAGAGATTTTATTATATTGGTTGGCAGTGAGCACAAGTTTCTCTGGGATCTCTGGGAGATTAAGGCGTAAACTATCTAAAGATAGACTTATGTGCTAGCGAGCTTTGTGCGAGTTTTTTTATTTACTGGATTGCGTTAGCGTAACGCAAATTTTATGTATTGTATAACGCTCGAACAACGGTCACTAGATATCACTGTTGTAAAAAGAGTAAAGTAACGGCCTTTTACTAACTACTGCTGGGTATAGGCCTCCTTTCTCCGTTCCGGGAGAGAATGATTGAAGCTAATACCTACCACGCTGCTAGAAATTCTCTAAAGATATGCAGGTTTCCTCACGATGTTTTCCTTAATCGAAAAGCGTGTGATAAATTGCAATTGTAAATTAGATACATAAGTTTTAATAGAAAAACTCATTTTGTCGGGGCTTGAACCTACAATCGTCTTTAGAGAGCCGCTGTGCCTAGCCGCTAGGCTATTACAGCTAGTCGCTGTTGCAGCGTTATACATGGCGTTACACTAACGCAATTGGGTAGGTTTAAAAAAAGTCGTACAAGCATACTGGCGTCTTACGACGTAATTACGGTCCTTATGGAAGAAACTTATACGCCGTGTGGTATCCGGCTGAATAGAATAGAACCACCCTCATTTCTTACCGAGGTGTCGCAAAAGGCGATTACTACCTTAATCGCCTTTTACGACACCCCGCCGTTAAACAACCCGCCGTGGTGTGGTATCCGGCTGAGTAGAATAGATCACCTTTTTTCTTACCGAGGCGTCGTAAGATACGACTAAGGTAAGTTGATGTCAGGCAGGCGGCCTGTCGTAAAATACGTAGCCAAATTATGTGACAACATGTTTATAACATGTTTTGCCGACCCCACTTAGAGTGGGATAAGAGCAGAAGAAGAAGAAGATGGAAAAATATTTTTCCGAAACATTTCAAATTTTTTTTTAATTGAATAGTTAATACAGGACGTCTGTCGGGTCATCAGTATAAAGTTATTATACGTAAGCAAATCTGCAATGCAAAACCATCTCGGCCCTCGTAATCGGCGAGCTATTGATCCGTGTATGAACCGTCTCTGTATCAGGCTATCACTTCACAAGCACTTACTAACAAACAATCCTGCCGGGGATTTTGAAAACAAGAAAAAAAAATCCCAACCATGTGTCGATGGACATCGACGAGGGCCGCGGCTTGATACGGGATAAAAACTAAAAAACCCATACCGGAACAATCGAAGCTAACTTATAAAATATGTATCCCGCTGTTGGCTTTTCAAACTTGCACTCGTATGTACTATTTTGACCGCGATCGGGATTTTTCATGGCGGAAGAACAAAAAATATATACGTACGAGAGATTTCGTATTCGAATCTGGTTTTATCGACTACAATATTTTGATGTCAAATATTTTTACCATATTTTTGAGAATCGTATTAAATATTGTATGTATTTTTTTATATGTGATCATCATCCTCCTACCCTTATCCCACTCTAAGTGGGGTCAGCACAACATGCTTTAAACATATTGTTACATGATTCGGCTAGGTATTTTAAGATGCCTGTCTGATGTCAACTTAGTCGCCTTTTACGACACCTCGGTAAGAAATCAGGGTGGTCTATTCTAAAATTAAGCTAAAATTCAAAATAAAATATCCGTTTTAACACCTCGGTTATTGCTTCTTCAGGACTGGCTCCTTTTTCACACAAAGAATCAGCTTAGCAATTCAGCGCGGAAACGCTGCCAGCATTGTTGGGACCATTTCACGTGGGCATGATTTGTGTTGTCCTAGCGTGTAAGTAGTTTAAGACAGATTACTAGTACATTTTTGCTGTAAATAAAAAAATCTATTTAATAATTCGCGCTTTCAGTAATTTTATGCTTGAAGGTGGACAAGTTGAGAATACTTGACTATACATGGAATATATTATACGAGACTATCCATAAGTCAAATTTCAAATATTCTTTTAGCAGCTTGTATAGAACGTTGGTTTAAAACGAATTGAACCGAAACTAATAAGTAAAAGTCTTTATTTAATAATTTTATTGCTTGGAATTTTATTATAGAATCTTAAACCAATTTTATTATAGAATCCAAAACCACAAACGACTTACGTATTTTGGCTAGGCGTAAAGCAGGAGCCGCAAGCTTTTTGATTAATCAATATACGTACCATTGAATTTCTAATGTACAGTAAGTGATTATTGGAGCATTAAAGACATTTAAGTAAGGCCAAGTATGGAGCTGAATTTAAGGTGCAAAAGAACCGACTATTTTTTTAATTCGCCTAGTTTCTTTACTCACCATTTGACAGCACATTCATAAGGTGCCACAATCTTGATGTCTGCGTTTCGTAATCTGTGGAGTGGCAACGCCATTATGTCACGGTCATTAATTAAGTGGCAACATTGACGTTTTACATCGGGGTGTATATCAATATTGTCACCAAATACTGCAGGTAGCTGGTAATGGTGATGCTTTTGGGAAAAAAAAATCTGTCTATAATTTCAAATTTATTTTTAAAATTGGTATATATGTACTAATATCATGAATGTGGAAGTGTGTTTGTTTTGCATTCTTTTACATCTGAATGGAGTAAGTAATAGATGTGAATACGAGATTAGTTGAGGTAGAAGTTATTTTAAAGCACGTAAAGAACTTTTTTCGGATAAATGTACGCTGTTGCTCTTATGGCTTTTGCTGCGTCACAGGAAAGGATTGGCGAAGGCCGAAGCTTTGTCGAGTTTGTGAAAATGCGGAGAGTCGGTAAGAAAGAGGGTGGCCTACTCTACTCAGGTGGATATCACACGGCAGGTCAACTTACCTTAGTCGCCTATTACGACACCTCGGTAAGAAAGAGGGTGGACTACTCAGGTGGATACCACACGGTGGGTCAATTTACCTAAGTCGCCTTTTACAACACCTCGGTTAGCTATGACGGTGTTCTAATCTATTCAGCCAGACGGCGTTGCACGTCTATAAATAAAAAATATTTATTCCACCGGCCTAATAAAATTCATCCAAGTGTCAGTGCATATTTTAAAGGCTGTATTAATACGCCGCCGGCGCGTCGCCGAGCCCGGCCTGCCGCATTTATTACCGGACCGACCAATCCGAACGTCATTTTTAACCGTCATCGCTAATTTGCCATTGTTTTGCCCGCTGACGCCAACTTTTTACCGAAAACCATAAAATAGATAAGAGTTTTTTTTTAATACCCTCAAACGATCATATACGCAAGATTAAGGCGACATGTTTCATTCTTTTTGAATTGAGAAAATTTAAATTTGAATATAACAATGTAACTGAATAATTAATCAATAATAATAAATATATGGGATTGACACACAAGATCGTTCCGTCCCTAAATTTTGTAATTTAATACTTGTGTTATGGGTGATAGACAACTGTTAAATATATATTATACATATATAATTTTAATAAACACTTTTATACATTCTTAAATGGATACATACAACCAGACTCGATAATCCAATAAATTATTTTTACTAAATGTTGCCCAGGGTGGGAATCGAACCCGCGACCCCAAAATCTCCAGGCCCACTATAAGGGCCACGACCACCTCTAGAATGGTCATTACCGATTGCCAAAGGTCCTGTTAATGCGTTCAGACGTGAACTTGGAAGTTGTATTAGCCTAACGTTTAGTGCGTCGTCTACACCAATAGGTCCTAAGTTTGAAAACAAAGTTATTAAGGTAGATAGATACTTTACAATAATACAATAATAAAATGAAGAAAAATGTAATAGAAGTTACGTTTAATAGACGACATTAGAGAGCGAAATTAATAATAACATTGACAATGATAGTGAAAATATAAAATACATGCAACTTAGAAACAACATCAAACAAAGCATATTTGAGTTTCTGGTAAGTGTCAGCTTCAACAGCTTTTCTACAAGAAGAGAGTAAACTTTTGCTAAGCAATAGGAGAGTAATGTAATATAGATACATTACGTTTTATACTGAAAACTCTGCCACAGTAAAATATATTAAGTTTGATAAGAGGATGCAAAAGACTTATCAACGGCAATCTTAATACTGATAAGTGATCCCCTTTAGACACACAAACACATACAAAGCACACCACCGATTACATAGAAGTTTTAATATTAATATTAAATAAAGAAACATGGCCTGCAAACGGCAGTATTAATTTTGATTTCATTTAGACACACAAACAAATTAATATACGCACTTTCAAGATTGTGTAGTAGTAGTGTTAATATTAAATATTTAATGTAGGAATTTAAAAGAGACAATTCGCCTTAAGCGTTTGTCATCTGAGAATTCGGTCACAAACGTGAAAATAACGCGTCAATTAATCATTTACGCGTTAGTGACATTCGATTTATCGTCGCAAAAACGGCATAGGTCAGTTTGATACGTGAGTGTGTCGGGAGAATGGCAATGCGCTGCGATCCTCCCGGAGGTCGTATTGAGTAACGCAGCCAATATGTTAGGCGCTCCGGCGTCGTAGGCATCAAGGCAAGGCTGGGCTGCTATAAAGCACGGTGCAATAAAGAGAATGGATGCCGCCCATCGGCAGGCACCGGCCGCCGGCAGGATTACCCGAATCGCCACTATTTATCGCTCCAGCCTTGCGCCCAGGTGCCATCAATCTATTTAATGATCGGGTCAGCACATACTCTCGGTCTTTTTGCCACTAGCGCCCGCCGGCTCGCAAAACGAAGACGCAAAGTCGGAGATCGGGAGATGGACGTTTGATGAGGCGCTTTTGTGTCGATCGGCGCCGTTAAAAGGGTTTTAGCATGCACTATCGCCAGTTATGCAGTTGTTTATTTTATCTAACACAAGCACAATGAAACTGCTAGTACGTGGAGAAATTATGAAAGGAAATTGAAAGCACACTTCGGTTATTTCATAGTAAATAATTTTTGTAAGTTTATTTATGCCTATATCGCATGGAATACATTATGAGAGGTTTTAAATTTGATATTGGTGAAGAGTGTTATCGTATAAGACTTTACAATTTATTTTTCGTAATTTTATAATTTATTTACATGTGTAGATATGATTTGTATAATAGCTATTTACGCGAGTTTCGGACTCACAAAGCTTTGTGAGTTTGTCGTGGGGTCTATCTCCTGATGATGCTTCGGTTGCGGGGCGAAACGATTGTTATTGTGGTGGCGGTAGTGGAGGTTGTGCATGTGCTCTTACGCATCCTGCATGTATCAGGTATGAAAACGGATTGTCCACTCTACATTTAGCATAACATATATTTTCTATTTTACTTTATCGCGGATTATAGAAAAATAATTTTATTATTACTTTTGTACTAGAAAGATTTATTCTTTATTTAGATATAATAATACATTACAATCAACATATCAACACAAATTTGGTAACCATTTTGGATGACAATTACGTCGAGCCGAATGTAGAGCGGAAGTAAGACACTCGTAGCTTAGACAAAGCCGAGGCGCAGTACATTGAGTTAAGAGCCAAATCCTATTGCCTATTGCCCGGGGCACGATCCGGGCAGATGTATGGCCATCGCCCAACAGAATGTTATTGTGGAGACTGACCATATCTCTAGTGCCGTTGACCGATCAATGACCAAATAAATCTTGAGATTGAGAGCTTGCACAAAGCATCTTATATAACAAATATGAAAATTCATTTAAACATATATAGGATTTTACGCCTATATCTAAATATATTATATAAAAATTAAAGTTTTTCTGTATATTATACTAATATAAAGCTGAAGAGTTTATTTGTTTGGACGCGCTAATCTCAGGAACTACGGGACTGATTTGAAAAATTATTTGAGAGTAAGATAGTCCATTTGTTGAGGAAGGCTATAGACTATTTAACACCACGCTAAGATAAATAGGAGAGGCGCAGCAATAAAAAAAAATTCGTGAACGGCAAAATTTAAAGCCTTCCTTGCGTGCGCTAAGTAAACGGTGAGAGTTATTCAAAAATCTTTTATAATTAGCTCACTATAACTACTTTTATGTTCAGAATTTCAATACGGGTAAAATTTTGTGACACAGATTTTCATGCGGGCGAAGCTGCTGGCACAGTTAGTCCCTTATATACTCTGAAACGGCTGGACCGATTGTAATGAAATTTTTCGATAATCTTTAGATTGACACGGCTAATCTGGCCGCGGCCATATGTTTATGTCGCCTACGTCGTTATGTAAGGAATAAGTAATGAAACCTAAAGTTTGATGGCGATCGGAACATCTTTGAATGAAGCGCTGCGGACATACTAATATTATTATGAAAAAATAACTAAAGGTTGAAATGGTAAATTTTGTTTATGATAAACAAAAAAAAAGTAGTTAAATGACTCTATGGCTTGTAAAAATTCTTTATTGTGTATTTTCATATTTCAACTCACAATTAATTAATAATTTAATTATTCTTAAAAGAAGTCCTTATTTTGTTGTTTAGTCGTTCCAATAAAAGAAACATTAACGTTGATGAATAATTTACTCATTAACTAAATATTAACATATCGAAAATTATTATTATTTATTTATATCTGTAATGTTGCCATTAAATCAGGTGAAAATATATTTAGAAAAGTCACTTAATTCTGATATTCAGTGATGCCACTTTCACGTCAAAATAACTTTTATCCTGTTACCCTTTTATTTTTTAAATAAGATTTCTAGTATATGAAACGGTCAAATATTTGCAACATCGCCAGAAATGTACCCAAATCAGGGGCCAATGTAATAACGGGCTACCTCAATGAAGGCGACCGGCGCAAATATATACTTGCTATATCTGGCTACTTGATAGGATAGAGGTTCGAATCCATTGACACACGAGAATATTTATTTATTTAACAGACCGATATAATAATTGTCTGAATAGTTCCGTGTGGCTGAGTAGAATAGAACACCCGCATTTCTTACCGAGGGGTCATAAAATGCGACTAAGGTAAGTTGACCCGATGTGTGGTATCCGGCTGAGTAGAAAAGAACACCCACACTTCTCAGCGAGTTGCCGTAAAAGGCGACTAAGATAAGTTGACCCGCCGTTCATCGGTGACCAGGGAGCGATCGCGGGCAGCGATGGCCTCCTTCTGCTGTGCGGAGGGAGGCGGCGGAGCGGTTCCGGGAACTCTTGTTCTGGATCCAATCTGCTGCTGGCGAGTCCAGGTGTTAGCGACTCACCTAAGCCTATCGTCTGCCACCCTGTCGGGGGACCTTCGGACGTCTGGCTTACAGGTCCCCGAGGCAGTCGGTACATCTGGTGCTCCTGATGCACCGGTTAGCGGAGGGGAGCTTTTCTTTCGAGGGGTCCCTACCTGGAGGAGGTGTTTCCTGGGATCAGAGCTGTCGGCGGGGATGGGGGCAATGTGTTCAACGATACCCTGTCCTTACCATCGGCAGCGTGGTGGAGTACACAGGTCGTTTTAGTCGTTGCGAGTGGCGAGCGGGCGGTGGTACCCATAAGGGGTTTTTTCCTGTTTAAAAAAAATGTATAAAGAGTTGACCCACCGTGTGGTAGGTATCCATCTGAGTAGAATAGACCACCCTCATTTCTTACTGAGGCGTCGAAAAATACGACTACGGTAAGTTAATGTTGGCAGGTGGCCGATGGTAAGTTACGTAGCCAAACCATGTGACAACATGTTTATAACATGTAGTGCCTTTATAAAAAATCGATTGATTAAAATTCTAGTATACAATGGAACTACGTCGTAAGGCGTGGAGTCAGGGCAGTTCCGGTCAAGTCGCGGGCGGCACTGGCTTCCGTTCCTCCAATTTGGCCACATTCACCGTGTAAGACGTTACACCCAACCCCCCCTTTCCTCACTCTTATATCATGAAATTACCTAAGTTTAACTTTTTGTCTTAGAAGTTTTGGCATAAGATGGAAATGTAATGGTAGCTGTTTAGATTTACTTAATAATGAATTTAATGAAAAAATTCGTTACATTCGTTATATCGACAAATTGATTGTGTAAAGATCTAAAACAGAGGCATATAAGTATTATATTAGATGCCGTGTGGTATACGGCTGAGTAGATAAGACCACCCTCATTTCTTACCGAGGTGACCCCACTTAGAGTGGGATAATGGCAGGAAGATGATGAATTTAACGAAAAAACTGAATTATTTTGCTCAATCCTTAAAAATCGTAAAGATGATTTTGAATGGGAGTCTATCTCCTGATCATTTTTGGGTTACGGGCGAACTGATTGATGAGATTGTGGTAGTGAATGTATGCAGTGCCAGTGTAATGTGATGGTAGTTGCTGTAATTCGTAGTACATGTGTTTAATAAATTCTATATGTATAAGGTATGTAAACAGATTAAACACTCCACTTTTAGCATAACATAGATTTTCTCTAATCATCGATTATGGCAAAATATATTTTTATGTATTCTATTTTCAAAATGTCGATGAATTTTAAAAATGTTAAATCTGAATGTTATGTCTGAAATCTCATTTAGCACAATATTTTTGAGGATCACAAAAATAACCCGAATTAACCAGCATTAATGACGGCTTACGACTAATTATAAGCATTTGCCGAGTTAATCCTTTCGCCGTGGAAGTTTTCCTAAATCTTTTACTACGAAAAATAAAACAAAATGATTACTTTAACAAAATTATTTTGCTGATATACATTGCATTTATTATTCTATTTAATATGATAAAACTCTTCACTGAACCTTCAATGTATATAAATCAAAATGTTTGTTTAAATTCACATTACAGTTATTCATAACATATAATAAGGAAAGTCTTAGGGACGAGTAAGGAATTAAAAGGGGACTTGAGGCGTATTCTATGGGTCAAGCTCGTTAGGGCCAATAACCAACACAGATTTAACTCTTGAGCGCGCTCATGTTTATTTTAATAAAGTCTGTATCTTTTTTTTTAAGCTGTGGTAGCCCAACGGTAATATCGTGCGTCTCTTTCGAGGGTTCAAACCCGGGCAGACACTTATGAGTTTTTCTGTTAAAACTTATGTTTCTAATTGATAATTGCAATTTATCACACGCTTTTCGGTGAAGGAAAATATCGTAACCTGCATATCTCTAGAGAATTCTGGAGATATGTGTAACCTACCAATCCGCACTGGAGCAGCGTGGTAGGTCTTAGCTTCAATCCTTCTCTCCAAAAACGGAGAGAAGAGGTTTATTCTCAGCAGTGGGATTGTAACAGGCCGTTACTTTACTTTTACTTTTTATTTATTGCCTGTATTTACAAATTAAAGTAATACTTTGTAAATTAAAAGTTTAAGAGCTGTAGATTTTGTAAAAAAAAAATTAAATTACTTATGCAAACACCCCCTAAGAGTTAGGTAAACTTTTTCCACCAAAAATCACGTAATAATAAAACAAAGATGCCCCTTGTAATCCACACTATAGGTGGGTAACAACAGCTCATTAAGGAGTCGGAAGGGTAAAGACCCTCGCTCCGGCCTTTTTGTAAAAAAGGCTTAATTAGGGCTCATGCGGCTACCCTACAACCCCTATAACTTTTAATAAATGTTCGAAGAGCGTTAGGTATGTAATATACTAGGTATTGAGGTACATCAACGCATGGCTTATGTTTTATGATATCCAAATATATCATCATCTTCCTGCCCTTATCCCACTTTAAGTGGGGTGGACTTAAGAAAGAGGGTGGTCAATTTTACGCGACCGGATACCACGCGGTGGGTCAACTTACCTAAGTCGCTTTTTACGACTCCTCGGTAAGAAAGAGAGTGGTCAATTCTACTTAACCGGATGCCACACGGTGGGTCAACTTACTTTAGTTGTATTTTACGACACCTCGGTAAGAAAGAGGGTGGTCTATTCTACTCAGCCGGATACCACACGGTGGGTCAACTTTCCTTAGTCGACTTTCCTTAGTCGCCTTTTACGACACCTCGGTTAGAAATGAGAGTGGTCTATTCTACTCAGCCGGATACCACAAGGCTAGATGATATCCAAATATATATATTTTTTAAATGTACAAGTTATATCTATCTTAAATTACTTACACGCTAGAACTATACAAATCATGCCCACGTGGAATGGTCCTAAAAATTCTGGCAGCGTTTCCGCTTTGAATCGCTAAGTTGATTCTTTGTGCAAAAAAGGAGCCCTCTTGTCACCTGAAGAGGCAATTAACCGAGGCATTAAAACGGTTTTTTTGCAGCTTTCGTAGCGAAATGATATAGTGAAGTAAGTGAAGTGATCCTACTGTTAGCAATTTTAACTTTTGCATTATAAGATAATAATTATTGTATTCAGTTATGTGTACTAGGAAGTATAAATATTGGCATTAGTCTTAATATTGTAAACTCAACTTAAGAGGAGATTTAAAAATAGAAGAGGAATTCATTTTGGCGGCATTCTGTTCTGATGAAAAATAAGTCTTTTCTAAGTATTTTAATACTACTAACATTAAAAATGCGAAAGTTTGTGAGTATGAATGTATGTTTGATACTCTTACAGCGAATCCACCGAACCAATATCGATTAAATTTGGCACAATTATTCCTTATACACCGGAATAACATATAGGATATAGAAATCCTTAATTCTTTACGAATAGAATGACATTGGAAAACGGCAAATCAACCTATCACGCGACAACAGTCAACGCGAACAAAGTTGCGGGTAAAAGCTGGTATCATAAAATGTAAATAAGCTAGTATACAGCGAAAACAATTTCCCACGTAAGTCGCGTGTGCCCACGCTTTACTTATCATGGGAAGGTATTAAATATCTCGATCGAGTACACAACATCGTTGAATGAACGAGATCGCTGCCTTTGATAGTTTTATAAGTGATCACACCAATTTATTATGGCCTCACCTGCCCTTCTCAATATGTCGCAAACTCTACCTATAATGCCAAATATTTTAATGGCAGGAGATCAACAGTCGCTGGTCGTATTATTTTAATAAAGCGATGAGCGTATCATCGCCATCTGTGTGCTAGCGGCACAATGACGGATCATCCCGTAATGCGGACAGGGAAAAAACACAT
Source organism: Morpho helenor (assembly GCA_029227775.1). Lineage (NCBI taxonomy): Eukaryota > Metazoa > Arthropoda > Insecta > Lepidoptera > Nymphalidae > Morpho > Morpho helenor. The sequence goes on along the minus strand of JARGCU010000022.1, from coordinate 10,374,968 downwards.
TGCATTGTAAATTTTTTCGGCGCTCTATTCCGGGTTATTGTTGTTTGTAATTCATAGGGCTTTTTAAGCTAATGATACGATTTTATCTTTCGCATCTCTATAGTGATACGACCGGTACCTGGGCTATAAGGATCAAGTTTGCGTCGAGCTGGGGAAATTTTTACATGAGGAAGGACGTTTTAGCTAGATGATTTTTTATTATTTCTTGCTCAAAATGACCTGAGGCATGAAATTATGAATTTAAATAATAAATAACAACAAAATGTATCGCACGCTTTGTATTTAAGTAACCTATTTCAAAAAGTTATTTGGCAAATTACAGTAAAGCGTAGAGTAGCGCCTACAAAACTCATGACTGTTAAAAAGAACCAGAGGAGGCCTTTGCTTAGCATTTTAATAGTAACAGGCCGTTACTTTACTTTTACTTACATTACTCAATATAAATTTGTCAAAAGTTTAAATAACTTTGTTCCTTAGTCAATATACTGCTAAATTAATATTTTTAACAACTAACAGGTTAGTAGTACGCATTTATTTGTGAAACTTCTTAAATATACTGACTTCAAGTTTACTTCAAATACAGAAATAATCGTATAAAGATAAAAATAATGTGCGGGATTCACAGGAAAACTCGTGGAGCATATATAAGATAACAATGATAAGTTTCAGATTGGTTTTTGGGTACTATTTGTGTAAATTGACATTGTTTACTTTTGTATACGCAAGGACAATAAGAGGGCCATAAAGGCGCTGCCACACGACGGATATCAGCCGATCTGCGTGGCTCAATGGAGGTTATTTACATAGCAATAAGGCGAGGATAGCGTCGCGTCGCGTTGGTAGCTTGTAGTCAGAGAGCCAAGAAGTCAACCATATCTTCATTTGAAATTCTTTTTTGTAATAAAAACTATCTAAGCTAACAGTTTTTCCCCCATAGAAATCAGTGTGTTACTAATTTTTTCCCGCGTAAATCCTGACATGCTGGAATACTAGGATAAAAATTAGCCTATATATTGCCCCATCTCCTTGTCTATTATTATCTTAAATTCCCATTACAATCTGCTTTGACGTTTTGGTAAATGTCTTTCCCCTATCTTTTAATAAAAACTGTACAAACATCCGTGCAATAAATTGCGAGAAAATATAATTCCACTACTGATATTTTAATAATAGATACATAGCGGCATGTATGATGTTAAATTTAAAGAAAATTTTGAGCAACCAAGTGTTTGCAGATACATTCGATTTATAGCAAGTATTTAGGTTTTTTTTTAATTTCTGAATTTCTATAAACAATTATTCAAGCGCATCAAGATAAATAAACAGTTAGTACAGAAAATAGTACAATAATACGATTGTCTGTAATATATTGAAAAAAAAGTAAAATAAGCCAACCTTCACTGGCTTAACGAATATGTTACATCTCATTTTTATCGTGTAGAAAGAATAGTTATTTGTTGTTAATATGATTTTTCTTTTTTAAAACAACACACTGATTATTTTACATAATGATAACAGAGTAAATAGTACCTACATAATTTTCATATGTATATTTAAAACATTATCCAATCGATGAGGAATATTAATCCACAGCTTAAAAAACCTGATGTTTTTTGGTATCTTATGTTTTTAGACGGTAAAATGGCATAGAAAACTCATGTTTGTAGACCCCTTCACAAAATGACTGTGTGGACAAATTATAACAAACGGGTATGATGTAGATATAATGTAGATAGACACTGGATTGACGTTGAATATTCCTAAATTACTCTAGAGACGACCATGTGTGATATATTAATAATTTGATTAACATTAGTTAAATAAATAAACTTAAAAAAGATTATTTTTAATCGTAAACTTTATCATCGTTTTTAATGTACACATCAAATGTAGTTTTATGGTCGCCAGCTCTTAGACCATTATCTCTGTTATTGCCTGTGTGCACGCGGCTTATGGCCGGAGAGAAAATGAACTGGGGTGTCAGGAAAATAAACAGTCTTTAAAAAACTTGCCTGATTTATCTGTGGAAGGTGAAACTATATCAGAAAGAGCATATGAAAGTTAATAACTAAAATAATTGCTTGATAAGATTTTACATCATAATGCTTTTATCCAATCAAATTGCATCACTTTTTAAAGTCGTGTCTACCTAAAGGGGATAAACATGCAGGATTGGTAAAACCAATGTAATCTAACAGAGCCACCACAGTACATTAGCACTGCACATATTCACTATCAAAATATCAACAGCAACCCTTGCCGCAAGTATCATTAGGAGACAGACGCCGCCATACGTCTAAATCGTGTGAAAACGAATATTTTCACTTTTCATTATATATATCACTTTATATTTAGCATTACGTAAAATGTCTATAATCATGTATTATATCAAAATAATATTATAATTATTGTTGTTATATTTCAGTATTGAAGACCACGCAATGAGGTTTCGTACAATAACTATTTACTTTTAATTTATAGAACTAAGCGTTACTTTGCGGAGATTCATAATACAAAAGTATCTAATAATTAGGTTATTTTGCTATAATCCGCGAAAAAAATAATAGAATAGAGATATATAAAATGCTTAATATAGGACTATCCGTTTTCATACCCGATACATGTAGGATTCGTAAAAACACATGTACAAACATTTAACTATCATAAACTCAACAACGGTTTCGCCCCGCAAACGAAGCATCATCAGGAGATAGACTCCACGACAAAATCGCAAGAATTGATTTTTTTAGTTAAATTATTATTCGATCCTACAATGAAATACGTTGCATACACGACTAGCTTTAACAGTTCGCCGTGTGGTATCCGGCTGAATGGAATAGTACAACCCTCATTTCTTATCGAGGTGTCGTAAAAGGCGACTAAGGTAAGTTGACCCACCGTGTGGTATCCGGTTTAGTAGAATATACCTCCCTCTTTCTTACCGAGGTGTCGTAAAATATGACACAGGTAAGTTGACGTCAGGCAGGCAGCCGGTCGTAAAAACGCAGCCAAATCATGTGACAGCATGTTTACAACATGTTGTGCCGACCTGTCAGTCCTGAATTCTATTTCCTGATGATTCGGTTACGTGTCGAAACGATTGTTGATATTGTGGTAGTGAATGTATCGTGTTGGTGGTGATTCGTAATGCATACTATTTTATGAAACCCGCATATATAAGATGCGAAAACGAAGTGCACTCTACTTAGCCACATTCATTTAGCCACAAGAATTATTTTACGTTTTGAATAAAAGATAATATATAAAATTAATCTAGGTGCCACTTATAGTGGGATAAGGGCAGGAAGATGATGAAACGACTAACTTTAAAAAATGCCCTAAATAAGTGCAACTTTGCTAAATACCGTTAAGTTGTTGAATATTAAAACCATAATTTATGAACTCCCGAGTTCATGGGTCGCATTGCCACCATAGCGAAACGATTTGTATGGAAATTTGGTTAAAGCGTCTCATTCGGGTGACAGTGTTACCGGTGCTATTTGATGGCATAATTTGGGACGCACGTAAAACCAGATTTACGTCCGTTTACACTTTATTGAATGTGTTCTCGGTTGTTTTTACATTTGTAGTGTATATGGGTTGAAATTTCTGACGCCGTGTGGTATCAGGCTGAATAGAATAGTACCACCCTCATTTCTTAATGAGGTATCGTAAAAGTTATAATTGCTAACTTATATTATAAATATATTATTCATCGTCCTCCTGCCCTTATCCTTTTCTAGGTCGGTACAACGTGTTATAAACATGTCAACTGAAACATTTACGACTAGCCGCTTTCCTCACATCAACTTACTTTAGTCGCCTTTACTACTCAGCCGGATGCAATTATATGATATTAATAAACAATGATATTTCGAACAAGGAAGTTAGTCTAATCGATATACTATTTCATTTTGACGCGGTATTCTACTAAAAAAATATTCTTTTTTAATTATGTACCATAGTGTGGTAAACAATATGAATTGGCAAAAATTTCAATAACAACGTAACAATGAAATTTCGTGTCCATATTCCAAAAAAATAGTGTCCAAAACGCCCTGTTAGTTAATAATCACTAACAAGCGACCAAGTCGACAGTAGGAACTGTCGCGCAATTTTCGCACGTCAATTAATACTGCTACTACTTTTTAATTTATTTGCCTTTTTAAATTGCGTTTTTTGTTACAGAAACAACTTTTGTAATCAATACACGTTGGCAAAATACAATCATGCTTGATGGGTAGTGACATTATCAGTTAGTGACATTTTTATTTAGACTCATTTTTATATATTATATTACTAAATAAAAATAAATTGCTTATTAATTTATAGAATTAGGCGTTACATTGCGGAGATCCATAATACAAAAGTAATAATAAAAAGGAGAAAGATTCCACAAAAAAACACCAAGATCTCTCTATCTCCTGACGCTTCGGTTGAAGGGCGAAACGATTGTTGAGTTTGTGATAGTGAACGTATGTAGTGCTTGTGTATTGTGGTGGCTGTGGTGTAGGCTCTGCATGTGTTTTTACGTATCCTGCATGTATCAAGAATAAACACGGTTTGTCCACTCTACATTTAGCAAAATATATTTTCTATTTCACTTCATCGCGGATTATAGCAAAAATAATTTTATTACTACTTTTGTAAATTGCTAATTGTGGAAGGTTCTAATGGCAAGATAATCTAAAAATTGTAAGGCACAAAGGTAAGGAGTAAAAAACAATTGTACTTTTGTTTACTTTATTTTACATCACAAAGTTATAGTATACACAACACAATCTCTAAAAATAAATTTTATACAGTACAAGAGGCGGTCTTTTTGCATCTTAGCGATTTCTTCCAGACAACCTTTGGATTAGAAAAGTTCTAAGATAAATGAATGTAGATCTACAAAAGTATTACAAAAAAGTCCTAGATAGCATGTCTTCATCTCTTATGGTTAACTCACTTACAACTTTTTCGATTTCAATGTTCAAAATTTAATTATATATACTGATTTCTACGCGAGCGAAACAGTAATTACAGCTAGTATTATTATAAAGAATAGTCATGACTGGCCTCATCATGAATGGTCATGGTGACTTTGTAGAGTGGCTTTACAGAGCGAAGCCGACGTATCATCATCTTCCTGTCTTATCCCACTCTAAGTGGGGTCGCCACAACATATTACAAACATGCTGTCACATGATTCGGCTGCGTTTTTTATGACCGGCCGCCTGGACGTCAACTTACCTCTGTCGTATTTTATGACACCTCGGTAAGAAAGAGGGTGGTCTATTATACTAAATCGAATACCACACGGTTGGTCAACTTACCTTAGTAGCCTTTTACGATATTTCGGTAAGAAATGAGGTTGGTCTATTCTACTCAGCCGGATACCACACGGCGGTGAGTGAAGCCGACGTATCTTCTTTTTCAAAATATTGACGTCGTATGCTGGACATGTAGATGAGTATATTTAAACTTTAAGGTAGATAATTGATATGAAGTACGCTCACGGTCATACATCAACGCGCAAAACACAAAGAGCCCATAAAATGTCCCTCTCCACACATTCAATAAAGCGCGGAGCAAACAAACATAAATCTGGGTTTACGTGCGTCCCGAATTATGCCATCAAATGATACCAGTTTTGTTGACGAGCGAATGAGACATCAATATTATATTTCTTTAATTGTTTCTTTGAACATAACTATTAAGACAAATTGTGCTATACCTTTTTATATTATACTGTTAGGGATTCAGATCTCTAAATTGTAAAAGTTTATGCTGTTTTTAGCTGTAATATAAGACAATCTCTCTTCGGAGTGCGACATTTCGTCGACGTATTTGGGTGACCTCTTTTGTATTTCGTGTTATTAGAATCTGACCTCACATAATTGCTATTCGTAATAAGAGCAACCACTGAGTTTGCCAGTTTTTCTCAAATGGATTAGTGTTCCGATCTGGTGGTAGAATCATTCTGTCGTTGGATTTTGTTGTGAAAAGTTTTGGTGCAGAGTAAGCTTCTCTAAGCGCATTCGTTTATTTTTTTATTAATCATTTTAAATTGAATTTACCCTTAACTTCTAACAATACTTATTTTTAATGTTGTTAATGAGTATATAAGGGTAAGTCTGAAAGTTGCGCTCGTTATAGAACAGACTAGAGGTTCAAGATTGGGATAGGCAGTAGAAAGAAAGAAGAATACTTATTTTTAATTTTATAAATGTTTTTCATTAAATTTGTTACCTAAATGCGCACATGATCCATGGGTTCATAAGTTGAACTCTGGTTAAAAATCTCTATCTACAGACCTTATTTTCTGATTTTTTTTTTTGTATTTTGTTAGCCCTAACGGCTTTTACAGCGTCACCGGGCGGGACGGGCGAGCGCAGAAGCATCGCCGAATTTTCTGTATGTAAATTCTTGAAACATATGAAACTTATACGTCCGCTTTAGAGCAGTGAGATGGGTCGAAGCTCCAATTTATTTCTTCAAAAGCAGAGACCTATTGTCTTGTATTTGGCCTTATATTTGTGCACAACGCCTGGTTAACGACCCGATAGCAGTTTTGCTGCGTTTACCGCCACAACAGTGCTCTTACAAGGAAAAGTTTTGCAGAAATAATTTATGTTGATTTATGGCTAGGGAATTTGAAATCAGAAACGATACGTTCCCAGCTGCAGTACAGTTTGGACCGCGCATGCAAATGCAGGGGGCTGTGAACGCGCAGTTGGCTGCATTGTGCCCACCGCCCCCCCGCGCATCCCGCGAGAGTTTGTTTTTCGGGGCAAATAGCTATAGGCTTGATAATGGCCACGCGGACCGAGTTACTGAACTGAAATATGCTCTACTGATTATTGATAGCATTATTATGAGGAACTTAGTTATTGTCTTTATTAGTATTGTTAAAAGAGCAACCGCCGAGTTTCTTGCTGGCTCTTCTCGGTAGGAACAGCTTTCCGAACCAGCAGTAGAGTTGACGATTCAAAAGCACTTGTTTACAAGTTTATTTGAATAAAATTTTTAAAAGACGGCAACGCACTCACTCTGCGAGAGGTCGTGTGCGGCGATGATTACTTTAAGATAAACCGCATGCTCGTTTGCCATCCTATACCATAAAAAAAAAGAATATTTTGAATTTGAATTTGAAATTTGTCTGACTACTACCCCGGTCTCACAGGAAGCATCCTTAGGACGACGTTCCCCGACGCTAGCAGAGCTTCTGCGCTCGCCGCATTTCACAACTTCGACGATGCTTCTGCGCTCGTCCGACCCGCCCGGTGACGCTGTAAAAGCCGTTAGGGCTAACAGCATATAGACAATTAGAAAAAAATGACTACTACTAATTAATTGTAGCTTGATTGTCCTACTGACAATCGAAATGTCTCAGTTTCTATATGTAAATGTTATTACATGTACACACACTCGCGCAACAATTTTTTTATACAAAAGATGAGTGGTTAATATGAAGTATTATAAAAGGCGAATAAGGTAAGTTAACCCGCCGTGTGGTATCCGGCTGAGTAGACTAGACCACCCTCATTTCTTACCGAGGTGTCGTATAAGGCAACTAAGGTAAGTTGACACCCTGTGTAGTATCCGGCTGAGTATAATAGACCACCCTCATTTCTAATAATCGTGTCAATGTGGTAACTATATGCCCAATATACAATGTACATATTTTCGGTGTATATCATCTTAAGCTTTTGACCTTTGTCCAGTATGATTCAGTCAGGCGTGTAGCACAAGCGCATGACAAATTAACAAAAATATTTTTATAGATTTTAACATAATCTCATTAACCTTGAAGACAACTAATATCCGTATTCTGAGACGTCTTTTTGCTGTAACTTTTGTTTGATAGTTAGTTAATGTATAGAAACTATCTATACTTACATCTAATTCTATCGGGTTAGCCCGACTAGTTTCAAGCCCATCCGGGGCACTTATCATGATTTATGATTTTCTTAAAAATTACAGTAGAGCACACATCCCGCCGCCGCGATTGTTCCACAGTGGCGGATGGGTTTTGATTTTTGTAGTTTCGTATTATTTGCGTATTTATTCGCCCGCCGCCCGGCGATACATTTATTTGCCCTCCTTCCCTTCCACTGCCCCCCCTCGATTGATCGCGATATCATTGCGATAATAGGGACAGCGCGATCGACGCGCGGTTCCGTCACGCGGGAAAGCGAAATATGGCGGACGTTCCAACCAACCGTACACACTATTATTAAAAAGCAAAAAAAAGGTTAATTAGACTATATATATAGTTTCCGATTAAGCCATTGAAAAATGTTCAATTTATTTTGGATTATAAACAGATAATATATATTCCTATGCTCGAAACGTTTGAAAGATATGCAATTTTATTTAAATTTATCATCATCCCCTTGCCCTTATCCCACTCTAAGTGGGGTCGGCACAATATATTATAAACATGTTGTCACATGATTTGGCTATGTATTTTACGACGGGTCGTCTGCCGTCATGAACTCGCCTTTTACGACACCTCGGTAAGGAATGTGGGTGGTCTATTCTACTCAGCCGGATACCATACAGCTGGTCGACTTATCTTAGGCGCATTTTACGACACCTCGGTAAGGGATGAGGGTGGTCTATTCAACTGTGTACCACACGACAGGTCAACTTACCTTTGTCGCTTTTTACGACACCTCGGTAAGAAATGATTGTGATCTATTTTACTTAGCCGGATATCACACGGCTACTCGAAGACTTTAAATTAAGACTAAAAAATATTTGCATGGAGTTCTGCTAAATATTTGCGATAAGTAACTATAAGAGAAATATACAATCAAAATGTTCTGGTTTTGGTTAATTATAAGTCAGATGTCTGAATTCGCCGCCGTTCTAAATTTAACGAAAACCATAATTATTGAAATCTTAAATACTATATCAATTTAATTGTTACTGAATCGTAAAATAATTGTTGTAATAAAATGTTTTTTGGTTATGCAAATATAAAAAAAACAATCGAAACCGTTCTTGAGCTTTGGGGCAAGACATTTCAAAATTTTATTATCTGTGAAATGTCACGTCAATCCATCATAGTAAACACAGTTTGGGTAAGTCGGTGGCACAAACAGTTGTCAGAAAACATGCAAATAACACTTAACAAAGCACGAGGTACAGACGTATGCAAATGAGTTGATAAATAATATTGCGTATGTAAATTAGCCGAGGATATATAAAGGGACAAACTTAAAACGTTACGGTTAGATTCTAACCAAATATTATAAGTAAAAAAAAGATTTGTCATGAAGCGCGCGTTGTCGGTTATCAATTTAAAAGTCGCCATTATGCTTTTAATGCTAGGGGGCGAAATAAAACATTTCAATTTGGTGATCCGGTTACAGCCCCTGTTTCGATTCTATATTGTGGGCCTGCAAGACCCCGTGTGTTTCTAGTTTGAGGTATAGTTGAGCACGCATTAAATAATTCATTTATTTTATTTTTACTAATTTATAAAAAAAAATCAAATAATTTCATAAAACATGAAATTTTTAAATGCGAATGAACAAAACAATTCTTTGGCTTATTCTTTTTGGTTTGAATAATTTGAGACGGAGTGGTAAAGGTAAGTTCATATATTTATTGAAAAAATCTTTATTTACCAAAAATAATCAAATAAATATATTTATATACTAAGGAGTAAAGATAAATGTAGAAGGTATAATAAATATAGTACCTATACCATTATAGTATAAATAACCATTATAGTATAAATATATAACCATTATAGTATAAATATAGTGACTGGCCCATTGGAGCAGTGGGTAGTGACCCTGCCTTCAGCTCCACGGGTCGCGGGTTCGATTCCCGCCGAGGGCAAAACATTTTCTATAAATGAATTTGTTGGTCTTTGAGCCTGGGTGTATATTTGTATTTAAGTATGTATTTAAAAATATATAAGTATATATTCACCAGTTGTCTGTCTACCATAACACAAGTATTAAGTTACTTACTTTGGGGACGGACGACCGTGTGTGTAATTGTCCCATATATTTATTTATTTATATTTATTTAATGTTAATAGTTAGCCCATATAAAGTTTAGTTTAGTTGTTTTTCACGTTATTTTCGTTTTCGCACAATGGCAGGCAGCCACTTAAAATCGGTGCTAGGATTCCTGCCCTAGCTTAAAGCTGAGTGGTCTACCATTTTGTGACCTATTATATTTATTTATGTCTTTCTTGGGATCTTGTTGCTTATTTTAAACTCTTTGTATTGTTTTTTTTTCTTAAAACCAGATGTCAGTTTAAAGTCGAAATTAGTATAGTATTACTTTTGCGCGTGACTGTCCCCGCAATAGTACCCAAAACGCAATGTATGCTTGGTTAAGCCCGCGCCTCCCTGCCCGGTTACAAGAAAGGGGTAGTTAGCCGCTTTTGTCTCGCCGCCCCTGTACGGTGGCAGCCTTGGGCACTTAATCTATAACACACTGTAACTAGCAAAAATTAACAATTATTTTCTAACTCATTTTAGTAAAAATTTATTCGTATATTTTGTAATACAAATAATCAAAGTAATCAATGAATGAAAAATAGCGTTTTACTTTGTTTATTTATAATTATATGTTAAATCAAAATTATCTATTTATATGGTTGAAGGAGAAACTCGTCCCGATCTCTTACCCAGATAACCGTAATGTATAACGCAAATACGTTAGTGCCGCGAATCAAACTAGATGGCGCTGCATCGAAAAAATGCCCGCTATCGTTTGGTTCGCGGAACAATATATAAGCAACGAGTGGTTTGTGAGAACCCCTCTTTTATCCCACTCTTCCCGTGTCGTCGTGTTGACACGGTCGTTCACATGTAATTACATAAAAATAATTGTTGGTAAAGCAAATAAATTGTGATTTGGATAATGGATAGCTGTGTTATAATTTAATCGGCTGTCCTACATACACCCTGTTCGACCAACAACCCAAGGGGGTTGTCCATGGTCCTTCGTGTCGGATATAATCCGGAGGAGTCACGGCATTCAAGGCCGCCTGGTGAGGAGAACCATGCCGCCCTGTGTTGGCAATGAGCAGCAGCCTGTGAGCAGCAGCAGCAAGGACTGAGGTTTGGTGGTGAATCCGGCCTTAGCACTTTGCGACGGAGGGATCCGTCAGGAAGCCAGCAGCGGGACCAGGTACAGCGGTGACCAGCGGGGTCAGTGATCCCCTCGCACCGCAGGAATAGGATCAGGTGACAAGTGAGTGACAAGGTCTCTAATAGTGAGTGAAGTTTAATTTAATTAGCGAATTTTAACTTCAGTGAAAAATTACTTTAAAATCAAGAACAAATACTTTGAACTTTATAAATTAACAGTAACTTTCCATGTTTAGTCTCATTAATAATACTAATTTTAAATCGTGATAACCTACGGGGAACCCATGCCTGATTTTGGTTCGAGGTTATAAACAATTGGAATAATCTACGGACTTTTACGAAATTTTAAGTATTCATTTAACTTTAATCAAAATTACATTTGTTTTCGACTTGTAATATATTTGTGATTTCAATTTAACATAGAAAAAATATAGATGTTGTTGACTTGTAAAAATAAAATAATGTGTGTAATACTTCAACCTTATTCTGCTTGTAATAAGGGTGAACTTTGATTGTATTCTTTATACGCGTAGTCATTGTGTTTAGCGAGTTCGATAATTTTATAAAAGTTATACGGTAGATAAGGTGTTTAGTGAAAGTATTAGTTAACCTTGGTATGTTATGAGACGTATTACGATAATTACTGAGGCGTTTATGCATCTTATTTGTATTGTTTATTTGTGTTTAGAGATTTGTTTTATATTGTGTTTTTTACTTTAATTTCAAATTTAGGATTTTTAAAATGGAAGATAATTTAAGATTACAAATGGACAATTATAGTAAATTAGTAAAAGCTAGAAAAAATTATAAAAAGTCGCCTAAAGAGCGAATTAATGAGACGTATGTACAAGTTAGGCTCGAATCTCTTGAGCGTTTATGGAATAATTTCGGGGATACACATAGGGTTATTATTAAGGACTTTGGAGAATTATTAAGCGATGAGGATTATATTCGGAATGATATTTACGATCAAGCCGAGGAATTATATATAGAATTTAAAACAGAATTAATGGGTGTACTTAATTATTTTTCAAAATCGAATGAGAGTAGTATTGGGGTTAATCCTGAATGTGTGAGTAAATCCAAACAGGTTCAGGTGGAACTACCAAAAATATTTATTCCTAAATTTTCTGGGGCTTATACCGAGTGGGTTACTTTTCGAGACTTGTTTATATCTTTAATCCATAGTAATATAAATTTAGAAAAGGTTCAAAAGTTACACTATTTAAAAAGTTATTTATCGGGGGAAGCCGAACAGTTGCTTCGGCAAGTACCTATCTCTGAAGCAAATTATGAACGTTGTTGGACATTATTAAAAGATAGGTATGATAATAAAAGGTATTTATCGCACTATATTCTGAAAAGGTTACTTAGTCAAAGAAATATTATGGTAGAATCGGCAAGTAGTTTAAAGGAACTCATAGATACAACAAACGATTGTTTAAGTGGATTATCTAATTTAGGTATTGATGTTACAAATTGGGATATAATTGTGATTCATATACTTACTTTAAAACTTGACATGGAATCCAGGAAACAATGGGAATTTAAAGTAACTAGTGATAATTCTACGGAAGAATTACCTACATTTGAGCAATTTAAAAATTTTCTTACAAACCGGTATCGTGCACTCGAGTTTCTGGATACCAAGTCAGCATCTCAAAGGTCACAAGGTCATGTAAATAATCCTATTGTTAAATATAAAGGTTTACACGTTGTTAAATTGCAATGCCCATTTTGTTCGGAAGCACACAGACTTAATTCATGTAAAAAATTTATAGGTGAAACGGCAGATCAACGTCGTAGCTTTGTTCAAAACAATCGTATTTGTTTTAATTGTTTGGGATCCAACCATGGAGCGAAAGCATGTCGAAGCAATGTTAAGTGCAATATATGTCATCGTCGTCATCATACTTTATTACATCCTCGCGGTATAAGTAATGCTGAGACTACTAATGTTAGTGTTGAACAGGAGTGTAAGGAAGCTTTACCAACGGGGCCTTTAGAGGCAGGCAGAGATAATGGAGCGAGCGGTTCTGTATCTCATACAGCTTATTTTTCGACAGGTCAGGAATTTAAACAGGTTTTGCTTGCAACAGCGCTTGTCAAAGCCGAGTCGAAACATAATGCTAACTTTTGGTTAAGGGCTCTGCTCGATCAGGGCTCTCAAGCTAATTTTATCACGGAATCAGCGGTTCAGGGTTTGAGGTTGAAAAAGATTCCTGTGAAGGGTATAATTTCTGGCGTAGGTGGAGATAAAGCGTTAATCTCCAAGGCAATAGTTAACTTAAACATTAAATCTAGAATCAATCCTAACGTTGTCGTTTCTGTGAACGCATATGTTCTGCCATCGATAACTACTTTCCTCCCTTCGAAGAAAGTAGAGGTACTAGGTTGGTCAGAACTTGGTAGGATTGAACTTGCGGATCCATCTTTTCATCAACCCAATAGAATCGATCTCTTATTGGGTTCTGATGTTTATGGTCAAGTGATCCAAGAGGGGTTACTAAGGGGTCCGCCGGGTTATCCAGTCGCCCAGAATACGAAGCTGGGGTGGATACTTTCGGGTCAGGTCGGGTTAGGAGAAACGAACAATTTAAGTTGTAATTTACTTATAACCGAACCCGAGCCAAATGAAAATCATCTATTGAAAAAATTTTGGGAGCTGGAATCCGAATATTCCAGCGATGCTATAAATAAACATTTCACACCAGAAGAAAAAAGGTGTGAAGAGATCTTTTATAAAACTAAAAACCGCGATGAGTTCGGTCGGTACGTCGTTACGTTACCTTTTAAATCGGATGATCCTGCATGCCAATATAGTAATTCAAAGGACATTGCGCTGCGACGGTTTGCTATGCTGGAAAGAAAATTGGAAAGGGACAGAAAATTACAAGAAGAGTATAGCAACGTTGTACAGGACTATCTAGATTTGGGCCACATGGAGGTCGTACCTGAGGATGAACTAAATAAACCGGGTTCAGTGTATCTTCCTCATCATGCCGTGATACGCGAAGAAAAAGATACGACGAAAATTCGAGTTGTCTTTGATGCCTCATGCAAGGGAACTAATGGAGCATCATTAAATAGTGAATTATTGATAGGACCTACTTTACAATCGGATTTACGCGGTTTAATAATGCGTTGGCGTTTACATCCTATTTGCTTAGTAGCCGACATCGAAAAGATGTATCGGCAGGTAAAGGTGTCCAAAAATGATATAGATTTTCAACGTCTGGTGTGGCGTGATCAAAGGAATCCAAACTCTGAAATAAAAAGCTACAGATTATTAAGGGTCACGTTCGGGACCGCATCAGCACCTTACCTTGCAGTTAAGGTTTTACAGCAAGTTGCTGACGATGAGGGTAATAATTTCCCAGCAGCATCTGAAAGAATTAAAACAGACTTTTATATGGACGATTTGTTATCTGGATGTGAAAACGTGAATGAAGGAAAGCAAATTTATAATGAAATGAATGAAATCTTACAAAGAGGAGGTTTTAAATTAAAAAAGTGGACTAGCAATAATGACATTTTATTGGAAAAGTTTAAGGATAGGCAGGAAGATAACAGGGAGATTAAAATAAAAGAAGAAGTAAATATAAAAATGGATAATATTATGAAAATACTTGGACTTACCTGGGAGAGAAGAGCAGACTCTTTTCGCTACGATGTGAAGCTGATGGATATGAAACTACCTGTAACTAAAAGAAAAATTATTGCGGATATAGCAAGACTTTTCGATCCATTAGGCTGGCTCACGCCATGTGTCATTCTAGCTAAAGCTATGATACAGAAGCTTTGGATTAGTGGTATCAGTTGGGATGACGAAGTACCTCAAGATATTTTAAGCGAATGGTTAGCTTATCGGGATAATCTTAAAAAATTAGAAAGCATTCATATACCGAGATGGGTTGAAACTAAGTCTACTGATGTTCGCAGAGAATTACACGGGTTCTGCGATGCATCCAAAATAGCATGCGCTGCAGCTGTATATATTCGGGTAATAGATAAAGAAGGAAATATTCACGTTACCTTGGTTGCAGCGAAGTCGAAAGTGGCTCCAATCAAACAAGTTTCCATCCCAAGGCTCGAACTTTGTGGAGCAGTCTTGTTAACTAGGCTGATGCTAGATGTAGCCAAGATATTAGATGTGAAATTGGAAAACCTGCACGCATGGACGGACTCAACTATCGTCCTAGCTTGGCTCAATAGTTTACCTTCCAAGTGGAAAGTATTCGTGGCAAACAGAGTGTCAGAGATACTTACCGATTTGAATCCAAATCAATGGTCGCACGTAAACTCCAAACAAAATCCTGCTGACTGTGCCTCTCGTGGGGTATCTCCTTCTGAATTACAGCATAATTGGTTGTGGTTCAATGGACCTGACTTCTTAAAATGTACTGAAATAAATTATGGTAAACCTAAAGATATAAAAACCGATTTGGAAGCAATAAGAGTACATGCTGCAACAATAGAAGAAGACATTATATTTGGTCGATTTTCATCTTTAACACGAATGGTGCGAGTGATAGCTTACTGCAGAAGATTCCTCCAATTGTTGAAGCCGGTACCTGAAAGAAAAATGGGTTATATAAAGACAGAAGAGTTAAATACAGCATCAGAAAATATTATTAGAGTATTTCAGCAGAAAAACTTTGAAGAAGAAATCGCCAACCTGAAAAAGAAAAAAGAAATTAGTAAAAACAGTGTTCTAAGAGCATTAAATCCCTATTTAGATAATAAAGAAATTTTAAGAGTCGGTGGTAGATTACAAAAATCAGAATTAAATGAAAATAGGAAACATCCAATTATAATACCGAAAAAATCTAAAATTACTTACCTAATTATTGATGACGCTCACAAACAAGCAATGCACGGAGGTAATCAACTTACACAAAATTATTTAACTAATAAATTCTGGATAATTGGAGCTAAACAACAAATAAGAAGTTATATAAGAAATTGTGTTACCTGCGTAAAAAATAGAGGACTTAACCATAATCAGCTGATAGGACAACTTCCATCTGCTCGTGTAACTCCATCTCGTCCGTTTCGGAATAGCGGTGTCGATTTTGCAGGACCAATTCAGATACGCACTGCCAAGGGCCGAAGACATAAGTCGCACAAGGGGTATATCTGTTTATTTGTATGTCTAGCGACTCGTGCGGTACACATAGAAGTTGTGTCAGATCTAACTTTTGAAGGCATTTAAAAGATTTGTGGCTCGAATACATCACTGCCAAGAATTATTTAGTGACAACGGCACTAATTTTGTTGGTGCTGCTGCAGAACTTAAAAAACTTTTTGCTGCAGAAAAGGGCAGTATGTTAAAAGAACTAGCGGAATCATTGGCTAGTAAGGGAACTAAGTGGAATTTTATTCCTCCCCAGGCACCGAATGTAGGTGGACTGTGGGAGTCGGCAATAAAATCGGTGAAATTTCACTTGAGAAGGGTTATTGGAAATTCAACTCTCACCTTCGAAGAGATGTCGACGGTGTTGGCTCAAATCGAAGCGTGTCTCAATTCGAGACCTATATCTCGACTTAATTCGGATTTGGATTGTCTTGATGCTCTAACACCGGGACATTTCCTCGTCGGTGAACCTTTGGTTACTGCTCCTGATGAAAATTTTGAATCTTGTAACATTGGCTCCTTAAGAAGGTGGCAATATTCTCAGCGAATGCTACAAGAATTTTGGCATAAGTGGTCTCGGGAATACTTAACGAGATTCTTTAATCGGTACCGTTGGTCTTCACAGGGACCACAACTAAAGGAAGGTGATGTCGTTATAATTAAGGAAGACGGCCTTCCTCCATGTCGTTGGTTGTACGGTAGAATTTTAAAGTGTCATTTTGGCCCAGATAATATTGTTCGCGTTGTCACACTTAAAACGAAAAATTCAATTATTAAACGCTCAGCGTCTAAGTTATGTGTACTTCCAGTAACAAAATAGGTTTGCTTTTAATAGTTTTTAGCTTTATCAATAGTTTAAATAAGTGGTTTTCTCATCATTATTGTATCTTTGATTTGCATAATGTATACTGGGTTTTGTACAATTTTTAAGGACAAATAGCAATTTGTCCTTGGTGGGCGGTAATGTATAACGCAAATACGTTAGTGCCGCGAATCAAACTAGATGGCGCTGCATCGAAAAAATGCCCGCTATCGTTTGGTTCGCGGAACAATATATAAGCAACGAGTGGTTTGTGAGAACCCCTCTTTTATCCCACTCTTCCCGTGTCGTCGTGTTGACACGGTCGTTCACATGTAATTACATAAAAATAATTGTTGGTAAAGCAAATAAATTGTGATTTGGATAATGGATAGCTGTGTTATAATTTAATCGGCTGTCCTACATACACCCTGTTCGACCATCAACCCAAGGGGGTTGTCCACGTAACGTGATACTTCTTGCTGATTAATGAATCAATCAAAATATTTAACATTCACCTTCGGTAATCAATGGTTTACTTTTGTAATTTAATACTATACAATCCTTTCAAATATTGAAAATAAAATTGTTAAATTAAATTCTGTAAAATTTTTACGATAAAAATATGATAAAAGAAGACAAAAAATGAATATATGAAATTACGATCTAATGATCTATGTATGTAATCTATCTATCAAGCTAATCTGCGAGGCATCGAACTCATGAGTGTCTTTATAACCAGCTCATAGGAGCTTCGTCGTCTACGATAAGCAACGTGTAACCTAGAGGGGTAATTGCCAAATATACGACGTAGTCGGCTTCTTCGCTGACCTGATGGGTACCGGAAAGTACGAAAGTACGTTCACATAGATAGATTTTCTAAACCTACCTAGATAAGGAACAATTGAAGAAATCCTGTTGGATAGCTTTCAAGCTGAGTCTTGAAAATGATATCTTCTTCTTCTGCCCTTATACCACTTTTAGTGGGGTCGGCACAACATATTATAAATATGTTATCGCATTATTTGGCTACGTCTTTTACGACTGGCCGCATGCCTGCCGTCAACTCACCTTAGTCGTATTTTGCGATACTTCGGTAAGAAATGAGGATGGTCTATTACACTCAACCTGATACCACACGGTGGGTCAACTTACCTTAGTCACCTTTTACGACACCTCGGTAAGAAATGAGTTTGGTCTATTCTACTCAGTCGAATATCACACGGCATTCATAGAAAATGGTATAAAATGATTTAAAATATTTACTCTATACCTAAATTTGCCATTTTTGAATCTAGTTAAATTAATTTTGTTACTCAGTTTTACGCCACGACAGTAGCTCCCAAGCCTCGCGTACTCCCCACAAAGACGGAACACGGAAAACACTTAGCTCTGTTGACACTACACTTTACCACTGATTCTACTTCAGAATTGGCGAACGGGGCGATTTCGCGTTAATTGTTGTTTTAAAATTGCACTGAAAGTCTTCATTAGCAAGTCTTTAGCATACCAATCAACGAATGTTTTATACTCATTTGTTCACTTTCTGTTCTTAACTTCAAAACTCTTTAACTTAACATTTTTGTAGAATACTTTTTTTATAAGGATGCGTATTTTGTTTGAATATTTTATGCAACTTAGTGATGTTGTTTATTATATATTGTTGTTTATTATTACAAATATTTTGTTAATTTAGTTGCTACTAATGAGACAACACGCTAAGAAAAAGGAAAATTATAAAATTAAGAAATTATTGTACCTGCTACAATTAACATAAGCGAACTATTAATTTTGTAGATCTATTTTTTTGTAGCCGTTAAATAACATTATAATACGAAATACACTATTTTTCTTTAATATGCAACACACTATTATGTTTAATATAAAACACTAATTAACCAATGCTAACTTCTGTAAACATACAAATACTGAATAACTAGCTGCCTGCTTGACGTCAATTTATCTTAGTCGTATTTTTCAACACCTCGAAAAGAAAGTGGTTGGTCTATTCTACTTAACCGGATACCACACAGTGAGTCAACTTACCTTAGTCGCCTTATACGACACCTCGGTAAGAAATGAGGGTGGTCTATTCTATTCAGCCGGATACCACACGGCGTGAACGTAATAATTTATATATTTAATATATTTCATATTGAGTCTAATATTCACCAAACCAAATACCAATTATATCTAAAACTATACATAGAACAGGAGCGCGAATGTAATGAATGGCACCGTATTATAACCGGACTGCAAATCTAGTTTGGTAGGGGAGCGCGGCAAGTTCGGTGAGCCTCCATGGCCAGACACTCACCACACTCCGGCGTGTACAGCACCTATCAATCCACCAGCAAAACAACCTAACACATTACAAACATCCATCCTAATATACGCACTAACTTCCTTTAAATACGTGCCAGAATCGCGCGGTGTATAACAAACGTGTTAGCTTGGTACGTAATAATAAATCTGACAGATCGGTATAACGTGTTCTTTGTCGCTTCGGCCGCGTCTCTCTCTCACAATGGCATACTTATTAGGGATTTAGTCCACATATTAGTTGGGGTAAAGCATTGTTTAATAGAATACACCCCGGGTGGTTGGGTATACGTAGTTTGTAGCTTTACTCTACGCCGTAGCTAGCACGTGTGAGGGACGCAAACTCTTTTAGGCATATCAAATACGTACGCTATTTTATCTTTAATATTTAAATGAGTTAATCTTCTATGTATATATGTATATATATTTTCGGAATCTTGGAAACGGCTAAACGATTTTCATGCATGTAGAGGGTTTTGGGGGAGAAAAATCGATCTAGCTAAGTTTTATGTAAATAAAATTCGTTTTATCTCTGTTTTTGGGCATTAAAAATACGAAAATTTATATTGAATATAAAACACTAATTTTGCCATAAACTGTCAATTCAGCGTAGCTTATTCGGGGAATTTAAATTATTCTTTATTCAAGTTGGCTTTTACAAAGACTATCAAATCGACAAATTTTAATGAAATACTGGTTTGGAAAGGTTGTCTTACCGAGAAGAATAAATAAGAATATATGTGTGGTAATCTAATCTCTTTTCTTTAATAATTATTGAAATAATGATTAATTAACACTTGCAATTAAGTGATTTTTAGACGCAAAGCTTTGCGGGTACTGCATGAGTTCTTACAAATTCTGCATGTATCAGGTATGAGAACGAATAGTACACTCTACATTTAGCATTACATATATTTTCTTTTATCGCGCATTATAGCAAAATAATATTCTCAATACTTTTGTATTATGGACCTCCGCAAAGTAACGCCTATAAACGCAAAGTAAATTCTATAAATTAAAACAAAGTTCCAAAATCTGGGATAAGGGCAGGAGGATGATGCCCATTCACGATAGTTTAAATTCAAGAAAAATGACATAAGCGCCGTAACTCTTCGTTTTCGACTATCCCACGCATCTGAATATATTTTGAATTATAGTTTGTCGTGTATTTATAGTTGGCTGCACACGCTGCGACCCCGGGAGATGCACGGGATGCGTTCGATCGATGCCCCTCGATCGCGCCCCTTATTGAAAATTATAACAATGGCACACCGCTCTCTGCGCCCTCTTAACACTCACTGATTTCGGCACACCATTGTGGATATGGTTGCGAATAAAATATTTTTAACCGACTTCAGAAAAGAAGGATGCCAACTCTACATCAGACCAACGTCATTCCTTAGATGTCGTAAAGGGCGACAGAGGTAACTTGACCCACCGTGTGGTATCCGGTTTAGTAGAATAGACCGCCCTCTTTCTTACCGCAATTACATGACAGCATGTTTATAACACTAAAATGTTTATAAGTACTTAGAGAGGGATAAGGGCAGGAGGATGCCAATGCCAACTCTACATCAGAAAGATTTGAAATATGCGCTCTTTAAGTCACTAAGTATTCCCAACTTGTCCACCTTCAAAAATAAAATTACTGAATAAAGCGCAAATTATTAAATAAAGACTAACTTTTACTTATTAGTTTCGGATCAATTCATTTTAAACCAACGTTCTATTCAAGCCCTTTAAAGAATGGTAAAGAATTAAAATGCGGTCGCCAAAATGAATGCCATTTTTTTCAAATTATTTGAGTTCAAAACATGTACATGCCAGACCTTTTGTATGAAAAGAGATATTTGTATAGAAAAGTCTTCAATCTGCTATGTAGTACTGATCTGTTAATATATAACAGGCTCTTATCTCATTGAAGATGTTGCTCCAACACAGTTGTAAGTTAAACATACTCAGGAGATATTAAAATGTTGCTAGTTTCTTACTTACTTACTTAGTGAGCTGTTTTATTTTACCGATGAATCACATGATGAATTATAAATATTAATTTGGTACACGAGTCTATGTAAAAGACTCAAAGAAAACCGCTCGGGGTGTGTGTGTGTGATAGAATTATTTCTGTGGTCATAGTGATTTAAATTTCATTTACCAAAAATAAGGTGTCCTTACTTTTTCCTCCAGAAAATGTTTGTTTATTTAAAAGAAATCAAATAGGCACTTTTTATTGATCATAAAATTTTATAAATCTTTTTGGACATTAAGAGAAGTCTGTCGAATAACATCAAAATTCTGATAGGAGAATGATCCCACTCTAAGTGGGGTCGGCACAATATGTTTTCATCTGCCATTCTCTTTAGTCATTCACTCATATTATATGCGTATCATACTTCATACTATACATTTGTTATGAGGATTCTCTCTAGTTATCTGCACTCTTTTGGTCACGTGATGGGCTCCTTGTTAGTTGTCCATACCAACTTAATCTCGCATCGTTTGTTGATCATAAGTTTTATAAAAAAGTATAAAGGATAATCCAAATTTAAATCCTTCGGAAATCAATCGGCTTGTTCATAATATGGTCGAGACGAGCCGCGGAGGGCGTTTGCAGGATTATAATGAGCGCGGCCCCACTAAGCATTTTCGACATGCGTCGCCGTCACCCGACAAACATTTGGGGGTTAACGAGAAGCTTGCAAATTGCAATTGCTACTAAATTTAGAACATTCATTTATTTGTAGTAATGGTTGTCTAGTGGTCGAAATTCTACCATAATTCATGACTGTAATAGTCATTATGAATTATAGTACAATTTCTTAAAAGATTAATTTGATTCATAAACGGCCTGGTATTAAATGTTTTAAGGTCTAGGTTTGTATGACATTTAGCAAAATCATAGACAAATAATATGATAGAAAAAAATATCAATCTCTTCTCAATTCGACCAGAGACGGTTAGAGTCATAAAGAAAATACTGTTTATGTGTGTGAATTGTGTGGTAATATATATCATGTTTATGTTAGTTAATGTATTTTAATGCAATATTAGCATTTTGCACTTCTTCTCTATATTAACTATAACTGTGCCTAATATGACTGTAAACTGTAGATAATAAAAACGAAATGGATATTATTATCATTATTTTGTATATAGTGACCACTTTACAAATGGTGTCAGTTTGAATGTTTTTATCAGGACTGGAAGTAAACTCAGGCTGTGACTTGTTCTTATGTCATCGAGTATGAGTGAGAAGCGTCGAGCAATGACATCAGAAGACTACCATTGACTGTTCCCCTTGAGAACGTTGAAATCAAACAAAACATACAATAATGTAGTGCTTCATTTTCACATCGGCGTCGAATGATAGAGTTCTTTGCCATATAGAAAAAAAACTATTTGTCACAACTTGTAGAGATCGGAAATCCAGGCACGCGTCTAACTTTTTACGCGAACTATTTCGTCAATATCTCATAGCTTCGTGGAACATACTGTTGACAACAGTGTAACTAATTTTCGTTTTGGTGTCGCGTGGGTACCATAAAGGTCCCACAATGCGGCCAGCGCTCTACGTCATTAGCAACAGGAATATCTCTTTGTATAAGTGATACTGAGAATGCTTAAAGAATTCTATCCCTTTGTCACGTTCGAATAACGTATTGTCACATTGTTTTTACAATTTTCTGCTCTTTGTTTCATTGTTAGGAAGTTAAATGTAGTTAATTCTATTGTGCGTGTGTTTGTTGGTATTGTTGAGGATTTCACGGTGCTATAGACAGTATGGGTTGTTTACTTGCGTAGAATTGGTTCGTTTATTACAGACGGCAGGGACCTGTCAGATGTGATTGAGGTATCACAGTGTCTACTGTTAATGTTCGTATCAGTAATATGAAAAAAAATACTTGGTATCTGTCACCTCTTAACACTTCTTAAGGTCGATTTTGAACCTTCTAGAAGCTTGGGAACTTAGCTATTAAAACTTTAGTGTAACGCACGTCGACATTTAAAATTCATGAAACATGAGTTATGTCACTTTGGATCTTTCGTGGATCTCTTTATTTTTGGTTCGATAATGTAGCAATCTATGGCCTATCTATGGGTACCTATAACCTATGGTTCGCTTCATCGCTTGCTGTCAGACTCATCGACTTCCAAGTGGGTCCATACAAAGCGAACAAGTTTCAATTCTAACTATTACCTAGTTACTTATAATCTAGTAAATAAAGATAAAGTATAAAAGTTTTATTTTGTTTAAACATTTTATTTGTTAAAAAATTTGAGCCTGAGCTGTGATAGCCCAGCGATGGGACCATGCGACTCTTTCGAAGAGTCACGTGTTCAAACCCCTGGCGGCACCAATGAGTTATGATTCAACAATCATCATCTTCCTGCCCTTATCCCACTCTAAGTGGGGTCTGCACTTGTGATTTATATGAAGGATAGATTTTTATATCTTTTTCATTTATTTACATATGATTTTCTAAGTCCTGAAACGAACAAGTATATCATTGATAGCAATCATATTTGTGTTAAAGAATATTCGAGCATTGTTACCCGGGTGCAAATAAGACAAAAGCAAACAATTAAGTAACACCAGTGGCCAAGCAAGGGCAATATTATTTATGACAACAGAAGCTTAGAATACAGTCGCAAAAAAAATTCGTGGAATATTTATCGGACGAAAGTTGGAATGTTGCAGATAACATAACTAATAACTAAGCTAGCAAAAGTCTGAAGTATGGTAAAAGTAATTTAATTATTATATTATAAACAATATTATGAAAATTACTATATTATTTAAGTTTTTATTGCCTGAAGCCAATCCTGACTTTAAAATCAGGTCGTATTTATTATAAACATGCATTGTCAAGATTGGACCAGTATTTAAAATGTCAGCCAACTCGAATACCGAGAAATGGGTTAAATTTAACTCGCATGATTCCACCTTCAAATTCATATATGGCAAGTTAAAAGCTTTTAATAAAAAAAGCATTACTTATGTTGGCGGTATTTAACACGAATGCCATATATGAGATTTTGTAATCAATTTACAGCCAATTGGATGACGTTTAAGGCAATCTTGGAAAAATGTTTAGTATATAAAAATAATGTAATACATATGGCCATCGACAAATAAGAGGGTATAAAAAATTGTGATTGCGTGTATTTTCAAAAATTTTACTAGGAGAAAGCTAGAATTTCTTAAGTTGTTAATAGCATTATCCCATTCACAATTCGTATATAAATACATTCATATAAGGACATCTCTGAAAATAAGTCTAGATTTTTCAATAATAATAATCATATTTAATGTCACTTTAGATGAATTTCCCTTGAACATTATGGTTGTATAGATTTTCAACAACTTAAAACAAGTATATGCGATCAATGTTTTGACTTTACAAGCAAATTCTTTCCTACAATCTACTTTCCACTTTATAAATGAGCCTAATTTGCTTTGTCTCAAAACTAACGGCACAATCACTGAGACAATTCAATAGCGGCTTTCTTCTTTCTCTTATTGCTCAAAACTGTTGACAAATATCATTGTAGATAACTGTACCAAATGCTACGTCACATCGCGCCGTCCCGTTATCCGTTGTACCATAAAACTAACGGTTCAAATAGACTATATCGGAGCAACCCTTTGAACAGTTATGAATAATTACACAAGGCACCGTAATTTTGGTAACAGTTATACAAAGATCGCTGTTAGTTGAAAGGGAAGAAAGTAACAATGAACTTTCTCCGAAGGGGTGCGTGTTGTCCACTTCCTAGTTGACGATCGTGACGAATCTATTGTGATGTTGGTATCAATTATTAACTGGTATCAGATGAAGTGATAATTTGGCATAAATATATAATTTTTTGTATAAATTTGATGTTGACCAAAAGTAATAAAAATATAATTATACCATAATCCGCGGTAAAAGAAAATATAATATGTAATGCTAAATGTATTAGTTCTCATACCTGATACGTGTAGAATTTGTAACAACTAACGCACTACCTGCCACCAAACTTATCTTATCTTACTAATATTATAAATGCGAAAGTTTGTGAGTATGGATGTATGTTCGTTGCTCTTTCACGGTGAATCCGCTGAACCAATATCGTTATCCTGTTTCCGAAATCCTGTTAGTTGTACAGGAATAGGATGAAATTGAAAAGCAACATCTATTATCGACCTATCATACGACAACAGTCCACGCGGACGATGTCGCGGGTAGAAGTTAGTAACAAAATAAAACACAATCACTGCAAACATTCACTTCCACAATCTTACAAATAGTTTCGCCCCATAACTGAAACATCATCAGGAGAAAGACTGCACGACAAAATCATTGGCGATTTAGTCGTGTAAAGATTTTTTAAATGACTTGATTGAAAATGAAATTTTTACCTTTGAAGTGTCTCTGCTTAGAAGTCAAAACTAATTAACAACAAATAAACAGTATAAGTATTAAAAACCACAAAATACTAAATAAGTATAAGTAAAAAAGCTAAGCTTTATGAAATTGTTTTCTACCTAATCTTTCGTTCTCGCAAATTTTTCACTAATTGCATTTGTTTCCTTCTTTTCTAATATCTTTACACTGTATAATTCCATAATATTGTTTCATCTGTATTGCATACAGGATTAACTTCACTTTAGTAGCGATTAGCAGAGATTACGGCTGTTTGTAGTCGCTCGGCCCGCGACATCAGAGTCAATATTGACGAAGCAAACAAATTGACAATTATATCTCGGACACGTATAAGCTTAATCTACATAATTAATGTATTGATGTCATCGTTAATTTAAGCTAAGCGTGCCTTTAACCTATTATTACCTATTAGAATATGCCACCCTCATTTCTTACCGAAGTGTCGTAAAAGAAGACTAAGGTAAGTTGACCTACCGAGTGGTATCCGGTAAAGTAAAAAAGATCACCCTCATTTCTTACCGAGGTGTCTTAAAAGGCGACTAAGGTAACACCTATTATTATTAGAATATGCCACCCTCATTTCTTACCGAGGTATCGTAAAAGGAGACTAAGGTAAGTTTACCTTCCGAGTATCAGGTTAAGTAGAAAAGATCACCCTCATTTCTTACCGAGATGTCTTAAAAGGCGACTAAGATAAGTTGACATCAAGCGGTCGGTTGTAAAATAATGCGCCAAATCAAGTTACAATGTGTTTATAACATGTTGTGCCGACCCCACTTAGAGTGAGATAAGGGTAGGAGAATGATGAATGATGATGATTTAGAATATTTAGTTAGAACAACAGAACCTTACAATTTATTTATTTATTTTAATACTAAAATCTAAAATTCAACATCGTTAAAATTACTAACTATATAATAGTATACTTATTAGGTCGTTTACTAAAAACTTTTAAAACATTAACACACTGATGGATTTGATGATGATCAAAGTACACTATATGCTATTCCAGACGATTAATTTCATTGGGATCCTTTAAATATTGAAGCACTAAAAAGCAGTTTAATCTTTGTAAGTAATTATTTAGTTATATTAAAAATATGGCTACGTTAAATCTCAAAATAACATGTATAAGTAAAAATATAAGAAAAATCTAGCTATATTGCACCGTATAAGTACATTTCCGTAATTTTGGCTGTCACGTTATAAAGTAAGTTAGGTTTATTGCGAGCCTAGAGCGGGCTACCGCAGTTAACTGCAATAATTTGTCTGCAGCCGAGGCACATACTAGGCGA
This sequence comes from Morpho helenor, assembly GCA_029227775.1. NCBI lineage: Eukaryota > Metazoa > Arthropoda > Insecta > Lepidoptera > Nymphalidae > Morpho > Morpho helenor. The sequence continues at coordinate 10,347,879 of JARGCU010000022.1, read as the reverse complement.
CAAAAATATTTTACAAGTAACAATATTTTTGTATAAGCTGTGATAGTCCAGCGGTGCGACCGAACGAATCTCTAGAGACGGTCATGGGTTCAAACCCCGGGAAGACACCAATGAGTTTTTCTATTAAAATTTTGTACCAGGTTGACCGAGACTTGCTCACGTGAACTTACCTTAGTCGTATTTTACGACTCCTTGGTAAGAAAGAGGGTGGTCTATTTTACTCAACCGGATACCACACGGTGGGTCAACTTACCTTAGTCGCCTTTTGCGACACCTCGGTAACAAATGAGGTTGGTCTATTTTACTCAGCCGGATATCACACGGCGAATCGACTTACCTTAGTCGCCTTTTACGACACCTCGGTAAGAAATGAGGGTGGTACTATAGAGGGGTAAAATAAGAGAAAATATTAAATCAATTATACAATTAATAAAAATAACCTTCATTTAGCGCGCCCTTGTTTCACCCACTCTAAGCGATTAAGTCAGCAAAGTTAAGCCGATAATAATATTGTATAAGAAAAATGAAATCTCTTTCTAATCCGTATAAATATAACGATTCAATAAATGAGATTGTTTTCTTAATATATTATAACGTTAAAGTAATGTTTTATGAAAAAAATGTAATTATTTAAGACATCACATTAGAAACTGAAAAATTACAGTATTTCTCTAATCGATATTGAATGTTATTATACATATAAACCTTCCTCTTTAATCACTCTATCTAAGCGCATCAAAATTTGTTACGTAGTTTTAACGATTTAAGCATACATAGGGATATAGGGACATAAGGACAGACAGGGATAGCGACTTTGTTTTATACTATGCAGTGAAGTATAAAAGGATGACTTTGCTATGCTTGTTTCACAGTATATACCGCTTCACTAAAAAGTCCTAGTAAAGTAACCTTACTATGTTCTATTATTATTTGCTTCTGCCAGTCATTCGTCATGTTACAAAGCTGAATGCAAACATAGGTAATCTCTGCTAATCTTCACTGAGTGGTAAATTGGTCTTATATGTAACGTCATGATAGTTGAATCGTCTTATTGACTGGTGTCATAGACACGTCTCCTATACAAAATAATATGAATGTATATACATATATATATACACATATATATATATATATATATATATATATATATATATATATATATATATATTAACACAAGTTTAGAAATTATTTAAAACGATGCTGCTACATAAAGACGCCGTGTGGTATCCGACTGAATAGAATAGTACCACCCTCATTTCTTACCGAGGTGTCGTAAAAGGCGACTAAGATAAGTCGATTCGCCGTGTGGTATCCGGCTGAGTAGAATAGACCAACCTCATTTCTTACCGAGGTGTCGTAAAAGGCGACTAAGGTAAGTTGACCCACCGTGTGGTACCCGGCTGAGTAGAATTTACCACCGTCTTTTATACCGTGGCATCGTAAAAGATGACTAAGGTAAGTTCACGTGAGCAAGTCTCGGTCAACCTGGTACTAAATTTTAATAGAAAAACTTATTGGTGTCTGCCCGGGGTTTGAACCCATGATCGTCTCAGGCCGGTTAAATACGTAGCCAAATCATATGACAACATGTTTGTCATATGATTTGGCTACGTAATTTGGTAACGTAGCGTAACATCGCTAATTCTTGTTAAGAATCACACAAACAAACTTTTCTTCTATACTTAATTTTTAATAGTATATACATATAACATTTTATAGTAAGACTACAAAAACTATTACTGTAAATTAAATATTTAATTTATTACGATTACTTATATTTTTATTTCCACTAAGCTATGTGAATTATCAAAAAAAAAACACCGTAATCTAATCGTATATCTAATTGTGCTTATTTTTTGGTCTAATATTCTTTTTACATTCAAACACTGCTGCAAATAATAAAACAATCACAAAGCAAACAATAGTCTATTATTATAAAAATGTGTCTCACACCATCTTGTTATTTCGCTACTAGGTATTTTTTAGAAACAAAGTGTAACGGTACAAATTTATTGCAAATATTTTCGAAAGCAATATAAAAATTTCTTTATTTGCTTAGGTAAAAGTAGGGCGGCCTCTCAAAGCTTTGCTCTCAATTGGTAAAAAGTAGAGCCCCCAAAGTAAAACCTTTTTTACAAGCAATAAACAGCTTTCGCTGCAGACCCGTTATATGTAAATATTGTGCAACTGAAAGCGGAGAAATATGGAAAAAATGGGCCAACGGGACTGACCAATAAAAATAGTAATAACCGAAACCGTAATAACAAATGGATGTTCCGATATTTGCATAAAACAGTTTAAAATTTAAATATGTTTATGATAACAATTATAAATATGGGTTTTAAGATTAGAACCCTAAAATATTCCAATTTATGTTATTGGTACACTTATTTACGGGGTTTTGTTATTAAAGAAGAAAAACAATTTATCTTTAATATTTAAATGAGTTAAACTTTTATGTATAGGTATATATTTTTTCGGAATATCGGAAACGGCTCCAACGATTTTCCTGAAATTCAGCATGTGGGGGTTTGGGGGGAGAAAAATCGTTCTAGCTAGTTTAAAAAAACAAAACATTTCATCCCTGTTTTTGGGCAATAAAATATTTAAAATTTATATTGAATTCTTGCCATTATTTGTCAAGTCGGCGTAGCTTGTTCGGGGATTGGGCGGCCGCGAGAAATGAAAATACTGAATCGCTAATTTTTTTTTTGCACTTTGACTCCATGCCCCTAGCTAGCGTGTACTATTTTGATAATATCCAATATTACGATGCGGGAAAACTTTATTCGTTTCGGTACGCGATGTACTTTACTCGCATTATCATAACTTTGTACGCCTCCGACATTATTCAATTTGCTAACAGGTGAGCCCGCGAATATGAATGAAGGGACATTACTGTGGGTATTTTGGAATTGAGTGGTTTTTGTGTACGACTTTATATTTTATCGAATAATATAACTCGCTATTTCGTGGTAATGTTAACTAGTTATTGCTTCTTCTTCTTTATCGTTCCCTCATTCCTGAGGATCGTGACTCTTAGTCAAATTGTCAACTGCCCGTTTCCAGGGGTTACGATCGGTAGCTCGATATAGTGCGGTACTAATGGGTATATCCAGTTGTTCGGATATTTGGTCTGCCCATCGTTTCGGACTCCGACCTCTGGGTCTCTTCCCCTCTACTTTTACTGTCACCATCAGTCGCTCCAAATTGTCGCTAGATCTGGCCAAATGTGGCCAAAGTATCGCAGGATCTTCTCCAAGCTACACAAGACAGTCGCTATCTATTCTTAGTTCTTTTAGAGGAGACATTAGTGCCACAGGCTGTCCAGGCGATTCTCAATAACCGTAGCCAACACCACTTCTCGAAAGCATCGAACCTTTTCCTATCGGCTTTTTTTAGTGTCCATGTCTCCGCCCCATAAAGAAAAATGGAGAAGACAAGAGTTCGGACCACGTGTAGTTATTGCTTAGAATTAACTAATTATGTAAACAGATATAACAGCTACTATATTTGTCTCTTCGGTATTCCCAATTCATTTACAAGGGCACCAACAACAGATTGACATTCCCCTAATGCGAGGATCTTAAGACAAATCGCTATAATCCCAGACGTCCTATGCACTCAGATCGGGATTACGGGCATTTGGGGGATATACGGGGAGATATAAGTACTAATGTTGACTTGAACTGGGAATATGTTCTACAATTTTAATTTTGTAATTTTTAATAGGTATGTTAATATTTTTCATTTTAATTTTAATTTAATTTAAATGTTTGGTTTTTGACTTCGTTCCTTCAAAAGTATTAATGAAATTATTTTGGTATTATTCGCGATTCAAAAAATAGAAAATATATATAATGTAGAGTAGTAGCTAAATGTAGAGTGGACTATCTCAACAATCTCTTCACAACTGAAGCATAATCAGGAAATTTATTGTATGTTTTTTTACAAAAAGATAATTTACTTCTTTCTGAAGGTTCAGGTTAATAGTACATTACGGTATTATATAAATTGAATTATATTATATAAAAGAGGTCGAGTGGTTGTAAAAAAAATCGTTTGCTGGGAGCTTAAGTCGCGTGCGCCGCGTAAACAACTAAAATAATGTACTAGAGAATTGTAGATCTACAAAAAAATACTACACAAAAATCTGTGAATAAAATGATAGCATGTCTCTATCTCTTATGGTTAATTTAAAAATGACAATTTTGTGATTTATTTCCACGAGGGCGAAGCCAGTGGCACAGCTAGTTATAGAATAAGAATTTGAATGAATGAATAACTCTTTATTGCATACCAAGTAAATAACAAACATAAACAAGAGTAAAAAGAACATATAAAAGTGCAAGGACGGTCTATCACTAAAAGTCATCTCTTACAAACAACACCTACGCAAAAGTAACAAAGATAAGAGACAGGTTGAGATCGGTGCACAAGACGAACTAAACAATAAAATCGATAAAGTTACTTATTGATATTACATTCCACGTAACACAAATAAATTTTTGATCATTAGTAATTAGTAATTCAAAGGCGCGTTATGTATATTGTTTAGGCATTTTTATATAGAAATAAATGCAAAAAGAGACTCGTAAAACTCGTAGAAGTTATATCGGTATAGCGGGATATTGATATAAAAACGGTACATAATTAATTACGCCGGCCGCTTCCCATTACGCGGAGTAGTTTGACAGCCATCACATTAGGTATGACCGTATCTCATTACGGTATCCGCAAATAGCTGGACGGTACGCCACTCAGCATTATATTTCAAAAACTGTCGAATTGCTATCGATCGCGTCTCGTCCGGCCCGTCGGCGTTAATTCATATATGCCTCGTTAATTCTCCTTAACGCCGCGCGATGGCGCCGCGTACTAATGAATTTCAATTTGTTGCGGGCGCGGACTGGAATGGAAAATGGAAAAAAATATACACAGAGTTATCACTGTTAGGGTCAGCAAATGTTGGCACCTTGTTTATGTAATTTATAGAATTAGGCGTTACTTTGCGGACATCCATAATACAAAAGTAATAATAAAATTATTTTGCTATAATCCGCGATAAAGTAAAATAGAAAATATATATAATGCTAAATGTAGAGTGGACAATCGGTTATCATACCTGATACAAACCACCGCCACCACAATACACAAGCTCTACATACGTTCACTATCACAAACTCAACAATCGTTTCGCCCCGCAACTGAAGCATCATCAGGAGATAGACTCCACGACAAAATCTTAAAGCGCTTTACGAATCCTGCATGTATCACGTATGAAAACGGATTGTCCCCTCTATATTTAGCATTATATATATTTTCTATTTTACGTTACCGCGGATTATTGCAAAATAATTTTATTATTACTTTTGTAACTTGTTGATGTATCATAAGTGTAATTTACCTTTCTTTGGCTATATTATGAACAATTACACTCTACGTCCGCTTTACCTTACATGTTAAAATGCATTGAATGATGTACTACGTGATTTTATGATTGCGAAGGATAATGTTGTTTCAGCGGATTGCCTGTGAAAGTGTAACAGACAGACAGACTCACATTTACACTATTAGTATGGATATCATATTCGGAAACGGCTCCAACGATTTTCATGAAATTCAACATGTCGGGAGGAAAATCGTTCTAGATAGTTTTCATTAAAAAAAAAGAGCATAAGAGCAGCCGCCGAGTTTCTTGCTGGCTCTTCTCGGTAGGAACAGCTTTCCGAACCAGCAGTAGAGTTGACGTTTCAAAAGCACTTGTTTACAAGTTTATTTGAATAAAGAATATTTTGAATTTGAATGATATTTTAACTGTCATTTGTAAAGTTGTGATATCTCAGTTGAGGGAAACGGGCGAATTACAGAATACCCGGGATCAAGCCCCTGGTTATTACCGACCTTTTATTGTTTCTTAATTTTTTAGATTAAAAAGAAAATTACCGACCATAGCTCGGTCACCAAGATACTATATTTTAACACTGTATATTCAAAATCCGTAAACCTCTAAACGTTCACCAAATCTTCTAATCCCCAACTACAAATTGCGAGTAATAGGTTTTGCCGTCCATCCACTGGGCGTAGTCATTAACTCGCGGAAGCAAGTACAGCAGACCAATTTCCCGCCGGTCGCCAATTAACTGCACTTGGGCGGCCGGTAACCGAAGGGTTAGCAAGATATTTGTTATGATTTATGGGGGCTACAAACTTCTTGGACGGTGCGAGGGTGTTGTATCGATTTTGGACCTTACTATACACATGTATTACGATTTTCGAGACAATATTAAAGGAGATTTCCCTTATGAATTTATTTCAACAAAATATAACAATTTCTTTTAACGCCGTGCGTTATCCCGCTGAGTTGAAAACACCACCATAATTTCTTACCGTTTCGTTTCGTTAAAGAGGATATTCGAAGGCGTATAGAAGCATTTTAGATGCCGGCCTACCGACGCATGCTGAAAATAAAATGGATCAAAAATGTGACAAACGAAGAGGTCTTGCGGCGTGTGTGTTGTAAGCGTGAACTTTGGACCACAATCAAAAAGAAGAACGTTGCACACCTGGGACATGTGCTTAGACACGAACAGTATGGGCTCCTGCAACTTATTATGATGGGCAAAGTCGCAGGCAAGAGACGTATCGGCCGTAAGAGGAAGTCATGGTTGCGCAATATACGAGAATGGATTGGAGTCACGAGTGCTGCCCAGGTTTTTAGCCTCGCGAGAAATGAAAGGATTATCAAGCACTGACAGCTAATCTTCGTCGGAGACGCACAAGAAGAAGAATTTCTTACCAACGTGGCGTAAAACGTGACTAAGGTAAGTTGACCTACCGTGTGGTATCTGGTTGAGTTGAATATACCACACTCTTTCTTACCGAGGTGTCGCAAAAGGCGACTAAGGTAAGTTAAGGTGGGACAAAGCCGGTCGTAAAATACCTAGCCAAATGACACAACATGTTAAAAACATGTTGTGTCGAGCACACTTAAAATGAGATTAGGGCGGGAGAATGATGAAAGCAGGAAACGAGAATGAATAAAGTATTAACGTTGGTTGTTTTAAAATATTTCCGAGTTAAGAAGATTAAAATACATCGACCCGCGCGTAGTCAATTACGCCAATAAAAACCTAACAAACCCAAAAATTTATGTATGAAATGTTTGTAGAGGCCCTTGAAAATAATAAATTTCTTATAGACCCGCGGAGGAACGCAAAATGAGTGGAAGAAGCCACTTAAAAAGATTGGCACTCAGCGAGCCGGCATAATCTATGTAAATTACGTCAAATTAGGAGTCGTCAACACGCTGTGCCTGCGCTGCGTAATTTGGAAGGCAAACCCTCTTTTATTATTAATATTTATTCCTTCCTTGCGTCCAAACCGAATCAGGAAAAAAAATCAGTAGGAAATACTTCAAACTCTTAATGAAGCGAATAAATAATGCTGTAAAAGGTGCAATTGGCTGAACATGAAATTAAGAGATTTCCTTGAAATGTGAAATCCGATTTATTTCACGCGAAAAGCGTATTTGAGAAAAGTGAAATCACATTTTATATTAGCCGTATGGTATGCGGCTGAGTAGAATAGACCACCCTCATTTCTTACCGAGGTGCCACAAAAGTCGACTAAGGTAACTTGACCCGCTGTATGGTACCCGGCTGAGTTGAATTTACCACCGTCTTTTATACCGTGACGTCGTAAAAGGTGACTAAGGTTAATTGATCCGCTGCATGGTATTTCGCTTACCATGGTGTCGTAAAAGGCGACGAAGGTAAGTTGACGTCATGCAGGCGGCCGTTCGTTTAATACGTAGCCAAATCGTCTGATAGCTTGTTTAAAACATGTTGTGCCGTCACTTAGCGTGGGATGTTGGCGATTTGCCGTGTATTATCCGGTTGAGTAAAATAGACCACTCTCATTTCTTACCGAGGTGTGAAAACATGTTACAACATATTTAAAACATGTGCCTACCACACTTAAGTGGGATGATGATAAATGTTTAAATCGGAGATAATTATAACTGAAGAAATTAAGGTTACTAGCAAAAGTCTAGATAAACGACTTGTCGGAAGAAATTTACAAAGAATCTTTGTAAAGCGGCATCAAAAGGCGCAATAAAAAATGACCTCCAAATACCATTGTTTTAAATAATACAACTCTCTTTTGACTATACAGAAAAAATGCTACTGTGAATGAAGTTAAAAGAAGGTGATACCTGAACCTAACCTTTGTTCGAAAAATTCGTATTATAAAATATATTGCTTTACTCTCATAAAAAGTCTGGTTTCCTTATCATAAAATTGTTACCATTTCTAGAAACTACATTGGAATTTAGAAGGATCATAAAAATAACATGAACTTTTATCTAAGTAAAGAAAAATTATGAACCAAGGAAAACATATTTTATTAATCTACCTTAAAATAAAAATAAGTCGATAAGATACATATTAAGTTTTAAATATAACTAGGGAGTACTTCGTTCTCCTGCCCTTATCCCACTCTAAGTGGGGTCGGAACATCGTGCAATAAACATGTTGTCACATGATTTGGTTAGGTATTTTACAACCTTCTGCCTGCCTGGCGTCAACTTACTGTAGTCGGCTTTTGCGACACCTCGGTAAGAATTGAGGGTGGTCTAGTCAACTCAGCCGGTTACCACACAGTGGGCGACTTACCTTAAGTGTCTTTTATGACACCACGGTAAGAAATGAGGGTGGTCTATTCTAATCACGGATACAATCACAGCACGCGTAGAATCCATGTTTAAGCATTTATAAATTGTTCATTTTTTTGTAGACTGGTATCATAGTTTTGTTGTCATTTGGTTACAATATATTAATCCGTGGTATCCGGCTGAATAGAATAGTACCATCCTCATTTCTTACCGAGGTGTCGTAAAAGGCGACTAAGGTAAGTCGACCCGCCGTGTGGTATCCGGCTGAGTAGAATAGACCAACCTCATTTTTTACCGAGGTGTCGTAAAATAAGACTAAGGTTAGTTGACGTCAGGCAGGCGGCCGGTCGTAAAAACGCAGCCAAATCATGTTACAGCATGTTTATAACATGTTGTGGCGACCCCACTCAGAGTGGGATAAGGGCAGGAGGATGATGATAATATATTTAACATATATTTCACGTAAGTCATACGGGTTATTTATTAAAATTATGAAACTATGGTCTTGATAAAATGACAAATCTCTCTAAGTCTTAATTAATGTAAAGAAACCGGCTATACTCACGTGTTATTTTATCGGATGAGCCCGACTAGTTTCAAGCCCATACGGAAGAAATTTCTTCCGGGCATCCGATAACGAAGACCAGAGCAGCGACTGGGAGTGCTTAGAAGACGCGCGACCAGCGCCGCTGCCGTCCCTCCCCCCGCTCCAACCACTCTCGAGTCGCGCCCTGCGAGCTGCTACACGCAGTTCCCGCCGCCCCCGTATGGGCTTGAAACTAGTCGGGCTCATCCGATAAAATAACACGTGAGTATAGCCGGTTTCTTTACATTAATTATGAATTCCACTCACGATAGTTTAAATTCAAAAATCTCTATGTCTTCCCGGATCGATCTCATTTTTGTGATGGAGATATTTGCAGGGTTGGAGAGTGACAGAATCTACTGTTAATTTCAAGACTACAGTCCACGCGAACGAAGTTGCGAGTAAAAGCTAGTTTTAAATATAAAAAGAAAAAATTGTAAGGCATCGACTACTTCGATCCCACATCCCAAACGCAAATATCAGCTAAACCCCGGCCACCCCACTTTGTAAGCCAACATTATCTCATGTTATTTTTCGATATTACCCCGTTTTACGGGGTCCGGGGGCGCGTAAATCAAATTTATAGCCTTTTTATACACGCATTAAAATTTTATCGGCATGATTTCTTTCTGTGCCATTGTCCAGTCGAGTTTCTGTCATCCCCTATCCATTTTTCGAGTGGCGATGTAAATAACGTTAGAAGCTTTCATTTTCGCGTGGCCATTTCGCAATAAATGTATAAAAATATAAATTATGTATTATTCAGGGTTGTGGGAATCTGTAAATATTAGAAGGTATAATTTATTTAGTTTCTCAATCTCTTAATGATGTAGCGTGGTAGAATGTAGAATTAGGCGTTCTTTTATAGATAGGTTGATTGTGCAGAGATAAATAAATATAGGTAAATAAATAAATATATGGGACTTACACACACATACGGATTGTCCACTCTACATTTAGCATTACATATATGTATATATATTCTATTTTACTTCATCGCAGATTAAAGCAAAATAATTTATTTATTTATGTACCATAAAAAATGTTGGAAAAAAGTATTATTGGTAAAAAAAAGTGTACAAAGGTCAACTTATCCCTATGACAGAGATCTCTGCCAGCTAACCTATCAAGTGAGACAATTTATATTAAAGAAAAAGTTGGTACGCAAATATCAAACATTATGAATTAGAATTACCTACTAATAATTTTATTATTACATTTGTGTTATCGCTACTGCGCTAATTCACGACGTTTAGAATTAAGTATTATTAAAAGCTATAAAAATTGAATTATCTCGCTCGATAGTGTCGTGAAAAATAAACGCCGATATCGAGTATCAAAGTGATTTTTGTAATATATATATGTAAATATAATATATATATAAATACATACAAGATTAACTCATTTAAATATTAAATATATAATATATATCTTCTATTTATCTTCAACGCGGATTATAGCAAAATAATTTTATTATTACTTTTGTATTATCACTACTTCGCTTAGCTCGCTCGATAGTGTCTTGCAAAATTAACGCCGATATCGAGTCATCATCTTCCTGCCCTTATCCCACTCTAAGCGGGGTCAGCACCACATATCATAAACATGCTGTCACATGATTTGGCTGCGTTTTTACGACCGGCCGCCTACCTGACGTCAACTTACCATAACCGTATTTTACGGCACCTCGGTAAGAAAGAGGGTGATCTATTTTACTCAACCGGATACCACACGGTGGGTCAATTTACCTTAGTCGCCTTTTACGACACCTCGGTAAGTAATGACGGTGGTACTATGGTACTATTCACTATTCTATTCAGCCGGATACTACACGGCGTTATTATTAAAAGCTATAAAAATTGAATTAAAAATTATCTCTCTCGATAGTGTCGTGCAAAATAAACGCCGATATCGAGTATCAAAGTGATATTTGTAAAAGTCCGCAATGTCCCCAATTGCCTACACCTCGCATTCTACCGTTCCATTTCATACGTAAAGGCGCCGGGGGCGATCGAGCCGGCTCTCCTCTCGAAACAATAAAACTATGTGCACCGGCCTTATCGATACCTGATATTAGCATTTACACCGGCCGTGTACTGAGCTCATGGGAGATGTTTTAGTTCTTATTTTAACTCTATGAAATTAATTTGATGGGGTTTGGATTCATACGTTCAATTATAATGTAACTTTTATGAAAGTTACTTTCTCTACTGTAGTAAATTGTTGTTTTGTTTGTTTATGTATGTAGTGACTAATTTTAACTTCAAAATTAAATAGGTCAAACAAGAATGTATTAAGTAAAAGTAAATCAATATAAAGAATAATATAGTCCTTATAACCTGAATTTATTGTGAATTATTATTATTTACTAGCGGCCTACCCTGCTTCGCACGAGTATAAAATATATAGCCTATGTCACTCAGTGAAAAAAAATATTAAAATCGATCCAGTAGTTTTAATTTATTCATTACTGCCCGTGGCCCGCACGCATTAAATTTGAAGAAAAACAATTCCACTCTCCCTATACCAAGAAGATTTCCTGCTATATCTAACATCAAAGTAATTATTAATTATAAAGAAAAAAAAGTAATTATTTACGACATCACATTAGAAACATTACAGTATTTCTCTACTCCATATTGAATGTTATTATACATTCCTCTTGAATCACTCTATCTATTAAAAAAAACCGCATCAAAATCTGTTGCGTAGTTTTAAAGATTTAAGCAGTCATAGGGATATAGGGACAAACAAAGAATGTGACTTTGTTTTATACTATGTAGTGATAATCCCTATAGCATGATTCAGTATTCACGCGCGATGGCTTATTATTAGCGTATTTCATGTATAACTTTGGTGTTTCTATACCGATTTCAATTATTCTTTTTTTATACAATGGTTAATACTATTCACTTTTTTATTTAGGGATGATTGAGAGTGATATAAACGTAGGAGTAGACAAATATAACCAGAAAGCTTCGAACTGCTAAGCTATCGGGAGTTACACGTCTTATTGTGAGTCAACCATAAAAGATAGACATATGCTGTCGTGGGATATTTTTTATATAATTTTAAGGAAAACATTTCCGTCATACATGATTTCTGCGTAGCTTTAACCATCAAGGTTGCACACGCGACGGAAGCTTAAAAAATGGAGTAACTTCTCCCGTTTTCCCGACATTTCCCTTCACTGCTCTGCTCCTATTGATTGTAGCGTGATGAAAAGTATACTATAACCAGCCCAGGAGTATGAAAAAAAATTGTACCGAGTTTCGTTAAAATCCGTCGAGTAGTTTTTGTTTCTATAACGGTTATACAGACAGACAGACAGACAGACAGACAGACAGACAGACAGACAGACAGACAGACAAAATTTTTACTGATTGCATTTTTGGCATCAGTATCGATCCCTAATCACCCCTGATAGTTATTTTGGAAATATATTCCAGTTACAGAATTGACCTCTCTACAGATTTATTATAAGTATAGATTTACTTTCAGATCCAGCCAAAAAATGTAGTTTCATTTTTTTTAACCTATATATATCAATTTGGAAAAACACCTCTCTAAACCTTTTGTTGTCATCATTCTCCTGCCCTTATCCCACTCTTCTCTATAGATTCGGCAGAATATGTTATAAACATGTTGTCACATGATTGGGTAAACATTAACAACTGGCCGACCCGACGACAACTTGCCTTAGTAAGAAAGAGAGTAGTCTATTCTACTCTGCGAGTCTACTTATATTAGTCGCCTCTCACGGCATCTCGGTAAAAAATGAAGATGGTTTATTCTACTCAGCCGGATATCACACGACTCAACTTACCTTAGTCGCCTTATACGACACCACCGTAAGAAATGAGAAATGTTCTATTCTGCACATCCGGATACCACACGGCGGGTTAACTTACCTTAGTCGCCTTTTACGACACCACCGTAAAAAATGAGAAATGTTCTATTCTATACATCCGTTTACCACACGGCGGGTCAACTTACCTTAGTCGCCCTTTACAACACCACCGTAAGAAATGAGAAATGTTCTATTCTACACATCCGGATACAAACACAGCGGGTCAACTTACCTTAGTCGCCTTTTACGACACCTCGGTAAGATGGTAGTCTATTCTCGGATCCCACACGTCTAACCTTTGTTGTATAAAAGTATTTTTTTTTTTGCTATTATAAAGAACAACCAAAAGAAAGTACTTTATTGATGTTGCGATCTAGCCAAGAGGCTAATAAGCAACTTAAAGATTACCTAAACTTATAAATTAACTTATATCTAAGAATAGGTCCAGTGACTTATCTTAGTCTTTCTTGCTATGTGAGACACTTTGTTCTTGTGTTCTTTCAAGTAGCACTAGCACTACACTACACTATCACTATATTAAACTAAGTCAAAAGGTTTTGTCCTTTTAAGTCTCCTTAAGAGTCCAGTATAAAAGTAAATTAACTAAATAAAAAATTCTTATTTTGGATTCTAAATTTTTTCCCTTTTGCACAAAAAAAGCTCTAAAATCGAAAACCCCGTACTTTTAAAAGGTTTTGCCCGGTCAGAATTACTTTATCCGTTATGGTGCGCGGATTAGTTAGCCCGCGGGCCGGATGAGCGCCGACATATATGGACACCGTAATGGATAAGGACGCCACGTTTGTTGGCCAACGATTATAGCAAAAAAACAATTGTATGATATTTATTTATTTTTTTTACTAGCTGTAACAGCAGCTTCGCCCGCATAGAAATCAGTGTCACAATTTTTCCCGTATTTAAATTTCGAACATAAAAGTAGTTACCGTGAGTTAATTACAAGATATTTTTGAATAAATTTTACCGTTTACTTAGTGCACGCAAAGAAAGCTATAAATTTTGCCATTTTCGCAATATTATTCATTGCTACTCCTCTCCCATTCATCTTAGCGTGATATATAATAATATATATAAATAAAAATACTTTATTGCACAACTAAAAAAAACAAACAAACATAAATAATCTTAAACTTAAAAGTAGTGCATAGGCGGCCTTATCACTCATAGTGATCTCTTACAGGCAACCTTACATAAGAGACACTAAAACTAGGAGTATACTCCCCGACGCTAGTAGAGCTTCTGCGCTCTACTCTACGCATTTCGCAACCTCGGCGATGCTTCTGCGCTCGCCCGTCCCGCCCGGTGACGCTGTAAAAGCCGTTAGGGCTAACAGCATATTGTCAATTCGAAAAAAAAAAAAAAAAAAAAGGAGTATACAGGACGGTGCACAAAGTATTTATTAATATACGTAAATACATTCTAATAAATACACCCTAATACATATTATATAATAATACACTAATACATACCTTTAATTATACATATTATTTAAACATTTATACATTATCAGAAGCTGTGATGGCCTAGCGGTGCGACCGTGTGAATCTCTAGAGACGATCATGGGTTCAAACCCGGGCAGACACCAATGAGTTTTTCTATTAAAAACTTATGTGTCTAATTGATAATTGCAATTTATCACACGCTTTTCGGTGAAGGAAAACATCGTGAGGAAACCTGCATATCTCTAGAGAATTCTGGAGATATGTGTAACCTACCAATCCGCATTGGAGCAGCGTGGTAGGTCTTAGCTCCAATCCTTCTCTCCAATAACGGAGAGAAGAGGCCTATGCCCAGCAGTGGGATAGTAACAGGCCGCTACTTACTACTTTACATTATCAATAGATACATACATATTTATATACACAGTACTTAAATTTATACACACTATTTAATTATATATTATATAGATGTATTTAGTCTATAGCTTTCCTCGATAAATGGACTATCTTACACTCAAAGAATTTTTCAAATCGGTTCAGTAGTTTCTGAGATTAGCGCGTTCAAACAAATAGACAAACTCTTCAGCTTTATATATTAGTATAGATTAGGAAGACACACAGATACAATACGTAATTATAAGAGAAACAAAACAAAAACATAAACCAAGAAAGTAATCATCTTCCTCATCATTCTCCTGCCGTTATCCCACTCTAAGTGGGTTCTGCACAACATGTTATAAACATGTTGTCACATGATTTGGCTACGTATTTTACAACCAGCCGCCTGCCTCACGTCAACTTATCTAGTCGTATTATACGATACCTAGGTGAGAACGAGTGTGGTCTATTCTACCCAACCCGGATACCACACGATGGATCAACTTACCTTAGTCGCCTTTTACGACACCCCGTTAGAATTTAAGGAATTTATTCTTCATAAATGATTATTCAATATCGAACGAAAATTCATTATACAAAATTCAAAATTATGATAGGGAGGGAAACCATATTCGCCAAAAAATCTATGTTAATGCTAAAAGGATATGTAATCATGCATTGAGGGCGCTCAAACAAAATTCCAAATTCAAAATACAGCTACTGACGCAGGCCGTCTGTCTGGCCACAGCTTTTTAATACAACCAAATAGGGAAATGTAATACATAGTCGTTTTCACCAAAAAGTGAATCATAAAGTCGGCCTGAGATAGGAATCAAAGGCCGACATAATGAGGAGGCGCTATTCAGGCCGCGTCGTACGTGACTGTGTTCTGGATACGACATGTTCGATATGCGAAAAGGTAATTACTTAATACACGATACACTGACTTACTATTATATATTTACTGACTTACTGTACTTGTCTGGCCCGTTTGCGCAATGGGTAGTGACCCTGCCTTCAGCTCCACGGGCCAACGTTTTCTATAAATGAATTTGTTGGTCTTTGAGCTTGGGTGTATATTTGTATTTTAGTATCGTTTTAAAAAATATATAAGTATATATTCACCAGTTGTCTGTCTACCATAACACAAGTATTAATTTACTTTGGGGACGGACGACCGTGTGTGTAAGTGTCCCATATATTTATTTATTATTATTATATTTATTACTGAAACTAATGAGAATGTTATTTTGCTATAATCCACGATAAAAGGAAATATATGTGATGCTAAATGTAGTGTACTATTCGTGCACGATGGAATGAAGCTGGTTTAAAATAAATTAAATTTAATTTACCGTAGGCACATCCAGTATAACTAGTGCGAACGGTCTACGTGCGGCAGGCGTTATTTGAGGAGCGGGCGGCTGACCGCGGGGCGTAGGGTGCAATCAGCTAACCGGATCAGCTCGGGTGCAAACACAATTGATAGCGCCGCGCCATCACCTTCTGTACCTAGTGTCGCTGAACGCACCCATATTTTATCTATAGTCTGTACTAATGATATTAAGGCACACATTTAACTAGAAAACAACCTAAATAATGGCGTATGGTTTTCCGAAAGAAATACGGTATGATTGTGTAATTTCATCAATATCAGCAGAACGCACCTATATATTATGTATTAAATATTTAAATGAGTTATTCTTGTATGTATATACAATATATATATTCGTATATTTTCGGAATCTCGGAAACGGCTCCAACGATTATCCTAAAATTCTAGCTTATTCGGGGAACGGGTGGTCGCGAGAAAGAAAATACCGAGTTGTCTTAAATTCAATTTTAATAATGCCATAGGTTTTTTTGTTCCCGAAAGAAATACGGTATTATTTTAATCTATATACAAGTACGGTGTATAGACTATCATAGTGTGAAATTTCATCAATATCAGTTCAGCGAATAAGCAATGAAAGCTAGCAGAGATAATAATTTTATATTAAGAGGGATTTTTCCCTTAAAAAACTGATGGAACTGATCGCTAAAAATTCTTTATAGTTCATGTAGTACTAGGCTGAGTAGAATAGAACAACCTCATTTCTTACCCAGGTGTCGTAAAAGGCGACTAAGGTAAGTTCACCTACCGTGTGGTATCCAGTTTAATAGAATAGACCACCCTCTTTCTTACCGAGGTGTCGTAAAATACGACTAACGTAAGTTGACGTCAGGCAGGCGGCCGGTCGTAAAAACGCAGCCAAATAATGTGACAGCATGTTTATAACATGTTGAGCCGACCCCACTTAGAGTAGGATAAGGGCAGGAGGATGATGATGATGAGGATAGGATTAATCTTTCGACAAAATTTAAATGTAATTTTTTTATAGATATAACTTTCGTGTTTGCTCATAGTCGAATGCGTTACGAAGCCAATTTAACCGTATTTAAACTCATTTTTCTTACACAATTACCCTGATTCGAGCGGTCCCATTAAAGTCGTTAAACAAATGAACACCAATGATATATGTACACTACAATTGGATAGTTAATGGAGTAGCATTTATAAAGAGTTACGGACACGTGCGTTGCACGTTCAAGCCAAGAAACATAAACAATTGGGAATGGATGTTTAGTTTCGACGGCTTATTGTGACAGTGGTGATTTCTTACTACAGTAAGTATGTAGGAAATAATGGATAAGATTCCCATTTTGAACTAATAATCTTTACTTTGGCTTCATATTAAGATATTAAGATGGTATGGATAAATTAGAATCATGGGAATAATTTAAGAAGTCCAAAACGTACACTTTTCAAAGTAAGTCATAACGTTTAAGAGAGTTATTTATATATTCACTCCTTTGTATGTGCGATATAAAAAACTTTCTGTCTTCACTGAAATATTCACAATAAAATTCGGCAATGCTCATACCTAATATGATGAAACATATAAAAGGACATGCCGTGTGGTATCCCGCTGAGTAGAATATACCCCCCTCATTTGTTACCGAGGTGTCATAAAAGGCGACTAAGGTAAGTTGACTTACTGTGTAGTATCCGGTTGAGTAGAATAGACCACGCTCTTTCTTACCGAGGTGTCGTAAGATACAACTAAGATAAATTGACGTCGTAAAATAACATATGATATGATAACAAGTTTATTACTTAGACTGGGCTAAGGACAGGAGAATGATGATATAAAAGGATATAAATCAACTAATCAACATTTAACATGTTGACATGACATGGATATAGTGAAGAGGGATGAAAATTATGTGACCAAACGAGTGTTAAAAATACGTGTGGATGGATATGTGACTAGTAGGAGTCCTAAAGAGAAATAGTCGGATTGTTTGAATGGCAGGCATATAAAAGGAGTAGCACAAGAGTTGACGAATTATAGGAGAGAATAGAAGCGAAAAACAGCGTGCTGACCCTACTATTCTCCTGCCCTGGATTAGGGTAGGAGAATATATATCACGCTTAGTATTGAAGTGACCGAATACAAAAGTCATAAATCAACAAAAAAGTTGATTTATGGCAAGTTGCAATACTCAAAAAGTTTCAGTACTCAAGAGCAAGAAAATACTAGATAGCGTGATATCATAAATAGTCATGAAATAAGTATTACAATGGAGCTAACTCAATTAAGCTTAATTTTGATTGTGGTCAGTTTCACAATTTAATGCGATATATAAACCTAGCTTTGGCTAAAGAGCTCACTTAAGTCATTAAGTAGACTTCAGACATAGCTGGATTACGCATTGCTAAATTATATCAACGTAAAACGTTAGATAAATGGATCCAGCCTGTTTAGATTGTACTTAATTTCAGTACTTCAATTCAACTTAATTCAATACTTTAATTTCAGGTTATTAAAAAATATAGATTGTGACCGAAATTTGCAATAAAAAGCAATTTAATTTTGATGATTTATATTTTATCTCGTTACACTACATATTTACAATTCGTTAAGACATCGTGAATAACGTTCCATGTACAGCATTAATAAATACATTTACGTTTTATACATTAAGACAAGATTTCTATCACTTCTGCTATATTCAGTAGTCAGTCAATGCATAAATTACATTAGAACAAGAATCTAATTAATATAATCTATCTTCGTGATTTACAATTCATTTTTTCATGACTATATAAACATTTAAATAATTTTATACATATTTAAAGAAAACTTTAACAACGCCCATAACGATTACATCCATAATTACAATTTACATTACTACAACTCCGAATAATGAAGTCGTAATCTACTATATATCTATCTCTATTAAATAAATATCTCAATATTTAATTTACTAATACCTACAATATGTACAAGCTCGTTTTATCACATTTCAATAACCGCGGTTCGCGCGGCAAAAAGTCACTAACACTAAAAATGTCAATACGGTCTCCACACTGATTTATGTGTCGATATGCTACCGTTAGTAATTTTGGTAGACGTGGGACTAGTCGAGAGAACACGAGCGGCTCGTTGTGAAGACGCTTTTAGTTCATTTCGCGTCCGTGGCCGGTCAGAAACCGTCGAATCTGCTGCTTGCACTTGTTTCATCTCCTGTAATTCAACATTCGCAGGCCTCGTCGGATGGAACGCCGATTTCACCACTTCGATTTGCTCTTCATCCGATTCGTCGGATATTGTCGCTTCATGGGTTGAATTGACTTCGGATTTAGAATCTGCCTTCGATCTCGGACTTGCGTTCACTATACTTCTGGGGCTTCCACTTTGTCTGCTGCTCGTAGGTGATAAACGAGCACTTGAAGTATCCATAGAAGAGACGTTGCTTTGAAAGTGCCTTAAAGCATCGTACGGATTTACACCATTTTTTAATGTCAATTCTGGCGGTAATGATTTCAATGCAAGTTCGGCAGGATGTGGTGGGAAAGCCAAAAGTCCGTTCGGCGGTAAAAATGCTCCAGGAGGTGGAATCAAGCCTCCCGGTGGTAAGCTTGCCATCGCCGGTGGGAACGGAAACAGCTCCGCACCAGGCAATGCTACTGGGGGTGTTGTAATTGGTGTAGCTCCACCTGTAGACAAAGAAATTTGTTTTAGTAATTGAATTACCATAAACAACACTTTATATCGCAGCTTCTGCTGTCTGATTTGACAACATGACGTAATATGAAAGACGAGTCCCTAGGGATAGCCCGAGGCACGCGGGCACTCTGCTGAGTCCCTGAACAACGAGGGTGCATAATCGTACTAAGGATAATGTACAATCTGTAGGCGTTTAAAGGCGGCTTCATAGAAAGGGATGATTTTTTACTACGATATTGGGAGGGTGAGGGTGCAATATTTATTTATCCGAACACAACGTTGTTCTTTACGATCCAGACTCGGCATTCCAACTTAATTCGGTTCGATATGTTTCCTCTGAAGAGCGGAGTGTGTGGAAAGAGCATAAGCGATGCAAGGCACGTGCGAGGTGTCGCAGCGCGTACATGTGCGGTACAAAGCCGGACCTATCGCGATAAGGAAGACTATCTCCATTTACGGACAAAGAGGACTCGAAACGTGAAATTTTCATTAGCATTCGCGTTCAAAAGTTCTTGTAGCTGCGAGCTTTGATTCTCGATAAGTGTAAGAGAAGCGGGCACATAAAAAGGACACGATGGAGGCGCAGATTGGGCCACAAAGAGCTCGGAGGTGGTGCGGCGCTCATATCTCTTTTGCACTTTTTATATTTGCAGCAGTGGCAGTGGTGCGCAGACCACTTTAAAAGGCAACGGGGGTGGGTGGGGCCGTAACTAGGGGGTAATTTGGTGAGGTGGGGGCCAATATCGGCGTCGCGCCTGATTGAGGTGATCCCGATGCTCAGATTTGAAGCTATTTTTTGCGATAACTATTAATATGTTACTAATTTATATTACTGGTACAAAACTAAAACTTAACTTAACTTATTTACAATTGTTTTTTAAATTTTAAAAGTCATCAAGTAGTTTTGGATGTTTAATTTTATTTTAAGTCATGCTCGGAACATTATTATTAATGATCTAAAGTTATAGTTACGATTTGTGATATTAAAGCCTAGGAGAGGTTTAATAAAAGCGGGTAGGTGTTTGACAACAGCGATCCTCGCGTTTCAACGTCGGAAACAAAAAGTAACTGGTGGCGCGGTCGCCTACATTGGAATAAAATTGACTCCACACTCTCTCGAACGTGAAGGCGGCGCTTTTTATACTTTTTCGTACACCCCACTTCCCCCGACGGACGGACTTCAGCGGGTGGTTTTGCTTCGGTCGGACCGGTGTTGTTTTGCAGCGCTCAAGAGCCGCTTCTTTTATTTGAGCCTTGGCGTGTACGGCCTTGAGGGGTGGTTCCGTTGCTAGAACATGTTTTCGAGTGTTGTTTGCGAAATCGGGAATTTTTAAATTAGCGAATGCCAAATAATCTGTCGAACGGAAGTTTTATAGCAACCGAGAGGCGATCGAATATCTGATATGCTGCTTTATTTCGATCCTTTATTAGTTACGACTTACAAAAACTATTGAATACTTTTATATTTTAAATTATTCTTGATTTAATGATTGATTCTTTTTGAAATTTGAGACATCATCTAACATTTGAAATATTCATAATTATCGTAATGGTTGTATCTTTTACGAAGAGTATATAAAAGTTGTAAGCATCTTGCTCACGAGGAAAATTCCACCCAACTCATGACATTACTTAAGAATAGGAGTAAGTACTGGTTAACTCTTCTACTAGTAGAGGTATAGAAGCAGACGAATAGAAGTCTATTCTAATATCCACTTAGCTCTGATAGCCGATTATTATAAAATAATAAGAAAACAAACGTAATGATAATATCATTTTGTCCCATATATTTAAAAAAAAATCTACAATCCATGAATAAAGTAGGTTAATATTTAATGTTAAATGTACGAGTACACACAGTTTGGCATTAATATATTTTATGTTATCGTGGATTATAATAAAATAATATTATCATGACTTTTATATTATTTATGCAAACTAAATTCTATAATTTATAAAGAGTGTAATACGATAACCCGACGCACGTACTGTCGGGGGCGGGAATGCGCGCTAATCACGAATACGGAAAGCATCGCGGACAGACGACGGGTTCCTCACAGCATTCCAGGTATGGATGTGCCGGACGGAGGATGCACCGTCTCAGACGTGCTAAGGCGTAGTGTTCCAGTAGGATGCACTTTAGGAGCCCTAGGATCTGATAGCGATGTCGATCTGATAACATAATGTATGGGGACTTCTTATATTACTATGAAAGCACTTCGATAGCGCGGAGCAAACGACGAGTGGCGCCATCTAGTTTTGAGTGCGGAATCAGGTGTTTCTAGTACGTTGTGTTACAAGAGTAATTACTTTTAATAAGGGAAGGATCTCTTATTTGCGGCGGCCTAAAGTAGTCTGCCCAAGCGTAGTTCAAATACGCCGCATCCAACCAGCCCGGGTTAAGCAGGAACGGGTTAAACGCTCCCGGATGTCCGTAGCCGTAATCTGTAACAAGAGAAAATAACATTTAGAAACGTTACAATCTATACTAATATATAAAGCTGAAGAGTTTGTTTATTTGTTCGATTGTTTGAACGCGCTAATCTCAACTTCTCGACCGATATGAAAAATTATTTCATTGTAAGATAGTCCATTTATCAAGGAAGGCTATAGGTTATATTACATCACACTAGGATGAATAGGAGAGGAGCAGCAATAAAAAATAGTATGAAAACGGCAAAATTTAAAGCTTTCCTTGCGTGCGCTGAGTAAACGGTGAAATTTATTCAAAAATCAAAAAATTCTAAATAAAAGTCCGAGACAGCATATGTCTCATATAGCTTTTAAGGTTAACCCATGACATGCTTTTTTGACAAGCTTTTAAGGATATAAATGGCCCTAACGATATAATAAAGGCAACTATAAATGTTATAAATGGAAAAATCCGTGTCTAATCCGCTAGAGCAATATAGATGAAATTTAATACAATTAATTATTATATTATTACTTATATATCAGGCGTTCTTATTTCGAGAGTAGGAAAAAAATAATTATGAAATTGGAGGTATTTTAAAACGCAAAATCGACGGTAACGAAATCATGGGACCACTACATAATATAAATAATTGTCTCACTTCGTAGGTTAGCTGGCAGAAATCTCTGTCATAGGGATGAGTTGACCTTTGTACACTTTTTTTTACCAATAATGTTTATTCCAACATTTTTATGGTACATAAATAAATAAATAAATATATGGGACACTTACAATAGAATAAAATAGAATTGAAAATGAATTAATAATATTAAATTTATTATCAAGATGGGTTGCAACAACATAAATGTGTCAACAATTAAAATGCCTTAAAAATTTCAAGTACCATAAGATTCAACATTTTAGTAGTGGACGTTTATTGGTAAAGTCCGTAAGTAGCTACATGAGATATCATGAGATAAGTCGAAGAAAGTTCTACATTTCTAACGAAAAGATTTCATTAAAGTTTAATTATTCTGTCTCGAATAATATGCGCATTTATAAGAAGCGAAGTCGAGGTCAAACCTCGGACACGTCCGCAAGAAGTCGCAATCACAAAGACTGGCCGTAAAGGCGGCGACACACGGTCCGCGCAATGTTTACCGCGCCCGCCGACTATAACAAGGGGCTTGTATACAAAACGACCGGGTTTACTACTGTAGTTAGCCGGCATCTCTGTGCCATACGTTTTTACGACCCTCCACCATCGCGTTGCCTTGCAGCTAGCGAAACGTTTTTTTTTATTTGTTTAATCGATAGGCTACTGAAGACGCTATCGCCGACGCGTCGTCTATTTTAGATTAACGGCCGTTTTTAATCCGGTCGCGAGTCATCTCAATCGCGATCAGGTGTATCGACATTTTTATTAGGGGATTAACTATTTACGAGCTCTTAAGTCTACTTTGTTTTGAATTACTGATTTACTCGTCTGATGTTTAGCGTTGCGCAAGTTTTTTTCTGTTCGATTAGCGCAGCCTAATTTGATCGGAACAGATTGCTCGCGTCCGCGCGCCACTCTTTTGTTTTCCCGTAAATAATCAGGTGTGTAGACACTTTTATTGCTTCGCTTCTTAAGAATGTTTACATCACTTTATTTCTGTATACACAATCCGTTTGGAGCCGAGATTAGCGAGTGTTTTGGGCGAGCGTTACCCAAATCGCGGGTATTTTAAATTAAGATCGTGATGGATGGCCCGTCGCGCTGTCACGTGGCAATCCGGGAAGCTCCACCATCATGGTACATAATAAGTTAAATGTAGGACTCGGAAATGGTCCGTACCATTTGTTAATGCCAGTATTCAATTAAATTCGGTTCCCCAACCCTTTGCACATGCGGGGCTCTGAATATTAACATCGTAACGAGAGCCGCTCTAACTGTTTGGAGACTTTCTGGATTAATAAATTATGTGTATACTTAAGCTTTTGTAACAAATTATTTGAGTTATTTTAAATTATGAATAATGTCAAGTGGTAGATGTTATTATATTTTTTTATTGATCGGATTTCTTATAAAATTATATATAAGCCAAGAATCTAATAGCAGAAAACGATTTGGGGAATTCCGAAGAAAATTTTTAAACAGTAAAGGAAAACATTATAATTGGATTTACGTCAACAATTTCTGCAACATGTCATATATGGGAGCAATATGGTTGTGTAGAAGATTTGCCAGCATAGTTACATTTTTTTCTAGTTGCAGTGAATTAATTCTCACGATTGGTTTATGTATATAAAAAGTATAGCAGAAATAGATTAAACCTATTATAATTCTATTAAAATACGTAAAACATATCTGTAGGTTAAGATTTCATAAGTCAACATTTTGATTATAATAAAAATATAATCAGTGAAATTCTATAATGAACCACATAAGTCATCATTCTATTACCGTTATCCCACTCTTAGTGGGGTCGGCACATTATGTCTTCTTCCATTCTCCTCTATCATTCGTCAACTCTGGTGCCACTCCTTCAAAATGCATATCATTTAAATATATAATGAACATAAATTATAATGAAGCATTAAAATTATAGAGTTAAAATAGAGTAGGAGAGATAGAAAAAAATGTGTCCAACGAAGAAAAGAGAAAAAAGACAGATTCGTCTCTTTTTATGTGTGACTAGACAATGATAAGTGTGAATTTCTTATCTTTTCTCTCTTATTATTTCGGCACTCGCACTCACAGGCCTGTCTATTGGTCCCCCACTATTTATAATAACTCTATGATTAAAATACGTCGACAAGTTAAATAATATGTCGCCACAGTCACAGTAAAGGAACTAGATAACGACACAAGTGTCAAAATAGGCGTTAAATAACTCGAATAAGACGCGGGCGTTTGTTGCTCATAAATTAATGTGGAAGACGTGTTGGGCGCGATGAATAAATGGATCAGAATTATGGCCCATAACTTGGGGCGTCGGTGTCTTATGACGAACACCGCATTTATATTGTCTTTTAGTTTTGATTGTCTCGTAGACGCCGTTATTGATTTAGATAATACAAACATTCTTTTACAACAAAAATGCACAATTTATGTTATTTATAGAAGCAGGAAATATAAGTATTTTCCTGTAATCCGCGTTTGTAACGCGCGGATTGCAGGCGCTAAAATCGGCAAATATTAAGTAAATGGCAAGTTTTTAACTCAAGCAACATAATTAAATGCGTAGAAAAGTAATAAAGTTATTCTAAAAGAAGAAAAATACTGTCACAACAGTTGAGTTTTGTTAAATAATTTATAGAGTTAGGCGTTACTTTGCTGAGGTCCAAAATAAAAAAAATTATGAAAATATTATTTTTCAATAAAAGAAAATATATGTATGTATCAGGTATGTAATGGATACTACATTTAGCATTATATATATGTTCTTTTATAGCAGATAAAAGCAGAATAATATTTTCATTACTTTCGAGTTTTATTACTTTAGTTTGAGTCTATAACCGGACTCAGTTAAAGAGCAGCATTTTAGTCCACACAGAATTAGAAATAAGCTGCTAAGTTACGAATAGCTAATAAATAACTTGCCAATATGTGTTTGGTGTTAGTTTGAAACAATTAAATAAGTAATTTCATTACGAACTTCGGCGACATGTTGATTCAGACATTATTTTCCCGATACCCTAATAAATCCGATAGTCGCAATTCAATTTTGTGCGTATCATTCAATATTTACTGGCCGAGTTCCACTATACGATAAATTAGTGAAATTAATAGAATTTGATTATTCTTGTTGTAATTTACAATGTTTCAGAATTAAGTCCTTGGTTCACTGAACCCAATTTTTTACAATTAGTAGCGAAAGCATAGGGACATATTCATGTTTTAAAGATTATTTTTTAATAATAAGATAAGCAAAGATAAGCTATTAAGTACTTGATAACACAAGTTTTTTATTCTCAGTTAAGAATGATTATGTAAATTACTTTTTATTCATTGAGATTTGACTCGTAAGTACGAAATTTCATCTTTTACAAACCTCATCATCATTTTTCTGCTCTTATCCCAATTTATGTGGGGTCGGTATAAAATGTTTGAACCATGTTGTGATGTGATTTGGATAGGTATTTAATTATCGGCCGCTTGCCTGACGTTAACTTACGTTAATCGCCAGTTACCTGCCTTGTGGTATTCGGCTGAATAGAATAGACCACCCTAATTTCTCACCTAAGTGTCGTAAAATACGAATAAGGTAAGTCGACGTCAGGCAGGTGGCCGATCGTAAAATACGTAGCCCAATCATGTGACAACATGTTATTTTTAGAATTAGGCGTTACTTTGCGGAGGTACATAATACAAAACTAATGAAAATATTATTTTGCTAACATTTGCGGATTATAGCAAAATAATATTTTCATTAGTTTTGACAACATGTTATAACATGTTGGGCCGATCCCACTTAAAGTGGGATAAAGGCAGGAGAATACAGCTTTGTTATAAGATTTTGATGACGATAGCTATAAGGATGACAATAGTTTATAGAATTAGGCGTTACTTTGCGGAGATCCATAATACAAAAGTAATAATAAAATTAAGCAAAATAATTTTATTTTTGCTTTTGTATAAGGATAACGTTGATTATTCTACAGATCTTCCGTGTTCCTGATTCCATCGTCATATTATTATGCTTAAACTTGATGTGATGTATGGCGAGTTCACAAGCCTACAAGAAATGTGCGATTACATATGGCGATGAAAACGTTAAATTCTGCGGTAATATTAACCAATGAATCTGGTTAACTAGAAAAGTCGTTTTGGAAAAGAAAAACATCGGTGCCGTACGTCGGTTATGAGGGTCGCTGGATGTGGTATTTTAGCAGCGAGACATAAAATCCATATTTTAGAGGCGAGGGCGGGCAGATCAAACGGACTTTACGACGGGACCCGAGATTGTTTACATCTGTTGCCCGCGGCCCACTGTGGAACTTGGTAACCGCTTGTACTGCAAGTGTCGCTTGACGATTACTGGAATATTGTTACACCAAGTTACACATGACTATTTTTTAATCATGCGACACTATGTTTACAACATGTTACACTTAGAGTGGGATAAGTTTATTTAAGTAGGAACCTACTTATATACAAAAACATTATTTATTTATTTATTTATTTAGTATTAGTAGTATAGTAGCAACAGCCTGTTTGTTCGGTGCATATTCGCACCTTACACATAACTAACACACACATAACTAACAACTACACATAACTATCCCACTGCTGGGCTATGGGACTGCTAAGCTCCAAATCGCAGCCAAAGACGCATACGCATATAAATTTCATCGATATTGGTTTAGTGGGTTCGCCGTGAAAGAGTAACAAACATACATATTTACAAACTTCGCATTTATAATATTTATCAGTGGGATTAATAGACGTAAGCGTCAATTTGCGAAATTCAATAGTACAAAATAATGATATATTTATATTGCTATAATCCAGCATTATTATAGTAATAATAATGAGTTTTTCAATAAATATATGAGATATTTATTTCCGCAAATTTCCACTATAACATGGCGTTCATGACATGGGCTACATATATATACAAATTGCTCGCCTTATAAAACCAAAGATCACAATGAAAAAAATTCGGTCCATCCTCAAATGACGCCGGAATCATAACGTTTTGACACCGCAGACTATTTTCGTCGCAACGTTACTGGTTTGTATAAACAAACCGATGCGCCCAAAACTTTGGTCAATAATAAAAACGACAGTATGAGGAAAAACTAACATCCTCAGCGATAAAGATCAAAGGCGGGTCAACGATCAGTGGCGTCGCGGCTTGATGGTGTTGTGGCGTTAATTAATGGAATCATCGACTTCTCGACGCTTAATGGAACAGCGAAACAGTAAATTTTAAATTTAATGGAATAGTTGTACTTCGCTCGATGATGTAAAACCTTAAGAGTTAACAGCCTATACAATTCGGAAGTTCTAAATTTGAAATTCGAAAACTTAACTAGGGCTGAACTATCTTAAATCATTTCAACCTTAAAGAAAAAAAAAATTATAGCAGTTAATGTTATATTAGAGTTATAAAGTAACTTGGTATGGCAATGAATTAAATTTAATAGTTACATAATAGTTAGTAATAGAACTATTATTCCAAAGTATATCGTTTTTATTATCTGTTTTAAAATATTATGTAGCACTAGAACTCTTGAATATAAAATTTAATTAAAATACAATTAATATTTTCTCAGGTATATATTATGGTTAAAATAATCTTTATTTCGATTTTTTTTTTGCCTTGGGGCGGAATTGTTCTTTGTCAATTTATTTATCATTTATATTTCCTAAATTGACAAAATTAGTAGTTATACATTTTTTAAATATAGAAACACCCATATTTTTAATCTGTCAAAAATGTGTGTAAAACATTTATTTAAATTAAGAACTCCTAAATAACCACTAACAAGAGACTCGTAAGCTTTATATTTAGAAGGCAAACCAATAACCATTTATAAGTCGACGTCAAAACACATTGAAGTTCACTCAGACAATCAGAGACTATTTCTGGACGCGTCGTTTCAACTCACTCGAAGAGGATTATTCGAAATATCTAATTAATGTCTTTGTGATTGAATGATTCTCACGTCCTGCAATCCTACATATGTTGTGTGGATTATTTTTATCCGGTCTACATTCTTGGGAATGGGTTTAGGATGAAAAACCACTATTTCACATACTAATGCAGTAATGGCCATATGCCCTTTGGAAAGTAGGTTTAAATTGTAAATATCCACTAACCACATAGGTTATATAAACACAAATGTGTCTGCTTGGAGTTTTATATCATATCTTCTGGGAATTTGGGGAACCCGTCCACCAATCTAGTTACTAATTTAGAAATAGTTATTGAATTCCTTCCATTTACAACACAAAAAAAAATTTAAAAAACTGCACACACGTCAGAGCTTGAAATTGGGCATAAATAATTTTTACGTAGAAAAAAGATTTTACTAACGTATTCTTATACGTTCGTAAAATATTTTTTCTATATTATTATTTCTGTCTTGTACGTTTTGTACATTACAAAATAAAATAAATCCTATCCTACTTCCTACTAATGTTATAAATACGACAGTTGGTGTGGATGTATGTTTGTTACTCTTTCACGGCGATACCGCTGAATCAATGTCTAGGAAATTACGCACAATTATTCCGTATACACTAAAGTAACATACGTCGAAAGAGTTATTTTAAGAAAGTTTTTATATATTTTGGTTTTTGTTTTTTGGATAAATTGAACTAAGCTTTTTTAATATTTTTTTTTAACTGAAATAATTAAACTATGCTATCGAGATAACGATAAATTCCTCTCATTCTTTTCGGATCTATCTGATTTTTTTGTGATGAAGATATTTGCAGGGTTGGAGACTGACAGAAGGTACTTCGAAGAGTACAGTCCTCGTGAACAAAGTTTCGGGTAAAAGCTAGTATTCTATAAAACGGTTAAATATAAATTTCTTTAAAATGTTTTGTTTTATCAACCAAGTTGATCAATATGAGAAACAATGTGTAAATCAAAGACAGACACCACGCTCTTACAATATTGCAGATGTTTAGACGATTATTTTTATCCGGTCTACATTCTTGAGCATAAGTTATGGATTTCAGATCAAACGGGCTCACAAATGTGAATGAATTAAATTGTGGTTAACGAAGATATAATATGAAAGAAAGTATTGGGAAACCTACATTTTTCGGCAAACTTTCTACGATAAATAATGTAATAAAATAAAAATAAAAAATTTTAAATTAGGCGTTACTTTGTGGAGGTAAAGAATACAAAAGTAATGATAATAATTATTTTGCTAAAATCAGTGATAAAAAACATATGTTGTGCTAAACTTGGAGTGTGTATCCAATTTCATACCCGATATATGCAGGATTCGTAAAAACTGTTCTGCAAACCCCACGCTACACTACCATAATCTCAACAATCGCTACACCCAGTAACCGAAGCATCATCAGTAAGTAGACTCCAAAATCTCAAGCCTTTGCAATTCGAAAGACAATTTTTTTTATGTAAATGTAAAAATGTATGTTAATAATACTGTTGGCATATCTTACTAAATAAATAAATTAATTAAACTGAATAGCGATGTTAAGCTAAAAAAAATGCTTAAAACTATTGATTTACTTTGTGAAATGTAGGTTTTATGATACATGTGGTGACTTGTCCTGCATGTATAAGGTATGTGAATGTTGCCCGTTCCATACACTTAGCATTACATAGATTCTCTTAACAAACAGAATATAGAAAAATAATTATATTGTAAAGAATTACATAGATTCTAAAAGTAATAATAAAATTATTTTGCTATTAAACAAAATATTTTTTTTATTTTTATTAATTTCGTATTTTGGATCTTCGCAAAGTAACGCCTAATTCTATAAATATATTATATTACACATATAATTTATATTATATTGTAAAGAATTACATTATATTGTAAAGAATTACATAGATTCTAAAAGTAATAATAAAATTATTTTGCTATTAAACAAAATATTTTTTTTATTAATTTCGTATTTTGGATCTTCGCAAAGTAACGCCTAATTCTATAAATATATTATATTACACATATAATTTATATTATACATAGATTCTCCTAACAAACACGGATTATAGCATGATAATTCTATTGTAACTTTTTAATATCATTTGTTTCTTATTCTTCGTGTTCTCAATTCGGCGTATTTCTGGGGGATAGTTCAGGGGGGCCTCATAGTGGGGGCCCCGGGCACTGCCCCATCTAGCTTTGCAGCTCCGCAAAGCTAGATGGGGCAGTGCTCGGGTCCTAACTGCTTTTACAGCATCACAAAGCGGAAGACGTTTAGGTTCAAGATAAAAGGCGGTCTGTGACTGCGTAGGATGCTGATTTTTTTTCAATTAACTTTTTTTCACGAAAATTTCATAATACATCCGGCTTTATAGGAATGTATAAACACTATGAATATAAAATTATCTGCAGTAAAGTTTAGCACCCATTTTATTATTCCCAGTGGTATGTATGTACCGTAAGCAATTTCATTCATCACATGCCGGACTTTTACGAAAACGAATTTTGTAATTTCGTACAATTTTGATTTAATTTAACGTAAAATGATATTTGAGAAATTTATACCGTGGATTTTGTAATATTCATTTTGTTACGTTATGTATCCCGAAACTTACATCTGTAATTACAATAAACTGTAATATCAGGGTGAACGATCTTTGCTCGATAATTTTTTGCAAAACAAAAAAAAAATAAATTTGTTATTAAAATTTCAATGTTATTAAAAAATTATATTAGTTGGGGATCGAATCAGGTATTTACATTTCTCGAGATTGCCCATTCCCAGTATAAACTACGCTGACTTGACAATAAATGGCAAAAATTCAATTGAATATAAATTTATTTTTTAATGCCCAAAAACAGGGATAAACGAATTTTTTTACATCAAACCTAGCTAGATTTATTTTTCTTCCCCAAAACCCCCTACATGCTGAATTACAGGAAAATCATTGCAGCCGATTCCGAAAATATACATACACACACAAACACACACAAACACACACAAACACACACACACACACACACACACACATATATATATATAGTCATTTAAATATTAAAGATACTAATATGTAAAGCTGAAGAGTTTGTTTGATCCTTTCAACGCGTTAATCTCAGGAACTACTGGATTGATTTGAAAAATTGTTTGAGTCCATTTATCGAAAAATACTATAGACTATAAAACATCACGCTATTCATCTGAGTATATAATATATAATCTGAGAGGTGCGGCAATAAAAAATATTGCAAAAACGGCAAAATTTAAAGCTTTCTTAGTCGCCTTTTAGGACACCTCGGTGGTCTGGTGGTCTATTCTAATCAACCGGATACCACACGGCAAAGCATATGATTGTATGAATCGTCTGATAATATGGACGATCGCGTGGAAATTTAGACGATGGCCGATAATGAGCAGGAAAAATATTTGAACACCATTTCATTCATCATCTGCCTGCCCTTATCCCACTCTTAAGTGGGGTCGGCACAACATGTTACAAACATGTTGTCATATGATTTGGCTACGTATTTTACGACCGGCCGCCTGTCGTATTTTACGACACCTCGGTAAAAAGAGGGTGGTCTATTTTACTCAACCGGATACCACACGGTAGATCAACTTACCTTAGTCGCTTTTTACGACACCTCGGTAAGAAATGAGGGTGGTCTATTCTACTCAGCCGGATACCACACGGTGGGTCGCCTTACCTTTGTCGCCTTTTACGACATCTCGGTAAGAAATGAGGGTGTTACTATTCTGTTCAGCCGGATACCACACGGCGTTCGAACACCATTTCATTACAAACATTTATAAATACTTCGTTTAGAGAATAGAACGAATTTAATGTTAGCCAATAGGATAATAAACAGTATTTTGAATGTGGTCAAAAGTTTGGGCCACAAATTGGACTGTGGACTGGCAGGAAGCCAGCGCGCGCGCATAAAAAATATAGAGACAGATCTTTAGAATCTGATTATGAATATCTTTATACTTTTTTTTATAGCTCTGAGATTTTTCCTCTGTAATCGTTTCCTGGCGTTAGTTTTTTTTGCAAGTTTTTCACAAAACGTTGATTATAATTTATGCTTGTGACTGTCGGAGAATTTCGGAGTTTTTTTGAAATTGTGTT
This sequence comes from Morpho helenor, assembly GCA_029227775.1. Classification (NCBI taxonomy): domain Eukaryota; kingdom Metazoa; phylum Arthropoda; class Insecta; order Lepidoptera; family Nymphalidae; genus Morpho; species Morpho helenor. The sequence goes on along the minus strand of JARGCU010000022.1, from coordinate 10,314,707 downwards.
ATATGTAGAGCCATTAAAATTAATTTTGTTTTTTTTTATTAAAAAAAAAGTAAGTATCGGCCTGTTATTATCCCACTGCTGGGCATAGGCCTCTTCTCTCCGTTTTTTTTTTTTGGAGAGAAGGATTGGAGCTAAGACCTACCACGCTGCTCCAATGCGGATTGGTAGGTTACACATATCCCCAGAATTCTCTAGAGATATGCAGGTTTCCTCACGATGTTTTCCTTCACCGAAAAGCGTGTTATAAATTGCAATTATCAATTAGACACATAAGTTTTACTAGAAAACTCATTGGTGCCTGCCCGGGGTTTGAACCCTAGACCTTCTCGAAAGAGGCGCACGGTGATACCGCTGGGCTACCACAGCTTAGTTTTTTTTTTATAATTCTATTATAATTTATTCTAACAGTTATACCTACATGTACAGTTCAATTTTAATTTTATCATTGATTAATGAAAAAAAATAACTCGCTGACGGAAAAGAGAAAAGTAATTTTAATACTTATTGGGTTAGGTTAATCAGGAATGTAACATATTGATATTAATTTTCTAAAATATGAAAGTCTTTCTTTCTGTTTGTCTGTCTTTCTATGTGTTACGCTTTTACAGCCGCTAGTGATGAAATTTGCTACAATTGAAGCTTACAATCAATAGGTCAATTGTAGAATAGAATTATAGAAAAATAAAAGAAAAGAGAACATATTAAATAATTAAGTGTACTTAAAAAATCTGTCGCGAGTAAAATCATGTGTATTGTTCACACTTGTGTATTATATACATGTGTGTACAATACACATGATGTATTGTGTATGTGTATTATACACAAATCATGTGTATTCTACTTAGTATCATCTCTAAATTACCTATTAAGGCCACTTTTAAGAAGAATAGCCACAATGACCCAACAATGCGAACATATGACCTTCTCCAAAAGGCTCTATGAACAATAATTTTCTAAATACATACCTATATACAATTGCCTAAGCATTCAATTTTACGGAAAATATTGGGAGGTTACCTTTTACATATTTAAAACAAATAACGTGTAAAATTCATTATTGTAATTTATTTATATAAGGTTAATTAATAAAAAATACTGTGATGTAATTAGATCGGAATAAAATATATTTATTTTAAGCTCTTTTTATTTTATTTTAAGCTTTTAAGCTCTGTGTTTAGTATTGGAGAAGGAAATGATGTTCAATTGTTTTCATCAATTTATTTCATATTCCAAAACAATATTACTTTTGTACATATATTTCGCGATATATGCAAATTTATATACCTACTATTATCATCATGTATGTCATCGTTATTTATGGCGACAAAAACTTTTTTTGCGTATTTATTTTGGTAAAAATTTTAATATGTTAGAAAGTTCTATTTATTTACTTTGGCCCATAAAAATGTTGTTTTACATTTTATATTTTCAACGTAATTTATTATGTGTAATGTATGTGTTCTTTAAAGTATAAATTGTATTTCCAGTCAATATCTTTTAATTTTTCTAACTTTTCAAGATCTTAATATTTTCAAGATTAAGTTTACCTAAGATTATAATCTTAGCCTATTCGACCTGTCTCATCTGCTTACAATTTAATTTTTTTAAACTTGGAATTATAACTTTACACAAAGTATATATAATAAAAAGGAAACGCATAAATCTAGATTTACGGTACATGCTCTTGTAGTCTAGTGACAGAAAAACTTGAAAAGTTTTAGCGAAGTTTTAAAAAACTTTAGAAACTTACTTTGTTTAGTTCTAGGTTCTCTCGGTCCATCAACGGTGACTTTGATGGCTTTGGTGTAAGTGGCCACCTGACTGGGGAACGAGCTGATGGTGATCGTCAAACTGAACGACTTCCCACGCCCACTACGACCCACAAATCTGAGGTCGTTAAACTTGGCAACCTGGTTTTTCATAACCGCTGTACAGTTCCTCATTTCAGCCATCACGTTTTCATCATTCCCGGCTTTGATCGTAACTAGTGTTCCATCTTGCACGTCATCCAGAGCGACCACCTTGAACGCCACCGGCAGGGACTTGTTCGACCGCCAATGTCCTGGCAGGGCCGAGCAGAGCACGGCCGGTGAGCCCGTCTGCACCAGGTCGCCGTGACTCTGCCGGTAGTACTCGTGGATGTGGGAGTAGACGTCCGCCATAGTGGGGGTCGGGGGACTCGCGTGCGGAAGGTGCATCGACTCCAGTTCACCCTCGAACGACCCTCGACACGCCACCAAAGTAGTCCGTCACGCCACTAGCCGCCAAACACTCCGACAAAAGTTTCCGAACACGCGATACCGAACTCGTGCGCGCACCCCGCAAAGTTGTGCGAAGTATGGGCGCGAGACGCCGTGTGAGCGACTCGCGAGCCGTCCGCACCACTTGTTGGGCGCGGGCAAGACGCCGGGCGGGGGACTCGGGACTTGGGAAAAATAAACGGGCGACTCGGCGAGACCGCAAGCCGAAGACGCACGACGCGCTACGAAGTCGCGGAGGGACGCGTGCTCGCGGGGACTCAGTTTCGACTGATGACTGCGATACGACGCGACTTTTTCCGATGGTCAATATTTTGCGTTCGCGCGGTCGCCGCCCCCACCCGGGTGGCGGCCCCTACGTCTCGTAAAAAGCGGGAAGGAGACGAAGGGTGCGGGCGGCGCGGAGCCGCAGCGGGAACGAACGGGACGGCCGCGGTCGAGCTCTGCGTTTTTATAAAAATGCCCGCGCGAACGGGACACAGGCGCGACACGTCGCCGGGGGGGAGAAGGATGGGTGGATTTTTTTGAATTACCGCGGTGACGTATCGCGAGGCGGTGGTAATTAGGCCACGGGGCGGCGGGAAACCGCGGCCGGTGCGAAAACCTATCAACGAGCTCATGAAAAATTATGATTTTCACGTTCGAGCCGAAAGCTCGCCGAAGGGTGGCACTTCATTTGGCCGAAGCACGCGCGGAATTCCGATCGCGAGGTTCATTAACTGGTGCTTCTGTACAGTAATTTTGAGGCGCGAGATTGCAGCTGACGATTTTTGGCAAATAATATTTGTTTTACTTTTACAAGTTTTATATTGTTAATAGTAACCTATTAATATCACACTTATAAAGTGGTTAAAAATAGAGTTTTCCTAAATGTAGCGTTATTTCAACTTTTTAAAGTACCGTCGCGGTGCAACCGCAAAGAAATCAAAAGTTATAAAGTTTAGCGGTTGTCGCGGCGCGGCGAGGTGTCCGTGCGAGCGGGACGGCGCGAGGGGCGGCACGGGGCGGGGCGAGCAAACTTGGCCATAACTTCGCTGGAGTTTCCCGCGCTCTGCGGACAGTACCGCGCGATACGTGCACTGTTTGTACGAACTTATGATATAAATTTTATTCGATTTAAATTTTGGCACACGTATTGTATTTGACTTATCGCAGATATTCTTTTGAGACTATTATTTATTGCAGTTTTAATTATTTTAATCGACGGATGAATAGTTATTAACTTTGAGCGACATTGTTGGAACATCCTTTCATGATACCTGAAATCTGTTACTATAGTAATAGTGAGAAAAAGGTTGCAGATCAACCCCAGCAGGCTGGATTAACAGGTTACATATAACACAGGAGTTATCCTGAGATACGCAGGATGTTTCCTATCATTTAAATCTATACTGGCCCGTTGGCGTAGTGGGTAGTGACCCTGCCTTCAGCTGCACGGCTCGCGGGTTCGATTCCCGCCGAGAGCCAACATTTTCTCTAAATGAATTTGTTGGTCTTTGAGCCTAGGTGTATACATGTATTTAAGTAAATATTTAAAAAAATATATAAATATATGTTCACCAGTTGTCTGTCAACCATAACACAAGTATTAAAGTTACTTACTTTGTTGGACGGACGACCGTGTGTGTAAGTGTCCCATATATTTATTTAGGAATACTAATATAAAACGCTGAAGAGTTTGTTTTTATTTGATTGTTTTGAACGCGTTAATCTAAGAAACTACTGGACCGATTTGAAAAATTCTTTTAGTGTAAGATAGTACATTTATCGAGGTAGGCTTTAGTCTATATAACATCAAGCTAAGGTTAATAGGAGAGGAGAAGCAATAAAAAATATTACGAAAACGGGAAATTTAAAGCTTTCCTTGCGTGCGCTAAGTAAATGGTGAAAGTTATTCAAAAATCATGTATTATAAAATTGTTTCATTCTAAAAGTTCTAAATAAAAGTCCTTAAATCATAACTTTAGGTCATCGTTCCCGATAAAGCGGCAACTACTAAAGAAACATAGTAGCTATTGCCCCAAACAAGACCATATCTTTTACGAGTCATTGTTTTAAATCGGCGTCTTTGAACACGCCTCGGTGGCAGCCATTTTGTTCATTACCTAGGTACTTTTTACGGCCACAGATAAGATAAAGTGACCGAGGTTTTACAATTTAGAAATTTTGCAAATTGTAAATGTTTATGGTCGCAGAATTCGCTATGGCCTGTTCTAAAAGTCTTTTGGGGTTATTAAAAGTAATAAAACGAAACAGTTCTCTGTAAATGTAACTTTCAAATAAATATGAATGTAATTTACCTATTTTTGAACAGAAAACTTTATAGTTTTGTTACTTAATTAGTTTATGATTTAGAATGATAATATAAAAATAATAAAACATTAGTGCTTTTAATTGTTTTATAGAATTAGACGTTACTTTGCGGAGATCCATAATACAAAATTAATAATAAAATTATTTTGCTATAATCCGCGATGAAATCATTATCATCATAATTCATTGCGGATTATAGCAAAATAATTTTATTACTATTTTTGCTTTGAATTGCATTTACAGTTGATGGTATCTTGGACATTTTTGCATACATTCACTTTATCATACATTGACGTTTTGCGAAATTTGTAGGATAAAAAAAGCAAAATTATAAAAGAATAAAAGAGTGAGTTGTTAAAAAAGCGGCCATTTCTGGCTTCACAGTGAGGAATCAATGCATTTCTCATCATCATCATTCTCCATCCCTTATCCCTCTCTAAGTGGGGTCGGCATGACTTGTAGACATTCTTATATGATACGCCTAATGTCAACTTGCCTTAGTCGTATTTTACGACACCACGGCAAGAAAGAGGGTAGTCTATTCTACTCAACCGGATAACACACGGTGGATCAACTTACCTTAGTCGCCTTTTACGACAACTCGATAAGAAATGAGTGGTCTAATTTACTCAGCGGGATACCGCACGACGGTCCGCAAAGTAACGCCTAAATCTATAAATTATTTAGAGAAGATTACTCAGATATCTACGATCCAAAACCTGCATCAAAGTATTGTGAACGCGGCACAGTGGTTGAGAATCACTGGCCTATATCAAAGTTGTATTTCCTAGTGCTACATTCGGATGTATCGGATGTATTCATGTATCGGATGAAATGACCAACAATAAAGATGATCGCAAATAGTTACAGTAATGTGTATAAAGCCACAAAAGACAACGATCATAAAATTAGAAAGTCTAGATGTGCCGGAGTTGATGAGCCGGTCGTTCACAGGCAATTGTCAAAGAATCTCTCAATTACTGCAATAAAAATAATATTGTAGCCAAACATGAGCCCTTTGAGAGCGCAGCCGACAGCTACCGATCGGTTTTGTGCAACCCTTAGTAACTGGGCGAACAATGCGCGCGCGCACAATGACTCTGCCTTCAGAGATATTCCTTTATTTTGGCCCAAACATTGGCATTGGAGCATTGTGGACCCTTTGTTAGCTATTTACCGACTTTTGGGTCGTTACATTGAAGGGCTGCCGTCGCTTTTTTTGAGAAAAATGTGGCTTGAATCTGAGTATTCTGTGAAAGGGATCAGCGGCTCGGATCGGTTGACGACTTAATTTTGTTCGTTATTTAAATCGCTATGGAGTTATTGTTATTGAATGCAAATGCAATTATATTATATCTGTGTGGTCTTATTAAGGACTAGCAATCGGACTAGCGGCTTCGCCCGCGTGATTAGATTAATAACCGCAATATTATAGTCTTTTGATAACCATAAAAATGGTTTAAGTTGGTTAACCTTAAAATTTTAGAGGGGAACAATTTTGTAATACATGATTTTTGAATAAATATTACCGTTAACTTAGCGCACACGGAAAGCTTTAAAATATACCGTTTTCGTACTGTTTTTGTTGCTGTTCCTCTCCTATTCATCTTAGCGTGATGTTATATAAGCTTATAGCCTTTTCTGAATAAATGGACTATCTTAAACTGAAAGAATTTTTCGGACCAGTAGTTGCTAAAATAAGCGCGTTCAAACAAACAAACAAACAAACAAACAAACTCTTCAGCTTTATATAGGTATTAGTAGCCGTTAATATCCCACTGTTGGGTATAGGCCTCCTCTCACCGTTTTCGGAGAGAAGGATTGGCGCTAAGATCTACCACGCTGCTCCAATGCGGATTGCTAGGTAACACACATTCCTAGAGAATTCTCTAGAGATATGCAGGTATCGACACGATTTTTTCACCGAAAAGCGTGTGATAAATTGCAATTATCGATTGACAGCAAAATAGTCTATTCAATGCAAATTTTAGCATTATATCAGTGCTCAAAAACAAGGTCAAAAAGTCTTTTTTTAAAATAAAACTAGGTTTTATTTAAAAATAGATCGATTTTTCCGCTCTAAAACCCCGTACATGCTGAATTTCATGAAATCGTTGGAGCCGATTTCATAATTCAGAAAAATATTATATTTATATAAGATTAACTAATTTAAAATATTAAAGACTAGTAATATCCCGCGGTTTCATACGTGTAATTTTTGTAAACCTTATTACCTTTTTTTAACGGATCCCTATTTTTTTTAAATGTTAGGTATATAGCCTATGTTACTCAGTAAAGATGCAGCTTTCCAACGGTGAAAGAATTTTTTAAATCGGTCTAGTAGTTTTTGTGTGAAAACATTACAAACATACATACAAATTTTTCCTCTTTATAATATTAGTATAGAATATGTTCTTAAATAAGAAAATATTTTACTGTTCAAAATTAAAGTTTACTTAATTCTTCTACGTAAATGTAACATGAAAGATAAGATACAGGTTTTGTAGAGTCGAGGCCTAATTAAAAACCTCACTTCGTAGGTTAGCTGGTAGAGATCTCTGTCATAGTGATAAGTTGACCTTTGTAAATTTTTTACTAATAATATGTTTTCCAACATTTTTTATTGTACATAAATCACTACATATTATAAAACAAAGTCCCTATATCCCTATGTACGCATAAAACTTTAAAACTACGCAACAGATTTTGATGCGGTTTTTTTTAATAGATAGAGTGATTCCAGAGGAAGGTTTGTACGTATAATAACATTCAATACGGAGTAGAGAAATACTGTAATTTTTGAGGTTTCTGTAAATAATTACAATTTTTTCCGCTTACATTGCAAACGCAGGCTAAACCCTACGAGATTTATCAAAATAAATAAGTATTTGTACATCTTGAAAAGGTCTACAGAAAAGTCCGCGATGGTATATGTCTATCTCTTATGGATAACCCACTATAGCATTTTTTGTCATTTACTTTTTACGAAAACTAATGCCATATTTTTGAAGCAATTTTTATACAATACAGCATTAATCCTTATCCAATTAAGTACCTTAAATAAATAGTTGATTTAATATAGATCAATACGGCCGTTTACAGCATGTAATTTAAGTGAACATTTTCGGAGATATTACAGCTATTTCTATAACGTGGTAGTTAAGTTTTAATTATTTAATGATATTCACAACGTATGTTCTCCACGCAGACAAGCAGCATTTAATGGTGAGATTGACGAGCGGAAGCGAAGGGCGTCGCAAGTGGACTCCGTCCGGACTTGAAACAATCAGACATCAACTTAATTGCGTCCAAATGGCGTTTAAACGGTTGTTGAGACATGTTTCATTTAAATAATTTATACTATTTTATTTTATAAAATAAAAGGGCCATCCATGGGTATCCGCCGAGGTATCGTAGAAGACGACTAAGGTAAATTGACTCACCGTGTAGTAAAAGGCGATTGTAAGCTGTGGTAGCCCAGCGGTAACACCGTGCGACTCTTTTGAGGTCACGGGTTCAATCCCGGGCAGACACCAATGAGTTTTTCTGTTAAAACTTATGCGTCTAATTGATAATAGCAATTTACCACACACGCTTTTCGGTGAAGGAAAACATCGTGAGAAAACCTGCATATCTCTAAAGTTCTGGAGTTATGTGTAACCTACCAATCCGCATTGGAGCAGCGTGGTAGGTCTTAGCTCAAATTTCTTCTCTTCAAAAAACGGAGAAAAATTATTTAACTAAATTTTTATATATTTATAAATTAAACTAATTTTTTTTTTGAAACTTACGTTGAATACAATCACGATTTTTCGCTGTCAAACGTAAAGTCATAGTTCATTTGGGGAACGGGCGGTCTAGAGAGGTGAAAATACCTAGGATCGAGCCCCACCTGCCCTATTATTTTTTAATTTTTGTTTTAAATTTTTTAACTTTTTTTTACATCATTTTAAAAATTACCGAGCAAGGCTCGGCCACCCAGATATTTATTTTAACATCTTATTAAACCTTTCAGATATAATTTAAAGTCCATTAAAATCTTTGTATCAAGTTTGCAACGTTTCAAGTTTACGCATTACCTATAAAGCTTGATATCAATACAACGGAAGATACCCGCTGTTCTGAAGCACACTTATTTCGCGATGTTTTAAAACTTTTGCGCCCGTACAAAAGGTGAAGTGTTCTTAAAATGTTGGCAAAAGGTAAAGACCAAAACGTAACTCCATAATTGGCCACTTGAATTTTAAGGGAAACCTTTCCGGTCTGTATGTTGTCCATAGAATGGTATAGAATTGACAGTGTTAAGTTATTCAGGTGATTTGGTACTGATTTTTTTAGGGTAACTTTAACTATTTAGAACTAGCCTATAGGAGTAATTTTGTGTAATTATTTACTTATTTATCTCATCAAATAAATTAAATTTTTAATATAAAATGAAGCTTCTGTCGCAACGCTGCAAATATCTCCATCACAAGAGCATAATTTGATAATTTTAGTAAATAACCTGTACTTACATAAAATATATCTATTAAAATAGCTCAGTAAAAGGAGTACAAAAACTCGATTGTCATCAAAATTTCATAATGTTTTTCTGGTCTCTATAATAATCTCTATAAATATTATAAACTTTTAATGGGAACGTGTTAGAAAACTTATTTAACATTATCTTATATCATAGTGAATTATCTATGTATTTAATAATAACATTTATACGTAACGAATCAATTGTCAAATTGTTTTTTTTTAAATTACCTATACGTACGGCGCTGGATTCCAGTGTTTTAGTATAAATACGAAAAATTAAATTTAAATTATGTTTTTGTTAAGATAATATTTTAAAATAGGTATCTGAAAATACCTTCACTTTGTTAACTGTAATGACTTTTCAAATATTAAAAATGGTGTAAAGAAATAAACTATTTTTTTTCATTAGCCGTATGGCTTAATCTCCATGGGATGAAATTAAATAAAACTTCGCAATACATGTCAACTATTAGTCATTTATTTCGTACTTGTTGCCATAGACTACTAACTAAAGACTTGTACCGTTTAAGAATATGTTTTCTCGAAACGTCTGATTTTCTGACAACAAAAATATATGACAAAATTTTATTGAACTTAAATGACTATTTGATGAACCACGAACTTAATTGGCTAAGACTAGTTTCGATTTATTCTTAAAACAAAAGTATCATTCATATTAAAAAAATAAATTCAACTGTTACCAAACTTAAGAGGTCCTTCTGTTTCGGAATCTATAACGAACATACATACTTTTATGTTTTACATATATATAGATTTTATAATACTTTCGAGTGGCCAATTCTTAAATATTACTAACTCTACGCCGTGTCTCCCTCGGGTATTGTATAAATAGAGTAAATCCGGTAATCGCCCGCGGCCCCGTGCATTGAAGGTCTTATGTTGGAGTAATTTTGAGTGTTGGACCATTATGGAACACAGGAAACGTACTCAGTCCTGGCAACAATTATTTATATCTACATTATTTAATGTTACGTTATATACAAGAAAAAAGCACACAGCTGTTATTAACTATTTAAAGTGAGTTTGAGTATATACATAGCTTATCAAAACTAATATTATCTATACTAATATATAAAGCTGTTTTAAATATGAAAGTGGATGGATGTATGGCTAGGGGAAGGCTGAAAAAAAGATGGATGGATTGCGTGAAAAATGAAATGGATATTCAAGGAGTGGCACGAGAGTCGACGAATGATAGAGGAGAATGGAAGAAGAAGACATATTGTGCCGACCCCACTTAGAGTGGGATAAGGGTAAGAGAATGATGATGACTAATATATAAAGCTGAAGAGTTTGTTTATTTGTTTGTTTGATTGTTTGAACGCCCTAATCTCAGGAACTACCGGACCGATATGAAAAATTCTTTAAGTGTAAGATAGTCCATTTATCGAGGAAGGCTATATGCTATATAACATCACGCTTAGATGAGTAGGAGAGGAGCAGCAATAAAAAATAGTCCGAAAACGGCATAATTTAAAGCTATCCTTGCGTGCGCTGAGTAAACGGTGATAGTTATTCAAAAATCATGTATAACAAAATTGTTCCCCTCTACGAGTTCTAAATAAAAGTCCGTGTCTGCATATGTCTAACTTTTAAGGTTAACCCAATATAACCATTTTTATGGTAATCAAAATACTATATTAAGTTTTAATCTTGCTAGTTAGACTATATATAAATGCTAAAATTACGCTTTGATTGCTTATCCGCTAAGCGATTCAATAAATTTGGTACGATCCAAGCTTATATTTTTGGAGACGTTACAATAGAATAATTTTTCTGTAATCCGCGTTTGTTATGAGATCCTATGTAATGCTAAGTATATGAAGCAGGCAACATTCACATACTTTATACTCTTGTTGAGGTTTAGGTTTAAGAAAAAATATTGTAAGTTTAGCGGAACATTGCAAAAATAAAAAATAAAATACGTCATCTGCCGGCCTTCTCATAAATATACAAGAGTAAGCTCTTAATACCAATTAGCTGCCAATTACCCGCGGGTATTACCGTAGTAGTAGATAACGTAATTTACCGTAGATTACCGCAGCTGCTTTTATAATAAAGACACAGAAAAAAGTGTTCTAACAATAAAATTTAACGCTACTCACAATTTTCATCCTTTAATAAAGTCTCGAAAATATCGATTACTCAGTTTAATAAAAAAGCGAAGGGGAAGTAGGGGCGGGTCGCGCTGCAGTTAAAAAGCGCGGATGTGAACATTTGTAGCAATAATTTGGGCCGCAATGGGGTGAGCCGCGGCTGCTGGTGAAAGAATGATACATCATCAGACCAATAATAAATCACACATGATTCAATTAGAAAAATACGGTCTGGCGAAAAACCGTTGGATTTTGTCGCCTTTCCACTGAAGCGGGTCACATTTTGGGGGTAATTTGACGACTCGTATTGCGTCATCAATCAACTGCAATTAACAATGGCCGCGTCGAAATTTGTTTTATTTTTTTGTACAAGCGCTTTACTTCAATTTTACAAATTGAATAAAATGGAGATAATTTTAAACTTTTTATATTTAACAGTAACAATTATAATTGATTTCATGTTTCATGTTTGTATACGGCATTGTATTTTAACTAACTGTTTGGCAGTATTTTACATCGGATTGTCTATTATTCAAAAAAATATCACCTAGTTCTGAACAAAATAATTGTCCCAGTTTACTTTCTGGAACAATGTCACAAATTGAAACCACGTTCAGTGCAGTGTGTTATTATGATAATCAACAGTACGTTAGAAAAGTATTTAAAAACTGATCTTTATACAAATAGCGTAACCATCACAATTAGGAAATTAAGCACATTTTTAATACAAAAAGAGAACATTTTAATACGTATTATTACATTTTTCACTATACTACTAGAATAGAAAATATTTTTAAGTTCTTACAAATATTCTTGTTTTGTCAAATTCTTCATTACTGAAAGTTGTGTCCTTGATAAAATTCCTTTACGGACTTCATGGATAACATATTCGTTCTTAATATTGAAATCAAAAATAAATTTTATATTAAATAGAAAATATTGTAGATGAAAATATTTCTTAAATTTTAAATTTATATATTAATTTCTCCCCTCAAATAAGTGTATTTTTTAAGTACAACCTAATCTTAGAGGATAACTTAAAGTAAAGACTTAAAATAAGGACCTTAGTTGTGAACTAAGTTAAATTATTTTAACGAAAACTTAAGTAAAATTAAATAAATAAATAAATAAATAAATAAATATATGAGACACACACACGGATGTCCGTCCCCAAAGTATGTAACTTAATACTTGTATTATGGGTGACAGACAACTGGTAAATATATGCTTATATAATTTTAAATACATACTTAAATACATTTATATCCCTAGGCTCGAAAAACCAACAAATTTTTGTAAGAAAATGCTGGTCTTCGGTGGGAATCGAACCCACGACACGCGGAGCTAAAGACAGGGTCACTACCAACTGCGCCAACGAGCCCGGCAAAAAAAAAATAATTTGAACTGTTAAAGCTTTATCAAGCGATTTAAGGAGTACGTAAAACATTTGTGCCAACTAGCAATAACGCGCCACATTCTTCCCGTCGCAACGCAACATGAGTAGTGACGGTTTAACACACGAGCTTTCGGAACACTCAATAACTCATTGCCGAATGTAACAGAGGGGGTCGAGTGGGCGCGGTGAGACTCGTGTCACGTGCCAGTAATGAGTATTCGCCCCGCTCTCCCCCGATGTTAGTATGGAATTTCACACATACACCGCGCGCTCTGATTATTTTGATTTACAGCGTCACATTTTTTCGATAGCTTCATAATTCCAAAGCGAGAAATATTCGTTTAATGTCCGCGTTTTTATGTAAAGTATTTCTGCTGTCGAATTTTTTGGAATTATACAAAACTCTTTACCTGTAGTAAGTGTTTTTATAAATATTCATTAAATGCAGTTAGCATTAGATATAGCTGGTTTTATACGTGTTAATATAAAAGCTTAAACGAATAATAATGTACTTAATTTAAAAAGATATGATTATTAAACACAAGAATAGACATAATTTATAAAATCTACTAACGAAGTGGAACTTACTTTGTGGAAATCTGTAATACAAGCAATATATTATAGTATATGTGGGCGCGTACTTTAGAAATAAGACCAATATGTTAGTTAAACTGTTTTATCGTTTATTTAAATTATATAGTTTTATTATTTAAATATGTTTCTCGTTTAAATTCACAAATAACTAACGCAACTCAGGTAGGAACAGAATATGTACACGATGCAGCATAATAACAATCAAGAAACACAATACTTAACTTAACATTTACCCGACCACGCAGAGACAGTTCAGGGCACTACTTGCCGTGTCCAAATCCGGACCAAGACTGATCTGTCGACAGTTGATATAGTACTGGTTCTCACAAGCGGATATGAACCTTTAGTCAAATACAATATCTTACGGAAACGGAAATAATCAAAACAGAAAAATATTCACAAAAATTAGTCAAATAACTTATTATCTCCCACATATATATGTATGTATTTTTAATAATATATTAGTTTTACAAAAGCAAGGAAGTGTTTAATATACCCATTGGAGTTGGATTCGGCAAGTTATTATTTACAATTCTTTTGCACTTTTATCCCTTTTTATCGAACAATCACAAAATTCCATAAATAATCGTAAATCATAATTACCTGTGATATCAATAAATATTGTTTGATTGAATAGTTAGGTATATGTCATCTAGCTATTTGCTTACATTACGATATTTATATTTTATTGATTTATGAAACTCAATCTACAGTAGACTGACTGACTGACTCTATGAATAACTTGTAGTCTTATTTAGAATTCCTTACAAAAAAAAACAACAGACTAATACCTGTTTATTAATAGGCCATAGATATTATGTAGGTGGGTATTAACGTTTCTTAAGATTCCTACTGAAGGTATTCTATTTTCATAATAATTATAAACAGACTTATTTTCCTCTATTTATAGATAGGGTTGCCAACTTTTTGTTTACATAAAATAAAGTAAATTCTGATTTGAGAAGAAAATTAGACAGTATACCAAAATAACGACAAATGTAACTAGTTATAAGACTTATTTTCAAAAGAGTAACCGCCGAATTTCTTCCTGGCTTTTCTTGGTTGGAACAGCAATAGATTTGACGATTCTAAAGCACTTCGCACTATCCGAAGAATAAAGTCACATGTCCCATGTATATTATGCAATGAATAAGACAAAAGCTTGCTTTATTCACTGCATCCCTATAATTTGACAACTATTTCCCTCCATAAATAAATCTATTTGTTTACAAAAGTAATAATAAAATTATTTTGCTAAAATCCGCGATGAACTAAAATAAAAAATATGAACACTTGAAGTAAATAAGGCACTAAGTACCTAAAAATTAAAATTCGAACTAAGTATGCAATTTGGTTTTAAAAGCCTTTTAGAACCAAATTGCATACTTAGTTCGAATTTTAATTTTTAGGTACTTAGTGCCTTATTTACTTCAAGTGTTCATATATGTAATGCTAAATGTATAGTGGATAATTCGTTTTTATATCTAATACATGCAGGATTCGTAAAAACACATGCACAAACCTCTACCACCGCCACCACAATACACAAGCACTACATACGTTCACTATCACAAACTCAACAATCGTTTCGCCCCGCAACCGAAGCATCATCAGGAGATAGACTCCACGACAAAAACGCAAGCTTTGCGATTTTGTCATGTATTAAAAATGTGTGGTATGAAAACGGATTGTCCATTCTACATTTAGCATTATATGTATTTTCTATTTTACTTCATCGCGGATTGTAGTATAATAATTTTATAATTACTTTTGTATTATGGATCTCCGCAAATTAACGCCTAATTCTATAAATTATCTATTTGTTTAGTTGCCGGAAGTATATGTACCAGTTTAAATATTTCAAATCTTGTTCTAGTTACTGTAACCCACTATTGTAACACGTTGTATTGTAACGGTATTCCAAGGCAAACAAACTCGCATATAACAACTAGGAAGTACGTGTTGAAAGTGTTCTAATCTCCATTAACCCTAGATTCGTTAGTAGAGATGCATCTGTAACCTACGACCCGGCACTGGCGCGAACAATGCGATCACCGACAATGTGATCAGCGAGTGGAAAGCTCTCTTCACAACGATGATGAAAGTGCTGTAACTATCGGAATGGTACGCTTTTAGTTTGGCGATAAATGTGAATATGAAATATCTATGCCTCACCTTAAACCTACCTCATACTATAAATAGAACAGACTCTAAACGAATAATAAAATTTGATATATTAAAATCTTAATATCTGGGTGACCGGTAATTTTTTTTCAAAAAAATAAAAAAAAGAAACTTAAAAAAAAAAATTTTTTTAGTTGGGATCGAACTTAGATTTACATTTACCGAGACAGTCCGTTCCCCTAATAAGCTACGCTGCCTTAACAGTTTGTGGCAAAAATTCAATTCAATATGAATTTTAGTATTTCTTAATGCCCAAAAATTTTTTTTTTATATAAAACCTAGCTAAACCGATTTTTCTTCCTCAAAACCTCCTATATGCTGAATTTCAAGAAAAATGTTAGAGCCGTTTCCGAGATTCCGAAAATATATATATACATACATTCTCATTTGAGCTGTAATCAAGCTGAGTAGAATAGACCACCCTCATTTCTTACCGAGGGGTCGTAAATTGCACTCTAAGTAGTGTCGGTACAACATATTGTTACTTGATTTGGATAGTTACCTATTTTACGACCGGCCTGCCTGACGTCAACTTATTTTAGTCGCGTTATACGACACCTCGGTAAGAAATGAGGGCGGCCTATTCTACTCAGCCAGATACCACATGGCGGGTCAATTTACCTTAGTCGCCTTTTACGACACCTTGGTAAGAATTGAGGGAGGTCTAATCTAATCAGCCAGATACCACACGGCGTGTATATTCAAGCTTATTATATTTGAAAAATACAGTAAAGTTTCCGTAGAAGAAGTCGGGTATCACTAGTTTAGTATAAAAATGAGCCCACAAACAAAATCGAATCAGTAGAGTAACTCGCGAATAATTCTCACGACGGGTGCGGCGAGGGTTGTCACAATGGGCGCGCAGTTTCCGCGCCGCTGCCTTAGTACAAAGCACGCGCGGAACCTGCACGAGCGATGCATCTGTTATGTCTCTCTAGATTATGAGAAAAGATATCTATATATATATAAAAAATATATCTATGTATATAAATATCTATTTAGAAATATAATATATATAAATAATATATAAATAAATATATGGGACACTTACACACACGGTCGTCCGTCCCCAAAGTAAGTAACTTAATACTTGTGTTATGGTAGACAGACAACTGGTGAATATATACTTATACATTTTTAAATACATACTTAAATACTTATATACACCCAGGCTCAAAGACCAACAAATTCATTTATAGAAAATGTTGGTCCTTGGCGGGAATCGAACCCGCGACCCGCGGAGCTGAAGACAGGGTCACTACCCACTGCGCCAACGGGCCAGTCAAATATTTATACAGAAAAGATATCTATCGATATAGATATTATATGCACACGAATGTGACAAATTCAAATCCATCTTCTATCTATTTATATCTATCTATCTATTCTATACATATAATAAAATCGTTGAGAAAAATCTATGTGTGTTTGTTCCCGCTAATCTTGGAAGCCACTGATTCGATTTGAACTTTGTTTTCAATAATATGTAGTAAAAAACCTCACTTAACATTTAGGGTATGTTTTATTTCAATCGGTCAGCAAAAAAAAAATGGGTAAATTAAAAGTGGAACGGTCGTATATATACATTTTATATCTTCTAGAGGATTTCCTTTATAGACTCCGAAACGGCTGGACCTATTTTAATGAAATTTCAGACAATTTTTAAAATGGCCCAGCAGATGATGTTCTTGATAGGCATGTAGGGGGTTTGGGGGGGAAATTCGATCTAGCTAGGTTTCATTTAAAAAAAATGTCTTTTTATCCCTGTTTTCAGGAAAACGCTATTTAAAATTTACGTTGAATTTAAAAGACATTTTTCACTGTCAAAGTAAAGTCATGGTAGCTCATTTGGGGAACGTACGGTGTAGATAGGTGAAAATACCTACTACTATTTTTTTTAATTTTCATTGTTTTCAATTTAATTAAATTCTTAAAAAAAACTACCAAGCAACCAACTGTTTTTCATTTTTTTTCAATTTTCTTTTTTTGAATTTTTTTTATCTTTTAAAAAATTACTCGGTCCGGTCACCCAGGTACTAACTACTATTAAAATAAGCAGAAATACCTCCAAATACAACCCCTATAGAATTTTAAAATCCTTTAAAGCCATGAACTCTTTTTAATGGGCATTTTATTAGTACGGGGGAAATTATCGGCAATTGCAGCAATTATATTTAACCGGAATGCCCGTGTGGGGTAATGTTTCGTGACCATATTGTAACGGTTCGTTCGTTTCGGCCAATTAAATGCCTATATAAGTATAACATTTATATACATAAGACGTAGCGTGGTATCCGGCTGAGTAGAATAGACCATCCTCATTCCTTACCGAAGTGTCGTAAGAGGCGACTAAGGTAAGTGGAACCACAGTGTTGTATCCGGTTGAGTAAAATAGATCATCCTCATTCCTTACCGAGTTGTCTTAGGTACTTGTTGTTGACTAAGGTAAGTCGACCCACCGTGTGGTATCCGGCTGAGTAAAATAGACGATCCTCATTCCATACCGAGGTTTCGTAAAATACGATTGAAGTAAGTCGACCCGCCGTGTGGTATCTGGCTGAGTAAAATAGACCATCCTTATTCCTTACCGAGTTGTCGTCAAAGGTGACTTAAGTAAGTTGACCCCTCGTGTGGTATCCGGTTGGATAGAATAGACCGCCCTCTTTCTTACCGAGATGTCGTAAAATACGACTAAAGTAAGTTGACCCACTGTATTATATCCGGTTGAGTAGAATAGACCACTCACGTTTCTTACCGAGTCGTCGCAATAGGTAAGTTGACGTCAGGGGGCCGGTCGTAAGATAAGAAGCCAAATCATGTTTATAACATGTTGTTCCGACCCACTTAGAGCAGGATAAGGGCAGGAGAATGATGATAAGTATAACATTTATATACATAAGACGATTATAACTCTCCCAACCTACAAGATATTGAAAAGAAGTTTTTTTTTATATTCAAAGTATAACTTAATCGTAAGCATAAGAAAGTTTGAACATAAAAAGGCGCTACAAATATTTAACTGTTTTTTACGTTTCTGCGTCGTAAAAGCGTTATTCTTACTTGATACTACAAATTTCTTACTACAAAATAGGTGTTTAGGTTCTTGTTTGTGAATAATACTATAGTTATTATAAAACAAAGTTTCAAAATCTGTCTGTATGTGATTGACTTTCTCAAAATCTACTTAACGGAGTTTTTGTTTATTGTGTTGAAAAGGTCGCGGAGTTCTAAAAAATCTCGCCTGTTGAAAGCTATAGACGCGCGCCGCGTAAGCGAACATACACTAAAGTAATGTATTAGAAAATTGTAGATCAACAAAAATCATACATAAAATTCCGCAATAGCTTGTCTCTATCTCTTAAGGATAACCCACAATAACAAAACAAATAAAAAACACAATAAATAAAATAACAATTCAGAATATTCGTAATGTATTATTTACATACTATAAAAAGAAACGTGATTTCTACATAATTTACAGATTCACAGATTTCATAGATTTTAAATAAATAGCACACGTTACAAATAAACGACTAATAGTGCAAAGAATCATCAAATATGCATTAAAGCAATGGTAATAAAAACTCAATAAAACCATAAACGCCTCCTGCGGCTGACCTAATGATATCATTTGGTGCATCATACTAAACAAATAAAACCGTGAAATATAACTGTAACAGGTGGATTATCGGTTTTTTCGACATTCGCATCTGTTAAGCATTTTAAGCAATTAACAACGTTTACTAAACAACCTGCTGTTGCGACTCATTAATAACGGGTTACATGTTTTTATGAAATATTTTAATCTGTCAGACTTTTGTTCCATTTTTAAATTATTTTTTTTCTGATCATAGATAGAAAAAGGCTTGCATACAATCCTATCCTATCCTATTAATATTATAAATGAGAAAGTTTGTGAGTATGGATGTATGTTTTACTCTTTTACGGCGAATTCGTTGAACTAATATTGATGAAATTTGGCACAATCATTCTTTATACACCGACGTAACACATAGAATATAACACACAGAAAGATAACCAGAACACATAGAAATCCTGTTAATTCTACAGGAATAGGATAACACCACGCGACAACAGTCCACAAATTTGTCGGAAAAAAACTAGTACGTTCATAATGTAAAGTACGGTATAGATACAATATTAAATTAATTAATAAAATACTCGTATATCCCTAGAATTCTTTAGAGAAATGCAAGCTGCCGCACAATATTTTCCCTCACGGAGAAGCGAGAGCGAGAGTGCAATAAGGGGCGGTAGCGAAATTGTTAGAATAAGAGGTCGCGGGTTCTAATCCCGGCCATTATAATGCCGATGTGAACCCACTCCTAACACAAGCATTTAACTTAGCTGGAGGGGTTTACAAGTTTACTAGTAATTAAAATTGCTAGTAACGTTTAAAAAAAATTAACAATCAGACACATGAGTTTCAATAGAAAAACTCATTGGTGCCTACCCGGGGTTTGAACTCGTGATCCTCTCGAAGTAGTCGGTTTCACCGCTGGCTTAATTGCAGAATTGTGCATTAATGTTAACAAATTTAATTCAATAATTATTATTTTTATCAGTCGGTACGATTTGTACATACAAAAGCTTACCATATTCGGAAAAATGTGTAATCGAATCGCGCACGTTAACATAATGTTGGAACAAATGGCGCGCGACAAAGCCGGCGTATATTGGAGGCGGCGTCTGTGACAAAGTTGTTTTATCAGCGCCGATAAGGCTCATCCCATCTATACTAACCGTTAAGGTTTCTTTCCCTTTCATCAATAAGGAAATAAGAGGGGTCATCCCACTCTAAGTGGGGTTGGCACAATATGTATTCTTCTTCCATTCTCTTCTATCATTCGTCAACTCTGGTGCCACTCCTTTAACATGCAAAAAGAAAGAAGAAAATTTTTTTTCCAACAAGAAAAAAGAAGGGTAATGAATAAAATATACCAAGAGAGCCAGATTGAGCTTGTTATTAGTGTTATGTAGTGTTATTTGCAAAGAAAATCGAAATCTTTACGTATTATAAAACAAAGTTCCCAAAAGTTGTTTGTCCTTCAGCCATTATACCCTATGTAAATTTAAATTAATAAAATTTAAAGTTAAATTAAAAAAAAAATATATTATTATTTTAAAGATTAAAATGCATAATATTATAAGATAAAACTATTGTTAAGTATTACTTTATGACTTCGTATTGAGACGTCGTGAGATTGACATTATATACGATATATTATTGACATAATTATTGTGAGGTACCTTTAATTATTGAACACGAATTAATACGAATAACAAGATAACCTTTAATTAATAGAACATTTACAATGACATCTGACTAATATAATTTAAGAAATTAAAATGTATCTATTGTTGGTTGTCCAATAAATAAATAAATAAACATGCCACATGATTTGTCTACGTATTTTATGACCGATCGCCTGCCTGACGTCAACTTATCTCTGTCGTATTTTACGACTCCTCGGTATGAAATAGGGTGGTCTATTCTACTCAGCCGGATACCACACGGTGGGTCAACTTACCTTAGTTGCCTTTTACGACACCTCGGTAAAAAATGAAGGTGGTACTATTCTATTCAGCCGGATACCACACGGCGTATAAATCGCAATACAATTTAATGTAATAATAAATTAATCGAGTGAATGTGTAATGACCCGCGGTTTTCAGTGAGATGGAGACGCCCGCGACGCGACCGCGCTCCGCCCGCAGCGCTTTATGGCCCTCCCTGGAGGAACATTGAGGTGTGCAGAATGAAAAAATCTAAGCCTATTTCGTACAAAAATTCTTGAATCAAGTTAAGAAAGATAAAGTGAAACACCAGAGGAACTTATATAGGTTATTATATGAATATAAGTGTGGGGGGTAATATTTCATTGTGTTATCGTGTATCTAATTTATTGTTGCAACATTCAAAGCAATGTGCAAAGCAATTCAAACATGGCAATACATTTTTCATATAAAATTTCGTATTTCATAACTTTATGCTATATTTATAAACTGTAGTTTTCATGTGATAAAAAAATATGTATTTTATTAACTAGAAAGTGAAAATAAATTGTTGTTAATTTTAGATAAAGGTAACGTAACTTGTGACGAATTTACCATTTACAATTTATTTTGTTATTTTATGTCTAGGTTTCAAATAGCTATATTATATTCGTCCTGCCCTTATCCCACTCTAAGTGGGGTCGGCACAACATGTTATCACATTATTTGGCATCGTATTGTGCCACCAGCCGCCTGCCTGACGTCAACTTACTTTACACCTCGGTGTAATGAGGGCGGTCTATTCTACACAGCCGAATACCACGCGGCGGATCGACTTATCAAATTATAATATATGATTCTTTTTAATAAATATCATCAATAGTAATTAATAAATATCGACCAATAGGTATAATTCGCTTTTGGATTATTTAACCTAATTTAATTTAACGCACTTCCTCTCAGAGATCATTTTCTTATCAGCTGTCTTTATTATACCTATATAATATAATAAATAAATTAATAAATATATGGGATACTCACACATGATCGTCAGTCCCCAAAGTAAGTAACTTAATACTTGTGTTATGGGTGACAGACAACTGATGAATATATACTTATATATTTTTAAAGACATGCTTAAATACAAATATACACCCAGAATACAGACTCGAAGACCAACAAATTCATTTATAGAAAATGCTGGTTCCGGCGGGAATCGAACCCGCGACCCGCGGAGCTGAAGGCAGGGGCACTACCCACTGCGCCAACGGGCCAGTCAAGATCATACAGTATATTAAACGCATGTTCCTGTTATGTATAACTTTAAGTTAATAGTTACATTCGTGCTATTGTCCAAATATTATCTCTTTCGCGACCCAGCTGACTCCACCGAAGATTATCAGTTCTGGATCAACGGAAGCATTCAATCAAGCGGGTTTGTTGAAGATAAGACGGGGAGATGTTTTGGTGGGGAGGGAGGGTGGAAGTGGCATTTGGCACGGGCAATTGACGCCACTGATAGGATCGCACGCTGAGTTTGCAGGGAAATAGTCTAAGAGACCAAGATTTGATATTGGCTTACAGTAAATCTTTTAGAATGTTTGACATACGATTTGTAATCGCGTTTTTTCTTCTCCTGTTTCTGTAGCTTTTTTGATATCGTGAAAAAATTATTTTGGCTCTATTTTTAAAGTAACATGTTTATTTATTACTTGAATAACTTAAAGTCATATAGAGACCATATTAGCACTGTACTTGCTTCCTTTTTATGCCGAAATAACCGGACTGGACAGGATATTTTGTGTGACGATGAGCTGGTTTCGTGAGTACCTAGCTCGAAAGAATAAATGTTGGTACTATAATCTTGATTAATGCACTCGCTACTACACTATTAGGTATATATAATCATATGGAACAAAGTACTCTAAAAAGCTTTTAGGAATTGTACCTACTTGCCACAGTAAAATATCAAAGTACTCAGCTGGGCATAGGCCTCTTCTTTCCATTTTTTGAGAGAAGGATTGGAGCTAAGACCTTCCACGCTGCTCCAATACAGATTGGTGGGTTTCACATATCCCTAGGATTCTCTAAAGTTTTCATTTTTAGATTCTGAAAAGTACTCATTTGTGTTTAATTAACTAGATATTTTAACATACTTTTTCCATTAAAAGCGATGTGATACTTTATTTTAGTACATAGATTAGGCGAGGATCTTTTAGTTTAAAAAAGAAAGGTTATATACAAAAAAATGCAGATAATTTACAAATAGTAAATTCTTCTTGTTCGGCCTTTTTTTCTTTGTTAACAAAATACCTTTATTGTCAATAAATACCCCTGCCGCCTCTTACACTATACGATGGGAGTCAAAGCGGTGAATGTCGGCGTGCCGCGACACCGCTTCCGATGAACTGAACGATATTCCGTAGATTGTTTTCTCTATATACGAGAAAAAAAGAAAGGGAAAGATAAAACATTTTTCCCACGATACTATAAAGTATCTAACGTTTTTTATAAAAGCTTTTAAAGCTACCATAATATATAACTATAAAAGTTATACCTTACTAAAAAAGCGATCTAGGTACAACGTACTCTTATAGATACAAATGTCGACAAATAACATTGGAAGCTGTTCATGCTACCGATATTTAGGACTTTAAAATGACGTCCCTGACTCTATCCTGTTATTATAATTTAAAAAAAAAATGGTGTTTTAATATTTTTAGCCGTGTGATATCCGGCTGAGTAGAATAGACCACGCTCTTTCTTACCGAGGTGTAGTAAAATATTACTAAGGCGGCCGGTCATAAAGTATCAAATCATGTGACAACATGCTTATAACATTTTGTGCCTACCCCACTTAGAGCGGGATAAGGGCAGGAGAATGATAAAAATATGAAAAAACCATGTTTTAATATTTAGCAACATATTTAAAGATGTGTATTGTGTAAAAAAAACTCAATAAAAAGGATGAAGTAGATAATAGACAACGCAGAAACCGAGATACACTTATTGTTATTGTACATTGAAATACCGTAGTGGATATAAGTGTTGCCATTAATAAAATATTTAAAACAAAGATGTTTAAAATAACCTGAGATACTATCGAGTATTGTATTATAATTCGTGACGTTCTAAAACAGGTAAAAGTTGAGTAAAGTAAATTTAATTTGATTTATGTATGGAATTTTAAATTTAAATATCTTTTTGTGTTTACGTCAGCTCTAAATACACATATGCAAAAAATGCTCAAGCCTTATAGAAAACTTAACGAAGCTATAGCTATCCTCTTGCACACTCATCCCACTCTAAGCGGGGTCGGCACAACATGCTGTAACATGATTTGGCTGCGTTTTTACGACCGGCCGCCTGCCTGACATCAACTTACCTTAGTCGTATTTAACGACACCTCGGTAAGAAGGAGGGTGGTCTTTTCTACTAAACCGGATACCACACGGTGGGTCAACTTACCTTAGTCGCCTTTTACGACACCTCAGTAAGAAATGAGGGTGGTCTATTCTACTCAGCCGGATACCACACGGCGGGTCGACTTACCTTAGTCGTCTTTTACGACACCTCGGTAAGAAATGAGGGTGGTACTGTTCTACTTAGCCGGCTAAGACAACTTAACGAAGATGGTTGGATAATAAAATTGGTGTATGAAGTAAGATGTAAGTCGTACCTATAGCGAATACATATAGGTAATACACGTTGGTAAAACAACGGATGGTTGAGCTAACGGAGCGTATAATTCCAAGTTTATGGCGTCATTAGCCGGCAGAAGGACGCCAGACTTTTTCGAAAGCACAATTAACCCGTGAAATGATAATCGATTGTTTCTTGGGCCCAATTTGGCCCGACGTGCATTAATTTGAATTAAATGAACACAATTTATAGCTATTAAACGTTTGAGCAAATAAACTTATTATTTTGTGTCGTATTTACCAATCAGTGTATGTTTCAGACACTTTTCGAAAACTTTATTGAGTACTTTATTACACAGTAAAGTGCTAAGTGCAGTAAAGTGTAAAGGTTTGGTCAAAAACGCAGTCGGGTTAAATATTTAAATATTCTTTAACATTAACATAATTTAGTTTTGTTATCATTTGGAACACTGTTTATTGTTAAATTTTAAGGAGGCAGGCGTTGACATCTGCAGCGCAGTTTATACTTTTGCGGTGTCTTCGTTGCCATTGTATAAGTGCATTTTTATAGTTCCGAATAATTTAATTTCATTTCAAATAGTTTCATTTCATTTCATATCATACTAGGTACAGAGTATAAAACTAAAAAAAAATATTGAAAGAAACAAAAGAAAATGTATATACATTTTGAAAACTTAACATTTCTCATATCTACCGGTAAACACGCAAGTACGTTTAGGGCGCGCACATGATAATATCCTGTTATCATTTTTTATACTTTTACTCAGTTCAGCGGCCTATGCCGTTCGAAAGATTAGACAGTTTACTGACGTCGAAACGGCAAAACTTGTTTATTTTGCTTACTTCCATAGTGTTATGTCCTATGGAATATTGCTATGGGGTAAATGCGCGGATAATGAAAAAATCTTTGTATTACAAAAAAGAGCCGTACGTGGCATTTACAATTTAAGACCGCGGGATTCCTTGCGAGAGAAGTTTAAGGAAATAGGTATTCTTACATTTGCTTCACAGTATATTTTAAGTAATTTAATTTTTGTATATAAAAATATAAAAAATTATAAAACAATAGGCGATGTATATAATAGACAAAGTAGGAACCGACATAAGCTTGCGGCTCCTGCTTTGCGCCTTGAAAAAGTACTTAAGTCGTTTGTGGGTTTGGGTATAAGATTCTATAATAAAATTCCGCAATCAATTTTAACTTTGCCGTTACAGCAGTTTAAAAACACTATTAGGGAGAGGCTGATACAGAAAGCCTACTATACTGTTGAGGATTATTTGGACGATAAAAATGCGTGGATATAAATATTGCTCGACCCTGTACAAGATAGAAACATTAAATGTAACTAGTATTAAGAATTGTATTTTTTAAAAAGAGCAACCGCCGAGTTTCTTGCTGGCTCTTCTCGGTAGGAACAGCTTTCCGAACCAGCAGTAGAGTTGACGATTCAAAAGCACTTGTTTACAAGTTTATTTGAATAAAGAATATTTTGAATTTGAATTTTGAATTTTGAATTTGAATTTGATATCGAAACTGCATCGGGTTCAGCAAGCAAAGTAGCAGATATTGACTGACAGATATTGAGATATTACCATCAACATTAATTCTTATTAAAAGGACGTGTTCCATCCATTGAGTATATGAGTATACTGCGAAACTATGAACTAAATATTAGCGCCATAATCCATAATCCACGCTAGGGAGTTAGTGGTTATGCCCAAATCTGTCAATAAAAATAAACAACTAGCACAGATTCTAAATAAAAAAGGCCAGATATTCCGGTGGTTTTTGAAAAAACGAAACCGGAAAACTATCAATCGGACAGTCGCGATACAGCCCCGGCTTTTCGCAGGATTCAGAGTGCCAACTTTTTGTTTTAGAATTTTTACGATTGAGCCCCAAAAGTTTAGTGGATAGAGCGTATATATTTTAACAATGATTTTTGGATTCGATTTTAAGATTCAATTAGTCCACGAGTTGAATAAGACAAAGAATTTCTTATTCAACTCGTAGACTTCCATTGCTGCTGCGTGCTTTATTTACATTGTTCTCTTTACGGGGCTCTCCATACCATACGATTTTATGCCGCTAGGACCCTGAGGCACCTTGTGACTTTTGAGGTCATAAGTCCACTTCGTAGGTGGTCTATCAATCCACCCTGGTATCCTTTGTCTGAAGCGAATACATTAGACAAGGCAAATATTCAGAAAACGAAACTTTCTTGTTCATAAGTTATCTACGAAATGAATATGAATCATTGGGCTGTTAATGTTTCATCTGAATGTGAATACTGAATTCAGACTATATCTAACTATATATCCAAATATCGGGTAAACAACGTGAATGGCTGGGCTCGTTAGACCGCAAAGGGTCGCAAAACTTGAACGTATGATGGTTTATAACTGAGATGCCTGAGGCCACTCTTAACATGTATCACCATGCAACCATTGCAACAGTGTTCACTTTGGACTGTTACAATTTAATCGACTCGGCTATCCTTCGTCTAAGACAACATCCGGCTTATAAGTCATTATTCTCATATCGACAATATGTGGGCGATCTGCGGCGTATGTTCTTTAAGCACTTCTGATGTTAGCGCACACTATATACAATAACAAGGTATAATAAGAATACCACAATTCCGTTCCGAGATGCACTTCTCTTGAATGACGAACAAGACTGACTGTCACTAAATTGAAGTTAATGTAGGTCGATCTAACGGGAACCTGCGATCGATCCGAACACTCGTTCTGGAGTTAGGTCCCCGATGCGGTCGATGCATCTGGTGCTCCCGATACTTCGATTAGCGGATCAAGGGGCCACTGTTTAGAGAGATAGACAGTGGTAGAGCACTGTAAGGTTCTTAGTGGCTTTGAGTCCGACATACCCGCCGCTCGTCCCCGTCAGGCTGTGACGACTCATAAAGGTTTTTCCAAACATAAAAAAGTCGATAGTAGTAGCAAGTAACAAGCAAGTAATATTGAACTAGAACCAATCTTAGTAGTTTTAGTGATATGCGCAGATAACGCACACATACATGTTCTGTCAATTATTATTTATTACAACAAAGTGGAAATATAAATCAAATGTTATGAATAATAAATTAGAACACGATTAGTGTATGATATATTTTATTACTGGTAACAGATTTACGACTCTACTCTATGACGTGTTGATTTTTGATAACACTCTAACATTGAAACGTTACCCTGGACACTGTTTGGTTTTAATTTTTATTAAAAAATACATAATTCTATTCAGTCTTGTTAGTAAATCTAAATCAGTTTACACTTCAAGTTGATTTAGTTAGACATAACATTCAATATGAACTAAATTTCGATTGATGCATGTTAAAGAATTTCAGTTTCGGTTACGGTCGAATTTCGACAGAAGTATCCTTTACAAAATATCACCATCATCCTCCTACCCTTATCCTACTCTAAGTGGGGTCGGCATAAAATGTTACAGTAATGAAAGAGGAAAAACAAAAACAAAGAAAAGAGAAAAAAAATATTATAATTTACAGTAATAATGTTGTCACATGATTGAGATACGTTTTTTACGACCGTCCGCCGCCTGACGTCAACTTAACTTAGTCGTATTTTACGACACCTCAGTAAGAAAGAAGGTGTTCTATTCTACTCAACTGGATACCACATGGTGGGTCAACTTACCTTAGTTGCCTTTATCGACACCTCGGTAAGAAATGAGGGTGGTCTATTCTACTCAGCCGTTTACCAAACAGCGAACGGTATCCTTTATGAAATAGTGAAACAAAAAGTTGCAATACTCAAGATCACCGCCCAAGCCGAAAGTATAAAGATAAGTTTTCTAAGAGACTTGAAAAGCTCAAAAATAATGCAATTGAAGTTCAAAAAAAAATTTTTATACATCCGCCGGAAACGTTCGCCATTCTAATTACAATGCCGAAAACATTTACACATCAAAAGGGAATCTTTGAATTAACCAATATCCGATATCTATACGACGTCAGTACTTTTAATAAATGTCCGGTCCGTTGGCTACATATTGCATAACAGTGATATGCGTAATCTGTCAGTTTGACGAAGGTCTAGCGATGGTAGGACGCGTGCCGGAACAAAGTCATTTAATTTTTTTGCTCTTCACTGATATGTTTCACCACGTTTTTTTTTATTTTAACGGCTTCAAAGCTCCTGTTGTTTTAGTTATTGACTAACAGTATATGTTACTTCATTCGCATGGACTGCAGTGTTTAATTACACTCAAAAATGGAATTTATTGTCCCTGTTCCCGAAGGAAAAATAAAAATCTTTTGTACAATATGTTAGCCTGGAAAATAAGCTTTAATTTTACCAAATTTCGGCAATATTACTGAGCGGATTAGCTGTGAAAGGGTAACAGACAGATCTCGGAATCGACTATAAAGATTTTCATAAAATTCAGCATGTAGGGGATTTTGTGGGGGAAAAAATCTATCTAGCTAATTTCATTAAAAAAGTCGTTTTATACCTGTTTCGGGAATTTAAAAAATGGTCAAACGTAAAAAAATGCTTATTGAATGCAAAGGATATTTTAGCTGTCAAATGCAATGCTGTGATAGCCTAATGGTAACGGTAAAAAGTTTCAAACCTGGGTTAGATTTGCACATGTCACTCGGCAGTTTCTTTCTTTTTTAAATTGCTTTTTTTATATCTTTAAAAAAATTACCGAGCAAGGCTAGGTCACCCAGGTACTTGAAATATTAGTAAAGCATAAAAATAATAGCTAGACACAAGTTTTAACAGAAAAAATGATGTTCTGCCCGGAGTTTGAACCCATGAGTAGAGTCACGCAGTTTTACCGCAAAGCTATAACAGATAATATTTGAATGAAATATAAATGTATTCGACCATTTACTAATGCAATTTTTCTCAGATACATTACAGTGTACATATTTGTATTCATTTTATTGTAAATGCGATGGGCTAATAATATATTTTTATAAAATTAGCCTCCGTTTGATTTCATGTTCAAAATGGATTACTTACCCAACTATACCATTCATAATTAGCAGTTCCCATATCCAAATCTAAAAAAAACATTTCATCGAGATATCGCAACGTTTCAGTGACCATTTTTTGGGCTCCTTTGTAACGCACGTATCAGTTTACATGACATTTCAATACGACTGTTCGTCTGTCAAATCGCAAATCTCGAACAGATGTTTGTTCGGCATTCAGTAAAATTATCGCAACAACAAAATCTAAATCCATACACCATAACTAATTATATCCACCATGTAATGGTATGTCAGAAGTATTGTTCAATGGGTTCCTTTGTAACCGTATTACTAACCTAGTTTTGGGGATATATTCCCAAAAAAAGGCTCGAGTTATCACGCTTTTTTGGTTCACAATGCGAGTTATATTTCTTTTTGTATATCATGGCGTATTAGTAGGGCATATTTAGTTTCGCTCACCGAGATAAATATTTGAATTGCATTGATGTTATTTAAAAGGAAAAGTAAACGCGTCAGTCGTTTTACTAAATATGATTTACTAGTTTCTGGTCGCGACTTCGTCTGTGTGGTCTACACTAATTAAGACTAAAGAGCACTACATAGTACTCTCCAATCACTATAATAGTCATATTATCTGTAATTCCATTCAGATGTGAAAAAAAAAACAAAATAAAGAGACATACGTACGCATTTTCAATTATTTTCCAAGAATATAATATAAACATTCATTTCCATTTTACTGTTGTTTTGCACAAAATGTCCCCGTTTTCTAATATCGATTGGTCATTATTTCTTCTTAATTTTATTTCTTATAACACCGTGCGTCTTTTTCGATGAGGTCACGGGTTCAAACTCGGGCAGACACCAATGAGTTTTTCTGTTAAAACTTATGTGTCTAATTGATAATTGCAATTTATAACACGCTTTTCAGTGAAGGAAAACATAGTGAGGAAACCTGCATACCTCTAGAGAATTCTGGAGATATGTGTAACCTATCAATACGCATTGGAGCAGCGTGGTATGTCTTAGCTCCAAACCTTCTCTTCAAAAACGGAGAGAGGAGGCCTACGCCCAGCAGTGGGAGAGTAACAGGTCGCTACTTTTTTACATATATTTTAAGTATTGATACATACATTCAACAGGCATGACTGGAAACTATGAAATATTGTTGGTATGAAAAGCTCTTATGGGGAAACCTGTACATATCTGAAGAATTCCTAAAATATTTCTTAACCTATCAATCCGCATTGGAGCAGTGTGGTAGGTAATCCCGATGCATCGTCTATCGGAGTCAGAGGCCACTATTAGAGAGGCCCCGACCCAGAGGTAGCGCACTCTGGGGATCAGAGTTGCTGCTGGCGGGGATGGGCTGTTCCCGCCACCAGCAGAGCGGTGGAGCACTGTCAGGTTTTTAGTCGGTGCGAGTCCGACATACCCGCCGCTCGTCGCCGTCGGGCGGTGATAACCCATAATGGGTTTGCCTGACACAGAAAAAAAGGGTGGTAAGTAAGCTCCAACCATTTGCTACAAAAGACAATAGGAGGGCTATGTCGAGTGGGATAATGACAGGCCCATAACTGGATATATACAGTATTCCATATATATCCAGAAAAACACTAGGTCCGGAGTTTTTTATTCGCGTAAAACTAGTGAATATATATACTGTAGGCACTTTTGAAACTAGAAGCAGTATTTTCGTTTGGAAAACGATGCGAGTGATATTACAAAAGTTTGACGAGTCCGGCTATCGATTTAGTTCGGCTGCGCTCGGATCGTATGTTTATTTTCGATATAGAACCGGGTGTAGGATTTCGGGTTTGTGGTGTGGATTTAGTTAGTTGAGGTGGTAAAAAATAAACTGCAAAACATTGGTTGTTTCATATTTTTACCATTTCGTAGATCAACAAGGCCACGTTCCAATTTTAACACTCATCGTCCTCCCACCCTTATCCTACTCTAAGTGGGGTCGGCACATGTTATCACATGATTTGGCTACGTATTTTACGACCTGCGTGACATCAACTTACCTTAGACGTATTTTACGACACCTCGGTAGGAAAGAGGGTGGTTTATTCTATGCAACCGGAAAAAACACTGTGGGTCAACTTACCTTATTCGCCTTTTACGACACCTCGGTAAGAAATGTTGATGGTCTATTCTACTCAACCAGATAACATAAGGTAGGTCATCTCACCTTAGTCGCCTCCTACGACACCTCGGTTAAGAAATGAGGGTGATCTATTCTACTCATCTGGAAAACACACGGTGGGTCAACTTAACTTAGTCGTCTGTTACGACACCTCGGGAAGAAATGAGTATGGCCTAACCTACTCAGCCGGATACCACACGGTGGGTTGACTTATCTTAGTCGTTTCTTACGACACCTCGGTAAGAAAGAGGGTGGTCTATGCTATTCAACCGGAAAACACACGGTGGGTCAACTTAGTCGTCTTTTACGACACCTCGGTAAGGAATGAGTATGGCTTATTCTACTCAGCCAGATACCACACGGTGGGTCAACTTACATTAGTCGCATTTTACGACACCCCGGTAGAAAATACCAATACCACACGACGGGTCGACTTAACTTAGTCACCTCTTACGACACCTCAGTAGGAAATGAGGGTGGTTTATTCTACTCCGGCGGATACCACACGGCTATAGTTACAGTCTTACATATAACACGGTATCATCAAATGCAGACAGCGGATGCTGATTTAACAGCCGTGTAAATCTATTAATTGGCTGCAAAAGCTTTGTACAAACAGGCTTAATGAACGCCCGCCCTGGCTACCTACCCTGTAATTTGGTTATGTTCGCGGTGTTCCCCTTTATTACCTTTTTGTCTATGTATTAGCCCTGCTTAGGTCTCATTCCGAATAAGTCAAAAACAAACACAAAATAACATTGGAAAGCATCTCTAACGATTTTTAGAAATTCAGCATGCATTTTTGGAAATAATAGCTAGGTTTCATTTTAAAAAGATGTCGTTTTATCCCTGTATTGAAAAATGCTAGTGTCTAGTAAAAAATTTTTACCTGTTATTTGTAAGTTGTGATAGCTTAATGGTGAACGGGCGTTAAAACAGTGAAAATACCCGTGATCAAGCCCCAGTTATTACAAAAAGTTTTTTGCTTTTTTATATTTTTTCATTTTTTATAATAAAAAAATATGGCATGGCTCAATCACCTAAGCACTTTTACTTACGTTGCAACTGAAGATATTTCACAAAAGAAATTATATCGGAATAATATAATTTTTACAGCGTCACCGGGCGGGACGATTGAGCACAGAAGCATCGTCGAAGTTGCGAAATTCAGAGAGTAGAGCGCGGAAGCTCTACTAGCGTCGGGGAACGTCGTCCTAAGGGTGCCTCCTGTGAGGCCGGACCATGGCTTAGGGCGACGTGTAGTGGAGGGCTAAAGTATGACGATTAGTCATCATGGCGTCGGGAGTATGGCGAAAAGCCACGGCCGACCGACGTCAGAAAACTAGGACCTCGAAATAATATAATTAAAAAATTCTCCATACTGGCGATACTAAGTAAATCATAGTACATATAGTTTAAGTTATTAGCAAATTACTTAACAATAACTCTATGATTACTCCGCCGCTCAAAGAAGTAAAAGCTTGATGTAATATCAACGCCAAGCTAAAACCAGGTTTAAGGGAGACAAGTATTGCCACGACTACATCGAGGATCGGCTACAAACATTGTATCATTGCCTTATCAGCAAGACATATGCAATAGAGTCTGATGTCTGTCCCATGGTTAATTCCATTAAAACAAAGTTTAACCAAGAGCTGACGTAGTTAAAATAACCTATAGATCAGCCGTTTAAGAGGTTTTGTAACTCGCAGAAGTGCTTAAAATTTATTTGGTCTGTGTCAATTAAATGAAATGAAATGAAAGTTTATTCCACAAACGTGCTAACAGAACATAAACAAATGTAAGAAATTAAACTAAAGCTAAATAAATATTAATAAATAAATAAATGTCCGTAGCACGATGCAGAATAGGCTTTAGACTCAGCATAATACTGTGTGCCCCGGCAGGAAGCACACAGAACTGATTTTCAGCTAAAGCCTATTGAGTCACGTCACGGATGACTGGCTAAACAGATTACTTAAACATATAAATATATAAATCCACTATAAATTAGTAATTATGCTATCTTTCATTATATATACACACAAAATTTATAAATTAACAATATTTTTCTTATTTATAAATTAAAAATTTACTTAATACCTAGAATACTAACACAAACACTAAAGATAAGAATATTCCGCTACAAAATTCTGAAATTGTAATTGCTTTTCCAATAAAAAGTTCTTTAATAATTTCTTAAATAAAAGCTTACACTTTGAACCTTTTATTGGGGGAGGAATATTATTCCAGCATTTAGTAGCGGAATATTTAAAGGATCCTTCGAAAGCTGCAGTTCGATGGAAAGGTATCCTAAGTTGCTTTCGACAACCTCTTAGGGGGTTCCGCTCTGAATTTTCCACCCAATTTAGCTTCTCAAAGAGGTACAGAGGCTTACCAGTTTTAATTAACTGATAGAGTAGCCCAGCTAAATGAAATATGAGTAAACACTCATAATTATGAGTGAAACACAATAGAATTTGGAATCCTTGCCTTTTTAGAGCGCAAACTCCGTTTAATAAAATTAAATAAGTGACTAAGAAACCTGTGGATGGAGACTTCCTGATGAAAAGAACAAGAATAAGCAGTTCCTAGTTAAATAACGGGGTTATACTAGAAAGTAGAAATCAGAATACATGTTCATATACATAACATTATTTACCGAAGCATATAATAGCCATATACGGCGGCTATTTTCACTGCACTGCTCGACGTTGTAATTCACCGATAAATGCATACAAAAGAGTTCCGTAACGGACAGCGGGATCCGTGAAGTAGCCCATTTTTTATTAATTTAATTTTTTTATATCTATACTAATATATAAAACTGTGTTTTTGTTTGATTGATTGATTGTTTGAACGCGTTAATTTCAGGAACTACTGGACCGATTTGAAAAATTCTACATCACACTAAGATGAATAGGAGAGGAGCAACAATAAAAAATAGTAATAGCAAAATTTAAATCTTTCCTTGCGTGTGCTGAGTAAACAGTGCTAGTTTTTCAAAAATCATGTATTACAAAATTGTTCCCCTCTAAAAGGTCTGAATAAAAAACCGCGACTGCATATGTCTAGGTTTCAGGTTGACCCTCTTTAACCATTTTCATGGTTATCAAAAGACTATATTACGGTTTTAATCTATCCACGCGGGCGGAGCCGCTGGCGATTGCTAGTTTTTATATAAAGTCAGGACTCTTGTCATTATCAATTTTATATCTATGATTTAAAAAAAAAATCGCTGTATGTTTTTTAAATCAAACTAACTTCATTTAGTAATATCATTTCTTTCGCATTTATAATATCAGCAAGTATGTAGGTATATATGGAACTATGGATATATATAATTACATGTTTTACAGTAATGCTGGCCAGCGGTAGACACCGGAAAAATGTTAAATTAAAAACTTATCATGAACCTGAAGTGTCAATGGGCGGGGCACGTAGTACGTAGAACCGATGGGCGTTGGGGTCCTAAGGTGCTGGAATGGCGATCTCGCGACCCGAAAGCGCAGCGTTGGTAGACCCCCAACGATGTGAACTGAGGACCTCAAAAAGGTCGCGGGGAGCCGCTGGTTCCAAGCGGCACAAAATCGTGGATTGTGGCGATCCCTTAAGGAGACCTATGTTGGACGTCCACCGGTTGAGAAAGAAGAAGAAGGGTAGGAGAATGATGAATGAAACTAAAAGAAAAAACAAGCTTTTGAGAACTTTTTCGACTCAACACACTCCTGTGGCCACGCTCCGGCCACCGATCCTCACGGGAGGTAATTATGCATGGCCGCTTTTTAGCGCGTCCGCGAACGAATAAAATGTAAAATCGGCTGTAGCTGGTAATTGCCTTATTTATATGTATTAGGCATATACTTCATTTAAACACAATATTAAAATAAAATTACGTAGATACTTAGTAATATTTACATTTTATTAAGTTACATTATTATATTTACTTTTATAAATATATTGTATTGTATTTATTATATTATTATATTTATTATATTATAATATTTTCTTATTTGATATAATTAGAAGACCCATTTTTTGTTTGTTATTATTGGTTAATTTTTAACTTAATTCACTGCACAATTTAATTCAATTTAACTCTTTTTTTAATTTTAGACTGGTTGGCTGGACGAGATTCCAATTCCGGAATAAGCCCGCCATTGCATATTATGTTGTTTTTTACTTTTATTTTTATTAATATTAATGCAATAAAGAGATTACAAACAAACAAAATTCTGCGCAAGCATAATAGAAGGTGACGACGAGAAAATTATCAATCAATTTATGCCGTGTGGTATGCGGTTGAGTAGAATAGATCACCCTTATTTCTTACCGAGATGTCGTAGAAGGCAACTAAGGTAAGTTGACCCGCCGTGTGGTATCCGGTTGACGTCAGGCAGGTGGCCGGTCATAAAATACATAGCCAAAAGATCATACAACATGTTTCGCTGATCCCCCTCAAAGTGGGATAAGGGCAGGGAAATGAAATGATAACTAGAAAATCACATGAAAATAAGGCAATGGTTAACTTGCGCGAAGTTGACCCGCCGTGTGGTATTCGGTTGAGTAGAATATACCACCCTCATATCTTACCAAGGTGTCGCAAAAGACGACTAAGGTAGGTTGACGTCAGGCAGGCTGCCGGTCATAAAATACATAGCCAAAAGATCATACAACATGTTGCGTCGATTCCACTCAAAGTGGGATAAGGGCAGGGAAATGAAATGACAACTAGAAAATCACATGAAAATTAGGCAATGGTTAACTTGCGCGAATGTCGCCCAATATAACGACGCATTATACGATTAGTACATAATAAAACTTAAAGTCATAACAACATATTTATAACATTCGAAAAATCAAGGCAAAATTCAAATGAAAATTGAACATCTTTTTAATTCAATTAGAATGTTTCCAAAACTTTCAATCGCCAAATAATGCGCTTGTTATATAGTATACCTAATTTGTGTTTCATTATGTACCGCAAAAATAACGGCCTATTAAAAACATTTGTGTACTTTTATTAGAAAATTACTTGCTATATCACCGCAGCTGCTACATGACTTTAATCAAATCAAGACCACGGAAAATAAGATTCATAAAGTTTTTTGTGGAGGATTCCCACTTAACTTTATCGTGCGAACGCTAAAGGTATTTCTTAAATATGCAATAAAGTTCGTATGATGGTTTTATATACAGCCTAAAAAAAGCCGTCTATAATTTTTATAGCATTAACTTTTTTCAGAAATAGAACAGTAGCAACAGTAGTTTTTACATAACTTTGATTTAAATATAAAAGTGATTTGAGTATAAAATTTATAACAGCGCCATCTAGTATATAGGCTGAGAACTTCATTTTATTCAGTTCACGTACGAGTTCCATTTTGAATGAACACACGTAGAGGGCGCAACTTAACAATTTTAATTTCAGTAATTTGTTCTTCGTATTAAGTAGTATCGCAAACTGTTAGCATATTTAGGGCTAGTCTTTATTACAAGTCTGGGCGCCTCTAACAATTAAGTAACACCAACTTCTTATGTCTGTTTTAAGATATAGGACAGCACTAACAATGTTTTATTATACTATAAATACAAGTATATCCGCCGTGTGGTATCCGGCTGAGGAGAATAGACCACCCTCATTTCTTACCGAGGTGTCCTAAAGGCAGCTAAGGTAAGTTGACCCAACGTGTGGATCCGGTTGGGTAGAATAGACCACCCTCTTTCTTACCAAGAGGTCGTAAAATACGACTATGATAAGTTTACGTTAGGCAGGCAGCCGGTCATAAAATACGTAGCCAAATCATGTAACAAAATGTTTATAACATGTGCCGACCCTACTTATATTGGGATAAGGCTTGGAGGATGAAGATAATTACAAGTAGGTATATCGCACGTATAACATTAAGGCCAGTAGAAGAGGGATAAACGCAAAATGGCAAATTTTCTAATGTTATTTTTCTTCACTCATGATGTTTGTTTAATTTTATTTAAATTTTATATACACTGAACAAATTATTACAAGAAAAATAAATGTTTAAAACCATATAAAAAAGTCGGCTTATATGTTTTTAAACAGGAAATCGCTCGAACAATCGCCTGTTATTGTGAACTACATATTTAATCGCTATTGTAAACATTTGATCTGAGGCAAGAATTTAATAAAAACTAATTTTAAAATATACTAGTATTTTAAAAAGATACCTTGTAACTAAGCCAAAAAACTTATTAACGTTATCAAATTGCTGTGTTAATTTTAGTTTTATCACAGTATGTATAATAGATGTCACAAAGTTCATCTATATTTAGTCACGTGTGTGGCCGGAACAATAAATCGCGGTAACAAAAACTAGGAAGCTCCTTGGTGGGCCCGGTGTCAGGTTCGCTTCCCGGTCAGACCGCGGCGTGTGCGAGCTCCTTTTTTATACTGGGATTAGGACGTTTATAGTGTTTATTTAGGCTTAATTTGATAAATATAGAGATAAACCTTTATATCCATAATATACAAATTGTAGTCTGTCTATCCTTAATGTTTTCAAAATATTCATATATTTTATTTGATTATCATTTATTAATATGGAGCAACATGTCAACATATCCCACTCTAAGTGGGGTCGGCACAACATGTTATAAACATGCTGTCACATGATTTGGCTGCGTTTTTACGACCGCCGCCTGCCTGACGTCAACTTACCTTGGTCGTATTTTACGACACCTCGGTAAGAAGAGGGTGGTCTATTCTACTAAACCGCAAACCACACGGTGGATCAACTTACCTTAGTCGCCTTTAACGATACCTCGGTAAGAAATGAGGGTGGTCTATTCTACTCAGCCGGATACCACGCGGTGGGTCGACTTACCTTAGTCGCCTTTTACGACACCTCGGTATGAAATGAGGGTGGTACTATTCTATTTATATATTTATTTTTAATTATTAGCTGTTAATCGTTCCCCTTTAGGAAAATGTAATAATATTACTTGGTACGAATGTTTACTCAGTATATATTTTAATAAAGACCAATGCTTTAGTCATTTCTTATTATTATTGTTGTGCCTCTTTATTTTGTCAAGTGCCATGTTATGTATTAGAGAATAAATAAAATTTTATGCCTTAAAGATATATTTGATTCATCAAGCTTGAATATGGTTCAATATATGACGCTTAACACCAGGCTATACATATTAGAGAAAAATTGATTTTTCGTCGTGAACCATGGTGGGATACATATAATATATGTATTTAAGAATATTTAAAAGTATCGGGCTCTTCTGTATTTGAAGAGATAAAATATACATAGGGTCATCTTGCGGGATGTAGGCAATTCCGTGTTTTCTACAGAACTAGTTCCTTTACATACAAGACAATAAGAATCGTATTAACAATAATTATTAAATTGATATATGTATATTTGGAATAAGGGTAATTTTATTTATACTATCTAAATGTTATAGCATTTCGTATAGATTTTAACAATTAACTCAGCGATATTAGAGTAAATTAAATTCGAAATGGGCATTGCTTTGTGGAGATCCATAATACAAAAGTAATATATTATTATTTTATTTTGTATACAATATTATTTTGTTATAATCCGCAATATTTATCGAGGATTAAATATTATCACATTAAATATTATATACCTATGTTATAGTTAAATAATATTATTATCAATTTTGTAAATTCATTAAAGTGTTTTCTAATGCTACTCGATATGTTTTTTCACTAAACTCTATAAAAAAACTAATGAGAAATTGGCTATAATCCGCAAAATAATATTCTCATTGGTTTTGTATTATGGACCTCCGCAAAGTAACGCCTAGTTCTATAAATTACTAAACTTTATCTTTATCTTGTATATATTGAATGTATGTTTCGGAAATACCAATTGTACCAAAAAATTCGTCACAATTCACAGCGGCCAACAATCACACGCCGCGGACACCGTAAAGTACATAAATCCGACAATTTAGAAGGCCATTTGTCTGACGCGGACACGGCGGGTCAAAACTCCGGACACAATCATTTCATATTTTCCAAGCTCCATCTCACGTAGCTCAATTATTCACCAGGGCCTACCCTGCAAAGTAATGACCGGTGAACGCGAAATTACACGTGTTACAATGATGATTTTGTTTACCCGTTGAGGGTAATTCAGGCCCGTTCAGTTTAAAATGTGAAGATACATTTATTTTATTTTTAACTGATTTCCTTTGTTTTTACTTTTTGATCAGAGTTTTGATTATATAAGCCATGTGGTATCCGGTTGAACCGTTAAACCGCCCTTATTTCTTACTGAGGTGTCGTAAAAAGCGACTAAGGCAAGTTCACCTACCGTGTGAAATCCGGTTGAGTAGAATACACCACACTCTTACCGAGGTATTGTAAAATACGTATAAGTTGACGTCAGGCAGGCGGCCGGTCGTAAAGTGTGTAGCGAAATCATGTGACAACCTGTTTATAACGTGTTGTGCCGATCCCACCACAGCTCGGTAAGAAATGAGGGTGGTCTATTTTAGTCAGCCGGATACCATACGGCGGTCTAAATATTTTTCAAATAAAAAATGCAAAATTACACGTGTTAAATAAAATAATGATTTTGTTTACCCGGTGAGGGTGATTTGGTCGTCCTTATCTGATGTTTGTAGATACATTTGTTTTATTTAACCAATTCTTAGACAATTTAAGAGCTGAAATGTAACTCCGTTAATTTCATATAGGCACTGAAAAAACAGACTGAAAGCTGTGGTAGTCCAGCGGTAATACTGTGTGACTCTTTCGAGGAAGGCACGTGTTCAAATCCGGGCAGACACCAATGAGTTTTTCTGTTAAAACTCTATGTCTAATTGATAATTGCAATATATCACACGCTTTTCGGTGATTGGAAACATCGTGAAACACCTGCATATCTCTAGAGAATTCTGGAATTGTGTTTTATATTAAATTTAAATGTTAGTATTTTCTTGATGACCAAATACAGGGAGAAAACGATTTATTTTTAAATAAAACCTAGCTAGATAGCTTTTCCCCCAAAACCCCTAAATGCTGAATTTCAGGAAAATCGTTATAGCTATCTCCGAGATTCCGAAAATATATATATATACACATACAAGATTAACTCATTTAAATATTAAAGATGATATGTTTCATCCGCTCTATAGGTACTCCTCTACTCTACATTTTAAAATATGTATAAACAAAATCAGTTGTTTTTACCTCAGTCGCACCCCACAGGCGTTTCCCCCACAAAAACTATCATCATCCGCCAGTTCGCGTGACCATTTCCGACACATTGATCTATCGATCACATGTCAGCGGTGTGCGCCATATTTGTTTTAGGACTACGCAAAAAGTTGGTGCCACGCCGTCTGCCGTGGATTGTTTTGTTAGTTGCGAAATACTAAACCTTTGTACGGTGATAGACTGCGATGAAAAAATTGTTTTATTGTTTCTATATAATAGAATACTAGCTAGGCAATTAATAGTAGCTGCGTTAAAACTCGATAGTTAATCTTTAATATTTAAATAAGTTAATCTTGTATGTATATATTTTCGGAATCTCGGAAAAGGCTCCAACGATTTTCCTGAAATTCAGCATGTCCGGGGTTTTGGGGGACAAAAATCGATCTAACTAGGTTTTATTTAAAAATAAATCGTTTTATCCCTGCTTTTGGACATTTAAAAATTATTAACATTTAAATTTAACTTTAATATTTAAATGAGTTAATCTTGTATGTATAAATATATTATGTCCTTACATATGAAACTGGCGTTTTCTATGGGAGGAACATAAAGTCGTTTTTTTTTATGAAATATATTTAATTAATCAAAGTATTTACCATTGCTATGTATGCACTTTTGCCATCTCAAAGGTAGTTCATTGATCCCCTTACTAAAAAACCATTCGGGCGGGAATCAATAAAATCTTTGAAGGAGGTTTGGACTGCCCCATCGGAGTTGAATTTTTTTCCTTGCAAGTAGTTATCCAAATTGCGAAAAAAATGGTAATCTGTTGGAGCAAGGTCCGGAGAGTACGGTGGTAGCCGTCTGTTGTGCAGTGTGTGGTCTAGCGTTGTCCTAAAGCAGCAGTGGCCTAGAGCGATTGACGAGCCTCGGTTGTTTAGCAGCTAGCTTTTCCATCATGGTTTGCAGTTGCTGACAATAGATATATGCCGTAATCGTCTGGCCAGATTTAAGAAAGCTGTAGTGAACGACACCGGCACTAGTCCACCAAACACTTATAAGCAACTTTTTTTTAGTCAATTTTCGCTTAGGGCAGGATTTGGCTGGTTCGCCAGGGTTCAGCCATTGCGATGAGCGCTTCCGATTATCGTAGAGGATCCACTTTTCATCACAGGTAATGATTCGATTTAAAATTCCTTCATT
Organism: Morpho helenor; assembly: GCA_029227775.1. NCBI lineage: Eukaryota > Metazoa > Arthropoda > Insecta > Lepidoptera > Nymphalidae > Morpho > Morpho helenor. The sequence continues at coordinate 10,272,627 of JARGCU010000022.1, read as the reverse complement.
ATTGTGCCGGTTGAGTGACGTAACGCAGCAGTCGACGCGCGTTTGTCGGTTTGCTTCACTCAATTCATGAGGTACCCACCTTTCAAGCTTTTTCACCTTCCCAATTTGCTTCAAGTGGATTAGAATATCAACTTTGGTCTCCGGCCGTCCACGAGGCTTGTTCTGCAGGTCGAAATTTCCAGAACGAAAACGTTGGAACCAAAAACGCACCGTGTTTTCTTTTGCGATACCGTCACCAAACACATCATTAATCTTTCGAGCCGTTTCTGCAGCACTGGTGCCACGGTGGAACTCATACTCGTAAATAACGCGATATTTCATGTTTTCCATTTTGTAAACAGAGTGACACAAAGAAAAAAACAAAAGAAGAAAAAACAAATGAATTAGGGGGTTTGAAACACAAATGCATGAGTAAATAGCTGTATGAATTTGAATTTCGAATTCCTAACCATAAAGGTAATATTTGAGATCAAAGTGGCCAGTACGACAAAACGCCAATTTCATATGTAAGGACCTAATATTTTCGGAATCTCGGAAACGGCTCCAATGATTTTCCTGAAATTCTTGTAAATAAAATAATATAACTAATAAAAATAAATAGTTTCTTCCACGTATCTTTTTCCCATTATTCACTTTATTAAATCTATTACAATTTCGATACATAAAATTTTATTAATAAAAATCCCACCATAATTAAGACGTTTTTCTTATGTTTAAAGATTTATTTTGAAGTTCGGTTAACCTCGGTTAATTGCCTCTTCAGGTGACAAGAGGGCTGACTCCTTTTTTGCACAAAGAATCAGCGCGGAAACGCTGCCGGCATTCTTGGGACCATTCCACGTGGGCATGATTTGTATAGTCCTAGCGTGTAAGTAGTTTAACATAGATATAACTTGTACATTTTTGCTGTAAATAATTTTTTCCGCGGTTCTAATTTTATCTTAACGTTTAAACTAGATCCAGAAAGCCAAAGTATTCTACACATCTATAAGTAATAATACTTTAACCCAGATTAAGCCAACATATCAAATATAATTTCAATCGCCATTCAAATAAACATACTAATAAACAGAAATCCCGAGCAATAAACGTACACTTCATAAAGATATGAGAGTCTGTTTGTTACATAAACAGTCGTAGACGTTGATATTTGACGTATGCGCGTAATGAAATGGAGTGTGTATTTATTAAGTTAATTAAGCCCTTCTTGAGGCGAGGGATGGGATCAGATTGTATCGTAGGTAACACGGGCCCATTCATAATAATGGAATTATGCCCTTTTGGTAGTGTGACCATGTTTTCCAAAGAGCAATAATATATGGGGACTGGCCCGTTGGAGCAGTTGGTAGTGACCCTGCCTTCAGCTCCGCGGGTCGCGGGTTCGATTCCCGCCGAGGGCCAACATTTTCTATAAATGAATGTGTTAGCCTTTGAGTCTGGGTGTATATTTAAGTATGTATTTAAAAAAATATATAACCAGTTGTCTGTTACCCATAACACAAGTATTAAGTTATTTACTATGGGGACGGACGACCGTGTGTGTAAGTGTCACATATATTATTATTTATATGGGACAATTACACACGCCGTCCGTGCCCATGGTAAGAAACTTAATAATTGTGTTATGGGTGACAGGAAACTGATGTTATCATTATTCTCCTGCCCTTAACTTATTCTAAGTGGGGTGAGCACATATTATAAACATGTTGTAACATGATTTGGCTACGTATTTTATAGCCAGCCGCATGCCTGACGTCAAGTTAGTAGTTACCTTTTGCAAGTCCTCAGTAAGAAATGAGAATGGTCTATTCTATCACACGGCGGCCGGTCGTAAAATATGTAGCCAAATTATGTGACAACATGTTTACAACATGTTGTACTTAGAGTGGAAGGGCAGGAGGATGGTGATGTCTCATAAAAATTCCCGTTTTATCTTTGGTAATAGGAAAAAACGATATATGTAATTAGTAATTAAGGGTAGTTCACACTAACGTCTACGTGAACGTAGTTGCAAGTTTGTTGATATATATCAGTCTTAAAATTTATAGCCTTCTTATCTAATAAGTATTACCTAAATTTAATAACTCTCAACAATAATGAGACATTATTAGCAAAGCTTCTCATATTTAATGTTTGAAGGATCGACTCGCTCGTTCTAATCTAGCGAGGGGAAATTATTTATCATGAGAATGTGAACATACGAAATGTTGCTTATTAAATTTTAAGCGAATTTCGTATTACGTTCCTTGGTTATAATATTTAAGTTTTATTAGTTATATCGAGGGGTAAGGGTATATTTTATGTGAGAGACAAAGCAGCAATGATTATGCGTAGAAAAAAAAACTGCAAGCATTAATATAGCAATAGCTTTAACCCGCGACTTCGTTCGCGTTGATTGTTGTCGATAATAGATGGCACTTTTCAATTACATCATATTCCTGTACAATTAACAGGATTTCTATAACCTGTATGTTATTCCGGTGTATAAGGAAAAATTGTGCCAAATATCATCGATATTGATTCACCACAAACTTTCGCATTTATAATATTAGTACGAAGTTCGATTTGTAAACTAGTGTTATCGCGACGTCATCTCGCTGTATAAAAAGCTTATGATTTAGGGCTCCGAATGGGCTCGAAACTAGTCGGGCTAACCCGATAGAATAAGACGTTAGTAAAGCCGGCTTCTACTTAAAGTATGAATACAAAAAGCATTTGTGTCTTATTAAATTTAGGTCATCAACCCCTTTCCCAATAATCCCCAAGCGACGGATCGTACATCACTTCGACAGCGAGGTCTTAATGAAGACAACACTACAAACTATAATTCGCCATCTAAATGCACCGTCGACAGGCATAAACAATTGAAATAATTATCAGGATAAGCCTCCCGGATCAAGGAAAGCCCTCGAGATTTTAACCCTTCTGAGAACCTGACAGCGTCTTATGTAAATTCTCAAGTTCGTCGCTTTTCCAAGTATATTTTGTAATTTTAAAATATGTACTCTATTTATAATTCCATTGAACACACTTTTAAATGCATACCATGTTCATATATGATCTTTCTTTAAATATAAATGGTAATGGTTGCTCAATTGGCTCTAAGACTATATGGAAACTTGTTTTGTTCAGTGCTTGGATATTCATAACCTATTGAGAATTCGACGAATATAATTTTAACACATTCATTCATTTTCATTGTACAAAAATAAGATAAATTCAAATTTTATTATTATAGTCTTTATCTTTGAATCAATAACTCTCTTGCTGGTTCGTCAAAATTGTTAAAGTAGGATAGAAATCAGGTGGTTGTCGAAAAATGATTCTTATTAGTAGTCATGTTTAGTATTCTTTTCCAAACTCGAGAAATATATTGACGGCATACTAGCATCCCACAGTTGGGCTTAGACCTCCTCTCTCCATTTGGTGGGAAGGATCCGACAGTCGGGCATAGACCTCCTCTCTCCATTTGATGAAAAGGACTCCACCTACAATACAATAGGCTACAATGCGGAGTGGTAGATTACACATAATTTACTAGAGATATGCAGGATTTCTCGCGAGGCTTTGCTTCACAGAAAAACGTGTGATAAATTGCAAATATCAATTAGGCACATAACTTTGACCAGACAAAGTCATGTTTGCCTGCCTGGGGTTTTAACTTGTGACACACAAGGCCCAAAAAGTCGCAATAACTGTTCGATTATCACATCAGAACGTATTTAAATCCGATTATAAACTATACGAGCTATGAAACTATGTTGTTGCCCAGCGGTGGAACTATGTTACTCTCTCGAGAGGGTGACGGGTCCAAACCATATTTGTAATTTATCACACGCTTTTCGGCAAAGGAAAACATCTCGAGGAAGCTTACATATCTCTGGAGAAATCCTGCGTTTTGTGTAACCTACCAATCCGCTTTGGAGTAGAATGGTATGTCTTAGCTTCTCTACAAAAACAGAGAGGGGGCCTATGCCCAACATTGGGATAGTAACATTCCGTTACTTAACTTTCATAAACTTTACGAACAATAAAATACACCTAAAGATATTTAAAAAAACAGAGGAGTATATTTACTAACCGTTTAACAAGGTTCAAAATCTCCTAATATGAAATTTGGTATTAAAGAAATAAAACATGTTATAGGCCAGTAAATGTTAACCATCACAAGAAGCTTTTATTATTTGTTTATGCTTTTGATTATTGATATAAAGATCTTATACGCTTTAGTAACGCTCTTACATAAACCGTTTCCGTCAATCGTAAAGTCAATACCGTTACGTGAAAATAAATAGACTGCTCTATGATTTACTGTTTATGAATCAAGTGTTTATGGTAACTAACTGTTGGACGTATGTGTAATAAATTTTAACGTAACGTTAATCTTTAATATTTAAATGAGTTAATCTTGTACGTAATTAATTAATGTATTAAAATATTTTCAGAATCTCGGAAACGGCTCCAACGATTTTCTTGCAATTCAGCATGTAGGGAGTTTTGGCGGAGAAAAATAGAACTGGCTAGGTTTTATTTAAAAAAAAAATTCGTTTTATCCCTATTTTTGGGCATAAAAAAACAAAACTTTACTTTTAAATTATTGAATATATACAACACAATTTTCCCTGTGAAATATCAAGTCAACGTAGCTTATTCGGGAAACGGATGGTCGCGTGAAATCAAAATACCTAGGACCGAGCCCCACCCACCCTATTATTTTTTCTTTTTTTTAATTTTTTCTCTCAAGTTTCGGACAACCAGGTATTATACGTTCAATTATTATCGTTAGTTTTACTTTTATTAAAACAAGTGTTGTTCACTAAAAGTGTTCATTCATTCATTCATTGTATATTAGTAGCGGCCTGTTACTATCCCACTGCTGGGCATAGGCCTCTTCTCTCCGTTATTGGAGAGAAGGATTGGAGCTAAGACCTACCACGCTGCTCCAATGCGGATTGGTAGGTTACACATATCTCCAGAATTCTCTAGAGATATGCAGGTTTCCTCACGATGTTTTCCTTCACCGAAAAGCGTGTGTTAAATTGCAATTATCAATTAGACACATAAGTTTTAATAGAAAAACTCATTGGTGTCTGCCCGGGTTTGAACCCATGATCGTCTCTAGAGATTCACACGGTCGCACCGCTAGGCCATCACAGCTTATACATTGTATATTACAAGATATTATTTTATATTTTCAATTTCCTAAATTCCTAATATATGATAATATAAGTTTATTCAAGTACCTATATACCAGTTTAGTCATAACGTATTTATCTATTTACTTACTTCTTTCCGAGTTTATACAAGCTCGCAGTATCAGCATGTTTAACGAGCTAGGAAGTGGTCACATCAAAAAAGATATCTACGTCTCCCGGGCGGCCCCGGTTACGAAATAATTCCAAATCAAAGCTTCTGCTTGGGTGGCCACTAGGGTTGGCAAACGGTGCTTTGGCCAAGAGGAAAAAAATATTATCATAGGTTAATAAAGTAAATTCTTTATTAGAATATAATCCCATTTCCTACTAATATTAAAAATGCGAAAGTTTGTGAGTATGGATGAATGTTTGCTGTTCTTTCACGGTGATTCCGCTGAGCCAATATCGATGATATTTCGCACAATTATTCCTTATATACCGGAATAACATATACCTAGGTTATAGAAATCCTGCAAATTCTACAGGAATGAACCTATCTCTCTACAACAAATCAAACCAACGAATTCGCGGTTAAAAGCTAGAAGTTTAAAGGCCGAGCTAACATATAGGGGATTTTTGTCCAAAAATCCCCTTCCTTCACGAATCACCAATCACTAAATAACATTATAATATAGTAGCTGATTGACGGAGCCTTGCTAGGTATTTTTTTAAAAAAATAATAAAAGAGAAATTTAGAAGATATATATAGTAAAGATAGAACTTAAAAGATATATATAAATTTATAAGTTGTTAAAGATGTGTATAAATTATTGCAATATGACGATATTGGTTAACAATTTCGGAAAAGTCAAATCGCCGGGAGATTTCAACGAAAATGTTTTCCTTATCTATAGAGATATAATAAAACAACGTACAAATATTATTATTTAATCGCATTTATCTATCTTTCCAAGATAACATACCCATTAGCATTCCTTATTAACTTAAATATGTTCGAAAAAATTAATCAATGGCCGGTATCGGCTGGGCTAGTTTAAAGTCGGTTTTGAAACACTACACAAATATAATAAAATATTTATAAGTAATTTTACTATTGAATCTAAGTTACATAAATCAAAGTAATGTATTTTAAAACCTAATTAACATGTAACATGTAAAATTCAAATGAGTTCTGTTTCAACTCAAAGTACAAAATAATAGAACGTCTTTCTAACATGAACTTACCTATTATTCGCTGAATAAAAAATATATTTATTTCGATCCGAAATCTTAAATACTTATTAGACTGTATTTCTAGTTAGCATTATGTATTAGAATATAAGTTAAATTTTCAATAAAGATATGAAGGGTTTTATTGTGAGCAAGAGCATACAGTATTTTCATTTTCGAAAAATTTGATGTCGCTGATGTATAAATCATGGTCCTTACGTGCTTGTAAAAGGATCCTATTGAAAAGCACCGCCGCAGCTTTCTGTAGAATGTATTCTAATTAGGAGAACTTATTTGATCATAGAATTTTATGAATGTGTAAAAATATAATGTTGACTTTCTTGCAATTGTTTTCAAACAAATCTTTTATTTTCTTTCTACACAAAATAAGAAAAAAAAATATAATTACCCTGTAAAAGTAAATACTTCTCTTCTATAAAAGTATTTTCTTTTATAAAATTGGATTTATAAATATTTTATAATCTCTATTACTTACGACGAATAAAATAAGGATAGTCGAACTAACACACAAAAAATGTAGATTAATAATATAATAGTAGACCTGCCAATTGCGGTAGTTTACTCTGTAGATATAAGTATATATGTGGCTAAGTATTTGTATATATGTCATTACGAACATTTTATGAAGCCCTGTGAAAGAGGAATATTCCAATAGTTTTTTTTAGTTTTTTTGAATTTGCGAGTGTCTTCGTTGAAGCTGCCAGGCGTTTTTTCTTTCAATAATTATATATTTGAATGAATTTTAACAAAATTTCATAAAATATACATACTTTAAAACCTTTAAGCTGCATTTTGACAGTTTTGTCACTGAAAATGGCATGAAAATTCATTCAGTATTTTTTGAGTTCATTGTAAATAAGCAGAATAGTATATACCACCCTATTTCTTACCGAGGTGTCGCAAAAGGCGACTAAGGTGAGTTGACGTCAGCCAAGCGGCCGGTCGTAAAATACCTAGCTTAGACGCAACTTAGAGTAGGTTAGGGGCAGGAGAATGATGTAAACAGACAGCGGTAAAATAATAAATTACAGATATATCTTCATTATAAAACTAGTAATATTCCGCGGTTTCACACGCGTACATACCGATCTCATGGCAGTGGAAAGTCTTTAGTTAAAGTTAACATAAAAGTTTTATCTCCATTTAAGTAAAAAAAATGTAATATAGCTTATATTGCTCAGTAAAGATACAGCTTTCCAATGGTGAAAGAATTTTTGTAATCGGTCGAGTCGTTTTTGTGTGAAAACATTATAGATATAAATTTTTCCTCTTTATAATATTAGTATAGATGTATAATAACATGATAAGTACCTTCCCTAGCTTGCGATAATAATGATTGTTTTCACCCGGATTCTGAAAGGAAACACCGCCAAATATCTAATTGGAATTTGTAATTAGAATTGTAAAGCTGAACGTAGAACTAATTAGTTTTCGATGGAGCGGTTTGTTTTAGATGCCTTTTGGTGGTTTGAACACAATACATATTTCTTAATATAAACTTTTTTTTTAAATATAGCGGCGACGAACTATTTCAAGATTATTTAGGATAAGTTTTATAAAGTTTTATATAGGAAGCATTAGTTCTGAAATTTTATTCGTCAAATAAAAAAATCATAAGCAAATTAAGCTTGAATAATAACTTTCATTTGTGAAATGATAAGCTTGAAGTACGAGTCTATATTTTTCGTGCAGAAGATGTTTTAAACACGTTGTTGCCCGTTTTGGCGGTTTATTTTACGACCGGCCGCCTGCCTGACGTCAACTTACCTTAATAGCCTTTTACGGCATGAGGAAATGAGGGTGGTCTGTTCTCTTCAACCGGATACCATACGGCATACGGGACTTTGATACTGTGAAATAAAAAAGATGGCACCCGGAAAATTTTTCTCCTGTTGACCTCCGAACTTCATTCCAAAGATGGGCACCAGATGATAATGAAAATAAACTTTTGAAAATTTTAAATTAGAAGAGTTTACGTGCTATTAAATAACTAAAATAAATAACAATGCCAACCTTCGCCTTTCCTAACCGTATAATAGAACGAAACACGCATAAGTACGGGAGCGATTTTCTAAACCCTTTCACATAAATTGCAAGTGCGATTCACATTTTGAACACACGAACATTACGGACCCGCAGAGATGTCCGAGGGCCCCCTTGACCGTTCCCGCCGGAAGAAAGGGCTCATTTTCATTAGGCAACTAAGCGTTAGAATACGTAGATTTATACAGCATGCAAATCGGGACGGTTCCCAAAGTTTACTTTTTTACTAATAACGTATACACTCTTTTTTTTCGAATTGACAATATGCTGTTAGCCCTAACGGCGCATAAGCATCCCCGAAGTGCGGAGAGTAGAGCGCAGAAGCACTACTAGCGTCGGGGAACGTCGTCCTAAGGGTCCTAAGGGTCCTGTGAGGCCGGACAACGGCTTAGGGCGACGTGTAGTGGAGGGCTTATGAATGACGAATAATCCTCATGGCGTCGGCGGTACGACGTGAACCCACGGCCGACCGACGTCAGAAAACTAGGAACTCGTCTTCGCCAATTCGACGCTGCAATCGTTATTTGATCGTCAGGGTCATACAGGAGATTTTTTAGGACGCCTATATTTTCGATGAGTCGAGACGTATATACTTTTAGCAGTTTATAGAATAGGCCTTTTTACATCGGACTAAGGCTTGAAAGGATTTCCTTGAATAGAAAGTTCGATTCTTGAAAACACCACGCCGCTGTACGATTTATTACAATCTTCTTTTTTTGGTGGCTGGTTTCCCACTCTCCAGTTACATACTGGCGATGACGGCCCATTATTCGTGAAGATGATAGAGGCTGGTTATTTCAAGTAGCCAAGCCTCTTTTAGAAGTAGAGAACCCTAGTTGTATTCCTCAAGGATTCCTGTAACGTCCTCGGCCAGCCAATTTGATGATTCAAAAGTTTTTGTAAAGGCCAATTTAAATAAAGAATAATTGGATGTCTGCCTGATGTTCTGCCCCTTAAGTGCAATGCAGAATGGCGTGAGATGGTGTTTCTGGTTTCCTCATGCATCCTCTACAAATTGGGCTGTTAGTCTCATATGAAATAATTATTTATTTAGCAGACAATGACCGGTGCTAAAACTTAACAGTCTTCGCGAGTTGGGTCTGTTGGTTGGTCGGCAAAGAAGACTCTTGGACCAGGATTCAAGGAGGTCATTGCTTCGCTTGAGGCAGTCTGGTTTGTCAAGTATGTGTATTCGGTTCATCACGATATTTTTATTATCCATAAATTGCCTAATAAAATTTAAATGTCAAAAAAGTCCTCTTAGGCATAATATCTTTAACTAATATGCTATTAACATTTACCTTAAGACATTTAAGTCATCGAGTTTGCAGAGACAAAGAGAAGTCTTTTCCTACAACTTAATTGTAATTAATACAGCGAAAGCTCATAAGAAAGCAGAAAATGATTATTTGTTTATGTATAATATTTTGCAATTAGGAAAGTGCTTGTGCGAACCTGGTTCTTATTAGTATTTCTTTTTTTATTATTGTAGTAAATAACAAAATGAGACAATGAAATAAAATTTACAGCCAAGGATATTTTAATGGACCATTTGAGACGGAGTGTATGAGAAATTGAATAATGAATAATGAGTGAAGGAAGATAAAGCGTAACTCACCTTTATTATTCCAGAATTATCTTCCTCGGGGATCCCCTTTTTTATATGTATATTTCCATAGGCTTTTAGTGATTTTAAGCTTTGTGCTGAATTATCGAATATTGCTTTATGTAAAATGCGTGCGCGTCCGCCTGGTAGCACTTCCCTCTGAGAGATCGGAGGCAACTGGTGTTGCGCGCTAGATGGCGCTTGGTGATCGTAGGGAGCTACGCTTTATATATTATATTATATTATATTGCAAATGAAAAGAAAAGTAGTTTGTGCTAATTCTACGGAACATGCCGCCGACCTTAAAATAACTGGCTTATTTTAACGTATTGAAAATAATACAAAATATAAAACTATAGTAATGATAAATGTATAAAGTAAGAATATTAATAAAGAAAAATAGAATAATAAAAAAAAATAACCTAATCCGTGGGTAAGGAACAGACCTTTACAACAGGTCTTTTGGTGTACGTGTTACCAATACGCACAGTGACAACACGAGTTATACCGTCAGCACCTGGGTGTAACTTGTGCACACGAGCCAGACGCCATTGCAGTGGTGGTAGCATATTGTCCATGATCACCACTACAGAACCCTCTGTTAGAGGCGAGTGTTTTGTGTCCCGAAACCACTTACTTCTCTGCTGTTGCTGGTGCAAGTATTCTATACTCCAGCGTTTCCAAAAGTGCTGAACTGCCTGTTGTAACAATTGCCACCTAGTAAGGCGGTTGGTCTGACATGAAGAAATATCTATTTCAGGCAAAGAAGTCAATGGTCCCCCAATGAGAAAATGTGCAGGTGTTAGTGGTAATGGATCTGTAGGATCATTACTTTGAATACAAAGAGGTCTCGAATTGAGTATTGCCTCAATCTGTGTTAAAAGTGTATTGAACTCGTCGTGTGTTAACGTATGAGAACCGATGACTCTGTAAAGATGAGTCTTCATGCTTTTAACAGCGGCTTCGAATATACCGCCAAAATGACTAGCATACGGAGGCTGAAAATGCCAAGTTATGGAAAGGTCTGTGAGTTTATTTTGAATATATTGTTGATTTGAATCGCTTTGAAAAAACTTGTATAGTTCCTTCAAATATCTATCACATCCGACAAAGTTACGTCCGCAGTCCGAATAGATATCCGAGCATAGACCGCGTCGAGAAATGAATCGGCGCAATGCGTTAAGGAATGAATCGGTGGAAAGATCAGGAACAACTTCCAAATGTATTGCCTTAGTGGACATACACACAAAGACTGACACATACGATTTATAAACTTTCGCTTTACGAAATGGACTCGATTTTAAATAAAAAGGTCCTGCAAAATCTACAGCTACATGTAGAAAAGGCCGAAGAGCGGAAACTCTTGCGGCTGGAAGCTGACCCATGATTGGCTGAGAAGCGGTCGGTCGAGTACGAAAGCAACGAACGCAACGACGTGTACGCATACGGATAGCGTCTCTGGCTGATAAAATCCAGTAAATCTGAGAAATTATATATTGTAATGTCTGTGGTCCGACATGTAAATTAATTTTATGGTAATAATCGATAAGTAAATCTGTAAAGAAATGTTTTTTGGGTAATAATATTTGATGTTTAGCATCGTAAGATATTTTAGCATTTTGTATACGCCCGCCGACCCTGACAAGTCCAATGGGATCAAGAAAAGGTTTAAGTTTTTGTAAACGAATAGAACAGTTTTGATTATTCTTGATACGTAGAATATCTGTATTAAAGTTTTCATTTTGAACGAGAATAATAATTCGATTAAGAACGAATTTAGTTGCATGAATAGTAACTTGATTTGACGAATATAATTTTGTTTTACGACATTTATGATAAAACCGAAACATTAATGAAATTACGCGAAGTAAACGTGGTAACGATGAAAACCGTTGTAAGAAATGTAAATCTACAGGTTCTTCTTGACTTTGTGTAAACAAAGTATGTTTTCGCCGTTCCTCATTCGTCCGTGCATCTATACTAGAAATAGGCCACTCATGCTGTGGAGTTTTAAGCCACGATGGACCAGTGAACCATTGCTCTTGATTTAGCTGTGAAGGTAAAACACCGCGAAAAGCTAAATCCACAGGATTATCTGCTGAGCGAACATGATGCAAATGTGAAGCTGGTAAGGCAAGGAAAGGTGCTGAGGAAACACCAAAAGTAACGGTGCGCAAGCGGTAAACTTGCACAGGATCGTTAGGAGAAAATCTCCAAAGAATACGTTGAAAATCCCGATCTTCGGTACGAATTTCAATATATCGATACATCATTTTAATGTCTGCTGTAAAAACGATGTTATGCAGTCGATATTTTAAAAGAACTTGAGTTATATCTTGCTGTAATTTTTGACCAATTAATAAATTATCGTTTAATGAATGACCGGAAGTGGTTTTACAAGAAGCGTCAAAGACTACTCTGACCTTCGTTGTAGTAGAAGAACACTTAACAACTGCGTGATGTGGAATATAGTATGGAGTTGTGTTATAATTTGAAGGAAAATGAACAAACTCCATATGTCCCAAGTCTAAATATTCTTGAAGACATTGAATATATTCTATTCGTAAAACAGAGTTACACGAGAGCTTTGTCTCAAGTTTTTTAAGACGTGAAAAGGCGATTGCATAGGAGTCACCTAATATCGGTGGAAACTCCTTAAATGGAAGCGAAACTATGTATTTCCCGGTTGGGTCTCTAGTATGAGTATTAACAAAAATTGATTCACAACGAACTTCATCCTGCGTGAGGGATTTCGTTTCAGGCATCGACTCATGCTCCCAGAATTTTTGTAATTGTAGATCAAGTTGATATGTACTAAGGTTGACGCAAACTTGTGAAGGAAAATTAGTTATTTTGCCGTTTAGTAAATATCCAAAAATACTGTTTATAGCAACAGGTGTGCCTAATGGGCCCTTGATATTGTTGTGAAGAAGAATACGATCGGTGTAGTCCGAGCCTAACAATAATTCAATAGGTCGGGAAGAACGCAGGTCAGGATCTGCTAGCGGTAGGTTTTGTAAATGAGAAATGTTATCGAAAGAACTAGGAATTTTAGGAATGTAACTGGTGATTTTCGGTAATATAAGTGCTTCGATATAAAGTTTAGGTTCCGACTTATTATACGGAGTGACCACGCAAGTTACGTAGCCTCGAGGCTGATTATCCTTGTCACCTACGCCAGTGATCGTGGTGCTGAGAGAAGTATGGAGTCGTTGAAGACCGAGTCGCTGAACACAAGACTCTGTTATAAGTGTAGCTTGCGATCCTTGATCGACTAAAGCGCGAATAATGTTTTGAGAACAATGAGAATTCGAATTTGTTGAATTAATATTCAAGAGCGCCGTGGTGAGTAAAACCGTAGAATTGTTATACGTATTTTCAGAGCACTGAGGTATTTCCGCAACTAAGTTATGCGTAGAAGGTTTATTTTCCGATGAAGAAGAATCTTCATGCATAGAAGTATGATGACGCTGAGAACAGATACGACAACTGTATCGCGATTGACAAGCTTTAAATTCATGCCCGATAAATAAACAATTGGAACAAATATTATTTTCTAATATGAAACTTTTACGCTGAGATATGTTTAATTTATTAAATAAATCACATCTGTTTAATAAGTGTGTATGTTCATTACAATAACAACATGTATATTTAGGTTTATTATTTGTAGAACTATGAAAGGTAACCTTACGCGCGGGACGCATAGAAATTGTATTGTAGTTTGCTTTAAATTGCGAGTTATTAAAGTCAGAATGCGCGCGAGACACCGCTGCATTCTGTCGAGTCGATGCTTCATCGCGAGCGGCAAGCGCCGCGCGGGCCGAGCCGGCTGGCGCGCGGGCTGCGGCGGCGGGCTGCCGCGCGAGCGCGTGCTGCGTCCGCTCCGACGCGGACGACATCACTTCTAAAGCGGATAGTTCCTTGTCAAGGAAATCTAATAATTCATTGACATCGGGAATGTCGCTGGAAGATTTTAACGATAGTTCGAACCGTCTTCGAATATTGGGAGTAATTTTACGTAATAAAATGTTTAAAAGTACAAAACTCCAACGTGACACCGGTAAACCTAACGACCGCAGGGCGGTTAAGTTTTCGTGACAAATATTTAGAATATTTCTTAAACCATATTCTAAGTTTTTATCACATAATGGTTGAACATCGAAAATTTTATCAAAGTGTTTGGTTGCAATAATTCTCTTATTATCATATCGACTAGTTAAAAGCTGTAAAGCATTTTGATAATTTAAATCGGTAATTGGAAAAGATTTAATGAGATTATAAGGTTCGTTACGCAACGACAATAACAAGTAACGAAAACGCTCGACATCGGTTAACTGTTCATTATCATGAACTAAAGATTTGTATAAATCATAAAATGCATTCCACTCGGTAACATTGCCGCTGAATAAAGGTAAAGCAATTGTAGGTAAGTTGATTCTCGAAGTCGTCGCCGGCTGATTATGACCTAATGCTTGCGACACACTAGCCGAGCTATTTCTTCTAATTGTTGTTTTTAAATTATCTAATGCAACTTGAACAACATAGTATAAGCAATCAAATTTATCTCGAATAGCTAACTGCTCATCTTTATTAAATTCATCTGTTTTTGCCAAAAGTTTTTCTATTTTACCTTGAACTGTATAAAACTGTTTTTTAATAATATTTATGTCCCTAGATCGAATACGAAATTCTGATTCGTTTTCAGTACAATCAGCCATACGCTGTAATTTACTTAAGGCAATATCTCTTTCGAACGTTAATTGTTCTAACTCCATTTTAAGAATAAGAATAGAAAACAAAAGTAAACAAAATAATGATCTGAGAACACGATATTGTAATAATATTTAGCACGAAAATGCGTAAATATTTTTTATCTGTACAAAAATACAAATATAGTAGAATAAAGGTATGAATAATATGTATGAATATGTGTGAATATGAATGTGAGATGTGTGTAGTACGTATTACAGTACGAAAATACTGCTTGCTTTGTTCGGAAAAACAAAAAACAAAACGTAAGTAAGCACGAAAATGCTATGTTTATTACCCTGTTCGAAAAAACAAAGTAAAGTGTGGAATACGGATTATAGCACGGAAATGCTACTTGTCTCGTTCGAAAAAACAAAGACAAACCGCGAATAGAATAACCAATATTTAACACGAATATGCGTCAATAGTTGGTTATATGTGTAAGAATAAAAATGTAGTAAAGATATGAATGGAATAGTATGTGAATAGAATAGTTTATTATTCGTGTGGTCTGAACCTAGCACACTGCACTGGCGGAGACGCGTTTGCAAAAGTTATTGAAATTTATTAATATAGTATGTTATATTTATATCGAATCGTGTTTAAATTGAATAATATACGAAAAGAAAACACTGTACGTACAATTATTACGAAAATTAATACGTATTTATAAAAATGTGACAAGTGTGTAGGTAGATTGAACAAACTTTTAACAACTTGAGAACAAAGAAAAGTTATTGAATACGATTTAGCATGATAATAGTGAATAATTTTAATATGTGGACTGTATAATAAATAGATTTTAGCACAAAATACTTAAAAACCGTGGTAAAAATGATCCGGTTCGCAGAAAAAAGCGATCCGGCTCGAAGAAAAAGAGATTATGTATGAGAAATTGAATAATGAATAATGAGTGAAGGAAGATAAAGCGTAACTCACCTTTATTATTCCAGAATTATCTTCCTCGGGGATCCCCTTTTTTATATGTATATTTCCATAGGCTTTTAGTGATTTTAAGCTTTGTGCTGAATTATCGAATATTGCTTTATGTAAAATGCGTGCGCGTCCGCCTGGTAGCACTTCCCTCTGAGAGATCGGAGGCAACTGGTGTTGCGCGCTAGATGGCGCTTGGTGATCGTAGGGAGCTACGCTTTATATATTATATTATATTATATTGCAAATGAAAAGAAAAGTAGTTTGTGCTAATTCTACGGAACACGGAGTAATTAATTATACATGTTATTTGAGAAGCAGTGTCCGTGTTAACGAGAGGCGAGGGTGAGTCCAGTGACCCTTTCGTTTGAAGCCAGCGAGAGGCACTTTTTGCTGCACGGCTACATTCCGCCCAAGAAACCACGCGAAGCATGCAACACTACACTTCGCTTCGTACCTATATCTTTATAACGAGGTTACATGATAATGCAAAATGTGAGCGAGATTGCTTGAAAGATGTCTTTAAAGTCACTTACAGTAAGGATATACTGAGGATAAACTTTATGTAAGTTTAAAGCGTTTTGACGTCTGACGATTTATTTATTTATGTTACATAAAAAAACGGAAAAATATTATTAATAAAAATAAGTGTACAAAGGTCAACTTATAAGACAAGGGGGATATAGTAAAGTAAATTTTGGTACGTAAATATCAAAAATTATGAATTTGAATTATAGTTATTTGTAATTTACTAATTAATGTATTTAAACGAAATTTTGCATAATTACATACCTAAAATGACAAAAAGGCTATTTAGAAATAATGATGATCTCTGTCTAATATTTATTATTTGAAATTAAAAATTCTTTTGTCACCTGAAGAGGTGTATACTAAAGGCACTCTATCATCTGTCCACATCAGAAATCCTGATAAGAGAGATATATTTATTTCTATCGCTTTGCTAGTTTAATAATTCAGACTGCAGTATATATATTTTTATATTTAATGTTACATGTAAGTTTACATTAAGCCTATCTCATCTGCCGATGATACAGATATTATAATTCGAAAATTTAAATTGTATAATTGCGTCTTCCCCGGATCTTTCATAATAAGGAGACACACAAACCACTGCGCCTCGGATGTAGTCGTTATCAGAGATTTTTGGATACCAAACGCGGGACTTGAATAATATGAGATGATGCATAACTTGAAAAAAATACGAGTTTCAATCATTATCCACTTAATGATAACTCTACTATTAAAATAGCTAGATCATTTAGCTTTCAAGGT
Organism: Morpho helenor; assembly: GCA_029227775.1. Classification (NCBI taxonomy): domain Eukaryota; kingdom Metazoa; phylum Arthropoda; class Insecta; order Lepidoptera; family Nymphalidae; genus Morpho; species Morpho helenor. The sequence goes on along the minus strand of JARGCU010000022.1, from coordinate 10,255,614 downwards.
GTTAAGCTGTGGAATGCTTTACCAGTATCGATCCGCAAAACTCTTTCGCTTTCGGTATTTAAGTTACACACTAGAAAATATTTATCTTAAGTAATTATGAAATAGTAGTATCTTTTCATCTATTTATTTTACTGATTTAAATTAATAGATTAAATGGTTGAATATATAAAATAAAATAAATCTATATATCTATCTTAATATATAAATTTATTCTTTTTCTCTATATTACCCGTATTCTCTCTCTTCTTCAATACTGTCCTTTTCCTTCTGTTACTCAAAGGTTGACTGGAAGAGACCCCTTTTAGGGATAAGTCCGCCTTTATATGTGTGCTTTTTTTACTTTTTCTTTTCTCTTTTCTAATTACACGAATAAAAAAAAATCAATAAGATAAGTACTCACCCAGCTAAGCCAGACATTGGTAATATATATTTGTTTATAAAAATCCCATGCAGTAGAACTTTCCTTTATATTACAAAGGGTGAACACGTTACAGCCATTATCTCTGGGGTGAAACCGACTTTTGTTTTAAAACGTAGAAAATTAAAGTTCCCTTTTTTCGTTGGAACAATTCTAAACTCGACAACTTCTATTTTAGCGGCGTCCTCACATGTTTGCGGAACTTCAAAAAGTTCGGCCGGGACTTTAAAACAGCGATTCGTTTCACTTTATCCCCGCAATTCTGTTAAATGCTTTAATTGGACGGTTTGAGAATGGATAAAAGACCCGTTTGAGTAATTTTAAACGTATATTGTTTGATTAAACATAACATAAAACAAAATCGACAAGTACTTATTTATTTATTTGCGTTTTGCAATCGGTTTATAACAAAAAAAAATTATTCAATGTTTGAAATACACATGGAAAAATACTTTGTTTACATAAATTTGTAGTGATCAAATGTATCTCTTAATTCTTTTACTCTTAAAACTCATAGAAGTTCTTACAAATTTACCTCTAAAAATAAGTCCGTACAATTATTATTTTTTCACTTTAATCCCTGCTAATAATAATAATTTAATATGAAAATTAGTTTGTTTCAATTGATAATATCACCTAGATCAATTGATTCAAATTCAAAATGTTCCTAATTCCAGTAAATTTGAAAAAAAATGCTTCTGAATCATCAGTTTTACTGCTAGTTCGGAAAATTGCTCCCACCGAGAAGAGCCAGCATTTCTTGCTGGCTGCGGTTGGTCTTTCCAAAATAAAATTGATAATATCTAAGGGTCTTAGAAATATTTATTTATTTGGCTCATAAGTAGCGGCCTGTTACTATCTCAATGCTGTGAATAAGCCTCTTCTCTCCTTTTTTGGAGAGAAGGTTTGGAGCTAAGACCTACCACGTTGCGGATTGGTAGGTTACACATATCTCCAGAATACTCTAGAGGTATTGCAGGTTTCCTCACGATGTTTTCCTTCACTGAAAAGCGTGTGATAAATTGCAATCATCAATTCGACACATGCATAAGTTTTAACAGAAAAACTCATAGGTGTCTGTCCCGTGACCTCCTCGAAAGAGTCGCACAGTGTTACCGCTGGGCTACCACATTTTTCTTTTTTTTCTTTTTTTTATTTCTAATATTAAGGAGCTTAATCTTTATAGATTATGTCGCTCCGTACGACGACTATTAAATATTATTTTACAATTATATACGCTAACTCTAACAGTGCTTTGGCCTCGTCTGATGAAGGCATGACCAATGCACTGTTACAGCCGCCAGTCTCCCTCAGCAATGTAAATTTTACAAAATGTTTACGTCTCAGAGATTCGTTCCGAACACATTCCAGTAAAACATGGTATACGTCCTCTACGCTATCACATGTTGCACAGTTGGCAGAAGAAACTAGTCCATCATATGTCTGAATTTGTTTAATGGAATGTGTCCGGAGCGTAGTCTCATTAAAAGCACAGTATCGGTGCGATTCAGAGAGCAGTTGCTTATCCATGAACTTATAGGTTCAGCCTGAATGGTGCGATACCAAATTCCTTTTTGTTTTGACCTCTCGTCAAAATACCCCTTCCAATTTTTAGAGCAATTAGCCTTTAATACGCTTAAATAATCAGTGTAAGAGGGAGTTAGTGCTATAAGAATACCATCCTCAGTTGCCTGGTTCGCTAGCTTATCTGCGATCTCATTACCACATAACCCTATATGGGATGGCACCCATTGGATCTTAATAATTTTTTTGCAGGAGCGAATTTTTAATATTAACTTAATAATTTCGTAAGCTATAGATAGTTGTTAGCTTATTTTTTTATTAGCTTATTTTATTAGCAGCTTATTATTTGGCTCTAAAATATTCTTAATTAATAAGTCTTGTGTAGCTGAGACAACTAGGCCAGAATTAGGTTACAAGAACAAACATAACTAATAAATTGTACAGATTACAACACACACCTCAGAGCAATTCAAACGGGCTCGGCCTCCGTATATAACAGTCAAAGTAACATTACAGTAGGAAGTCCGATTAATCAGTTGGTGCGTAGTGGTGGCGAGCAATTAGATTTAAGAACAACTGGGCGTCAGCCGGAGAATGGCGCGCATTAATTTGAGCTTCTCTAACGAGCGACGGACCGAGTGGGACCTTGCACTTCTAACAATGCTGTAGAGTCGCCTTTATATACACAAATCTTAGACTTCTCCATACTTATAAAATCAAATCAAAATATTCTTTATTGTACAACAAAAATTATACCTAACGCTGCCAGTATTTTAGGAACTTTACCCCATAGCAATGGAATGGATGGTTTCGATTTAGTGTAAATATAATATATATATATATATATATATATATATATATATATATATATATATATATATATATATATATATTTTTTTTTCTCTTTAGTTATTATTTAGTTAGTTTTAATTTGTTTTAAGTTTTTTTAATGCATTGTATAATAGTTAAGTTTAATAAATAGTATACATAGTATATATTATATAGTCTTGCATAACTGTTCAATAAATCAAGTTCCATTATTAATAACCTATATACAGTAGAAACTCTTTATACGCGGGTTATACGTTCCGTAAATATGCGAATTCAGAAACCGTGAATATATAGGATTATAGGTGATAGTTTCCTAAGCGACGAAATAAAAAAAACTTAATTTAATTTAAGTTTTTCACTTTAGTACAATAACTTACATTTTACAATATAATAATTTACTTAAATTACATTTGGATAAGTTAGATATTATCTTCAAATTTAGGCAATTTTTTACTTGGCTTATAGTATGAAAAATTATATGCATTTTAAAGGACCAGAGTTGACCCCACTTAGAGTGGGATAAGGGTAAGAGAATGATGATGATGATGATATTTATTTATTTGATTTATTTTAAATAATTCGACTCCATGCCACGCTGTGTTCTGATATGTCCGGCGTAGCATTGTGCTAGGCGTCCACTGCGCTATGTTTATTGCAATCTGGCGGCTAAATGCTGCTTATACTCGTACTGTAACTCGGCATATTCCGGATTTCGGTTCTCGAATAGTTGCTGTAACCTTAGAATGAATCGACAAGTTATTTAATTAGTATAACTGTAAATAGTTTTAGATTACGCCGTGTGGTATCCGGCTGAATAGAATAGTAACACCCTCATTTCTTACTGAGGTGTTGTAAAAGGCGACTGAGGTAAGTCGACCCGCCGTGTGGTATCCGGCTGAGTAGAATAGACCAACCTCATTTCTTACCGAGGTGTCGTAAAAGGCGACTAAGGTAAGTCGACCCGCCGTGTGGTATCCGGGTGAGTAGAATAGACCAACCTCATTTCTTACCGAGGTGTCGTAAAAGGCGACTAAGGTAAGTTGACCCACCGTGTGGTATCCGGTTTAGTAGAATAGACCACCCTCTTTCTTACCGAGGTGTCGTAAAATACGACTGAGGTAAGTTGACGTCAGGCAGGCGGCCGGTCGCTTCACTCTAAGTGAAATCGGCACAACATGTTATAAATATGTAGACACATGATTTGGCTACGTATTTTATGACTGGCCGCCCGCCTGATTTCAACTTACCGTAGTCGCCATTTACGACATCTTGGTAAGAAATGACGGTGGTCTATTCTACTCAGCCGGATATCCCACGAAGGATACTAAAGAAAATATGTGCAATGCTAAATGTAGAGTTTACCATGCATTTTCATGTCTGATATAATCCTAAACTGCACACATTCACTACCACAATGTCAACAATCGTTTCGTCCCGTAACCAAAGTATCATAAAGATATTCATGCTTTGCAATTTTCGACACCGAGGTTTCGTACCATTTACCGACGACATTTACCGAGGTGTCGTAAAAGGCGAAAAGAGGGTGATACTATTTTATTCAGCCGGATACCACACGGCGTCATATTAAAGTCTTTCATTTACTTTATTAATTGAATCCTATTAAAACGTTTTAGTAATAATTGAAATATTTAAAACCGTTTTTACTTTTAACGTTAATCGCAACAATTACAAGAATCCCGACCGTCTGATGAAAGGATAATACAATTTCTAATGGTTCACAGAATCTGCTTATCTGGTCAGCGAAAGGGTTGTTGAACTATCTCCCTCGGCGATCCCTCGCAAACAATGTGCCCTCTGTATGCGCGGACTTAAATAAAAGGTTTGATTTTGTGTTGTAAGGGTCCAATATTTGCCGAGCGGACCGACTGATCTGCATACCTTTATTACTCTACGGTAGCTTTGAGGTTGTCTGGCTTTGTATTGACATTTTTATGTAGAATAGGTAATTTTCTCAACCTCCCTTGAAAATTTACTCTTTACAAAAACGTAAACAGAATATGTTCAATCGAATGTTTTGTTTAAGCGAATGTTAAACATTCATTTAAATAAACCATTCGATTTACACGTTTTACAAAATGCTACGCCGTAGAAAGCTCTACGGTATTGGAGCCACGTACAAATTTTAATTTTTATATGGAATTTATAACTTATTTATTGAAAACAGGATATGCAGAATTATATTGATTTTTTTAAAATTTCCAAGTATATAATCATCTTCCTGCCCTTATCCCACTCTAAGTGGGGTCGGCACAACATGTTATAAACATACTGTCACATGATTTGGCTGCGTTTTTACGACCGGCCGCCTGCCTGACGTCAACTTACCTCAGTCGTATTTTACGACACCTCGGTAAGAAAGAGGGTGGTCTATTCTACTAAACCGGATACCAAACGGCGGGTCGACTTACCTAAGTCGCCTTTTACGACACCTCGGTAAGAAATGAGGGTGGTCTTTTCTACTCAGCCGGATACCACACGGTGGGTCGACTTACCTTAGTCGCCTTTTACGATACCTCGGTAAGAAATGAGGGTGGTACTTTTCTATTCAGCCGGATACCACACGGCGTCTTCAAAAACGTAAACACAATATGTTAATTGAAATGTTTTGGTTCAATCGAATGTTTAATTCACGCGTCTTACAAAATGCTACGCCGTAGAAAGCTAAGCTGTATGGTATTAGAACAATGTTGAACTTTTAATTTTTATATGGAATTTATAACTTATTTATTGAAAACAGGATATGTAGAATTATATTGATTTTTTCTAATTTCCTTCTAAATACTTAATTTCTAAATACTATAGCAAAATAATATTGTCATTAGTTTTGTAATGCCTTTGAAATTCATTCATTACCTGCTAACTATTTCCAAACTTGTATCTAATAGTGAAGTCTGAGTCAGGCGCTTGTGAAGTGACAGCTGCATTGAACGGCACTAATGGCTATCAGCAACTACATGACGCGAAATGAAATGGGTGAGAGTTGATTATAATGATACATTATCAACTCTATTGTGCTAAATATAAAGTTGTTTTTATCGTAACAAGTGCAGCCAAAGTTCGAAAGCGTAAGGCAATAGAGAAGGGGTCCAGAATGGACTGTCGTGAGATTCGTGGAGCGTGTATCTACGGCAACTTGATATTTATGTTTGTGGCTACATTTTGCAATCACTTTTTATATTAATGTATAATAGTATTTTCTCTCTTATAAACTTATAATTCTCCAGCCTTTATCCTACTCTAAGTGGGGTCGTTACAATATATTGTTAATGATAGGTATTTTACGATCGGTCGTCTGCCTAACGTCCATTAACGTAATCGAATTTTACGACACCTCGGTAAGAAATTAGGGTGGTCTATTTTACTTAGCAGGATACCACACGACGAGTCTACTTACTTTAGTCGCTTTTTACGAGAGCTTGTTAAAAAATTAGGGTGGTCTATTCTACTCAGCCGGATACCACACGGCGGGTTGACTTACCTTAGTCGCCTTTTACGACACCTCGGTAGGAAATGAGGGTGGTACTATTCTATTTAGCCGGATACCACACGGCAATTTTTTTATATTGATGTATAGGAGTATTATACTCCTTTAAATAATACTTGTATACACTCATCATTCTCCTGCACTTATCCCACTCTAAGTGGGGGTACAACGTGTTTGAAACACTTTATTGGCTAGTTTCTACGACCGGCCGTCTGTCTGACGTCAATTTACGTAATCGCCTTTTACAACACCTCGGTAAGAAATTAGGGTGGTCTTTTTACTCAGCCGGATACCACACGGTGCGTCAACTTACCTTGGTCGCCTTTTACAACGCCTGTTTTAAGTAATCCTTAACAGTATAGTGGACTTTCTGTATCAGCATCTGTTTAAACTGCTTTAATGGCAAAGCTAAAATTGATTGCGGAATTTTATTATAAAATCTTAAATCCACATAATACTCGTATTTACGTACAAAAGCAAAAGCGTTCAAAGCAAAAAGCAAGACTCGCAAGCTTCTGTCGATTCCTACTTTGTCTATTATATACGTCGCCAATTTTTGAGAAACAAAAATTAAATTGCTAAAATAAACTGTGATGCCAATGTAAGAATGCCTATTTCCTTAAAATTATCTTGCAGTAAATCAGACGGATATAATTGTAAATGACAATGTATAGCTGTTTTTTGTAATACAATCTACTTTTTTGTACTATGGAGTTGTGCAAAATACCGCCTGCTATAAATTGTTTAAAGGCAAGTTTACTTTATAATTAATCGTCAATGTATTTTGCGCGAGAAAGAAAATATCAAACTAAATTTCTCCAAGCAGGTACTAGAAAAGCTAACCCTAGATTAAGTCTAAACAAATTAAAGATGGCCGGGTGTCTGTATTTAACAGGCTTCATTAAATAGATGCTCGTCCCTTCCGATTCTCGTCAAGCCACATTAACCGCTTGCAGCAAGTTTTAGTACTTTAATAACTAGTTTTTGCCCGCGACTTCGTTTGCGTAAACTGTTGTCGCGTAACAGGTTGATATTAAATGGAGCTTTTCAATGTCATCCTATTCCTGTAGAATTAACAGGATTTCTATAGCCTATATGTTTTTTAATTTAAACTATCGTGAGTGGTATTCATGATCAATGTATGTAGTGACCCTACCTTCAGCTCCGCGGGTCGCAGGTTCGATTCTTGCGAGGGCAAACATGTTCTATAAATGAGTTTATTGTTCTTTGAACCTTGTATATTTGTATTTAAGTATGTATTTAAAAATATATAATTAAATATTCACCAGTTGTCTGTCTACCGAAACACAAGTATTAAGTTACTTACTTTGGAGACGGACAACCGTGTGTGTAAGTGTCCCATATATTTATTATATTTATATAATATTAATTACTTAATATAATTATTAATATTATATTTATATATTTATTTTTAGAAACCGGCTATACTCACGTCTTATTTGATGATAAACCCGACTAGTTTCAGTTCGCGCCGCGATAACGCCGCGTAAAGAGCTCATGAATAAGAGCCCCGTATAGGCTTAAATCTAGTTGAGCTCATTCGATAAAATTAGACGTGAGTATAGCCGGTTTCTATACAGTAGCATATATGTTATTCCCGTGTATAAGGAATAATTGTGCTAAATTTCATCGATATTGGATTAGCGGAACGTGAACGTGAGCGCCGTGAATGAGTAACAAACATACATCCATACTCACAAACTTTCGCATTTATAATATTAGTAGGATAGTATATTACGTAGACATGAAAGTAATATTAATTCTTATTAAAGTATTCTTATTTTTATTATAAACTCCGCGTATACCGTATGGTATTCCGCTGGGTTGAATAGACCACCCTCATTTCTTACCGAGGTTTCGTAAAAGGCGAGTGAGATAAGTTGACCCGCCGTGTGGTATCTGGAGTAGAATAGACCACCGTCTTTGTTACTGAGGTATTGTAAAATATAATTAAGGTAAGTTTTCGTCAGGCAGACTATAAAAGTTTACGTCATAATATGTTGTGACGTCTCCTCTTAGAGTGGGATAAGGGCAGGAGGAATATGTTTGTCTGTATGTTCTTTATAGACTCCGATGCAGCTGGACCGATTTAAAAAAAAAAATTAATTAATTTTCAACCGTATTACCGAATATCCGTATTTTTAACCGCATAACCGTATTTCTTATTATTATTTGCTAAAAAACAGGCTAATAAAAATAATAACACGTGGACATAACTACTCGACTCTGTAAAAGGCAGTAATGACTAAATGTAACTAGCAACCGCCGAGTTTCTTGCTGGCTCTTCTCGGTAGGAACAGCTTTCCGAAACAGCATTAGAGTTGACGATTCAAAAGCACTTTTTTACAAGTTGAATAAATACTATTTTGAATTTGAATTTAAAAATAAACATTATAACAACAAAATCAAAGTTTTCTGTGAGGCAAAATCACGTCAAGTGTAAATATCCAGTTTTATGACGTAAGACAATTTTTTTTTTTTTTTTTAATTTTTTGGTTAAAAATTAGTACACTTGTTAACCCCTCCAGCTAAGCTAAATGTTCACATGGGTTCACGTCGGTAGTATAATGGCTGGGGTTCGAACCCACGATCTCTCGATTTCAAGTCCGTTGCCCTAACCATTCCGCAATCGCCGCTTAAACTATTGCCGCAACTTTCACTCCAGGAGTATTGAAACTTTTTAATATGTATAGTTTGACGATTTAAAAGAACTTTAAACCTATTTAGTAACGCGTATCATATGTTATGCTATAGTTATTATACTTTAGAGAAAGTTAGGGGGGAGGGATTAGAAAGTAGGGGGCGCTTTCTTGGCTTTCAGGAATACGCCTAAGTCACAAACCGCTATAGAACTATAAATATATTTGGTTGTTTTATACACAAATTTCAAGTACATAATTATGTAAAAAGTTATTCTGACTTTTAGTATTTTGTATTAATATTTATTGCATTATTATTTGTTTGTATAAAAAAATATTGGTGAAAAACTTATATTGTTTCTTAAATATTGTTTTTGATCTATTTACTCCAGATTATTAATAAAATTTAAATATTATTTTTGCATGCACTCCATTTGAATGATTTTGTTACCTGCCTATGTTAACAATTAATTTTTTATACAAATTCTCAATGTGTATTTAAAAATATACGTTTTGTACTTTGTATACACATTTATTTTATTTATATGGAGCAAACGTTTTTGATTTAATATTTTTTTTTTTAGGTTACACATAAAGAGCAAATATTAGATACGATGTTCAGAGTATTTTCACTTAAATTATATTCAAGAAAAATTTGGTATAAATCAATAGCGATATTGAAATAATAATTTGTATGAAGTTCTAACTATGAGTTATGAAAGAATAACTTTTCTCTATGTCACAAAATTGAAGCTTCACGGTTTAACTTATTTCTAAATTGCAACTTAGATAATAATTTAAATTCTTGCAAAGTTTTTGGCTTCAGTGAATAATTGATTTGAATTTTTTACTTTACAACTTTTTAACAACTTTAGGAGCATGCATCACAACACTATTCACACTTTTATTCGATATTATAAACATTAATAGCGTTGTTTTAACTGCTTCTAAACAGAAACGCCGATGACGGCAGCAACGGCAACTGCGGAGGGCGGCAGGCGGGTGCCGGCAAGCAGTGCGGCCGCTAAATGCCGCAACAGAGAGCCGCCATCCCGCTCGCTCCCGCGGTCTCCGCGCACCTCTCGCTCGCGCCGGCGCGAACACGTGTTTATTTGTATGTTTTATCCTTCGGCGGCTTTAAACCCAACCCACCCCGACCGCAAAGTGCGCTCCGCCGCCCGCCGCGCCCGCGCCGTCGCCGTCTCCCGCTCGCCGCCACCGCTGCCGCGGTACCGACTACCGACTCACCCGCGAAACTTGCTCCGAAGTCGACGGGCGCGGACGTACTCCGCGTATTAATAGCCACGAGCGGCCACCGCAAGCGAGCGGTCCCACGCGACAAACGCTCGGCGCGAGTCGCATCACGGCCGCGTAACTCGACGCACGCACCGACGCGCGCGTCTAGCGCGAATCGAAAAACTCGAAACCGAACAAAACGAAAAGCATTTCCCGAATAACAAAAAAAAAGTTTCCCGAAAGCGAGAGCCACGTGCGTATCGTAAATACGGGGCGCAAAAAGTGCCGTCATTGAAACTAGTGAAAAGTTTTTTCGCCGCGCGGGGGAGACTCCCCTCGGGACCGGAAAAAATCGGCCCCTCGCGACCCCGCCCGCCGAACCTTTCATTCACCGGGAAAAAAGTGTGGCAAGGCCGTGTGACGTCACATCTAGTGGCCACGCGTTCGTTCCCTAGCAACGTGTCGCATCTCGCGATAGGCTCTTCGAAGGAAGTGTTCCGCGGGTGTAAGATGGTGCCGGGTGACTTCGGTTCGGTGTGGATGTGACCAGTGTGGGGTGGGAAGTGCGATGTAGCGGGTGCGGACACGGTGGACTCTATGTGCAGCACGCAGCGAGCGCGGGTGCCGAGGATGCACCTCACGGGCGCGTCCAGCGGTGCCGTGTCGCCCGACACCAGCTCTACCCTTCTCCACGAAACGTATACGAAGATGACTTCGGATATTCTCGCCGAAAGGACACTCGGAGACTTCCTGTCCGAGCATCCCGGGGAGCTCGTGAGGACGGGTAGCCCGCACTTCGTTTGCACCGTCCTGCCACCACATTGGCGGTCGAACAAGACGCTACCGGTTGCGTTCAAAGTAGTAGCGCTAGGCGACGTCGGGGACGGGACGCTGGTCACGGTGAGGGCGGGAAACGATGAGAACTGCTGTGCCGAACTCAGGAACAGCTCAGCGGTGATGAAGAACCAGGTGGCTAAATTCAACGATCTGAGATTCGTCGGCCGTAGTGGTCGCGGTGAGTGCTGAAGGTGCAGTTATTGTTACACAATGAATACCTATTATTAGGAATTACTATGAGATATTAGGAAATTCGAATCTCTGGTTATTACTTATCGTCACACATACTTACTAAATTTAGATTCAACTCAGATTAGGTAATATAAAATTAGACGTGGTACATGATACAAGAGTGATTAAACATTTGTAAACTTTATGTTACTATAAAAAAGTATTTCAAATTTTACAAATAATAAAATACGTTATTGCAAAAACAAATAAACAGAAAACATTTTGAAAAGGTCATGATCAAATGTGAAGCGAATAACATCATCCCCTTCCAAACAAATTAGCATTCCAACCGTTAGACGAGTTAAAAGTAAATATGCCATTCAAATATTAACTTGCTGAGTGGGACAAACAATTTCGGGAAGATAAGGACGTTTTAAAAGACAAAGTGAAATTAAGTCAGGGAAGTAACTTTTTACGCCGTGTGGTATCCGGCTAAATAGAACAGACCACCCTTATTTCTAACCGCGACCGCCATGTCGTATCCGGTTGAGTAGAATAGACCACCCTCTTTCTTACCGAGGTATCGTAAAATACGACTAAGGTAAGTTTACGTTAGGCAGGCGGCCAGTCGTAAAATACGTAGCCAAATCATGCGACACTATGTTTATAACATGTGCCGACCCCACTTAGAGTGGGGTAAGGCTAAGAAAAAGGGACGTAACTTTTCATGAAGTATTTCTTATAATTCAGGTGGCTAACTCAGAATTATTTAGGCAATTCGTACTTCGCTACACACGGGAGTGCTCTGCACGTATTTTACTTATGACAACAAATATTTAAATTATTTTCCTTTTTATAAATTTAATAGCTTTTACCCGCGACTTCGTTCGCGTGGACTGTTGTCGTGTGATAGGTCGATAATAGATGACACTTTTCAATGTCCTATCCTGTAGAGTTAACAGGATTTCTATTGCTTATATGTTATTTCGCTGTATAAGGAATAACTGTGCCACATTTCATCGATATTGGTTCAACGTATTCACTGTGAATGATTAACAAACATACATCCATAATCAAAAACTTTCGCATTTATAATATTAGTAGGATATGATTTGTGTACTAATAAAAACATTTCATACCTGTTTTTACCTGTAAAGGAGTAAATTAGCGAGATTGCGCAATTTGCGCCAAATTACGCGCCAAAGTACACAGTACTCTAGAAACTAAAAAAATACATTTATTTAATAAGTAGTAGGAGAATCTTAATGGAGTGATTTCTATTTTTTACCTCTCTATCTTTTGTTACGTTAAAATTTAGAATAACTCAGTCGAAGACATTTACGTTAAAATTTCTGCTAAAGATATCGCTTACATAGATTAATAGTCAGGGATGTAATTATAGGTTTTTTCTGTGGATTTCCATATACATTCCATATAACTACGCACTAACATAACATTCATCGGTTCTTTAACAATTTAGCGAAATGGCATAGCTATGTCAGATAATAATTTCGAATTTGATTATACAGAAGTGATAAAACAATTCTTTAAAACTTTTGTGTTATGTATCTCCGCAAAGTTACGTTTTATTCTATAGATTATTCGAATTTGATTATCTCTTTCTCTTTAATATTTAAATGAATTAACCTTGTATGTATATATATTTTCTAAATCTCGGAAACGGCGCTAGCGATCTTCTTGAAATTCAGCATCTTGTTGTAACAAAAAATGTCGTTTTATAAAAATGTCGTTTTATAAAAAATGATGTTGTCGGGTATTAAAAAAAACCAAAATGTGGAATTGAATGCAATGCTGTCAAATGCAAAACTGTTATAGAATAATGGTAACGGGCGGACCAATGATTTGAATATATTATGATTGCATTTTTTTATATCTTTAAAAAAAATGCCAAGCAAGTCACGGTCACCCTGTTAATAGTTTGCCTTAGCTTAAGTTATATAAAATAGTCGTGTTTACCAAATATCCGTGTTTACCTTGCAATGCAATGCAATGCAATTTTTAGCTTATTTTGTTGCGCTATAAGTTTAAAAATTTATCCATACTAATATGATATATGCATTAGTCTGTCTGTTTGCTTGTATGCTTTCACGGATAATCCGCTGGACTAGCGATTTGTTCACCTAGAACTACTGGACCGATTTGGAAAATTCTTTCAGTGTAAGATAGTCCATTTATCGAGGAAGGCTATAGGTTAAATAACATCACTCTAAAATGAACAGAAGAGGAGTAGCAATAACAAATATTAGGAAAACGGCAAAATTTAAAGCTTTCCTTGCATGCGCTGAGTAAACAGTGATACTTATCAAAAATCATGTATTACAAAATTGTTTCCCTCTAAAAATTATAAATAAAAGTCCGCGACAGCATATGTCTAGCTTTTAAGGTTAACCCACTTTAATAATTTCTTATGGTTACCAAACTACTATAATACGGTTTTAATCTTTCCACGCGGGCGGAGCTGCTTGCGATTGCTAGTCTTTAATAAAAGAAATATCCACAAACGATTTGCATTCAAAGTCGACTTACGTAATAAAGGTATTCAAATGTTTGAGCAAAGTTTATAAGAGCATACGATTGAGAAGAGATGCAAACTTTTTCAAGGTGCTTAAAAACTTTTCAATGTCAAATAGGGCGGAATGGCCGGAAACGCCCTACACTGCCCGCCCTTCCTTAAGAAACGAGAATGAAAAATCTTTTAGTTTTATATTTTTAATTTTTCTTTTGTCTTTATTAATTTAATCTTTTAATTTTTTTACAATATAAAATACAATATTTGTTGACATATCCTATCGCACTAATATTATAAACACGAAAGTTTGTGAGTATGAATGTATGTTTGTTACTCTTTCACGGCGAATCTGGTGAACCAATATCGATGGAAATTGACACAATTATTCCTTATACACCGGAATATCATACAGGCTCTAGAAATCCTATTAACTCTACAGCAATAATAATAATAATAATTCAGCTTTATTTAGTCCATACATATATACAAAAACAATTGCTTAAGTAACAATAAAAAAAGCTTAGCCGCGGGTATAAGCGAGTATGTTATATATTATAGCTAACGCAAAAGGTTTTGCGATTAATTTTTCAATATATCTTATTTTTATTTAGTTTTGAACTGTAGGCCATAATTTTGTTTTGAATCTATTGTAATAATTATTTATCTATGTTTATGAATGAGTTATGTGAAACCGTTTTTGTATAATACAAAGGGCTTACTGAGCAGTACAAAACTTTCTCAAAACCTTATATTCATATAGTAAAACAGACGCAGGAAAAGTAATCCTTATTTAAATACCAACTTACTAAATGATAGAATTAATCAAAAACCACCAAAAACCTTCTTTATAACGTCGTTCGTTGGATTGTTAGTTATATTCAGAATTCTGTATCATAATCAACATATTTCACTTTGTTAAATGGTAATAACTTAATTTGCTTATGATTTATAACCGTGTTACAAAATCGTACTGTGATACACAATAAATCGTATACAAGCAAAAACTTTAGAAAGTATCAATGTAGTGGCCTATTACTATACCAATGTCCAAAGGTTTTATATCGCAATTTGTATACTTATGTATTTTAGATCCACCACGCTACCCATATACGGATTAGCAGGTTAAACATTATCCATTTATCCATAGATATATGTAGATCTCAGATCTGATTCTAATCTATACTAATTTATAAAGTTATGTTAGGTTTAAAGCATGTCTTTCTCTTCTATTATTTGTCAACTCTCAACTCCTTTTATTTTCTTCCTATAGTTGACACAATTTAACGATCTCTTTTCGGCCTTCTTCTAGTCACATATCCATCCATATTCACACAACACTGGTTTTCTTGGCTTGGCTGATCACATGATTTTCATTCCTACTCATTTCATATCGATTCCACCTTAATCTTTCACCTTTCGTCTTTTCTGTAATGGGTGCAATATTCAGACTTCCCCTTATATAGTTATTTCGTATTATTCAATCTTGTCATACCACATATCCACCTTAACATTCTCATCTTATTTGAATTCAATCTTTTTTCATCCGCTTTTTTTATTGCTCAACATCTTAATCCATACAATACAACAGGTCTTATGACCGTTTTATAAATTAAAATAGACTCAAACGGAGGAATTAGGAACACCTTTCGTGAGCTTTACTGCTTAAGAAGGTTGGCTAAAACATATTTTAAATGGGGAAAAAAATCTTGTATACATATGTATACTAAAGGGAATCTTGTATTTAATTGGTGCTATAAGTTGGTAAGTCATCCAATGAATTCAAAGTTCGTTCAGTAAAAGTACAGCCAACCTTTCGCTTGCATGTTTTCAGGTAGGACTTTGCGTGTAAAAACTGTTTAACTCAGCCGTAACATTACCACGCTTTCTGTCAGCAGTTTCTGTCAAAACTTTGTGAAATTACAAAAAGTTGGCAATGTGTAACGAGCCTATCAGCTTAAAACAAATAAATCTTTATTTATAGCAGAAACTTTTACGACGAGATCGATGTATGATCAATTTATAATCCACTACGTTCTAACTCGTTTAATATCTTTAGTCATCATTTCCTTACCCTTATTCCTTTCTAAGTGAGGTCGGCACAATATGTCTTCTTCTTCCATTCTCCTTTATCATTCGTCAACTCTGGTGCCACTCCTTACACATGCATATCATTTTTCACACAATTCATCCATCTTTTTTTAGGCCTCCCCCTAGCCATACTTCCATCCACATTCATATTTAAAACTTTTTTGGTCACATGATTTTCATCCCTCCTCATTACATGACCATACCAACTTAGTCTCGCACTTCTCATCTTTTCTGTAATGGGCGCATCTTTCAGATTTCCCCTAATATACTCATTAAGTATTCTAACCAGTTTTGTCACACTACACATCCACCTCAACATTCTCATCTCATTCGCATGCACATTTCTTTCATCCTATCTTAATATCTTCAGTACCAGGTCAAAAGTATCCTATGTGATGTATGCTATCAAGGTCTTAAGTTTCAGTACCTAGTTACAACAAAAACTATCAATTTTTACTTGAACATCTTTTTCTGACGATATAATTATAAATTAGCTAACTTGTACTTCTGTACCGCAACAGAAAGTGTTTTATGTATCCTACTATACTATTAGGTTATTTCATAAAAAAAACTTGAAATTCATTGTATAAAGATATAGTCAATTTTTTTTAAATTAATTATCTTCTGGCGTTTTAACCTGTGACCCCCGTATATACGGTCTTGCAGTTCGTCTATCACAGCTTCTTCTGAGTCTCTTTATTTATTTATCTGCATTTCATGTGGATTCTCGTGGATTCTCTAGGAAAATGCAGATGTCTTTAAATGTTGAATTTTTAACATGTCATATTACATGTTAAAAATTCACTCTTCTCGGTAGGAACAGCTTTCCAAACCAGCAGAAAGTTGACGATACAAAAGCACTTATTTGCCAACAAGTTTTAAATAAAGAATATTTTGAATTCGAATTTGTTATCTTTATTTCACAGCCATCTATGATATCATATTACGAACTATTAATTAAAATAATGTTTTCTTGCTTTTACAAGTTATGGGTCTCTTTAATACTCACGAGTTTTGCGATATTGCAGTTTGCCACAAAACAACTTTTTCGATAGAAGTTACATTAGAATTATTTTGCTGTAATCCGCGTTTGTTAACAGAATTTATCTAAAACCTCATACACGTAGAAAAAGTCACTACACAAGCAACACAACAAGCACTTCAAACACTCACTACCACAATCGTTTCGCCCCTAAATCGAAGCATTATCAGGAGGAAAGGCGCCACGACAAAATCGTAATGCCAAAAATATAATGATTTAAACTGTATTTAATTAGGTCACTTTAATACTAAGCGTACGATATATGGTCTAAATGGTCTTATCTAATCGTCACATTAAAAATTCCGCACGGATAGACAGCAGACTAAACAGTTTTAGCTTAAGCTTAGCTAAGCAATGATTAATTACCTGTCAGTGCATTATAACATGGTAGTCGCTTAATGCATTATCTATATCTCCATTATGAATTAACCAGTTAGATTAACGGTTTGGATGTACTTGCTCATAATAATAACAGTGTGTTAAGTGTGCGTTGGTATAATAACAGTGCGTTAAGTGTGCGTTGGTATAATAACAGTGCGATAAGTGTGCGTTGGTATGATAACAGTGCGTTAAGTGTGCGTTGGTATGATAACAGTGCGTTAAGTGTGCGTTGGTATAATAACAGTGCGTCAAGTGTGCGTTGGTATAATAACAGTACGTTAAGTGTGCGTTGGTATAATAACAGTGCGTTAAGTGTGCGTTGGTATAATAACAGTGCGTTAAGTGTGCGATGGTATAATAACAGTGCGTTAAGTGTGCGTTGGTATAATAACGTTGTGTTAAGTGTGCGTTGGTATAATAACATTGCGTTAAGTGTGCGTTGGTATAGTAACAGTGCGTCAAGTGTGCGTTGGTATAATAACAGTACGTTAAGTGTGCGTTGGTATAATAACAGTGCGTTAAGTGTGCGTTGGTATAATAACAGTGCGTTAAGTGTGCGATGGTATAATAACAGTGCGTTAAGTGTGCGATGGTATAATACCAGTGCTTCAAGTGTGCGTTGGTATAATAACAGTGCGTTAAGTGTGCGTTGGTATAATAACAGTGCGTTAAGTGTACGTTGGTATAATAACAGTGCGTTAAGTGTGCGTTGGTATAATAACAGTGCGTTAAGTGAGCGTTGGTATAAAAATAATGCGTTAAGTGTGCGTTGGTATAATAACAGTGCGTTAAGTGTGCGTTGGTATAATAACAGTGCGTTAAGTGTGCGATGGTATAATAACAGTGCGTTAAGTGTGCGTTGGTATAATAACGTTGTGTTAAGTGTGCGTTGGTATAATAACAGTGCGTTAAGTGTGCGTTGGTATAATAACATTGCGTTAAGTGTGCGTTGGTATAGTAACAGTGCGTCAAGTGTGTGTTGGTATAATAACAGTGCGTTAAGTGTGCGTTGGTATAATAACAGTGCGTTAAGTGTGCGTTGGTATAATAACAGTGCGTTAAGTGTGTAAGGTGCGGATTAGGTTATGAAAACAAACGACCGTATACTTTGATGTCTCCTTTAATACTCTATTATAATAGGCTAAATACTACATCTTATACTAGTTTACACGTGAGTAATGTATAATGATTATAAAGCTCTCATCACACTACATGCCTCATCAACAAGAAAAAAAAAATTAACAGTAGTTTACATTTTTTTTTAACTTACATTTATTTAAATATAGAAAAACCTTAAAAATAAAAAAGATTATAAAAGTTATATATTTAGTCTAATTATCGTAATATAACTTAGTTCTATTCTTATTCAAAATTTCCTCTTTTCCTTTTCTCAAAATTTTTACATTGGGATTTAGATCTTCCATTACTTTATAAGGACCTGAATATACTGGGGTTGACAATTTATTACCAGTTTCATTTTTAACCAATTTCAAGTCATTCTTATTATAAGTTACAGGGTTAATATATGTATCGTATGTATATTTTCTTAACTCTTTACTTTTTATTAAATTTTGTCTTGCATCAAACTGTGATTTTTGTAATCGGTACTTCAATTCTGAAGCATAATTATCAAAATTGTACAATGGATCAACATGATTATTTTTCAAATTACTTGGCAAGTTACATCTTTTCCCAAATATAAGTTCATATGGTGTATAATTTGTTGAAGTATGAACAGTGGTATTATACGAAAACGTCCAATATGGTAACCAAGTGCTCCAATATTTTGAATTATTATCAGTTTGAATCCTGAGAAATGAATTTAGAGATTTATGAGTATTTTCTAATGAACCTAAAGATTCATGGTGATATGATGTTGCTAAAATTTGCTTAATATTCAATAGTTCAACATACCTTAGTCATCGTTGCAGATATAAATTCTGATCCTCTGTCGCTTCCAATTTCGCGAGGAATTCCATATCTAAGAATGAAATTGTCCACGAAAGCTCTGGCTACACTATCACTACTCTTATTTTCTAAAGGATATGCCTCTACATACTTACTTAATTCACATTGTATAGTTAAAATATATGAATAATTATAATAATCCTTTTCTAATGGACCTACTATGTCTAAATAAATCTTATCAAAAGCGCTTTTTGAAGTAGTAGTAATTTCCATGGGTTGTTTAGTTGGCAAAGAATGTTTTTGTCGTTGACAAGTATTACATTTCTTCACAAACTTTCTTACATCGTCACTCATATTTGGCCAAAAATAATATCTTTTTATGTTGTTTAACATACGCCTAACACCAGCATGTCCACTAGTGGGCAATAAATGAAAGTCATTTAATATTACTTTTCTGTCATCAACGTCATTAATTCTTGTTACTCCACTAACAATACAAATTCGGGGTCCGGACCGCATTATATTATTTTTTATCTCCTTGGTTAACCATTCAATTATATATTTATTATCGTTATCTCTCACGATATAAATTTCATCAACATTAATCTCTTTACAAAATGATTCTAAACTTCTCACGAACGCGTCTCGCGCTGAACATGATCGAGTATTAGCTTCATAAAAAATAGTGGATTTTGATGGAATGTATATAAAATTATTATCTTTTACACAAAAATCTTTGCACTTTTTATTTTTCTTAAAAAGTAATTCAACTCCTGTGTTTGGTTTCTTAAGCACCTCTACGACGTTTGGGTGATCAGCCCCGTCGCCGATGTTATCCACCAAAACAGTATTATTCTCATCTTCTTGCATCCTTCTCATTCGTCTTGTCATAACATTCACGATATGCCTGTTCATATCTTTTAACTCATCCGAACTCAACACTATGCGAGATAACGCGTCTGCAGCTACGTTATTCGCTCCTTTCACGTACTCTATCCTAAAGTCATATTCCTCTAAGCTAAGTCTAAATTTTAATAAACGACTACTAGGACTATTCATGTTAAATAAATATACTAGTGGTCTATGATCTGTATAAATAGTAAAAGATTTTCCAAATAAGTAAGGTCTAAAGTAGCGCACTGACCATACGATTGCCAATAACTCTTTTTCTATGGTCGGATAGTTAAGCTCTGCTTTATTTAATACTCGACTTGCATACGCTATTGGTAAATTATTTTTATTGCATAACATCGAGCCTATCGCTACTCCCGATGCGTCAGTATGTAAAATAAAATTATTTTCTTCGGAAAAATCTGGATATTGTAAAATAGGTGGTGTTATAAGTGAATTTTTTAAATGTAAAAATGAATTTTCGCATTCGTCATTCCATTCAAAATTTACTCCTTTTCGACAAAGTTTATTAAGCGGAATTGTAATTTCAGCGAAGCGTGGAATAAATTTTCTATAATAATTAGCAAAGGCAACAAAACGTTTGACTTCGTCTTTATTGCATGGTTTTGGATAGTTTTTAATTGCTTCAATTTTTCCTGGATCTGGTCTAATACCGTCAACAGAAACAACATGCCCTAAATATAACAACTCTTTCTTCAAAAATTGACATTTAAGTGGATTTAATTTTAGATTGACTAGTCTTAATCTTTCAAAAATATTGATTAGATTTTTATTATGTTGATCAAGGTTTCTACCAAAACATATTAGGTCATCTAAATAAATAAGACATTTTTCGTAGTTTAATCCTGACATGGCAACTGTCATAACCCGGCTAAAAGCACTAGGGCTAATTTTTAAACCCATTGGTAATCGCTTAAATTGATATTGTTTATCGGTTGTAAATGCAGTACATTTTCGACTATTTGGTTCTAACTCTACTTGAAAATATCCTTGAGAAAGGTCTAAGTGACTAAAATAAATAGACCCAGATAATGCGTCCAAAATTTCACAAATATTGGGTAAGGGGAATTTATCGTCTTTTATTGTGTCATTTAATTTTCGATAATCTATAACTACTCGCCATTTCTTTTCGTTTGAAGAATGATTTTTCTTTGGCACGAGAAGAACTGGGCTTGACCATTCGCTTTGACACTCTTCGATTACATTGTCATCCAGCATTTGCTTTATTTGTCTATCTAATTCTGGTTTTTGAGATTTAGGTAAACGAAACGGTTTTACGTAAACAGGTGAAATATTTTCTTTCAAACATATACATGGTTTATATACGTCAGTTACTCCTAATTTATCTCCTTCAAGATGAAAAATATCAGCATATTTCGCACAAATATTTTCGATTGATATTTGTTCTTCTGTACTTAAATGATTGAGCTCTAATATCTCAAACAATCTCTTCACTCGTTCTGCGCTATTAGAGTCGCGTTCAAATTTACATATATCGTAATTATAAAAATAGTCAATGTCCGGAGAAAAATAACTTAGTTTTACTAAATTATCTCTGGTATTTAATATTCTTAAAGGTATTTTTCCTTGAATCGGTGACACTAACGCGCTTCCTAAGAAAATTCCGTCTCCTAATTCTTTAGGTAATATTACACAATCTTGATTTAAATTAGTATCGACGTAATGTATTGACTCGCAACGCGGCGGCAAAATAATATAATTATTGTAACCTGTGCTACCCATCTGCATAGATAGTCTAACATTTTCTACACCGGTATTTATTGTAAAAGTATTCAATTCAAAATTTAATATGCAGTTATATTTACTTAAAAAATCTTGTCCCAATATTCCATTACATTTACAAGGCAAACTTTTAAAAATATAAAATTTATGATTTATTTCTAAATTATTAATCTGTAAATTCAAATAAATATATCCTTCTGAATAAATATTACCACCGATCCCTTGGATACAAATTTTCTCTATATGGTAAGGAATGTGGTGCGCAATCAAGCTCTCGTATTTCACGGCCGAGAGTGATGCGCCCGTGTCAATTAACCAACTGTACGGAATGTTCGATATGTTTATAACAACTGAGTTTAAATTATTATAAGTTTTATTGACTGTATTATGAACGAAAAAACTGATTTTTTATTTCATCTTTTTTATGTATGTCGTTCGGATTCGATTCTGGTATCTGATTGACATTTGAAGTTTGAGCCATATTAATTTGATTACTGTAATTATTATTTCGGAAATTATTTCGCCTATAAAAATTCCTAGCGTCTCGAAAATCTAGGTTAAAATTTGTTTGACCTCTACCTCTATAATTTTGACCTGACAAATTATTATTTTCTAATCGCACACCTCTGTTATAAGCGGTACGTAAAATCGGTATCCTAGGCCTATTAAAATATCCTCTGCTATTCCTTTGATTATAATAATTATTTTGATATGGCCTACCTCTAGCACGGTGACTAGCGTAGTTCACGAACTCTGCTTGGGGCTGCGATGCCAGCTCCTCGTCCATTGCGTCTCGTATAGCATCTTTCAGCGTTGAATAACTACGCGCAGCTATAATCGTGCTGATTCGACTATTTCGTAGACCGTCAGAAAAACGCTTAATTGCATTCTTCTCATTGATAGGTTTTAAAACTTCATATTTACTAGAGTCTCCATCAGCCTGTGATATAGTCAAATCCACAAACATACTTTCTAAAGACTTACCGAAATCCTGTATAGACCTTGAACCTTGCTTTGCTTGCTGGAGCTGTTGTTGAATAGCTGTATCAGATTTTTTCGTTAACAATAATGATTTCATATCTTTAATGAGGTCTGCAATAGATGAATAATTTAGACTTAAACGTAATTTTGCATACTCCGATAACCTGGATTTATACACAAAATTTATCAATAAAAGTTTATTGTCGTGGTCCAACATATCACTGTACATTTCAATATTACTAATTAATTGTTTTGTTACGGATTCGTCATTCGTCATGACTGGCAGCAACGATATTGCAGTTTTCAAATCAAACTTTTCCATTTTTACGTCGCTTTCTTTTGTACTAGTCTGTGCTGAAGTGGAACAAAGCTCCTTTATCTTGCTGAATAACGATTTTATGTTATCGCGAATATCTTGCACCCTCGATAAGTCCGTAACTTTAATTTCACTTTTCGCAATTTGTTCGCTTAATTTGTATTTTTTAATTCTTCAGCCATTAAAGTTATGAAAAGTTTGCTTATAATGTAGTCACGTTGTTATCCTGATCCTTTTATCCTTGTGGCATCACCCGGCTGCGTCTCTGGAGGTCGACCGGAGATGTAACTTACTGCTGGCTCTGAATATGCACGCATGCTTCTAAATCTGCGAAATCGTGCCCAATTTTGATATAAAAATATTTCTTTCTTTTCCACTGAAGATATTATATACACACATATTTTTCAAGTCCGAATATTCTTCTATAACATAATTATGTAGTTTGTCACTTAGAAATTCGCTCTTCAATCTAATTTAACTCCATTGTTATTAGTAAGTGTTTCCATATATGGTAAGGAATGTTGTCCATCGCGCTCGAGGCAGACTCCTGTTGCAGGGTCGCCATGTAAGGTGCGGATTAGGTTATGAAAACAAACGACCGTATACTTTGATGTCTCCTTTAATACTCTATTATAATAGGCTAAATACTACATCTTATACTAGTTTACACGTGAGTAATGTATAATGATTATAAAGCTCTCATCACACTACAAGTGTACGTTGGTATAATAACAGTGCATTAAGTGTGCGTTGGTATAATAACAGTGCGTTAAGTGAGCGTTGGTATAAAAATAATGCGTTAAGTGTGCGTTGGTATAATAACAGTGCGTTAAGTGTGCGTTGGCATAATATCAGTGCGTTAAGTGTGCGTTGGTATAATAACAGTGCGTTAAGTGTGCGTTGGTATAATAACAGTGCGTTAAGTGTGCGTTGGTATAATAACAGTGCGTTAAATGTGCGTTGGTATAATAACAGTGCGTTAAGTGTGCGTTGATGTAATAACAGTGCGTTAAGTGTGCGTTGATATTACGATATCATACTATAGCAGTGAAGAGGTTTTTAACAAAGCTTTTTGGATTTAATTAAAAGTAAAATAACGGCCCATTATTATCCCACTGCTGGGGATAGGCCTCCTCTCTCCGTTTTCAGAAAGGAGGGATCGGAACAAAGACCTATTACGCTCCTCCAATGCGGATTCGTAGGGTACACAAATGCCTAGAAATCTCTTGAGATATGCAGGTTTCCTCACGATGTTTTCCTTCACTGAAAAGCGTGTGATAAATTCAATAAGCATGTGAAAATATTAGTTACACATAAGTTTTAAAAGAAAAACTCATTAGTGCCTGCCCGGGGTTTAAACTCGTAACTTCTCGAAAGAGATGCATGGTCTCACCGCTGGGCTATCACAGCTTATAATATAAGCTTTCCAGATTTCATATATTGAATGGCCCGTTGACATAGTGGACAGTGACCTGCCTTCAGCTCCATGGGTCGCGGGTTCGATTCCCGCCTAGAGACAACATTTACTATACAAAAAAATGTTGGTGTGTTTTTGTATGTTTTTAAAATTATATATATTTATCAGTCGTCTGTTACTTATAACACAAGTATTAAGTTACTTATTTTAGGGACGGACGACTGTAAGTGTAAGTTTCCCATCTTTTTATTTATATAATAAACTTTCCATCCTATTTTTACCTAGAATAAACATTATTCATTTAAATTAAATTCTTCCATAAATGCTCAATTTATTATTTTATGCATTATCGCATAAAGATCAACGATTCAAAAATAACGGACATTCTGTTCAGTTTTCTTGATAAAAATTAATTTTTACATGGTCTTGTATCACCTATAACACCACAAAGTGTTATTTACAATAGCTGTCAAACTATTGACAAAATATCTAGAAGGAACTGCAACTCGCAAGCATATTTCAAAATGAATAATCTCGTGAAACATTTGGATGTTTGTCCAGACTCTACGTTGTTAGGACAAGGTTTAAATTTTACAATTTTATGCTTCTATCGCTATGTTGATATTTTTTTATATACAATCGAAACTTGTACACTATAAGAGTAAAAAAAAATTCTATAGCTGACTTAAGGGATTCTCTCTAAATGTAGAGTTTACGACGTATGGGATTAGGGATTTTTTGGAATATCTGTAATCTGAAAAAGATTACAGATATTCCAAATATCTTTGTCAGAATACACAAATCCCAAAAAAAATTTAAGGATATGAAGATTATATTACTCTGATCGCAAAATGATTTAACAATAAACGAAGCTCATAATAAAAAAGTTTCATATCCGGAGATCAACCTGAAAACCGCTGGCGGTCTATCTGTTAAAATGTTACGACTAATGTGACAAAGTATTATAAATGTTGCAACATTTCCTATCTTATATCTTTGTTAGAAAATCATCATTCTCCTGCTCTTATCCCACCCTTAGTGGGGTCGGCACAACAAGTTTTAACTATGTTGTTACACAAAAGTAATATTAAAATTATTTTGCTGTAATCCGTGATGAAGTAAAATAGAAAGTATATATAATGCTAAATGTAGAGTGGACAATCCGTTTTCATACCTGATACTTCTACCACCTCCACCACAATACACAAGCACTACATACGTTCACTATTGCAAACTCAACAATCGTTTCACCCCGTAACCGAAGCATCATCAGGAGATAGACTCCACGACAAAATCGCAAAGCTTTGCGATTGTCCACTCTACATTTAGCATTATATATTTTTTATTTTACTTCATCTCGGATTATAGCAAAATAATTTTATTATTACTTTTATAGTATGGATCTCCACAAAGTAACGCCTATTTCTATAAATTATGTTGTTACATTTTGTCTGATATCAACTTACCTTAGTCGCCTTTTACGACGCCTAAGTAAGAAATGAGGGTGGTCTATTCTACTCAGCTGACTACCACACGCTGGTTTATCAAATGGTCTGTAAAAATTGACCTCAGCAATATTAGACACGTGTACGGAATATTTATTTCATAAAATTCAAACATTGCGCTTTCAGCGCCAACAAAGCAATTAAACGGCCTATCTAAATCATAACAGCGAGCGTGAGCCGTCGTGACACCGCAATGCATAGTTACGCAACTTGCGGGCCTCGCTTAGTTAGCACAACTACCCCGAAACCGAGGGGCAACCATAAATGAAATGGTAGTTTTCCGCGGCTAACCGGGCGCGGCCGGGCCGGCGAGCCGGTTAACCGGGCCCGCTGCGGCCGCGTTATGGTTGACAAGGGCCTGTTACGGCCGCCGACCGCGTGCGTGCCACAACCTACACGATGTTTGCGTGTACAGCCGGAACAGATCGCTTTACTTTACACTTTTTAAAGGTGACTGTTCACGCTACGACTTTATGCCACTGTTTGGTATTAAAATAATGTATGTAAGTAATTTGGTTATTCGAATGAATTAAATTATTATCTTAAATTTAATGACTTATGTATTTAACAAAATAGTTATTAATTTCTTGAATTATAAGTAATCTAGTAGAGGGGTTCTCGAGGGGTCCATAATACAAAAGTAGTAACGAGCAGATAATTTTTGCTATATTATCGCGAATTTAAGAAAAACAATTTTAGAATTACTTTTACATCATCATTCCCTTCCCCTTATCCCACTCTAAGTGGGGTCGGCATAACATGTTTTAAATATGTTGTTACATGAATTGGTTAGATATTTTACGACTGGCCGCCTGCCTGACGTCAACTTACCTTAGTCGCCTTTTACGACAACTCGTTAAAAATGAGGGTAGTATATTCTACTCAGAAGAATAACAGCATTGTTTGTGTAAGATATAAGGTAAAAAAGTCATAAGATATAAGAACACATAAAAGTATAACAACACTAAAATTACCTATGTTATTAAATAAATATATCTAATAACATTCAATATTAACCCATACTAATATCATTAATATGAGAGTAACTTAACCTGTTTGTTACATTTTCACGCCGACACGTGAACTGATTTCGATTCATTTGGCTATAGATTGGACTAGGATAGAATGGCGCATTCCAACAAGTTAATAACGATAAAGTTTTTGACACATTTGTCCTCCTTAGTAAGTATTAAATGTTTTCTCCATTGAACTACACATTGGCGGCGTAATTTGCGCATAATTGGCACGTCTGCAAGTGAAAGACAAAGAACTGAATTAAATTGCTTTTGTTCCAGACTATTGTCTGTTTTACGCCAATAAAAATGTGATGTTTGGTCATATGCATCAGTATTCATAAAACTGGATGCAGTAGTAATGAAAGCGAGCTCGGAGCACCACAATATATACGTATAAAGAATTCTTCAAAGGAAAAATTTTATTCAAATGGCATTGTGACCGCAGGCGTGGCTCCGCCTCCGCGGAAGACGTTGCTTTTCCGACATTTTCTATTGGTTCGCGCTCGAGAGGCGGGCCGTGTCTTCTTCTTCGAGACCAACTTTTCATTTGCACAACTGAAATATTGCCAGATTAAAACACTGCGAGGAAGTTCCCGTGCGGTTTCTCGATTCGCCTTTTTCTTTCGTTCGGATATCCCATTACTTGGAGCTACATAAATATTCAGTATTAAGATGAATAGTTATTTAGAACTAGCCTATGGCTTCGCCCGTGTAAATATCTGTGTATTAAATTGAAATCTATACTAATATATAAAGCTGAAGAGTTTGTTATTTTGTTGGGCCCGTTATGGCATAAGGACAAGTCCGCAAGTCCGATACAGTCCTCCACAACGCGTCGTTTTAAGCCGAGGTCCAGCCTCACAGGAGGCACCCTTAAGGTGACGCACCCAGGATGCTGCGAATCTCGCTCGAGACTCGCTCTCCCAGTTTTTCACTCCGGCGATGCTTCTGCGCTCGCCCACTCTCTCGGTGACGCTGCCAAAGCCTCTAAGGCTAATAGCATTAGTTAGAGTCCGAAAAAAAAATTTGATTGTTGGAATGCGCTACTAAGAAACGCGCTACTAGGAACTACTGGACCGATTTAGAAAATTCTTTCAGTGTAAGATAGTCCATTTATCGAGGAAGGCTATAGGTTATATAATGTCACGCTAAGATGAATAGGAGAAGAGCAGCAATAAAAAATAGCACGAAAACGGTAAAAGTTAAAGTTGATAGTTATTCGAAAATCATGCATTACAAAATAGTTCTCCTCTAAAAAACTAATAAGTTAATACTAAATAAATAAGTTAATGCTAAAGTTAATACTAATATGTGTAAATGATAATTGCAATTTATCACACGCTTTTCGATGACAGAAAACATCTAGAGGAAACCTGCATATCTCTAGATAGATTTTTATCACTACATATTATAAAACAAAGTCCATATTTCCGTATGTACGCATAAAACTTTAAAACTACGCAACCGATTTTGATGCGGTTTTTTTTAATAGATAGAGTGATTCCAGAGGAAGATTTGTACGTATAATAACATTCAATACGAAGTAGAGAAATAATGTAATTTTTGAGGTTTCTGTAAATAATTACATTTTTTTCCGCTTACATTGCAAACGCAGGCTAAACCCTACGAGATTTATCAAAATGATGTACTAAGTATTTGTACACCTTAAAAAGGTCTACAGAAAAGTCCGCGATGGTATATATCTATCTCTTATGGATAACCCACAATAGCAGTTTTTTTCATTTACTTTTTACGAAAAATGATGCCTTATGTTCAAAGCAATTTTTATACACTACAGCATTAATCCTTATCCAATTGAGTACCTTAAATAAATTGTTGATTTAATATAGATCAATATTGCCGTTTACAGCATGTAATTTAAGTGAACATTTTCGGAGATATTACAGATTTAAAATCCCGCGAGGAGGCCGCGCTTAGACCTTTAAGCGCTTCGAATTTAGCAGCGACCGGAGGCGCAACTAAATGTCCTTCTTTCAAGTTTATATTGTCTAATGATAAGAAAGCTATGAATGTTGTATGTAAAGACATTGTCTAATCAATTGTAAAAATAAATAATATCACTACATAGTATAAAACAAAGTTGCATTCTCTGTCTGTCCGTATGTCCGTATATCCCTATGTATGCTTCAATCTTTAAAACTATGCAACAGATTTTGATGCGGTTTTTTTTTAATAGATAGAGTGATTTTAGAGGAAGGTTTACATGTCTAATAATTTTCAATATGGAGTAGAGAAATACTGTAATTTTTGAGGTTTCTAATGTGATGTCGTAAATAATTACATTTTTTTCCGCTTACATTGCAAACGCAGGCTAAACCCTACGAGATTTATCAAAATGATGTATTAAGTATTTGTACACCATGAAAAGGTCTACAGAAAAGTCCGCGATAGTATATGTCTATCTCTTATGGATAACCCACAATAGCAGTTTTTGTCATTTACTTTTTACGAAAAATGATGCCTTATGTTCAAAGCAATTTTTATACAATACAGCATTAATCCTTATCCAATTAAGAACCTTAAATATATTGTTTATTTAATATTGATCAATATGACCGTTTACAGCATGTAATTTAAATAAACAGTTTCGAAGATATTACAGATTTAAAATGCAGGGGCCGCGCCGCGTGCCTATAAATAGCGCGTCGGAGGTCGCGGTTCGCCTCTCGGCGATGCTTCCGCGCTCGCCCGTCTTATCGGTGACGCTGTCAAAGCCATTAGGGCTAACAGCATTAGTCAAATTCGAAAAAAAAAACGCGGTTCGCCCTTTAACCATTTGAATTTAGCAGCGATTGGACGCATTTATGATCGGAGCTCTCTAGCGAGGAAAATAACAGTCACTATCACTACATATTATAAAACAAAGTCCATATTTCCCTATGTATGCATAAAACTTTAAAACTACGCAACAGATTTTGATGCGGTTTTTTTTAATAGATAGAGTGATTCCAGAGGAAGATTTGTACGTATAATAACATTCAATACGGAGGAGAGAAATACTGTAATTTTTGAGGTTTCTGTAAATAATTACATTTTTTTCCGCTTACATTGCAAACGCAGGCTAAACCCTACGAGATTTATCAAAATAATGTACTAAGTATTTGTACACATTGAAAAGGTCTACAGAAAAGTCCGCGATGGTATATGTCTATCGCTTATGGATAACCCACTAAAGCATTTTTTGTCGTTTACTTTTTACGAAAAATAATGCCTTATTTTTAAGCAATTCTTATACAATACAGCATTAATCCTTATCCAATCAAGTACCTTAAATAAATAGTTGATTTAATATAGATCAATATGGCCGTTTAGAGCATATAATTTAAGTGAACATTTTCGGAGATATTACAGATTTAAAATGCCGTGAGGAGGCCGCGCTTCGCCCTATAACACTTCGACTTTAGCAGCGATGTCGCTCTTTCAAGAGTTTGTTTAAAGACATTCTGTAATTAATTGTAAAAATAAAATACATAGGGAAAATATAAAAGTAAATAAGTAATAATGTACTATATGAATTTAGATATTCCAAAGATAGCAGGAAATCTTCTTGGTATAGGGAAAGGAAATTGTTTTTCTCCAAATTTAACGCTACGGCCACGGGCAGTAATGAATAAATCAAAACAACTGGATCAATTTTAATCATTTTTTTTACACTGACTGACTTGGGATATATATTTTATACCCGTGCGAAGCAGGGCAGGCCGCTAGTTGGAATATAAACTTAAGAAGCGTTAACTGTATCTTTTTTATGAAACACACATATCTAAGCCAATATGAACGTATTAATTCAGTCAATTAGCGTGCACGTAAGCATTAGCACATCGTTACGTAGGACGTCGTAATCGGCGCGACTGACGCGGCAAGGCGTGTATTTGACAGCTGTCAAATTGGATCGCATCCAGCTATTAGGAAATGTCGTCGGCGTCGCTTAACAACGCTAGGCATTGTATGGATACGACCTTTATGATTTTGTTTTAGTTTATTTCATTGGCAATTACTTTGAGGTGGAAATGCTTACCTGGTTAATGGTAGGATATCCTTATTTTGATAATATGAAACTAATGCCCGTGAATTATGGATAAAATAAGCCTATATCATTCTTCAGTACTCTCTTATTTATTATACTGGCATTGATATGTCTAAAAACAAAAGTTTTTATTATGAAATAATAAACTGGTCGAGTATATTGAGTTTTTATATATTTTACCAATTAGGCCATTGGCCCTATTTTAAAGTATTTTTGTACTAAAAATTTACAAAAATATAATAAACTAGCTCTGCTTTTTGCAGTGGCTTCGCCCGGGTGTAAATCAGCGCGTCGCAAAATTTGTATCAAAATGAATTTTTAATTAAAGTAATTATTGTGAGTTAAACATAAGAGATAGTGATATGCGGTCGCGACTTTTTTCTAGTATTTTTTGAGATCTACAGTTCTCTAGTACATTACTGTAGTACCTATATGTCTGTTGGTTTACGCGGCGCAAGCGTCATAGTCTTGTATGCATAATAATGTCAAAATTTGTATGATATTATGTTCTTACTTTAAACGAACTTTCGCTTGTCGCACAAACTTATTCAGCGTAAGTTTCTCTGATAATGGTATAACCATAACAATATCATCTACCAAAGTGTTTTCTACCCTTTTCAAAGTTGTTTCGTGGGAGATTAAGAATGTCTTTAAATACAAAAACATTTGCTTTTGGTGCTGTAATGACGTTAGGAATTTTTTATTTTAATTTATTAGGATAACCAACATAACTAACATTATTAATACTATAAAATACTCTACGAATTAAATGTCTTAATTATAATTAAATGTATCATGAAAGCGGATAGTACACTCTACAGTTTGCATGTTTTCATACTTTCTTTTATCACATTTCTTTTTTTTGATAATGCTTGGAAAAAGTGCTCAGTGTTATTTGAGTTACCTGATACGTACTTGTATGATATTACAAAATTCTTGTAGAAGAATTGGGAGAATATATTAATAGCATCGTAGAATTACACTAAATTCTAAGATGCTCTCTCACTAGAGAGAAAGAAAGTGAGAGTGATTTTCCTTTAAACTCCTCGTAGCCATTTTATTTTTTATTTCATTTTATATAATCTACAGCTATTTACATAAACTTAATCTATTAATAAGGCCAAACTGATTATATAATTTTACATAAAAAAAAATTTGCTTCACATAATTTAGTAAAGATAATACGAAAGGTGCTATAACGACGTGATGTGCGTGGTTGTGCATTATACCATATTATAGTCTCACTTGTGTAAAGTGAGCCAAATCCCTCGAATATTAGATTTTTAAGAGACTTAAACGAATCACTCAATTCTTCGATTATAATAATTTGGTACCCTCGTCAAATAAATGCAATAATCAGGATCAAAGAAAGTCTAATGTTGTAGTCAGTTCTAAACAATGATAAATGGAACTTTATTGGATATTGGAACATTACAACATTGCCATGATGTTAAGTTATAAAATAAATATATTGACGTGACAACGTCTTAAATTAGGTTGCGGCTTGGAGTCACTCATGAAAAAGTGTAACGCCCGCTCACGTCTGTTCCGATGAGTCACCGAACGAAAGAGGCCCGCCGGACTGGCGAATGCCTTGCGTCTCTCTCCCACTCCAATCCATCACATTTAAAAAGACGTTGTCACGTAAAATCTTTGCCCGTAAAACCGACTTTACAGGCAACCGTTTTTTTGATACCTTAGAATGATAAAGAAGGTGAACTAAATAGGTCCTTCACTTAAAGTGTATAATAAAATCATGTCACACTTAAATCAATATCGAGAAGCTTAAGATCCTCCAATTAACCCGCCAGTGTCAAATGGATGGGGGGAGTGAGAAAATTGAGCTTGTGACGTGAGGTGAAGCCCTTAATAATGCCCTATGATAATACAGTACGTTAACCTATTCTCTAATAGTTTCTCTTTTTTCACTAACATATACTTATATTAAAAATGTAAAAGTCTGTCAATCTGTTACACTTTTACGGCCGATCCGCGATATTTCTTAAATTTGGTACGAATTAAAGCTTATGTACTAAGGTAACATATACAATAAAAAATCCTTTTCTGTTCGGAATACGGAGTTCAGAGGTTCAATGAGTTTTTCTATTAAAATTGATGTGTCTAATTGATAATTGTAACTTATCACACGCTTATCCATGAAGGGATAAACTTATTTGACTAATCGATAATAGGCATGTGTCAAACTCTTTTCGGTGATGGAAAATATCGAGGGGAAACCTGCATATCCGTAGAGATTTGTGGGTAATGTTTAACCTACCAATCCACATTGGATCAGCTTGGTGGATCTTCGCTTCAACCCTCTTGAAATAGAGAGAGGAGACCTATACCTGGGAGTGGAATAGTAACAGGTCGTTACTTTACTTTACTGGGATCAAATAGAAACATAAAGTTTTAAATACAAAGTTAGGCTTATTAGCAAGTAAGATTCTGTAACGGATTATTAAAGGAAAAGTTCATAGAAGGATAAGAAGAAGGGAAAGAAATCCTAGCTTAATATCATTGTCATTGCTACCAAATCCTATCCTATTCTACGAATATTATAAATGCGAAAGTTTGTGAGTATGGATATATGTTTGTTACTCTTGCTGAATCCGATGAACCAATATCGTTGAAATTTGGCACAATTATTCATTATACCCTAAATAACTTATATAGCTATAGAAATCCTGTTAATTCTACAGCAATAGAATAACATTGAAAGGCGCCATCTATTCAACCTATTACTGGCCCGTTGGCGCAGTGGGTCACCCATAACACAAGTATTAAGTTACTTACTTTGGGGACGGACGACCTTGTGTGTAAGTGTCCCATATATTTATTTATTTATCACGCGACAACAGTCTATGCAAACGAAGTTACGGGTAAAAGCTATTTTCATATCGTAAAGAGCAGAAAAAATATTATTAAATCGACTGCTTTTCATTCGTTGAAGAGGCAACCACAAAAGAAGATAAGCTTTTTCATTGATTTGTTCTGGTATTGTCTGACGAATGTCTTGTTTACTAAACAGCCGGTAATATCTGCGTAATATAATCATGTCACACATAAATCAATCTATGATACGTCCTTCATTTGGCGTGCGAGTGACACAGGCGGGGTGAGTGAGGAAATTGTGAGCTCGTAAAGCGTGCCGTGAGCTAGAGCATTAGGTAGGGGTTATTTATTTAGGCGCGATGTTCAGCGGCACGCCGCGGCTGGTACGGAATACTCACTTACGTCTGTTTTGTTTTGAATTTTTGTTAAACGATCGGTTACTACGGCTGGGGATCATTTTTTAATTCGTCAAGCCTAATCTTGTTTTAGTCGTGTGGTATCCGGCTGAGTAGAATGGACCAACTTCATTTCTAACCAAGGAGTCGTAAAAGGCGACTAAGGTAAGTCGACCCGCTGTGTGGTATCCGGCTGAGTAGAATAAAGTACCTTCATTTCATTCTTTCGCTAGTGGAATCATAACAGGCCGTTACTTTACTTATTTTTTCAACCTTCTGTTGAGCATTAACTACTACATGAATTTCATTTATTTTCGAGGAGTAAAATTTTACTAACTTTTAAATGATTTATAGAAAAATTTAGAATTTACGTTCTGTTGCGGAATTCCATTGTACAGAAGTTGCAATAGAACTATTTTGTTATAATCCGCATTAGTTGAGAGTATCTATTTAATATCAAGTGTATGAAGCAAGCAACATTGGCATACCTTACACATGCAGGACAAGTCACCACACGTATCACAAAACGTCGCCAAAAAATCTGTACAATCACTAAACACACTCACTACCACAATATCTACGATCGTTTCGATCGTCATACGTCGCATTACGATTTTGTCGTACTTTTTTCTACACTTAGCATTACACAGATTCTCTTGACAAGCGCGGATTATAGCGAAATAGTTCTATTGCAACCTCTGTACTAACCATCCTTTTATCTATTTATTTTACCAAAATTATTTAATAGATTAAATAGTTCAATTGATATAAACTTTTTTTTTCTCTATATGAACCGTACTCTCTTTCTTCTTCAATTCTTGTCCTTTTCCTTCTATTACTCAAAGGATGACGAAGAGATCCCTTTTAGGGATAAGTCCGCTTTTATACATGTGTTTTTTTTAATTTTTATTTTTTCCATCTCTTTTCTAAATATATGTGTAAAAAGAAAAATAAATAAAAAATAAAATAAATAAACCATTGTAAAATACATTATCGCCAGTTCCTAATGGAAAAGTAGAAATTAAAATTATATTTAAACTCCACACCGTATCGTTACCAACAATCTAATTATTCGTGGACACCTCAAACATCACGACACAAAACACGAGTATTCCCATAAGTGTTAACGCCGGGTGTACCTCGCGTTAATAAACTCCGATAGGCCGCAACAAGCCGGATCGTGTACGACCTCCATTTTTAACGAGCACACCGTCCGCAGAAAGTAGCCTACACATGAAATCACGTATGAATGAGGCTTTTTTTTTCAGTTTTTTCGCGTGTAGCGGCGTGCCGCTTCAGGCCCCATTAAAGCTTACATGTCACTCTACCCCTCCTCCCTCCCCCATTCCCCGTTCGGGGTGGAAAAATCAGAAAATCGGTATTGGCTGCATCCCGCAGCGAGCCAAAGCGCTCTACAATACAGCTTTGACGGACGGTCATTTAATATTAACTGTGGTTTTTCCGCAGATGGAAATGTTTTTTTTATTGCCGGCGTTATGCTGTGATGAAGTGGTCGGCCTGTTGTTCGTGACGCGCTCTGATATGTTGTGGATGAGTTGCCCTTTTATGTTCTCCACTTTGATACGTCATTTCGCGTCAAGTGCTTATTTGTATGGTATTTTGATAGTTGGCTATTATTGCAGTTTTGATGGCCATTACGTTAATTTAATTTATTACTCGTTGCGCTCGATGTTCTGTATAAAACTTTATTCGATGCATAAAAATTGAAATCGGACCCGCGATAAATTTTCAACTTTTCGAACAAGTGATCAAAATCGAACTACAAAAAGTTGGCGTCGGCGAAAAGAGTGGCGACCGCAGATTGTATTTATTGCGTCCACTCATTCCGAGTAAAAAGTTTCGACAGATATATCACAGATTCCAGTCATAGTTTCAATGTAATTTAACTATTCAGGAATTAATTGTAGCGGTTAAATGTCGAAGACTACGTTTAAATTTAGAGTTGCTTAATAGAATTTGAGTGGTTATATGTTAGCTTCTATTTTTGTAATGTCAATTTGAAAGTAATTATGTAATATTTTGTAACGAAAAGAAGCCTAGCGGAAGTTTTTATATAGTAACGGAGCGAGGTGCGTAAAGGAGAGTAGAGGTGAAGTGCGGAGAGGAAAGGAGAGTAGTGGCGCCTTTTGACGCAGTGATTGTCAGGTTGTATATTGATTTGACATTTGATTGAACTTTTGAAAATCGTTTCTTATTTCTTAAATAAAATTAAAATCGTTGTAATAATTTCCTATTACATATTAATTTTCAAATAAATGAGAGCTCTTATAAAAGAGCTATTGCTTATCAGCGATGTAAATTTTTGTAATTGACTAGCTTCTACCCGCAACTGCGTTCGCGTTGACTGTTGTTGCGTGATACATTGTTCTCGATTGATAACAGATGGCGCTTTTCAATGTCATCCTATTCTTTTGAATAATAAGATTTCTATAGCCTATATGTCACTCCGGTGTATAAGGAATAATTGTGCCAAATTTCATTGATAATGATTCAGCGGATTCGCCGTGAAACAGTAACAAACATACATCTATACAAACTTTCGCATTTATAATATTAGTTTGATAAAGGGATACAAAATTAGTTGTGCTTGTTACACCAATGTTTACTAGTAGTATGTTTAAAGTATTTTTTCATATTGCTACAGGTAAATCCTTCACCTTGACGATAACGATATCAACGACGCCGCCCCAAGTCACCACCTACAATAAGGCGATCAAAGTCACCGTCGACGGACCACGGGAGCCCCGATCCAAAACCAGTTAGTATTTATATCGGTATCAAAATAGATTCTTAGATAGGTAAATTTAGTTCATTTATTGTACTCAAAATGTAACAACAAAAATACAGACATACATAACCTCATTAGTAGTACTATCCCATAAAAATATGCGTAAAAAAGCGGCTTATTAGTCAGCAATCTCTTCCAAGCAACCCCCTACTCTGCTGCAAAAAGATACGGGTAGATGTAACTTAAACTTTGAATAAAACTCGAAAAACAAAACCAATCTTATTAGGTTAAAGAATACTGATGAGAAACTAACTCTTAAAACTATAAGAGAGCCTTTTTATAGATAAACATTTATTATACTCAAAATTTAACAGACATTCATAAATAATTTATAGAATTAGGCGTTACTTTACGGAGATCCATAATACAAAAGTAATAATAAAATTATTTTGCTATAATCGGCGAAGAAGTAAAACAGAAAATATATATAATGCTAAATGTAAGTGGACAATCGGTTATCATACCTGATACATGCAGGATTCGTAAAAACACATGCACAAACCTCCACCACCGCCACCATAATACACAAGCACTATATATCGTTTCGCCCCGCAACCGAAGCATCATCAGGAGATAGACTCCACGACCAAAATCGCAAAGCCTTTGCGATTGTGTTGACAGTCGTTACTGTCTTGTACAGGTTCAAAGAGAGCTATATCCACACATTCTTATCTTCTAAATAATCTTCAATAGTATAGTAGGCTTTCTGTATCAGCCTATTTTTAACAGTGTTTTTAAACTGCTGCAATGGCAAAGCTGAAATTGATTGCGGAATTTTATTATAGAATCTTTAAACGTAACAATAAAATCATAACTATTGTATATGCCAAGTAATTCTTTAAGCATCAAGCATTAATGTTATGATAATAAATATCAAATAGGTATACGGATGACCAAGCTTAGCTTGGTAATTTTTTATCAGAAGTATTTGTGTATGAATTAGATTAATAATGGGTGATAAAATGACATTTTGTAAAAACAAAACCTAACTGTATCAATTTATCGCTCCAGAAAAGTAGTATTCATATACAAAATGTTATGAAAATAGTTGGAGCCGTTTCCGAAATTCAGATTATATAAATATCTATAAAAGATTAGCTCATTAAAAGATATTAGGTAGATTACAAACAAAATATAATCCTATAGTTGTTAGTGTGTTGATATATTGTAAAGTAACGTATTTTATTAACTCAACGAATTTCGTCTACTATTCAAACTATCTCGCCGCTAAAAAATGTAAAGGATCTATACCCCTTTACAAGACGAATGTGAGGGCACAAAGGAAGGCTGTAATGAATCGGTTGTTTAATTAATTAGTCAAGAAAGGGCCCGGGTTAACCCCCCACGCTCCGTGTGTGCATGCCCTGCATATTGATTTATTATGCCAGCCTCTCCGCGATAAATTATTTAATTCTAAGTTCCGAAGGCTCACATCTACGCGAACATGTGGGGATATTAATGACTTGAAAGATTCCTGTAAATGGTCCGTGAAGGAGTTTCAATGTTCAGTCTGATTACTTTTGAATGAGCACAATAGCTGAACTTAACTAGCTGTGCCTGCAGATTCGCCCGCGCAATAATCAGTGAGTTACAAAGTTTATTCCATGTAAACCCCCGTGACAATTCGAGGGTAAAAGTATATGTTGCTCACATCCCCGTCTATTTTGCAGTGAAAGTCTCATCAAAATCGAATAAGCCATTACGGAGGAAGCACTGTTAAGCCTTCCTCAAGAGTTGCATTATCTTTTAGTACAATACGTACAAAAATCTGTTCATTAGATTTTGAGAAAATCAATCACATACAAAAAGAGAGCTTTTGGGGACTTTGTTTTATAATATGTATAGATTTTAGTTTAATTGTGAATATTCTGTTGGCTATTCTGTAAAATATTATTGTATTTGTGGTGATATGTATATCCATACTAATATTACACATATATACAAATGCAAATGCTGTCAGTCTGTTACGCTTTAACCAATATTTATGAAATTGAAGCTTATATTGGTATATAAGTTTAACAGGCTAACGAATAGTATAAAAATTCCTTTTTCATACGGGAACAGGAAATAACAGCATCGTGCACTGATTGAGGGTATTTTAACACTAAAATCGACGCGAATGAAATCATTGGTATCACTAGTCCTAGCAATCATAATCAAAAAGGACAATATTGTCCTTATCGCGGGATCAGACGAGAGAAGAGAAGCCATTAGTGCTAACAGCATTAGTCAATTCGAAAAAAGAAACAATTTATTAAATATATGGGACACTTACACACACGGTCGTCCGTCCCCAAAGTAAGTAACTTAATACTTGTGTTATGGTAGACAGACAACTGGTGAATATATACTTATATATTTTAAATACATACTTAAAAACAAATATACACCCAGGCTCAAGGACCAACAAATTTATTTAAAGAAAATGTTGGCCCTCGGCGGGAATCGAAC
This sequence comes from Morpho helenor, assembly GCA_029227775.1. Classification (NCBI taxonomy): domain Eukaryota; kingdom Metazoa; phylum Arthropoda; class Insecta; order Lepidoptera; family Nymphalidae; genus Morpho; species Morpho helenor. The sequence goes on along the minus strand of JARGCU010000022.1, from coordinate 10,216,055 downwards.
CCGCGACCCGTGGAGCCGAAGACAGGGTCACTACCCACAGCGGCGAGCCAGTCAATTTATTCATATATTTTGTACCATCATTGAAAAATTATTTATTCTACTATACAAATCTAAATCTACGTTACTTTTACACAATTTATTAAATGCAATAGGTGCTCTAAGAAGATAACTATTTCGTCTGAATCTGGTATGAACAAACGGTACATCTAGCAGAGAATGAAATCGAGTTCTTCTGACTGGTACTCTGAGTACTACTTTTTCCAAAAGATGCGGGCATTCATTATTCGAACGAAATGTATCAAAAATTCACTTTCACACCAATGTTATCAGCTTCTATTCGAAAGTAATAAACAGGTCCAGTAGCGTTAACAATGCAAGCACATCCCTTCCCTATTTTTACCCAGCTGTGGGTGGCTCGCTTTACGGCCGTGCAGTAGCCGCCTACTATTTAATAATCGGGCGGACTATTAACGATGTTTTTCTTAAGGAAGCTATTTCGGATGCGCCGGTACCAGACCACCCGCGTGTCTGTCCGTCTGTTTACTTATTGCAACTAAATTGATTGTTGATATCACATAAGGTGAAATAGTATCAATTAAGGTAAAGGCACTAGAAATTGACCATGTATTAGTAGTTGACAGTTTTGTATGATATTTTAAATAGTATGCGTTTTGTTTGTTGTAGCTAATAAATAATTTTACATTTTAAATATTAAACAATGGGCTACAGTTCTGAGTTTTTGGGCAGTTGTTAATAGATGACAACAGTTAATCACAAATTTATTTTTTATTAGCTACAACAAACATAACGCTTATTATTTAAAATTTCATACAAACCGGTCAACTACTAGCACATGGTCAATTACTAGTGCCCTTACCTTAATTATTCTATAACAGATTAAGCCATCCTCTCTTCGATTTGTCCTTCACTTCATTATTTTCTTAACTATAGGCGATATGCGTCTACTTTTGGAAGTAACGGCCTATTAAATTCTATACAAAGGCTTTCTTTTCGCTTGGCGGAGTGGATTAGAACTCAGACCCATAACGCTGGTCCAAGGTAATCAATATTGAGGCAGAACTGGCATGCAGGTTAAACATTTCTGTTAAAACTTGTGTGTCTAATTGATAATTGCAATTTATCACACGCTTTTTGGTGAAGGAAAACATCGTGAAACCTGCATGAAACCTGCATATCTCTAGAGAATTCTGGAGATATGTGTAACCTTAGAGTGGGATAAGGGCAGGAGGATATAATGTGTAGCCTACCAATACGCATTGGAGCTGCGTGGTAGGTAGCGTGGCTCAAATCCTTCTCTCCACAAACGGAGAGAAGAGGCCTATTGTCAGCAGTGAGATAGTAACAGGCCGCTACTTACTTACTAGCTGTGCCCGCGGCATTATTCGCGTGAATGTTACAAAGTTTTACCCGCGTAAATTCCAATACCCGCAGTAATTCGAGAATAAAAACTAGCCTGTATATCCAACTTCTATTCTCCTCTATCACCCAGTGAAAGCCCCATTAAAAAAGTTTATCTTTTACTTAAAAAATGTACTCCGTGAGGCAAAAGATTGATTGATGCCTTTGAGATGTGGTGCTGGCGACGTATGCTGAGGATACCTTGGACTGCGAAACGCTCCAATGCTTCGATCCTGACACAGCTCCGAAAAAAAAACTCGTTTATCCACCATATGCCGACAACGCATTCTATCATATTTCGGTCACACGGTACGCAGAGGCCACGAAAGTTTGGAGAAAGTTATTATGGCCGGGAACATGAAAAGGAAAAGATCACGCGGTCGTTCCCCAACAAGATGGACTGACCAAATAAGAAACTCGTCGCCCTCTTAATTTCACACAATCGTAAGAGAGGCAATGGGTCGAAACAGATGGAGGCACATCATCAACGCCAGACACAACCCTAGTGCTGACCACAATCCTCAGATATGAGGGACCGACAATAAAGAGAAAGAAAAACCGTACAAAAATCCGTTCGGTAGATTTTGAGAAAATCGATTACATACAGGCAGACAGCTTTTGGAGACTTTTTTTATAAGTATAGATACCCAGCTACGACTGACCGGACTTATTCTAAAGCAAGACTAACTAGTTGAAATACTTAGAATAATAAATCTAACTAGACCGGACGCCACCCCTGTGTAATCCTTTAATCAGGTCCACAGTAGCCCTTGCCGGCACCCTATTTTTCCCTCCCATCTATAACATACCCCCTTGCCCCTCCACCCACACGGCCCCTCGAACGGTGCAAATGACAGTTTCTAATTCCAACTTGCCATGAAAGTGTGTAATTGTTGTGCCGTTGATTTATACATTGAATCTTTTACGCGAAATGAACGTGTGTGGGTATCGGGATCTGTATGAATGAGCGCCGATATTCAATATGACGCGGACTGTATATTTATATGACTGTAATTATATGTATATTTCTTATTTTAGGTTCCAATTAAAAGTATAACCTTTAAGGTAAGGGCACTAGTAATTGACCATGTACTAATAGTGTAAAACGGTTGAGGACCTGTCATATTGTAGATCAGAATATTTGCGCAATGAAAAAGACTGATAAAAGAAGAGTAAGTACATCCCGATGAGATGAGGACGTGATAAATATTTGCACTCAAGATAACACGAAAGATAAACACAATAAAATGATGCAATATAATGTAAGGGCACTAGTAATTGACCATGTAATAGTAGTTGACCGTTTTTTATGAAATATTAAATAATGAGCGTTTTGTTTGTAATATTATTAATTGTAATATATTAATTAATAATATTAATATTAAACAATGGTTTACAGTTCTGAGTTTTTGTTCAGTTGTTAATAGATGGCAACAGGTAATTATAAATTAATTTTTTATTAGCTATAACAAACAAAACGTTTATTATTTAAAATTTCATACAAAGCGGTCAACTTACATGGTCACACACGTATATGTTCAATTAGTAACTTACTTTACATGTATTTTGAATTTAAGTTCTGTTTTGTTTTTAGACTTAAATTCTTGAAATCATTTGTATATTATTGAAACTCATTGATGTATGTTAAGTTTTGATAATGATGATGATTTGTTTTGAGAATAATGAGTGTCTAAGATAAAAATACAACTTTCCATTTTAACATTTTAATTTCTTTCTCAGTAAGCTTCATCTCAGGATGAAGCTGAGACATACATACTGAGACTGTCTGAGATTAAGCTAGTTCCCGTTTTCGTTCACTTCAAAATTATCTACGATTATGGCGCCCTCGGGTGTAAATTGCTAATACATCATTCGTACTGCTGGTGCACGAGTTCAAACTCTGGGTTAAAAAACAAAAAAACTCATTGGTGCCTGACCAATGAGTTTTTTATTCAATCTTGTGTTATTGAAATTTATCACACGCTCTTCGGTGTATGTAATCATCGTGAGGAAATTTTGCATAAGTAGCGGCCCGTAACTCTCCCACTATTGGGAATAAGCCTCAGTTCTCCGTTTTTGGAAAGAAGGATTGGAGCTAAGACCTACCGCTTGGTAGGTCTCTACCCTACCAATGTGCATTGGAGCAACGCTGCTCCAATGCACATTGGTATTGGTACGTTACACATATCTCCAGAACTCTCTAGAGATATACAGGTTTCCTCACGATGTTTTCCTTTACCAAAAAGCATATGATAAATTGCAATTATCATTTAGACCCATAAGTTTTAACAGAAAAACTCAGTGGCGTCTGTCTGGGTTTGAACCCGTGACCTCCTCAAAAGAGTCACACGGTGTTACCGCTGGGCTTCATTCAAGCTTCACAATTTTGTATATCTCCATAAAATTCTGTAGATATGTACCTACCAATCCGCATTTTAACAGCGTGGTGAGTCAAAAGTCCAACCCTTCTCTAAAAAACGGAGAAAGGAGATCTATGCCCAGCTGTGGGATACTTACAGGCTACTTTACTAGTGTTAAAATTTACAGATGTCTATTTCACCCCACTCAATTTTGGGTACAAAGCATTTTAAAAGTCCTTGAAATCTCACCGGGCGTGTATAGATCAATTTGTTTATATGAAAAAGGGGGAGTTCGTCTTTATTAAGAGACAAGTTCCACACGATCATGTCGATACGTCGTAGGTGTCACCCTTTCGCATTCCGAACATTGGGAACACGGCAGACAGGTTACAGGTACAAATACGCTATATGTGATGATTTAATTTATAAATTACTAGCTTTTACACGCGACTCCGTGTAGACTGTTGTCGTTAGGTCGATTATAGGTGGCGCTTTTCTATGCCATTCTATTCGTGTAGAATTAACAGGATTTCTATAGCTTATATGTTATTCCGGTGTATAATATAATATATATCCGGTGTATAATAAGGAATGATTGTGCCAAATTACATCGATATTGGTTCAGCGGATTTGCCGTGAAAGTACACTCACTCACAGTATAGTTTAAGCAATTAAATCTATATACATAAAAATATTAAGAATTATAAAACGATAGGTGCTGGATATAATAGACAAAGCAGGAACCGACAGAAGCTTGCGGCTCCTGCGCCTCTTTGCGCTTTGCAAAAGTACGTAAGGCGTTTGTGATATTGGGTATAAGATTCTATAATAAAATTCCGCAATCAATTTTAGCTTTACCATTACAGCAGTTTAACAAAACTGTTAAGAATAGGCTGATACAGAAAGCCTACTATACTCTTGAAGATTACTTAGAAGATAAGAATGTGTGGATATAGGTCTCTCTTTGAACCTGTACAAGACAATAACGACTAAATGTAAATAGTATAAAGAATTATATTTTTAAAAAAGCAACCACCGATTTTATTGCTGACTCTTCTCGGTAGGAACAGCTTTCTAATCCAGCAGGAGAGTTGACGGTTCAAAATAACTTGTTTACAAGTTTATTTGAATAAAGAATATTTTAAATTTGATTTTGAAAGAGTAATAAACATACATCCATATTCACAAACTTTTTCATTTATAATATTAGTAGGATATTATAGAATAGGATAGGATAGTATAGCTCCAAGCAGGCGAGTTTTTTTTTACAACTGCGCGATCTCTTCAATATAATTTACAAAAAATCATAATGTACAATTAACGTAAAATTTCAGAAGAATGAACTACATTTTCAACTTTTTCTTTTTCCGTTATGTAGATTTTAAGAAAATCGATCACATACACACAGACAGATTTTAAGGATTTTTGTTTTATAATAACCGCCTATTCCTATTATATAATACTAGCTGTGCCGGCAGATTTGCGTGGAAATCAGTGTGTCACAATTTTTTCCCCAATTGAAATTTTGCACATAGGTAAAAGTAGTTATTGTGAGTTAATTATAAGAGATTTTCGAGTAACTTTCACCGTTTACTTAGCGCACGCAAGGAATGCTTTAAATTGTGCCAATTTCGCAATATTTTTATTGCTGCTCCTCTCCTACTCGTTTTAGCGTGATGTTATATAGCCTATAGTCTTTCTCGATAAATGGACTATCTTACACAGAAAGAATTTTTCAAATCGGTTTAGTAGTTCCTGAGATTAGCACGTTTAAACAATCAAAGAAAAAACAATCAAACTCTTTAGCTTTATATGTTAGTATAGATTTAACATAAAATTACAATTAGTATTTTTAGATGCTTTAGTAAATAGACCTTTTACTGAACTTACTTTTCTGATAATTTATTGACAGTATATACTAGTTATTTGGTACTAATATGTTTTGTCAACACGTACGACCTCTATTAGAATTGTCGATTAGTTTGTAACGCAATTCGGAAATGCTGAATCAAAATCAAGGGTGAAATACCGGGTGTACACATATCGATTGTGATTAATTCGTTATTTGTTTCGACGTATTCGCTTAGAATCGTATGATTAGCACGATAGTCGGGAGCCTTGATTTATATATATATATATATATATATATTTATATATATATTTATATATATATATATATATATATATATATATATATATATATATATATATACTAGCGACCTGCCCCTGCTTCTCCACGGGTATAAAATATATAGCCCATGTCATGTCACTCAGTCATATATATATATATTTATTTATTTATTTTTGGAATCTCGAAAACGGCTCAAACGATTTTCCTGAAATTCAACATGGAGGTGGTTCGAAATCGAACCCATGTGTTATATAAAAAAAAGTCAGCGTAGCTTATTCGGGGAACGGGTGGTCGAGAGAAATGAAAATACCTAGGATCGAGCCTAAAAAAAAGAAAAATAAAATCCTTTTTTTATTTTGTAAAAAATTACCGAGCAAGTCATGGTCACCCAGATATTATATTTTAATTGTATTATGTTTATATACATTTTTTGTATTTATAAGTACCGCTAACAAAACGATATCTGGGTAAAGTCACAGTCATAATAAATTTCACTATGTATCTAAACCGCGGATAATATAATTTAGCTCAGTGGGAAACGAGCAGACTAAAGAAGTTAATATACCCGGGATCGAGCCCCAGTTATTACGAGCTGTTTCTTTTTTTTACTTTTTTTCATCATTATCATTCATTTTTTTCTATCTTGCACTTTTATATTTTAAAAAAAATTACCGAAAGGGCGCGGACATCCAAGCTGTAGTAATTATATGTATTAAAATTATATAAACAGAAATAACTAAAAGTAACTAGACTATGTCTTTAGAAATGAATCAACCACCAAAGATTGCTGGCAGAGATCTACTTTAGAGACAAAATATCATTTGTATGATTGCTTTTTTGAACTGTAAATTTCTTTTTAAATTTAAAAGTACATAAATAAATGAAACCCTTGTCAACTCATGTGTAATTTATTTTTTTGACGGCAGGGCATCGTATAGTCGTATAGTGTACATGTCTCGAACGGAACTGCCTCTTTACGGGTAACTTCTATTAAAATATCCGCCCTCTATCTTTAAAAAGTCTACTATACCAGTTGCACATGCTCATAAGTCATCAATATTGTCATTAACGGCAATTTACTTTAACTAGTGGTCAAAGTTCGGCCATAATCAATCAATAATGATTTATCATTATAATATTGTTTGACAATGTTTCCAATTTGAACACAGACTTAATATAAACAAAACAGTATATCGGTGTGTGTGCCAAATGATTTTTAATGTTTAATGCATTTTTTTCTGTATTTTTAAAAGATATTGTGCATTCCTTCTCTATTTAAACTATAACTGTGCAACGTATAAATATACGTGAGTGACCGAGCCTTGTTCGGTAATTTTTTTAAAAGGTATAAAAAAATTCAATAAAATAAATAAAAGTGCTGATGATAACTAAGACTTGATCCCCGAGTATTTTGATTTCTGTAGTCCTCCCGTTCCTCACTCGTAATAGCTCATTACAACTTTACAAACAGTTAAATTAACCTTTGCATGAAATTGCATAAAAAACTGTATTCTATATTTATATATTTACAAGAGTAAATCATTGAAATATAATCTATCTTCAAATTCAACTACATTTGTATTTAATTTAATTTAATTTAATTTTTGTATATAAAAATATAAAGAATTATAAAACAATAGGCGATGTAATAGACAAAGTAGGAACCGACATAAGCTAGCGACCCCTGCTTTGTGCCTTGAAAAAGTACGTAAGTCGTTTGTGGGTTTGGGTATAAGATTCTATAATAAAATTCCACAATCAATTTTAACTTTGCCATTACAGCAGTTTAAAAACACTAATAAGGAGAGGCTGATACAGAAAGCCTACTATACTGTTAAGGATTATTTAGACGATAAAAATGCGTGGATATAAATATTGTTCGACCCTGTACAAGATAGAAACATTAAGGCTGGATTCATACTATGATGCCGTTCTCGGTACGATTTCGCTTCGTTCTCGGTCCGGTCAAATCTCACTGTGTCTACACTACTCGATGCCGTTCTCGGTTCGATCTCGATTCATGGTCGACATACGATGTTTAAAAAAAGAATCATATTAATTTTATTCGCCAGAAAATGGAATTCAATTTTTCTATTGAAGAATTAGCAACAATAGCATTTTGGATAAACAAGATATAAATTTTAAAAAAATTATAACAAAAAGAAAAGAAAAAAAGGGGACAAGAAAATATGGGTTTTAGTAAAAGTAAAAGTTTATTACCGAGAAAAGAGGAAGACGAATATTATACTTTATTTCGTCTTTGGTAAATAATGAAGAATAATGTTCATTATATTGATTTAGGATTGTATTCAGGAATATTTGAAATGATTTTAAAAATAATTGAGCGCAAATTTTAAAAAGAAACACCTCTTTTCGTCAGGTTACTAATGGTTTGGACAAGGTAAGTAATAAAATATCATATTCTATAAAATTTGTATATTTAAATTATAACAATCATTTACATGCATGAATTACATAATATGTATATAGCGGTGATGGTGTTGGTTGATAATGCATTTTCCTGTTGAGGTCCTGTTTTTTTCTGTTTATATTTTTTTGTTTATTCCAGTGGTACATTACTAGCGAACGTATTGACGGAATAAATTTCTAATTAAGCTCCTTCATTGACATCAATTTATCTTATCATAGTTGTTGGTTCATCTGTCTCTTCAATATCCATATCACGAATATTGTAATTGTTAACTTCATCATCGGCAATAATGGATATTCGTAGTCTATTACAGTTATGTACTCATTAATAAATTACATTTGGTCGTGATATCGCCATTTGCAAACTTTGTAAGCTGCTTGGCCACTTTTGGCCACTTTTTAATTTAGAGAGGTATTTTCGATATTGAGCTCTTAGTCGCTCCCATCGATTCCTTGCTCCTATAATAGAAATATAACGTTTATAAATAAGGATATGTAACAACATGCATTCTGCATAATATTATTAGAAATTCTGGAATTCGATGAATTTCGAGGGTAATTTGTATTACATTAATAATAATCACGTGCAAAATCTAAAAAGACAAAGAGGAAATGCATAGGCCTATAGGCATAAGTGAAATAAAAATCAACTCTCCTGAAGTATCAGTGCCATGGCAAGAAAAACTTGCGATATAATTACAATAAAGCAATTAAATGAATATCACTTTGTTACGTTTGTGTTTTACTCACCAGGTAATCCTATTGCGTCTTCAATCTCGTTCCATATTTTTATTTTGTAAATATTGTCACTGTAGTAGTGTGACTGCAAATCATACAGGCTGCGTCTACTTTTCACAAATTCAATATGTCTTTCATCGGCAAATAATAAATATTCAATTTATTTTTTATTTTTTGTAAAACAGTCGACCATTTATTTATTAATTTAACTCTATGCACTTTTCTCAAAAAAAAGGCACATAGAAAGACTGGTAAAATAATTATAGCAGAATTATTCTTTATCTATAACAAATGTTATAAACCACATAAGAAATAGTTAACTTTTTCTGAACTCTACGATTTATTACCAGACATATCATCATCTTCCTGCCCTTATCCCACTCTAAGTGGGGTTGGCACAACATGTTATAAACTTGTTGTCACATGATATGGCTACGTATTTTACGACCGGCCGCCTGCCTGACGTCAACTTATCTTAGTCGTATTTTACGACACCTCGATAAGAAAAAGGGTGGTCTATTCTACTTAACCGGATACCACACGGTGAGTCAACTTACCTTAGTCGCCTTTTACGACGTCTCGGTAAGAAATGAGGGTGGTCTATTCTACTCAGCCGGATACCACACGGCGGGTCGACTTACCTTAGTCGCCTTTTACGACACCTCGGTAAGAAATGAGGGTGGTCTATTCTACTCAGCCGGATACCACACGGCGGGTCGACTTACCTTAGTCGCCTTTTACGACACCTCGGTAAGAAAAGAGGGTGGTACTATTCTATTCAGCCGGATACCACTCGGCGGATTTATTACCAGACATAATTATTTAATTAATTTTATTTAACATAAATGCTAAACACATGCGGCGCGACTGATGAAAGACTGCAGTTGAAACAAAAGAAGCGAGTTCAGGTCGAGACAGGTCCGATCTCATTTCAGTCAAATTTTCTTGTCGACGAACCGACGCTCGACCGATATCGGATCGGTACTGGCCCGATACTATAGTGTGAATACTCTGATTCTTTTTTATTTAAGAATATTTTACCGGACCGAGAGCGGAGCGAGATCGAACCGAGAACGGCATCATAGTCTGAATCATGCCAAAAGTTCAATTCAGACTATGATGTCGTTCGCGGTTCGTTCTCGCTTTGTAGTTGACATAAGACGTTTTGGAAAATCACTACATATTATAAAACAAAGTCCATATTTCCGTATGTACGCATAAAACTTTAAAACTTTTTTTAATAGATAGAGTGATTCAAAAGGAAGGTTTGTACGTATAATAACATTCAATACGAAGTAGAGAAATACTGTAATTTTTGAGGTTTCTGTAAATAATTACATTTTTTTCCGCTTACATTGCAAACGCAGGCTAAACCCTACGAGATTCATCAAAATGATGTACTAAGTATTTGTACACCTTAAAAATTTCTACAGAAAAGTCCGCGATGGTATATGTCTATCTCTTATGGATAACCCACAATAGCAGTTTTTTTCATTTACTTTTTACGAAAAATGATGCCTTATGTTCCAAGCAATTTTTATACAATACAGCATAAATCCTTATCCAATTGAGTACCTTAAATAAATTGTTGATTTAATATAGATCAATATTGCCGTTTACAGCATGTAATTTAAGTAAACATTTTCGGAGATATTACAGATTTAAAATCGCGCGAGGAGGGCGCGCTTCGACCTATAAGCACTTCGACTTTAGCAGCTATGTCCCTCTTTCAAGAGTTTGTTTGAAGACATTCTGTAATTAATTGTAAAAATAAAATACATAGGGAAAATGTAAAAGTAAATAATTAAAAATGTACTATATGAATTTAGATATTCAAAAAATAGCAGGAAATCTTCTTGGTATAGGGAAAGGAAATTGTTTTTCTCCAAATTTAACGCGTGCGGGTCACGGGTAGTAATGAATAAATCAAAACTACTCGATCGATTTTAATCATTTTTTTTACACTGACTGACATGGGATATATATTTTATAGCCGTGCGAAGCAGGGGCAGGCCGCTAGTAACTATATAAATTTAATTCAACAGCATTTAGTATTTCAATATAAAAATCAGAAAAGAAAAGCAAGAAAAAATAAAAAGAAAGAATAACCGAATAATAAAAAAGGCTAAAAGAAAATTAAAAGAAAAGTCAAGAAAAATCAAAAGAATAGCACAAAAAGAAAAAGAATGACAGAAAAGAAGATTCAAAAGAATAGAAGAAAAGGAATAAGAAAGAAAGAAAAGCTGATAAAAAATTATAATAATACAATCACTTATAACAAATTTTATAAAGTACATGATAAATACTTACCTAATTCAGATTCCCACTATTTATTACCTTTAACTTAATTTGATTTAATTAAAACACACTAGCGGCACGACTGATGAAAGTCTGGAGTTAAAACAGAAGCGTGTTCATATTGTCGATGTCGGTACAACGCCGAGACCGGTTCGATCTCGCTCCAGTCAAAATATTCTTTTTGACGAACCGGTGCTGGAGCGATATCGGACCGGGACCGGACCGATACGATAGTGTGAACACTCTGACTGTTTGTTGTTTAACAATATTTTACCGGACCGAGAACGGAGCGAGATCGTACCGAGAACGGCATCATAGTCTGAATCCAGCCTAAATGTAACTAGCATTAAGAATTGTATTTTTTTAAAAGAGCAACCGCCGAGTTTCTTGCTGGCTCTTCTCACAGCTTTCCGAACCAGCAGTAGAGTTGACGATTCAAAAGCACTTGTTTACAAGTTTATTTGAATAAAGAATATTTTGAATTTTGAATTTGAATTTGAATTTCTGAAAATTTAAAAAAAGTATGCTTCATGTAAAGAACAGCCTTTATCGCGCTGATATAGTGTTATCTCTTCTAGGACAACAGCAGCAGTTCCACTTCGCTTTCGGCCAGCGACCGTTTCCCTTTCCACCAGACCCTCTCGGCGGCTTTCGGATGCCACCCATTACTTCGTGCCAAAGTGAGTATTTCAGTATGAGTATTATATGTTACTAAGCCCTGTATTATCTATGTCTATGAAACTGAAACTTAACGTTTGAACTTGCCAAACCTTAAAATAAATCACTAAGTAATCATTAAGTTATTTTGCTATAATTCGGGATAAAGTAAAAAAAATATACCTATATGTAATGTTAAATGTGGAGTGTACTATATGTTATCATATCTGATACATGCAAAATTCGCAAAAACATATGGACTACAATCCTCCATCAGCGCCAACACAATACACAAGGACTACACACGTTCTGTATTACAAACTCAAGAATCGCTTCGCCCTGCAACCGAAGCATCATCGGGAGATTGTCTTCACGACAAAATCGCAACGCCATCATAGTAAACGTGTGTAGTGCTTGTGTATTGTGGTCGCGGTGGTGGAGATTTGTGTGTGTTTTTTTACGAATCTTGCATCTATCGGGTATGAAAACAAATAATCCACTTTACACATAGCATTATATTTACTTTATCGTGATATAATTTTAATATTACTTTTGTTTATGGATTTCCGCAAAGTAACGTCTAATTCCACAAATTATAAAATTACGTGCTTTAACCATTTTTCTAACTCGGCTTCTAATTATTTAGCGTATATACTCATGTGATTATAATTAAGCATTTTAAATAAAATAAGTTTTGTAAGCCCAATATACGAAACGTAAACAACATATTTGTCATTGTTTTAAAATAAATAAAACAATCTAGAAACTAAATTGCAAACCGCACGCAAACCTCATAACGCGTTTGATAGCTCAAAAGTGAATGACTCACTAAAACCGCGCAGCGATACGCTAAACTACGTTCACTAAAGCGCGGATTCAATCAGTCGCCGAAAAAAAATTCAGATGAAAGCTGACTGCGAATCCAATCGAACAAGCATGCATCAGGCCCGCTAAAATCCACCCGCCCAAAACAACTCGGGTCGAAATAGGGAAAAAAACATTCACAAATCGACGCGGCCAACGCGTATCGTATAAAAACCGAGTCCGCCGATCGTCGGCCAAAAACGGAACCGTGATACCGAAAAATAAAAGCCTGTAATACTCCGGAAAAAATAAAGTGCAACGTGCGAGGATCTCGCTAGCGTGCGTTTTGTCCACTCCCGATATCTTTATAAGTGCCGGCTCTTGTATTATTTTCGGCTACTGTGAACGGAATAAATTTTGCGTTTGTTTTTTTTTGGAACGCTTTATATTTTAAACTCTTGCAACTTTATTTTGTATACTTTGTTTTTGTCAACTTTAAACGTTTTTATACTTTAATATTCGTGGTTACCACGTAACTATTAATTTAGTTTGTTTTCTTTTATATGTATTTCTACATGGAAAATTCTATAAATTTTTAATATTTCAAAACTTTTAAATTAAGCTATTGCCTTGACGCCTTTGCTTATAATAAAAAAACTTAAGTATTAGATAGCTTAGATATTACAGCCAATACGATTAATGGTTGCTTATTGTATTAGGTCCTTACATATGAAATTGGCGTTTTCTATGGGAGGAATATAAAGTCGTTTTTTTTTAAATGAAATATATTTAATTAATTAAAGTATGTACCATTGCTATGTATGCACTTTTGCCATCTCATAGGTAGTTCATTGATCCCCTTACTAAAAAAACTATTCTGGCGGGAATCAATAAAATCTTTGAAGGCGGTTTGGACTGCCCCATCGGAGTTGAATTTTTTTTCCTTGCAAGTAGTTATCCAAATCGCTAAAAAAATGGTAATCTGTTGGAGCAAGGTCCGGAGAGTACGGTGGATGTCTAAGACATTCTAATTGAAGCTCCTCTGATTTGGTAGCCGTCTGTTGTGCAGTGTGTGGTCTAGCGTTGTCCTGAAGCAGCAGTGGCCCAGAGCGATTGACCAGCCTCGGTTGTTTAGCAGCTAGCTTTTCCATCATGGTTTGCAGTTGCTGACAATAAATATCTGCCGTAATCGTCTGGCCAGATTTAAGAAAGCTGTAGTGAACGACACCGGCACTAGTCCACCAAACACTTACAAGCAACTTTTTTTTAGTCAATTTTCGCTAAGGGCAGGATTAGGCTGGTTCGCCAGGGTTCAGCCATTGCGATGAGCGCTTCCGATTATCGTAGAGGATCCACTTTTCATCACAGGTAATGATTCGATTTAAAATTCCTTCATTATTGTGCCGGTTGAGTAACGTAACGCAGCAGTCGACGCGCGTTTGTCGGTTTGCTTCACTCAATTCATGAGGTACCCACCTTTCAAGCTTTTTCACCTTCCCAATTTGCTTCAAGTGGATTAGAATAGTTTTATCACTAACACCGGAGCCTGCAGCTAACTCGGACGTGGTTTGCGATGGATCCGCTTCCACAATAGCCTTCAATTCTTCATTATCAACTTTTGTCTCCGGCCGTCCACGAGGCTTGTTCTGCAGGTCGAAATTTCCAGAACGAAAACGTTGGAACCAAAAACGCACTGTGTTTTCTTTTGTGACACCGTCACCATACACATCATTAATCCTTCGAGCCGTTTCTGCAGCACTGGTGCCACGGTGGAACTCATACTCGTAAATAACGTGATATTTCATGTTTTCCATTATGTAAACAGAGTGACACAAAGAAAAAACAAAAGAAGAAAAAACAAATGAATTAGGGGGTTTGAAACACAAATGCATGAGTAAATAGCTGTATGAATTTGAATTTGGAATTCCTAACCATAAAGGTAATATTTGAGATCAAAGTGGCCAGTACGACAAAACGCCAATTTCATATGTAAGGACCTAATATCTCTTTAATAAAACATGAAACACTTATAAAACACCACCTGTTTTACAAAATGTTCCCACAGTCTTTGCATAACACACAATTTGTTTTATATCTTGATATTTTACAATTTACCGAGGAAAACTGCATATCTCTTGAGATTCCTGGGGATATGTGTAACCTACTTATCCGCTTTGGAACAGCGTGTAAAGCGTGGGTTAAGCTCCAATCCTTCTCTCAAAAAATGAAAAAGAAGGCCTATATGCACAGATATAGTATAATAACTAACTGTTACTTTACAATTTGTTTTATGCATTTAATTTAAAGGAGCGTACGTAGTATTTCTTTCTCCTTTTTTTTTGAAAATGACAATATGCTGTTAGATTAAATAGCTTTTACTGTGTCATCAAAAGATTACTACGATTACGATGGCACCAATGAGATTTTCTATTAAAACTTATGTGTCTAATTGATAATTGCAATTTATCACACGCTTTTCGGTGAAGGAAAACATCGTGAGGAAACCTGCATATCTCTAGAGAGTTCTGGAGATATGGGTAACCTACCAATCCGCATTGGAGCAGCGTGGTAGGTCTTAGCTGCAACCCTTTTCTCCAAAAACGGAAAGAAGAGACGTATTCCTAGCAGTGGGAGAGTAACAGGCCGCTACTTTCTTTTTTACTTCTTCTTCTTCTTTATCAACCGATGGACGTCCACTGCTGGACATAGGTCTCTTCATGGGATCTCCACCATACATGATCTTGTGCCGCTTGGACCCAGCGGCTCCCCGCGACCTTTTTAAGATCGTCAGTCGATCTCGTGGGGGGTCTGCCGACACTGAATTTTCCGGTTGCGTTTTCCACTTTTTTACTATATTACTTTATTTATAGATATGAGCCAATTTGGACTGAGCTCGAGTAACTCGCATTGGGGTTACGGCGGCGCTGGCGCTTATCCTGCTTACCTGCCATCTTGTGCTGCGCCCGCCGCTTCACAATTCAACCCTCCAGCCCTCGGCTTCGCTGGAACTGTTCCTGACCAGAGTTCTACGCAAGATTTTACAAATAATACAGGTAAAAAAATAGAGATAGAAATTCTATTATATTTAAAAACGGTCTTTACAATTGACAAGAATGTAAATTGCACTGTATTTAATTTTCAAATTCGAAATTTTTTTATTAAAGTAATCTCATAAACAAATGCTTTTGAATCGTCCTGTTTATTGCTTGTTCTGAAAGCTGTTCCAACCGAAAAAAAGCCAGCAAAAACTCGGCGGTTGCTTTTTTCAAAATATAATTCTTATTACTTATGCTAGTCATTAGTCTTGTACAGGTCGAAGAATTAAAATTATAAATTATAATTATACGGTATAAAATTGACATAAAAAAGACTTTTTAAAATTATATTGTATTTATTCTATAATCAAACATTTGTAGGGTAACCGTAATAGTTGTAAATAAAAGGTTATAATTTGACTAGCTTTTACCCGCAACTTTGTGCGCGTGGACTGTTGTCACGTGATAGGTTGATAATAAATGGCGCTTTTCAATGTCATCCTATTCCTGTAAAATTAAATTGAAATAGTAACAAACATACATCCATACTCGCAATTATAATATTAGTAGGAAGGATAGTAGGATAGGATTTGACTTTACCGTTTTTAACTATAATAGGTATATCAATAATAGAACAATGTTTCGTAGACATAAACCATGATACCAGCATGGTGAAATTAAATGCACCAACATGGTTTACGACTGACATCCTCCTTAAAACGGCGCGGGTGGACCGTGGACGCGCCATTAAAACAAGTCTCATTATAATTTACAGCGGCTCCGACACGTCCGATACAGTAGATGAATTTATTGCCGATGCGTGCCCGCGTAAAAATATAGCCATATTAATACAATGTAAACATTCGGGTCGCATATTTGTTCCAAATTCAAATTCAAATAATTCTTTATTCAAATTAGCTTTTATAAGCACTTTCGAATCGTCAAAAATACAATGAAGCTACGACTGGTTCGGAAAGGTGCTCTTATCGAAAAGAACCAGCCAGAAATTATTTTATTGATAAGTATATTTAGTAAGTACCCACAGGCTGCGATGGCCCAGTGGTAGCACCGTTCGACTCTTTCTTGGAGGTCGCGGGTTCAAACCCGGATACCATTGAGTTTTCTGTTAAAACTTATGTGTCTAATTGATAATTTCAATTTATCACACGCTTTTCAGTGAAGGAAAACAACATGAGGAAACCTGCATATCTCTAGAGAATTCCGGAGATAAGTGTAACCTACCAATCCGCATTGGAGCAGCGCGGTAGGTTTTAGCTCCAATCCTTCTCTCAAAAAACGGAGAGAAGAGACCTATTCTCAGCAGTGGGATAGTAACAGGCCGCTACTTACTTTTTTTTTAGTAATATCCCGCAGTTTCACCCGCGTACATACCGATCTCATGGCAGTGCAAAGTCTACTAAGTCGGACTATAGATTTATTTTTGTTAACATAAAAGTTTTATTTCTTATTTACTTACTTTCTAATTTAACATTCATAATCTATAATTTTTACACGTTATTACATTTTTATTACGGATCCCTATTTTCTGAAATTGTAATATAGCCTATGTTGCTCAGTAAAGATGCAGCTTTCCAATGGTGAAAGAATTTTTGAAAGCGGTCCAGTAGTTTTTGTGTGAAAACATACATATAATTTTTTCTTCTTTATAATATTAGTATAGATAATTAAACTTAAGTACCTAGATGACTGAGCCTTACTCGGTATTGTTATTAAAAATATATACAAAACGCAATAAAAAAATTAAATAGAAAGAAAAAAAAATGCAATAAAAAAAGAACGAAACAGCCGTGGTGACATGTCAGTTTCGAAGCTGGGGTATTTTCTCATATGAAATCCGCTCGTTTACCGTTGCGCTATTAAAACTTCACAATTGACTGCAAAAATTGGGTAGTCTATTTAAGCAATTTTTCAAGGGATAATAAGATATTTTTTTGAAAATGAAACCTAGCTAAATCTTTTCCCCATTTTTTCCCCCGATTTTTTCCCCAAAACCCCCTACATGCTGAATTTCATGAAAATCTTCAACCGTTTCCGAGTTTCAGAAAATATATACAAGATTAACTCATTAAAATATTAAAGATATTTGCTTATCAATACTATCAATGCTTTACTATAAATGTCTTGGAATTTACATTATAATTTGTTCATACCAGATTCAGACGAAATATTTCTATTTACTTTTGATTAATAAGTTTCCAATGTAATTAAATCGGTGCAAATCATTTTTTAGAAAAGCAATACCTGATTGTTGGGTATTTATAATCTATAGTTTGGACCACTTTATCAAACGAATTATGAATAAAGAAACATTTGACGAAAATATATTTCAGTTACCAAATACATTATGTTCTCTTGATGTATATAAGACCTTTATAACAATTAATTTTCGACACAGGATTTTAAACGTGTTTCTGTTTGTCCAGTGCTACCGGATACCACAGGCGTTGATTTGGACCAACAACTTTCTGGACTCGTCGGTTCGTCGCCATCACACCACAGCAGCCTCCTACCTCGATACAATAACAACGCCGATTATTTATCAACAGGACCACGGTCACTAAGTGACAACAGTTCACAGCCTGAATCACCAGTACAGGACGACTTGCTCACTTCAAACACATCAACAAACATCGGCCACAACCATTCAAATAGCTCAAACTTTCCGTCGTTAATGGGATCACAAAACGCATCGTACGGAAGTACTAATTGCAACAATTCGTTGTACCCCGTACTTCCAGCTAGTCTATTGTATAGCCAGTTATACACGGCAGCTAACCAAACGCACAACTTTCATCCATTACATTCGAATTCAATTCACTCGACGCAGAATCATCATAACGAGTTGCAGACGATGATGGATCAGATATCGTCCACAACTAATAATCATAGACAGCACGGTAGCCATGGGCAAGGGGATTTATTACTGGGAGGGGGTAACTCTTGTGCCGCAGCGGCAGCTAGAGGGGAAGATGGTAGAGTTAATAGCCTTGGTCAACGGGGTAACCCCCAGCCCGATAGTAACACAGTATGGCGACCGTACTAAATTTAAAATAAACCGTAAAAAATTAGATCAAATTTTGACTCAAAAGCAATTTCATTAACGTGAAAAGAATATGATCTAGTATAAAACTAGATAGAGTATCGATAAAATTATTTTGAAATACATGCTATGAGTTTATTAATATAATTTCGTCATTTGCAACGAAATCGTTATTTTTTTAAAGTAAAATAAAAATTATTTAGATAGCATTGAATCATTGATATAAAATCGCTCCCGTCCTTATTATACGAGTTTTGCAATCGTTTATATTGATTAAAATAATTTCTTCATATCCATTTACGTCTATAAAATTTCCTCAACATGTATACGCCTTCTGTGATCAAATTATTAATTATTTGTCAGTTAATTAACAGATAACCCAACAATAAACTAAGCTAATTATGAAATTGAAAAACTGCAGATATGATTTCCTTAATGTTATTCTTATAAAAAGATGATTGAATAATCGCCACCATTATAGCAAATTCTTACAATACTTTCTAGCTTCTTTCCAAACAGATTTATTCCATGTAGTAAATTTATTTTCAAAATATGATTCATATCATTATAGAAACCAGTGAATAAAGAATTTGTAGTAGTTTTATATAAAAAAAGTTGTAAATA
This sequence comes from Morpho helenor, assembly GCA_029227775.1. Taxonomy (NCBI): domain Eukaryota; kingdom Metazoa; phylum Arthropoda; class Insecta; order Lepidoptera; family Nymphalidae; genus Morpho; species Morpho helenor. The sequence continues at coordinate 10,196,498 of JARGCU010000022.1, read as the reverse complement.
ATATTGTGAATAATTTGTTGTAAATGCATCTTGTAAAGTGCAATAGTTGTGCAATTAAAAATGTTGCGTAGATGTATACAAAGTTAGGTATAAGATACATCATTTGTTGATTATGTGAATCTGTCCATTGTAGATAATAGATCTAGGGTTCTATTAAAAATAACAGGTTTGTTTGTTACATTTTGTGGATTTTTAATTCTGTTCCATTATTTATTTTTGACATCATTCTGTTTTAATATTACTTAACTAATCTTTCGATATATCAAACATACCGAATATGTTTTTTGGCAAATAATAGAAATAATGTCCGCAGGACGTTTTTTGCTTAGACAAAAAAAATCCCTATTGTGTATTCCAACGATTGGAAGAATAGCATTGAATTCGAGTCGGAACTGTTTTCATTGTATGATCAATTTTGACTAATCGAAATACATAGTAAAAAGTACATAGTAAAAATCTGTAAAAAGAATAGTTAACTACGGATATTAGTTAAAGTTTGCCAATTTGAACTTAATGTTTTTGATCTTATTTAATTTAAGTTCCGTATTACAAAATGACTTCTAACATATGAATTTGTTAATATAATTCCCGTTTTTATGGATAAATATATCCACGGCCAAATAATTAAATATCTCTCTCTAAACTCCACGCATTTACACAACTTAACGAGAAAGTTACTGCTGACCTTAACAGAACCCATTTCTGTGTGCTTAATGCAAGTTTATTAACCTGTTCGATCGCGTTAGCGTAACGTCAATTTGTATGACGCTGCAATAGCGACGTCTAGTGACAGCAGTTACAGCTCCATACAAATCGGCGCTACGTTAACGCAATCGAGTAGGTTAAAAGAACTCGCACTAAGCACACTGTATGGCGCTCCGTCATACCGCCGCCGATATATCAAATTTGCTTTATCAGAAAATTGGGGTCTTCGACTGATTTATTCTTTGCTGATTCTATCGTAGTCTGAAAGAAACTGAGCTCTGTTGAGTCCCGTAACCAAAAAAAATAGTCATAGACAAACTAAATAAAAACTATGTATTAGATATTTTATTGTACCACAATTAAAATATTTATCGGGATTAAAGATTTTTTTATTGATAAAAAGATATAATAAAGAATCATATTTAAAACTTCAGTTTTTTTTTATTAGCTATGCAAAGGATTAGGTTTGTAAAAAATGGAATGGTTGTGAAAACCTTAAGATATAAATCTATGCCAAAGTGATTTTATAATATTTAGATGAATAATTTATATATATCAAAATTGTTTTAACATTAATATTTAGGTCCAATATTATAATTTTATTGAAATTATTATTACGTTTTATATTATGGTTTTGATATTGTATAACTTGCGTAGCAATTAATTTGTGACAAAGCTTATTGTTATACTTTTTGTTGACTGTAAGTAGCAGAATTCACTTTGTATAAATAAATTATAAATGAATATATTCGTTTCATTATTATCCTTTCGTTTAATTATATACCGCTGTGATACCATGAGACGTATATACCGTCTCATGGTATGGTATTCAAACCCCAAGCGCCCATGATATTTTCCATTTATGACTTGTGCCTAATTGATACTTGCAATTTATCACAGGCTTTTCGGTGAAGGAAAATATCGTGAGGAAATCTGCATATATCTAGAGAATTCCTGGGATATGTGTGACCTACGAAACCGTATTGGATCAGCGTGGGTCTTAGCTACAACCCTTCCCCTTAAAAACGGAGAGAGGCGGCCTTTGTCAAGCATTGAGATCGTAACTGGCTATTTTTTTATTTTCTTTTCGGTAAGAGCACTTTTCTGAACCAATTAAAGCTTCATTGTAATTTGACGATACAAAAGTGCTTATAAAAACAAACTTGAATAAAGATTTATTTGAATTTAACAAGTATTAAGTTACTTTAGTAACACAAGGTATTAAGTTACGACCGTATGTGTGTATACATACCTACATATTTATAAAAAATATATTTAAAATAATAATAACACTAATTAATTTTTAGCACCTGGTTGACTGAACCTTGCTCGGTAATTTTTAAAATGATGTAAAGAAAAATTTAAAAAAAAAATGAAAAAAATAATAGGGCAGGTGGGGCTCGATCCTAGATATTTTCACCTCTCTAGACCGCCCGTTCCCCAAATGAACTACCATGACTTTACGTTTGATAGCAAAAAAATTGTGATTGTATTCAACGTAAATTTAAAAAAAAATTTAGAGCCCGAAAACAGGGATACAACGACATTTTTTTTAAATAAAACTTATCTAGATAGACTTTTCTCCCCCAAAACCCCCTACATGCTGAATTTCAGGAAAATCGTTGGAGCCGTTTCCGAGATTCTGAAAATATATATATACATACAAGATTAAATCATTTAAATATTATTATAATATCATTTAAAGATTATAAAATCACAATCTCCATACAGTAATAAAAATATTTCTCCTCCATCGATCACCGCCAGGCGCCTCATTAATTACCTACTTGGTAATTTTAAATCTCATTATTGTCCAAATCGGGCAGCCATCGATTTTTCGCGCAATACAGATGCTGGTTGGGCTCGCATATATTATCGTAGGTAATCAGGTGACACGCTCATACGGCTATAATTTTGGTCATAACTGATACTAATAATTTATATATCTTTATATAATAAAACAATAAATATGATGTATTGAAAATCAATTATAGACAATGAATAAATATTTACAAATGGCAACGTATATAGGCATATGATTTGTATTATTATAAATAAGTTTAAGAAATTATATGTAAAATAAAGCAAGGGCCCTAAGGAAAATCTTTATATTTAAATGATTTAATCTTGTATGTATATATATTCGGAATCTCGGAAACGGCTGAAACGATTTTTCTGAAATTTAGCATTAACGGGATTTTGGGGGAGAAAAATTGATCTAGCTAGGTTTTATGTATCCCTGTTTTCGGGCACAAAAAATACTAAACTTTATATTAAACACTATTTTTTCAATTAACTGTCAGCGTAGCTTATTCGGGGAACGGCTGGTCCCGAGAAATGAAAATACCTAGGATCGAGCCTATTATTTTAATCTTTTTTTTTGATGTTTCTTTTTTTTATTCTGGAAAAAATTATCGAGCAAACTCGGTGAACCAGGTACTATTAAACAGAGGCCGCAACTAAACTACATATATAGAATAATTTGTTCCACATTCTTCATTTGGGGGGGAAAAGCACATTCAAGCTCAGGAGGGCCTGCCCAACATCAACTTATCTTAGTCGTATTTAATGACACCTCGGTAAGAAAAAGGGTAGTCAAATCTACTCAACCGGATATCACACGGCGGGACAACTTACATTGTCGCTTATTACGACACCTCGTTAACAAAGAGGGTGGTCTATTCTTCTCAGACACCACACGGCGGTTAATAAACTAATTAAAAACTATAATTAGATGTCTCATAATTTTTTAACGTAGAATGGTACACCTAGTGTAGGCGTCCGTCTGTCCATCGTTTCGCATTGGCGCAAATTAATGAGGGTGGGATATTTATTCCAGGGTTTCGTTTGCCCGACAAAATATCAATTCACCTCGATTTGTGTGTCTGTGTGTGTGTGTGTGACGTCAGGTGATATGCAAATGTTACGCCCGACGGCGGGCTCAGTAATGAGCTCATTAAGCCTGATATAGCTATTGAAGTTGGGGCTCATAACGGCTCAACTATTTAACTGCAAGCCTGTGGATCAAGCTATCAAATTGTGAACGTCGGACGTGTGCGCTTGATTTATTTGTACGACTTTGATGAACACTGACTGACGGGCCCGTTGGCGCAGTGGGTAGTGACCCTTCAGCTCCGCTGGTTGCGGGTTCGATTCCCGCCGAGGGTCAATATTATATATAAATGAATTTGTTGGTCTTTGAGCCTGTGTGTATATTTGTATATAAGTATGTATTTAAAAAATATATAAGTATATATTCACCAATTGTCTGTCTACCATAACACAAGTATTAAGTTACTTACTTTGGGGACGGGACGACCGTGTGTGTAAGTGTCCCATATATTTATATATTTATACTTTAAAAAAAAACATTTTTTTTTTCATCATTCTCCTGCCCTTATCCCACTCTGGGTCGGCACAATTTGTTATAAACACGTTGTAAATTGATTTGGTGCATTATTTAATAATCGGCCGCCTGCTTGATCTCAACTTACCATAGTCGCCTTTTACGACACCTCGGTAAGAAATGAGGGTGGTCTATTCTACTCAGCCGGATACTGACGCATAATTTTTTTATTTATTTATTATTTATTCTACTCAGACGGATACCACTATTTGTCAACTTACCTTAGTCGCTTTTTACTACTATTCCAGTAAATATTATTTTTTTCTATAACCCTGGGTTTTACCACAGGATAGTAATCTATACGTTATCGCATTATTATCACAAACTGAACGCAAAATTTCGGGAAAATGTGTTAATTCGTTAAACTTGCACTCATGCACGCACGCACACACATGCACGCACAAATACGCACACGCATGCACGCACAAATTTTCAGCGTCTTAATATGAGTATAAATGTCTTCAATATTCAAATGATATCATACATAGCAAATGTAGTTAGTTAGATAGGAATAAATTTAAAACTGTATTTGAACTTTTTAAATGAGATTTAAAATTGCGAAGTAATTAATGAGGATTAGTGTAATCCTGGCATTGATGGATGCAGGTACGGCAGTTTCAATATATTAATGCACTCCATTTAATAAACTTGCGTATATATTTTAAATCTTTTAATTATGTGCTAAGGTTTTTTTTGGATAATTACACACACGGGCATTCGTTTGTTTGTTTGTAATCTCTTTATTGCAATAATTCAAATTAAAAAAAACAACATAATTTGCAATGGTGGCCTTCTATTCCAGCAAACCAACCAGTCAAAATTAAAAAAGAGGTAAATATAAGTAAAGTGAATTAAATTAAAAATTAACTTAAAACTCAACCAATTATAACAAACAGAAAATGGACCTTTTAATAATATGAAATAATAATATAATGAATATAATAATATAATAAATACAATATAATATATCCGTTCTCAAAGTAAGTAACTTTATACTTACGTGAAGGAAAACAGGTAAATATATACATATCATCATCCTACCCTTATCTTACTCAGAGTGGTGTCGGCACAACATGTTATAAACATGTTGTGCCTCATGATTGCCACATGACTTGGCTGGGTATTTTAAAACCGGCTGCCTGCCTGTCGTCAACTTACCTAAACCGCCTTTTTCACACTTCGCTAAGAAATGAGGGTAGTCTATTCTACACAGCTAGAGATCGCACGACGGGTCAACTTACCTTACTCGCCTTTTACGACACCTCGGTAAGAAATGAGGATGGTCTAATATACTCAGTCGGATTCCATAAATCTACTATTACTTATTAATAAGATAATATTATGTTAATAAATTTACTAATACCAATTAACTTACATACTTAATACCTTTTCTTGGTTTTTTGTATAGGCTAAATATAATGCGTGATGTTTGCAATTGTATAAAAGTAATTCCAATTTTATTTTGTAGTTAAATTATATATCGAAGATTATAGCAAACTAATAGTTTCATTACTTTTGTATGGCCCTCAGCAAAGTAACGCCTAACTCTATAAATTATGCAAAATGTACGGTACTTAACTGCCTAGGGCTTGTTTCGTTTGTTGGTAAATTCCTTTAGGGCCTGTTTCACAAGTTAGTGATAAAATTTCGGATAGTTAACCGACAAATAAGCTAAGTAGCAGATAAATGTCTCTAAAAAGAGATTCTAAAAAGTGAAAAAAAATTAAAAATAAAATCGCGGCCATTTTGAAATAGGTAGGATTATCTATCCAGCAGATAAACAAAATAACAGCCACATGACCTACCTGTTAACTTATTAGGGACTTTAAGGACTTGTTTTACAACTTAACAATAGACTGTCAATTAGCTTATTCGGAACATATCTGACACATATCTCGGAATTTTGCGTTTCCCAGGTTTCTAATAGGCTTATTCAGAACTTTTTAAGTCCCTAATAAGTCAACAGGTAGATCATATAGCTGTAGTATAGTAAATACTTATATCAAAATGTCTGCGATTTTTTTTTTAAATTTTCACTTTTTAGAGTCTCTTTTTAGAGACATTTATCTGCTACTTAGTTTATTTGTCGGTTACCTATGTGACACTTTATCAGTTACTTATGAAACAGGCCCTAAGTGCTGAATAAGTCTATCAGAAACCCGAGAAACGTAAGATGCCGAGATATATGTCAGATATTCCGTATAAGCTAACTGACAGTTTATTAGTTACTTGTGAAACAGGTCCTTAAAGTCCCTAATAAGTTAACACGTCATGTGGCTGTTATTTCGTTTATCTGATGGATAGCAAATACCCATTTCAAAATGGCCGCGATTTTATTTTTACAATTTTTTTTCACTTTCAGAGTCTCTTTTAGAGACATTTATCTGCTACTTAGTCGGTTAACTATCCGACCCTTTATCAGTAACTTGTGAAACAGGCCCTAAAGGAACTTACCAACAAACGAAACAAGCCCAAGGCAGTTAGGTTAAGTATTGGTAACTTATGAAACAGGCCCTTAATCTTTTATCGTTATATAGCAAAATTGAAGTCTTTTGGGAGTGAGTTCAAGTTTTATTGGGTTTTATTGGCCTCTTTGGTAAGTATCCTCACTATATCGGTAAGGTCGGTCTATAGAAAATATTTTGCGCATTTTTATTATTTTGTACAGCGGTTAACATTTTAATTTATAATGCATAATGAGCGTATATTTCAACAAGATAGCTTTGTTGGCCGTTATCTGCCCCGTACAGTGTTGTAGTTTTCGCTCGGCCAAGCGCGAAATTATTGATTGTTGTAATTAATTGCAAACACTGCGATAAAATTTATATTAATTTAAAATTAACATCAACTTATAAAATATATTTTGAAGTTGTACACAACCGAAACCGCGTATAATTAGTTCGAGAGAGAATATCAAACATTAATTATTTCAGGATTAAATTTTTAGTAGGTAAAAAGCAGGGTTTACTTTTTACTGGGTTTACTTTTTTCATCTCGGCAAGAAAGAGGGTTGTCTATTCTACTCAACCGAATACCACACGATAAGGTAAACGTACCTTAGTCGCATATTACGGCACCTCGGTAAGAAATGAGTGTGGTCTATTCTACTCAACCGGATACCACACAGTGGGTCGATTTACCTTAGTCGCCATCTATGACACCTCGGTAAGAAATGAGGGTGGTCTATTCTACTCAGTCAGATACCACTCGGCAGGTCTTCTTGCCTTAGTCGCCTTTTACGACACCTCGATATGAAATGAGGATAGTCTATTCTACTCAGCCGAATATCACATGGCGGGTCGACTTACCTTAGTCACCTTTTACGACAACTCGGTAAGAAATGGATGGCTATTCTACTTAGCCGGTTACCACACCTCTTGCTTAATACTACACATACTAAAATCCTAACCTATGGGAGGTAAACAAAGCACCTAACTCAATGAAGGTAAGAAATACGAACATTTTCTTCGTATAGAAACATACAAAATGAAATACGTAACGTGTAAAGACATTTTACGCCTTGTAAATATATTCCAAAGCTGACTAATTATATTCATTAAACTCATTTGTTCCCCTTAGACAAAGCAACGTCAAGACAAACGAAGCGTACTGGGTTATTGCAATAATTGGCGTTTTCACATAAACAAAAGCACAAAGGCTGTAATTAAGGGGGGAGTGGAATATGAAAGGTACATAAGTACAAATACACTTGTAAATATCTGCTTCAATGACTGAAGGAAAATACAGGCGAAGTAGTACAGACCTCCCTCATTGCTGACCATCATGATCTTCCTGCCCTTATCCCACTCCAAGTGGGGTTGGCAAACATGTTGTTACATGGTTTGGCTTCGTATTTTACGACCGGTCGCCTGGCTGACGTCAACTTATCTTAGCCGTATTTTACGACACCTCGACCACCCTCTTTCTTAAAAGAGGGTGGTCTATTCTTCTTAACCGGATACCACACGGTGAGTCAACTTACCTTAGTCGCCTTTTACGACACCTCGGTAAGAAATGAGGTTGGTCTATTCTACTCAGCCAGATACCACACGGCGGGTCGATTTACCTTAGTCGCCTTTTACGACACCAGGGTAATAAAAGCGGGTGGTACTATTCTATTCAGCCGGATACCACACAGCTTCTCCCTCATTGCTTATCGAGGTGTCGTGAAAATGCGACTAAGGTAAGTGCCGAGTGGTATCTGTCTGAGTAGAATAGACCACCCTCATTTCTTATCGAGATGTCGTATAAAACGACTAAGGTAAGTTGACGTCAGGTTAAGCTTTTTGACCACGTACTGAAATTCCAAGCGTAGTTCTTTCCATGGTCGCCTGATTAGCTCTACACGTTCTTATAAAGCCTATCTAAGCACAACCCAAAAAATCTATAGCTTTTTGACCACTTAGGGACATTTTTATATCTATATATTCTTCCATAGACTGGCCCGTTGGCGCAGTGGGTAGTGACCCTGCCTTCAGCTCAGCGGGTCGCGGTTTGATTCCCGCCGAGGGTAAACAAATTCATTTATAGAATATGTTGGCCCTCGGCGGTCTTTGAGCCTGGGTGTATATTTGTATTTAAGTATTTAAAAATATATATGAATATATATTCACCAGATGTCTGCCTACCATAACACAAGTTTTGGAAACAGACGACCGTGTGTGTAAGTGTCTCATATATAAAAAAATTGGCTCTACGCTTTCTTATAAAGCTCATGAAAGAGACAAGATTTCCAAGCAAAAAATGGTAGCTTTTCAAAGACTGGTATAAAACACTGCGATATTTTGAACGGAATTCTATATAAGAAATTGAAATTAATATTCTAGAACGCTTCTCAAAACTGAGTATTTAGGAAAGCCTAGTCGATTATACTGCTGGAGTAGCCTTCCTACAGGCAAGAAAAGCAAGCCTGACCTAATTAAGAACAAAAAAAGCCAAATTACCTATTCGGCCTCCGTTTAATTTATTGACGAACATTACTTTGAATACGGTCCAACCGCGGCTTACAATATTGACGGGGTACATAGCGTGCATCCAAAGGCCCGGGCGACACGGCACAAATGAAGCTTCACAATTAAGGCGGGCACACACGGTAGGCACAGCGCATTTGCCGGTGTCACGTACCGACCGCCTCGCACTTAATTTCGCAAGGGGCCGCGCGGGAGGCTAGCGGTTTTAAATTACGGAACCCCCCATTGCATTTCGACAGCATAGTTACAGATAGTTCGATGATTTAGTTTTGGAACTCGAGTTTCGTTGTCGATGTTTCTACCGAATATAACAGCCTATCTTTTTTTCAGAAGGCGAATCGGTATGACGAAAAATGCCATGTCCCAGCTAAGCATAATTTGGAGATATCGCGCTAGACGAAGATAAGACTGGTCAACTTGGTTTTCTCCATTTTCAGTTATGGCTCGGAGACATGGACGCTTAAAAAAGCCGACCGTGATCGCATTGACTTGGCTGGCTCGTTTGCGCAGTGAGTAGTGACCCTGCCTTCAGCTCCGCGGGTCGCGGGTTCGAGTCCCGCCGAGGAAAAACATTTTCTATAAATGAATTTGTTGGTCTTTGAGCCTGGGTGTATATTTGTATATAAGTATGTATTTAAAAAATATAAGTATATATTCACCAGTTGTCTGGCACCCATAACACAAGTATTAAGTTACTTACTTTGGGGACGGACGACCGTGTGTGTAAGTGTTCATATTATTATTATTATTATTAATGACGCAACTGCTAAATCTTAAATTTTATGGCTGAATAGGGAGACGCGACAAGTGAGTAATAGGTTCAAACCCTGAGCAGGTATCAATTAGGTTTTTTTATAAAACCTTATGTACCTAATTGATATATAATACACGTCTTCGGTTAAGGATAATAAAGTTAGGAAACCTGCTATCTTAAGAGATTTAATTTAATAAGAATGATAAGTGTTTTAATTTGCCTAAGGTAAGTTATAACTAAGGTATATATAAGGTACACTTGAGGAGTATAAGAGTGCGGAGGTATGACTAGAAAGGGGACTAAGCTAGGTGCTGGCGGCGAACTCTCGTATCGTGATATACAAGAGGTGACAGCTTGCACCTACCTCAGTCCCCATTCTCGCCCTTCCTTTGCGTCTTTGTACCCCGCGTGGACTAAGTTAAGCGGTTGACCTATAAATGAGCTCATCGGACAGAATAACACGTGATTGTACCCGGTTTCTACACATTAACTATGAATACAACTCAAGATAGTCTAAATGCAAAAACTAATGGTTATAATTAACTAGCAATCGCCAGCGGTTCCACCCGCGTGGAAAGATTAAAACCGTAATATAGTCTTTTGATAACCATAAAAATGGTTAAAGTGGGTTAACCTTAAAAACTAGCCATGCTGTCACGGACTTTTATTTAAATTTTTAAAGGGGAACAATTTTGTAATACATGATTTTAGAATAACTATTCTAACTAATAAATAAATATATTTTAACGTCTCGAAAAATATAAGCTTGGATCGTACCAAATTTATTGAATCGCTCAGCTGATAACCAATCAAAGCGTAATTTTAGCATTTTTATATAGCTCCAACCGCGTGGAAAGATTAAAACCGTAATATAGCCTTTTGATAACCATAAAAATGGTTAAAACGGATTAACCTTAAAAGCTACATATATATAAAATAAAATAAAAAATACCGCTTACTCAGCGCATGCAAGGAAAGCTTTAAGTTTTGCCGTTTTCTTTTTTTTTTATTGCTGCTCCTCTCCTATTTATCTTAGCGTGATTTTATATAGCCTTTCTCGATACATGGGCTATCTTACACTGAAATATTTTTTTAAATCGGTCCAGTAGTTCCTAAGATTAGCGCGTTGAAACAATTAAACAAACAAACAAGCTCCTCAGCTTTATATATTAGTATAGTTGACATCCTAAGCACTTATGTCGACAAATCTCCACGTTACGCACGTTACGCATATTGCATATAAACTTATTATAGTCAAAACTTAGCTCACCATCATGTCCGTAACACACGAGCTCGTCTATAATGCATGCACGCGCCGTGGACGCGGCGTATTAATTACATATATCACTTAATTATTGATTTTTAGCATTAAATACACGGACATTTTGGCTTTCCCGGCCAGATTTATGTCCTGCTCGTAATATACGCCGTCTAAATAGCTTTAACAATGTACACGGTAGATGAGGTAAAATTTCAGTGTTGAAATTCTGTTCAATTTTTTATATGTCCATGGGAATAAAGTTTTTAATGCCGTGTGGTATTCGGTTGAGTAGAATATCCTACCCTCATTTCTTACCGAGGTGCTGTAACAGGGTGCCGTAAAAGGTGACTAAGGTAAGTTGACCCACCGTGTAATATCCGGTTCAGTACAATATACCAACCTCATTCCTTACCAAGGTGTCGTAAAAGGTGACTAGTGTAAGTTGTCCCACTGTGTGGTATCCGGTTCAGTAGAATAGATCTCCCTCATTTCTTACTGAGGTGTCGTAAAAGGTGACTAAGGTAAATTGACCCACCGTGTGGTATCCGGAATAATAGGTAATAGAGCTACAGTCTTAAACTATAATTTATTCTTAGACTTATACATATTTCTTACTTTATACTTATTTCTTGTTATAATTCATCTTAGAAAAAAACCTCTTATATTCTCTCTTGGATTAAAGAATTGAAAATTAAGCCCACTACTCGTCGGTTGCTTCAATATACATAGATAGCTTATATTCTAGGAATTCTCTGTGAATATGTAGGTTTAATTATGATGATTTTCTTCACCGTAATACGATTCCTAAATATCTATGTTAGATTTTTAAGAAAAACCGTTTAAACCTTGTAAAGGATATTTGCACTACACTCTTAAATAACAAAAAGTAATAAAATTAAAAGATTTTTAAATATAAAAGTCCTAAAAAGATTTTTTTTTATAGTGATAGGACATTTCTCACCTACTTAGCGCGGTACAGCCGGTAATTAAAAACAGCTAGCTTAATAAGCTAATGAACTCCGCTAAAATTTTGGGAAACTGTTTCAATGAAGGCAGCATAACCTGTTTTATACTCAAAAGAACAACCGCCTATAAATTTTTTAGGCAGAACACTGATTAGTGTTGCCACTTAATTAAGGTGCGGCGAGCGCAGTTGCATCATGAATGGAAATATTTAATTATCACCCCGCGCGTAAATTTCCCACGGCTGCGATAAAGAATAAACATCGGCATTGTCTTTAACCCTCCTTAGAATTACTGCCGTTAGGGTTGTCAATGAACTAAGTTAAAATAATTGTTATATTATTAATAAAAAATTTAATCATTATTTTTGACTAATTTTGACTGGCCCATTGGCGCAGTGGGTAGTGACCCTGCCCTCAGCTCCGCGGGTCGCGGGTTCGATTCCCGCCGAGGGCCAACAATTTCTATAAATGTATTTGTTGGTCTTCGAGCCTTGGTGTATATATGTATTTAAGTATACACCCATCAAAAGAATATAAATAATAATATGGGACACTTACACACGCGGTCGTCCGTCCCCAAAGTAAGTAACTTAATACTTGTGTTATGGTAGACAGACAACTGGTTAATATATACTTATATATTTTTTAAATACTTAAAAACAAATTATACACCCAGGCTTCAAGACCAACAAATTCATTTATAAAAATGTTGGCCCTCGGTGAGAATCGAACCCGTGACCCGCGGAGCCGAAGGCAGGGTCACTACTCACTGCGCCAACGGGCCAGTTAATAAGCGATGAAATGAATAAGCTTTTCGATAATCATCATTAATGTCATGTATCATATATATTTAGGTATAGTATATGCTATTATTCTGCTTAGTGTAATTACATCTATATTAATATATAAAGCTGAAGAGTTTGTTTGTTTGAATAGACAACTGGTGGTTACGTACGTAAGTACTTAAATACAAATATAATAAATACAATACAATAAATACAATATAAGTTTATATTCACCAGTTGTCTGTCTACCATAACACAAGTATTAAGTTACTTACTTTGGGGACGGACGACCGTGTGTGTAAGTGAATCATTTTTTTTTTTAAATATTTATGCCGATCCCACTTAGAGTGGCAGATAAGGGCAGGAAATGGATAAATTCTTAATTAAAACAAATATTTTCTATTACTTTATCTACTTTATCGTGGATTATAACAAAATCATTTTATTATTACTTTTGTACTCATAGATATATTAAATTCATAAAATGCATTCATTGAACGTTTAATATCCCCATATTTATACATTCGCGATTACAGATTCAGATATACAAAGATACATCTAGATAATATTCAGTGTACCAGTGTTACGATCTGTGTGGTCGTATCCTGTACGATACTACGATTTTTGCACTGTATCGTTATAGATACGTAACCACAGCCAGACAAAATTGTCCAAATGTGTACAGTGAAAGGAATTCTATTTTTTTTTAATCGTATGGCATTTATTTTGAGAAATTATAAGCGTTAATTATTTGTAAAAAAAAAATAATAATAATAATACTAAAACTAAATATACAATTATAATATACAAATGTCAAATAATATATAATAATACGTATGTCAGATATAATATAATAAAATAAAAATGTCAAATAGTTTTATGTCCAAATTTAAATTACAAAAATACAAATAATGCGTAAAAAAGACGGGTTTTTAAATTATTATTTTACAAGTCAATATCCAAGTTTTGTAACCAGTTGATAAATGAAGGAGGAAGATCAAACAAGTCACCAATTGGGCCTTGGTATGAGTGTATGGGGCAACGTTGGATTATATGTCCCATAGTTTGATCTAAGGAATTCTATGAAAAAGTTAAATAAAGTAAGTAAAAACTAAATTGTTTTTAATTATTATGTTCATAATTTTTGACCTTATGAATATTAAATAATTAAATTAAATTAAAAATTGTTTATTTCCAATAAATCGTATGACTATAAAACAGGGTTTTGAGATCTTCTTGTAAGTATGGTAATACTTGTGTTAGAAGATCTCGCTCTTCTATAACACTACAGATTATAAATATTTACAAAGTTTACACAAACAATAATAATTTATAGAATTAGGTGTTACTTTGCGGAGGTCCATAATACAAAAGTAATGAGAATATTAAAATTTATTATGGATTATAGCAAAATAATATTCTCATTACTTTTGTTTTACAAACAATAATAATGTGGAATCCGGCTGAGTATAATAGACCACCCACATTTCGTATTAAGGTGTAGTAAAAGGCGACTAAGGTAAGTTGACCCACCGTGTGGTATCCAGTTGAGTAAAATAGACCACCCTCTTTCTTACCGAGGTGTCATAAAATACGACTAAGGTAAGATGACGTCAGACAAGCGGCCAGTCGTAAAATACGTTGCCAAATCATTTGACAACATTTTTGTAACATGTTGTACCGACCCCACTTAGAATAGAATAAGAGCAGGAGAATGATGATTGGCCATCAATAATTTTTATTAAATCGTGGAAACTTTATTGGTCAATGATCTATACATTTTTATTAGCTATTAAGTTTGTTTCCCTTGAAAATAAGTAAATAAATAAATAAATAATATATACATTAGATACGTGTTCAGAAAATACGTGATACATTAAAAAATAGAAACTATTTTTAAAATGTTTATTTTTTAATATTTTATATCTGTGAATAAATAAATGAGTGAAAATAAAAAAATAGTGTCAGCCCTGAACGAGCAATGTCTCAAGCCGTCGCGCGTCTCAGAGGGGCCATTACGCGGTCGCCGGCTGATTACCGCCCGCCTTGATTTCAACCCTTCACACTTCTCCTTTACAGGCGCGCCTTGTGTCGCAAACACTTACAGAATTATAAAAATACATACATCACACGATAATACATCGATATCACTAAGTATTAGCAATAAAGCATTCAATTTTATTATTTCATTAGCAATATCCAATATTGGAATTTAGGTTGGACAAATTTTATCGATGTAAAACGTAAAACCTATACTAACCTATACTGTATTACATATCTACTTATACAATATTCGGAATTTGAAAGTAACCTTACCTCATCATCTCAAGTTTTGTAAATCAATTATCATATGGATGTGGATTATAAACTACATACATTACATTAAAACAATTAAGTAATCTACATTTGAATAGAAACGCCATATTATTTATACATACTACTTAAAGAATACATAAAATTTAAACTCTTTTGGAACAACATTACGTGACATTATCTTTTATTATCAGACATGTTGTTTCTGAAATAATGATAAATAATTAATACCTAACTGTCTCTAAAAAAATAATAGAAACATAAAATTACTACATAATTTATATTTAAATATAATATATTTAAGCAATTAGTTTCAAACTAAATATACAATATTCAAATGAAGCGTATACCCGAGACACGTTGCATTCTATTTTTGAATCCAGAAACCTAGTAGAGACATCTTTCGTTGTTTTCTAATAACTTGTGCACATTAGCGCCACGCATATATTTATTCACACCACTACAAAGATATAGAAAAGAAGCCAAAAATTCTTAACTATACAACATGTTAAAACGAAAGAATATGACAGCCAATATTTTATTTTAAAAACATATACGGAAAGTCGAGTTTTGAGTAACTTATATTAATGCTTACGTTATTTTAGAATTCTCGAGAAAGATTTCTAACTTTTGATATTGGAATTGTAACGACGTAACTTCTCTACAAGAAAAGCGTATGCTATTCAAATATAAGATTAATTTAGAAGTACTTACAGTCCATCAATATTGCTCGTCGCTGATTATGCTTTGTGTGGGGCAATCTTTAAAAGTGTGCGTGAGGAGGGTGAGTGTACGTTGACTTTCTTAAGGCGTTTCTTAAGAAGGTGAAGAAAGCGAAAAGGTTCGCACTTGAAGGAGTTTCGTTAAAAATACTTGCGACAAAGTTCCGTTGAGATTCGCAAGAGGGCGCGTACAGGATTTAGTTTTTTTTTATGTAACATAAATTATTTATGTCTTTTTATAATTGTTAGATATTTTTTATACATGCCAAGAAATAAATGTAAGTATATATATTAGAATGCTAACAAATGTAAACTAATTGAATCGTGTGTCTATGATAAGCTCGTTAGAAAGTTTTTTTTACAACAGTTTTAGAACGTCGTTCAATAGAGGTATCGCAGAGACAAATTAGATTCGCCACCTCCAACCGCAGCCGGGCCGCCCAACTTCGACGCGTGCCAAATAAACCGATGACAAATTAGCAAATCCTTCCAATTGCGCTCACCACCCATTATCTTCTTAGCGAATAGCATTTCGCGGTTAACCGCAAAATCATCACAACCGACCAATCATGGGTCGCGTCTATATTTTCCTATATTTATTTTTCCGCGGGGTGAAAATCTTAGAAACCACACGGCTAACCGCAAAGGTCAGGTGTTCGGCCAATGGGGATCGTAAATATAACCGCAAGCCACGCCCATTTAACCGCAAACCAACCACAACGCGAGACGTTAACATCTCGTTATCGATTATGCACGCGACCTTCTTTTTCCAAATTACGATCCTCGCTTGGTTATGTACCGCAACGTTTTTGCCTCATTTTCATGCTATTCCAGACTCCAAAAACAACTTTTACAAAAGGTCGAATTAAATTTTGAAATATAATTAAAAAGAACTATAATTTAAAACATTTTTCCTACTGTTAGATCTCAAATACTTAAAAAATTGAATAACAAAGGTACAGGACTATAAAATTAAAAGGAAAAATATTATAATGTACACTATTCAAATGGAATCTTTGGGCATTCGATTTTTAAACTATAATTTGAGCATAAAACACAACTCATATAAGTACTTCGAATCCTGATCGCGATAATTTTTTAAATAATTCTTTTTTAATTCTTGTTCAAAAATAGAATAACCTAAGGTACGAGACTTGGAAATTACAAGCAAATAAATTATAATCTACTTTACGGGCAATAAATTATTTCATTGGGCGTTCGATTTTTAAATTTTTCTTTGACAATAGTACACTTCAGGCAATTCAAATGTTTGTCGTGTTATTAATGTTAAATATGTGTTATAGTGGAAGTGTGTAACCTTTGCTAATACCGAAGATTAAGGTATTAAAGATAATAAACCGACCCTAAACTGGTCATCGTCCTTCATCACAAAGATGAAATATTGATTCACCGTCGTGAAGGCGACGCACACATAAGTGGTCGGCGTACGTACGCACGGACACAGCCGCGACCGCATTATATTCATAATGAATACAGCTATCCCACTCGTCGGTCGTCTTTGACTTTGTATAAATATATTTTGTCCCTCTCGCTCGGCACTTGAGCGGGCCTTTCTGCCCTGGGGGAGAGGGACGGGTGGGGGTTAGGAGTTTGTCTTCGGCAGCCAATTTCTATTTCATTAAGTGGCGCGGCTGTAACCGCAGCGGATCGATGAAAGTTAGCCACCTGAAAAAATTGTTCTCAGATTGTACTTAGACAAAAAACACGGAGCCAAATAACTGGACTCTATCTCAGAAAAACTTTTATAACTGGCTAAGACTACAATGTCTTCGCTTTAAAGAACCTATTTATCTTTTAATTCGCATCAATTTGTATTGATAGATGCGAAATTCTATCTGTATACCTGTTACGTTTTCATGGTTAATTCGATGGAGCAATATTTATGATATTTGGCACAGTTAAAGCTTATACACCCATAACATAGACAATAAACAATACATTCATCATTCTCCTGCCCTTATCCCACTCTAAGTTGGGTCGGCACAATATGTTTTAAATTCTTGTTAAATGTTTTAGCTAGTTGTTTTACGACAGGCCGCCTGTCTCACGTCAACTTACCTTAGTCTCCTTTTACGACACAGCGGTAAGAAATGAGGGTGGTCTCAACTCCTTAACCGGATACCATACGGCACTATACACCATAACATATATGAAAGTATAAAATATAGGAAAAACCAATCCTGTTTTGTCTATGTGGTGGGAGATGAGAATTCAGTGATGAAAATACTTTTTTTCTTAAAAAATAACATTATAGTATTTGAGGGTAATTTAACACTGCGATCGACCCGAATTAAATAGCGGGTATCCATAGTTCACATCCATATTTTAAAAAATATATGTGATTATGAAGAAGGAAAATGTCGGAAAACAACGGCGTTCTATAGGGACTCCTCTATATTACAAAAAAATCGTCTCAAACAAAATTTTAAAGGTTTTTTTATGTTTAAATATAGGAGTTCCCCCTTATTTCTCCACTTTTTACTTTATCCCACCTAACACGCAGCTCCTAAATTATTAACACCGTCATACAAACATACTTCACATGCAGACGGGGCCCTTAATGTATTCTTATTGTGATTTGAGTACGTATTAAAGATTCAATGGAGGGTATTTTGAAATAGTTTTTCATGTTTATTTAATTTATGCCGGTAAAGAACAGACAAAGTCCCTAACAGAGCTTTTTAAAGTAAAAAATAAGTAGCGGCCTATTACTATCCCACTGCTGAGAATAGGCGTCTTCTCTCCGTTTTTTGAGAGAAGGATTGGAGCTAAGACCTACTACGCTGCTCCAGTGCAGATTGGTAGGTTACAAATATCTCCAGAATTCTCTAGATATATGCAGGTTTCCTCACGATGTTTTCCTGTAGCAAAGAGCGTGTGAAAAATTGCAATTATCAATAAGACACATCGTGTTTGGTGGAGATCCCATTAAGAGACCTATTTCCGGCAGTGGACGTCCATCGGTTGAGAAAGAAGAAGAAGAAGTAAAAAAGTAAGTAGGGCCTGTTACTCTCCCACTGCTAGGAATACGCCTCTTCTCTCCGTTTTTGGAGAGAAGGATTGGAGCTAAGACCTACCACGCTGCTCCAGTGAAGATTGGTAGGTTACAAATATCTCCAGAATTCTCTAGATATATGCAGGTTTCCTGACGATGTTTTCCTTCACCGAAGAGCGTGTGATAAATTGCAATTGTCAATTAGACACATAAGTTTTACTAGAAAACTCATTGGTGCCTGCCCGGGTTTGTACCCGTGACCTCCTCGATAGAGTCGCACGGGCTGTTACCGCTGGGCTACCACAGCTTAGAGCTTTTTTATCTAGTCAAATTCCTGCTAAGGTTGAGGTTGAGAGACAAATTCAGCAAATAATTGTGTACATACAAACTTACTTAAAAAATACTGAAGTTAGGATAGAATTATTTTGCCATATTCCGCTATTATTTTCCCGTGCAAGATCGCCACCTTAAGTCCCAACACCTAATTAAATTAAATATTTATGATTACCCTCATCATCATCCTCCTTCCCTTATTCCACTCTAAGTGGAGTCGGCACAACATGTTATAAACATGTTGTCACATGATATGGCTACGTATTTTATAACCGGCCGGCTGACGTCAACTTAACTTAATCGTCTTTTACGACACCTCATAAAGAAAGAGAGCGGTCTATTCTACTTAACCGGATACCATACGATGGGTCAACTTAACTTAGTCGCCTTTTACTACACCTCGGTAACAAATGAGGGTGGTCTATTATTTGAGTAGTCAGCTGGATACTACACAGTTGTTCAAGTTACATTACTCGCCTTTTACGACAACTCAGTAAAAAATGGGGGTAGTCTATTCTACTTAGCTGGACAACACACGGTAGGTTAACTTACCTTAGTCACCTTTTACAACACCTCGGTAAGAAATGAGGGTGGTCTATTCTACTTAGCCAGATACCACACATCGCCACCTTTAAACCTTAACACATATTGGTTCATACATCATGCTCTTAGGAATAATACTCTTAAAAATTAAATTCAAAAAAATCTAAATATTCTTTATCCAAATAAACTTGTGAACTAGTGCTTTTGAATCGTCAACTCTACTGCTGGTTCGGAAAGCTGTTCCTACCGAGAAGGGCCAGCAAGAAACTCGGCGGTTGCTCTTTTAAAAATATAATTCTTAATACAATTTTAAATTCAATATTTATTGCCTACCCACACTGCACTTTAAAAATACGTGTTACAAAATCGAAATATATTCCACCAATTATGAAGTATCCCGATGTAAGCACTATCGTTAGTCCCTCCTGAATAATGTATACACCGGTCACCTTCGGGACCTGTTAGGGACTCTTCAAACATATGTAAATCCTTCTTATACCATATGTATGAGACGCTCTTACCATACATAATGTCAGGAAGAAGTAACATACGTTCATGATTTTATCATACAAAGGGAACAACGTTTTACTTGAGCCAAAGGGACTAGCGTTTTGCATTATACTTCATTTTAAATCATACTTTTCAGGTAATAAATAAATATAAATAAATATATGGGACACTTACACACACGGTCGTCCGTCCCCAAAGTAAGTAACTTAATACTTGTGTTATGGTAGACAGACAACTGGTGAATATATACTTATATATTTTTTAAATACTTAAAAACAAATTATACACCCAGTCTCAAAGACCAACAAATTCATTTATAAAAATGTTGGCCCTCGGCGGGAATGGAACCCGTGACCCGCGGAGCCGAAGGCAAGGTCACTACCCACTGCGCCAACGGGCCAGTCAATAAGTGATGAAATGAATAAGATTTTCGATAATCATCATTAATGTCAAGTATCATATATATTTAGGTATAGTATATGCTATTATTCTGCTTAGTGTAATTACATCTATATTAATACATAAAGCTGAAGAGTTTGTTTGTTTGAACACGCTAATCAGGAGCTACTGGACTGATTTGAAAAATTCTTTGAGTGTAAGATAGCTATTCCTTGATAAATATCCAGGAAAGCTACAGGCTTTATAACATTACGCTAAGATGAATAGGAGAGGAGCAGCAATACAAAAGATTTCCAAAATTTAAAGCTTTCCTTTCGTGCGCTAAAGCGCTAAGTAAACTGTGAAAGTTATTCAAAAATCATGTAATACAAAATTGTTCCCCTCTTAAAGTAAAAGTCCGCGACAGCATATGTCTAGCTTTTAAGATTAACCCACTTTAATCATTTTTATGACTATCAAAATACTATATTACGGTTTTAGACTTTCCACGCGGGTGGAGCCGCTAGCAATTGCTAGTCAAGTAATAAATAAGCTTTTTATTATCATCAGCACTAACTTTGCCACAGTTCAGACATAAGTTAGGTCTACAACAACAAACTTAACAGGATTACCCGCTGGGTCATTGAAAATTTCATTAGAAACGGTCCAGGTGTTTCGGCGTCTATAAAGGACATACAGACAAACATTCATTTATATATATAAGATAGATATCTGTATATTATCAGTATAAGGTTATACAAGGCAGGCCATAACGCAAATAGGCGCTAACAAGCTATAAATTCGCGACCCCGTCGAGCCCTTATATTAATTAGGGGGAATATTTTGGTATTACTGTTATAAAGCCTTATTTAGCATTCTCCCTAATGAAATATAACCCATTGAGGTGAATAAATACTTAGTGTATTCGTAAAATATTCACAGGTACATATAATTTCAATTCAGGATAATTTTTATCACATTTGATATAAAAATATATTAGCTTGGCCAATCTTTTACTTTTACTTGCAATCTTAAACTTTTTTATTTAAAGGTGTTTAGTCAATTTGACTATGTCGCTCTCATATTGCACTAACATATTTGCACTTTATTGCATTTATTGCACTAATATAATTGAAGTTTATATACCAGGCCTATATTAAATATAGGATAAAAATCCCTTTTTTCTTACAAAAACACATAATTGGGGTTACTTTAAAACTAAAGTGCGTAAAGACGCCAGTGAAGTTACAGGTACAACTACTAAGTTAAGAATAAAAGTGTGTATCAAGAAAGTTGTAACCAGCTAAGTAAAATTTCTAATAACGTAGAAAAAAACTTGGCGTTTGAATGGCCCTTTGACGCAGTTGTCAGTGACCCTTCAGTTGGCCTTCAACTCCGTGGGTCGTGGGCTCGATGCCCGCCGAGGGCATTTTCATTGGCAGAACATTTTCTTTAAACAAATTGTTAGTCCTGGGTCTGGGTGTATATTTGTATTTAAGTATGTATTTAAAATTTTATATGTTTAAATTTACCAGTTGTCTGTGACTCATTACATACATACATACTCATATCACAAGTATTAAGTTACTTATTTTTAGCTTTTTGTATAAATTTCCCATAAAAAAGAAAAGGAACGGACTGTTACGATCCCACTGCGGGCCATAAGCCTCCCCTTTCCGTTTTTGGAAAGAAAAGTTGGAGCTAAGATCTACCACGCTGCTCCAATGCGGATTGTAGGTTACACATATTCCCAGAACTCTCTAGAGATATGCAGGTTTCCTCACGACGTTTTGTTCACCGAAAAGCATGAGATAAATTGCAATTCTCAATTAGACAAATAAGTTTTAACAGAAAAACTCATTCGTGCTTGCCAGGATTTGAATCCGTGACACCCTCGGAACAGTCACACGATCTCACCGCTGGGCTATCACAACTTATCTCCATTATGTATAAATAATGCGACAAATTCAAACCTTTCTAATAAAATATATCTATACTTACTAGCAATCGACAGTGACTCCACCCGCGTGGAATGATTAAAACCGTAATATAGTCTTTTACTCAGCACACGCAAGGAAAGTTTTAAATTTTGCCGTTTATACTACTACTACATACTATTTTTTTTGCTGCTCCTCTCCTTTTCATCTTATCGTGATGTTATATAGCCTTCCTCGATAAATAAACTATTTTAAACTGAAATAATTTTTCAAATCGGTCTTGTATTTCCTGAGCTTGCCGCGTTCAAACAAACACACTCTTCAGCTTTATATTAGTATAGATATAGATTATCTAACGAAATAGAATAAAATCTTTCTAAATCGTATCATCCAATTGTTACAGACACAAAAAGTCGACACACGCATTATTTAAATACAATGGCCGTTCGTTAGGCAGGCCTCAGGAGTTCGATGCAAGATTTAATTAAATCGCCCCCTCTCCCCACCACCCCGTCGTCGGCAATTTCCTCGAGGCTTGATTTATTACAAGTCTGGCCGCGAGGTGCCGCCTGCGATCTCTGACGTCGTAAAGGATTGCGGGTAGTTTTTCTTACACGCCATCCACACATCTTGTAAGATAAATACGTAATATATTACATCAGCTACGCATACTATATGTTCATACATATTTTGACTACCTACTAATAATATAATCTATACACTGTCCATTATATTGACCATCTTTTGACAGATTGACGATTTACATATTTAGTGATGTCCTAAAGATTCTCGTATGCGATACCATTCCGATTATAGTACCTACTATCATTAATCGAATTACGTACCTAAGTAATTCGATTAATGATAACCTACGTAAACTAATAACAGATATAGAAATCAACATTTTGATTTAATATTGCCTTAGTTTTTTGAAAATAAATGTTAATCCGTGTGTATTTATTATAATCATAAAAAATATATTATACATCAACTGGCAACATCAACAGACCTTCCGCTCGGCCGCCATTTTGACGTGATCTGTCACTCTCAACGAAACGCCCGTGATAGTCACACGCATTTACGTTCGCTGAGTGTTCTCTCGCATCTGTTACACCTTGAGTTAAGTAGCTTTATTCCTCGGAAAAACTTTTGTGAAACTTATATTAATTGATCGTGAAAATGCCGAAAGGACGTGTGTTGAAAGCACAATCGAGACAGTTAGTGTTAAAACTTCATGAGTATTTTGAGCAAAAAAATCAAAATGGCGGACCTCTTATACCTATCACGCAAGTCCGAAACCGTGTTGCAGCCGCGTTGGGGATCAGTCTATCAACTGTGACTAAAATCACTACTGATGCCTACGGCAGGAGCGGCTTGGAGCAAAACAAACCATCTACACCAAAAAGAAAGCGCCGGGCTCATAAGGTGACAGCTGTTGATGACTTTGACGCTGACGCTATTCGTCGTCATGTATATGATTACTACTTGAGAAAAGAAATTCCAACTTTGAGAAAACTTATTGTTTCTTTGAAAAGAAGTGGTCTATTTCATGGTGAAAAATCTTCTTTGCTCAAAGTTTTGAACACAATTGGCTTTTCATATAAAAAGTTAAATAAAAGAAAATTATTAATGGAACGCACAGATATAGCTATAGCACGTTGTGATTTTTTAAGAGAGGCAAAGAAAATACAAGATTGGGCAAATATTGTTTTCACGGATGAAACATGGCTCAACGCTAACCACACACTATCTCGTTTCTGGACTGATGATACTGCTGATTCCACTTCCTCAGTACCAATGGGAAAAGGTGAGCGCCTAATCATTTGCCATGCAGGTACAGCAAAAGGATTTGTACAAGACGCACTGTTGGCATTTAAATCGAAGAAATCAAATGACTACCACGAAGAGATGAATGCAAATGTGTATGAAGAGTGGTTCAAAAAAATGCTCATTTCATTGGAAGAACCATCAATAATTTTTATTGATAATGCGCCCTACCACTCCCGTCAAATTGACAAAATGCCAACACAGGCTAATAAAAAGCATGAAATAATTAATTGGCTTCGGGACAATGGAGAAAATGTGGACGACTCAATGTTAAAAGTTGAATTAATAAAAATATTAAAAACCAAAAAGAGAGCAAAACGCTATGTAATCAATGAAATGGCAGCAGAATATGGCCATACTGTTCTTCGGATTCCTCCATACCACTGCCAGTACAACGCAATAGAACTTATATGGGCACAAGTAAAAGGGCATGCTGCGAGATGCAATACAAGCCCCCCATTCACAGCGAATAAAATGTTGCAATTGCTAAAAAATGCTTGCACCCACGTAACGGCCGAGAACTGGGCAAGTGTGGTGGAAAGAACTAAAAGAGTAATATTCTCTGATTGGGAACGTGATATTGCGTTTGATAATATATTATCTACACAAGAGCTAATAATAACTGCTACTGAAGACTCCTCATCGGAGGAGTCTAGTGTTGATTATCATTCCGACGACTCGTGCTAATAAAATAAATTAAAATATCCTGATTGTTTTATTTGTATTCATGTATTAACTAAGAAGAAAGTAAAACTTTATATAATGTTATTAAATGTCTTTTAATACTCGTAACATCGATTTCTACCGATTATTTTTAATCTGTGGCATAATCGTAGTAACCATTATGTGTGACATCACTAAGTGGGCGGTACCCATCCATAAAGTACAAATATTATTTGTATGATATTTGTACGTAAGCAATACAAAACTTAATGAGCGTGAGCTGTCAAAAGACTGATAATATGATGGACGCAGTATAAGGAATATGAATGAATGAGTGTTAAAGGTTGTTTATTTTGCGGTCTAGCGACTTGACATGCACGCAATTTGAGGTAAAAGTAAAGTAACGACCTGTTACTATACCACTGTTGGGCATAAGCCTGCACTCTCCGTTTTCGGAGTGAAGGATTGGAGCTAAGACCTACCACGCTGCTTCAATGCGGATTGGTAGGTTACACATATCCCCAGAATTCTCTAAAGATATGCAGGTTTCCTCACGATGTTTTCCATCACCGAAAAGCGTGTGATAGATCGCAATTATCAATTAGACAAAATCACGAGTGCGATACTTTTATTATAATTTAGGGCTTCATTAACTATTAGGCTATCACAGATTTGAATTAGACATCTTAAATATAATTTGCATTCAATTCTACATTTTAGCATATTTTTAACGCCCAAAAACAGGTAAAAAACAACTTTTTTTTAAATGCTTTTTTTAGCTATATCATTAATGCTGTATGCTGAATTTTATGTATTATGCCTCTTTTTTTTAATTTTTATAAAGGGACTCACGTTGCTTCATATTATAGA
Organism: Morpho helenor; assembly: GCA_029227775.1. Taxonomy (NCBI): domain Eukaryota; kingdom Metazoa; phylum Arthropoda; class Insecta; order Lepidoptera; family Nymphalidae; genus Morpho; species Morpho helenor. The sequence continues at coordinate 10,170,540 of JARGCU010000022.1, read as the reverse complement.
TGGTTATTTTTTTAACAACAAAAACCTTCTCTATATCAACCGCTTTGCCCCACAGCATTATTTCATATGACATAATGCTGTAAAAATAAGCAAAATAAACACACATAATTTACACAAAAACACAGATTGAATATTAAAATAACGATTTTATATATTGTGTTTCGTATAGTGAAGACATTTTTTACAATTGAAAACTGTTACGCCGGGATGTATACCGTCTGGCGAGTAAGTGAATTTCCCTGTCCGGCGGGATCAGGTTACTTTTTCTCGCAGTGTATTAAGACGGGATAAGTTCATCCCTTGCGACCAGAGAGGGATAGGGGTGTCTATGATTTATTGGTGTCCGTGTGTGGGTGTTACTCATTCTACACGCGTCAATATATAAAACGAAAAAAAAGGATAACTTCGATTGTACTTTTTCGACTTGATTTAATGTTTTGGGAGCATGACGAGCAGTCCTTATAACTAAATCCAAATCGACTTTTATACGAATTGAATTTATTTATTTTCGAATTAAAAAATATTTTTTTTACATTAAAAATAAATTTTTTTTAAATTCCTCAATTATACTGCTAGTTTAGTAAATGACTAGTTTTTTAAACAGTTACAAAAATTTTGTTTTTTGTAACTGTTAATTAGATTGTTGTAATTTAGAATTATTTTGCTATGATTCGCGTTTTTTAAGAAAAATCTATGTCACGCTAAGCGAAAAGCAAAAACCGTTCTCATACCTTATACATGGACGATTAGTAACCGCACGTATCACAAACTTCACTACCAGCAACACACTACACGAGTACTACGAGTATATATACATCACTATTACAATCTCAACGATCGTTTCGTAACCAATGCTTTATCAGGAGATAACCTCCACGACGAAATCGCAAGAAGCTTTTTTATTTTCTTAACAAACTTTGATTAAATCAAAATAATTCTATAATAACTTTTGTACTATGGAATCAAAGTAACGCCTACTTATTAGTTTATATTCAATAAATGAATAAGTTACTAATTAGTTCGTCCATAATAATAATAACAATATTTGTTATACGTGAGCTTATTGAAGATATAAATTATCAAATATATTAAATCCAAAGTTATGTGTCCAATCGCACAACGTCCTAAATCTTATTTCAAGGCTGTATCCCAAAAGCAAGTTATATCATAAACTTAATAACATTTGATAAGAAAATCTACAATGGTGACTTCAAATGAGTCTTAAATCAAAAGATATTCGCTTGACTTATTAAATAGGTCATATCTTGTTCAATGAAAGTTATAAACAAGATCTTGTCAGGCGAAATAATGAGTGAACATCGCGAAAACATATTTAAAGACGAATTTTCTAACCCCTAGCGTTCATCAAAGACTTACAACTTTCAAAAAGACGAACTTTCTTTATTAGACAACAAACTTTGTAAAGCTCTCCCACATTATTTCTACTAATTAATAAGATCTAAACAAAGTATCAAATTAAAACCGAACTCTGTAATACCATTAATTAATAAAGACTTTATTTCTTGGCGTCGCAATTTACCAAGAGTTTAATAGATTGAGTTCTTACAATCAGATTTCGCAATATTTTTTGTAAGAACTACGTACACTTTTAGAAAAGGTTAACATTTGAATTGAATTTTTTTTTATAATATTTAAGTACACTTTGACGAAAAATGCGATAGCCTGGTTGATGAGACTTTGTTTTAAGACTTATGTTTTTAATTGATATTCACAATTTATCACCGTGAGGAAAGATGCATATCTCTAGAGAACTCTGGGGATATGTGCAACCTTCCGATACCTTGGAGCAGCGTGGTGGGTTTTCAACTCTTCTCTTCAAAAACAGAGGCATAGGCCTCCTCTCTCCATTTTATAGCCCTAGCAAGAGTAAAACAGTCAACACACCTAGATTTTCCAAGTATTTAGCGACATTTAAGCATTCACATGAGACTTTCCTAATTTATTTAACTTAGGAATGCATAGATAAAAACCCTGAAAAAGATCTTAAAAGATATTAACAAAATAGCTAATGATTAAAAATTCAACCTCTGACGGTAAAATGGTAAGAGTATGCGATTTTTAGGGCCTGTTTCACAAGTTAGCATCTGTCAGTTAGCTTATTCAAAACATATCTGACACATATCTCGGAATTTTACGTTTCTCAGGTCTCCGATAGGCTTATTCAGCACTTAAAGTACCTAATAAGTTAAAAGGTAGATCATGTAGCTGTTATTTTGTTTATCTGCTGGATAGCAGATACCTATTTTAAAATGGCCGCCTTTTTTTATTATTCACTTTTTAGAGACATTTATCTGTTACTTAGTTTATTTGGCGGCTAACTATCCGACACTTTATCAATAATTCGTGAAACAGGCCCAAAGCAAAATTAATTGTTTACAAGTTTACTTGAATATATATATATTTTTTTTAAATTTATATATTGAATTTAGGCAGGCTTTTACTATAAACGTAGGCACATATGACTGTGGTAATTTGATACCAATTTTCACGTAAGCAGATAACAAAATCACATAGACAATAAATAAAACACTCGTTGAATTATAGCGCCTCAAAGGGCCGCCCTGACACGATAAATCTTTGGGGTGGACAAAGAAATGATAAATACGGAAGTGCGTGTGAGATATGACTCCGAAATGATATACGGCGTGGTGGACCCCGCGTACGGAAAATGGTTTGAATATAGACTAGCCTGAGTCTTTATTTGTTTATTAGTCTTTAACTCCGTGTTGTATCCGGCTGAATTGAATAGACCGCCCTCATTCCGATGTGTCACAAAAGGCGACTTAGGTAAGTTGACTTGCTGTGTGATATGCGGCTGAGTAGAATAGACAACCCTTACCTCTGGCCCGTTGGCGCAGTGGGTAGTGACCCTGCCTTCAGCTCCGCGGGTCGTGGGTTCGATTCCCGCCGAGGGCCAACATTTTCTGTAGATAAATTTGAGGGTCCTCGAGTCTGGGTGTATATTTGTATTAAGGTATGTATTTAAAAAATATATAAATATATATTCCCCAGTTGTCTGTCTACCATGTCACAAGTAAGTAAGTTAAGTTACTTACTTTGGGGACGGACGACCGTGTGTGTAAGTGTCCATATATATATATATATATATATATATATATATATATATATATATATATATATATATACAAGATTAACTCATTTAAATATTAAAGATACTATTTATTTTATATATATATATATATATATATATATATATATATATATATATATATACAAGATTAACTCATTTAAATATTAAAGATACTATTTATTTTAAATTGTTCAATGTATAATTTTAATGTATTTTGTTGGTGTATATCACCTATATATAAATAAAGAGTCGCACTGCCGTACCTCTAGGCCATCACAGCTATTAATTGAATAAAGCTTTATTAAATTTATTTTAAACACTCCCTATTCAGTAGACAGCATTTCTTAATTAGTTTAACGATCTGATTATAAAAGACAAAGGTCTGAGCGGTTTCCACAAGGCTACTATTAGCGTGCACCGCCCGATTGCTATTAAAGGATTAACGTCGAGCACAAAGCGATGGCATTTTGTTCTTGCCCCTTGTCCGGTGCCCTCCCCCTCCCCCCTGATCCTCTAGCCCCTTTCAGCTGTGAGCGTCTCGACCCTCAAGACCTTTGTATATTTGCATAGCTTTAGAACGAGCTTACTTTTTTGCAAGCTGAAAGGAAAAATCCATTTACAATCGCCTTCTAAATTTTTAAATGAATTCTTAAAACTTCTTAGTAGAGTTTAGTAAAAATAGAGTTTTAAATATATATTAGGTATATAATTACATATACCTAATATATATTTCTTTGTTAGTTTTTTTTAATTGAATTGTTATTAGTTTTACAACATAATTTGCAATTGCTAGGCCGTGTGGTACCCGGCTGAAAAGAATAGTACCACCCTCATTTCTTACCGAGGTGTCGTTAAAGGCGACTAAGGTAAATTGACCCACCGTGTGGTATCCGGTTTAGTAGAATAGACCACCCTCTTTCTTACCGAGGTGTTTTAAAATACGACTGAGGTAAGTTGACGTCAGGCAGGCAGTCGATCGTAAAGCAAATCATACCAAACCAAATCATGTGACAATACCGACTCTGGCTCTTCTACGGATTTGATAATTTTATACATACAGATACATTCCAGCATAGCTCTTTCCCTAAAATCAATGTAACTTTATCAGTCACCAGGTTTCAGAGCCATGGTGGCATTACGATTTTGTCGTGGACCTTATCCTCCTCATGATTCTTCGGTTTCGGGGCGAAATGGTGATAGATTGTGCTAGTGTGTGTAGTGCTTGTGTGGAGTGTTGGTTTTAGCGGCGTTTTATAATACGTGTGGTGACTTGTACTGCATGTATAAGGTATGTAAATGATGCCTGCTTCATACATTCAAACGCGGATTACAGCAAAATAATTATATTGTAACTTCTGTGCCATTGTCATCATTAAGAGCATGAATTGTAGGAAAACTTGTCATTAACAGACTTTAGACTGAGATATCTTTAGTAGTTTCCCATACCTTTACATACATCAAGACCAGACATGAGTTCTAAAAATATTACTTCGTATTAGTTTGTAGCCATCAAAACTACTGACCAGTCCCTAGATGCAAAGCGACACGTTTTGTAACTCGCAACTTTATAAAATCTCTACTTTCTCTCTTATTACCAAGCACTTAAGTTCAATATTACATGTTTAACTGCAATTGAAGTTTGCGGACTTTATTGGTTTGATCATGGGGTTGACACGTGGGACGGCATATAAACTTTGGCGATGTCTGCTGCAGATTAAAGATATTTCAATAAGTTTGGCATGCCTTGTGCTTTTGTATTTATTTAATGAAATACTATTTTATAATATATCTTTTTAACTCATATCATCATCTTCCTGCCCTTATCCCACTCTAAGTGGGGTCGGCACAACATTTTATAAACATGCTGTCACATGATATGGCTGCGTTTTTACGACCGGCCGCCTGCCTGACGTCAACTTACCTTAGTCGTATTTTACGACACCTCGGTAAGAAAGAGGGTGGTCTATTCTACTTAACCGGACACCACACGGTGGGTCAACTTACCTTAGTCGCCTTTTACGACACCTCGGTAAGAAATGAGGGTGGTCTATTCTACTCAGCCGGATACCACACGGCGGGCCGTCTTACCTTAGTCGCCTTTTACGACACCTCGGTAAGAAATGAGCGTGGTACTATTTTATTCAGCCGGATACCACACGGCGTATCTTTTTAACTCATTATTGAATACAAAAGTAATAATAACATTATTTTGCTATAATTAGCGATGAATGATGAATGATGATGATTCATCGCGGATTATAGCAAAATAATTTATTATTACATTTTTATTATAGAGGTAACGCCTAATTCTATAAATTATTTATAATTGCATGATTTTTTGTTATGGCTATGTTTACCTAATATTTAAATGACTTAATATTGAATATAATTATTTTTTTGATTTTGGTAACGGCTCCAACGATTTTTATGGAATTTTGGGGAGGAACAACCAATTTATCTAGGTTTTATCCCAGTTTTCAGACCCTGAAAAAAAAAAGTTATAATTTTATGAAAAAGCAAAGGATAATTCCGCTGTTAATTCCAAAGTCATGATAGCTCAATTGGGTAACGGGCGGTCTCGGATTCAGAATACTAGGATCGATCGCAGATAAAATATTTTTTTTTAATTATTTCTAATTGCGTTTTTTCTATTTATTAAAAAATACCGAGCAAGGCTCGGTCACCCAGGTACTCTATATAATGTATCTTGGAATGAACAATAAACTTTTTAATATTGATACAATTATTAGTGTCACATCATAGGTATACCAGGTATCCCTTCATGGTTGGCGACGGCGGCACGCGGCAGAATTTACACGGCGGCGCGCGCTCGGCGTTCCCGCGACCCAGCTACAGATATTCGAGCTATGCAACTCGCGGAATGCGTTGCAATGCCGTGATATATTGATTATTAAGTGTTTCGGATGTTCAATTATTGTACATCTGGATATAGGCATCAGAGAAGTGTTAGAGCGAAGCGGATTGATGGTTTGATGGTTTACACACAAGAATTCTGTAAAGATATGCAGATTTCTTCACGATGTTTGATAAATAGCAGCTATCAATAAGATACATGAATTTTAACAGAAAAACTCATAGGTCTGCATAGGGTTTGATCCTCTAGAGAGAGACGCAAGGTACGAACTACCACCACTTTTTATTATCTAACTCAGCTTTACTCAAAGTGTGTTCCGCGGAACCCTAGGGTTCCATGATACCTCTGTAGGGGTTCCACAAGAATTTAGAAAAAAAAATCAAATTACCTCTCTCTGGTCGAACGTTTTGACTCCGCGGCCGCGCGTAGGTATATTTATTTATTTATTTGTATTTGTATAAACATGTGTTACAGCTGGTGTATTAGATAGATTTTTCTTTTTTAATATCTTCTATTATTCAATACTTACTACCCATACCCATACAATAATTATTTAATTATTATTAATTATTATTTTATTATATTTAATTATTATTTAATTATAATTATTATTAATGTACTTGCCATTGGTAAAGTAAGTAATAATAATTAGTAACTGTTACATTATACTATTATTGTGCTTATTAATAAAGAATACACTTTTAAAAACTATTGTTTTCTTGTAGGGTTCCATCAAGTATTTAGCTTCCCAAAAAAGTTTGAGAACTACTAATATATAAACTACTAAGATCTAACTAATATCTTTAAATGAGCTTTATTTATTTTTAACGTATATAAATCTTTCTTTATAACTAAACAATGTTTTTCTTAAATATTTTCTCTGCCAAATTGCTAAGCAGTTTGTCGATATGTATGATATATATAACAATTTTCATTAAAATTAGTATACAGAGGGTTTATGGGGCGGGGATTTAACTAGGTTTCATTTAAATGAAATGTCGTTTTATCCCTATCCGCCTGCCCAACGTCAACTTACCTTAGTCGTATTTTACGACACCTTGGTAAGAAAGAGGGTGGTCTATTCTACTAAACCGGATACCACACGGCGGGTCGACTTACCTTAGTCGCCTTTTACGACACCTCGGTAAAAAATGAGTGTGGTCTATTCTACTCAGCCGGATACCACACGGTAGGTCGACTTACCTTAGTCGCCCTTTACGACACTTCGTGGTACTCTTTTTACTCAGCCGCATACCACACGGCTATTATTGATCCATTTATATATCTTCTAAAAAAAAAGTTACCGAACAAAGCTCACCCAGGTATTATAATTTATGATCTAGTTAAAATTAACTTTTATCAGTATTCCCATCATACAAATATTCGTACATATTTCTCGCTCAGTCGTCAATGCACGCTAATTTAACACTAGAGCGAACATCGCCCGCCCCTCAGTTATAGAAAAACTTGCACACTTAACGTAAGTAACGTCTGTTGGCCGAACGAGTACGAAAGAAATATGGAATAAATGCGGCATATTTTTTCTAGTTATCCTAGTTGCATTATAAAAATGAGCTACTTGTCTGTGCTTTAATCCAATCTTTAATATTTAAATGAGTTAATCTTGTATGTATATGTATATATATATGTATATATTTTCGGAATAAATATATATATATATATATATATATATATATATATATATATATATATATATATATATATATTCCGAATATATATATATATATATATTCGGAATCTCGGAAACGGTTCAACGATTATCATGAAATTCAGCATGTAGGGAGTTTTGGGAGAGAAAAATCGATCTAGCTAGGTTTCTTTTAAAAGAATGTCGTTTTATCCCTGTTTTCGGGAAAATGCTATAAATGAATGAAGAAAATGAGTTAATCTTGTATGTATATATATATATATTTTTTCGGAATCTCGGAAACGGCTCCTACGATTATCATGAAATTCAGCTTGTAGGGAGTTTTGGGAGGGAAAAATTGATCTAGCTAGGTTTCTTTTAAAAAAATATCGTTAAACTATAACTGTTTTCGAGAAAATTCTAAAATTTATGTTCAATTCAATTCCGTTATTAAACGTCAAGTCACGATAGCCGTTTGGGGAATGGGGTCTAGAAAGGTGAAAATACCTAGTTTCGAGTCACACCGCCTCAACTAATTTAATTTTTTTTTTTTTTTTAATATCTTTTTATATAATGATAGGTACTACAGATATAATATATAAATAATATTAAATATACAGATAGAATATTTAATAATATTTAGTAACTCTCGGTTGTTATTGAATTAATCGCTTGTTTGCACATACAGAGGAGATAAAAGCCTACAAGTATTAATATCCATCACTAGAATCTGCAATGACGCAAAATGAGGGCACACGGGGGTTTGACCTTTGAATACTCTGACATTTATTGATCTATTGTTAAATAAGGTATTACGCTCAATAGTTAAAGCGGTGAGATGCGTGTCCTATTTTGTCCTTCTTATACAAATTTTTCATTAACAATAGTTAAGATTTTAGAGTATGTGTAAAAATGATTCATAAAAAAGGTAATCTTTGTTGTTTGTTGTTTATTGCCTCAAATAGATTTTTTTTACGATTATCGACGACATTTTAAGTTTACATTAATTGAATCCCATATTTTTTTTTAAAAAGAGAGAAAAATGATTTCTTATAAATTACATATGTTCATTACACAATTACATATATGCTTAGTAGATTTAGTGTTGGCAAAAATCACAAAGATAAATTATATAAAAATATATAAAAAAAATATTATTTTGTTTACCTTTTTCAAAGCAACTTCGAAAATGGTACACAATTAATCCTAGTGTTATGAAAGAAATTATGAAAGAAGATAATATGAAAAATTATTATTTATGACAAATATAAAATTAATACTTATAAGATTAACTATAGTAATAAACTAAAGTATAGTAAATAGTATAGTAGGCTTTCTGTATCAGCCTATTTTTAATAGTGTTTTTAAACTGCTGCAATGGCAAATCTGAAATTGATTGCGGAATTTTATTATAGAATCTTATACCAAAACCCACAAACGAGTTACGCACTTTTGCAAGGCGAAAAGCAGGAGCCGCAAGCTTATGTCGGTTCCTGCTTTGTCTATTGTATACATCACCTATCGTTTTATAATTCCTTATATTTTATGTACGTAAATTAAATTGCTTAAAATATACTATGAAGCAAGAATACCTGTTACTTTAAACTTCTCTCGCAAGGAATCACGCGGTCTTAAATTATAAATGCCACGTATAGCTCTTTTTTGTAAAACAAAAATTTTTCACTATCCGCGCATTTACCCCATAGCAATATTCCGTAAGACATAATGCTATGGAAATAGGCAAAATAAACAAGTTTTGCTGTTTCGACGTCTGTGAATTCTACTGTTAATTGTTGTGTTGTATTATTATAACACATCATCGTCATTCTCCTGCTCTTATCCCACTTCATATGGGGTCGGCACAACATGTTATAAACATGCTGTCACATGATTTGGCTGCGTTTTTAAAACCGGTCACCTGCTTGACGTCAACTTACCTTAGTCGTATTTTACGACACCTGGGTAAAAAGAGTGGGATAAGTGCAGGAGGATGATGAATATAACAGACGTAAATATGTGTGCCAGTCAATCAGAGCTTATTTCGAATAGTTTTCAATTGCTGAGTCTTCTGTCAGAATAAATTAAGTTTTCGAATGCGCATTTTCCCATGGGCCCATCTAGCATTGTAACTCAAAATAGATGTATCCTTAAGTACATGTAAAGGGCATAACGGTCTACGTCGAACGTCTTAAGTGGCTGAGAAAGGGCTGGCTACAGGATATTTATATTCCCAATATATCCGAGAGGCTGAACTTGTCGACAAGTTGGAAGTTGTTGCCCGGAGGGGACCTGTGATACGTGATATTTTGAGCCGATATCGATTTTCTTTAAAGCTAGCCTCAGGAGTGATGGACAAGTAATTCATTTTCTCGGCCTTGTTTATTATAATACCTTTATATTTAAATAGAAACTATAATATAAGAACTAAAGAATGTTTTTCTCAGTTTTTGATTTTATTACTCCACATGCCGTGCCGGCATGTACGTGCCGTTTACGACTTTTACGGTAAGAAATGAGGGTGGTCTATACTACTCAGCCGGATACCACACGGCTTGCTTAAGTAGTTGACTTATAACTAGATATTTTTTTATACAGGAAAAAACCCCTTATGGGTGCCGCCGCCTGACGGTGACAGGCGGCGGTTATGTCGGACTCGCACCGACTAAAATGACCTGTGTGCTCCACCACGCTGCCGATGGCAAGGAGAGGGCATCGTTGTACAAATTGCCCCCATCCCCGCCGACAGCTCTGATCCCACAGAACACCTCCTCCGGGTAGGGACCCCCTCGAAAGAGAAGCCCCCCTCCGCTAACCGGTACATCAGCAGCACCAGATGCATCGACCGCCTTGGGGACCTGTAAGCCAGACATCCGATATACCCCGTTCAGAACGTCTGACAGGGCGGCAGACGATGGGCTTAGGCAAGTCGCTACCACCCGGACTCGCCAGCAGTAGATTGGGTCCAGAACAAAGTTCCCGGAACCGCTCCTGTAATTTTGGCTTCTACTTAAGACTTGTTTTATCTATGTAATATTGTTATTTTAAATTGATGTAGATAAAAATTGAAAAGGTTACTGTAGCATTGCAGTATTAATAATGTATTCCACATAAATTTTAAGCAGTTACAATCGAAAATGAGCAATATTTCAGCTTTTATATAAAATATTTCCATTGAAACGTTGGGAGCGAGTTGTTTCGACGAATTTTAAATGTTTACACTCGTTAGACGTTAATAAGGCGGGGCTGTGTTAGTCAAATATTGGTGTTGTAGCTTCAATTGATTAGTCTAGTTCAGACTTTATCTCTTCAGGTACTAGAAATACTTTATTTTTTTAAACAATTGCTGCCTATGAAAATCACGTTAATTCCAACTACCCGTGCGTTGTATTGAGTAGTACAGGATCTAATTTTGAAATCCCATTATTTAACCTTTTTAATGAGCCAATGCAATATAAGCAGGATAAGGGCAGGATACAGGCAATCCGTCCTGTGGTATCCAGCTGAATAGAATAGACCACCCTCTTTTTTACCGAAAAAGGCGACTAAGCTAAATTGACGTCAAACAGGCTGCCGGTCTTACAATACCTAGCCAATTCATGTGACAACATGTTTATAACATATTATGCCGACACCACCTTGAGTGGGATAAAGACAGGAGGATGATGAGGTAAACAAGTAACTAATAAGTAGTATAATTGTCATCGTCTCGTGAGGCGAGGTAATAACCAGATTTCTCATGCTAAAATATTCATTCTCATGTAAAGTATAACCCCTTGTTAGTTTTTCTTATTTTATAAATTTCTAGAACGGGGCTATTCCTTTAATTAGAAGGTTCGTACCGGTTGTGAGATTGGAGTGTCAATATTTACACATGTTTATTTATATATAATTCACCTCATTTCGAGTTGACGGGATAAATATAGATATTAAACTTACAAAGTATTAATGGTATTGAAAAACTAAATTCAGATTTGTAAATGGATATTCTCAATTCCAAATGTTATGCCTCGTTAGATAGGATGCTCCGTAAGTGTTAAATAAACCTAGTTATTTAAACGGTATCAAATGAATATCATCTAAAGATGAACATCAAACCTAAAACGACACTTTTAATAGTTGTAGTTGACATTGTTATCCACAACTTTGACTATATCCGCACTAACGAAATGTGTTTTATTCACCAAAACGTGAGATACTTCGCTCATCCCAGTTTGATATCATTCGGAAGGATCTAGATGAAAATGACAGGTCTTGCGTGTGTGGTCGGGATATAACCATGGGGTGTGTTTTTGCTTTATGTTGCGTGAAATTTTATTGTCGCGGACGATGTCGGCGTCGCGTCGCGCCCTAGTGTATATGTAGTATACGGTTAGAAATAACAGACTGTTTAATACTAATGCTTAGGTTCTGGTTTCTTTGGGTCCCAGATTTCTGACGTCAGTTGGTCGTGGCGTCTTGCCACCCTTCCAACGTCGTAATGACTAATCAAAGTTATACCATCAGCCCTCCACTACACGTCGCCCTAAGCCGTGGTCCGGCCTCACAGGAGGCACCCTTAGGATGACGTTCCCTGACGCTAGTAGAGCTTCTGCGCTCTACTCTCTGCATTTCGCAACCTTGACGATGCTTTAGTGCTCGTCCGTCCGCATTGGAGCAGCGTGATAGGTCTTGGCTACAATCCCTTCTTTCCAAAAAACGGAGAGGCCTATGTCCAGCAGTGGGATTGTAACATGCCGCTACTTTGCTAAATGCCAGATGTTTCAACTATATTGAGATGTATTTTTATAGTGGTGTAGTATCCGGCTGAGTAGAATAGACCACCCTCATTTCTTACCGAGGTAAATTGACGACAGCGGCCGGTCGTAAAATACAAAACATGTAACCACATGTTATACCACTTAGTGGGATAAGGGCAGGAGAATCATGAGATATAAGCTATATTAAGATGTATTTTATGATAATTATCCGTATTAAAATTACGTTATATATCTACAAAAAAAAATATGTACATATTTTGCACAAAAAAGGATTTTAGTGTATCTTATGACAGCTGTTTACTTAATATTACCCAAATGAGATGCGGCTTTGTCAAGCGGCAGGTTCCTAACTTGTTAAATGAGAGCCTTACTGAGCAAACAGGGAGCGACCAGTGGGCAAATACGGTAATACTGTAATACCTTCAGTGTCCGGCAAAGGGGGATGTCAGACTTTATAAAATACTACGGAAATTTTAATCATTTATTTATAATTTCATCTTCAATATTTAAATGAGTTAATCTTGTATGTATATATATACATATATATTTTCGGAAATAATTAATTCGGAAATTCAGCATGTAGGAGTTGGGGGAGAAAAATCGATCTAGTTAGCGATTTTATTAAAAAAAAAAATTCAAATCTAATGAGAATATTATTTTGCTATAATCCGCGATAAAAATCATGATCAGTTTATCGCGAATTATAGCAAAATAATATTCTCATTAGTTTTGTATTATGGACCTCCGCAAAGTAACGCCTACCTAATTCAATAAATTATTTAAAAAAAAATCGTTTTATTCCTTTTTTTCGTCATTGAAAAAATACTAAAATTTACTTTTAATTTATTGAATATATGAAACACTATGTTTGCCGTTAGATGTCAAGTCAGCGTAGCTTATTCGGGGAACGTCGCAAGAAATGAAAATACCTAGGATCGTGCCCTATTTTTTTTCTTTTTTTTTATTTCTTTTTTTATTTTGTAAAAAATTACCGTGCAAGGCTCAGTCAACCAAGTACTCTTACATAATTGCTGAATCATTATGTTAGTCGTCATTCTCCTGCCTTTATCCCACTCTAAGTGGGGTCGGCACAACATGTTATAAACATTCTGTATCATGATTTGGCTGCGTTTTTACGACCGGCCGCCTGCCTGACGTCAACTTACCTTAGTCGTATTTTACGACACCTCGGTAAGAAGGAGGGTGGTATATTCTACTAAACAGGATACCACACGGCGGGTCGACTTACCTTAGTGTCCTTTTACGACACCTCGGTAAGAAATGAGCTTGGTCTATTCTACTCAGCCGGATACCACACGGCGGGTCTGCTTACCTTAGTCGCCTTTTACGACACCTCGGTAAGAAATGAGGGTGGTACTATTCTATTTAGCCGGATACCACACGGCGGATCGTCTTACCTTAGTCGCCTTTTACGACACCTCGGTAAGAAATGAGCTCGGTCTATTCTATTCAGCCGGATACCACACGGCGGGTCTACTTACCTTAGTCTCCTTTTACGACACCTCGGTAAGAAAAGAGGGTGGTGCTATTCTATTCAGCCGGATACCACACGGCGTCTGAATCATTATGTTAGTAACGTAAAAATTTCTAAACTCATCAAGCAGTCAATCTGTTACGTGGCGTTTTTTCAATCACTTTATGCCCAGGAGACAGTTCGATCACCGTCCCCGTTCACAGGGTTCCATTGTCGATAAAATTAAACTGTTTTGTTGCACTAACTAGGTGGGAGTGAGTAAGAGATTTGGATAATCGGTTTTTACTAAGATCGATTAAGGTCAGCCGAAAATATATCACAATATATTTACCTTATCTTCAATATTTAAATGCGTTAATCTTGTATGTATATATGTATGAAATATCTGAAAATGTCTGAAATTCAGTATGTAGGGTGTTTTTTGGGGAGAAAAATCTATCTAGATAAGATTTATTTTAAAACGACATGTTTTATCACTGTTTTCGGGCTTCAAATTTTTTTTAAAATTTACTTTGATTATAATCACTATTTTTCGCTGTCAAACGTCAAGTCATGGTAGTTCATTTGGGGAACGGGCGGTCTAGAGAGGTGAAAATACCTAGGATCGAGCCCCACCTGCCCTATTATTTTTTCAATTTCCTTTTCAATTCTTTTTTTTCATAATTTCAAAAATTTCCGATTTTCGGTTAACCAGGTAGGTACTGGGTATTATATAGAGATATTATACTAGAGAAGGGAATCCAGCTTAAAATATGTCTATCGACAATAGAGGGGAAACAAACGAGACTTATTTTCTGTCTCTCTTTTTTATCACCATTATCCTTCTGCCCTTATCCCACTTAAAGTGGCGTCGGCACAACATGTTATAAACATGTATGATATGATTTGGCTTCGTATTTTACGGCCGGGCGCTTGCCTGACGTCAACTTACCTTAGTCGCTTTTACGGCTCCTCGGTAAGAAAGATGATGGTCTATTCTACTCAGCTGGACACCACACGGCTAATCATAATTTGGGGGTTGATCCAATTAGTATAATAATAAATATGCTTGCTTGCGTAATGCGTCATTTTGCGTGTATTGTGGTGGTGGTGAAGGTTAGTGCATGTGTTTTTCATCTTGCATCAAAAATGGATAGCCCTCTCTACATTTAGCATTATATATCATTTCTATTTACTTAATCACCGATTATAGGAAAGTAAGACCTAATTCTATAATTTTTTAAATATTAATTAATAATAAATATATACAACAATTATACACAAGGCCATCATCTCCAAAAGATTTTTATATAAATCAACACTTAAATACACCCAGACTCGAAGAACAAACAAATTGAACACTTGAAGTAAATGAGGCACTAAGTACCTAAAGATTATAATTCGAACTAACTATGCAGTTTGGTTCTAAAAGGCTTTTAGAACCTAATTGCATACTTAGTTCGAATTTTAATTTTTTGGTACTTAGTGCCCTATTTACTTCAAGTGTTCAATTGTTCTTATATCAAATATTGGCTCAGCTAGATCGAAGCCCTAGAATATAGACAGGGGTAACTGCTACTAGTATTATTGCAAGATTATATGCAGTCAATTTGAAATATGCTATGGCGGAGCGATATTTGGAACTATACATCTAAGTGACGCTGTCCCAAAAGGCGTAGAACTGTCTTCATTACACGAACCAATCACCATGTACACATGCGTTGTAACAATACCTAGTCTCTAAGCCTATATCTATACTATCGCCGCCCTATATTAGAGTCTAACGAGCTACGTTTGCATATATTATAGTCCGTATGTAGCCGACAAAACATGTTTACATTGCGACGTAACTAAGCGTCGATCGAATATAAATCTTGAACTAGTCCACAGTAGTCAAATAATACGATGAACTATAATCAAAATATTATTCTTAATGTTCAAAAATCGACCATAAATAATCATATAACTAGTAAAATTGTAATACAATTTAAAGAAAAGTATTAAAGTGTCAAAGTGATTTAAAATTATAACCAATTATACAATATTACTATGTTACACTATTGTATGTACTATGTTATAATTTCGTATTATACTTAAATACGTTGTTCTCGTCAGATTAGATTTCTTTCAAAAGTAATAATAATTCTAAATAAAAAAAAATATATTTTGGTATAACCCACGATGATATTCATCGCGGATTATAGCGCGAAATATATATGTTTATTGAAAATAATATGTGTATAATTTCTTAGTACTTTATATTTTATAAATTAATAATAATTTTATTATTGTTGTATATTGTTCTATTCTATAAATTGTTTGGATTACTTACATTTGAACATAAGATTTAAATTTAAATGTTTTTGACTATTTCTTTAAATAGATGCAAATAAAAAATTGTATGGCTATTATATTTATATGGCTTGTCACGCGGTACCAATTTTTATCCCTTTGAACTTTTAAAGGTCATTTATCCATTTACTGGAAGTGTCTGCCAACGCTAAATTTCAGCCTCAATATGACTATATACATATATATATCAAATTCAAAAGGAATATTCAGTGGTATAGAACCACTATACTATGTCGCAATGTAAACGCGTCACAAATGGCCGACGGTTCTCATTAGGTTCTCATAAGTCAATCACCGTGAGAACGCATATCGCCTCCAATGTTGATCCCTGTCTATTGAAACATAACTGCACATGAAGGGTTAATACTGATGTGTTTACAATAGATATGCATATATCGAGTAGCGATATGTTAGTAATATATTCTCTAACGTGATATTATTCGGATATCTGGAATGTTTTTTTATATAGGTACCGGCTACCGTATTGCTTAGAAGTGATAAGCCTTAGGAGCGAAAGTATGTATTATTTTTTCTTTAACACTGACATAATACAAACCATTTTAAAATTGACATTAGAATCACATTGTTAGTTGCAGAATTATTTTATGTTACTCTGTGGTTTGCAAAGTGGTAATATAGATTTAATTCCTTAAACAATGGATTCGACAAGATCGAGTTATAAAGATGTCGTCTATGAGACGAATACTAAGTTTCGCTTATGAAAGCCAGGGACCATGGAAAAATCAGTGGATTTTTTTATGTTATAAACGTGAAACGTTACTAAACACTTCTTAATAACACTGTTAATTATTCTAGGTTTATTTCTTCTTAATCAGTTCATTCCAAATCGCTAGGAAGAAAACTATTAGCAAAAAAAAATTTACTAAAAATTAAACTATTAGCAATAATATGTACTATTACCAACAATTTAGTAATTCTTTAGAGAGTAAGAGGTTACCGTGAATATAAATAAATTACTTTTTATTAAATCAAGAAAATATAGTTACCTTTATTAATATATTATGTTGATTGTTGATTTTTAAACTTATGACATAAACTTGCCTCCTATGTATAGCCTCCTCCTATAGTACGCAAAAATGAATACATGCGGAGAAATATGTAAGTATTATAGTAAAAGGAAAGTCTCAAGTTCCAAAACGGCGAGTCTTGGCCGCCGGCGGCGTCGGCGTGGGCTGTAATTTGAACAAATGAGTGTCGAATACGGCACCAAATTGGATTCCCGCGACGCCGGACCGCGCTCGACCCGTTTTCCTCACTCACCATCTGATTACCACCCTTCCAGAGATTCTAAAAATATTTCTTACACTACTATAAAAACTAACTAAAGCAAAATTATTCTAAAGCTTCAGAAGAAGGAAAGTAACTACTATACTTAAAAGTGACACTACATTAGTTGAAACGTTATTCCGCTAATTCAAATACAATGTAATGCTTTTTTTTTTTTTTTTTTTTTTTTTTTTCGAATTTGACTAATGCTGTTAGCCCTAATGGCTTTGACAGCGTCACCGATAAGACGGGCGAGCGCTGAAGCATCGCCGAGAAATGGATGATACATGCGGGTGCATTACAAGCACCCGCGCTACAGGGGGCGTCGCCTTAAGGGTGTCTCCTGCGAGACCGAACCTCGGCTTAAGGCGGCGCGTTTTTGGAGGGCTGCATCTAATAAATGACTTGGAAGAAGTCTGCGTCACGGCGGCCGCGGCAGAGGGCTGCGGCCGCTTGACACAAGCAAGCGGGGACCTCGTCTTCGCCGGCGAAGACGCTGTTTGTGTAAATGTAGTGTGTGTATCTTGTTGGATGCTGTGATAGCATCGTCGGGGTCGTTAAGGACGCTCTTCGGGCGCCTGTGAATCTTATTGGGGTGCCTGAACACCTTATAGTTGGACGCGGCCACTATAAGGGGGTTTGGGTGGATGGACGCTTTCTCGAAGTAAGTCGTCGAGAATCGTCTGAAAAGATCGGCTATCGTGGGTAGGTCGAGATCTCTATGGAGGTTCACGTTGCGCACGAACCACGGACAGCCAGTGGCTGTACGCATGAATCGATTTTGAAGTGTCTGCAACGGACACAGTCGTGATTTCGGAACGTGCGCGAACGCGACGCTCGCATAGGTCATAATGGGTCTGATGCAAGTTTTGTAAAGTGTCACTTTGTTGCGAAGTGACAGTTTACTTGTCTTGCACAGTATCGGATTGAGGCGTCCCATGGCGAACGCTGCCCGGTTACGGACAACGCGGATGTGTCGGATGAAGGATAGGGTAGGTTCGAGGATGACACCTAAGTATTTGACTTCCTTTTGCCAATCTATGTATTTGTTGTAAATAGAGACTCTTGGAGGCGTCCGGATGAGGTCCATGGCTCTCCTAGATCTCGCAAAGAACATTGCTGCGCTTTTATCGGGATTTATTTCGATTCTCCACCGGCGGAACCAGCTTCCGAGCTGGTTGGTTGCTCTTTGGAGCCTATCATTTATAGTAATGGGATCTCTACAGGTGGTATAGATTGCGGTATCGTCCGCGAACATGGCTAAGTGGGTGACTGCACTAGTTTTAGTGGAGAATCGTGGGATGTCACTCGTATAGAGCGAGTAGAGGAACGGTGCGAGTACCGAACCTTGGGGGACTCCGGCGCGTAAGGTGCGTCTTGAGGAGAGCGCACCATCAATACGATATCTAAATGAGCGATTAGTAAGATAATCGCGAATGATAAGAACGAGTCTATCGGGGATTCCTAGGTTCGCGAGTTTGTATATTAAACCCGCATGCCATACCTTATCGAAGGCTTTGGCGACATCGAAGAAGACAGTACCGGTGTACCGTTTTTTGGCGAAGCCATTGAGGACGGCTTCGGTAAGTCGGTGTACTTGTTGTACCGCGGTGTGTTTGGCGCGGAAGCCGAATTGCTCATCCGGTATGAGCTTCATCGACTCCATGGACGTTTTGAGTCTAGCGAGGATTACTCGCTCGTAGACTTTCCCTAAGCTGTTGAGCAGACTGATGGGTCGATAGCTGCTCGGGAGATTACTGGGTTTTCCCGGTTTACGAATACCTATTACTATTGCTTCCTTCCATTCGTCGGGGAAGGAGCAACCTAACAGGAGGGCATTGAAAATCAATACTAATAGGTTTATGAGTTGGTCGGGGAGGCACTTGAGTGCTTTGTTGGATATGGAGTCGGGGCCTGGGGACTTGCGGGTCTTCAGGTTTTGGATAATGGAACGGACTTCCTCTCCGGTAGTGGGAGTGAGCGGCTCGCTTTCGGGAGCCTTCGCAGATATCCTAGCCGCCGCCATTTCCACTTCCGAGTGGAATTCGGCGTGTTCGGGATGACTGGGATTGTTTGTACATTGTACCTCAAGACTGTCAGCCAAGCATTCGGCCTTATCGATGTCGTCAAAAGCGACCGGACGGTTTAAACGTAACAATGGAGGTGTAGCTGCACACTGGTCTCCTCTCAGGGATTTCGCCAGTTTCCAGAAAGCCTGGTGACTCGGCGAGATCTCTGAGAGTTTGTTGTCGCAGGCGGACTGACGGTTGAGGCTGAGTTTTTCTCTAACCTCTCTTTGAAGTCGCCGGAGTGTTCTCCGGTTATCGTCTGTCGGGTATGCGTCATGGGCCCTAGTGGCGGCACGTTTACGTCTAAGTAGGTCGCGCAGGTCGTCCGGTAGTCTCCCACGACCGCGGTCGTCGGGGACTTCCTTGGAGCAACGCTCGAGTGAGTCTGTTATATGTTTTGTAAGGTGGGTAACAGCGAACTTGGCACTATCCACGGAGTCTATCTTGTCAGGAATTTGATCTAGGTGGTCTGAGTTTAGGGACTGGAGTTTCCCGCCTAATTTACTCCAGTCGATTATCGTTTTCGTGGGAGGGGTCGTGGAGGTAGATTGCCCTAACTGAATTAGAACCGGACGGTGGTCCGAGTCTAATTCATGCAGGACTTCTATAGAATGTAACTGGAGAGCTACATTTTTGAAAATGTATATATCTAACACATCTGCTCTGTTTGGATCCCCGTTAGGCGGGTATCTGGTGGGCTCGTTAGGGGCTATCACCTCAAAAGCGAGGTTTGGAAGGCCGTTGAGGCCTTGGAGTATTGTGCCGTTCCGGTTGGTTCGGCGAGAGTTCCATTGGCCATGTTTGGAGTTGAAGTCTCCGGCCAGTATTACAGAGTCGCCTAGTGCGAGAAGGGTGCGGACGTCTCTTTCGAGTACCCGTTTGGTCGGACTGAGGTATACTGATGCTAGTATGATCGACTGATGGCCGGTCATACCCACCTGACAGACTGAAGCCTCCACAATGTAATGCAAATATTCTTTATTCAAATATATTTGTAAACAAGTGCCTTTGAATCGTCAACTCTACTGCTGGTTCGGAAAGCTATTCCTACCGAGACGAGCCAGCAAGAAACTTGGCGGTTGCTCTTTTAAAAATATAGTTCTTATTACTAGTTACATTACTGTCTTGTACAGGGTCGAAGTGTACCTACGTCCACGCATTCTTATCATGTAAGTAATCTTCAATAGTATAGTAGTAGGCTTTCTGTATTAGCCTTTTATTGTTAAGTTAGTATTTCGAAAGTCAGTTTTGCAAACGTTCTGAAGACTACTGTTCTGATTTTAATGCGATTTCTACTTTAAAGAAAACTGAGTACTTGTTACATACCGTTAGCGAGGACTATTTTTTTTAAAGGTTACTAGTAATTTGTAACCCAAATTACTAGTAACCCTTGTTAACCCCTCCAGCTAAGCTTAATATGCTCGTGTTAGGAGTGGGTTCACGTCGGTAGTATAATGGCTGGGATTCGAACCCACGACCTCTCGATCGCAAGTCCGTTACTCTAACCATTGCGCTACCGCCGCTTTATTTAAACATAACTATTTATCCAGTTCTAACCACCATTATTCAATTAATTATTAGTTACCTAGTTATATATTATATTTCTTAAATGAAATAATTTTTTTATATAACATTAAATTATCAGGGATCGATAAACTCCGCCGAGTGGTATCCGTCTGAGTAGAATAGACCACCTTCATTTCTTATCGAAATGTCGTAAAAGCTAAGGTAAGTTAACGTCAGGTAGGCGACCAGTCGTAAAATAACTAGCCAAAACATGTAACAACATGTTTAAAACATGTGCGACCCCGCTTAGTGTGAGATAAGGGCAGGAGTATAATAATATCAGGGATCGATAAACTACACTCTGTATAGACTAAATTAAATCCGTATTGACCGAATGCAAATAAAAAACCCTGTTATCCGGTGTTTGAACGGTGTTTTTGAGAGAGCCCACGGCCCCTAATCAAAAAATTGAACTTTCAATAAAGGGAATCATTAATTCTACTTAGGGAGGGCAAGATCCTAACGAACTCGAAGAATCCCCGGATGTTTTTGTCGGATAATTATTTGAAAGAAATACTTAGGTACCCGGGGGATTCTTACAAGACTATTAAGGTTTTAGTAGCTTCGGTAAGTAGCTGTTTATGTGAAAACAAATCAGCCTTCAGTAATTAAACAGAACTTGACAGACTTTTTTTGTTCGATGTAAGTATTACTAGAACGTTCTAACCACGATATAGGAAACGGCCTAATAAAGAAAACTCAACTTTCACTTTCTTGACTTCATGTTCGATGTTGTAACTACAACATTACAAGCCCAACTGAACACTGGGAGGAATGATCGCTCCCAAGTTAACTAAAACGGAAGGAAGCAACAATGAATCTTCGTGGTATCATGACAAAGTTGGTGTCAATACAAGTGCTAGATATCATGAAAAACTTTATACAATAATAAGAACACTACGGACTAATATAAATTAATGTTATACTCCTAACAACGAGAAGATAGATATGAAACTAAAACCAACCACGCTGATAATTTACGGGATAGAAATTTACTAAAATCTGTCTCTAAATAGAGTGTTTAAAAGTCGTAATAGCAGGTTGATGAGACCATGTATTAATTACCAAGAGATCGCACGTTCGAACTTCGGGCACGTGTTATATTACAATTTATTTTAGTAGTACCTGGATGACCGAGCCTTGCTCGGTAATTTTTTTAAATTAAAAAAGAATAAAAAAAATGAAAAAATATGCAGGTGGGGCTCGAACCCAGATATTTTCACCTCTCTAGACCGCCCGTTCCACAGAGCTACCATGACTTTCCATTTGACAACGAAAATTGTCTTTTGAATTTTAGTATTTTCCCGAAAACAGGTATAAAAGGACATTTTTTTTAATGAAACCTAGCTAGATCGAATTTTTGCCCGTTTCCGAGATTCGGAAAATATATTTATTTATATTATATATTTATTTTATATTATTATTTATATTTATTTATGATTTAAATTATATTTACAATCACAGAGGAAATAATTGCAAATAACCTACATATCCTTGAACAATTCCTGAGATATGTTAAGCCACCAATCTGCACGACAGCATTTAGGTCTAAAATCTTATCTCTTATCTCTAGAATATTATCTCTAGAAAGGAAACAAGATGCTTTTGCCTAGCAGTGGGCGAGTAACAAACTGCTAGGCAAAGTTCAGGTGGTGAGATGACTTCAACCTCACATTATACCAGCAGATCATAATTTAATATACCACTACGATTCCGATATTAATTATTATAAGTTAATGCCCCGGAGGTGGCACTGTCCAGAGTACAGAGATCCAGCTGGCGTGGATAGGGACAATGTCCACACTGTTACGCTGTCCTCGCCACCAGCAGAGTAGTGGGGCACTGTCAAGTTTTAGTCGATGAGAATCCGATATACCAGCCACTCTTCCCCATTGGCGACGACCCATAATTGATTTTCCTGATATGAAAAAGACAAAAATACGGTCATGAAATTGGCCATTGGCACAGTGCGTAGTAACCCTGCCTTCAGCTGCGCGTGACGCGGTTTCGATTCCCGCTGAGGGCAAACATTTTCTAAAAATAAATTTGTTGGTCTTTGAGGCAGGGTGTATATTTGTATTTGTATGTATTTAAAAAATATATAAGTATATATTCACCAGTTATTTGTCTACCATAGCACAACTATTAAGTTACTTTGGGGACGGTCGACCGTGTGTGTAAGTGTCCCATATATTTAAATTTAAAAAAAAATGTTTGATTCCAAATACAAAAATTGTAATAACATGCTAAAAGAACCTTTTGTATATAACATCTAAAAGACGTTCGTTTCCTTTTCAGAACAAGGCTTTTGTAATCAATGCAGATGAACAACCACAATAAACGCTCCGGTCGGCTCCTGATCGCCCGGATCTCCGGATATTGATCCGTTATTTTTCTCAGAAGCTATTAGAGTAATGCAGGCAATCCCCCGACAAGCGACCGGCGAGAATTAATGATGTCCCTTATTGGAAGCACAATTTTTTTGATTCTACCCGTCTCCCTCTATGTCTTTGTCATAGAGTAGTTTAAAAATAAGGAAAGTTTTGCTTTTATGTGAACGAAATGAAATTTCTGTGTTAATAAGTTATACTCATATTTATAATTATAGAATAGAATAGAACATTCTTTATTGTACTACATAAAATTACAATATACATTGTAAAGAAAACGATATAAACTTAATGCAGATACAATAAGGCAGCCTTATCGCTAACTAGCGATTTCTTCCAGGCAACCTTTGGGCATCTACATACATAAATATATACATACATACATACATATAATAAATAATTATACTTACTCGTAGTGCACATTATCTCATTAGAGGTTCAGTTATTCAAATTCCAAACAAGCGCCTTTTAGTTTCTTTTAAAATTTTGTGCTACCTTAATATTTTTTATTATATAGGTACGATGACAAGAAATGTAAAAATGTTTTGAAAAAAATGTAAATACTTTTGTGGGAAACTGTAACGTTTTAATGCGCATTGGTAACGATTTGAAGTACATATCAAATCACAAAAGTTTCATGTCATAATTCAGATCTTTGATTATTTTATGATATAGAGTATTTTATGGTATAGAGCAAAAATCAAATGAAAAGTAAATAACATCGATCGGACTGTATTCTATAATACAAATCACTTCTGGTTTCACGCTTGCTTGTATCACATAATTAAACAATGAGTGGATGCACTTAAAAAAATCTTTTTGTGCTAGACTTTCGAATAGAATAGCTTTTTAATGAATACATGGATTTTTAAATGTTTCCGAACGCTTCAGAAACATATGAAACAATCATGTATAATTAAAATGTATATATTAATATAAACTAAAAACTTACAAAATAAACCCTTAGACTTAGTCTTGTAGATTCCTAAAATGATAGGTAGCTTATGTTAGAAACGGACTCTTCGGTTTAATTTATTCTTTGCCCCGCCGATGGCGAAGGAAGCCAGAGACAGCGTTGTTTACACGAAACCGGCTGACATTAAAACGAACCCCAGTAGCTCGAAGGCATTATTCGCTTTTGTCGTATATTATAGTAGCTGATTGACAAACAATACCTCTTTTTAAATAATTTAAAACAGAGGTTTTTAAATAATTTAAAACAGAGAGAGTAAACAGATATTTAAATAAATACTCGTATAAGTCAGTCTCCTGAAATATTTTAATTTCGTAATTATAAACGTTATATTTGTCTTTTTTGTCTCTAGCCGTGTGGTATCCGGCTAAGTAGAATAGTACCACCCTCATTTCTTACCGAGGTGTCGTAAAAGGCGACTAAGGTAAGTCGACCCGCCGTGTGGTATCCGGCTGAGTAGAATAGACCATCCTCAATTCTTAGCGAGGTGTCGTAAAAGGCGACTAAGGTAAATTGACCTACTGTGTGGTATCCGGTTTAGTAGAATAGACCACCCTCCTTCTTACCGAGGTGTCATAAAATACGACTAAGAGAGGTTGACGTCAGGCAGCCGGCCGGTCGTAAAAACGCAGCCAAATCATGTTACAGCATGTTTATAACATGTTGTGCCGACCCCACTTCGAGTGGGATAACGGCAGGAGAATATATATTGTCTTTTTTGTCTATTTTGAGTTTATCAATCTTTAATATTTAAATTAGTTAATCTTGTTTATCACTATAAATATATTTTCTGAATCTCGGTAACGGCTCTAATGATTTTCATGAATGCAGCATGTAGATTTTTGATAGAAAAAATTGTCGTTTGACTATTTTTGGGCACTGAGCTACAATATACAATAGAATCCACATGATATATTTACTGTCAATTATAAAGTTGTCATAGCTCAGCGGATAAAGTAAGTAACGGCCTGTTACTATCCCACTGCTAGGCACAGGCTACTCCTCTCTCCGTTCTTGGAGACCTTCTCTCCTTTTTAAAAGAAAAGGATTGGAGCTAAGACCGACCACGCTGCTCCAATGCGGATTAGTAGGTTTCACATATCCCTAGGATTCTCTAGAGATATGCAGGTTTCCTCACTATGTTTTCCTTCATTGAAAAGCGTGTGATAAATTGCAATTATCAATTAGACACATAAATTTTAATAGAAAAACTCATTGGTGTCTGCCCGGGTTTGAACACGTGATCGTCTCTAGTACCGCTGGGCTATCACAGCTTCAGCTCAGTGGATAGACTACCTGACTGACTTTTTTTTATCAAGTTTCATCTTTTTTGTATCTTTAAAAAAATTACGAGCAACTCTCTTACTCAGGTACTAATGTTAATTTATGCACTGCTGAAAAACACCGATCGAAATTCAGGTTGATCTTGGCTTCTGCTATTGGATAAGTTATTTACGTTAGCTTCCCATTACATACTACACATAGTTATACCTACAATCCCCTAAGCAATCTACAGTCAAACATATTAATCTCAGGCCAAACAATGTAGTGACAAGGCATCGTACATTTCAATTAGTCGGGATGTCGACATTTCACGCCACTATCTTCACGTAATCTTGTTAATTACCGCTCAGGAATCGAACTTGGGCCGCTCCCCTAAATATTTTAGTCGTAATTAACATTGGATGCATTTTTACGGTCTTTGCTATTTCAATTTACAATCTTATGACAGCAATTAAAATCTTTTTGCCTGTTTTAAATTCAACTCGGGTGACCGATCCTTGGTTGGTAATTTTTAACAAAATAAAAAAGAAACTTCAAAAAAAGGAAAAAAAATATTGGGTAGATGATGCTCGATCCTAGGTATTATCATTTCTCGAGACCGCCCGTTCCCCGAATAAGCTACTCTGACTTCACAATTTACGGCAAAAATTGTGTTTTATATTAAACTAGGAGTCCCGCCCCAGCTTCGCACGGGTATAAAGCTTATAGCCTATGTCACTCAGTGAAAATCACAGTATTTCTCTACTCCATATTGAATGTTATTATACATATAAACCTTACTCTTCAATCACTCTATCTATTAAAAAAACCCCATCAAAATTTGTTGCGTAGTTTTAAAGATTAAAGCATACATAGGGATATAGGGACGCAGACAGAGAAAGCGACTCATTTTATACTATGTAGTGAAGTTTAGCTGTTATTTTGATAATTGTCAAATTTTTTACCATACTTAACCAAAGACAAAATTACGTATAGCTGTAATTTATGTTTTGTCATTCCATGTCATAGTCGTTTTTGTTATACTACGTTTTATAGTGACTTGACGGGATAAAATAAATGCGGTCGAACGGGATAAAAAGTATCCTATGTCCGTCTCCTGGTTCTAAGCAACCTCTCCACCAATTTTCAGCCGAATTGGTTCATCCGTTCTTGAGTTATAAATAGTGTGACCAAGAACAACTTTCTTTTATATACATAGATTTAAATGTTTGTATTATTTTTAAGGCCCAAAAACAGACAAGATTAACTCATTTAAATATTATAGATATTAGTAATTTAAAACAAGGCGACTAAGGTAAGTTGACCCGCCGTGTGGCATCCGGCTGAGTAGGATAGACCACCCTTATTTCTTAACGAGGTATTGTAAAATACAACTAAGGTAAATTGACGTCAGGTAGGCGGCGTGTCGTAATATACGAGGCCAGATTATGTGACAACATGTTTATAGCATTATGTGCCAACCCCAACCAAGAGTGGGATAAGGGCCGAAGGATGATAATGTCCTTTGGGTCATGAAAAAGTGACTGACAAAAACATTTTCGCAATTAATAATATTAGTAGGATACATCATACAAAATTACTGATCATCGTCATCATCCTGACCTTATCCCACTCTAAGTGGGGTCGGCACAACATGCTGTAAACATGATGGCAGATGATTTAGCTACGTATTTTACGACCGGCCGCCTGCCTAACGTTAACTTATCTGCCTAACATTAACTTATAAAAAAAGGGTAGAAAAGGGGCTAGTCAATTCTACTCAACTGGATACCACACGGCGGGTCCACTTACCTTAGTCGCCTTTTACGACACCTTGGTAAGAAATGAGGTGGTCGTTTCTTTTTAGCCCGATACCACACGACATTTACACCACAATAGGATAAAAAAATTATATTGAATACCAAAATATTAGAAACCACGAGACAGCATATTATTGCGGTTATGTCCAATGTTAAAAAAGTTCTGTGTAACCGTAATTTCACTTTCATACAATAAACTCAACAATACACAGCCTAAAACTCTTGTATAGATTAGGAATGTAATACTTCACGAAGCTAGATAGGAACTGTATGTCCATTTCAATCAATCTCGTTTGCCTACAATTAACATGGCTTCGTTTGCCGACAGTCCAAAGTTGTACTGTAAAAGTTAGACGGCCTATTCCGTTCCTAAAAGCGATATCATTATGAACGAACTATTTTACACAGTTTCAAACCGTTGGATCTCAAATGCTAGAGCGACCTCGCATCGGAAAACGGAATGTAGGGAAACCCCTAGATTTAGTTACAACAGTGGACTCAATTTCACTCAATTTCAATATTTGATTAACAACAGTCTATTTGTTGAAAGCTAAAAAAATAGTCTATTGTTGATCAAATATTTTTCACATTTTCCAACGAGGTTTTCTTATTATTCTTATCCATATGTAACACGCAACTATTTATGATCTGATCTCCGCAACCCCTAGGGGATTAAACAGTGGCAAGAAGGTGGAGTAAATTCTTGCCTTCTTTAATATTAATTTCCGCGTTTTTCAATCTATGTAATGCTAAATTTATAAAGCAGGCAACCTTTACATACCTAATATATGCAGGACGAGTCACCACACGTATCACAAAACGCCGCAACCAGCAAAACACAAGCACTACACACACTCACTACCATAATCTCTACGATCGACACTTTTGATCGTAACTTCTGTACTATGGAGTTCCACAATGTAACGCCTGCTTTTATAAATCATGTATTTCAGAATAGTACCGCGGTAAGGATCGTGATTGCGATTGCAGACTGACGCCGGCGTGTAGTTGACGCGCAGTTTTCTGCCCGCGGTTTTCTAATCCGAGACCGAAATTTGTTCACTCCACTCAGTTGGAGCTTATTTTATTTACTAGATCACTACGAACTGCGCTTTTAATGGACATTCCCGACTTTATTTATAATTTAACTTCTACTTTTCCAATTTATAGAAGTAGGCTTTACTTTACGGAGATCCATAATACAAAAGTAATAATAAAATTATATAATCCGCGAAGTAAAATAGAAAATATATATAATGCTAAATGTAGAGTGAAAAGTACTGTTCTATAAAATCGAATAAAATGAAGAAGTTTCTTATCTATAATCTATATATCTATGCTTCTATAGACAATAAAGCACAAATCATTTTGAAACATCTCACTTTCAAACATCAAATCTTTACATAACAAAATTTCAGTGATTAATATTATTGGTACGAGGTCCATTATAAAATTCTTGAAATTAAGATAAAGTACAATATACTTTTAAATATAATATAATATCTTTTCAATATAATAATTCTAAACATCAAACCAATGGAAGAATGGAGAACGATCAGTATGAAACTGTGCCTCAGAGC
Organism: Morpho helenor; assembly: GCA_029227775.1. Taxonomy (NCBI): domain Eukaryota; kingdom Metazoa; phylum Arthropoda; class Insecta; order Lepidoptera; family Nymphalidae; genus Morpho; species Morpho helenor. The sequence goes on along the minus strand of JARGCU010000022.1, from coordinate 10,141,374 downwards.
CGACAGAAAATTGACTTACTAAGTGATGATTGCTCAGAAGAAACAAATGTTACTGAAAGGACCGAAAATGGCACACAGACAAAATTCATTCGTCGACGGCGAAGCAAAGGTAACGGTCATAATATTGAGTCTAAATTCAAATTCAAAATATTCTTTATATTCTTTATAAGTGGACTGTTTACAGTACTTTTGAATCGTCAAATGTTTTTAAAGAAGCTACCACTATACCACACTGATTCGGGAGTTTCCTCCTACCGAGAAGAACCAGAGAGAAACTCAGCGGATAATCTTTGCGGATAATCTAGTGTTACATTTGGTTATTTGTTACTCCACTAACCTATTGAGAACGCATTCCTGTTATTCAGTCTAGATCAGTGGGATACTGTTCTACACAATTATAGCTCATTTAAGTAACCTCTTGTCATCATTCTCCTGCCCTTATCCCACCCCAAGTGGGGTCGGCACAAAATGTTATAAACATGTCAACACATGATTGGGCTACGTATTTTACGCGCATCTACCTGCCTGACGGCAACATATTTTACGACACCTCGGTAATAATTAGGGTGGTCTATTCTACTCAAACGGATACCACACGGTGGGTCACAAAACTTCGTCGCCTTTTACGAAATATGATCCAAAATTGTAAAGAGATTTTTTAATTCATTTTAAAATGTGGTAGAGTAGGCAATTTTACTTTGTATGAAGCTCCTTATTCCTTCAATAAGAGGTTTCTGTTAATTATTTGTAATAATTAACAGAAACCTCTTGTTTAGGTAATTTCAATGTATTTTTATAATTATTGTCAAAGATCCCAAAACTTATTTATTTATTTATTTCCTATCATATCATATAACATATCATATCCAAAAAATATCCAAATAGTCTTAAATTAATTATGGAGCACCAATTACAGAAAATCACATCATTCTTAGTACCAATTTCACAATCGCAAACCTAAAACTAATCAGAAAAACAAAACAAAACAAGGAAGTAATGAAAACATAAAAAAAATTACAACATTAAGGTTTAAACTCTGAACTTAAAATTTTAGTACATTTACGACGGCGTGAGTACAGGTAGATCAGAGCGACGATTACAAATCAACTAACTAGGCTATTAATTTTATTTTGACAGGACAGTTTGTGCCAAGTTTAATTTTCCGGAAAAGTTTAAGTAAAGGAATAAAAGAAATAAGGCCATCAGAAAAGCCAAAAAAAAGAAAAGGTATGATTATTTTTTGTTTGATTTATCTTTACATTATTTTAAGTTAAATAATAGATCAAGCACTTGTTATTATAAAACGAAAAACAAATCCCAAAAGACAATTACTATTTAAGTTCCAAATGAACCTCTGACTTGACTGACCTTTGTACGTTTTATGTGTAATTTTACTTTAGGTAATACTTTTATAAATTTTGTTATATACCTATCTTATCATCACCCCCTGCCCTTATCCCACTCTCGAATCGGCACAACATGTTATAAACATGTTGTCACATGATTTGGCTTCGTATTTTACGACCAGCCGACTGCCTAGCGTCAACTAATCTTAGACGTATTTTACGACACCTCGGGAAGAAAGAGAGTGGTCTATTCTACTCAACCAGATACCACACAGTAGGTCAACTTACCTTAGTCGCCTTTTAGGACACCTCGGTAAAAAATGAGGGTGGTCGGTTCTACTCAGCCGGATACCACACGGCTTTTGTCATATATCTTATCTTTTGTAATTTTTTTGAAATTTACATTAATATAGCATCAAATAGTTTTAAGTACCCATTAAAATTATTTATTTTCAGTAGTATTAATGGACTGGAAAAAATTTCATAAGCTCAATGTCATATATTCCTTCATGGATGAATTAGAAAGAGATTTCCCAGCCATCTGTACCGTTTCAGTTATCGGGAAATCAGTGGAGGGGAGAGATATTAAGGTACAAAAAAATACCATACTATTGCTGGGCATAGGATCTTTTCAGTGACGAGAATTGGAGCTCAGACCCAAAATACTGCTCCAATAGGGATCAATACATTACCCATACTCCATTTATTGTAGCAAAGTAAAGTAACAGCCTGTTATTGTCTCACTGCTTGGTACTGGCCTTCATTTTCCTTGTTGGAGAGGGTTGCAGCTAAGACCCAACATGCTACTCCAATCCGGATGGGCTATACATATCCCTAGAATTATCTAGATGCAAGTTTCCTCACGCTTTGTCACAATAATAGAAACGCAACTAGAAAGCTTCATTAAATCTATTCGATCCTCGACAATTCAATCCAGCTTGAAAAAGCTTACTTGAATAAAGATTAGTTTGATCTGATTTGATTAGATTCTAAACATCACAATTTTGTCAGTTTTACCCATACTGTCATATCTTTGTACCAACAGATGATAAAGATATCCAATAGTAAGGCCAGTAATCCCGCAGTATGGCTAGATGCTGCGATTCACTCACGAGAGTGGATTAGTACGGCCGTCGTTACTTATCTAGCCGACACTATTGTCAGAAATTTTCAGCACCTATCCACGTCAATCACTAACAAAGATTGGTAAATTATTAATACATTTTATATATAGGTATTTTTTTATTACTTCTCAACTATCCATTTCTAAACTTCGGGGTATATTATTTGGAAAATCAAGACTCGTTGGCTGAAAGAGATTCTAATTCCGGAATAAGCCTGCCATTGCAAATAATGTTGTTTTTTATTTTTATTTTTATGAATGCAATAAAGAGATTACAAACAAACAAACAAATTGCACAACTGATGTTAAGTACGAAATCCTTCAATTTTTAATAACGTAAAGCGATGCCGTGTGGTATCCGGCTGAGTAGAATAGACCACCCTCATTTCTTACCGAGGTGTCGTAAAAGACGATTAAGGTTAGTTAACACGTTTATAAAACGTACGTACGTACGCACACAAATACCCGCAGTACAAAATAGTAGCCAAAATCACGTGACAAGGTGTTTATAACATGTGCCGACCTTACTTAGAGTGGGATAAGGGCAGGAGGATGATGATCAAATATATTTCTCTTATATACTTACAAACACATAAATATATGTGTGATAAAACTCAACGCTTTTTAATTGACATCTGTACAAACAAATACATACATTACAAAAGAATATTAGAAAAAATATGAGACTGAGATAAAAATAACACTTTTAACTATCACTTGTTACATTTTCACTTCATATTAAATTTCCATAACTTTACATGAATATCAAGTCTTAATGAATAAAGTAATAATTTGTAATATAACTTTTTGTTAAGAAAATGGGAAACATGTATGTTTTTCAGTGTTACTAAGACAACGGTGGATGATCCCCGAACAATTAAGTGTTTTATTATTAAAAGTATTGGCTCATTTCCACAAATGCTTTATTCCGCCGGTTATTTCTAGGTATTTGGTCCCTATATTGAATCCAGACGGCTACGAGTACACACATACAAGAGACCGTATGTGGAGAAAGAATCGCGCGAGGCAAGACGGCGAGTGTGTCGGTGTCGATCTAAACAGGAACTTTAGGTGACTGTGTATTGATCCACCAAAAATATATCCTACCCACGTATTCTGAGACACTAATTTGGGAACAAAAATTTTGACCTAAGTTTATGTCTCTATGCTAGGATAACACCCTAGTATAGAGACATAAACTGTTAGCGACAAGTCACTTTTTTAACTGTTTAACGTAATTGTTTTTAGAACTATTCTGATCATATTTTTGAATTTAAAATATCGTGACTATTCAAAGTTAATAGGCAGTAATAGTAGCCGGACAAGTTTCAATAATATATTTTTTTTATTCGTGTAAAGACCTTATAAATAAGGGCCGTATTAGCTTGAAACTAGTCGGGCTCACCTGATATAATAAGACGTAAGTATAGTAGGTTTCTACAAATCAACTTTTGTGAACTTCGTAGCTTCACTTAGAACATTCACAACTACATCTTACACATCTGACTTGAACATATATAGACCTTCTATAGACTCAGGGATATACGTAATCTATATTTCTATATCTATATATATAATCTGTATATATTATGTATTTGAATCTTGAAATATAGATCAGACATATCATCATGTGCTCACCAAGACACAAATTTCTCCACAAGTAAAAAAATGCTCCGATCGCCACAAAAGTTTACAGGATCATCCACTATGGCATTCTAAAGATTCTGAAAATTACATTAAAATCGGTCCAGTCATTTTGGAGTCTATTAAGGAAAAACAGACAAACATTCATTTTTTTATAGATTTCACAAAAATTAAACTATAATAACTAAAAATGGCATAAAATATTGTTTTTAGTAGATTAATTATTTAAAAGCAGAACTATGTATTCTGATAAATAACATATCAGAATCATAAAACATTGTTTTGTTTTTAGCTATGGTTGGGGAAATAATGGAGATGAAGGATCATCGGATTTACCCAAACATGTCTTTTATAGAGGACCTCATCCTTTTTCAGAACCAGAAACTGCTGCTGTTAGAGTAAGTAATGTATTTATAGAAGCAGGCATTACTTTGCGTCCATAGTAAAGAAGTTACAATAATATTACTTTCCTGTAATCCGCGTTTTTGTTAAGAGAATACATGCAATGCTAAGTGTATGAAGCAGGCAACAATCACATACCACATACATGCAGGACAAGCCGCCACACGTATCACACGACGTCGTTTTGGCGTCGGTTTTGGTATTGGTGTTGGTGTTGTCGGCGGATTACAACAAAATAATTTTATTGTAACTTCTGTTAGTAATGTATTTGTATTACTTTTTTTTAATTACTACTACGTGATCACATTGCACATCTTGCACAGACGGTATAAGTTTATATTCTTCTTTATCTTTAATATTTAAATAAGTTAATCTTGTATGTATATAGTATATATGTTTTCAGAATCTCGGAAACGGCTCTAACGATTTTCTTGAAATTCAGCATATAGGAAGTTTTGGGGAAGAAAAATGGATCTGGCTAGGTTTTATTTCAAAACAAAAATTGTTTTATCCCTGTTTTTAATCATAAAAAAAGAAAAGTTTACTTTTAATTTATTGAATATATACAACACAATTTTCGCCGTGAAAAGTCAAGTCAGCGTAGCTTATTCGGGGACGGGTGGTCGCGAGAAATAAAAATACTTAGGATCGAGCCCTACCTACCAATATTTTTAATTTATTTTTTTAAAGTACCATTTTTATTTCTTTTTAAATTACCGAGCAACGCTCGGTCAAACCTGGTGCTTATTACTTATTTTCTACGTTTATTTTGACATTTTTTATATTTTTATTGTGTAATAATGTTATTCTTCATCTTTTTCAGGATACGATATTAGGCTCACCGACACCTTTCAAAGTCTTCCTCTCATTCCATAGCTACTTTGAGCTGATAATATTCCCATGGGGCTATAAAGCGGCACCGTGTCCAGACTATTTGCAGCTCCTAGAAGGTGGCGCGGTGATGGCCAGGGTAACAAGTTCACGTAAGAAACTAGTAGACTAGTCATGATAAAATATTTTAATACAAAAATAATAATATACATATATCTTGTATTGATATATAAACCAAATCTTAAAAAAAATTGGCAAACAAGGGAGGATTCGTCATTTTTGTTTTTATGTATGTGAAATATATTTCCAGATATCACATAGATCTAAGAAATCTAGAAAAGAAAAAATATTAATAATTAGTATACTTACTAACATTTATATTAAATAGAATTTTCGCCATTAACTGTCAAGTTAGCGTAGCTTATTCGGGGAACGGGCAGTCTCAAGAAATGTAAATACCTAGGATCGATCCCCAACTAAATTATTATAAGTGTTTTTTTTAAAATAACCTAGCAAGGCTCGGTCACCTAGATATTATTGATTAATATATATATATATATATATATATATATATATATATATATATATATATATATAATTTTACATACTATTTCATTTATAATTATATGTATTTTATATTCCGTACGCACTTACTACTTTGTATGTTTGCTTATGTCCAGTGAATTAAAATGGTTGCCTGGAAGAGATCGCTGTCTTAGCGATAAGGCCGCCAATTGTGCAATGTTTTTCTTTTCATGTTATGTGTTTTGTTTCTTTTTAATTCTTTTAGTTTAGAAGTAGTAGTAGTGTTATTTGTTAATTTGTGCAATAAAGAATACATTTAAATTGAATCGGCAGAAATTCGTATGACTTAGTAACCCTTTAAGAGTAATCTGTCCATTATAGTGAATTAAAGTGTATTTAGAAATAGAGAAAGATAAATTTAATATATACTTTATTCTAGGCAATATATGATAGCAGTGGAATGATATATAAAGTGGGATGTACAAAGGACCTCACTTATTACGCATGTGGAACGAGTACAGACTGGAGTTATGGTATAGCAAAAATTCCATACTCGTATATGATCGAATTACGGAGTAAGAAATACAAATTCAAATTACCAAAAGACCAGATTATAGACACATGTTTAGAAATCTGGAACGCAGTTAAAAGTCTGATGGATTTTGTTGACCAGCCGAGAATCAAAATGGAAAATCTGCAAGTTTAACATATTTAGCAAAATAGAATTTGTTTAATTTTGAAACTGCAACTTAATAAAGAATATGCAATATTGTGTGCAATTATAAATCATGATATCGTAATTATTGTATAGGTTTAACATAAGTGACCTTTATGCTTTTTTATACATTATTTAACATAAATATATTAGCAAATATTTAAAAAAAAACGTAGAGTACATAATAAGGTTTTAAGATTTCGAAATATCTCTTTTTTTCAAGTTATAATATTTCTAAAATATAATGTTATCTTGATATATCCCCTGTTTTGTATTAAAGTGATTGAATTCAAAAAAGTTGTTTTGTGGCAAATTGCAGTAAAGCGTAGCATGGCGCCTACAAAAGTGGTGAGTTTTAAAGAGACCCATAACTTCTTCTTTTTCTTCTTCTTCTTTCTCAACCGATGGATGTCCACTGCTGGACATAGATCTCCTTAAGAGATCTCCACAACCCACATTATTGTACCGCTTGGGACCAACGACTCCCGTAACATGGAGGAGTCATAGATGGCATTGCAATTAGCAGTACAATGTTTCTAATTCATTGTTCAATGTAATTCAATGTTTAATACCACGCGTACTGTGCTGACACTAAAACTATTCATCCGAAGGTGTTAAAAAAGTTTTGCATATTACAAGATATTATAGGCATTTTTTATTATAAAACATAGTGCAATTCAAACATTTCTTTTTATCCACAAATTCCGCTAGTGCTTTCACGCCGTTGAAAATTTCCTTACAGCAATCCAAAATTTCTTCTTTAGGCAGAATAAACTTGTGCTGTTTGCTCCTTAATTCTATGAGATATGAAAAAGGTATGCGCGCTGTGCCGTAACTCCAATCGATACTTGTCCCAGTGGCGTGGTACATTATATCTTTGAAATTACCCACTTTGTACATTCGTCCATTTACGTTGTAAATAGCCTAAAAATTAGGTTTGACTAATAAGCAATTGTAAACAGTTTTAAAATACATGGCGCCTATTAAAACATCAGGGTTAAAACCTCAGGCTTCCATTCATTGAACATCATCATCCTCATCACTCTAAATGGGGTCGGCATATTATAGACATGTTGTCACATTATTTGGATACGTATTTTACGATGCCTGATGCCAACTTACATTAGTCGTATTTTACAAAACCTCGGTAAGAAATAGGGTGGTCTATTCTACTCAACAGGATACCATATGGTGAGTCAACTTACCTTAATCGCCTTTTACGACACCTTGGTAAAAAATGAGGGTAGTCCATTCTACTCAGACGGATATCACACGGCTTTCATTCATTCAACATGCACTTTAATAACAAAATCGAAAGGAACATTCTTTGCTAAGTAAAAATTGCTTAAAGATCTAAAGTTTATCGATTTTCTTATCCTACTTCTAGACGCATATTGCACATAAAGGTTTAAGTTTAGATATACCAGGTTTCTTCAATACGAATTACTATTACTATTAATACATATACACTGAGTGCTCTTAAGGTATACAAATCTTCACAAGATGTTTTCCTTCACAAAGAATGCTCTAATACGAGAATGAGAGAGATATATGATGATGAGAGAAGAGATCTTTGCCCAGAATTAGGATAATAGTAGGCTACTTTTAAGCTACTATCTATCTATATTATCATGTGATATTTTATAAAATTTATTGAGACAATCTACTCACTTTGGCCATTGCAGTGCCACCCTCCAACAAGTTAACATAATCAGCACATGGGTCTGATGTGAAACACCAGGGAAATGAAATGACTTCACTATACGCGTGCAACGTTAAAAATATCTTAAAGGGACTACCGGAATACAAAATCATGTCCTGTAAATGTTGACACGTGTAAGCATTGCTATTTAACATAGATTTTTTCTGGTTCATATAACTAAGTAAATATTGTTGAATTTCATATGTTTTATTAACATGTATACAGTAGGCTTGGGTATGATTGCTATATGAGAATCATATTCGTTCCACGATATGATTGATTTTAATCACGTGATCATACCTGCTAATGCTAATGCTATTGGAATACAAACAAATGTATTCTTTATGTCGTATGCAGTATATAGGACATAAAGACTACATTTGTTCGTATAAGAAATGCTAATGCTGCCAATGCTATTGGAATACAAACAAATGTATTCTTTATGTCGTATGCAGTGTATAGGACATAAAGACTAAATTTGTTCGTATAAGCAATCATTTAGTCCATTAACGTAAATAATATAATAGCGGATAGCGTTTTTGCTAATCAATAATAATTTTGCCCAATAATATTGATTAGCAAAAACACTATCCGCTATTATATTATTCAGCTATTCGCTATAATATTATTACTTGATAAAGCGATTACTATTACAAACAAATGTATTTCTTAAATAATATTCAATACGGTCGATATTTCTAGGATATAGTTTCAGTTAAAATAACGTAAAAGTGCTTTCTTCTCCGTAAATAAATTTAAATCTTCCCGAATTATCGACCGTATTATATGAGACATAAGAATTACATTTGTTTGTATTAACAATAATTTTGCTCAATATCAGTGAGTTAGTCTCAGTATTAATTTATTATTTTACTTTTTCATAGAATACCTATCCATAATTTTGTATAGCAGTAGCAGTTACTCTAAACCTCATTAGCAGATGATGCTATATGAAAAGCTTTTCATATCATGATCATTAAGTGATTGGTGATTCTGTCCATGCCTAGTATACAGAGTAGAACTCATACGACATTAAATAAATCCACTGATCATTTAAACGTATAAGATAACTTTGGCATAATTCAATCTTCTGAAACACCGTTTAAAAAATAAACAATTTAATTGAGATCTGAATAACAAGTGATTTACCTGGCGCGATACGTTTGTTCGTAAACAAGATAATGACAATAATATTACAGTCTGTCTCCCTCGCACCTCTTCGTGTAACCGAATATTTAATTTTAGGCCAAGGTTGACGTGTACGGTCATTGATCTCTATAAATCGTGTTTATTTAAAAAAAAATGTGAAATAATTACTGTGGCTATGTTACTTCACTGATCAAATGTTTTTTTTATGTAGGTGTGTGTCAGATGTAAAAGTGTGTAGGTACCTAAAATTAAATGTCGTTCGGTACCAACCTGTATATCATCAAATCCTTTTAAAGCAACATAATAGGTTAAAGATTCATATATCTCTCTTATAACGCCATTAACAGAAGTTTATCGATCTATCATTTTCAAAATCACTTTTATACCTTAATTGCTGCAGCTTCTGGCTCCGAAAAAGGTTCTGGTCCACGATAGTTCATATGATTAGGGTCATCTGCGTGACAATCGCTTTCCTTGCGTAGCCAACAATATCTATAGTTGATAATTAATAGATATCCATATGTAGATTTTTTATCATGATTAAGTAATAGTTGTGGTATCCGACAGTAGAATAGACCACCCTCATTTCTTACTGAGGTGTCGTAAAAGGCGACTAAGGCAATTGCAATGTGGTATCTGATTGAGTAGAATAGACCACCCTCATTTCTTATTAAGGTGTCGTAAAAGGCAAATAAGGTAACGGTAAGCAGGCGGGACCTCCGAGCGATCCGAACGGGGTTCATCGGACGCTCGCTGGAGTTAGGTCCCCGAGGCGTTCGATGCATCTGGTGCTCTCGATGCATCGTCCAGCGGAGGGAGGGGCCACTTTGAGAGAGGCCCCGACCCAGAGGTGGCGCACTCTGGGCTACAGAGTTGCTGCTGGCGGGGATGGGGGGCAATGTCTTCATGGGTACCCTATCCCCGCCACCAGCAGCGTAGTGGAGCACACAGGTTATTTTAGTCGGTGCGAGTCCGACATAACCGTCGCCTGTCCCCGTCGGGCGGCGGCACCCATAAGGGGTTTTAGGGGGTCCTGTATAAAAAAAAAAAAAAAAAAAACGGTAAGCAGGCGACCGGTCGTTAAAAAATTGCTAAATTATGTAACAACATATTTAAAACCTGTTGTGCTAACCTCACTTAGAATGGGATAAGGGCAGGAAAATGATGATTAAGTAACACTTAATATTCCCAAAAATATTCAAAGGTTATCTCTCATATTGTAAAGAGGAGAATGTGATAAAACTGCACAATCAGGAATAAATATGACATTAAAGCAATCGAGCTCAACAAGACACTGCAATAATGTTTATTCATAAGTATTGTAAAGAAGCATATCAGTCCATGCATAACCATGCATATCAGTCGATGAAAATTAATACAAAGAACAATATCCAAATAAAGCTCACCAGGTTGCACATATTCCTGAATCAATCTTGATTTATCAGATTTACTCACAATTTCTATCATCATTAAAAACCTATCCTAGATACAGGATCCTTGAGCTCACTTACTATACAACAACATATTTCAACTATATACCCAAAATTTCTATTGAGATCAACACCGAAAATTGCATTTCCTGCTCGTGCTCTATTTTTCCTCCACATACGATCACTGGTGTGAGAATAATAATATCCGTCTGGATTAACAACCGGAAGTAAATACCTGAAACATAAATAAAGAGATCAAGTACTAGACAATTACTAATTATATGATCCTTAAAGCCAAATTCTGTATAGTTTATAGGAAGGTCTGTAGGACAATTATTACATATCAGTTTCATCATCTGATTCATTTAACTCAATTCATGGCATTTGTCAGTTTATAGGATTCTAAGCCAAACTATCGTGGACTTCTCCTAAGTCCAAGTAATACACGATAGTATGGCCTTTTGAGATCGTCCATTTAACTACTAGAAGATCTATATAGTGTATTGTAGGTCCAATCTAGGAGATCACCGCAACCTTTTTGAGATTGTCTATTCAGCTGGTAGAAGATCTACTAACATTAGTATTAGTATTAGATAGTCTATTATGATATCGACTTGCCAGCATGAAAGTCCAATCACTCGTCAGATCTTCAAAGAAAGTGTTTAACCCATTTCTTTTTATCAAAAATGTTAATTTTTTAACCCTTCTTAAAAAAAACTCAAACGTATTTTTTTTGCTGAAGAAAAATAATGATAACCGATTAGAATCGCTTTCTACCGCGTTAGGATAGGTGAACTGTTCTTTAAATTATATAAATATATGCCATATAATATATTTACCAATCTTTGTTAGTAATGTATTCGGGAAGGTTCTCCATGTTTCTTGCAAATTGATCAGCTATATAAGTGACCACAGAAGGAGCTATCCATTCGCGAGCGTGTATACCACCGTCGATCCAAACACCGGTATTGCAGGCGTTACTGTTGGAAATTTTTAACATCTGTGAACAATTAACAATAACTTCTCCACGTATTAACGCAATTGAAAGATGTACTAACACGACCAACCTTTATATCTCGACCTTCTACTGTCTGACCGATAGAAGAAACAGTACACGTTGATGGATATAATACTTCTAGATTATCCATGAAATTATAAATTACATGAAGTGGATAAAAATCTTTCCAATCCAAGACACTTCCTGAAACACAGTTTTATTTAAGAACCTTAAAATACTATCGTCATCATCCTCGTCCTGTCATTATTCCGCTCTAAGTGGGGTCGGCTCAATATGTTATAAACATGTTGTCACATGATTCGTTTACGTATTTTACCACCGGCTGCCTGTCTGACGTCAACTTACCATAGTCGCCTTTTACGACAACTCGGTAAGAAATGAGCGTGGTTTTTTCTATTCAGCCGAATACCACACGGCGGGTCAACTTACCTTAGTCGCCTTTTACGACACCTCGGTAAGAAATGAGGATAGTCTATTGTACTCAGCGGAGACCACGCAGCGGATTTTCAAGTCTGAATTGATTAATTGTAAAAAGTTTTCGTTACGCTTACGATACTTTACATTTGATTTATTTACGTAAATATTGAACCGCCTTACTTGGAGATCTTGGTCTGGGTCCAAAATTATTCACAGGACTTCTACTACGCACTGCATTTCCATCAGATACCTCAAACTCTATATCTCGATCGCGAAGTAACTTCTCAATGTGTACAGCTCGGTTGCTATTGACCAGTACGTCCATTGCATTCGATTTTTCTTTGCGAATGTTAATTGCTGTAATATATCAAATATATTATGTAATATATCATACCATGACTATTTTTATTATTCATCATCATCTTCCTGGCCTTGTCCCACTCTAAGTGGGGTCGGCACAACATGTTACAAACATGCTGTCACATGTTTGGCTACGTATTTTACGACCGGCCGCCTGCCTGACGTCAACTTATCTTAGTCGTATTTTACGACACCTCGGTAAGAAAAGAGGGTGGTACTATTCTATTCAGCCGGATACCACACGGCGTGACTATTTTTATTATTATATCATAATTATTTTCACCATTGACGCCATCTGGTATCCGGCTGAATAGAATAGTACCACCGTCTTTTCTTACCGAGGTGTCGTAAAAGGCGACTTAGATAAGTTGACGCGCCGTGTGCTATCCGGCTGAGTAGAAAAGACCACCCTCTTTCTTGCCGAGGTATCGTAAAATACGACTAAGGTAAGTTGAGGTCGTATAATACGTATTTCATTGACAGAAATAACAAAAAAAAAATAAAAAAAGTAAGTTTTCCTTCTCCGAAAAGTGTGTGATAAATTGCAATTATCAATGAAACACATAAGTTTTAACAAAAAACTCATTGGTGCCGGCCCGGGTTTGAACCCGTGAACCCTTGAAAAAGCCACATGGTCACACTGCTGGGCTAACACAGCTTTTTGAAATAAATAACATAAACAAAAAATTCGTATATTAATAATTAGTTTGTAATGTTACTTATGTTATACTGGTAAAATTATAAATATATAAAACGATCAGTGCAAATTGGTAAGTAAAAAACCATAAATTGTTCTGAAATAAAAAATCATTTTTAATATTGATTAAAAATGGATTTAAAAAAATCTTTATTAGGTTTTACATAACTGTACTATTTGAACATAGTACCACATTCCTAGCACATTCCTAGCACATTCTTAAACCAAAGTATGAAATAATGGAACACGTTTTATATAATATCGCCAGCGGCACCGCCCGTGTGGAAAAATTAAAATCGTAATATAGACTTTTGATAACCATAAAATGTTATATAACCTATAGCCTTCCTCGATATATAGACTTTCTAAAACTAGCGCGTCCTGAGATTAGCGCGTACCAACAATCAAACAAACAAACTCTTCACCTTTATAAATAGATTGAGATGATTGAAAATAGTAAATTAACATTCAACTTACAGCCCTTATTGTCCAAACTCTTTAAAAATAAACGTTGTCCTTCTTTTATACACTTTACGTCCCATGTTTGATATTTTATATCTCTACGTGCCACTTTGGTTGTTTATATACTGAAATTTGGAGACAAAACATTTATCACGCTTTTGAAATCCGATACTAGAACAGCCACATTGAAATTTACTGACAGTTGACGTAAGATGTGATGGTTAAGCCAAAGATAATATTAAATGAAACTATTTTAAATTTAACATAGACAAAAGACGAGATTAACTTTCAAACTATCGTATATTCTAATGAGAGTACAGCTCTATTGAATATAGACTAAGGTAACCTAGGCTTTAAAATTCCGCAATAAATTTTAGCTTTGCCATTACAGCAGTTTAAAACACTGTTAAACAAAGGATGATACAAAAAGCCTACCATACTGTTGAGGATTACTTGGATGATGAGAATGTGTAGATATAGCTCTCTTTAAACCTGTTAAAACAAGACAGTAATGACTAAATGTAACTATATTAAGGATTGTATGTAATGATGTAACTATATTTGGACTGGCCCGTTGGAGCAGTGGGTAGTGACCCTGCCTTCATCTCCGCGGGTCGCGGGTTCGATTGCCGCCCAGGGCTAACATTTTCTATAAATGAATTTGTTGGCCTTTGAGCCTGGGTGTATATTTGTATTTAAGTATGTATTTAAAAATATATAAGTATATATTCACCAGTTGTCTGTCACCCATAACACAAGTATTAAGTTACTTACTTTGGGGACGGACGACCGTGTGTATGTCCATATATTTATATAATAAAAAATAAAATAAAAAAAGATTATATTTTTAAAAGAGCAAGCGCTGAGTTTCTTGCTGGCTCTTGTCGTAGGAACAGCTTTACGAACCAGCAGTAGAGTTGACAATTGAAAAGCACTTCTTTAGAAATTTACTTGAATAAAGAATATTATGAATTTTGAATTCGATTTACCACAACTTTTATATTATAATTTTTTTTAAAGATTAAATACGCTATGATTTCTAACATCCGTTGTAATAGAAGTATTGAAACTAAAAGTTTATAAAATACGGTTTATAAAAATTTATAAAAGTTTATTAATAGAACGGTGTAACGTTGTAAACAAATCAATAAGCATTATTTTTGAGTTCACAGAGAGCTTAAATATCAAAACAATTTTTTTATTTGCAATGATTCATCAATCATATTTTATGGTATTATAAACTCGTTAAATATATTTGATTTGTCTCCAAAACGCGTTTATAATTACAATTTCAAAAACTTTTTATTTTATAAAAATGGCCGTATAAACCTTCATTAATCAAAAGGTATATTCAAACATAAGCGCAAACAATGGGCGCGTAATCAGGAGAAGCTCAAAGAGCTAAGGCGCTAAGAGGCGCGCCACTCGCTCGATAATTAGATGTAATCAGATATTTTCAGTAAACTCCACTCCCTCGGCTATGCACTCCCTTTAAATGAAAATATCCTACCATTGGTCTTACATATATTCTCACTTTAAACTCATTTTGTTAAACAAAGGTTTTTGTATGATAAATAAAAAGTTTTCTTTTTCTTAATTTAATTAATTTAGTTTTAATAGATACAATTTAATGAGATTTAGAGATTTCAATGTACAAAGTGAATCGCTCAATTATAGTGACTAGGTTTATTGGTATATTTTACACCGCTTCAGTTTACAATTTTCATGAAATTTTATTTTTGTTAATATTTTACACTTTTTTATGCGTGTTGCATGTTTTTATTGCTTTTTTTATTTGTAATTTCTTTATTGCATTAATTCAAATAAAAATAAAAATAAAAATCAACATAATTTGCAATGGTGGGCTTATTCCGGAATCGGAATCTCTTCCACCCAACCAGTCTAAAATTAAAAAAAAATGTTTTTGTACAATGCATAATTTGCCCTTCAATAAAAATTGGGATACTGTTATTTTCTGTTACTGTTGTCTTCGTGGACGAATCTATACTTATTATAAAACAAAGTCCCCGAAAGCTGTTTATCTGTATGTGTTCGATTTTTTTTTAAATATACAGAAAGGATTTTAGTACAGTTTTTACTAAAAGATTGCATGAGTGCAATTCTTCCGGAAGGTTTAGGTTAATCAATATAAATTAAATTAGTTAGTTAACTAGGTTTTATCTAAATTGAGATAGGAAAATTGATTTCTACGCAGACGAAGTCGCAGGCACAAGTAGTAATTTCAACTATAAGTTTTAATAAATAAATTGTTTTGCCACACACGAATCGAGCTTAGCAAGCTGCTATACGCAGTTCGCGTCGCGATAACGTCGTGTAATGAGCTCATGAATAAGTGCCCCGGATGGGTTCGACACTAGTCGGACTAACCCGATAGAATAGGACGTGAGTATAGCATTAGCTATGAATACTACTTACGATAGTTTAAATTTTAAAAAATTGTTTTGTTTGTTTTTTTGTTAGTTTTTAATTATTTAAAATGATACGAGTTCTACTAGTAGGGGCGCGTCTCATGGTAACCCGCTAACCAGACGGCGGTCCCCACACCCCACCCAAATGTCGCCTCGACTTCGTCTTACACGCGTTTATCTTTTTAATTGCGCCCCCGTCTTGTTACTCGCTTGTTAGATTTATCAGGATCCCCTATAGTTATTTTATTTTTAACATAGAAACAACATTTTGGGAATAAGTAATACTGGTAAAATTCAATAAATGAACGAGTATAGACATAATATAATAGGTATTTAATTTTTTCCCAATTAAATTTTTCCAATTTCCAAATTAAAATTAATTTTTTTTTTATCAAAATAAACTTGTAAACAAGTTTTTTTGAATCGTTAATTCTACTGCTGGTTCGGAAAGCTGTTCCCGAAAAGAGCCAGCAAGAAACTTGGCGGTTGCTCTTTTCAACATAATACTTATAACTAGTTACATTAACTCATTACTATCTTGTACAGGGTCGGACAGTAGCTATATCCACGCATTCTTATCGTCTAAATCGTCATTTATTTCATTTGTGAAGAAA
The DNA here is from genome assembly GCA_029227775.1 of Morpho helenor. Classification (NCBI taxonomy): domain Eukaryota; kingdom Metazoa; phylum Arthropoda; class Insecta; order Lepidoptera; family Nymphalidae; genus Morpho; species Morpho helenor. The sequence continues at coordinate 10,124,510 of JARGCU010000022.1, read as the reverse complement.
TTAGCGTGATGTTGCTATCCCACTGTTGTACAATCGACACTACTCTCCTTCAGAGATAAAATTTTTAGCTTAAACCCGCCACGATGCTCCAACACGCATAATTGGGTTACATATATCAATACCATAAATGAGCAGGTTTCTTTATGTTTTTTACATCGAAATACACTTGATTTATTTTAAATATGAAGGATGTCATTTTGTAACCTGCCAATCTACAATAGAGTTGCGTCATGGGTCAAAGTTCCAGTAATTCCCTCAATAAAGAGAAATTTGCCGAATATAAATAGTCTGTAAATTGACTTTTGAAATTTAGAATTAATTAATATCAATTCAATTTGTTTTAAATTTATTTGTATAAAAACAGTAAGAAATGCTTTAATAAGTCGATGGTGTTAAAGATATTACAGAGTTAGCTTAATATTTTATGATATCAGACCGGTAAATTTATTAATTACTCTTTGGTTAGACGTAATTCTATCGTAAATTAAACTTGAGGTTACCTCTATTTGTGTATTAACTATTGAAAACGTCAAATTTTAGTCAGTCATGTACATTAATAAAAACTTGAAATTATAAAATATCATATACAAATGGCCTAAGACTAAATCAAAATTGAACAAAAGTTTAGAAATTAAAAATAAATATAAATCAAAATCATTATAATCGCCAAATAAATAAAAGAAATGTTTTTCAAAATAATTTTCGCCGTCTTTCTAAATATTGATAAGTCCTCTCTAAAAGATATACTAAGTGTGAAGAAATAATGGATATCGAATATGATTGTACAAGAAAAACATACAGTAAATCCAAAATTCCATCGTCAAAATTACGTACAGCTAGTTTTTATATGTTTAATGATGCAATCGCTGCATATTATAATAATTATACAAGTTATTCTAAACATATTTACCATCCCTTTGATTGCTTACAACATGAATATGATAATAAAGTAAGACATATAAATCTAAACGAGAAAGAGAGTTCAAAACATCAAGCCATGATTGAACCATGTAATACCGAAGTAGCCAAAAAAGAGCCTCTTGCAAAAATCATTTTCAAAGATGAACAAAATATCTCAACAAAACCACATATTAAAAATGTTATCCCAAAAATTGAACAAGAAACGATTGAGAATGGTTTGTAAAAAAAGAAAATGTTTGTATAGAGATCATAACTTCCAATAATCACATTTGTTTTTGTCAGGTTTTAAAAAAGGAGATCAACCTACGCACATGGATTGGAATGAATATCATCGTCTAAGTGTAATTCACGCTTTCCTAGAAGAACTGGAATCTGATTATCCCTCTATATGTACTGTTGGAACAATTGGGAATTCTCTAGAAGGACGTGAATTAAAGGTAATTCAGCTATCTGAACTCGTACAAACATTGTTAGACATACATTAGCCAGTGAAAGTAGAAACTGTTATTGTAAAATCGAAATGCCCTGAAAAGTTATCCCTGTATCAATATCCTAGGTTGATTCTAGATGGACAGATGTACGCTAAAAGAGCATCTGGAAGGCAATGTTTTAAATAGTTCAATAATATAAGGGAGTGGACTAAGATATTATGATATAAAATAGATAGCACACATATGGAAATTGTTTTGCAGCTGACCTCCAAAATTGAAGATAGCATCCGATGATGAAGAATGTCCCAAAAAGAATGTAAAATCATTTGTACCAACATTGCTAACGTTCCCTATTTATTTTTTTAGATTCTTAAGGTATCAAATAGTGATACCAGTAATCAAGCAGTTTGGATGGACGCCGGTATACATGCTAGGGAGTGGATAGCCCCTGCTGTCGCAACATATATTGCGAACCATATCGTCCGTAACTTCACATCATTGCCGACTTGTATCACGAATAAGGACTGGTAAATTATTAATTATGACTACTAACTAGTAGTTAGTACGTACAATAAATATAATATGACTAAGTAATAATATTATCCTTATCAATTAAGTTCTTTAATTACACGTAGAAACACATTAAACGATTTGATTAAATACATTGCAGTATTTTATTTTCTATTATACTTACATTATAAGGCATTGTATTGTTTATTAAGGACAAATCATTAATTTGTAAATAATAATTTCTTATTTGAAATTTACCATGTAATAAGAATGGACCAGGGTTACTGACATACCTAGATAAACGATTCGCGATTCAAAACTGTCAATAGGAAAGGTACATAGCTTGATAAAACGATGCACGGCCGGATCACAAGTTCAGACGACGACTCCAACGGAATAGGCTGTTTTGGCAGACCCACAAGGATAGTTAGACGACTTCAAGATAAAATAAAAAATACGCAATTAGCTGCTTGATTCAAAAGAGACATAAGGGTATTACATAAAATATCCTTTGAACAGACTTTAAAATGCCGGTAGCTTTCAACATTCGGCATCATTCTGTTAAGGAAGCAGGAACAGAAGAACATAACATAAACTTAATGCTCTACTAAATGTTCTTTACATTTGCTTATAAAAATATAGGATATTTAAAAGATTATCCGCCGAGTTTCTTGCTGGTTCTTCTCTGTAGGAGCAAACATCCGAATCAGTGGTAGCTTCTTTAAAACATCTGACGATTCAAAAGTACTGTAAACAGTCCACTCGAATAGAGAATATTTTGAATTTGAATTTTTAAATAATTTCAATTCATATAATTAAATTTAATAATTGAAATTACAAATAAATTATTTTTCATTATACAAAGTGTAATGATGCATTGCCCATTAAACTGTACTCTACAAATTTATAGGTATTTTCACCCGGTCGTCAATCCCGATGGCTATGAATATTCACATACAGCTGATCGTATGTGGAGGAAGAATAGAGCCTGGCTTGGGGGTACTTGTGTAGGTGTGGATCTTAACAGGAATTTCAGGTAACATATGTAAATCACCTATAAAGTAACGGCCTGTTACGATCCCACAGCTGGGCCTAGATCTTCTCTCTCCGTTTTTGGAGAGAACGATTGGAGCTAAGACCTACCACGCTGCTCCAATGCGGATTGGTAGGTTACAAATATCCCTAGAATTCTCTAGAGATACAGGTTTCCTCACGATATTTTCCTTCACTGTTCCTTCACAAAACCCTGTGATAAATTGCAATTACCAATTAGATACAAAAGTTTTTAACAGAAACTTATTGGTGCCTGGGGTATGAACCCGTGACCTCTCGTAAGTTTCGCACGGTCTTACCACTGTAGTACCACTACCACCAGTGCAGTAGCAATTTAACGAGATAAGACTTTTTTGTGTCTAATAGCTATTTAATCGAATATTCCATTTTCATCGAATATCATTTTAAGACGATCAATTATTTTTAATAAACACCTCTTTGCAGTTACGGTTGGGGAGGTAAAGGATCATCCGCTAGTCCTATAAATGCCTTTTATAGAGGACCAAAAGCGTTTTCAGAACCAGAGTCCAGTGCAATTAGGGTATGATTTTTTTAAGAGAAAAAAATAGTATTACTTCAGTTCTGTTTACTGCGATTAAATAAACTTGTTGTACTATATTGACTTGCACTATTGTTGACGTACATTTCAAAAATAGCGTAAAGATATGTAGACAAAAAGCAAACAAGAAAAATGTTTAATAAATGTACGTATTAAAGATTTCTACATGGTATTGTAGCACAAATCTGTATGGCCATAAAGGAACAACCTGTTAGAATCAGTAATTAGGAACATTCTACGACGAATGAATACAATATGAGAGATACTAGATATCTTTATAGAGAGAGATCCCGTGGACCCCAACCTTGAGTACCTCGTATCTCCCAAAGCCACTATGATCCGAATTCCATAATATACCATCGTTCTTACCTGTGTTGGGAGCATGCACTGACAAAGTTTCAGCTTTTATAAAATGATGAAGGTCTGGCGTTCACGGGATCTTGGGCCATTAATATTTAAATGTGTTAATCTTGTATGTATGTATATATTATATTTTCGGAATCTCGGAAACGGCTCCAACGATTTTACTGAAATTTTAGCATGTAGGGGGTTTATGGGAGAAAAAGTCGATCTAAATAAGTTTTATTTAAAAAATGTCGTTTTATCCCTGATTTCGAGCTTTAAAAATTTTTTGAAATTTACGTTGAATACAATCACAATTTTTCGCTGTCAAATGTAAAATCATGGTACTTCATTTGGGGAACGAGCGGTCTAGAGAGGTGAAAATACCTAGGATCGAGCCCCACTTACGCCCCATTACTATTCTTTTAATTTTTTTTACATTATTTTTAATTTTTTTTTTTTTTTTTTTAATTTTTCTTACATTATTTTAAGGAAATTCTAGAAAAGGGCTATAATATGTTATGCATTTATTATTCTATTAGTAGAATATAGTTTATACTTTTCGAACGCCAAAAAACAATTATATTGGGTCATATACTATCTACATCGATGGACCCTCGGCGGACGGATTAAATACTTTCGCGGCCCCGAGTTGGCCCGCGGGCCGTACTTTGCCCATCACTGGTCAAGTGGGTCATGTGACCAAAATTTGGACGCTAAAATGTTGTCGACAAATGACACTTTGCTAACTCGTACTTTGTTTAACTATCAGCTTTGTTTATCAAAGGTATGTTTCAATAATAAATCCACAATTGTACGGTTGTTCAATGTAAAGCTGTAATGACAGTTGATACCGAAATCGTGTCATCTGCGCTGCATTCAGAGATTAAACTGCAAACAGGTTTTAGTAGTAAATCAATTACACAGTGTCGGTTTTATATCGTCGAATTCAGCACGTTTCAAGAATTATATTTTAGGCTAATAATTTCTGCGAATAATTTGAATTTAAAATTCTAAATTTTAAATGCAACTGCATGTATAACATGTACACTGAAATAAAACAGATTAAATAATTTATAAAATTAGGCGCTAGATTTCGGAAATCCATACTATAAAAGTAATAATGAAATTATTTTGCTATAATCAGCGATAAAGTAAAACAGAAAGTATATAAAGCTAAATGTAGAGTGGACTATCCGTTTTCAAACCTGATAAATGCAGGATTCGTAAAAACACATCACAATCTCCAGCACCGCCACCACAATACACAAGCACGACACACGTTCACTATTACAAACTCAACAATCGTTTCAGACCGCTACCAAAGCATCATCAGGAGATAGACTCCACGACATAATCGCAAAGCGAAGTATTACCCAAACAAGCTTAGTTATATACGAATCGGTTCAACCCCACCATTTCTTTTATTTTGCCTCCAAACAAGTGTAACAAGCTTGAAGTAGAAACATTTATCTGATCGTTTTGAATGACAAGATAAATTTGCAATTTAAGCTTAAAAACTTTAAACCCATTTATCTTAAAGCCCGAATTTTTTGAGTTGTGCAGTCTATGAGCAATATTATTTTTCTAAGGTGTATGTGGTCCCTATTTATCAATGACATGAGCCATGAATAACAATGAGGTATATTTCAGGATATCCTACTCAACTCTGGGATTCCATTCAAGGTTTACATCACGCTTCACAGTTACGGACAAGTAATTCTTTTTCCTTTCGCCTATAGAGACGAACTATGTCCTGACTATGTGCGGTTGCTCGAAGGTGCCACTATCATGTCTAGGGTTTGTATAAGATATTAATTAGCTTTAAACGAGTGTGATATTTAGGTAGCTGATGACAACCCTGCGACACCAGTTAATTTGAAAGAGAAGAAGGTGAAAGAATTATTTAAAACACAGATTACTTACGTATGAAAAATTACTTACGTTTGTTGGGGTAAAGGGAGTAGCGCCGGAGTTGACTAATTATTTATTTCTTTATTTATTTATTTTTATAAGGTAAAGCCAACAGCATGTACATAAAAAATACTTAGCAAAATAATACGTGTTATTTCTCATACAGTATGTCACACTACTTACAGGCCTACACAACATTTTAAAATTAATGAACAACGTTAAAAATTACAAATAGTGGTTACCTATTTAAAAGATAACCAACAAAAATAATAAAAATACTTGAACTTAAGAATAAAAGGTAAATTATTATCAGATTATATTAGGTAAAAAATTATCAGAATGGAAGAGAAAAACATATTTTTCCGTCTCAACTTAGAGTTAACAGCAGGAGAATGATAGGTGAAAATCTCTTAAGTATGCGGTATTTCGAAGTTGTAGGGCCTAATAAATTCCGAAATAACTTACAAATAAGGTTCTTACAGACGTCAACACTGTTCTGTAATGGATATGAGTGCACGACAAAACGATACATGAGATTGAATTAATTGCCTAGCCTTAAAATTCAGACCGAAATTGTCAGATGACATAAAAAATGTTATTGTTTTATAATGGTATAGAAAAAAGGCCATTATTAAAGTTCTCTTATATTTAGGCTATTCACGAAAGTAGTGGAAAAATATATAAAGTTGGTATCTCAAGAGATGTAATGTATGGCGCGGCTGGAACTAGCAACGATTGGAGTTATGGCGAAGCTCGCATACCATACTGCTATCTAATAGAGCTTAGAAGTAAAAAGCACAAGTTCATGTTACCCAAGGATGAAATAGCAGAAACTGGGAATGAAATATTGAATTGTGTGAAAGCTCTAATGGAGTTTCTTGACGAAAATCTTGAAGGAGAAAAAATTAGGGCTGAAGAAAAGATTATGTAAGTATAGTAATTTTTTTTAATATTAAGTATATCAGATTAGACTATACAAAATATTTTTGGTCAAGAAGTTTAATTCAAGAAATTTGCTAAGGGATTGTGAACTGAAATCGCTGAGTTTTATTCAAAGGCTATGTCATTTGCATGTTGTATGGGTTTTGTTTAACATATGGTTAAAAAAATTAAAATATGCCGACGCCAATCTGAGTTTATATAATATTTTTATTGTTCGTTTATTTACTTTGTATCGAATTCGTGTTTTATAGTGCTCGTGCAGTTTATGTATTAAACTATTGTTTTAGGAAAGATTTCTGTATCATGTTACTAGGAATCTCTAAACTAGAACCTACAGCGTATAACGCTACAAAGGTCATTAAATGTTTCTGTACATTGGATATAATAAGGAATCTGGTTTTAATTACATTATAAACGACTGTATTGTACATTAGTAAATTATTCTGTCAAATGGTCGGTTTAGTAATCAGTTAATTGGCTAGCCGATAAGTTATCATGTGGTTGTCACTTTTTGAATATTCAGTACATTGTTATATGTCCTCAATAAAGTTTTTTATGAACTTTTAATTAAACAATTTTGTTCCTCTGCGTTTTTGGATATTGTGATTACTGTTTTCATAAAGGTACAGGCCACGAATATTATTGTGTCTTGTATTAACAGAAATAGGACTGCGTTCTTAGATTGATAAATTGGTGGATAAGAAACTTGGTAGAGAACATAATTTGAATTTTCCAACACAATACTTATCAGCAAATTTTGAGCGAATGTAAACGTACGTCATACAACATTAAGTATAATATCTGGGTGACCGAGCTTCGCTCGGTAATTTTTTACAAAAAAAACTTAAAAAAAAAAGAAAAAACAATTATTTAGTTGGGGATCTATCCTTGGCATTCACATTTCTCGAGGCTGCCCGTTACCCGAATAAGCTACGTCGACTTGACAGCTAATGGCGAAAATTCAATTCAATATAAATGTTAGTGTTTTTTAAATGCCCAATAACAGGTATAAAACAATATTTTTTTACATAAAACCTAGCTAGATCAATTTTTCTCTCCCAAAACCTCCTACATGCTGAATTTCGGGAAAATCGTTGGAGCCGTTTCCGAGATTCAGAAAATATATATATATATACAAGATTAACTCATTTAAATATAAAGATATGTAAATATTAAATAATAAAAGAAATAAACTCCTTCTTAAGATATAAACTCTTACTAAAAAGTTTTTCTAGCTTAATGAATATTTTATTAATATAATTTGCAATATTTTTTTACACACTTATGTCAAAGTAACAATGACAATGACAATTCGTATAAATTCCAAGTGAAATTTACATCCATTTTTATATAATTATATAAACAAAGTTAAAATCGAAATATTAACAATTACCAAAGTGGCATACACTCGCCAAAGATCACAAGTATGGGAATTAAGATTTACTAATGAGGGGCAAAGATATTTTGTTAAATCGCTTGATACTTTGGGGGGTATGTATTTTGTTCATAATAAACTTATAACTGGGAGATAAGCTTTGCTAGTAGGATTCTATATATCTATTCTTATAAAACAAATACACCAAAAGCTGTCTGTCTGTATGTGATCGATTTCTCAAAATCTACTGAACGGATTTTTGAACGGTTTTTACTTAAAGGCAGTACAATTTTTCCGAAAGGCTTATATTAATAGTACATTACGGTTTTTTGTAAATTGTGTTTAAGAAGTCACGCAGTTGTAAAAAAAACTCGTCTGCTGAGAGGTTTATTCGCGTAAGCCAACAGAGATATACTAAAATAATGCACTAGAGAATTGTAGATTTATAAAAATTCCGCATAAAATCCCGCGACAACATGTCTATCTCTTATGGTTAACTCACAATAACTATTTTTATATTCAAAATTTAGTAAGATTTCGAATGTTTTACTTCACCGAAAAACAAGCTTTTCGATAAAGGTAAAGAGGAACTTCCTCTTATCTGAACACCTGGTTTAAGCTTTAATCTTTATTTCCAAAAGGAGACAGGACCATTTTTTAGTAGTGGATAGTAACTGATTGCTACTTTATTTCAATCGACTACTTTCAATCGCACAGGATTAATCGAGTCTCTACCATAATGAAACTTAGCAACTGCAATTTAAAAGTTAATAATATTAGGTATCAAAGGTAGATTAGAAATCTGTTAATAATAAGTTACATGGGAAGTAATATAAGAATAAAAATTGAATCTACAATCAATAATAATTAAAAACATTAGCGAATATATAGTAATAATATTTTACCAAACTTTTGAGTTTGAAACCTGTCAAGGTCGCAACGAAACTGTATAAACCAACTTTTACTCGCAACTTCGTCTGCGTGAACCGTTGTCACGTGATAGGTTCATAATAGATGGCTTTTTAATATCATCCTATTCCTGTAGAATTTACAGGATTTCTATACCCTATAAGTTACCCCCGTGTAGAAGGAATAATTGTTCCAAATTACATCGATATTGGTTTAGCGGATTTGCCGAAAAAGAGAATCAAACATACATCCATACTCACAAACTTAAGCATTTATAATATTAATATTATATTACAATATTAGTAGAATAGTAGAATTGTCGTAATCCTGATGACTTTGATGTTAATAAAATTGAATAGTAATTAATATAAGAATATCGGTTACAGCAATTAATATCTGGAAGGAAGAACGTAGCACCATGGACATCATGGTGGAGGGTCCACGATCCGCTCAAGTGGCAGGGATGCTGCACGAGAGGGAGATAACGTATGCCGTGGCAGTTGGTGACGTCGATGTGCTCATTGAAAGAGAACAGGGGAATAGCGTGTTTAAGGAGAGACGCGCAACATTGCGTATGTTTTCCTTCCTACTTTTCTCTCTCTCATATCAACCGATAGACGTCCACTGTTGGACATAGGTCTCTTCCAACGTCTTCCAAACTACACGATGTTGTGCCGCCAGGATCCGGCAGCTTCTCGTGACCTTTTTGACATCGTCTGTCCATTTAGTGGGAGGTCTGCCTACGCTATGTTTACCGGTCCGGGATTGCCAATCTAGCACCTTGAAACCCCAACGTCCGTCGGTTCTTCGAACTATCGAACTACTTTTAGGCTTAAAACAAGTGGCAATCAATAGCTACTAATTTGATGATATCTTCCATTCTTCTTTTCTTACTAGCGTTTATCCCGGCTTAACCAGGGTCCGCTTTCCTGCTAAGTTGCTTCAGCTTTGCTCGGTTTAATGCATCCTCCCTTTGTAAGCCATTGGAAAGCATGGTTGACTCCGCAAAATCAAGTCAACGTTTTTTGATCGAACACGTAGTCTTTGGCAGGAAACTCACATGTTAAAGCACTTGTAGCCTATATAGCTCTGGGGGCGTCATGCCAACTTCATTCTTCTTCTTTTGATTTTACTACCTTGATATTGATGTTTTGTTATTATAGTAAATGTTGTAGCCATCTTTAATTAATAAAGCATTTAGTTTAATGTAACATGTTTATTTTTTTAATGTAACATGTATCTTTTGAACACGTATTTGGTGTATATATTGTTGATGGCCTAATAAAATAAATAAAATAAAAACATGACATGACTAAACCCGCGAAGACGCGCTTCTACGTTTGAATCGGCAATATTTCTCACGCCAAGGCTTTCGTGAATGTGCTGGTTACGTATGATGCTATCTCGAATAGTTTTTCCGAAAACGACTCAACGAAGACAAAATTCAAACAAAATATCCCTTATTATGCACGACCACAAGTTCTAAGTTGCCTGTTATTAACTAATTATTGAATCATAATTAGTTAATTGGAAGATCATTGTAATATTAAAGGCTTACACCGATAAACTATAATATCGTTAGGTGATTAACATAATTAAAAAAGGGATAAGTAGTATAATTAAATAGACTACAAGTATAAATAGTTGTTTTTAATGTCATTCTTTATTTTGCGTTTGTAACTAAAGGTCGTACGATGGACTGGAAAGGTTATCATCGTTTGGACGTGATCTACGCCTTTTTGGAGGACTTGGCTAGCCAGTACCCGTATTTGTGTACAGTGAGTGTTATAGGACAGTCGGTAGAAGGGAGAGATTTAAAGGTAAAATATAACCATAATTTGTATTATCCTACTAATATTATAATGTAAGCTGTGGTAGCCCAGCGGTAAAACCGTGCGACTCTTTTGAGAAGGTCACGGGTTCAAACCCGGGCAGACACCAATGAGTTTTTCCGTTAAAACTTATGTGTCTAATTGATAATTGCAATCTATCACACGCTTTTCGGTAAAGGGAAACATCGTGAGGAAACCTGCATATCTCTAAAGTTCTGGAGTTATGTGTAACCTACCAATCCGCATTGGAGCAGCGTGGTCTTGGTCTTAGCTCAAATTCTTCTCTTCAAAAAATGGAGAGAAGAGGCCTATTCCCAGCATTGGGATAGTAACAGGCCGCTACTTACTTACTTTACTAATATTATAAAGTAACCCAAATCCTTAAATTGTGTTGGTGTTTTTATTCGATCGTTGAGTATCCAAATCAAAATCAATTGAACGCTTTCATGTCTCTTTTAGAAGTATTTATGAACCAATCGACTCTTTTACACCCCAAAATCACACATACCATACATTCGCTCCTGATCACATGAGCACTCTCTTTTTATTCATATTTTAGTTTGTATTTTTTTTTCATTCAATTGTCTTTGTTTTTTAAGACTGTGGGATTGGCATATTCTTATTCTAATCTCTTCTCATGATCTATTGTATATTGTATCTGGTTGTATGTATTATGTTATATAAATTGAATAAATAAATTAATAAATTAGACTAATACTTTTCTATACTAAGTTATTGTGTATGCTGTTAATAATTTTTCTGTTTCCTCATCTACTAATATTTGCTTTTACCAACTAGATGATAAAGATATCAAACGGGAATAGCAATAACACAGGTGTATGGGTGGATGGGTCGATTCACCCACGGGAATGGATCAGCACAGCTGTGGTAACTTACCTGGCCAATCACCTTGTCAGGAACTACCATGATCTGCCTGAGACTGTCACTAATAAAGATTGGTAAGGATATCGAAAAGATAAAATTATTGTCATCTAATTCGTCGTAAAGAAATCTGTCACACGGTTAGTATTAAAGTGACTTAATTTAAAAAAGTTGTTTGTGGCAAATTGCAGTAAAGCGTAGCGTAGCACCTATAAAAGACAATAATAATGGCACTGTAATATTTTATTATTTTTTAAATTTTAAATAAATTTATAGGTCAATTACACATCTACATCCGTCAGCAAGATAAGTAATTTAATACCAGTATGTATAGCAGACAATTGGTAAATGTAATAGATAAGTAAGTAACGGCCTGTTACTATCCCACTGCTGGGCATAGGCCTCCTCTCTCCATTTTTGGAGAGAAGGGTTGGAGCTAAGACCTACCACGCTGCTCCAATGCGGATTGGTAGGTTACACATATCCCTAGAATTTTCTAAAGATATGCAGGTTTCCTCACGATGTTTTCCTTCACCGAAAAGCGTGTGATAAATTGCAATTATCAATTAGACACATAAGTTTTAACAGAAAAACTCATTGGTGTCTGCCCGGGTTTGAACCCATGATCGTCTCTAGAGATTCACACGGTCGCACCGCTAGGCCATCACAGCTTTTTATTACATTACATTATTAAAATGTATAGATACATAATTATAAATAAATAGTTAAATACATGTTATAAGCACCCAGACTATAGAAATCTCGAGAAGGACTTTATAGCAAATTGTTTATAGAAAATGTTAGCCATTGAATTCTACGGTCACCGAGCTTAAAGCGGGGACATTGTGAACTGGGCCTATGGACCAGTTGTTTGAAATATAATTATATACAGAATATACATAAAATATTTGTTTTCTTGATCCACTTTTAAGTGTCTTCAAAGAGAGATTGAATTAGCTTAGAATAGAATAGAAGAATCTAGTGATACTAGAACGCGTCTTTACTTTACAATCTCTACGCCCATCATGAAAAAACGTAAATATAGAAACGACACACACGAAATATAGTCTATACTAATATTATAAAGAGGAAAAATTTGTATGTATGTTTGTAATGTGTTCCAACAAAAACTACTGGTCCGATGTCAAAGATTGGGAAGCTGCATCTTTACTGAGCAACATAGACTATATTACATTTTTTTTTAAAATAGGGATCCGTTATAAAAATGTAATTAGGTGAAACCGCGGGATATTTCTAGTCGTAAATAATCGTGACGTGTAAATGAATGTGAAAAATAGTAACATAACTAACACAATTTTCTTTTAAAGTAACATTTTTATAAAACGAATATCAATTTTTGTTTAACATTCCAGGTACATACTGCCTGTGTTGAACCCAGACGGATATGAATACACGCACACACATGACCGGATGTGGCGTAAAAACAGAGCGCGCTACGGAGAATGCGTGGGTGTTGACTTGAATAGAAATTTTAGGTGTGTTCCCATTTTCCGTACTTTTATACAATTCTGTATTTTTATAAATAAATATTTTTATTTGTAAAGTAAATTAAAGTAACGACCCGTAACTAGCCCACTTCTCGGCTTATTCCTCCTCCATTTTTGGAGCGAAGGGTTGGTGCTAAGACCCTGCAACCATTTTCGGTGCGGATGGGTGGATTACACATGTCTCCAGAATTCTCTAGAGATATGCAGATTTACTCGCGATGTTTTTCTTCGCCGTAAAGCCTGTGATAAATTGTAATTATCAATTAGTTACATAAGTTTTAACAGAAAAATTCATTAGTGTCTGCCGGGTTTGAACACTTGACCCTCCCAAGAAAGTCGCCCAGTCTTACCGCTGGCCTATCATAAGTTCTTCCATTAACTTCAATATTTGTAATATAAAAAAATTATGAATGTTTTGATAGATAATGTAATATTTATAAAAAACCTAATATATGAAGATAAAATTTATGAAATAATGGATATTACAGTTGCAAGTAATTTAAAAACGTATCTTAGTTTATGTAATGTGAAAACATATTTGAATCGCAGTTAGTTTTTGTTGTGTATGTAAAGAGTTTTATGAATGAGTTTTATGAGAGATGAAAAATCAAATCAACATTACTTACAATTACATAAACATACATTTACCTATACATACGTTTTATTATTTGCAGTTCATATTATAACAAAGCGTTTAAAAATATTCCAGTTACGGTTGGGCAGAAAAGGGCGAGGAAGGTTCGTCGGAAGATCCGGGCAATATATTTTTTAGAGGTCCGAAGCCGTTCTCAGAACCGGAAACTGCAGCTGTTAAGGTGAGAGAGTGTTCCGTAAATGGATTTTATAACGCACATCCACACCTAGTTGGGCAAATTGGGTTGATTGCATATATCGCAGTTATTCTCCTAATGCTCAGTTTTTCCTTCAAAAGATAATGCAAGACGAAAATACAAACTTTTTAAAGTCGAACTCATTCAAGCGATTTTAATCTTGCAACCTTTTTTTAACTTTGTGCTATTGACGTCAAAATTTATATTTATCGAAATTAATTTATACCTACTATTTATAAATAACGATAATGAGGTCATTATTGTTATTTATAAATTAATAATAAATTGAGTTTTAAGTTAAGTTAAATAATAAAAGGTTATTTAACTTAGTACGTAAAATTCTATTGATAATTGATTGATAAAAAAAATAATTACTTGTTCTCGTGTGCTCCTAATACATTTTCAAGAAACTGTTCTTACCTTACTTCAGTAATTAGTTTATAATGTGATAAAAATTATTTAAATATGTTTAACAAAATTGATATTTAAGAGCGATGTCTTCTAACCCAAGTATGCATACAAGAAGAAAACTTGTTCATAGACTTATTATAGAATAAAAATAGATTTTTTTATTATGTATTGTTTCAGCGTGTAATATTGGAATCGGGGACTAATTTCAAAGTATTCCTATCGCTGCATAGTTATGGTGAAGTTATTATATTCCCATGGGGTTACACGGGCGACCCTTGTCCAGATTACGTTGAACTACTAGAAGGAGGCACTGCCATGGCTAAGGTAACGCATCTTATATAATATATATTAAAGAGGTTATTATGGCTGAGCAATGGTCACCACTCTTGTTTAGGCAGAAGAATTAGATCATAGACTCACAACGCTGCTGAACGGATTGGAAGATCCAGGAATATAGGAGGAAGCATGTAATTTGTTCAAACTCTTGTTGATGCTGTGGTAGCCCAGCGGTAACACCGTGCGACCCTTTCGAGGTGGCCACGGGTTGAAACCCGGGCAGACACCAATGAGTTTTTCTGTTAAAACTTATGTGTCTAACTGATAATTGCAATTTATCACACGCTTTTCGGTGAAGGAAAACATCGTGAGGAAACCTGCATATCTCTAAAGAATTCTGGAGATATGTGTAACCTACCAATCCGCATTGGAACAGCGTGGTAGGTCTTAGCTCCAAACCTTCTATCCAATAACGGAGACACGAAGCCTATTCTCAGCAGTGGGATAGTAACAGGCCGCTACTTACTTACTTACTATTATTTCTACAGGCCATCTTCGAGACCAGTGGTCACACATACAAAGTCGGCAGTACAAAAGATCTTATGTACTACGCAGCTGGAACCAGTACAGATTGGAGTTACGCTGTAGCTAACATCCCTTATTCTTATATGATCGAGCTTAGGGATAAAAAGCACAGATTCCTATTACCTAAAGAAGAGATAATAACTACTGCTAATGAGGTAATAAGTGGGGTGATGCGGCTTATGGATTTTGTGGATAGAAGATGCCGAAGCACTCAGTCATGTATATGCCCTAAGTGATGGCTCTAAATTGATAGTTTTATAAATCGTCCTAGTGAGAAACATTTGTTGAAATTATATATTCAATAATTCTGGCTTATAAAGAAATTTGAATTGTAACTATATATTATGCATGAAGCAAGTCAATTCCATTATTTCTAAAGTGAAAAATATATGCATGATAACACTTTTTATTGCTAATGGAACAGAAATACTGTAATGTATGTAAATGGATTAACAAATACACACAATATTTAAATGAATGGATATTAAACACGGTAGATAAGCAGCTGAATATTCTTTAAAAAACGAATATTATATAAAAAAAGAAAGAACAGATATATAAGAAGAAATTTGAATGTAAACATAATTTCATATGTTTTCTACCAAAAATGGAAACAATTTATTGATATACATTTTGAAAGATTCATTGTATTTTTATTAATAATTCGGATAAGGAAATAAATAACAATCCATATATTTAATCCAAGTAAAATACATTTTTTAAACACTTTATAAAGATGGCATTAAAAAAATGTAAATGATGAAATAAGACTGATTATGATAAACTAAATTGGTTTTATTGTTTTCAAAAACTCACCTAAACCACCAACATATCGTGATCTAAGTTTAATTTTTTTATGTAAACCAGTTTTTACGATTTAAATCCTAATATTGTACAAAGCTGTTCTGATTAAAGCAAAAAAATTATGTTACCATATTTAAAAATCAAAACTTATTTGCACATATTGGCCATACTTTTTAAAAATTATATGTAGTTCAGACACTAGACTTTATAAGAACGTAAATAAAATTTATATTTTATTTATTTTACTTTTATCATTTAAGTTGAAATTATTATAATTTCAGTAAATATGTAGGATACATGGAAATAGTGTTTAAAACAAAGTTAAGTTAAAATAATGAAAATGGCGTCATACTGTTTCCAGAATACATCGTATTCTATTATGTAAAGTAGTAAAGTAACGGCCTCTTAAATAGGCCTCTTCTCTCCGTTGTTGGAGAGAAGGATAGAGATATGCAGGTTTCTTCGCGATGTTTTCTTTCACCGAAAAACCGATAAATTTCAATTATCAATTAGACACATAAGTTTTAATAGAAAAACTCATT
This sequence comes from Morpho helenor, assembly GCA_029227775.1. Classification (NCBI taxonomy): domain Eukaryota; kingdom Metazoa; phylum Arthropoda; class Insecta; order Lepidoptera; family Nymphalidae; genus Morpho; species Morpho helenor. The sequence goes on along the minus strand of JARGCU010000022.1, from coordinate 10,107,884 downwards.
GTTGTCTGCCCGAGTTTGAAACCATGATCGTCTCTAGAGATTCGCACGGTCGCACTGCTGGTCTATCACCGATTATTCTATTCTGAATCTATTCTGATATGGCTGAAAATCCTTTCAGCTACATAGAAGACAGTGGTTTAATATTGTAAATTAAAAAAGATTAGCTACAACTGCAACAAACATGAAGCTACAACAGTTTCATTAATCATATTGATTTAGAATTAAATATTTTTACATAATTCATTGATAATACTTGTACAAATATAGATTTTTAATTAAACAATTTTAAATTCGTAATAAATTAATTAAAACGCCTGAAACAGTAATAAAAGTATGCAGCGTTTATTTTGTTCATTATGAACGTAAGGCCATACGTTTCGCTGCGGTCAGGAATAATATGGATGCAATCCAAAAATGTATCCTCACACCACGACATCAAACGAGCTCCAATACGCCGGTTTATTGTTTCACATCACTGCTTGCCAAAAGTTTAATTTCGATTATATTTATTTTACAAATTTCCATACCGTTTATTTATGTCCGACCCATTTAAATGTATAATAACGCTAGTGGTTACAGATTAACTACTTCCTACTAATATTATAAATGCGAAAGTTTGTGAGTATGGATGTATGTTTTAGACTGGCCTGTTGGCGCAATGACTCTGCCTTCAGCTTCGCGGGTCACGGATTCGATTCCCGGCGAGAGACGACATTTTCTATTAATGTATTTATAGAATTCGACGTTACTTTGCGGAGATCCATAATACAAAAGTAATAATAAAATTATTTTGCTATAATCCGCGATGAAGTAAAATAGAAATTATATATAATGCTAAATGTAGAGTGGACAATCGGTTATCATACCTGATACATGCGGTTGCGGGGCGAAACGATTGTTGAGTTTGTGATAGTGAACGTATGTAGTGCTTGTGTATTGTGGCGGTGGTGGAGGTTTGTGCATGTGTTTTTACGAATCCTGCATGTATCAGGTATGATAATCGATTGTCTACTCTACATTTAGCATTATATATATTTTCTATTTCACTTTATCGCGGATTATAGCAAAATAATTTTATAATTACATTTGTATTTTCTATAAATGTATATTTGTATTTAATTATATATTTAAAAATATTTATGTAAGTATATATTCACTAGTTGTCTTTCATCCATAACACAAGTATTAAGGTACTTACTTTGGGGTCGGACGACCGTGTGTCCTATATATTTATTTATTTATATTATTATTTATGTTTGTTTTACGGCTAATTTGCTGTAGCAATATCTATGAAATTTCACACTTAATTACACCGGGGTAACATATAGGCTGTAGAGTATTAATTATAGCGGAATAGGATGTTATTAAAAAGCCTCATCTATTATCAACGATTATAACGAGATATTTTTGTATGGTTGGAGAATGACAGAAGCTACTGGTCTATTCCAAGACTACAGTTAACGCAAAGGAAGTTGTGGATAAAAGTTAGTTATTAAATAGTTGTAATTTCAATATTATAACGTGCGGTATCCGGCTAAGTAGAAAAGACCACCCTCATTTCTTCTCGAAGTGTCGTGAAAGGCGACTAAGGTATGTTGAGCATCCAGCTGAGTAGACTAGACCACCCTCATTTCTTACCGAGGTGTCGTAAAATACGACTACCTAAGGTAAGTTGACGCCAGGCAGGCGGCCGGTCGTAAATTAACAAGCCAAATCAACGAACAAGATGATTCAAACATGCTGACCCCACTTAGAATGCGATAAGTGCTGGATAATAATAATGTTTAAAATTCTTTGGATTGACGATCCTTGGAAATAATTAATAGTTCAAAATAAATAACTGGAAATCTCAGCGAATTAAACCCATGCTACTTTTAAGGTCAGTAATGAACATATTAAAAATTTCGATTAACTTTATTTACAGACCTTGCATTATAATACAATCAACAATAATTTAAATACACTTTGGAATTTCACATTTATCTAACGTAAAAACACCTATCGACAATTATCACTATTTTATCGAATTCGTATCCAACTTTCATCTACACAACACTACTTTAATGTTCACCTGCACACCGGACGGTAAATGCCGAGCACTGTACACTTCCTGTAATACCGCTGTTTCAATAAGGGCGCCATACGTCAACAGGTCTCCTTTCTGAAGTTATCAAAGACTTGCTGCGAGTTCTGACGCCCTGGTCGGCCCATTCTGGAGACGCGGGTCTTTTCTTCGTTGAGCTTGACGCCGTTGAACCGGCTTCCTCTTCTCTATCAGGACTAGAATTTGAATCTTCTTGCGGCAATGGAGGCCGCAACCACCAGTCGTAACCACCGTACAATTGTGAATATAACCATGCCGGTGGCGTTGGTAGGAGCGGTGAATTCAGGAACAATTGCGCTGCTAAAGCGCTGTGGAAAAGACTTGATGGTGCTGGAAGGGGTTGCACCGGTTTTCTAGTTCTTGTGACTGAGGTGAAAGCCCCAGGACGATCGTCAGGGGGTGGGCTGCTTGAAGCAGTTACAGATATATCGTCGTCGTCGTCGAGTGGAGAATTCGGTCGTGAGTTAGCCGGACTCGTTGTGCTATGTGGATGCATCGTCGTGGGATTTTCTGAATTTATATCTGTGGAACAAAATAACCATAATTATAATGATAACGATTTAACCGCGTTAATACTCAGCCAATAAAAGAAAGACTTGGTGCCTTCCATGCAATCCATAATTTGCAAGCGCCATATCTTACGCTACTAAAATGAGTAGTTAAAACACAAAATCCTTTAATTTAGATAAGAATGTATACCCATCATGAGAAACCCTAGATAGTTGGTAACTATATGGGTTAGTCAGAAACTCTGGTACAGTTAGCAAATATTAAATATTAAACCCAATTTAACAGTTTTTTTTTTCATTCCTTCACTGATTATATATTCACAGATATTATTAGCAAATTCATTGCAAACTCATTATTACAAAATCGCCTTAATATTGTCTCAGTTGTACTGGTATCCTTAGTATTGCCTTAGTTGTACTAAAGACTAGTGGGTAAAACATTTATCTGTTCCTTTTTTTAATATTTACCTGTTTCATGGGGCGGTGGTGGGATGTGGTGCGGTGCATGCGCCGGAGGCAGGACATGCGGTGTGAAATGTGCATGTGTAGGAAGGAGTGGTGGCGGGTAATGTCTCGCTAGGGCGCCCCACTCCCCACCAGGAAGACCGGCTAACTGATGAGCTATACCTGGAACAATAACATTTAATGAGGCAAATTTTAGTAATTTAGTATAGAATTAAGCGTTACTTTGCGGAGATCCATAATAGAAAAGTAATAATAAAATTATTTTGCTATAATCAATCAATATCAATCAATAAATGAATGATTGATTATAGCAAAAAAAAATTTATTATTTTTGCAAATTTTAGTAATTTAATAAGAATTTTTATTTTAACAACAATATAGGCAAACTTACAGATATAACAATATAATACTAATTTATACATACTATAACCTAAAAAACCCCAAAAGCTATCGATCTATCGATCGATTTTCTCTGAACGGATGTTTATATGGTTAAGGTTAATAGTACAATCTCCCGAACGGCTAAACCGATTTTGATATGACTTGGGAGAAGATAGAGGCTGTTATGTAGGAACATATAGTATTTTTATTCTAGAACTCCCAGCGGATCTTTACTCTGACTTTGTTCTTGGACTTTGTTTGCGCCAACTCAACTTCCTTTAATAATGTAATATGTGTTTTTTTCTATGTTCTCGAACAAAAAAACATAATTTTTGTATCCCATATAGCCTGGCGTATATCCTTTAATTGTACCAAATTTAAAAAATATTGGTTCAGCGGATTCTTGAAAGCGTAATAGACAGACAGACTTCGGCATTTATAATATTAGAATGGATATAAAAATAATCTTATTTTTTTTTTAATAAGAAAACGTGTACGGTAATATTCCATTGCAACCATCACGTTCTATTGTGTTACAAAATGGGTTTCACTGAACCGGACTATTAAAAGTAATAATGGTAACATCATCTTCTTGCCCTTATCCCACTCTAAGTGGGGTCGGCACAACATGTTATAAACATGCTGTCACATTTTTTGGCTGCGTTTTTACGACCGGCCGCCTGCCTGACGTCAACTTGCCTCTGACGTATTTTACGACACCTCGGTAAAAACGAGGGTGGTCTATTCTACTAAACCGAATACCACACGGTGGGTCAACTAACCTTAGTCGCCTTTTACGACACCTCGGTAAGAAATAAGGGTGGTACTATTCTATTCAGCCGGATACCACACGGCGAAAAAGTGATAATGGTAACATTCAAATAATATGTAAGAGACTGTTTGAAATACTCGTTTCTGCTCTTATCTCCGTCGAGGCACTCCCCAATTGTTGCCAACTGAACAATAATAGGTTCTATTTAAGGTCCCAAATTAAACGTTTTTAATCTCAGCGTGATATAATCCACTTGAATTAATAGGTTATAACTATCTATATTATATGTTGTACCGTAATTTAACTATTATTAGATGTTTTTGAAATGAACCAGGATCAACCGCAATTGGTTAACATGCTTTAAGAAGACCCAAGAAGCACCGAGGAAAGGCATAAATAATTAATCAAATCAAATCAAAATAATCTTTATTCAAATAAGCTATGTAAAGTACTTTTTAATCTAAATCTACTATACTATATCTCTTACTATATGCTAAAGACCCAGCGAAACAGCGCTAAATCTTTAAACATTTTTATTTTACTTATTACGCACGAATAATTCATTTCGTGTGCGGTGTATGTTTTACGTGTATTTTACTAATATAGACTTGTGCTGTATGTATGTAGCACAGGCTCAAACACACACTAACAACATCTCATTACACGTCCACTCTCAATAAGGGCTCTCGTGTTACTGACGTGGTGCGATTAGGACAGTGTAATGTTTCCTTTGTACACTAGTATTAGTGTAAATGAGTGTAAGTATATTCATATATTATACGTTCGTGTCTTGTATATAAATATAGAAGGTAAGATACACACATACAGTATTAAAAACAAACCCTAAAATATGGGCCACATATCCTCGACAACACAACAGAACCTCCAACAACATAATCACCTGGTTCTCACTAGCAACAAGACTATATCACCCTCTGTACCTCCCTCGAAATGTGTTTCTAATCTCGCCTTATCTCCGTTACAGCACTCCTTGATTGTTACTTACCGTCTTTGATATCAGTTCATAAACGCTTAAATTGTGTTTAAATCTCATTTCAAAAATATGCCACGAACAAATGACTACTTTATACTTTGTTGCTGTTGGTTTGAAGACATTCTAATACTACTTAAGAAAAACGTTGGTATCTGATCTGAAATATTTCGAAATAATAAATTTGTTATTCACCGTTTTTTCACTAATTTTATAGCTTTTACAAAGTTTCTATACACATTAATATGTACACATAAAAACGATTTTCCAACCCTGTTAGACTAAAAAAAATCTAGAAAACTTTCTAATGATTTATACATTATACAGTACATTTACATATACAATTCATATCACAAATACATAAATAATATGTAAATATATATATAATATTTATTACTATACTATGTGGTACACTATCCTACCAGTTATTTTATTAAGCTCGATTACGTTTAAGGTTGCCTGGAAGAAATCGCTGGTTAGCGATAAGGCCGCCTTATTGTACCTGTATTTGCTTTAGTTTATAAATGTCTGTAAGTTTTTTGTTCTGTGTTTACAATAAAGAGTATTCTTCTTCTTCTTACTCGCAATATTAAAGATAATACACTTGAATCACTGTTGTTTAGTACGCATGAGTAACACTTGAACTTACAAAATCTCTTTTATGTCATATATAAAAAAGCCCAAAAAAACTGTGTATCATCATAAACACATTAATGAAATAGGAAATGTGTTCCGGCGTCATAATTTCCAGTTGACATTTTTAAGCGCATAAATTAACAAAGTTCGCCGGCGCGACCCCGTATATTCGGCTTAACCCTTTAGCACCCACCTTGGGTAATTCCCACCCCGCACAACCCAACCCTTTCAGCAATAGAATAAATTACAGGGCGTTTTATGCCGTTGATACCGTCGCTGCGAAAATGTTAAACACATTATTTTGAATCCGACCGCTTAGCGTTTATAGCTAGTTCATGGATGCAATTAGACAAAAGCCGCTTTTTGAGGATTAGCTTAATCATGCCTTGAAGCTTTTACGATAATAGTTGGATATTGAATGTTCCTCGAACGGGTTTTATAATCCTGTGAAGGCGCACGTCGTTAGGTTGATTGATTTTAAAGATTTAAGATATCCCTAAGATCGGGAGATAAATAAATTATTCAGCGAGACTGTTTTGAAAAGCTGATGACCTTGGTTTGTAAAATAGTATTAGAACAAGTAGTATTCTATGATTTTTTTATTTTGGTAGTATTTTTATATTTGTATAATGGTGTGGTTAAATATATTACAATAAAATAATATAAGCAGGACGTTTTTATTTCAACAAAAGTTTTATAGTGTAACATTGGTAAATTCAAATTTCATCATTACAGCCACTTTTCTTTCACTTCTTCTTCTTTCTCAACCGATGGACGTCCACTGCCGAACATAGGTCTCTTTAAAAAGGGTTATGTCAATAATCATTACGCTTTGCATGCGGGTTGGTGATCGCAGTGCTGACCATTTCGCACCAACGTCGCTGCTGCCCGCTGTCGGTCTGTTATATTTAAGTCATTTTGGGAATGGTTATACCACAATTGGTCGGTCGTCAGAGCCTCGTCGGTTTATTTACAGGGTGTACCACGTGCAGGTGATGTCGACATTTGAGGAAACTGACTGGGACGAGTTTCCCCCTTACACCTCTGTCATAACTTTGCTTTCACAGATTTCTCTAATTATTTTTTGTCTTTTCTTAAAAACATTGTATTGACACTCTTACTTTCTTATTTATTATCAAAATTGCCCATTCTGTGTAACTGTAACGGCCTGTTACTATCCCACAGCTAGGCATGTCTCCTCTCAGTTTTTGGAAAAAGTGTTGGAGGTAACCCACCACACATATCCTCAAAAATCTCTCGAGATATGTGCCAATTTCCTCAGGATGTTTTCCTTCACCGAAAAGCGTGTGATAAATTGCAAATATCAATAAAACATATAAGTTTTAAGAAAAAAATTAATTAAACATAAAGTTGCCTAATAGAACCTGTGCAGTTAATTATTAGTTAATTGATCCAGAAAGAAAAACTTGCTTTTTATCCATATATAAACCAAACTCATATACTATAATAATAGTTAGTAAAATATACTAGGTACTAAAATTTGTTATACGTAGGCGGATAATTCCAAGAAGCAATAAAAATGACCTCTCACCCCTATTAAGGTCTTCTAATAATAAACCAGGGTAGTTTCAGACTCGTCCGTCAAGTTCGGTGTTTAAAATATTTCCCATCACTACATATTATAAAACAAAGTCGCTTTCTGTGTCTGTCCCCATGTCCCTATATCCCGATGTATGCTTAAATCTTTAAAACTACGCAACAGATTTTGATGCGGTTTTTTTTAATAAATAGAGTGATTATAGAGAAAGGTTTATATGTATAATAACATTCAATATGGAGTAGAGAAATACTGTAATTTTTGAGGTTTCTAATGTGAAGTCGTAAATAATTACATGTTTTACTTAAAATTTAACGCGTGCGGGACTCATGCAGTAATTAATAAATCAAAACTACTGAGTAGCTTTTATCATTTTTTTCACTGAGTGACATCGGATATATATTATTACCCATGCGAAGCCGGAGCGGACCATTAGTTTATTAAACGGACGTCGATCTTAAACATATCCTCCAATTTTCCTTCACATTGTGAGCTACAACGCAAACGAATTCCAGCGAAACAACCATACTACATACATTTCCCGGACCCAAAACTAAAGGGCATTGTTTCATTTCGTATTCGCTGTTCAAAGTTGCAGAAGAAAGGGTAGCGCCAGACCATTTGCATTCGTTAAAAATTCTTTGCCTTGTGTTCACAGTGTGTAATCGGCGTATACAGCGATTGAATATGCGAGAGCAAATTTTAATGAAATTTGATAGAATAGGCAATGGCTATATTAGGGGAAGTCTGAAAGTTGCGCCCATTACAGAAAAGATGAGAAGCGCGAGACTAAGTTTGTATGGTCATGGAATGAGGAGGGATGAAAATCATGTGACCAAAAGAGTTTTAAATATGAATGTGGAGGGATGTATGGCTAGGGGGAGGCCGAAAAAAAGATGGATGGATGAAAAATGGTATGCATATTAAAGGAGTGACACCAGAGTTAACGAATGATAGAGGAGAATGGAAGAAGAAGACATATTGTGCCGACCCCACTTACAGTGGGATATGGGAAAGAGAATGATGACATCTCTTTCAAACAATTATTTTCCATCTATTAAACGAAATATTTTTAATGCTGAATAATTATTTCCTCCTCTTTGGGAAAAAATATGAGAAGCTGATCCTGATTGACAGATTACTTATATCCCATAAATTTTTGTATGCGTATACAAATTTCAATTCATTACATTAATTATAAATCGTCATTGATTTAAAACTGTGTCGGAGCAATAACCACCACTCAATGAGAGCGCTTAAACCTTACCAAACATTACACGGAGTAGCCAGAATATCCAAACATCCTTGGCACGCCAAGGACGTTACAGAAAATATTGAGGAACCTGGGTGGAGTTCTAAACTTCTAGGAGCTTGGCGGGCTGAGATAGCCAGCCTCTTCGCCATAACGCACAAAGGTCCAAATTTCGGAATGTTCAGAATGCCTTACAAGCAGGAAACCTTCGTCAGTTATACAAATTTCAGCTTGCCCTAGGCGGTATTCCGTATCATTTATCTTACCTGCTATATTCAAGGTTTTATCCAAGTAATTTCGAACATTAGTCATCAGCAGTATCGAATAATCATATAAGATACTATAAAGATATAATACAAAAAAAATAATTTTCCCAATTACAAATTGGGAAAAATAGCCTATTATGAATAAAGGCTTATTATCAAAAGCCAACTTAGCGTTAAACGTGATTAAAATCAACAGATTATAAAATTAAATCTACAAAGACCACAATCTGGATAAAAGTAAAGTATCAACTCGTCCCCAACGCACATTCTCTCAGACCGGGCGCCTCCCAAGACGTGCCAGTTCGCTACATTACTCTGTTCCGATTTTTTTTTCTGTTTGAAAAATAGCACCGCGACGAGAGGGTTGAGCCCAAACATTTTAATGCCATTTGTTAGATTGCGTCTTGCATTTTTCCCGGGTTTCCGAACAGCGTTAATCTGCGAAGACGATTGGGATTATGCGGATAGCAGAGCTATCGTCTTCAGTGTGATTCCGATGGCCTGGGATTAGGGCGGAATTTTTAATAGTACTTCGGTCTTCGGTGATTAGGCGACGTCTGAGAAAGGGTTGCAACACTTTGGAATAATTATTTTACATCTGTTAACGACTTTTGTAAGCATTTTTAAGATTTAGGTTGTAATAATTACGTAATTCGATATTTAATTTACATTATTCGTATTTTAAAATATCATATCGCCCTATCCGAAGAATAAAGTTACATCTCCCATGTATAAGTATAGGAAATGTGACTATATTCTTCGGATAGGGCGATATCACTCATGAAACTTCATGCTAGAAAAGCTGAGATTCTGAATTCTATGTAATATTCGAAGGTGAAATCGCTCAAGACCAACAGCACATTGACAGTTCCAATAAAAGCAAAAAGGATCTTAGCTTCAGCAGAACATCGTGATATAATAAGTAAGTAGTCTGTTTTAAGTTTCAATACTTATTCTTAGAACAAACAGCTCAAATATATATTTTAGTTTAAGTAAAACCACGCTGGTAGTTTCTGACGTAAGCCAAGACGGATGTTCCCCGTACATCATAAGGTTAATAAGAGGGCTCGCGAACTAACGACGCCGCTTTGTCAACGCGCCTTAACCCGCCGACGCCATCTTGCGCGCCATGTTGGATTTCAATCTGCTTAGCACTTAATGAATTTGCCTCTATTGATTTTGTTTAACCCCTTTTTGTTTATCTTAATTAACCTTTCGTTGTAAATTCGGAGTGAATAGCTGAGATCGTTTTTAGGTCGCGATGTCATATTTTAGATGTTATATACATATATTATATACATATATCTGTACAAGAATTTAATACCTAACTTGTTACACGAGATTAATAAACACACCGTTTTAAGCTTTATTTCAAGCGTATAATGTTATTGTATAGGTAGTCATAATCAATACATTATTAAACATATTACGATGCTTTTATTTATGAGAAAAGATTGAAAAAAGCATTTTAGATTGATAATTAATCGATGCATCATTAAGTTCATTTTCTTAGGACACCTCTACTATTAACTGAATAGTTTAAGTTGTTTAGTAATATACCTAAATGCACCGAAAATAACATGATAACCACAATTTTAATGTAGTTTGTTATTGATTTTAGACTTTCTCCTGCCTTCTTTTAGTCTAAGTTTTGTTTATAAAGCTCTTGATGTTGGGTAATATGTAACTAAAGCTAATAGTTTCATATGAGTAATTGAGGATTACAATTACTATTTATAAAATATGATTTCTATTTATAAATAGTTTTATTTCATCATAACTATATTTTGTGTATCATAAGCTGTATGTTAATTTCGTATATATTATAAACGACATATTCTTTAAAAACAACGCCGTGTTGTATCCAACTGAATTTCTTAACAGAGTGTGTTAAAAGCGACAAAGGTAAGTCGACTGTGTAGTATCACTAGTAGTAGTAAAAGTATCACTGTGTAGTATCCGGTCGATTAGAATAGACTGTCCTTATTTCTTACCGAGGTAAAAGGTGAGTAAAGTAAATTGACATCAGGCAGGTAGTAAAATACCTAGTCAAATCAGGAGACAACATGTTTATAACACGAGGATGATGATATTCATAAAAAATAAGTAATTTTCCAAATAGCCAGAATTATCTAATTATCAGTTCCATGACATGGACTCTATAGAATTAATACTGTATATCGAGGATGATACTGTATATCGAGGAGGACGTTAAAATTCCACAGATTAAATATTAACCAGAAGCTACCTATAATGAGGCATACATTTGCATGTCGCGATGAAAATCGTCACATTTAGAGTTAATCGAGCTCGCGTCATCATCATACGTATTCATTTTAAAGCGTTTAAAGGCACTGTAAAAGCGCGAATCACGCCATACAAAAGGTTGTATGAGGTGGGTGGGACATTTAAAATTTACAAATGCGTAATTATGCACCCGCATTGTCGCGCGGAAGGGTTATGCCCCTACTCTTTCTTCGCCCCTCACCCCCTCTATCCGGGGCTTCCGGGCCTAATGCTATATTTAATTTTCTCTAAGGCTCCCTCATTAATAATGCGGAGGCTGCGACTTTAAGTGGCGCTCACACGGCGACGTGAGACACGGATGTACGAAATATATCAACAAACAATTGTAACTTTCGCTTGAAAACGAATTTTTAATTCAAATGAGCTGTCTGTTGATTCTAAGGACACCATTAGCTAAACGATCATGGAGATTGTTGTAGTCAATGTGTGCAGTGCTTGTTTAGTGTGCATTTATAAAGTATGAGAACTGTTGTGCTTCGTACACTTAGTTTTACCTAGATTTTCTTAACAAACGCGGTTTATATCAAAATAAGTAATCATAAGTTTTGTATTATACTTTTCATTTACCCATATAGTTTAACAAGACATAAGTATATCGCATATATTCATCAGTATCATCACCACATCATCTAAGACAGACTGATAAAAGAAGATTTGTATAGTTCAGTCATCCGTTAAAAACACTTTTAAAAAAGAACCTGATTTAGAAAGCCTACTATACTGTTGAGGTTTACTTAGAAGATAAGGATGTGTGGATATTGCTCGCTTAGACCTGCACTAGACAGAAATGACTAAATGTAACTAGTAATAAATTAGTAGAATTATTTTTAATTATTTTTTAAAAGAGCAACCGCCGAGTTTCATGCTGGCTCTTCTCGGTAGGAACAGCTTTCCGAACCAGAAGTAAAGTTGATGATTCAAAATCACTTGTTTATAAGTTTATTTGAACTTGAAAATTTGAATAGGAACCATAAGACGTCTGTTGTGTATGTGAATGTGTAATCCTGTCTTTTGCCTTTACATAAACGCGAACAAAATATATTAATATGTGATTTATCTAACTATAAATGATAATCATTTATTATTTTCTTATAAATAAAAGCACATCCAGATTTTATGACCTCTAAGTCAAGAAGCCACTGCACGGCCTTCAAACGTGAGTGTGGATAATTTGTCATGATTTCAGAAGGGCATGGATGGAGGGAAAGTAAATATTTCTTATCAGTGAATATCGCGAAAATCACAATTAAATTTTAATAAAGTTTTTGTGCCATCAAATACATCACGCAAATTATTTTGTACAAAAAGTTTAAAGTTGACTTCGACCTCAACATTTTTCTTATCATATCGAATTTTCAGTACATTATATGAATAATGGATATATAAAGTATAAATAATACCTCCGAATTATTCTGTTAATTAACTTCTGATCCACTGATCGCCACTACATACCGAGGATAGTTCGCGAAGCCATTGAAATTAAGAAATATAAAAATTTCAATCGCGAAGACGGTTTTAGATTAGCGAACACGTGGAATCCAGTAGTGGAGCTGTGTAAAACTCAAAAACGGCGCCAAAGTTCAAAATTTAAAAGTGACGTTAGTTGTTAGATACTGCCCCTAACATCTCAGCTTGATGTACCGCCTACCTGCAGTTCCGTCGTGACCACGATCCATGCAACTGGGTCGAAATATCGGCAAATCAAAACAAATTACCGTGGTATGTACCCGTATCTAATAATTTATAATTAATTAACTTCTATTTTCGATTATTTCATATCGATTATATTTAGCAAAATTATTCCTAATACATCGGGGTAACAAACAGTCTATAGAAATCCTATTAATTCTATTGTTATAGCGTTAACAATGAAAAGTGTCATCTATTATCAATCTAGTAAAGTTTTTTTATTCACGATGTGTCAAAGTCATTTTGTGATACGTGTGGTGACTTGTCCTGCATATATAAGGTACGTGATTGTTGCCTGCTTCATACACCTAACATTACATATATTCTTTTAACAAACGCGGATTACAGCAAAATAATTATATTGTAACTTCTGTACTATGGAATTTCGCAAAGTAACGCCTGCTTCTATAAATCATATAAATTTCGTTCTCTTAGTTTCAAATAATATTATTCTGATGTGATAGTCGTCTGTATTGTATCGGGTATTCAATAGAGCAACGCAAGTGGCACAAACGTCGTTAGGGCGGGCGTCAAAGGCCCCGTAACTCAATTACACACCTTCCGCTTACTACACTGTGGCAAGATACTTCCCTATATTTTGTATATCCATACTATAATTTTAAACGGTGAAAATATGTCTGTTCGTATAAATTTATTTTATTTATTACTACCTGTGCCTGTGGCTTCGGTCTAGTGGGAACCAATGTATTTAAAATTTTGAACATAGTTTTTATTGTGAGTTAACCATAAGAGATAGAGACATGATGTTACATTCACATTGGAGACTAACCGTCGCATTGCAATACGCAAATAAATAACTTTCTTAGCAATCTGACTTAACTCAGTGACTCCAATCATTTGGCATTCGATTTGACTCAATTTTAATCAAATCGAATGCCAAATGATTTAATTAAATTAATGTAGATATTCAATTCAAAATATTAATTTATTATTAATCAAGTGCTTTTGAATCCTCGATCTTATTGCTGATGTAAAAAAATATTCCTACCAAGAAGCTTTTTTAGAAACATAATTCTCATTAGTATACATACGAGTATTTTTTCCAAGCTATCTTGGGCAATGCCGAAGAGTAAATAAATCCATATATATGTATATTATTTACTAAATACGCAATAGGCTTTCTAAATCAGCCTTATATACTGTGTAATTTTGTACAATCATATATTAAAATCCAGTATGATATATGTACTTTTGTAAAAGACTGCATTAAATTGGAGCCGCAAATTGAGATTATCAATTTTTATATTATATAAAGCTATACATGTTTATGTACATTGCATGTATATTGGTCCTTGAATTATAACTTATATTTTAATAACTTATTTTTGAAAGTACAATTGGTAACCAGTCTGATCTCGGAAACGAAAATTTGTTTTTAATATCATTTTAATTCAGAGGCAATCACCAGATTAAATATTGAGTATTCTATCAGACAAAGTCTACAAATTATAGCAAAATATCAATAAGACGAGTATATTAATAAAACTAAATATTTCATAAATTTTTAAATTGCATTTGCAAATATCAAAATCAAAATGAAATCCCATTTTATATTGAACGCATGAAATAAAAATTTATCTCAAGAGGGTGATGCTAAGCAACGTCTTCCGTCTAACGACGAAGACTTGAACTGTGACTTGTATTGCTTCACTTTTGAAGCAATATATCTTATACAAATATAAAAACAATTATTATAATAATTCTAGAACAAAATTCTATAAAATATATTTAAAATTATTAATAAGAAATGATACTACAGGTAATAGAAAACTGGAGTTTTTTTTACTAATGTATACGGTATACGTTACCGATGCCTAAATAAAATAAATTATTTCTTCATAAATTATTCATAATTGTTATGAAATTTTTAATTTTTGTCAAATACAAGTAACTTATTTCAATTTCTAACAAATTGACTAACTCCATATATATATTCAGAATCTCGGCTCGAAGAAGTTTTATTATAAAAAAATTCTGTTTCTGGGCCTGTTTTCGGGCTCTAAAATTTTTTGAAATTTACGTTGAATACAATCACAATTTTTCGCTGTCAAACGTAAAGTCATGGTAGCACATTTGGGTAACAGGCGGTCTAAGGAGGTGAAAATACCTAGGATCGATCCCAACTACCATATTTTATTTTATTTTATTTTGTAAAAATTACCATGCAAGGCACGTTCAACCAGATACTAATATTAAATTCTAAATATCTAAGGTTCTAAATAATAAAAACCAGCGTGTTTCTTACAGGTGTCAAAAGAGGGTTAGGGAAATAGATAATTAATTGTTGCGCGAAACTTTAGGGCCAAATGAAATCCCCTCGAAGGCGTCGTGCACGTCGGCGTCTGACAGCGGTCCGGTGACAATTTAATATTCCCGAGATCGAGCGCGTAGCGGGGGACCTCGCTGATATTAACTGCTCACCTTGAGTCTACACGCTTTCGTATTTAAACGTCTCCTACAGTAACACTTCTTTTTAATGGTTTTTATATATCGTTATTGTATAAGCTACTAATATTATAGATGCGATAGTTTGTGAGTATGTTTGTTACTCTTTCTCGGCGAATCCGCTGAATCAATATCGATGAAATGTGGCACAATTGTTTCTTATACATCCGAATAACATATGAAAAAGTAAGTAGCTTCCTATTACTATCCCACTGCTGAGATTGTTTTACTTTATTTTATTACTTTACAAGTTAACAATACCAAAGTGATATTAAAAAGGGAAACAAGAATTAAAATGAAAAATAAATATATATGAATAAATAAATGAAATCATCATCTTCCTGCCTTTATCCGACTCTAAGTGGGGTCGGCACAACATGTTATAAACATGTTGTCACATGATTTGGCTACGTATTTTACGACCGGCCGCCTGCCTGACGTCAACTTATCTTAGTCGTATTTTACGACCCCTCAATAAGAAAGAGGGTGGTCTATTCTACTTAACCGGATACTACACGGTGAGTCAACTTACCTTAGTCGCCTTTTACGACACCTCGGTAAGAAATGAGGGTGGTCTATTCTACTCAGCCGGATACCACACGGCGGGTCGACTTACCTTAGTCGCCTTTTACGACACCTCGGTAAGAAAAGAGGGTGGTCCTATTCTATTCAGCCGGATACCACACGGCGTAAATAAATAAATGAAATATGTATATATAGAAAATTTAAAGAAAATCTATGTCACAGCTCCAATAGGTCTGAACTCAGAACCTCTCAACAACTTCAATGTATTTGTAAATATATCAGGTGTATGGCTGGTGTACCTTATTTTATTTATTTATTTATGGAAACTTTATTGTAAACAATGCTAATTTAGATAAAGTTTTGTTAAAACTAAATATAAACTAAAGGCGGCCTTATCACTTAAAGTGATCTCTTCCAGGCAACCATAACATTAAGGAACTCAAAACAAAAAAAAATTTATATGGATAAGTGCAACTAATACCAGATGTAAATACTAATACATATACGAAATATGAAATAAAATAAAGAATATATAAATACTTCAATACCTACATATTCATCTACATATCATTCCTAGCTATATCCAAAATAATTCAAATTGAGTAAAATAAAAATTTTGTTTTTTGTGTTTAATTCTTGGTGTTTCGACAAATAAAAAATATTAAACACAGATTTAATCACTGTGAATTTAAGTAATATAAGTCTTTACGTTATCTGCAAACTGTAATACAAATATTTAAAATTAGCTTAATTCGATTGTTATTTAGCTATTTTTGTTTCTGATCCCCTCAACTATACTTATATTATAGTTTATATTTACCTGATAATTTAAAGGGTAGAGACCCCATAAGCGGATCGGGTGCAAATCTTGGTCCAAAATGGAAAGGATGGAAGCCGTGGTGACGTGTCTTGGAGCGCGGCTCTCTGGGGCCGTCGACTGTAACCTTGATCGCCTTTTGGTACGTCGCCACTTGTGGGGGGGAAGTCGCCAGCATTATCGTCAGCGTAAACGATTTACCTGTTAACAAATACACCAATCAAAAAAAAGGAAAGTAACGGTCTGTTTTATTCCACTACTGGACATAGACCTTGTAACGGACTGCTTGTGATAAATAAAACACTTTAAATAGGTACACTCGAACGTAATGTAAGCACGCGTTCACGTCCGTCGTCTTCGACTGCTAGCCGACAACTGAACTGACTGTACGTGCATACACTACATCCCTTCTTTATTTTGATTTTAGATAAATGATTTCTATGACAATAAAACAATTCAAATAAATATTTTACAATAGTAATTTTATAATAATTTAGCATATCCCTTATTAGAAATTAAAAGTATTGTATAATTAAATTGTAACTAATCACAGGAGAATGGAAGTACTAGGAAATAATTTTAAATCATTGATCAATCATTAACTGGTGACTGATTTTCATCACATCTTGAGGTATCGCTTTCACGATCGCCGTTTATAATTTCCCATGAATCGTTTACCCTCTTCAAATGAATTATATTTCTACGATATTCTTTATCCGTTTCATCGTTACGCACAGTGACGTCGCTGTCGTTAACTCGTGTAACTGTGTGCACACTAGGGTTAAAATTTAAAGATAATTTATTTTCTTTATTTAAGTTTTTAAGTAGCACTTTTTCACCTATTTCTAAATTTAATTCTTTGGCTTTTCTTTTCCTGTCCCCATAATCCTTCCCTTTTTCCTTCATTTCAATATCTCTGTCTCTAACATCTGTATCAAATATTTTATGCTCCACATCCGGTGCCCAGGGAATTTTATCTCGAAATTGCCTTTTAAAAAATAACTCAGATGGAGTTTTCCCCGTTACCGAATGTGGAGTACTATTATACATCATTAGATATTTTAAAATGTCTTCCTTCCAGTCGCGTTTCTCGGCTTGGCTTATTTTAAGTCTTTTCAAAACGTCTCTGTTCTGTCTTTCGACTTCTCCATTCATTTGAGGCCAGTATGGAATAGTGTTACAAATGATGATGCCGCAGTCTTTACAAAAAATCTTAAAAGCTTCACTAGTGAATTGGTTCCCGTTATCACAAGTGATAGTTGCAGGGTAACCTAATCTGGAAAATATTTCCTTAAGAACCTTTATAGTATCAGACGCAGTAATACTTTTCATAATCTTAATTTCTTTATATCGGCTGTAATAATCTACAATTATAAACAAGTAGTCTCTGCTTGGTAACGGTCCAAGAAAATCAATTGCAACATCTATCCATGGTTCTAAAGGGAGTACCCGTCTCTTCATTGGATGTGGTGGGTTGGGCGCTGACACCAGCGTACAACCTTTACATGATTTCACTATTTTTTCCGCGTCTTTGTCAATCCTAGGCCACCACACCTTTGTTCTGAGACGGGCTTTCATGGCGACTATCCCAGGATGGCCTTCGTGAGCTGCTACTAATACGCGTTGGCGAAGACTATGTGGTATGACTATCCTGGTTCCACGGAGAAGAATGTTACCATGAAAACAAAGTTCATTCTGCATAATCTTATAATTATTAACGGATTCGTGCCAATCATTACTGAAAATCCCGTTTTTAACACTAACTAATTCCTGGTCTGTTGCTGAATCTCGATCGATTTCATTAAGCGGAACTGCAACTGGGCAAGAACAGTTAACGATCTGGTTAATGTAATTTTCAGTATCGAATGGTTTTGGTGAAGTCATTTGGCAGAGTCGAGAAATAGAATCCGCGATATTGGTTTTGCCTGGGCGATAGACTACTTTATATCTATAAGATTGTAGTCTCAGTACCCATCGTTCAATTCTGGCGCATGGTTTAGAATGATGTCCAAAAATAGTCTCTAACGGCTTGTG
Organism: Morpho helenor; assembly: GCA_029227775.1. Lineage (NCBI taxonomy): Eukaryota > Metazoa > Arthropoda > Insecta > Lepidoptera > Nymphalidae > Morpho > Morpho helenor. The sequence goes on along the minus strand of JARGCU010000022.1, from coordinate 10,089,112 downwards.
GTCACTTATGAGCTCAAATTCTTTGCCAAACAGATAAATTTTAAAATGTTCCACAGCCCAAACAAGAGCTAAAGCTTCCTTCTCCGTTTGACAATACCTTTTCTCACAATCAGTAAGGGCCTTATGACCATAAGCAATCACACGCGGTCCTCTTGCATCAACCTGAACTAGTACTGCACCTAATCCAACTGGAGATGCATCTGCTATGACCTGAGTCTTATCAGTCGGATTATAATAGCCTAAGCTTTTAACATTGCATAAACGAGTTTTCAAAATTTTAAACGCTTCCTCTTGTTTGAAAGTCCAAATTTTTTCAATATTTGCAGATTTTCCTAAACCTAATTTCAATAATTCTCTAAGGGGATCAGTAAGAGTTGCCAAATCTGGAATCCATTTACCCAAAAAATTGACTAAACCTAAAAAACTTTGAATTTCTTCAATTGTTCTTGGAGCACGACTGGTTTTAATACAGGTTAGGTATTTTGCAAGGGGCTTCACACCATGCTCTGATAATTCATGGCCAAGGAATTCAATTTTTTGGGATTTATATATGCATTTACTTTCATTTAAGAGAACATTATTTAGTTTTAAAACTTTTTGCACCTTACTTAATCTTTCATCGTGCTCTTGCTCTGTGGCCCCATAAACTATAATATCGTCTATGAAATTAAATGTACCCTCACAACCTAACAAAGTTTTTTCCAGGATTTTTTGAAACATTTCCGGAGCACACGAGATGCCAAACATCAATCTTTTATAACGAAACATACCTTTGCTGGTACTAAAAGTGGTTATATATCGACAATCTTTATGAATTTCTAGTTGATGAAAAGCATGTTTGACATCCAGCCTGGAAAAATATTTAGCTTGACGAAAATTCGGTAATAGTTCATTCATAGTCGGAAGTGGATGGTTTTCTCTAACTATCGCTTCATTTGCTCTTCTCATGTCAATACATATCCGTACCTCTCCACTTTCCTTAAGAATGGGAACCATAGGCGATACCCATGGTGAAGGTTCGTCTACTTCCTCTATAATATCGGCGTCCTTAAGTTCCTTTAGCTTTTGTGCAACTTTTTCTTCTAGGGGAATGGGCACTCTCCTGTATGGTTGAACGACTGGTTTAACAGTTTTGTCTATTGGAATCTGTATGGTAATCCCTTTGAATTTAGGAAAAACTTCCTCCACTTTTCTTGTGCCTACTGCATTGACATGAAGGCCTATCCGCAGTACACCCAATTCAATTGCAGTGGTCTTTCCTAACAGATCCCGAGTGCCGTTTCTTATTACATAAATAGTGGCGTTTTTGCTTCTTACACCCGCTGATATAGTCGCCTCAAATGACCCAATAACTTCCAGCGGTGCCGTGCTACCATATGGCAGCAATATCTTTTCCGGATTCTTTACTTGGTTATATACTTGTACTTTTTTGTCTTTCAATGTACGCCATGTTTTTTCTGTTATAACGTTACATTTACTACCCGAGTCTATTAGCATTTCTAACTTTATTCCACCTACTTTGCATTCCACGTTAGCATCTTCATCTAAATTGAATATATAATCAATTTCAGATTTATTTTCCACCCTTTTTGTCTCTAATCTTGGTTTTTTGTTTATTGTTTCAGTCCTGTTATTTACTAATCGTCTTTTTTGTCGAGTCCTACAACATTCTCTAAAATGCCCAATAAATCCACATCGATTGCAACGTTTATCACGGGCTGGACATTTGAAATCATCAGAAGAATGCTTATTACTGCCACAACGACCACATGCTGTTTTTGAAAATTGATTTTTTCCCTGCTTTGCATGGAAATTGCTCTTAAAATCCACTTTATTTACTTCTATCCTGCTATTGGTATCAGTACCATCTGGCTTTTTAAATTGTTCCAGTTGCCTGGTTACAATTTCTAAAGCATTAGCTTTAACGATAATATCATCTAGTGTTATAGAATCACCAACCTCAAGAATTTTTTTCCTTAAATCACCTGACCGACACTTTTCGGTGATTTGATCGATCAAATGAGAGTCTTTATCATTGAACTGACATTTGTCAGCCTGGTTTCTTAGTCGTAATAGAAACTTTTCAAACTTTTCTCCTTCTTCTTGTTTAATAAGCCGAAAAAGATAGCGTTCGTAAATTCGACTTTGTTTTGGCGCAAAATAAGAATCTAATTTTTGAATAGCGATTTCATATACATCTAATTCACCACTATCATCATTGGCATGGGCTCCAGGCAAATTGTAAAAAATCTCCTGTAGTGCCAATCCACCTACATGTAAAAGCGTGGCTCGCTTTTTTGCTGGAGATTCTATATTGGCGGCCAAAAGATATATCTCCAGAGCCCGTTTCCATTTTTCCCAACGTGAACCAACAGACGTCGGATCACCCTCACAATCAAAATAATCTAAAATGGGTAATGTGGTAGAAACATGCGTCATATTAGCGCGTCCTGCAAGTGAAAGTTAGATCATGTCAGAACATGTTTGCATGGCTCTTTGCTTACACTAAGCAACAGTATTACAACTGCATAGCCCTTATAAAGCGTGACCCAAATATTCTAGAGGGTCCTGTATCATATTTGATTTGCGTAGCCCTAGTTTCAGTGCGTGGCTGTGAATGTAGTGAAAATTCGTGCCTCAATCTAAGCATAAAACATACAAAATCAATAACAAATTTTAATTCCAACCTCTAAAATAATTTCATATGAATATTGTTTAAAATAATAAATGTCGGTATATTAATTGGTAGTTTGAAATTCAATAAAATATTATTGATGAAAAATCATTAAAATAAATTTCTCATATGACCGAAAATTTAGTTATTTAATAATTTAATTGCTTAAGATCGGGCGTTCATGGATATAAATATGATATTATTATCCTTCACCTCTTTCTCATTTCACTACATTGTAAACTACTTTTATTTATTTATTATTATTATTATTCTTTTTTTTTTTTTTTTTTTGCATGGCCCTTAGATTTTGTTAACACAAAATTAGAATAAGCGTGGCCTTCATTAAACTTTGCACTTGCCTGTCTCCTTTTACGTATTTTTGGTATAATTTATTTAAATTATACAATATTTATTGATTTCACTTTTATCCTCGTCGCCAGTTGTAACGGACTGCTTGTGATAAATAAAACACTTTAAATAGGTACACTCGAACGTAATGTAAGCACGCGTTCACGTCCGTCGTCTTCGACTGCTAGCCGACAACTGAACTGACTGTACGTGCATACACTACAGACCTCATTTCTACTTTTGAAAAAAAAAGGGTTGGAGCTTAGACCTAGCACGTTGCTTCAATACAGATTGGTAGATTAGACATCCCCAGAATTCTCAGTTATGGTGGTTTCTTCATGTTGTTTTCCATCACCGAAAAGTGTGTGATAAATTTCACATATTAATTAGACACAAGTCAAAAAACCTTGATGCATGCTCGAGTTTGAACCCGTGACCCCTTGATAAAGTCTCGCCGTTCGGCTATCACAGTATACTTGACTCTCAATTATTTAATTTAATATAAATTTTCTTCGGACGATATGGAAAACATTGTTAAGTTAATGATCTAAAAAGGCAAATTCGTCAAACATGGTCAAATACGCACAGACGCACACACACAGACACACACGTGCGCAACAAATGTAATTGTGAGTGTAACACACGCAATAATTAAACATATATTATAAATGGTGTGTAAATATTGCCTGCTTCATACACTTAACATTACATTACAATACCAGGTTGACCGAGCCTTGAACGGTAATTTTTTACAAAATAATTAAAAAGGCACTTCAAAAAATAAATAAAAAATAATAGGGTAGGTGGGGCTCGATTCTAAGTATAATATAATATTTTCATTAAGCGCGACCACCCGTTTCCCGAATAAGCTACGCTGACTTGACATATCACGGCGAAAATTGTGTTGTATATATTCAATAAATCCGAATATATATATATATATAGATACAAGATTAACTCATTTAAATATTAAATATAGATACTCCTAACAAATCTTCTCTTCTTCTTCTTTCTCAACCGGTGGACGTCCACTGCTGAACATAGGTCTCCTTAAGGGATCGCCACAATCCACGATTTTGTGCCGCTTGGATCCAGCGGCTCCCCGCGACCTTTTTGAGGTCGTCAGTCCACCTAACAAATACGGATTATATAAAATAATGCTAGTGTAACTACAGTACTATGGAATTCCGCAAAGTAACGTCTGCTTCTATAAATTATCTATAATGGGTATAGAAGGAAATATTCTTTTTTAAATAAAGATAAACATTTATGGTTAAGATTTAAAAATCTTGGGAATGTGTAACAAATGGTTGTTTTCCTCAAGCATCCGAAGCGCGCGAACGAACGCAGGGAATCGTCAACAGCCGCTGTTGATTTGTGGCTGTCACCCGGCTATGCACGTGCCGGCACGTCGCTAAGAAACGAGCTTTGGCTAAGGAAATTCCTGAACGTAAACTACTGGAAATTGTGTTAAATCTTTATGTACGATTCTTTTAAAATTTACGATAAAGCGATGGAAAAACGCAGGATCTATGTGGCAATATTAAGTGAGGCTTAAAATATAGAAAACTCACCGCCATGTGGTATCCGGCTGAGTAGAATTGAACAACCTCATTTCTTACTGAGGTGTTGTAAAAGACGACTAAGAAAAGTTGACCCACAGTGTGGTATCCGGTTTAGTAAAATAGACTACCCTCTTTCTTACCGAGGTGTCGTAAAATACGACTAAGGTAAGTTGACATCAGGCAGGCGGCCGGTCGTAAAAACGCAGCCAAATGTGACAGCATGTTTATAACATGTTGTGCCGACCCCCCTTAGAGTAGGATAAGGGCAGGAGGATGATGATAATATAGAAAACTCAACGATACGAGCTTTAGTTTTCATAATATACCGTTAATGGGCTGCAATAGTGGCACGACAGAAAAAACACATGTTTTGGATTAAGAATAGGTGTAAAATTTTATAGAAGTAGGCGTTACTTTGGAAATTTCATAGTACAAAATTTATGATAAAATTATTCTGCTATAATTCGCGTTTGGTAAGAAAATCTATGTACTGCTAGGAAGTAAAACCGTTAAAGATAAAGTAACCAAACGTATCACAAAACACCATCACAAACAGCAAAGCATCTAGATATTAAAATGGCAAAGCAAATGCTTTGGCATTTTGTCATGGAGCCAATATCCTGATTAGCGAAATGATCGTTAAGATTGTCGTAGTGTATGTGTGTGGTGTTTGTGCAGTGTGCTGTTCGTAGTGGTATATTGTGATACGTGTGGTTACTAATCCTGCATGTATAAAGTATGAGAACGGTTTTTGGTTCCTACACTTACAATGACATAAATTTTCTTAACAAACACGGATTATAGCAAAATAATTATATCAAACTTTTGTTATAGGTAAATGTTAAAATACAAATTATTTTCAGCAGCAATATCGACAGAACTCTTTATTCAATATAATGCCGTTCGTTTCGTTTAACCAAACTAAAGCATTTTTAACCATTTACCTTAGCAATGACATCCTTAAACACAGATCTAACAACATCTATCTGAAAACATGATTTTTTGAGGTGAGCTACTAATACAGCCTCATGAGCTGCAATAGTGGCGATATATAAACTGTAAACGTTTTGATAATTCATATCAAAATTGACAACAGTACATTCGAAATGACTCCACCACTAACCGTTGCGTTTCATCACAATCTAAATGATACTGAACCGATATCGCGTTTCGACCTATCACTTAACAAGTGTTTAGAAATTCGCGACAACAATACCATCCACAAACTAAACGCTGCATGTATCCACTGCCGCTTCATCTACATAATGTTAATTTGGACCATAAATGAAACAGCAATGTACTGAGTGTAAAGAATTATTGTCGCAAAATTAAGGTAATGAGTATAGGGTATAGGAGCAATGACGCAGTGGAATTGCCATCGTAACACATCCACCACAGAGCGGCCGCAAACACGGCGGCAAGCGTTTGAACAATCGCTGCCATATCGACACATACCTAATGGTAATTCTGGTGAAATTCACGGTCGCAATCCAGGCTTCATAAGCGGTGAACTGATACTGACTATTTAGTACGTAAAATTTGCGGTATTGACATGTTAGATTACAATATCCGTGTTTATGGTTTCACTTCGGGGCTATTAATACCGATGATATATTAACTGCTATACAATCGATTTAAAGGATTTATTTTATAATCATTTTCTTGCCCTTATCCGGCTAAAAGGGGGATCGAAACAACATATTATAAACATGTTGTCACTTAATTGGGGTAGGTATTTTACGACCGGCCTTTGCTTGACTTCAAAGTTCAACTTACCTCGGTAAGAAGGTGGTCTATTCTACTCAGCCGGATACCACCCGGCGGGTCAACTTCCATTTTCTCTCCATTCCATCGTATCATTGGTCAACTCTGGCGGTACTCCTTTTAGATGCATTTATGACATGCATCTAAAAGGAGTACCGCCAGAGTTGACAAATGATCCAACACAATCCAACCATCTTTTTAGATCTCCCTCTAGTCATATAAAATATATATAGGTATGTGGATGGACATATAATTTTAAATACATTCTCAAATACATATTTACACACAGACTTGAAGTAACAATAAGTGCAGAAATATGTGTCATAAATAAATAAACTCAAAACAAACGTATTTGTTGTTAACGTTTGAACTGAAGATGTCAATCAGTTAGTTATCATGTATTTCATTATGAAATATGAACAAATATAATTTCAATATTATGTTCTTATAATACGCTGTATCTATTATGTATAATTCAGACATATAATGAGACGAAATATTAAGAGGACACAAAGTCAACCGAAAGTCCTCACTTATTTTCACAACAATAAATTTGCCAATTAAGATAAGAAATACTTCCTTGCGTTTCCAGGCAAAATAATATTTTATTTATTTATTTTATTATTTATATTATACTATTATTATTTATATTATACTATTATAGTTTCCTATTTTTATTATAGCTTAAATAAAATTGTTCGCAGGAAAATGTCCGCCGGAAATTGACCAGCCCACTATCATATAACAAAAATGAAACATTTTTATGGTATTACTGAATGAGTTGATATAATATATATATATTTCTATGTGTAATTGGGAAGAGGCGAGGATAGGGGAGTAGACATACAGGACAGGAGACATAAAAAATGCAACTAAATTTGAGGAGAAGCGATTTGAGACGAGATAGGGATAAGAAGGAGAAAAGGCAAGGCAAAGAGGTGATGTGAGAAAAGAACAATAGAAAAAAGATAAGTGTCAAGTTTTAGACATATCTTTAAAATTATACATCTGCAAGTCATCATCCTCCTATCCTTATCCCACTCTAAGTGGGGTCGGCACATGTTTTAAACATGCTGTCATATGATTTGGCTGCCTTTTTACGACCGGCCGCCTGCCTTGCGTCAACTTACCTTAGTCGTATTTTACGACACCTCAGTAAGAAAGAGGGTGGTCTATTCGACTAAACCGCATACCACACGTTGGGTAAACTTACCTTAGTCTCCTTTTACAACACCTCGGTAAGACATGGTCTTGGTCTATTCTACTAGCCGGATACCACACGGCGGGTCGACTTACCGTACTGTAAGTCACGCCATTTAAATTAAGTTTCTTTTTTTTTGATGCACCGTGTGGTATCCGGCTGAATGGAATAGACCACCCTCATTGCTAATCGAGGAGTCGTAAAAGGCGACTAAAGTAGTCGACCGGCCGTGTGATATCTGGCTGAGTAGAATAGACCACCTTCATTTCTTACGGACGTATCGTAAAAGGCGACTAAGGGTAAGTTGACCAATCGTTGCGTAGTTAAGGATAATAGGTAAGTTGACGTCAGACAGGCGGCCGGTCGTAAAATACGTAGCATAACAACATGTTTATAACACGATGAGCGGACCCCACTTCGAGTGGGATAAGGGCAGGAGAATTCTATTGAGCTTCATTTTAAAAAGATCTTTTTGTCTAAATTATTTCATGTCGATATCAACCGCAATATAAAATATTTACGTAAAACATTGGATGTTGCTCCGTGTTATTCGATGCAAACATATTTTTATGAAGAGTGGCGCCCCCTCGGGATCAATATCCGCAGTTTATGAAGCTTGTCGCACGTGCACGCTGCAATATGTTCGCAGCGGGGAGACGAAAGTCTTTTTATGAATAACTTAAATGATTTATGAAGTGTGCCTTTCTCTATATGCCCTTTTATACAAATGCGGCCAAGGAAGTGGGGAAAATGTTTGAAAATTTTCGAAAAAGACTACAATGACTACAAACTACAATGCCTAATATCTTTAAAATATTATCTAGACAATTTATGCATTTATGTCTAATGGCCTAATTGCCACAAGCTATAATATTTTAGAAGTGATACTAGCCACTTTCTTCTATTAGTTGTCACTATCAATTTCTTCAGTATTAAATTCCTTCATGTATGTATTAATTTTTTCTGTTCGCAAGAAAAAACGGTATACTTTTTATGTTAGCCTACCTAATTTAGTTGTTGTACCAAATTTAATAAATTATAATATAATTGTACAAATATAAGTAGTTTCACGATTAGCCATGAAAATCTAAGAAAGAAATAGACAGCTCCAATTTATAATATTATTATGGATTGTGTTAAGTGATGAATCAAAAACGTTCAGAAAAATATATTTTAAAATTGAAGAAAAAATATCCAAATTATAACTGTCCAATAAATAGATTTTAAAATATCATAAACTTTTTGCCGTTTATTTAAATAAGTAATAGATAGAATTAAGCCTCATATCTTATTAATTATGTATTTGTAGTCTTTGTTTATTAATTTAAGTTCTTATTTGGCGACATCTTACGCAGTATTGGTGTCGCCGCCTAAGACGAGCAAAAATAAATCACGAGAAAACACTGCGAAATCAGATCCTAGCCCAATATGCAATTTCCCGAGCCCGTTAGATTAAAAATCAACTTTATAACGTCATAAAGTAGGCGGGGGCGTTAAGATAAGAGTTCCGCCGGCTAAATAAAAAATGAGCCACAATCGTAATGGCAGCGTGCTCCTTTGATCTCGGTTTCATGGCTTACTGGGGATTTTCAGCTTAGAGAGGAGCAATTTGGATATAAAATACGTAATGCGGCCCAATACGCTTTAGGGACATTAGCGGATTGCTTGCCGATACGATGTATGCGCGCTTTGTAAACGAGTGCCGACATTAAAATATTGTGGTTTATTGATTAATGTGAAAGTTTAGTCCTATGGATGAATGTAGCTTTAATGAAATGTATATTTATCATACTAACTTTTTCCCGCGTTCGTTATATAGGTAGGTGAATAGATGGCGCTTTTTAATGTTATTTTATTACTGTAGAATTAACAGGATTTCTACAGCCCATATGTTACCCCCGGTGTATAAGGAATAAGTGTGCCAAATTTCATCGATATTGGTTCAGCGGATTCGCCGTGATAGAGTAACAAACATACATCCTCACAAACTTTCGCATTTATAATATTAGTAGGATAAACGTATCTTAATTTGAACTGTAACGTATGCGATGAATCGAAATATATTCAAATTCAAAATATTCTTTATTCAAGTAAACTTGTGAAAACAAATGCTTTTGAATCGTCAACTCTACTCTACTCTACTGCTGGTTCGTAAAACTGTTCCTACCGAGAAGAGCCAGCATGAAACTCGGCGATTGTATATCCATAATTGCTCTTCTATGTCACAGTACGTGTATCCAGTATTATCCATCAGTAACATTTAACAATTTAAGTTCAAAATGTTTTTAATTAAAATAATTTTTGATAACAATTTTTTCTAGTTCTATTCGTCCCTGTTCGTAACTGTCATATCCAGCTTAAACTAAAATATAAGATAACGCAAACTTATTACAAAAAATATGAAAATATTAGCTATATATTTAAATTACAAAAATAATTACATTTGCTTATAAACCGGCGTTAACTTAAATTTATTTATGAAATAATACTTTTGAGGCATATTATATAAGGTACTTTAATTTAGATAAGTGTACCTAAACTAAAACAATATACATTAAGCCAGAAATATTCGCATACAAATAAACAAATAAGAAACCCCAGCAATAAAAGAGAACGTCTAAAAGCGAGACACCGTAAAATTCGAGTTTATTGAAGCGTCTCAAAAGAACAAGAGAAAAGTCAAAAGCGTGTACAATTAAAAACCTCCCCCGAGACGCACCTCAAGCCGAGCGGTCAATATTACTTCGAAAGACCCTCAATTTTCACCACTCCCCTGCGCTAATAATAATAATTAGGAATGAGTGGTTCAATAATTAAAAACGGAAAAGAGAACTTGCAAAAGGCGACCAAAGGAAATCTGATCTCCCTTGCCGTGATGGAGCCCTTCGTGAGAAGATCGCATTCCCTCCTCATCACTGCTATGCCTTTGATTACACCGACTTGTTTAAATTAATAAAAATTGAAATAAATGCGCATCTTAATGGCGGACTTTTTTATTCGAACGTTCGTTAGGTGTTACTTTAGAGCATAACTCATATTTATCTCTTTTTTGACAAGAAACTTTTTCATGATAATGTTTCTGATACACAAAATTTAATATTGTCAATTTTTGACAAATTTCAATAGAATATATAATTAAGAATTCATTTTTATTAATATTTAATTCATAGTTAATAGTTAGTTATACTAACTAATGACTCAAGTAAAAGGCGACTAAGGTAAGTTTACCCGCCGTGTGGTATCCGGCTGAGTAGAATAGACCACCCTTTTACGACACCTCTTCCTTACCGAGGTGTCGTGAAGGACGACTAATGTACGTTGACTTCAGGCAGACAGCCGGTCGTAAACTACCTAGCCAAATCATCACAAATCATTCATCGCAATCGCAGATTTAGAAAATCGCAGAACGTTGATGGAAAACATTTCAATAAGTGAAGTGATTTACAGCAAAATCATTAAATTATCAATTAAAAATTATCTTTTTTTTTTATTTAAACAAAAGAAAAACAATTATCACAATCAAAGAGATTTATCTGGTAATGGGGCTGTAACTTATTATTAAAATTGCGAATTTTTCAAACCAACTATAACTATTACATATACATTTAACTATGAGATCTCTTTGACAGCTTACACCAACCAATTAAACAGGCAATTAGCTAACAGATTGACTATCCAATTGCCAAATCAGAAAACACCTAAAATCAATTACGCTAAGTGAACTTTTGCAATTGAGCTATTGTTGAAATATATACGTATCATCTTTATTCCATTAATTATAACTAAACCCTAAAAGCATGCAATCTAAAACTCATTCGCTAATTTATAATATTCTCGTTTCATCCTAAATAACAAGGCAAATTTAAAACCATTAGCTGTTAAGGGCAACCATGCAGTGTATCAAAGGGGAACCTCTCCAGTTAATAAGGAAAGGTGAGGCCGAGATCTTTTTCCGCAGCTCTTATACAAAAATAATTTTTCACTTCTGAGGGTGACTAAGTTAGCCATGGCGCCGCAGATTTGCAGGACTTCCGTTATCTATCAGTGGTCATTTTTATTATTTATTTGGGTTTTTTATAGTCGAAAAAGCAAGATAAGAAATAATACTATAAATATTATTTGTTTCTCTGTCGGTTTAAACTCTGTGACGATAATAATATGGATATAACCTAAATTGTAACTATAATTTATAGACTCAAAGAGAAGCTTTAATTTCGACATTAGGTCAGCTTAATGCGCAAGTGTTAGTTATTGTTAGTGTGTTAGTATTTTTTTTAGTTTTAAAAGTAGACAGTAATTAATTTCAGTTTCAAAACATACACAGAATATTGGACAATACACCACCATTTCTTATTATTAATTTTTTCTAATAAGTCTCATTTTTTAAGTCCATATAAGGAGCACTTATTATTTTAAGATCTTATATTTTAAAGACAACGCGTTTATATTATTTGATAGCGAATATTAGATATCGTCAAATTAAATTGAAATCAGAAGATAAAATTCTCAATTGCTATTATAACTTCGCAAGTGACAACGTAAGTATCCTTTGTTTTCTAATAATGAGGTACCAGTTTATCAGTACCTGAAGTAAAACAACTTTTTTTTTATTAAACTTAGCTAGATCGCTTTATTGCCCACGAAACCCCCTTTATACTAAATTTCATGAAAATCGTTGGAGTCGTATATACGATTATATACAAGATTAACACGTTTAAAGATAGTTAAAATGAGTGTTTTTATGACACAGTTACAACCTTGATGTTGTAATATATTTTTCATTAACAGAAAGAAATAAGGAAATTAATAGGATATTGCATATTTTGTTGTCATAAAACACAATATTAATATAATAATAGTAATAAAATGTCTTTAAACTATTAGCTTCATGGTAACTATAGTGGGGAAAGAATTGGAGGGGTCTATTGTATGCGATGTTTGACTAACAAGCCTCTTTCAGGTGCCAACGGAACAATAGTGAACACAAGTTATCTATGTATGATGTACGTATGTGATGTGGATCTGACTCCTTTGAAAGCATTTTTTTTAATAGTATTTTTCTTAAAGAACTAAAAATTGACCCCGATTGTTTGTATATCTATAATGTAAAAAATTGATTTAAAAATAATGATCAATTTCATTGATTACAATCATCATCTTCCAGCCCTTATACCACTCTAAGTGAGGTCGGCACAACATGTTATAAACATGTTGTCACATGATTTGGCTATGTATTTTACGACCGGCCGTATCTTACGAAACCCTCTGTAAGAAAGAGGGTGGTCTATTCTACTTAACCGGATACCACACGGTGGGTCAACTTACCTAAGTCGTATTTTACGACACCTCGGTAATAAATGAGGGTGGTCTATTGTACTCAGCCAGATACAACACGGTGGGTCAACTTACCTTAGTCGCCTTTTACGAAAACTCAGTAAGGCTGAGTAGAATAGACGACCCTCTTTCTTACCGAGGTGTCGTAAAATACGACTAAGGTAAATTGACGTCAGGCAGGCGGCTAGTCGTAAAATACGTTGCCAAATCATGTGATAACGTGTTTATAACATGTTGTGCTGACTTCGGTTAGAATGGGATAAGGGCAGGAGGATGATAATATTTTGAAATCACATATTTTATTATAAGCAGAAAATAATAACATTTTGAAGAACATAATCCTAGACGTATTTAAAAAGACTAAACGCGGGGGATCGGAGACACACGACCCCAGGGCATTTTTTATCGACAATTGCTCTAAAGTGGGGTCAATCAATCGATTAGCAGATGCCGCCTTTTGACTACTGGTGCAGTAAATTGGCCTCTTATTGCACAGGATATAATAAAAGAATCACGTCTACCTTTCGTAGCTACTTAAGTACCTGATATATTTATGCGAACTTCACAGACATCTAATAAATTTGAATATGACTAAATACTGCCGTGTGGTATACAGCTTAGTAGAATAGACCACCCTCATTTTCTTACCGAGGTGTCGTAAAAGGCGATTAAAGAAAGTTTTATCAATGTAGTATCCTGCTGAGTAGAATAGAGCACCTTCGGTTCTTAACGAGGTGTCGTAAACTACGACTGAGGTAAAAACGTCAGGTAGGCGGCCGGCCGTAAAATACATAGCCAAATCATGTGACAACATGTTTACAAGATGTTGCGCCGACCCCACTTAGAGTGGGATATGGGCAAGAGGATGATGAAGCAACAATATAAAGGGAAAGAAATTTGAAAATGCTATACTAAATTTACTATCAGATAGTCCTAGATAACTCCTGAGACATACGCACCCTATTATATAATACGTAACATATTTCCCTTAAAAAATAAGATGACCCAGTAGTAGAACAGTAACAGCCTGTTAATTGGCTTTTTTAAAAATAAAATACTACCCTCTTTTCTTGCTCTAGCAAAACACACCCTTACACTTAAATAGAGCTGACACAGTAAAACCGAGCAAAAATTTCCGAGGTCCCTCATTAAATTTTTCGCTTATTAAAAATTCCCTGCGCCCTGTCCGTCAGCATCAGGCAACTTTTTTATCCCGCGTTACAAAAGTTGCGTTCTCGGTCTCCCCTACGTCCTCTTGCCCGATAATTTGAGTGAGATTTTCTCGCAATTTAAGATAAACAAAGAGAGCGCTTACCCTTAATTGGAAAGCAGAACGTTATTCACGAAGAAACGTGACAAATAGACACCTCTTAACTTCTTTTCCACTTTCCCGTTTAGGGCTATATTGGTTTTTTGTACAAACGCCGGCCAGAGCTTTGTTTGTTTAAAGAAATGTTAATGAGTTATCTCTGCTTGCCGGAGAGTTAGAAATTTGCATTGAGTCGATGGAAGTAGACTCAGGTAAAACAGATAGGAAAATCAGACAATATATATCCAATTGTCATTATATTCTTGAATAGTTAAGGAATATGTGAGTATTGTGTGTAGTTCCTTTTTACCAATATACTTGCCACTATGTATCTTTTTGATATCTAAATGAGTTAATCTTGCATATATATATATATTGTATTTTTCTAAATCTTGGAAACGATTTTCAGAAAAACTAGCATGTAGGGGGGTTTTGGGCGGTAAAAATCTAGCTCGATCGAGCTAGGTTTCATTTAAAAAAATGTCGTTTTGTCCTTGTTTTCAGGCACTGAAAAAATTCTGAAATTTATATTGAATATAAAAGGCTATTTTTGCTCTCAATCGTAAAGTCACGGTAGCTCATTTGGAGAACGGGTGGTCTAGAGAAGTGGAAATACCAAGGATCGAGCCCTACCTGCCCAATTATTTTTTAGTCTTCGTCAAGCTTCATTTTTTTTTAACTTATAAAAAAATTACCAAGCAAGGCTTGGTCACCCAGGTACTTTATATTTATATACGATTTATACTTTTTATTACCTTTGCGTTAATATTATATTTATTGACTTCATTATTATTAGCCTAAACAAATTTGTCCACAAAAAATTCATTTTCTCAACAAAATTTTTGTAATCTTTCGTTGTTTTTGGTGCTGTTAGCCCAAACGACTTATACAGTGCCACAGGTACGTGCAGAAGCATCGCGAGATTGCGAAAAGTAGAGTACAACGCAAAAACTCTATTAATGCCGACGAATGTGAAACCAAGGCTGTAAGATCTGCGGTCGGAACACAATTTAAAATAACGAGTCATTTGACACAAGATCGAAATTGCGAAAAAAACAAAACCGACGTCAGAAACCTGGAATCTCTTAGCTGACGAAGACGCTATATGTGTTTTATTGTTTTATATATGTATTTAGTTTGTCTTTTTCTAATCCTCAGTTTCAAAACGATCATCACGAGGTGTCAAAACGATATTATATCAGCAATCGGTGCAAATGTGCACTGCGAACGTGTAAGGCATTTATGAAAACAGCTTACCGATATTGTCACACTATGTCAAACACAAAGGTAACGATTTTCACCCCTTACCTGTCACATGTGCGTGGTTTCAAAAGATATTATAACTACAGTTTCTTGCCTACAATTTCACACAAGTTACAAATAAGATCTAAATGACATGACATGCCTCCCTCGACTGTTGATGTTTCTTCCCGGCCCGCTTCGTTAGTTCCCCCCTATTTGAATATGTGAGTTTACAGTTCGTGTTCCGTTTTACCCCTAAACATTTAAGTTTTACATGCGCACTGTTTGTTCTAGTATTGAATGGAAAATAGTTTCGCGTAACCCCCTAGTAATAAATTACATGTTGACAAGACGAAATGTAAATATTACTGGATTGTATACACTTTGATATTTATAATTAGCGCAATACGGATTTCTAAATAACATTAATTTAAGCGGGTAATAGATGCGGTAAAAAGATCTGCTGGTAGGTGTTTTATACTAGCTATGGGGACTGTTCTACAATCAATCTTATCTTAAAGAACGCGAATAAGAAAGAAACTATTGAAAACTGTATATGTATAATTAATTTATAGAACTAGGCGTTACTTTGCAGAATTCCAAAGTACAAAGTTAAAATTATTTTGCTATAATCCGCGTTTGTTAAGAAAATCTATGTAATGCTAAGTGTAGGAAGCAAAATCGTTCTCATATCTTATACATGCAGGTTTAGTTACCACATGTATCACAAGATACCACCACCAAAAGCACACTACCGCATGATCGATTGCGAGAAAGCATAAATAAAGATTATATGTGATGCAATTAAATTTCCGAGTTAATGTATTGAATATTTATTTTAGAATATTTTTGGTTCTAAATTTGTGTAGAAATATAAAAATTTGCTTACTACGTGTCCCAGCTAGTCCTGTTTACAAAAAAAAATTGAAATGTAGTTAAATGAACGACTATAAACAAATCATAATCATAAGCATAAAATAATCATTAATAATTTATAGAATTAGGCGTTACTTTGCGGAGATCCATAATATAAAAGTAATAATAAAATTATTTGGGTATAATCCGCGATGAAGTAAAATAGAAAATATTTATAAAGCGATTTTGTCGTGACAAAATCGCAAAGATTAGAGGAAGAGTGAGAGAGTATCTCCTGATGATGCTTCGGTTGCGGGGCGAAACGATTGTTGAGATTGTGATAGTGAAAGTATGTGCTTGTGATTGTGGTGGTGGTGGTGGAGGTTCGTGCATGCGTTTTAACGAATCCTGCATGTATCAGGTATGAAAACGCATTTTCCATTCTACCTTTAGCATTATATATATTTTCTATTTTACTTCATCGCGGATTATAGCAAAATAATTAAAATACTACTTTTGAATAGACGTTTCTTTATAGAAACATATCTAGATATCCTTATGCCGATCAAGATTGATTCTAAAGAGCATTACATAATCTAAAAAGAGCGAACAGTAAGAAATAGGAATAGGATTGGTTCTGTCAACCGACAAAGGGTTAAAGTAGGGTTAAATACTATAAGTATCGTTTTCAGATACTAACAAGACACGTAATTACGAAGTTCTATAAGTGCGTCGTCTGTCTAAAGTGCTAGACTTAAGTCGGTTATTCCTAAGTGCGTATTAGGTACATAAAACAGGTAAACTGTTCCTGGTCTATTAAGTTGTATAGTATAATACTGACAAAACGAAGTCTTAACTATGATAGTCTATCATAGTGGCCTGTTTGTACAGTGGGTAGTGACGCTGCCTACAGCTCTGCGGGTTGCGGTTCGATTCCCGCCGAGTACTAACATTTTCTATAAACATTTTGTTGATTTTTCGAGTCTGGGTGTATATTTTCAATATTTTACTGAGTTAATCTTATATGTATATATAAGATTAACTCAGTAATTTATGTATATATATATATATATATATATATATATATATATATATATATATATGTGTGTGTGTGTGTGTGTGTGTGTATTTTTTAAATCTCGGAGGCGGCTCCAACGATTTTCAAAAAGAAAGAAAACATGTAAAAATTTTGTCCCTTATGTCAACCCAATATACTCGTAGAAACATTAGTTTTAGCAAATTTCATCTATATGAATCCAGTGGATTAGCCTTGAAAACGTAAAAAACAGATGGACTTTCACATTCATAATGTTGGTTTGAGTATCGGATTTATTTAAAACCCGTGGTTGCAGTTTACGCGAAACTGAATTAAGGACATTGATTGTATACAATACAATACACCTGCTGTATGGTATCCGGCTGAGTAGAATTGGCCACCCCCATTTCTTACCGGGTTGTCGTAAAAGGCGACTAAGGTAAGTTGACCTGCCGTGTGGTATCCGACTGAGTAGAATATTTCACCCTCATTTCTTACCTAGGTTTTGTGAAAGGCGACTAAAGTAAATTGATGTCAGGCAGGCGGTCGGTTTTAAAAATCTAGCCAAAACATGTACCAACATGATGACAACAGGTGTTAAGTTGTGGAATGATTTACCAGTATCAATCCGCAAATCTCTTTCCCTTTCGGTATTTAACTTACAGACTAGAAAATAATTAATTATATATTAGTAGCATCTTTTCATCTATTTATTTTACCAAAATTTTGAATAGTTAAATTATTCGTAGTTAGTATTCTCTTTCTTCTTCGATTCTTGTCTTTTTCCTTCTGTTACTCAAAGGTTGACTGGAAGAGATCCCTTTTTAGGGATAAGGCCGCCTTTATAAATTTATACTTTTTCTTTCTTTTTTCTAACTATATTTATAAAAAGAAATAAATAAAACATATTATGCTGACCCCATTTAGAGTGGAATAGGGGCAGGAGAATGATGATGATTGTATACACTACACGTGATCTTGTAAAGCACTCAACCTATTAAAAATAACGGCGTTATAAAATGACTTCGGTACCATAGATCTTCACAGATCAATTACCCCCATTGACTTAATATTCCGGCAAGGCGAAGACCTGTTGAAATATTCAGCAGCAAAGGCGATGCTTTGTTTTGAGTGCGCACTCGGGGGAGAGGGCGCTTTTTATGAGTAGATGTCTGCATTATCGTAAACATTCAGATATATGTACGGTGTATGAAATATTTAATATGTTTCGGCATTGATTTTTGCGTCAGTGGCGAACGTTACGGAGTGAGTATTGCTCTTTTTATGTTTCAAATATTTTGGTTGTGAATATTTCAGTGATGATGGTTAATATAAAATAATTAATACTAAATAAACATGTATTTATTGATATCGATCATAAATTGATCTAGCTAAGTTTTATTAAAAAAAAATGTTGTGTTATCCCTGTATTCAGGCA
Organism: Morpho helenor; assembly: GCA_029227775.1. Taxonomy (NCBI): domain Eukaryota; kingdom Metazoa; phylum Arthropoda; class Insecta; order Lepidoptera; family Nymphalidae; genus Morpho; species Morpho helenor. The sequence continues at coordinate 10,070,346 of JARGCU010000022.1, read as the reverse complement.
CAAAAATTATAATAACCCAGTTCGAGTCCAGTTCATATTCTTTTTTTCGTATAGCCTCTTTTTTTTTCTTCTAATAAAAATTCCGAGCAAATCTCGGTGTACTATCCCACTGCTGGGCATAGGCCTCCTCTCTCCATTTTTGGAGAGAAGGGTTGGAGCTAAGACCTACCACGCTGCTCCAATGCGGATTGGTAGGTTACACATATCCCCGGAATTCTCTAGAGATATGCAGGTTTCCTCACGATGTTTTCCTTTACCGAAAAGCGTGTGATAAATTGCAATTATCAATTAGACACATAAGTTTTAATAGAAAAACTCATTGGTGTCCGCCCGGGTTTGAACCCATGATCGTCTCTAGAGATTCACACGGTCGCACCGCTAGGCCATCACAGCTTCTCGGTGTACACATATACTAAATATTACCTACTAAAACTACATAATGTTTATAGTCTGTATAAGGTTGCTTTGTAATTATTAAGAAATATATATAATATATTTTGTATTACAGAAGTAAAAAGTGAAATTAAAAAATGTCAGTTATTAGCAAAAACTTATGACAAAAACAATATTCGCTACTTTTATTTCCTTCCTAATTTCCATTTATTGTTATTTCCTAAAATACACAATAATAAAATAAAATCTAATAATTTTTATTTCCTAAAATTATTATATTTTATTTTATAATAATTTAAGCGTTAATATCCAAAGCTGGATTCTTTTTTTTGGGAAAGCATTGTAATTGGAAGTATTTAAACACATCACTTTTCCAACAGTGAATTTGAAAGATATATATCACAAATTCTTTAGAAATATGCAATAAGTTCTACTAAAATCATCTCTATAACAGAAATACTCGCGCCTACCCAGACAATAAGCCTGCGACTTCTGATAAAGTAGAATTGTTTTTGCAGTTAAAATTATAAATACTACATGAAATAGACATTTAAGTTTTAAAAATAGAATCTACTAACTATACAATCAACGGCAGTTTCTAAGATTATAGTTATAACTAGCTTTTTCCCGCAACTTCGTTTGCGTGAACTGTTGTCGCGCGATAGTTTATGATAGATGGCGCTTTTCAATGTCATCCTATTCCTGTAGAATTAACAGGATTTTTATAGCGTATGTGTTACCCCGGTGTATAACAAATTATTGTCCTAATTTTATCAATATTGGTTCAGCAGATTCGCCGTGAAAAAGTAGCAAACATACATCCATGCTCACAAACATTCGCATTTATTATATTAGTAGGATATATAACTTTTAAATATTTGTCGGGGTTTGAGGCGCTATCTTGTTTCTTTTTAATCTAGGCCTATCTATTTTCAACTTTGATCTAATCCTTTGGTTTTTTTTTTTAATTACCGTGACTTTCAACTCTTAGAGAGACCCATCGTTAACGTTAACCGTCGAAGCCATGTACAAAAGCTAAAAGATATAAAAGATATTTAAAGTTTAAAGATAAAGCATTAGACTAAATTTCTATCGTTAGACATCCACCAATGAGAGAAGCAAGCACCAAAAAAGCTTCCCATTTGAAATAATTAGTAAATAGACCCTTAAAATCCTTGCCAATTTACAAGACCAAGTTATTACGTAACTCAAGCAAACGGTCGTTATAAATAACCCGGTCAATTGCCTTCAATATAAGTCGATATTGCGACGTCTACACTTGAGGTGATTCTGCACACGGCCGATTGATACTTAATTACATCAGTAGCCATTTTATGTCTTCACGTTTCGAAAAGAGTTACTTACTACTCACCTCACAATTGTCGCGACTGTGAGGTGAGTAAAATATGTATATTTTACTCACCTCACAGTCACACAATCCGCGTCTATACTAATATTATAAATGCCAAAGTCTGTCTGTTGGACCAACAATGATTAAATTTGGCACAATAAAAAGTTATATAGTATGATAACAAATAGGATACATAAATCTCGTTTTTCTTTCGGTTATAGGGAAAATCACATATTGTACTATAGAGTGTACTTAAACGTGTTCCACTTGTGTTAAAATATCTCGTTTGCCTTAACTAAAACACACAGTAGAGTAGAAAAGAGAAAATTATTGGAATACCATATTTGTGAAATAACCTAACGAGAAGTTCCATCGAAATAAAAATAAATATCGCAAATTCACCAGTAAAAATTTTAATGTGATGTTAACATATAGACTAAAATCAATGGATAAACAGAATGTAAGATAGAGTTGGTATGACCAGCAAAATACTGTTCATTGCCTACTTGTATTTCCAAAAGAACCAAGAAGATCTGCCATGATATGAACTGTTAATAAAAGTACGTATTGGCTGGACATAATAAGTATGGAAAATCATTGATAAAATTTACATTTACCGTAGGCATCCTTTAGTAGAAAATGAGTATAAAAAATTTGGATGTTAGCGCGATGTGACCCGTATGTTTATATACTAAAAATCATAATGAATGTATAGAAACCAGCTGTACTCATGTCTTATTTTATCGAATGAGCTTGATTAGTTTCTTGAAACTTGCCCATACGAAACTCAGTTCCCGCTGCAATAACACCGTATAAATAGGAGCCTCGTATGGGCTTGAAACTAGTCGGGCTCATCTGATAAAATAAGACGTAAGTATAGTAAGTAAGCTGGTTTCTATACATTAATTATTAATACCACTCACGATAGTTTAAATTCAAAGACTAAAAATGCTACATGCATTTAAGAAGTTCTTATTACAAAAGAAAGGGAGCAGTAGATAAAGTGTTCTTTAAAGTGGCAATCGGATATACCTAAGACCATAGAGTTCTTAGTTTCCGTGAGAATGTAGATATATAGAAAAAATTGAAAAGTATATCAAAAAACCTATACAGAAAAAAAATTAAAATGCTAGTCAATTGTGAGATTTTATTAATTAGAGAATTACAAGGCTACGGAAGCTCAATGCTGGCTCGGAAGGAGCTTTACGAACCAGCAATGGAGTTGTCGATTCAAAAGTACATTACTTAAATAACAATCAGTTTAAATTTTAATGCTTGTATATAAAAACTTCACTCACCTCTTCCACTTCTCCCGACGAACCTCAGGTCATTAAACTTCGCTACTTGGTTCTTCATAACAGCCGTACAATTCCTCAGTTCAGCTGAACAGTTCTCATCATTTCCAGCCCTGACAGTGACCAGGGTACCATCTCCGACGTCACCCAATGCGACCACTTTGAACGCTACTGGTAAGGTTTTATTCGACCGCCAATGTGGAGGTAGCACTGTACATACCTGGGAAAATACAATGTACTTAAAATAATATCTACCACTAGCAATCGCCAGCGGCTCTGCCCGCGTGGAAAGATTAAAACCGTAATATAGTCTTTTCTATAAACATAAAAATGGTTAAAGGTTAACCTTAAAAGCTAGACATATGTTGTCTTTTTTTAGAACTTTCAGAGGGAAACAATTTTGTAATACATGATTTTTTAAATAACTATCACCGTTTACTCAGCGCACGTAAAGAAAGCTTTACATTTTGGCGTTGTCGTACTATTTTTTATTGCTGCTCCTCTCTTATTAATCTTAGTGTGATGTTATATAGCCTGTAGCCTTCCTCGATAAATGGATTATCTTACATTGAGATAATTTTTCAAATCGGTCCAGTAGTTCCTGAGATTAGCGCGTTCAAACAAACAAACTCTTCAGCTTTATATATTAGTATAGATAATCAGTAGATTTGGCGTCCGTTAAACTGATTCATAAAACAAACAAGACGACGCTTTGTATAATTCTAAAAATCAATCCAACATTGTAAAAATGTTGCTTATCAGCTATTTATACTATTTTTTCTTTACAGAAGTTTTAATGGTTATTATATCTATACTAATATGTAAAGCTGAAGTTATAGGTATTGTTTCTTTGATTGTTTGAACGCGCTCATCTCAGGAAGTACTGGGCCAATTGAAAAATTATTTGAGGCTATATAATATTACGCTAAGATGAATAGGTGAAGAGCAGCAATAAAAAATGATACGAAAACGGCAAAATTTAAATCTTTCCTTGCGTGCGCTAAGTAACCGGTCAAAGTTATGAAAAATCATGTATTACAATTAATTTATTTTGAGGTTGAGTAGAATATGAATAAGATAAGTTGATATCAGGCAGGCAGCCGGCCGTAAAATACATACAAGTCAAATCATATGACAACATGTTTGTAACATGTTGAGCCAACCCCACTTAGAGTGGGATAAGGGCAGGAGGATGATGAGTATGAGCAAGCATTTATCATATGGATATAAACAAAGTCATAAATAACTTAACTAAAACTTAAAAACTTGTTTAAACTAAAACTTACAACATGAGGACTGCCAGTCTTAACAAGCTCGCCTGGATGGTCAGCCAGTAAACCTTCCAGTGTTCTTTCAGCCAATAACTCTGCAGTCAAAGGCTGACTCGGTAAACTACCGCCGTAGCTGGAGGAAGGTGCCTCATGTCCTAGACCATTCGTAGTCGAACTCACTTCACTCGATAAATGCATCGTCCATAAATATCGTATACATATAACAGGTATTGTCTGAAACTATTCACTGTATCTGTCACATAATTTTACTTAAACATCGAATGTTATGTGTGAAATAACATTTTCCTTTGCGGCCACTGATTTGTATGGTTTTTGACATCATTTTCCTGATACCTGAAAAGATGACAAATTTATCGTTACTAAATGTATTTTAAATCCTAAATAATATCAGTCTAATCTTGATGGTTTCTGAGAGAGTCCAAAATTACTCTCTTGCTATATAAGTTGCAATGAATTTTCTAACTATTTCTATTCCTTTGTTAATAAAATTGAAAATATCGTATAAAAATACACTTAAACTAATGGCCGTGTATAAGAATTGCGTAGGTAGGTTTGTTAGCCATTTAAATTTACTATAAATCGTATGTCATAAGTACAATAATGTCCAACCTTTTCCAAATTTTACAACTTATTGATTTGATAAAATAGAAAAACTGCTAAAATATCTACACATTAAGATATTAAAAATATAAAAAAATATGTATTACTTCTACCAAATTTCCTTCAAAAAATTGTACAATTCGGATCGGCTTCCATACCAAAATATTACAAATGCCAATCTAATAAGAATATTGACATCAAAACTAAAATGGTGAATAAATGTTTCTCTATATAGGCTATATCCCTATCAATTTTAATTAAGCAAATAATTTCGAACCTCAATCCAAATTACGGCAAAAAGTTGCCGTCGGCAAACACGGTGTTGATAACATTATTATCATTAGTGCATAAAAAATGTATTGTACACTGAAATTCATTTGTTATCCTCAGATATTAAGTATAGTAAATAACGTTATTATATAAAATGAGACTTTATTCAAGAAAATATCCAAAAAAAACATCACTGAACAAGATATGAAAACTATGATACCAATATATCATGTGTGTAGTATTAGAATTATACCTTTTCTCAACGAATATAATATGCGTATACTTATGCTATTTGCTTTTGCTATAATTATAAAACAAAGCTCCCAAAGCCGTCTGTCTGTATGTAATGGATTTTCTCAAAATGTACTGAACGGATTTTTGTACAGTTTTTACTAAAAGATAGTGAAATTCTTCCGGAAGTTAAAGTTATTAGTACATTACTGTTTTACGTAAATAACTAAGAGACGAAGAGGGTTGTAAGAAAAATCGCCAGCTTGCGGCTTTAGTCGCGCGCGCCGCGTTTACTAGCAGAGATACACTAAAGTAATGTACTAGAGGATTGTAGATCTATAAAATACTACAAAATAGTCCGCGATAGTATGTCTCTATCTCATTATGAGTTAACCATAAGCGATACTTTCACATAAGAGAACTACTTTTCAAAAGTTAGATTCGGGAAAAAAATATGAAAATCACACACACAGCTATTTTGCTATCTAATTACAAATACCTAATGCCATAAATATATCAAGAGTGATACTGAGTATTTAATCACAGAAAACCATGGAATATAAAGTTTCGTTACAACAGAAGTCACTACGGCTTTATTGACTATGCTGCATCAAAGAGACTCACACAAAGGGTTGACACAATCAGTGGCAAGGGTGAGATCACACGGGGTGCCAAATCAAGCGGACAAGATAAAGTGAGCCAATTTTTCATACGAGAGCTGTAGCACAGTTATTGGTTTTGATATTAAAAAAAATAGGTACTAAAATATCTGAAATAATACCACATTTCGCAATTTGAAATATGTGTGTAGCCGTGTGGTATCCGACTGAATAGAATAGTACCACCCTCATTTCTTACCGAAGTGTCGTAAAAGGCCATTAAGGTAAGTTGACGCACCGTGTGTTATTCGCTTGAGTCAAACAGACAACCCTCTTTCTTACCGAGGTGTCGCAAAAGGCGACTAAGCCTAAAGACTAAGACTAAAATACGTAGCCAAATCATGAAACAACATGTTTATAACATGTTGTGCCGACCCCATTTAGAATGGGATAAGGGCAGAAGGATTAGGATGATGAAACTTGAATCAACTTGAATCAACTTGAATTCTATCATCGGTAATATGAAAAAACACAATAAAGTCGTATGAGAAACGTAATACCGACCTAATAAGCAATTTTTGAATTTAAACTATCGTGCGTAGTATTCATAGCTAATGTATAGAACCGGCTATACTCACGTCTTATTCTATGGGGTTAGCTCGACTAGTTTCGGACCTATCCGGGGCACTTATACATGAGCTCTTTTCACGACGTTATCGCGGCGTAGCAGCGAGTATAGCCAGTTCTATATATTAACTAATAAGCTAGTTGTAAAGCAAACTATAAAGAAGTCTAAAATCACATCGCGTTACAACTAAAAAGCTTTTCTATTATACAAAAGTAATAATAGTGATTAATAATCGCAAAGCTTTGCGATTTAGTCGTGGAATTTATCTCCTGATGATGCTTCGGTTGAGGGACGAATCGATTGTTGAATTTGTGATAATGAACGTGTCTAGTGCTTGTGTATTGTGATGACGGTGGTAGAGGTTAGTGGTTATGTATTTTCAAATCCTGCATGTATCGGGTATGAAAACGGATAATCGATTCTACATGTAACATTATATATATTTTTTCTATTTACGTTATTGTTGATTATAGCAAAATAAATTTATTCTTACTTTTGTACTATGGGTCTCCAAAAAGTAACGCCTAATTCAATACATTATTTTTCTGCTATCTTTAGCCCTTTAGCTTTGAAAGTAATTAAATGTCATCATCATCCTCCTACCCTTATCGCACCCTAAGTGGGGTCGGCACAACATGTTACAAACATGTTGTCATATGATTTGGCTACGTATTTTACGACCGGCCGCCTGCCTGGCGTCAACTTACCTTAGTAGTATTTTATGACTCCTCGATAAGAAAGAGGGTGGTCTATTTTACTCTACTAATTAAGTGTACAAAAATAATATAACAAATGTTACAACAAAAAACTAAATTATATTTTACTTTTAAAATAAATTATGTGGATAAAAGGTATATAGTTTCCTGCATTTATGGAAACTCAATAGTCACGTTTCTAAAGGTCTCAGGACAACATAATAACCCTATCAGATGTCTTGAAATGGACTTTACCAATTACTATAAAATATTTCCCCTTTCCCTTACACGAATAGACTGTTAGATGTTTGCGAAACGCGATATGTCGATGGATGTTAAACTTAATTTCTACAAGGGGTTCACCCTACATGCCTTTTACTGCCTTTCCTTGTTTGCTTTGATTTCGACACGATAAAGCCTTCTGGTGATATTTTCGACAATAAAGCTTCGGGTACATTTACATAAACAAAATTATTCACATATTTAAAAAAAAACATTTATATAAGTCATAGTTTTTCCTATTTCATTTATATTATGTTTAAAATTATTCATAATATTATATCAAGTAAAAATGGAAAATATTCTTCTTTTATTTAAAACTAGCAATCGCCAGCGGCTCTGCCCGCGTGTAAAGATTAAAACCGTAATATAGTTTTTTGATAACCATAACAAATGTTTAAAGTGGGTTAACCTTAAAAGCTAAACATAAACATATGCTAAACATATGCTGATATATGAATTTTTAATAACTTTCACCGTTTACTTAGCGCACGCAAGGAAAGCTTTAAATTTTGCCGTTTTTGTAATATTTTTTATTGCTGCTCCTCTCCTCTTGATGATATATAATCTATAGCCTTCCTCGATAAATTGACTATCGTACACTCAGAGATATTTTCAAATCGGTCCAGTAGTGCCTGAGATTAGCGCTTTCAAACAAACAAACAAAAATCTCTTCAGCTTTATATATTAGGAGAGATCTCTGTCATAGCGATAAGTTGACCTCTGTACACTTTTTTTTACCAATAATGTTTTTTCCAACTTTTTTTTTTATACTAAATAAATAAATAGTATAGATAAATATATTTTATAATTATAATCTTAGTCGCAACAATCGATTCTTAGTTGTTACAATGACTTTTATAATGAGTTTCCCATATTGATTCTCTATCTGTTAATCCTGTATGCCATGAATCACTCTAACTTGATCCAAATCCAAATCTAAATTGATCCAAAATTAAATCACATCAACATACTCGTTATAAAATTCAGTCAATTGGTCTGATCGTTGTCTCTATATTTGTAATCTCTTTCGAACATTATAAGTAGAGACTTAATAAAGCCATGTGTAATTAACTTTTTCTTTTCTTTCATAATGTACTATTTCATATTCTTTCTCAATCGATGAACATTTCAACTGATGAACTTTGACTGACATAAAACGCGTCTGGGCATTTCCTAACCCTCTTAAATCCAGTGACTTCTAGAGACTCTAGCCGGAGATGTATCAACGTTTCCAATTGCGATTCCCTCGCGGGGTTATAATATTACCTTTGCTCCAGACATACTCTAGCTACACGTTGTTTCGACAAATAAAAATGCCATACGTTTTTTTATTGTTTTAAAGTAACGGGCTGTTTATTATCCCACTACTGGGCATATCCTCTCTCCATTTTTAGAGAGAAGTCTTGAAAATAATAACCACAACCCTGGTCCAATGTGGATTGGTAAATTGCACATATCGCCAATTTATTTAAAAATATTCAGGTTTACTTACGATGTTTTTTTTCATTAAAGCGTGTGATGTTTTGCAATTATCAATAACATCCGCTGGGCTATCAGCTCTATTTTATTGGCAAAACTAAATCATCATCCTCCTGCCCTTATCCCACTCTAAGTGGGGTCGGCACAACATGTTAAAAACATGCTGTCATATGATTTGGCTGCGTTTGAACGACCGGCCGTCTGCCTGACGTCAACTTACGTTGGTCGTATTTACGACACCTCGGTAAGAAAGAGGGTGGTCTATTCTACTAAACCGGATACCACATGGTGGGTCAACTACCTTAGTCGCCTTTTACGACACCTCGATAAGAAAAGAGGGTGGTCTATTCTACTCAGCCGGATACCACACGGCGGGTCGACTTATCTAAGTCGTTTTTTATGACACCTCGGTAAGAAAAGAGGGTGGTACTATTCTACTCAGTCGGATACCACACGGCTATATTGACAAAACTAAATCTTAGTATGTAAATTTTTACTAAGCTTAACTGATCAAGGAGGTAACATCTACTTTGTAATCAGGATGTCCGAGAGTCTTCTCCATTTGAATATCTCACGTAGGGTCCGGATATTACATTTGCTAACCTATTTGTAACCGTCGCCAGACGATCATTATCCGTGTCCGAAAGGTCTGGGCTCCCTCAGGAATTTGTGCCCCGATATTGATTCTCGTGTTCACTTCTAGAGTGGAATTCTAATGGATGTAGCTATTGACAATTCGAATAAATCTTATATATATAAAAGAAAGTTGGTCTTAGTTACACTATTTATAACTCAAGAACGGATAAACCAATTTGGCTGAATATTGATGAAGAGGTTGCTTAGAACCGGGAGACGGACATAGGATACTTTTTATCCCGTTTGACACTATAAAACGTGGTATAACAAAAACGACTATGACATGGAATAACAAAACGCAAATGACAGTGGAATAAATGACAGCTAAACGTAATTTTGTCTTTGGTTAAGTATGGTAAAAAATTTTACAATAATTATCAAAATTATAGCTAAACGTCACAACATAGTAGGTATAAAACGAAGTCGCATTCTCTGTCCGTCCCTATGTCCCTATATCCCTATATGTGCTTAAATCTTTAAAACTATATTATATAAGTATTTGTACACCTTGAAAAGGTCTACAGAAAACTCCAGGATGGTATATGTCTATCTCTTATGGATAACCCATAATAGCATTTTTTGTCATTTACTTTTTACGAAAAATAATTTCTTATTTTTGAAGCAATTTTAAACAATACAGCATTAATCATTATTCAATTAAGTACCATAAATACATTGGTAATTTAATATAGATCAATATGGCCGTTTACAGCATGTAATTTAAATAAACATTTTAGAAGATATTACAGATTTAAAATGCAGGGGCATAGCGATTTTTGTTTAACTCCATATTTAACGCGTTCGGGCCACGGACAGTAATGAATAAATCAAAACTACTGGATCGATTTTAATATTGTTTTTCACTAAGTAACATAGGCTATATATTTTATACCCGTGCGAAGCTGGAGCGGGGCGCTAGTTGTTAATAAATAAATAAATATATGGGACACATACACACACGGTCGTCCGTCCCCAAATTAAGTAACTTAATACTTGTGTTATGGTAGACAGACATTATACTATATTTTTAAATAAATACTTAAATAAAAATATACACCCCAGGCTCAAAGACCAACAAATTCATTTATAGAAAATGTTGGCAGCATTTAGGTGGTTTTGGGGGAGAATTGATCTAGCTAGGTTTTATTTAAAAAAAATCGTTTTATCCCTGGTATTGGACATAAAAAAATTATTAACTTTAAATTTAATATAAAACACTATTTTTGCCGTAAAATGTCAAGTCAGCGTCGCTTATTCGGGGAGCGTGAAGTTTCGGGAATTTTAAATACCTAGAGTCGATCCCTTCCTAATATTATTTTTCTTTTTTTTATGTTTCTTTTTTTAATTTCATAAAAAATTACCAAGCAAGACTCGGTCAACCAGGTAATAAAATCTTTAAAAAAAGATAATTAATACTCTGAAATCGACCAAATAATGTTTATTTGTGAAAAATACTAAACATAAAGAAGTCAGACGACGTAGTTAAAAAATAATTCGGACAATAGGCCGCACTGAAACAGAAACGGTTCGTGTAATGTATCTTTACCCCATTCCGGTCCTTTGTGGAAGGGTGTAGGGTAACGAGCATTATCCACTTGGCCCCTACATGCTTTATTATTTACGACCTCCGCCCTATTTGTATGTTTTAAAGCTAAGATTTTATTGCTGTACTATTCATGAGGTAAACCCTGTGCGAATCTTAACATGGTGCAGTGATTTTCATTTTAAATTTATATTCATTGTAAAAATATTTCGCCGTGTGGTATCCGGCTGAATAGAATAGTACCACCCTCATTTCTTACCGAGTTATAACATGTTGTTCCGACCCCACTTAAAGTGGGATAAGGGCAGGAGGATGATGATTCATTTTAAAAATATTAATATTTAAGACTGCGGTGCGGTTTTGTTCGTGGAGCCTATCCTCGTGATGATTTTTCTGTTTCGGGGCGAAACGATCGTAGAGGTTGTGGTAATGAGTACGTGTAGTGCTTGTGTGGGGTGTGTTGGCCGCGTTTTATTATACGTGTAGTGACTTGTCCTGCATGTATGGGGTATATGATTTGTTGCCTGCTTCATACACTTAGCGTTATATATATTCTCTTAACAAACGCGGATTACAGGGAAGTAATTTTATTGTAACTTTAAAATATTTATTTATCCATTTTATTATTATATTATATGTCTCAAATTAAAAATAGGCGTTACTTTGCGGAATTCCATAGTACAAAACTTTGATAGAATTCATAATCAATAATTCTCCTGCTTTTATCCCACTACGGTCGCTGATGACCCTGATGTCAACTTACCTTATTTGCCTTTTACAACACCTTAGTAAGAAAAAAGGGTGCTCTATTCTTCCTCATCGGATAGTTATGATTATTTTGCTGTAATCCGCGTTTGTTAAGGAAATATATGTAAGACTGTAAGATGTAGGAAGCAAAAACTGTTCTCATACTTATATAGTCATTCAGGACTTGTTACCGCACGTATTACAAGACACCGCCACCAACAATACACTACACAAGCACTATACACATTCATTATGACAATCTCAACGGTCGTTTTACCCCGTAACCGAAGATATCATCAGGAGATACGGTCCACGACAAAATAGCGATGCATAATAAAATTGACAAATTCAAATTCAAATTCAAAAAATTCTCTATTCAAGTGGACTGTTTACAGTACTTTTCACTCGTCAAATGTTTTAAAGAAGCTACCACTGATTCGGGAGTTTGCTCCTACCGAGAAGAACCAGCAAGAAACTCGGCGGATAATCTTTTAAAAAAATTATTACAATTTGATGGTTACAAGATAATCGTTGCAGCTGGATGCGTAGCTGACTGCAGTTAAGATATGCTATCATTCAAATATTCCTCAAAACTTATTCTTGACAACTCTATATCTCTACAATTCTAAATTCCTTAAATGTTCAGTACAACCACATTGAGTCGGGAAAAAAATAATATATTTTTCCAAAAAACCATTACGAAGCGACCCTTGCAATTTTGGTGACAATAAACAACAGCGGGCACAATCAAGCACTTAAGCAGGATACGCGGAATGCGCCGGGTGACGTCATTTACGACGATATTAAAAAATCCATCCAAGCCTTTCGAATGAAACCAAATAATCTCAAGTGAAATAAAATTTCTTTATGCCAAAGATACGCACAAAAAGTCTATTATAAAGATGTCGATATAACGTCGTTATAAAGATATGATACTATGCTATGTGGTATTCGGTTAAGTAGAATAGAATAGAGATAAATTGGGGACACGTCGGTAAGAAATTTATCCCTATTATACAAATTATTTTACAACGATCCGCAAATAAAATGGAAAATGTATAGGAAAACAAATAGAATTTTTTTAGGGAACTTTTTATTTGTAAAGATAGAGATAAAATAATATAGTTACTCAAATGAAATTAGCTCTTTCAAGCACTTTTGAATCGTCAAGGAACAATATGATTAATGAAGCTACAACCGGTTCGGAATGTTGCTCTTACCGAAAAGAACCAGTACGAAACTCGGCGGTCAATCTTTTAAACATTTTCAATAATACTAATAATACTATTCAATAATAATACTAATAAAAACTCAGTATGACTCAGTGCTAATTTTGCGATATCACTGAAGCAATATTAGTTTAGTGTAACTCAGTAGCAATGAAATGATTGATTGCTTAGATATTATGTAAAAAATATATATAGGTATATTGTCTATACTTTAAAATTTCGGTAACGAGAAAACAACAAGATATCTGCAAACATTTTCCGCCCTCCCTCCATTTTCAAAGGAATTAATGAGTTCTTACTTCTGCCTAAGTTATTTGACGTGTATTCCCTTTAGCTAATGGAATTAATTTTATAGATGAATTCAACAGTTATTATTATTTTTATTTACAATTAAATATCTAGGTTTAAATTTTTAATACTAGTAAGTTAGCAATTTTGAATGGTCTTTAACATAAAGCTCATATTAAAGATTGTAACTACACAACAATATAACTTACATTTTTTTTTATTCGTGCTTTTTAAGTGCATGTGCTTTAACTTATTTTCATTATACTGCTAAATTTGCTTTAGTACCTTCGATACTTAATAAGTAATTTACAAGCACTGAGTATGATTTTTTATATACAGTATTAGTTTATAAATACTTAGAGGCCTTAGAATATTATGTTTATTAGACAAATTGCAAGTTAATAAGGAATTTCGAAAGTCACGCAACCCTTTGGAGTCAAGGGTTATATTACAAAAGAGTGTCGATCAAAGAAAGGGGAAATATTGAGGCAATAACCTTAATGAACATCACTTCGTAGAGAAAATTTACAAGAGTAACATAATTGATATTATATGCTTTAAAGCTGTCGTTGCTATTGCCCGATTACACTAAGATAAAAGTAATATATTTGGAGTATATTTCTTTATATTTTATATATCAATATAAATATTTTTAATGAAAACATCCAATGGTTTTTAGATTTAGCGATTTCGCACTTAAAGCAATAACTAAATAATAAATTTTCGAACTTAAAGCAATAAAATTACATAAGAACAAAAGCGCCCAACGCAAAAGTAAAAAAAAATATCGACAGCCTAATATATTTTAAGCCAGATAAATTACATTATGCTTAATCAAATATTTATCAAAAAAATTAAAATTACAAGCATAGATATTTCAAAATATCAATAATACAGCTAAAAAACATTTTCTTATTGCCATATGACCCGTCATATTGTTTATTATTAGTTCCACTATTATTTAAATTAATATCAACGTAATAATCACCTTTGAAATAAAATAAAAAATTATCGAGCCCCGAACGTCTAGAAATGTTAATGTTTCAATATAAAAACGACATAACTTCAATATTGTACTTCCATTTCAAGATTATTAACGCTAAAGAGAGTAATTTAAGTTATTTAAGCGCGACACAAAATTATTCCACACGCGTTTTTAAATAGACAGTAGATAAGCCCTTTTTTAATGCTCAAAAATTAATGATGACAAAAATATTTGATGAATTAAGAAAACGTTCAGAACAATTTTGTATATGTTGTTAATTTTATGTTAAAAGTCATGCCTTTTTCCATTTACTTTTGCGGCATTAAACTCACATCCTTTGCCGTATATAAAACTCTACGCCATTTTCCATAGACTAAAGATTGAATACAGTGTAATACAATCGGCATAAGTGCGTAAACGACAATTAGGCGCAGGTGAAAGTTGGGGGACTCCTAATGGGAGTTCGCACTTACTTTTTAACAAGTCTCGCCAAGGTTACCGAGGAAACACGCGGGTTCGTAATTTGAACCGTTTATTAATTTTGTTCAGGTACATCATAGACCTATAACAGTCATATGACTATTAAGAGTAGTAAGCGTATTATTGATTAAGTGAGTTATAGTTGATTATATAGGCCTCTCCTCAACATAGTTTATCTCTTTAAGTGCATTTTGAAGTCAATGCAAAAATATGAAGTAATTTTTTTCAAATAATTCTTTTAACAGCCCACCTTTTAGTTAATTGAGATTTTTTTCAGAAGAAATTAACTTTACAAAATATATTATCAGTTATTACAAATATTAAAAAACCTTTATTGAAATATATAATTTACCATTAAAATAAGCCAATACGAAAAAAATATTATATTATTAACTTACAAAGTTTCTTTTTAGGTTTCAAACTTTAATAGATTAGTTAATAGACTACTAATTTTTTTAATATTATCCCAATAGGAAAGAAGTCTTTGTAGTACATATTATATGTATATATATACAAAACACTATCGATTAAAAATATTTTGAAGTAAATGCGAAACATATTTCCTACTGTATATAAGATATCTATATATGAATAAGTAATTATTCACAGAATTTATCCAACCAAGCTTAATAAACAAAACTTTAATTAATCGGGTTCAAGTAATAAAGCTTTTGATGTTATCACAATATACGCCTATCTCGTTTAACCGTAGTGTGCGCACAGTCTAATGAGCCTGCGGTTACGTGAAAACAACACGCATCTCGACGCCCGCCCAACTTTTGCGGACTTACGCAAACTTTCCATTAATTAAATGTACAAGTCTTTAACAACTATTAATGTATGTATATCGCATTACTTACTTCGAAAACAAATAAAAAAACTGAGTTATTTTTTATAACACTATCACTATACACTGGAATCCGTATCGCATAGGGTATATAAAAAAAGTTTCAAGAAAACCGCGAGAGGCGCGCGTCCGCCACCGAAACGTGGTCGACATTAAAACCTTAGCGGGAAAGAAACGGTCCCCTTATTACGTCTCGAAAGAAATTCGCCCGCACACAGGGGCACGGAAAGAAGTCCACCCACACAGATGAGGGTTGCAACGACACGGGGGGACCTCGTCAATGTGTGCGGGGGTACAAATAAGTATTAAAAGAGATAGTTAGGTGCGGGACAAGTAAAGTGTGTACATTGCAAATGCCAACATAATGGGGGTCGCCTCGGAAAATTCTAGTGGAAATTATTTTGTCTCACAAAAACCTTCAAAACACCAGAATATACAAGAAAAGCTATAGTAACATATTATGTCACTTATCGACATATATATTTGTAAATCTTATCATTAATTCACAGATTCACAAACTTTACTAATCGTGGTTCATTGGAGGTTGTATTGAAAAACTAGTAATATCGCGCAGTTTCACCCGTGATTTTTTTATTTTATTACATTTGTATAAAGGATCTCTATTTTTTTTCAAAATGTAATATAGCATATGTTACTTGGTAAAGATGCACCTTTCCAATGATGACAGAATTTTTGAAATCGATCTCGTAGTTGTTGTGTAAAAAAATTAGAAACATACATACAAATTTTTCCTCTTTATAATATTAGTATAGATATAATTCCATCTGAAGTTTAATATTGAACTCTGGCAATAAGTTTCGTAACTTTTGTATCTCAATTCAATGCCTAGTTTAAAAAATTTCATTATTAAAACTTAAATTACCACGAACCCAACGTACATAATAATATAAATTTATTTATTTATGTTCTATAAAAAAACTTTACAAAAACATTATTAATAAAAAAAGAGAGATCTCTGCCAGATAAATTACTAAGACAATTTAGTAAGTAAATTTTGGTATACTTACCATGACCATACTAATAAAATATATATCAAAAACTGTTACGGCCCACTTTTAAGACGATAAGATCGATGTGATTTTTAGGAAACAACGAAGATAAAACACTTAAAAGCCATACAGTAACATAGGCTGATTTTAATTCTCAGTGCTGGTTTTCACGCAAACAAAGTGTGAAATCAAATTCAAATTAAAAATATTCTTTATTCAAGTAAAAATGTAAACAAGACTTTTGAATCGCCAACTCTACTGCTAGTTTGAAATATTGTCTCTAAAAGCGAGCAAGGACCTCGGGGGTTGTTCTTATCAAATAATAATAATAAAAATTAGTTATTTAATAGTTATAGTTATTTAATAGTATAATAGTTTTAATAATTATTTTAATCTGCTGCTAAGTTAAGTAATGCTACAATTGATTGGGGAATTATATTAAAGAATTTCGTACTAAAACGCACAAAAGAATAACACTTGCAAGGCGTAAAGCAAGAGACGCAATTTTATGTTTAAGTATATTACTTAAAATATACTGCAAAGTAATATAAAACACCTTTTCTTTAAACTTTTCTCGCAGTGAATCACGTGGTCTTTTCTTTTCAGTCCAACTGAAGCCATTATATTTTATATATAACCACAAAAAAAACTCAGATAATACCTCCAAGATACATTTTGTAAAAATTAGTTAAGGTTTTTACAAAAGTCAACATTAAATAATAATTCATGAAATTGATTTTTTGAATTGAGCTGAAGGACTTATTTTATATCGATATAATATTACCATTACTGGATAAGGGAAAAAGAAATACAAAAAAGGCATGAAATACTCTTTAATTAAGTTTATGCTTGTATTCAAATTTTAATATCAACAATAAAGAGAATTCAATTACGATTATATAAAAAATAAAATCGTATGCATACAGAACTTAAGGTCTAAATATTAAAAGTGACTTAATATGTTAAAGCGTTTTATTGTTCACGATAAATCATACGTTAAATCAAATATAAATATGATATTTGTTTAAATAGATTTAACATCAATATTCCATATACCCAATCGCTTCTATAGTACTTTAAAACACTTCATACAACTTAAGCCTCGTATCGTATCTAATTCAATGAACAAGTCTATGAGAGCTACGGTTCGTAGCAATTCGTAGCAACTAGTCGGATAATCGTAGCATTAGTATAAAGAAAACAATAAATATCAATATTATATTCAGTAATATATAAATTACAGTATATTAATTCAGTAATATATAAAGTACAGTATACTTTTAATATATTCGATTTTTTATGTTGATAAAATAATTTTACATCAGTTAATATTTCAACTATTATACCCACTTTAAATAATTTCATACATTTTAATGACAAGTAAGTTTAAGGTTTTTTTAATACCTGAGTATTGTGTTACTGTAAAATATATATTTTTTTACATGTATATTTTGTTTTTAATGAGATGGATTATTAATTATAAATGCATTTATGGACAAATAAAATGTGTATTCGAATAAAAAAAATACCATAATTTGAGAAAAAAATAAAAATGTGTAACAGTATTACGATAACGATTTGAAGTTGTATCGCTGTAATATAGCAACCCAAAAACCCTTTAGCGCCTTTCACAAAGCCGACAATGGAAATTTATATCATCGTAAAATTTAAGTGCTCACTTTAATAACTAAGCCTCAAGCGTCGTATCGCGGACAAAAGGAAACCTCTTGGCTCATGCCAGCCGTCTTACACCCACACACCTGTAACCGCATAGCCACGTATACATACAGCACACATACATCCCTTACCACTACTAACCCGAAACCCACACGCCCACCCGCCAAACACGCCCAACGTCTTGGGTTTTCTTATAAACCACGTTGTGTTCGACGTCCCGCTCTATCTCTATGCACTATACGCTAGCTCTCGCTCCAACGCAATGACGAGGTTCACATAAAGCGACGCCACATTCCCGCCTTTTTTCCCACTCCATTTTGACAGCTCGTGGCTCCATATCTGGCCAGGGTGTAAGACAGTGTTCACAGCACACAAAAATTTAAATACTGATTTCCCAATATCTCCAAGAATCAATCTACGCTTATAACAAAAACAATAACAAAAAATACTCTTTTATAAAAAATCTAATAAAATAAAATAAATAAAATAACCGATTTTAAAATAACACAAATTGTATGATACAACTGGCACCTAATTGTAAAGCTGCCAACATAAGCCTTTTTAATTTAATATGTACTCGTATTCTTGCATATCTAAAAATATCGATAAATAAAAGCAAAATATACTATGTATTGTTTATCTTATCTTTAAAATCACATTGACAACTCGACAGAACACATTTATTAAATTTTCCCTACCCAGAGATCAATTTCAAGATATTTATATTCATGATAATATTATTAATGCGTAAATCCGTTTGTTACGCTTTCACTAATACGGTATACCAATATTGATGACGTTTAGCACATTTCCAGCTTATATTCCAGGGTAACATATCTTCTTCTTCTTCTTCTTTCTCAACCGGTGGACGTCAACTGCTGAACATAGGTCTCCTTAAGGGATCGCCACAATCCACGATTTTCGTGGGTCACATATCAAATGTGTGTCAAATCAGTGGGTCAAATCGTGGGTAACATATAGTATATTAAATTTCTGTTCTTAGAAAAGGGGTAAGACACATACTGCGTTTAAAGTAAATAATAAAAAGTAAATAATAAATTAAGTAAAATAAAAGAAGTAATTTTATTGATAAATTTTTTAGATAACTTTTTTATACTACAGACAATTTCATACTTTATAGAGTACAGATACCATAAATATTCACAGAGCAATTTAAATACATACAAAGGAATATATGAATGTTCTTATTATTCAAATTTTGAAAATAGAACAGTGTGCGCAATGTCTTACCGACTAAGTGGCTCAAGACGCGTTAGCGGGCGCGGGTGTGCTGGGCGGGGTCTGCGGAGACGCGGCTCTCCGCTATCGGCACACCGAAACACACATTTTTCCCGCCGCAAACCTCGCGCTGAAGGTTAGCCGCGACCCGCAGACCTCGTTGGGATAGACAGAGATAGCGTCTTATTGCTTTCACGCGCCTGCGCGATCTTTGAGCGCCAATTTTGACAGCTGGATTTTCCTTTTTGATAAAGATGTTACAAGGCGCGGAGAGAGGACGTAAAATTAACGTACAAGAAAACTATATTGTACACTTTTGATGATGTAATAACATTGCGTTAAACTTAAATTATTATAATTGGCTCTAGATTTTGGTCCTTATTTCTCATTTCCTAACATAGGATAATACATTTTATAAAACAAAAAAAAATTACATATTAACTAAACCTATGAAAGTTAAATATTACAGTAACAATTAAAGTACTTAACATCGCGAACATTTTTATTTATTTTTGATATAGACTTAATATAGTATCTAAAATGATAGACATACAAATATAATTAATTATACAATACAAATCTCGATTTATACTTCATTCTCCTATATCCCTGCCTATATCCCGATCTAAGTGGGGTCAGCACAACATGTTGTCACATGATTTGGCTTCGTATTTTACGACCGGCCGCCTACCTGACGTCAACTTACCTTAGTTGCCTTTTCTGACACCTCGGTAAGAAATGATGGTGGTCTAATCTACTCAGCCGGATACCACACGTCGGGTCGACTTACCTTAGTCGCCTCTTACGACACCTCAGTAAAAAATTAGGGTGGTATATTTTACTCAGCCGGATACCACACAGCTAAAATCTTGATTGATAGTTTATCTTTTTAATTTGTTCATGATGGAAGATAAAAAAATGTAACTCATATCGTATAGAATACAAACCCTATGTTAAACTGTGTAAAATTGTTATTTTTATGGTTTTTATTATAATGAATAATGAAAAACAGTAAATATATATTCTATGTATATACTCGTAAAGCTATTCAAAGCCCAAAAGCTGCAATCAATATTTAAACACGCAAAATAAAGGAAATGCGTATGAAACAACAACATAATAGTGGCGTACCGAAGATCCCGTCGTCGGGCCGCAACAGCGGTCGCGTGGGTAACCTGCAAATTGTGAAGCGCGACCACGCGATTAGCTCACCAAACTCACCCAGTCTCGGCAGTATCGCTCACCCATTTTGTTTTGATTAGGCTAAGGTGGCCAGTTTACCTTTAATAAAGGAGATAATCCTGAAAAATCGTCGCCTTCTTTTAAAAATAATCCTTACTTTGCGTAATTTCATAGGACAAAGTAAAACAACCGATGTTAGCTAAGCTTATAAAAATACTCATTACTTTGCGTAATTTCATACGACAAAGTATTACAACCGATTACGATCTTTGCGATTTTGAGATATATATATTATCGTACATATCTCTATAAGGTAAATATAAAAAAAAGCTTTTATTTTAAAAATACAGTCGACATTTACGCCGTGTGGTATCAGGCTGAATAGAATAGTACCACCATCATTTCTTACCGAGGTGTCGTAAAAGGCGACTAAGGTAAGTCGACCCGCCGTGCGGTATCCGGCTGAGTAGAATAGACCATCCTCTTTCTTACCGAGGTGTCGTAAAATATGATCGAGGTAGGTTGACGTCACGCCGGTCGTAAAAACGCAGCCAAATCATGTGACAGCATGTTTAAAACATATTGTGCCGACCCCACTTAGAGTGGGATAAGGGCAGGAAGATGATGATGATTATTACTTATGTATTATGGATCTCTGCAAAGTAACACCTAATTCTATAAATGAATCTAGCATATTACAATCTTTTAATATTTAAATTAGTTACTCTTGTATGTATATAAATAAATATTTTTTCTGAATCTCGGAAACAGCTTCAACGATTTTCCTGAATTTCAGCATGTAGGGGGTTTTGGGGGAGAAAAATCGATCTAGCTAGGTTTTATTTAAAATAAATTTAGTATTATCCCTGTTTTTCGGCATTAAAAAAATGATAAAGTGTAGAATAGAAAGCAAAGGTTTTTTTCTAGTTGTCAAACGAATTGTTACGATAGCCGATGGGTAACGGGTGGACTGAATATTTTGAAAACCCGGCTTCGAATTCACGTGTCACGACATCTTTTTTTCCTTTATTTTTAATATTTTTTAAAAAATTACCGACAAGGCACGGTCACCCAGGTACTTAGTAATTTAATTAAATCGAAGCCTCCCATCATTAATTTACGTACTCTTTGTAATATAGTACTATGAATACTTGAAAATATGGTCATATTATTTTGATATACCACCTCACTCACACCCTTACAAGTTGCGGGTCACTAGTAAGGCCATTTTGAGGTCACTATCAAGTCTCAAGCCGCGATGTGTTGCCTTGTTGTAATATTGTTCGTATTAAAGAGAGATTTGTGGCACTCTTACATTTGTGGCAACTCGCTATAACACGTTACCTTATTGTGGTTTGTTAAATTTATTCATTGACAATTTTTGCGGTTGCTTATAAATATATGATTCTATCACCCAATTAAAAAAGAATTAACGATATAAATAGTCAAAACTAGAATTAAATAAACTAGAAATTGGTTGTTGACTATTATTGGTATCAAGAAAAATTTTGTAATGATTTTAATATTCATGTATTGAATAAACAGGGCTGTAAAAATGAAAGTGTAGTCTCTGGTGTTAAATTTTTAAAGTATGATTTGCAGATTTAATCAATTTGCAACAATCTAAAATATAAATAACAAAATCGTAATTTTTCTGTCCGTATCCATTACATTCAATATCACAGTATACTGTTAATTTTACAAGGACATAAATTAAAAACCGGAGAAGCTGAGTTTTAAAACCTTTATCTTCTTTCTTTCTTAGAGAAACAGCCTTTTTCCCTATATTATATGTATAATTTAGTTTATCTATGTCTGAGATTTTTGTATAGTTTTCTTACCATTCTAAAAGTTCGTCTTTTAACGATGAAAGTATATATTAAAAAATTGTAAAGAACATTACACAGAGACATAAAAATCATCAATACGCAAGTTAAGATAAAATTATATTTCATAAATGTATAACATTATCAAAAACATAGGTAAATATATCTACATATAAAAAATAAAGTCTGTATCCATTGATCATTAATCAACCGTGAACGGATGGAACTATATCAGTGATTCTTTTTTGTTATAATAATTATATTCAGGAGAAGGTAGATACATAGATATAACTTGTACTTTTTGTTGTGAATAAAAATATAAAATAAGAGGTTCTTATGAGAAAATTCTAAGTTTAACGGGACATTAGAATTTTTTTAATGTATTCTTTATTATTAAAAAGTTCTTATGAAGAAAAATATTTTTAATTTCAGTGAAACATTAGAAAATTTAAAAAAATATATATTTTCGTTTATAATCTACGTATCTATCTTAGTTTAAATGCTTATTAACTACCAATTCACGCGGGTAGTACCGCGGGGCGCAGTTAGTAGGTTTATAATTATCACAACAAAAGCCCATAAATTGATTCCATGTGTAGATCGAAACATCCCTCACTCGCTTCGTACAGGCGTCGCTGAATAAATAACTTGACACTTGTTCGCAAATAAACAATTTAAAATGTCAAGAAAAGGGAAAGGGCATGAGCCAACCCTTTTCCTTCACCTAACATTATGTTTTCTGACAGCCGATTTTAAAGCTGTTTGCTTTCCCCTCTATTGTAATTGTTACACATTTCATGATAAATGTTTTTTTATCCTTTAAAAATAGCTTTGGAAAATAATTAATTCTCATGAATTTCAAATTCAAATTCAAAAATTCTTTATTCAAATAAACTTTTAAACAAGTGCTTTTTAATCGTCAACTCTACTGCTGGTTCGGAAAGCTGTTCCTATCGAGAAGAGCCAGCAAGAAACTCGGCGGTTGCTCTTTTAAAATCTTTTAAAAAAATCTTTTAAAAATTCTTAATACTAGATACATTTCGTCATTCCTGTCTTGTACAGGTTCGAAGAGAGCTATATCCACACATTCTTATCATTCAAATAATACTCAACAGTATAGTAGGCTTTCTGTAGCAGCCTCTTTTATTACTTGTATTGTATACTAAACAATATTAAATGTGATGTGTCTGTGATGGTCCAGCGGTCCTCCTGCCCTTATCCCACTCTAAGTGGGGTCGGCAAATCATGTTACAAACATGTTGTCACATGATTTAAATGTTTTATATATAAAAAAATCGTTTTATCCCTGTTTTGGGCATTAAAAAATAATAAAATTTATATTGAATTGAATTTTTGCCATAAACTGTACAAGTCAGCGTAGTTTATTCGGAGAATGGACAGTCTCGAGAAATTTTAATACCTAGGATCGATCCCCAACTGCATAATTATTTTTTTTATTTTGTAAAAAAATTACCGGTCAACTAGGTACTTTGTAATTTAAAAAAAATGTTCTGTAAGTTCAATAAATGCTTGTATCAGCACGTTCGCTGAGCTAGTTATAATCGAGTGTTGTACCGAACTGCAGCTGTGCCTGAGATGAACGCATAGTAATGTACATAAATATATATCGATAGCATTTTAATTTTTCTTTTTTTAATTTACTTACAGTAAAAACGTACAAGTTATATCTATCTTAAAAATTCTTACGCGCTAGGACTATACAAATCATATTATATCATTTTAAATTTACATTATTTGTAAAATCAAAATAAAAATAAGATATAACCACTGTCATTACGTTAACAATATTAATCCTTTTTTTTGAAGGGCTATAAATCTCATACTAAGGCTTGAGTTACATCTTGGAAAAGAATTACAACTATTTTTAGTTGCCAGCTATTTTGATCTTAAGATTTCTAATATACGTACTAAATTAAATTCCAATAGTACAAGGGTTGTTAAAGAATTATTTAGTATTATAAGAAGATAATGTTATCATAACTTTTGTGCATGAAAACTTGTCGTGATTATAAAGGATACAATATGATATTTAAGAAAGACCTTTCGGCTCTCCTGAAAAGTTTTAAATATTTTTCATAATCAAGCTTCCGTACACATAATGAATGAACAGTACACGACCGGCCGCCTGCCTGTCGTCAAATTACCTTAGTCGTATTTTAGGACATCTCGGTAAGAAAACGGGTGGTCTATTCTAGTCAACTGGATAATACACGGTGGATCTACTTACCTTAGTCGCCGTTTACGACACCTTGGTAAGAAGTCAGGGTGGTCTATTATACTCAACCGAATACCACACGACTAGTCAACTTAACTTAGACGTATTTTACGGCACCTTGGTAAGAAAAGATTGTGGTCTATTCTACTCAGCCGGATACCAAACAGCGAGTCAGCTTACCTTAGTCGCCTTTTACGACACCTCGGTAAGAAATGAGGATGGTCTATTCTACTCAGCCGAATACCACACGGCGAGTCAAATTACCTTAATCGCCTTTACGAAACTCTGGTAAGAAATGAAGGTGGTCTATTCTACTCATCTGGTTACAACACGGCATATTGAATAACGCGCCAGATATGTATTAAATAATGCTTTCGGAAAAAAAATTAAAAACTTCACCTTCAGAATTATCGACAACTATATCAGCACATCTCTAGACCAAACCCTTCCGCTACCCGCCATATGCCGGCACAGAGCGTGCCCTTAAATTACAGAACTTCCCGCTCATAATAGAGAGATATGCCTTTAATATCTGCCTGTAGCCGTGCTGTGTTTACTTTTTACTTCTATCCTTATATTAGATATTGTGTTTTTTCACAGCTTTAACTTGAAACATGATTATTAACATAACTATCTATTAATTAATTAATTAATTAATATTATAATAATATTTAGTACCTGGATGGTAGTTTTTACAAAATAAAGAAAATAAAAAAATAATTGTGATCGATCCTAGGTACTTTCATTTCTAGAGACCGGCCGTTCCTCGAACAAGCTACGCTAACTTGACAAAAATATTGTTTTTATATGCAATGCAAATTTTAGTTTATTTTTACTCTCTAAAAGCAACGATATAACGATTTTTTTTTAATAAAACCTAGCTAGATCGATTTTTCTCCCCCAGAATCTGAATGCTGCATGCTGAATTTCAGGAAAATCGCAAAATACAAGATTAAATCATTTAAA
This sequence comes from Morpho helenor, assembly GCA_029227775.1. NCBI lineage: Eukaryota > Metazoa > Arthropoda > Insecta > Lepidoptera > Nymphalidae > Morpho > Morpho helenor. The sequence continues at coordinate 10,044,340 of JARGCU010000022.1, read as the reverse complement.
TACTCGTATTAAAGATATGTAATGCTAAGTGTAGAGTGTGCTAGCCGTTGTCATACATGCAGAATTCGTAGAAAACCATGAACTACAGAATACTATAGTACAAAAATAATGATAGAAATATTTAAAATAATTATAATTAGTTAAGTAGATTATAATTCTAGCATTCCTTTTTAAAAATAGTAATCTTAGTTATAAGTAGCTTGTTATAATAAGTAAATTATTACTCATTTATACAATTATCATTCATAGAAGTTACAATAGAATTACCTATTATGCTGTAATCCGCGTTTGTTAAGAAAATATATGTAATGAAGTAGACAACATTTACGTACCCTATACATGAAGGACAAGTTATTACACGTATCACAAAATAATGCCAACACTAACACTACACACAAGCACTACATACACTCAATACCACAATCGCTACGATCGTTTCGCCCCGAAACCGAAGCATCATCAGAAGGATAGGCTTCACGACAAAAAATCATTCACAAAAGCAAACAAAAAGCTATCTTATATGCACCTACAAATATATCCCAACCTTCTTCCATATATATAAAAGGGACAATATCATTGTCCCTTTAAAATTTGACCCCGGAAAAGCGCAATTTCAATCACAATTCCCAACGATTTCCCGAAACGCACCTGCTGACTGAACACGTGCCCCACTAAGAATCTACTTAATGTAAGTGACCCCACTTACTGAATCCCAACTGTGCCGTCTCAGAAACTCCAATAGCCGGCAATTTCACGTGGACCAGACGCCATCTGCGACATCCAAAAAATAACGGTTCCCAAAAACATTTGCGAAAGAAAGGGATATTAGTCTCCGCGGGGCAATAATCGAAACCAATTGGCTCACCGAACGCCCCGACATGACACTTTTTTTTATTTATACCATCCCTTTAATGCCCTAAGTCGTAAAATTACATTGTACACCTTCTGATTTAACTATACTGATGTTTTGATGTTACTTTTTCGATATTATATTATGACCTTTTTGTACAAAATCAATTATTATATTATTTTGGTATAATCCACAATAAGTGAGATGATCAAATCCATAGAGTTATTTATTTAATTAGTAGGAACAAACATTGGCAATTATTAAATCCTATCCTATCCTACTAATATTATAAATACGAAAGTTTGTGAGTATGGATGTATGTTTATTACTCTTTCAAGGCGAATCCACTACATCATCACTACTTCTTATACATTTAGGCTATAAAACAGGCCACGGTAACATTTAGGCTATAAAACAGGCCAGGGTAACATTTAGGCTATAAAAATCCTGTTAATTGACATTGAAAAGCGTCATGTACTTGTATTATCAACCTAACACGCGACAACAGTCCACGCGAACGAATCTGCGGGTACTACAGAGTATAAAAACAATAAGAATCAAAAATGTTAATATGAAAAAGCAAGAACGAACTTTAAAGGTACTTTAGTGTATCATACGGTTTAGAAAAATGAATAAGTAGGTAATGCTTTACATTAAATTTTATGTAATTTTAGATAAACAACGAAAATTTAGAAATAAGCTTCACGTTATTTATGACTATTCTATACACGATATATAAAAGCAGTTTATGCGACGAGAGGGGAAGTGTTTTTGACACCGCTCACTTGTCGTCCGTCGAAATCTAATCTGCCGCCTTATTCCGTATATTTCGTTCCAATTACCGATCATCACAACACGCTCAATGTTTTTGTCTGTGGTATAATATTTTACTGTTTATAAGCCTTTTTAGACAATATTCGTAATAAATTTCTTAACAATTAAAACGCTTTAAAATATATGTTATACGATCAACATTACTGTTTTACTAAAAAGTATATTATTTAATAGGTTCTCTTTTTTAAATTGAAGCTTATGTATTTTTCTCGCTACATAGAAAAAAATTATAGCAAAATGACCAAGATTAAATAAAAAGAAACAAAATGATTAAATCCATTAATAATTTCTGGTATGTGTAACCTAACAATCTATTTTAAATCAGCGCGGTAGGTTTTGGACAGCGGTAAACACGCTATTCCTTCACATTTTCGAATGAAAAAATGTGAAACTAAAGTTTACACAATATATTTTTTTATATTTTATAAGAACTAGAATCTGACTAGATACAACCAACACTTTAACAAGAATACGAGAACTTATTGATCATTATTTTACTCTCTGTATAGTAATTGATAATAATAAAAGTATATTCGTAGATTAAAATTGAATACAAAAATTTTGTGGTCTTATAAAGGAGGATTATACAAGTAAATTCAATCAGGTGGGTGCTGTACTCCTAGCTAGGTTAAAAAAATTATCTGTGTTAAGGAGTAGTGTTTGTATTGTTTTTTGTAAATCAACTTAAACACAACACTGTGATACACGGCCTAAAAATGGTAATCCAGCAAGATCCTTTTTTTCAAACTCACATTTACGAAAAAAAAATACTGTCATTATAACACGAATGCATATAAAACTCGTCTGGGGCGACCAATTTCCCCAGCCATTTCCCCTCAATTTTTTCAATACGCGTTCGAGATCATTTAACATTTTTATGTGTAATCTTGCTTGGTGGCGATAAGACAAGGATTTTTCGCGCTGCTGTTTATTTTATCGGCGACGTTTTACGGCGAGTCTAAAGAGATTAAATATAAAGAGGGGTGCCTCAATAGCTCAACGGATAAGAGTGCAGCGAATGTACAAACATAAAAAGTGTTCTACCCATCCCACTGCTGGGTATAGGCCTTCTCTATTGTTTTTTTTGAAGAGACGGCTTAAAGCTTAGACCCATGTCCCTGCTATAATGTTGGTTAAAAAGTTACATATATCCCTAGAATCGTTCAAAGATATGCAGGTTTCCTCCAAATGTTTTCCTTCACCGAAAAGCGTGTGATACATTGCAAATATCAGAATATAAAAAGTTTACACTCGTATACTCATAGAAAGGTGGAAATATCAGGTTTGTTTGACTAATCTTGAACTCTTCTAGATTTTAGTTCAAAGTTGTCATGTAATTAAAGAATAATTTCCTATTATGAATAACTTAAAAGTCTTTATATGACTGATATTGATAAAATTTGTCGTAATTAAAGCTAATGTATAAAATAAAAATTTACTATTTTCTATCAGGAACAAACAAAACTTATTTTGCATTATTTAAGTCACTTCTTTTCTTACTTTTTTTCTTTTTATTTATCTTTCACTTACAGACTTTACTATGTCTACAGTATTTAATATGTATAGAAGAATGCAGATATCCCGTTTGTATCAAACCATAAAATATACCATTATATCAAGCTTGTTTTAAAAGTATCATAAAACAAACGCTCTATGACGCAAAAGGCGCATCTGAATCGTTGTTTTTTTTAAATTATGCAACATTTGTATGGAAATATCACCATCACCCCTCCTCCTTAAAAAATACATCCCATGTTATTTGTTGCGTTGGTTTGACGCGCTCTCGCGATTTGATTGCGTTTTCATGTAGATCGTAATACACACTACGCTATAATGGCAATATCGCTGTTATTTTTATTCATTGACGAGGAGAAGAAGGTTTTTGATACCGACTTTTGATCATCATTCCATCTAATCTAAGCCCTCATCCCAATCTAAGCGGGATTGGCACAATATTCTTAAAAATAAACAAAGTAAGTAACTTAATACTTGTGCTGTGGTAGACAGACAACTGGTTAATATATACTTATATATTTTTTAAATACTTACTTAAATACAAATATACACCCAGGCTCAAAGACCAACAAATTCATTTATAGAAAATGTTGCGCGGAGCTGAAGGCAGGCTCACTACCCACTGCGCTAGCGGACCAGCATAGAAAATGTTGTTATATGATTTGGCTAGGTATTTTACGACCGGCCGCCTGCCTGACATCAATTTGCTTTAGTCGCCTTTACCGACACCTCGGTAAGAAATGACGGTGGTCTATTCTACTCAACCGGATACCACACGGCTTTTAAAAAACTAATTTCATTGCAATTACAATTTCACACTGTTCACGACAGATCTGCTTCCCCAGTCGATTATTTTATATTTATTTATTTTATTTATTAATTTCAAGTTACTTACGACTCATAACACATACACACTACAAATGTATAATAAATATTATACATTTTAATAAATATTACAATTACAATCTATAAAGAATATTATTATATGGTTGACGATTTCGTCGGTTAATGTAGTCCTAGTATTTTTTTTACATCAGGCAGTCCAATTATGGGTCATAGCCATGAACGGCGGGTAAGGTAGACCTTAACTGACTAAAAACTTGATGGTAATACCACTCACCAATAAGTTAGGCCAACGCCTGGGTAATCGACAACGCGACCGTTTGCCTACAACTTTCCCTTAGGCTACTTGATCCTTACAAGGATTTACGGGTTCTAATCCCAGAAAGAATACTAAAGTTAAACGACCTTTGAAAACTTCTATCCTTTATTGATATTTACAATTTATAGAATATATCCTTTTCGGATACGGAAAATATCGTTAAGGAGTCAACATATTTCAAGAGAATTAGTGCGACATGTTTAACCATCTAACCTTCTTCTTCTAATGTAAAATAGATAGGAATATAGGAAGCCTTTATCTACGCATAATATTTTTTTTTATTATTATTTATTTTATATCGGACAATGCATCCATAGTGTTAGTAACAATATTACTTAGCCTATCTATCTCTATCTAGGTTAGTACTTAAAAAATATATTTACAGAACTTGTTTATGTGGATTTCATTCCATGTCTTCCAAAGAGGACCATGGCCATCCCATTTGCTTGCAAATGGGATGGCCCTCTTTGCGACAGTAATCAAAAACATGTTTTCCCTTAAATATTTTATGCTTATTTTGGAACTCCAATAAAACAAACGTTTGAATGGAGTAAAATGTGACGGAAATGTCATTAAATCACAGTAATCCTTTAAATTTTCTATATTTTACGATTTTACACAATATTAACTTTGCAGCCAAAGCCAAAGATAACAGCTAAAGTAAAATAAAATGTAACAGAACCATACCAACCAAGGGTTAGCAATATTTTCCATCCGGTGGAACATAATATTTTATTATTTCGAAACGTTTCCCTGTAACCTTCACGATTGTCGGAGACAAAAAATTTGACCGCCAAAAGAGAGACATTTTAAATATATTTTTCAACCTTAATATAATATGAAAAGGTTCAAATTGCTTCATCTTAAGGGTTTTGTTGAGGTGACATCGTCATTTTGTAGCTACTACAACGACCTAACCTTAATTGTTATTACTTCTGTAATTTATTCTTTGACCTTCTCTTTTTAAAATATTTATGAAGTTCTCAGATTGCATAGGATATTTAGTACCATTGCAGCATTTCTCCAAATGCGACATATATCAAGGAAGCGTCAGAAATATTGCCACTCTCTTTGCTGCTATGATAAAACAAAATCTTATAGAACGTCATGTACTTTAACTTCAAGCATCCTCTTACTCAGCCAGGATTTTTCAATAGTTAGTTTTACTAGCATCTACCTGCGTCTTCGTTCGCGTGGACTTTTGTCGTATTATAGGTTGATAATAGATGACGCTTTTCAATGTCCTTCTATTCCTGTAGAATTAACAGGATTTCTGTCCTATATGTTACCCCGGTGTATGAGGAATAATTGTGCCAAATTTCGTTTTACAAATTGTTGTTGCTCGATAATGTTAACTTTTGGGATAGGTCGCTTTTGTACCGTACGTTCGATTTGTGCCAGGCTAACCTTATATCCCTCGAAGAATGGTTGGTAAATTTTCAATACTCACTTTATTAGGGGCGAGAGCGGAAGGAGGGTGGAAACAGCCTTTATTAGATTTTCTAGAAACGTGAGTATACAGCCAATTGCATAGGCTGCCACCGACACCTTGATATTGAAAATTTATACGAGCCCATTTTATAAGCTATTCGCACCGTTTATAGATTGCTGATATTCAGTTCATAGCATAATAGTATAAAATATTTGTCGGTTTTTATTAAGAAACACAAATTTAAATTGTAATACAATATATCGTAAAACATAAGTTATCTTAACAAGAGGTATACCTAATTCACTAAACCAATATTACGCTTGACTATCATGTATGATCTAATTCATCGTCTTCGGGGTCGGCACAACATGTTATAAACATGCTGTCACATGATTTGGCTGCGTTTTTACGATCGGCCGCTTGCCTGACGTCAACTTACCTCAGTTGTATTTTCCTCGGTAAGAAAGAGGGTGGTCTATTCTACTAAACCGGGTATCAAACGGTGGGTCAACTTACCTTAGTCGCCTTTTACGACACCTCGGTAAGAATTAATAATATTTGGTAATCGTAACGTAAAGTTATAATATGTTTAACATAAATTTTAATTCTATGCCATCTGTTAAACAACAATAACACTAACTGAAGAATGATACCGCTTGATGGACTGATTAAAAAGTTTACGTCTCTTGGTAGAGATGGCGTAGAAATTAAAAATAAATTTTTACGAACAAACACTCCAGTGTATATAATAGACATTAGGATCATAAAAGATTATTTATTTTTATACATATTTATATAAAATCTTTGTTATTACAATGGAAGTAATCACGAAGATCTTATCACATGGGGATCATAATCAAGATCAGTACGTCAAGTACATAGATAGTAATGTCTGTGGTTTACATGTATTTTTATCTGTTACTTGGCTGTAAAGAAATTGTTATTTTTATAGCTTGTCTGTGGTTGGTTTGCTAGGTTATAAATGATGTGTCAATATATTCGAGCTTATGAGAAATAAACACGAAAAGTAAAACTGTTTTTCAATTTTGTAATATGATTATTGTAATACTTTAATTTCTTTAAATAATGGCAGTTGTGATAGAAACAACGCTCGGCGATATTACAGTGGATTTGTATTTAGATCAGCGTCCTGCAACATGTTTGAATTTCCTAAAACTTTGTAAGATGAAATATTATAACTATAATTTATTTCATACTATACGAAGTGGATTTATCGCTCAAACAGGAGATCCTACGGGTGAAGGAGCCGGTGGACAATCAATATGGGGAATTTTAGAAGGGCCAGATAAGCGTTTTTTTTCTGGAGAGAAAAGGCCCAAAATTCGCCACACAGACGTTGGTTTAGTATCAATGGTTTGTACTGAGGACATGATGGTTGGGTCCCAGTTCTTTATAACCTTAGCACCAGACTTGGACTCGCTAGACGGTACACACTGTGTTATTGGAGAAGTAACTGAGGGGCATGAAGTATTAACCAAGCTTAATGAAGTTATCTGTGATGAATCGCACCGTCCCTATAGAGATGTAAGAATAACACACACTGTTGTACTTGAAGATCCTTTCAATGACCCTCCTGGTTTAAGAGCACCATCAAGATCACCTTCGCCTAATTCTGAACGCTTGAAAGGAGGCAGAATTGCCCCAGATGAAGAAATAGATGAAACTCAAGGTAAAAGTGCAGAAGAAATTCAGGAAATGATTGAGGAAAAAGAAGCAAAAGCTCGGGCTACTATATTAGAAATTGTTGGTGATTTACCTGATGCTGATATAGCTCCTCCTGAAAATGTGTTGTTTGTGTGTAAACTGAATCCTGTTACAACTGATGAAGACTTAGAAATTATATTTAGCCGATTTGGTAAGATAGTTAGTTGTGAAGTAATAAGAGATAAAAAGACTGGTAATTCTTTGCAATATGCATTCATTGAATTTGAAAACAAAAAATCTTGTGAAGATTCATATTTTAAAATGGATAATGTGTTAATTGATGACAGACGTATTCATGTAGATTTCTCACAATCTGTCTCCAAAATGAGGTGGCTGGGCAAAGGAAGAGGAGTACAGTATTTTGATGAGGAGCCCAAAATAAAGTCCAATAATGAAAACAAAAGACACAGAGGAGATATTACCGATAAAGAAGAAAGAGAATACCAAAGCAATGGTAAGAGACATCAAAATAGCAGAATTGATAGAGAACAACAACATAGAGACCATAAGATGAGGGATAGACATTATAGAACTAATTATGGAAATGACAGAGTCAATAATAGAAATAACAGCGAGAAAGAAATGCGGAATAAAGAAGAAAGAGACAGACATTACAAAGATAACAGGGAGAGAGACCGAAAAAATAGAGACAGCAGAGAGAGAAAAAAACATAGAAGAGACAGGAGTAGAAGCAGATCTGAAATCAATAATTGCCATGAAATGAAGTCCAAGAATAGGGACAAATATACAAAGGAATTAGATAATGAAAGCAGTAGATCACATAGATATAAAAATGACTATAATAAAAATAATCATCATAAATCAACATCACCATTGGACAAAAATTATGATACTGGTGAAGGAAAGAAAAAAGAAATTAACAGGTATCAAAAAGATAAAGAGAGTGAACATCATCAAGAAAAAAGGCATCCAGAAAATAAAGGTAAAAAACACACACAAAATGAACCAAAGACACCATCTCCTATTATGGATAAAAAAGAAAAAACCTCTAAACAAAAAAAAGTTGGAAAAAGTCATAAGAGATCAATTATAAAAAGTATTTTAAAAAAGAAAAGGAAACAGTCAACAACATCTGAGTCCTCAGATTCAACTTCTTCAAGTAGTGATTCTAGTTCTTCAAGTGAAAGTGACAACAGAAAGAAGAAGTTACGGAGAAAAAAGAGACATCACTCTACCAGTAGTAGTAGCTTTTCTAGTACTTCAAGTAGTTCTACGAGTAGCTCAGACAGTAGTAGCTCTAGTTCAAGTTCTGACGGTAAAACTCGCAAGAGAAAGCATGCAAAAACAACAAGGAAGCATGCAAAATCAACTAAACATGTCAGTTTTGGCAAAAAGTCTAAAATAAATTTATAGGGCCTTTGGATATGTACAATTAAGTACAGCAAAATTTTTGTCGAGGAATTTACTGATTGTTATTCAAAACACGAGTGTAATAAACAAGTAAAATACTGCATCAACTGATTTGATTGTTCACTATGTCTATAACACCATGAGACTCTTTCGAGGAGGTCACAGGTTCAAAACTCGGGCAGACATCAATGAGTTTTTATGTTATAACTTATGTGCCTAATTGATAATTGCAATTTATCACATGCTTTTCGGTGAAGGAAAATAACCTGAGGAAACCTGCATATGTCTTGAGAATTCTGTAGATTTGTGTAACCTACCAATCCACATCGGAGCAGTGTGATAGTTCTTAGCTCCAATCCTTCCCTCCAAAAAGTGGAGAGAAGAGGCCTATTCCCAGCAGTGGGAGAGTAACAGGCCGCTGCTTACTTACTTACTATGTCTATTGTAATGTGGTAAATTGATTATAGTGCTAAATTATTATTTACTCATTCATTTATTTATAAATTTGATTCCATTTTTAAATATTTAGTAAAACAAACAAAATAAATGGTTATCAACCAAGCCTCTTAAAAAGTGTTGAGGTTTTTCACTAAATACTACTTAATATTGTTATGATAGGTTTGCTTTACAGTGAATTAAAATAAAACACTTCTTTTACATAAAACTCAGTAAAATATATTTTTTTAATTGTTACAATTTTATATTAATATTACAAAGAAAGCACTTGAAAATGATGCATATTAAAAAAACTTTGTATTCATAATAGTTTAAGCTATTTCAAGCAATAAATAAATTAAAAATGTAGACACAAATTGCAGACTTATGAAATGATTAAATGGTTATCAACCAAGCGAGAGCCTCTTTAGATGTTGGTCGAGGCTTTTCACTAAATACTACAAAATATTGTTATGATAGGTTTGCTTTACAGTGAATTAAAAGAAAACACTTCTTTACATAAAACTCAGTAATACATATTTTTTTAATTGTTACAATTTTATATTAATATTACAAAGAAAGCACTTGAAACTGATGCAACATATTAAAAAAAAATTGTATTCATAATAGTTTAAGCTAATTCAAGCAATAAATAAATTAAAAATGTAGACACAAATTGCAGACTTATGAAATAATTATTTTTGCTAAAGAGTTGTACATTTGTGTTTGAACATCTTAAACATAAGTAAACACAACCATAAAGAAACATATGTAAAGCCAAATCAACTATATTGCAAGAATATATCATTTGTCGGCATTTTAGTACAAAATATAGTATAGTTAAAAGGTATAAATTTAATATAAATGCATTACTATGTAAGTGATTCACAAATTTTAGAAGCTTAAGGTCTTAGATATTAGTGTGTATTTTTATCAATGCATAAATATTATCAAAAAAAATCAGCTTTTTATTTCCCCTTTTTCCCCTTTAATTTTTACGCCATTTAACTAATTATTATCAGGACTTATTGATATTTATAAATCACCATAACATTCATCGTCATCCTCCTACCCAGTTCCTCCTGCCCTTATCCCACTTTAAGTGGGGTCGGCACAACATGTTATAATCATGTTGTCACATGAATTGACTACGTATTTTACGACCAGCCGCCTGCCAAACGTCAACTTGCCTTAATCGTATTTAACGACACCTCGGTAAGAAAGAGGGTGGTCTATTCTCCTACCACCTATTCTTTATTGTTATATTTTACTATTCTTTACTTTATTATTATACTTTACTATTCTTTAACTATATCTTGATATTATTTAAATTATAAATTTTATATTGTACGTTAAAAATATTTGTTTAATTAAATATTAAGACGTAGGTATCTTCTTCTTTGTCAACCGATGGACGTCCACTGCTGGACATAGGTCTCTTCATAGGATCTCCACACCACACGATCTTGTGCCGCTTGGATCCAGCGGCTCCCCGCGACCTTTTTAGTATAGGGGCAGGAGGATGATGATATAGTTAAAAAAAAATCGTTAAGTGAATTTAATTTAATTCAAAATCTGTTAATAAAGTGAAAGGAAATCATAAATATGTCAAAGTTTCAAATAGCATCACCTGATTACAGGATGTTGCCGAGTCGTCGCGGCGTCGAGAATATTCTATTGGGCCAGTTAGCTTTTGTGTAAGAATTAAAGTGGCGAGACTCGTTGAATTATATTGTATAGGTTTCTCTAGATATAAAGTAATAGACTGTGACATTATATCAAATATATGCTTTATTTAGAATTTTGTACGTACACCATCAACATGGTTACAGGTTTTGTTTTAAGGTGTAAACTTCTTATTTATCAAATGACCAACGTCTTCCAACCATTTCAATAGTGACATATGTATCCGAAACTTATTCGCTGCAAATAAAAAAATCACTCAACGGATTGAGCTATCTTTGTCAGGAGTATTTCTACGTGATCAGTAAATAATACGAAGATCCGTGGAGGACAAATATTACCGTTGCGTAGGATGGCTTATCACGAATTGCTTTATAGTACCCTAGTTAAGCTTTAATTGTTTCTAATTTCACAAATATTGTGAATGCGCATAACCGAATAATATGCGAATTAACCGTGAAAACGTTACAGGCAGACAGACTTTCACATAATATTTGTATGGATATACAATATTATAACAATATAAACATAATTCAAAAGCGTCATAATTTCATCTCTTCTTCTAAGCAATATACTTTAAGTAACGCCCACTGTGCCTCGGCAGATGCGAACGTCATGGCAACCAGGGTCTCATTTATCCACTAAAATATTCATTTATTTTTATCAAAAGATTTTTTACTACCAGAAAGGAAAACCCCTTTACAACAAACAGCAGCTGTGCCAGCGGCTTTTTTTTGCTTTTTGTCGGGATTATACGTATACTTAATTACAATTATTAAGTATCTATATCTTTTAGTAAAAACAAGGTTTTAGAAAAGCAGATTTTGGGGTATCCAGATTCTCGAAAAGGAAGACCACCTCTGAGTCTAGAAGTGGTGTGGATAATATTGTATCGTTTTTTAAAGTAATTAGTATTGCTTAACGAAATAGTTTTCTTTATCAAAAAGACGTGCTCGCAATCTCTTGTAATCCGGACGAGCCATTTATCGTAAATCAAAATAATGCACGCTGCTTATTTGGTATACTACCAAGAGTGATAGGCGAACTTTGGCAAAACACAACAGACACAATTCTGTATGCAAAAGACATTTTGTGTTCGCTTATAAACTGCTAAATTTTGTTTTAACAAACTTACAAGACGAGATAGTTGTTATTAATGTTTAATTGACTGGCCCGTTGGAGCAGTGGGTACCTAGTGACCCTGCCTTCAGCTGCGTGGGTCGCGGGTTCGATTCCAGCCGAGGGCTAACATTTTCTATAAATGAATTTGTTGGTCTTTGAGCCTGGGTGTATATTTGTATTTAAATATGTATTTAAAAATTATATATGTATATATTCACCAGTTGTCTGTCACCCATATCACAAGTATTAAGTTACTTACTTTGGGGACGTACGACCGTGTGTGTAAGTGTCCCATATATTTTTTTTATTGTAAATCAAAGTAATGAACGCTGCTTATTTCGTATGCTACCAAGAGAGTTAAGGCGAACTCTGGTAAAACACCACAGACACACAATTCCTAATTCAAAAGAGATTTATTTTTCCTTTATAAACTGCTAAATTTTATTTTACCGATATAGGTAGTTGATATTAATGTTTAATTTCGTGTTAATACGTCCCTGCTCTCCGCACTGCGCATGTCGCGATTGTATTGACAGGAGCTCTGCTTTCCTCTCTACTACGCCCCGGACGCGACACTTGTCCTCAGAGCTTCGTTCGTTGCTTACAAGACCACTAACGGGTCTTCCTTATCAAGTATTATATAAATATGTTAACGAAATCATTAACCGCGGTCATCGCGGTCTTGGTCTTAGCCAGCGCAGAGTCAACGCCGACGAACGCTAAAGGTAAATCTTTATTAACCGTAAAAGCTTGTTTGCATTGTTTTGCGCCGTATCGATTAGGCAAAGGGTGGGCTCTTTCTATATATAACAACAGGTGGCCCGGTGCGCGAAGTCTATCTGCGTAGTACCTTCTTTCAACTTTCAACTGTGACCTTTTGATATTTTAAATATAGATAGGTCTTGAATGGCTAGTGAATTCAAGTGCGGATTATTATTTTAATGGAACCGGGTCCATTTTAGGCACTATACGAAATGATGATAAGTTATGACGTAGGCTTAAATTGAAACGCACTTATTCGAGAGAAGGAAATATTGATAAGGGATTTAACATCGAAGATTTAAAGGCGTACCTACTTGAATCCACTTTCTTTTTTTTTAAATTATTTATATGAAAGCGACACCTTCTATTAATATGTTTAACTATAGAATATGGATTAAATGGGGAAACAGAATAAGGATATTAAAAAATTTCTTTGATTTTGACAAAATCATGGCAAATCGAAGAAAAATTTAAACGATTTTATACCAGTCACATATTAAATCCCGGACCTTTTTATTAACAATATTGTAAAACGGTAACACTGCAGCACAGAGTAAATAAAAAACGCGAAATGCTTTTTTATAAAGCTTATGATCCAATCAATAAGCAATTGAGATTAAAAATACTATCAGCTAATCTACCTGATAAAATTATTGGAAGTTCCGACTGAAATTCATTTTGGGAGTTGCCAGTGACGTCATACCTCTTTTACATCCGTTGTTTTACAACAACCAAATATAATTTATTTGAAAGCATTGGCAATTCAACACTACTTTATGTACATTGTAATTCAGCATAATATACTTAATTGTTAACTTTTTTGCGGTTTTACTTTTCTCTGTTTCTGACGTGAGGTTTAAGTTGGATATTCGTCACTCAAAAATATGTATTACAACACCAATATTATTCCAATTTCGACTTAGAAGCTTTATAAAACTGTATACTGCATTCAGTAAGCATAAAGACGTTATCATACGTCGTCGGCTGCTTATGATGCGTACCTTAGGAGATTTATTCACATGATCTTGGGTTCACTGGATCCCGCGATCTGCAATATTTTTAAATTTATCGGTCCACTGAATAAGGGGGGCGGGATCTACAAATACTACGTTCACCGGTGTAGGGATAAACCAACTCTGAATCTCAATGAGTTTGAATTTGAATAAGTTGAATGTTCAATGAAGCGGATTTTACAAACACATTATACGTTTTAGATGGCAGTACAATGGCCGAATTGCCGGAGAACTGGGACCAAACAAAAGATGATACCCAATCTTTATTTCTGAACAAAAGTGATAAAAATGACTTGGAACCGTATCCTCTTGCGCTGAGTGAAGAAGGTAATTGTTATTAGGAACATATATTACTTCTCTTATGTAAAGTTAATACGGAGAATTTCTCAGTAAAGGAAAGAATATTTTTAAATAAGGAATTATTGATTAAATGTGTTTTTTAGGTAATTCGGAAGGATACGAGCAAGCCGTGGAACAACGTTATGACAATCCTCAATCTACTGGAGAACTTGACAATCTCATTTTGAGACCAGAATTGTATGCCGAGCCGCCAGCTATGGAAGGGTTATCAGCAGGTTATGATTCGCGCCGTAGGAAGCGAGGTAGTGGTACCAAAGTCGGAGGAGCTGGTGCCGCCACCAAGGTTGCAACCAAAAATGGATCGGGAAAGAAAAATCTTAAGTAAGCTTATACTCGTAAAACCAGGAGAAGAATAATAGAATTTAAATAAACTGTTATTTTTATAGTTCCAAATTCAATCCAAATGTGAAAAGATTTCTTTTTTTTTTTCAAAATTTATTTTTATTATACAATTGAAATACACAGGTCAAACGATGCGCCACTACCAGTAGATACAGCGATTCAGGAACACGACACTAATCGCCGAAAACGTGGCAGTGGTACAAAAGTAAGTGGAGCAGCCGCCTCAGCCAAAACGGCTACAAAAAATTCCGGCAGTAACAAAAAGAATTTCCGGTAAATAATTTTTTACATTCCATTACTTACTCCATTAATATTATTTTTAATCATATTGGATTTTTTGCATTCAGACCCATCTCGGAACGCCGTAAAAGAGATTCTGGTTTAAGTGCTGCAGACGTCAGAGCTCTATTAAATCTGTGGGAAGCTCAAGAACGCCGTAAGCAAGAATGGAACGCCAATCAATGGGCAGATCATTATTATGGCCGAGTCAATACTCTAGATGAAGAACAGCCGGAGGTAGATGAAAATGGAGACGTATGGTACAACGAACCAGTTGTATTAGGTCCACGTGAAAGAGATTACCCGCGGCAATCGTATTTCTCGGAGCAAAATCGAATGGCTTTAGCTCGCGGAATGCCTGACATTTATCAAGTTGACCCTAACGAATTAGCACAGCGATACGAAGAGGCCCGTCGTAAGCGAATGTATGTGAACAAAATGAAGCGTTTTATGGTTACCCGCAAACGTTCGGACATGCACCAGAATAATTACCGACCTCGCGACGATCTTTATACTCTGGCTGAGCTGTTGCGCTCAGCACCTCGCGTTCAAGAGCAAGACATTCCCGTTTATCGCCGTTTGATACTTTAAATAAGTCGCATACGTAGTGGCCACTTAACAAGATTGTAACACAACCTTATATCAATCAAAGTAACAACAGAGAGTCTCAACGTTTGAAGTAATTACCTGCTACAGAATTTGGCTGAATACGCACACCTTGTCTGGTTATTAGAAATTGAAGATCCAAGGACTTTCGGCAAAGATTGGAACAAAAGAATGTCTAGCATTTATTTCGCAGTGTTAGGATATAGACAAAAGTAGATTAGGATATACAGTTAATTGTTTTCGATAAAGTCATCTATGGCCTAAGTATAAAATTACCAATTGAATACAGTAGTCACGTACAATTTTAACTTTTCTACTATTTACTTGATCGATACAAAATTTGTATTTTTACTACCTCGGTTATTCGCATATCTGTTGAATTATTTATGTATACTACTACTCTCTTCGATAGTTCTTATAATTCAAAATATACTTATTACTAGTTTTTAACGAATAGTGAAGTGAAACTTCATATTTTATCGTGCGAAACGCCTAGCATTAGTCTTTATGTGTAAATCGTATATAAACTTGCTGTATTAAATTAGCATTATATTGGAGTTGTTTTTTTTATCCCAATTATTTTTCAATTAAGTATATAAATTCTAGTTAATATCGTAGTAATAAAATAATTAAGAGAAAAGTTTTTGTCGCTGCATGTATTATAATAAAGGCGGTGACAATTTGTTGAGGAATTAAAAAGTATAATTGGTATTCTAATAACTTCAAACTTTTTTGATCACACTAAACATGTAATAAACAAAAAAAAACAAATTGTCACCTGTAGCAATATTTTTCGAATGCTTGGTTGACAATTATAAGTTATTTAACGAGCAATTTGGGTAATCTTAAGATAATATGAATGAAGAAAGCAATTCTAGACTAAGTAGAACATCAGAGATAACATCTCTGCAAACTGTTGCAACCACAAATACTTCTCAAAGTTTTGATGTCGAAGATGGAACCTCGACGCCATCAACGTACGAATTATTTTGGTGTTTTCTTTCTTATTTAAAAATGTTTTTATTTCGTTTAGGCCGAGATCTGCTTCAAACTGTTATGTTTTATTTTTATTCGGAAAGGGTTCTCCCAAGCCATATATTGGACTTAATTAACGCTCAAAAACGAATTCAATTAGACTATGAATTACAAACTGCGGCTTATAGCAGATACAATATGATAAAATGTGGAAATCATACTTCTGTATCTACGAATAATCAACAAACATATTTCTATCAGTTGCAAAAAACTCCATCGAACGCGGAATATACAAGTGAAAAAACTACTTAAGTCATATATTCTTTCCAGTGAAGACGACATCAACTTACAATGTACATCCTCAGATGCAAACAAAGATCCCAATAATGATGAGAGAGAGCCAATATTCGTTATTGTGGACTCTAGTAATACGAGTAATCCTAGTTCTAAGGAAATACTAATTAACAAAAGAAATACCATAAAAGAGGCTACGATTAAAAGACATGTAAGACATAACGTGATTCCAGTTGATACACCATGTACAAGTACAGAGCAAACGAACTTTATTCTTACTCAGGAACAGACAAGCGACTCTCGAGAAGAATTACAGATGGTTGATATAAATTTACAAAGTGAAAATGAAATAGAAATTGACAATGTGGATAATGAAAAAGAACCAGAATCTATAGTCGTAGCCTATCTCCGGAATAAAGATGCAATTACTGACGATGACGGATTAACAATTACGAGGAAGAAATCGTCATTATTAGAAAATGTGCCAAAAATGGAAACAATACCCGAGAATAAACAGTTTACTTTATTTTCTGGCCAACTTAGTGGCAGTTTATTAGAATCGCAAACATCAACAGGCGCAAAAAATGAAAACGATCGCGACTAAATTTGTGGTGCCTAACAAATTGAATAGGATATGATGCGATTAGTTCATATACAATTTTATTAAAAGATATATTATAAACTTATAAATATATATATACTTTAAAATAAATTATTTATCATCTCATTATGTAATTATTTGTAACCATTTAAAAGTTTATATAAAGTTACATATAGATATCAATTTTATTTTACATCAAAAAATATATTCTTCTCAACTTTAATCATTCTTTTATATTGGCATTAATATTTATTTAACGCAGAGTTATCGGAACACTCGTTGGATGTCCACATTCCATCATATCCTGGTTCCCCACGATCACTTCATTTTGGTTCCGGACATTCCCTGGAAACATTTGAGGAGCAAGATCCTAATTTAAGACAAGCTATTGCCTTCCTACATCAAGATAAAGACTTTCTTATAGCAGCCGAAATTGGTAATGACAAGCTACTAGAAATGCAGATCAGGTAATTTCTTTCTAGTAATTCTATAATTAAAATGCGATAACTAACGATTAAAAAATGCGATAAAACTCATTATTATTATATATAAAACTAGCGGCCTGCCCTTGCTTCGCACGGGTATAAAATTTATATCCCATGTCAGTCAGTGTAAAAAAAATGATTAAAATCGTTCCAGTAGTTTTGATTTATTCATTACTGCCCGTGGCCCGCAAGCGTTAAATTTGGAGAAAAACAATTTCCTCTCCCTATACCAAGACGATTTCCTGCTATCTTTGGAATTTCTAAACTCATATAGTACATTTTTACTTATTTATTTTACCTATGTATTTTATTTTTACAATTAATTACAGAATGTCTTTAAACAAACTCTAAAAGATTCGAAGTGCTATAGGGTGAAGCGCGGCGTCCTCACGGCATTTTAAATCTGTAATATCTCCGAAAATGTTCACTTAAATTGCATGCTGTAAACGGCCATATTGATCTATATTAAATCAACAATTTATTTAAGGTACTCAATTGGATAAGGATTAATGCTGTATTGTATAAAAATTGCTTTGAACATAAGGCATCATTTTTCGTAAAAAGTAAATGAAAAAAACTGCTATTGTGGGTTATCCATAAGAGATAGATATATACCATCGCGGACTTTTCTGTAGACCTTTTTAAGGTGTACAAATACTTAGTACATCATTTTGATAAACCTCGTAGGGTTTAGCCTGCGTTTGCAATGTAAGCGGAAAAAATGTAATTATTTACATAAACCTCAAAAATTACAGTATTTCTCTACTTCGTATTGAATGTTATTATACGTACAAACCTTCCTCTGGGATCACTCTATCTATTAAAAAAAACCGCATCAAAATCGGTTGCGTAGTTTTAAAGTTTTATGCGTACATACGGAAATATGGACTTTGTTTTATAATATGTAGTGATATGCTTTTTCTTGTTGTAGAAGAGGAACTGATGTTCAACAAATTGATCACCTTGGCCGAAATGGTCTTCACTTAGCGGTTTGTTCGGACAGTCTTCGTGCTGTTAAAGTTTTGTTAGATGCTGGAGTAAACCCAAATATCAAAGACAACGTTGGAATGACACCGCTTTCACTTTGTTTAATGAGAAGGTTTTGATTGTATCGAGTTTTATATCAGAAAATTAAAATTTTTCAAAGAGTTATTTAAAATATTTCCACAATATAAGGTTTATATTATTAGGACGCAAGAAGTATCTTGTATTAAAATGGCGGTGGTGTTATCTATTGAAATCGATTTTATGGTACATATGATAAATTAATAATTATTAACTGATAATTTTTTAGAAATAATTGATTAATTCATAATTTATTTCGTGTGCTATTGTGTATATATATAAAAGTCCTTTTTTACATTTACAGACCTTCTTTGATCGTAGCTAATCTATTATTTGACTACGGTGCAAGACTACTGCCACGCTCAGGTCCTATGGATACTGGACTATTTATTCGTAAGTATTTTGTGTCATATATTTTTCTTCACGAGTGGCGTAGAATTTTCTTTTTAATGGGTTATATGAAATGAACTATTTTCCGTGTTGCTAGCATTCAGTCAAAATGGTAGCTATAATTAAAAATATATTTTTTAGAGTTCGTTATGATGTGCACACCGACGGAAGAAGAGAAAAACATTCTCCGACTTCTTATAGACAAAGGGGCTATTATTAACGATCCTAGTGCTCCTGGTGGTCGCCAAGCCCTACATTTTGCTGCTATGAGTAATAATACAATGTTAATTCGAATACTGGTATCATTAGGTGCTGATTTGTATATGACAAATCATAGAAATGAAAATCCAAGAGAAGTAGCTGCAACGTTTAAGTGCAAAGATGCGTATGAGCTATTATGTGAATTAGAAGAAGCTAATGAGTTAGCCGTATCTTCCTCAACCACCTTTTAAAAGAAATTAAATGTAGAAACTCCTTACTACATGTTGTCATAATACCTTATATTGGATATTTTTGTTAGAATATCCCATGTTTTTATTAGAAATATGATATAGATAAAGAAATGATTTTTTAAAATATTAATTTGAATTTATCATATTTACCTGCTCTGGTTTCCTTCTGGACTGATCTAATTTAAGGTAATATCAAATTGACTTTTACGTATATTGGTTCCGTGTATTATAAGTTTTGACCCAGTGATTGAGAGCATTGTGGTATAAGTATTCCAAAATTCTTTCGCCAAGTGCCGTCAACTACCTGTATAATAATTTTTTTTTGGAAGTTGGTTAATATAATAGCAGGGCAAGGCAAATTTATTAAACATAATAAATTAGCATTACATTAATTATTGTTATTATTATACACACATTACTATATTCAAGAGTTAGTATTTTGTCTATTATGTATTTTAAAACTATTAATATGTTATTTTCTACTTAATATTTGGAAAACGTACCTTTAGTACATATCATACCTATCAAAGTTGCCACTTGCCAACGATGGAGATTGTAAAAAAGTTATATTTCGAAAACTTTCAACCACTATTTTATGAATACATCACTATAAGTACGATGTGACATTTGTTCTTCAGTTTCAAAGATGGCGGCCTTGTCGCAGTTGCTATTTCTTGCTAAACAATAACGAGAAAATTGATTTAACCACCTATTTTTGGCACTTTTCTTAGAAATTTGTGCAAAACACAAAATTAATAATAGTTACACATCAAACTAATTTTGATAATGTGATATCAAGAGAACCCATGGCTTCCAATGTGCAAGATTCGCTTGTCGTCCAACAGACGTTCGTTGAAGAGATAGATTATAATGAAATTCAGGAATTACAGGTAATTTCACTTTCATAACTGTGAATGACATCCCGTAAATTTTATAATAATCGTTAATTTATGTGCAGGTAGTAGGGAAGGGAGCGTTTGGAGTAGTATGGAAAGGCCTCTGGCGGAACAAATTTGTGGCTGTAAAACATATAAACTCAGAAGCTGAGAGGCGAGAATTTGCTATCGAGGTCCGTCAGCTATCTCGCGTATGTCACCCTAATATTGTGAGGTTGTATGGAGCATGTACACAGGGCACCCAAGTTTGCCTTGTTATGGAATATGCAGAAGGTGGTTCTTTGTATAATGTTCTACACATTCGACCAAAGCCTAAATATACAGCAGCCCATGCTATGAGTTGGGCCAGACAATGTGCAGAGGTAAGATCTATATCCCTGAAATAACTCATGAATGAAATTTGTAATAATTATTTATGTTAATATTATACAATTTAGTTAAGATAGATATTTTTCAGGATTTTCTAAAGATTCTGAGTATCATCTACAAAATAACATTTATTATGTAGGCAATCATTGTTTAAATCATTAAATGTTTATTGCTAGACCTATGTAGCTTCTATTAGTATTGAATTAAATGTTGACAGATATGAGTCTACCTAGCTATAAACTCTGCTTTAAAAAATCATTAACTGATTTGTGTAGTTATAAATATTGTAGTTGTTTTCATGGTAGATTATATATATTCATAAATTTATGTAGCAAGGATCATATATTTATAGGAAGCAGTGACACTTTTGTCATGAAAGTTTTTTTGTAAAGTGTGTGTGCTTCTAGGTTCAATTTTACCATGGGTTAATTGCTTATCTGACTGTGATAGAATAACTATTTTTTATTATTAAACTGTCTACTCTATAACAAATCATTACATTTACAAATCTATATTATTAAATATTTGATCATATTTTTCTTTATAAATTTAAGGTGTTAAAGTAAATTCTT
Organism: Morpho helenor; assembly: GCA_029227775.1. Classification (NCBI taxonomy): domain Eukaryota; kingdom Metazoa; phylum Arthropoda; class Insecta; order Lepidoptera; family Nymphalidae; genus Morpho; species Morpho helenor. The sequence continues at coordinate 10,022,750 of JARGCU010000022.1, read as the reverse complement.
AAGCTTCTAAAGCTTCATAATCATATTTTTTTTCATTTACCTGTGCTAGATAAATTATTAAATACAGGTTTTGCTTCTTTCAGAAAATTAAATTAGAATTATTTTGATGTAATCTGTGATTGTTTAATCCAGCAAAATAATTCTATTGTTACTTCTGTACTATGGAATTTATTTTTATTTTATGTAAATCTTTTTTTTTCTTTCTCTGCAGACATTTTGTGTTACAATTGAACCTAAGCTCAATTTTGTATGATATTTAGGATAAGATAACATTTATATGAAAACAAATATACCCACAGCAGTGCTAGGATGTTGTGTAACATAAAAAATAATAAAGATAAATTCATTATCATCTATATTAAAGCTAAAATATATATCTTTGTTAGTTTCCATATAATCTTGGCAATCATAATATTTAATATTTAAATAAGCATTTTAAGGGACAAAGTACAGTTTAAAGCTGTAAAGTAAGTAGCTGCCTGTTACTACCCCACTATTGGGAATAGGCCTCTCATCTCCATTTTTGGAGAGAATTATTGGAGCTAGGACCTACCAAGCTGCTCCAATGCAGATTGGTAGGTTACACATATCCCTAGAATTCTCTAGAGATATGCAGGTTTTCTCGCAATGTTTTCCTTCACCAAAAAGCTTTTGATAAATTGCAATTATCAATAAGATACAGACAGAGATTAGACACATAAGTTTTAACAGAAAAACTCATTGGTGTCTGCCTGGGTTTGAACCAGTGACCTAGTTGAAAGAGTTGCACGGTGTTATCGCTGGGCTACCACAGCTTTAATGCTGTACCTTGTCACTTAAAATTCTAAATTCTGTGTTAACAATTAACTTCTAAATATTGTTCATACAAAGCTAGATTTAATAGAATTGTTAAAACTAATATCAAAATCATTATCATATATATCATATAACTTTATTATAATAAAAAATAAATCTATAAATTAAGCATCACAGTTTATAAATTCACCCAAACATTGTACAGGGTAGTAGCAGCCCGTACAGATTGACTTTAGCTTGATATTGTATGAATGTACATTTTCTTTCAGGGTGTTGCCTACCTCCATGCAATGAAACCAAAACCATTAATACACAGGGATTTGAAACCACCTAATCTATTACTAGTATCAGGAGGACAGAAACTAAAAATATGTGATTTTGGTACTGCAGCTGATAAAGCCACATATATGACTAATAATAAAGGCAGTGCTGCATGGATGGCACCTGAGGTAACTACTTAATATAAATAATTTATAGAATTAGGCGTTACTTTGCGGAGATCCATAATACAAAAGTAATAATAAAATTATTTTGCTATAATCCACGATGGAGTAAAATAGAAAATATATATAATGCTAAATGTAGAGTGGACAATCGGTTATCATACCTGATACATGCAGGAGTCGTAAAAAACACATGCACAATGGCTTTGCGATTTTGGTCGTGGAGTCTATCTCCTGACGATGCTTCGGTTGCGGGGCGAAACGATTGTTGAGTTTGTGATAGTGAACGTATATAGTGCTTGTGTATCACGGTGGCGGTGGTGGAGGTTTGTGCATGTGTTTTTTACGACTCCTGCATGTATCAGGTATGATAACCGATTGTCCACTCTACATTTAGCATTATATATATTTTCTGTTTTACTTCATCGCGGATTATAGCAAAATAATTTTATTATTACTTTTGTTTTTACTTAATATAACATCAGTAGACAAAAAGTGTGGTAAAAAAAGCTGTGGTAGCCCAGCGGTAACACCGTGGGACTCTTTCAAGGAGGTCACGGGTTCAAACCCAGGCAGACACCAATTAGTTTTTCTGTTAAAACTTATGTGTCTAATTGATAATAGTAATTTAGCACACGCTTTTCGGTGAAGGAAAACATCGTGAGGAAACCTGCATATCTCTAGAGAATTCTCGAGATATGTGTAACCTACCAATCTGCACTGGAGCACTGTGATAGTAACAGGCCGCTACTTACTTACATACTTAAGACAAAAAGTTGCAAAGTCACCTCTACAAAAGTAATGATAAATTATATTGCCAAGGTATATTGTTGTAACAGGTGACTAGGGTAATTTAGCCCGTTGTGTGGTATCTCGCTGAGTAGAATAGACCACCTCATTTCATACTGAGGTGTTGTAAAAGGCGACTAACATGAGTTGACGCACAGTGTGGTATATGTTTGAGTAGAATAGACCACCCTCATTTCTTACTGAGATGTAGTAAAAGGCGACTAAGATAAGTTGACGTCAGGCAGGCGGCTGGTCGCAAATAACTAGCCAAATCATGTAAAAACATGTTTAAAACATGTTGTACCGATCTCACAACATGTTTAAAACATGTTGTGCCCACCCCACTTAGAGTGTGAAGGGCAGGAGAATAATGTAATGTAAAATGAGATAATGAAGGCAGGGTCACTGCCTACTGTGCGAGTGGGCCAGCTCAAAGTGTCTAATATAAGTTGTCATTTCTTGTAAGTATTATTCTTTAATAATTATAATTATCACAATTATTAAAAAATGAAAACATGACAATTAAAAAATTTGGTAAATTATGCTGTGTGTTATCCGGCTGAGTAGAATAGACCACCCTCATTTCTTTCCAATGTGTCGTAAAAGGCAACTAAAGTAAATCAAGCTGCTTTGTGGTATCTGGCTGAGTAGGTTAGGCCACCTTCTTCTTAAATACGACTAAGCTAAGTTAACGTCAAGAATGCGGCCGGTCGTAAAATACATAGCCAAATAATGTGACAAAATGCAAAAAATGTTTATAACATGTGCCGACCCCAATTTGAGTGGGATAATTGCAGTAGGATGGTGATGACAATTACAAAATTAACTTCTTGCTTTCATATAACAATATTTTTTTTCTATCAGGTCTTTGAAGGTTCATCATATACTGAAAAGTGTGATGTATTCTCTTGGGGCATAATATTATGGGAAGTGCTTTCCAGAAGAAAACCTTTTGAGGAAGGGGGTTCAGCATTTAGAATAATGTGGGCAGTACATACAGGTATTATGACACTTATAATTATTAAAAGACCTGCCAGAAAATGTGTACATACGAATATATTTTAGCGAGCTATGATAGCCCATTGCCAAGACCCTGAGATTATTTGAGGGCTCAAGGGTTTGTACCCCAGAAAGGCACCAATGAGTTTTTCTGTTAAAATATTTATTATATTTACTTTTTTACATGAATGGCAACCCTCACCCTGTCTTTGCTCAAAAAGAAAGGCGTTAAAAAACAAAATCATGGATTCTGGTTTCATGGCCTGAAGACTGTTAATTTGAGTTTAATATGTGTACCAAAAATTTAAAATTGTTATGTTAATATTTTTGTCCTTTACTCAATGTTGAATACCATATCAGTAAAATATAATTTCTATCCTAAATCTTTTTTCTTATATTTCAAATTATAATTATAACATTATTATTATAATATTTAAAAAAAAACCAATATATTGATTAACAAATCTTTACGTAAGCATGGGGGGAGGGGGTAAGAGCTTTCCTTACTGTACCTGACAAGGGTGATGGGGGGTAAATAATTATTATAAATCTGCTTACATAATACTTGAACGGCCCCTAATTGATAATTGTAATTTATCAGATATTTTTCAGTGAAGGAAAACATTGTTAGGAAATCTACATATATCTAAAATTCTTGGTAAATGTATTATTTACCTATCCACATTGGAGTAGGTCTTACCTCCAATCCTTCCCTCGAAAAAACGGAAAAAGGAGCCCTATGTCCAGAAGTGGGATAGTAACAGGCTGGTACTTTACTACTAATGTATTTTAAGTAATATGGTTTATGTTATCCAAGTTACAATATATGATACTAGCGGCCTGCCCCTGCTTCGCACGGGTATAAAATATATATCCCATTTCAGTCAGTGTAAAAAAGTGATTAAAATCGATCCAGTAGTTTGATTTATTCATTACTGCCCGTGGCCCGCAAGCGTTAAATTTGGAGAAAAACAATTTCCTTTCCCTATACCAAGAAGATTTCCTGCTATCTTTGGAATATCTAAATTCATATAGTACATTTTTACTTATTTACTTTTACATTTTCCCTATGTATTTTATTTTTACAATTAATTACAGAATGTCTTTAAACAAACTCTTGAAAGAGCGACATCGCTGTTAAAGTCGAAGTGTTATAGGGCGAAACGCGGCGTCCTCACGGCATTTTAAATCTGTAATATCTCCGTAAATGTTCACTTAAATTACATGCTGTAAACGGCCATATTGATCTATATTAAATCAACTATTTATTTAAGGTACTTAATTGGATAAGGATTAATGCTGTATTGTATAAAAATTGCTTCAAAAATAAGGCATTATTTTTCGTAAAAAGTAAATGATAAAAAATGCTATTGTGGGTTATCCATAAGAGATAAACATATACCATCGCGGACTTTTCTGTAGACCTTTTCAAGGTGTACAAATACTTAGTACATTATTTTGATAAATCTCGTAGGGTTTAGCCAGCGTTTCCAATGTAAGCGGAAAAAAATGTAATTATTTACAGAAACCTCAAAAATGACAGTATTTCTCTACTCCGTATTGAATGTTATTATTCGTACAAACCTTCCTCTGGAATCACTCTATCTATTTAAAAAAACCGCATCAAAATCTGTTGCGTAGTTTTAAAGTTTTATGCATACATAGGGATATATGGACAAAGAATGCGACTTTGTTTTATAATATGTAGTGATATGAGTACTGTATACATTTCATCGCTACACTTTGGCTTGTATAATATAACCACTAATATTTGATTAGGCTTAGTAATATTTTTATAGTTCATAAAAAATTTACATTATCACTATGGTAGAGCCCAAGTCTGTACCCTGTGATGACTGATAACCGAAGAGTTATTATACTAGAGTAGGAAAGGCAGTTTAAAATATTCCCTGTTACAATAAAGACAAAGCAAAATTCACTATATCTATCTCTTTTTTTTATGTGTGATTAGACAAAGATAAGTATACAAGTTTAATATTACCTCATTATTTATGTGTCTTTGTCACTTACAGGCCTACTAATGCTGCTATGCTAACCCTTTTCAAAGTAATTTATAGAATTAGGCGTTACTTTGCGGAGGTCCATAATACAAAACTAATGAGAATATTATTTTGCTATAATCCGCGATAAAACAAAACATATGTAATGCTAAATGTAGAGTGTACTATTTGTTCTCATACCTGATATATGCAGAATTTGTAAGAACTCGTGCACTACCTGATACCGATAACACAACAATACACAAGCACTGCACACATTCACCACCACAATCTCAACAATTGTTTATATCGACGAGGGTGAGAGTACCAAATAGTGGCGTGACCCATTTTTAATATTTGGATTTAACCAAATAATTGCAGAAAACCGTCCAAAATGGCGAGGCACAAATTAAAAAGGCATAATTATTAAATTGTTGAAATTGTTTGAATTGTTGGAAATTAAAAACACATGTTTCCAATGTGTTTTAAATTTCCATTTTTTGTCAAGATTATTGAGCTATATCACATCTTCGTATTTTCAGGTCAGCGGCCAAATTTAATAGAAGGCTGCCCTGAACCTATTGAACAGTTGATGACGCATTGTTGGCACAAAGTTCCGGCGGAGAGACCCAGTATGGCGGAGGTAAACTTTTTGAAATTTATAGACTCAAATCAAATCTTTTGGAATTAAATAAAGTTAGTATATTCGTCAATTACAGGCATAAACATCTCATAAACAGTTATGTGTAAGTTATTTAAAAAAGAAAAGTGACACAGTACCACATATAATAATATTTTTTTAAAACCAATAACAACAAAAAGGAATTACAATTACTAATGAATAAGTTATCTTGAATATTTCAATGAGTTAATCTTGTATGTTCATATACATATATATTTTAGGAATCTCGGAAACCTACGATTATCCTGAAATTTAGCATGCAGAAGGTTTTCGGGCGAGAAAAATCGATCTAGCTAGGTTTTACTTTTAAAAAAATTATTTTATCCCTGTTATTGGCCATTAAAAAAATATTAAAATTTACATTGAATATATAAAATATTATTTTTGCCGTTAAATGTCAAGTCAGCGTAGCTTATTCGGGGAACGGGTGGTCGCGAGAAATGAAAGTACCTAGGATCGAGCCCCACCTACCCTATTATTTTATTCTTTTTTAATTGAAATTTGTTTTATTTTGTTAAAAAAAATAATACCAAAACGGTCAACCAGGTACTACAATATAATTAAAGCAAACATTTTTTCTGTTAATTTTTTTGTCTTTATTAGAATTACAAATTAAACTATACATAGAGTTATGTATAGTTTAATTTGTAATAATGTAAGTTAATGTAATAATGTAATGTAAGTTATGCCACATCTTTTGGTATACTAAAATAATAGACAATCGGATTGTTCAGTACTGCTTCAGTGTTACATTTACAAAAGGTATATTTTAAAGCATGATTAAGTTATTTTTCATTTTTTTTAAATGATCTTTCTTTATTTCTGATCTGGACGGAAGTCAGTTTATAACATTTTATAAACATTATCGCAAATTAAATACCAAACAACATACTAGTATGAAAAGGATCAACTACATATAATTACCCTTTGTTTAGGTAGTGGAAGTAATGAAAGTACTATGTGATTTTTTTCCTGGAGCTGACACACCAATAAACTATGATGATTTAGAGGATGATGATGAAGAAAGCATTGACGATGACTATCTACTGTACAGTACACGTGACAGTTTTGAAACAGAGAACATATCGCAGACCCACAACCCCATACATTACAGTAATGAAATCGCATCAAATCCAGTTTTATACCAACATTCAAGTAACCATTCACCCAACCTTTCACCTAGACCTCGCAGTTTCGTTGAATCCCAAGTCAGCAGACTACAGAACCTTATAGCAGCCGAAACCCAACCTAAAGTTATACGGGAAGACTTTACAAATATACAGGACCTTCAAAGGGTGAAAATACCCCAGCTGTTCAGAAAGGACACTCATTTAGAGCCTGGAAGCTCGATTACAATAAACCGAACGTCAAGTTCACCAGTGTCCGAACGGAACCATATGCCTAGTGAAGGAAACACGCCACAAGACTCATTACGCGTTTACCGAAGCCCCAATGTGTTCAGTGAAAGCTCATCACCGAGAGGGATATCGCCTATAGTGAATTATAACATAGGAAATATGAACCCGAGGCATACAGATATTGATCAGTATTGGAATAGAGAAAATGAGAAGTTATCCCCGGCCAGGACGCCATCAGTATTGAGTACCGCTTCAACGAGGAAAGAGGATTACAACCAGAATTACTGTGATAGATTAAGTGCAGCTAACAGTCCTATGCCGACGCAGTATAATGGGAATACATCACAAAGGCTACCTGTTGATCCTAGATATCAAACGCCTTTGCAAATAGAAGTGGATCCTGTAAGTATTTCACTTTGTTTTGTTTATTAATAGATGTAATGATTACAAATTTTTCCTTTGTAATTAATAGAATTATATTGAATAATCTTGTCGTGATACGATCCTTGTAATAGATTCAATTGCCTCGCTCAATTCAGCGCAATGACAAACCACAGTCATACCCCAGTCCTCCTTTACAAGTACTGAAAGCAAATATGACATCACATTATGCAACCTTAACGTTTTCCCGTTATAAATAGAGCTTTCTGTACTTTATTACCGCATTTCTCGCACTCGGTGATGCTTTCAAAAATAAGTACTTAAATATATTTCTGTCTATAGTTCGACAAGACTAATAATCTAAAAAATTTTTGGAGTCGAGCTCAATATAATACATCGATCGAAACATAGTATTTCATATTCCGAATGTTATCTTTGTAGTTATGGAGTTAACTCCATTGGCTGGATATTTAAATAATACAAGAATTAGTGCACGGAATAATATTAGAAAATCGTCAATTGATCAAATTCAAACATTAAAATTTATCGTACGTAATTGAGATCATCGACGTCCATTAAATGTTTGTTAAATTTCTTATATGCCACTAGTCTAACTAAATGAATAGGAACTGGAAAGTGTTGCATATTTTTTCTTTCTACATTTATAAATCTAGTGAATAAACAAAGATGCGCAATCTCTATGTCAATGCGTTACACGCGATATCCATTATTTAACAAAAGTTTATTAGAATCCGAATGCTATGAAACAGTTGCCCATTTATTTAGGACTAAAATATTTCTGCACATAAATATCGTGATACGCAATTTTCAGCAATAAAGTTCTACTTGATACTTTATTTAACAATAAAATTTATTTTAAAAATATTCAGTCAATTAAGTTTTTTACAAAGCCTGTTGTCAGTGTTGATATATGGTCTCCTAAGAAAGCTATCAGGCACTATTTTAGTGCGAGTTATGGTTTAAGATTATATTTACTTAATCAAATGGAAATTAGGAAATCCGTAAAGAACCAAAACTAGAAGTACATAGTTTCAAAACTACTAAAATTGGGTGTCGATTTATAATCAAATGGGTTTAAAAACACGGCAGGGAGGTTTTAGACTCAGGTGTCACTTAATCGTATGATTTTTTTTAAACCTGACAGTGGATGTCAAGCAACCGAAATTACGATAGTCTTATCTTATTTCTGTACAGTATTTCCAAACTTTTGAATTTTGCTCAATTTAGCGACCATATTTTAGTATAGAATAGATTTATGAATCATATTTTCTGCGACGCGATCTTATTTTCTTTCTTAATTTTGTTGTTTAATTTTTTTTTTGATATACTTATATCATTTTTTTGTGTTATATCATTTTATAGAGTTGTTTGTTCATAGTTATACAAATTATCAGTTAGGTTAATCAATAACGAAACAGTGATTCAGCTTTTTAGTACAATACCTATTACAAACGATAAGATGTGTAACAAATTGTAATAATTCTTTTCCATTGGCCTATTACCGTCTCGGACTACATCATTACTCATCGAAAGGTGAGATAATGTCTAAGTGCCTGCCATCAGTAAAGTAATCTTATAGAACGGTTGCTATTATTTTACTAATAAAAAAATTCTGCGTATAAAAACACGATGCGTAATTTCCAGAATACGTGGGAGCTAAAGAACTTCCGAGACTCGCTCAACTATGACGGATACATAGAAGTCAAGAACAGGGGCGGATTCGATAAATTTATCCCAGTGGGTGAGTACTTTACTTTTAACATTGACAATGAATCAAAAAAAATGAGAATGAAGTATTTTAAATTTCATTTTGTATTGTATATTTAGCTATCTAACGCTACGAGTATTTCTTTTTTACTTTGAAGTGGAACTTCTTTGGAAGTTCTCTAGATAGCCGATTCAGCGGAAAAATGTCAATCAAATAAGTTTTCCATTTTAACGTGTTCGAATGCCGAAACTTTCGAGTTGAACTTTCGAAAGTTCTCATAACATATTAAGCGACAGTCTTGTACAAAACAATTACAAATTAAGTCGTCACAATCGCATACATTGTTCGAATTTGTTTGAAAAAAAGGTCTTAAAATGCCCTTCCTATATATCTACAAGCCAGGAGTTTCTTTCTTCCTTTTTGAAGTTATTCGCCTGTTTAGAGGCTCTACCTATAGTGAATTTAAACGCTCATAAAACATTTATATAACAATTATATTATGATGGCTATGATTACTGGTATATTAATTACTAGCGGCCTACCCTGCTTCGCACGGGTATAAAATATATAGCCTATGTCACTCAGTGAAAAAAATGATTTAAATCGATCCAGTAGTTTTAATTTATTCATTACTGCCTGTGGCCCGCACGCGTTAAATTTGAAGAAAAACAATTCCCCTCTCGCTATACCAAGAAGATTTCCTGCTATATCTAATATCTAAATTCATATACTACATATTTACATTTTACCCTATATATTTTATGTTTAAAATTAATTACAGAATGTCTTTATATACAACATTCACAGCTTCCTTGTCGTTAAACAAACTCTTGAAAGAGCGACATATAGCTGCTAGATTCGAAGTGCTATAGGGCGAGGCGCGGCGTTCTCACGGCATTTTATATCTGTAATATCTCCGAAAATGTTCACTTAAATTACATGCTGTAAACGGCCATATTGATCTATATTAAATCAACAATTTATTTAAGGTACTTAATTGGATAAGGATTAATGCTTTATTGTATAAAAATTGCTTCAAAAATAAGGCATTATTTTTCGTAAAAATTAATGACAAAAAATGCTATTGTGGGTTATTCATAAAAGATAGACATAAACCATTGCGGACTTTTCTGTAGACCTTTTCAAGGTGTACAAATACTTAGTACATCACTTTGATAAATCTCGTAGGGTTTAGCCTGCGTTTGCAATGTAAGCGGAAAATAAATTATTTATTTACGATATTTATTAGAAACCTCAAAAATTACAGTATTTTTCTACTCCGTATTGAATGTTATTATACATACAAACCTTTCTCTTGAATCACTCTATCTATTAAAAAAACCGCATCAAAATCTGTTGCGTAGTTTTTAAGAAATAAGCATACATTGGGATATATGGACAAACAAAGAATGTGACTTTTTTATACTATGTAGTGATAATCCTTATAGCATGATTCAGTATTCACGCGCGATGGCTTATTATTAGCATATTTCATGTATAACTTCCCTTCCCGACCAAATCATCCACCTACTGGTATTGATTTTTAATGCCCTCCTTGCCGGATGCTCCTTTCCTGACGAGTGGAAAGAAGCTACAGTGATAGGTATCCCCAAACCGGGAAAGCCTCGAAATCTCCCGATTAGCTATCGTCCCATTAGTTTGTTAAATAGCTTAGGAAAAATATACGAGCGAATTATCCTTGCCCGATTAAAATCCGTAGTCGATACTTATAATCTCCTTCCCAACGAACAGTTCGGATTTCGTCCAAAACACACCTGTGTTCAACAAGTGCACCGCCTCACGGAGCACATATTGCAAGGTTTACAAACCAAGCAGTTTACAGGTGTCATATTCTTCGATGTCGCCAAAGCCTTCGATAAGGTCTGGCATGCAGGCTTAATCCACAAGTTGCTCCTATTAAATATACCTGACAGACTCGTACTTATCATACGAAACTACCTCACCAATCGTACCTTTCGGTACCGCGTAGACGGCACTCTATCATCTCGCCGCCCTATCCGTGCCGGTGTCCCTCAAGGATCCGTGCTGGCACCCTTATTGTACTCGCTCTACACGAGTGACATTCCACGAGCGCCTATTAAAGAGCGCACTCATCTTGCCCTTTTCGCGGATGATACCGCTGTATTTACCACATCTCGCCAACCTCAAGTTATCACTAGACGTCTCCAGAAAGCGGTAGACAGCCTCGGACGCTGGTTCCGCCGATGGAGAATCGAAATAAACCCTGATAAAAGCGCAGCTATGCACTTTATCGGTAATCGCTTCCGATCTCACATAGACACACCTACGGAAATTTCCCTTTACGATACACCAATTCACTGGCAACAGAAAGTCAAGTACCTAGGTGTCACCTTCCAACCTTCCATGACCTTCCACGAGCACATACGCATAGTCTGCAATAAGGCTGCGTATGTCATGGGACGACTTTATCCGATGTTATGCAAGAAAAGTAAAATGTCACTCCGCAACAAAGTGATACTCTACAAAACTTGCATAAGACCAATAATGTCCTATGCGAGCGTTGCGTTCGCGCACGTTTCAAAGGTCAGATTGCTCACGCTTCAAAGAATGCAAAACCGATTTATGCGGACAGCCACTGGTTGTCCGTGGTTCATGCGGAACGTTGACCTCCATAGAGACCTCGACCTCCCTACCATTACTCACCTCTTTAAACGTTTTTCGAAGTCTTACTTCGAGAAATCCGAGGTACACCCAAACCCTCTCATTTCAGTTGCTGCCACTTACATCGCAGTTAGGTCTGACCACCGAAAATATAGGCGTCCAAAAAGCGTCCTATATGACCCTGACGATCAAATAACGATCGCAAACACAGAAACACGTAATACACACACACAGCGTCTTCGCCGGCGAAGACGAGGTCCCAGATTTCTGACATCGGTTGGTCGTGGCTTCTTGCCACCCTTCCGTCGTCGTATTGACTAATCAAAGTCATACTATCAGCCCTCCACTACACGTCGCCCTAAGCCGTGGTCCGGCCTCACAGGAGGCACCCTTAGGACGACGTTCCCCGACGCTAGTAGAGCTTCTGCGCTCTACTCTACGCATTTCGCAACCTCGGCGATGCTTCTGCGCTCGCCCGTCCCGCCCGGTGACGCTGTAAAAGCCGTTAGGGCTAACAGCATATTGTCAATTCGAAAAAAAAAAAAAAAAAAAAAAAAAAAAAAAAAAAAAAAAAAAAAAAAAAAAAAAAAAAAAAAAAAAAAAATGTATAACTTCGGTGTTTCTATACCGATTTCAATGATTCTTTTTTTATACAATGGTTAATACTATTCAGTTTATTATTTAGGTATGACTGAGAGTGATATAAACGTAGGAGTAGACAAATATAACCAGAAAGCATCGAACTGCTAAGCTATCGGAAGTTACACGTGTTATTGTGAGTCAACCATAAGAGATAGACATATGCTGTCGTAGGATATTTTTTATATAATTTAAAGGAGAACATTTCCGTCATACATGATTTCTGTGTAGCTTTAACCATCCAACATTTTCTATATATGAATTTGTTGGTCTTTGAGCCTGGGTGTATATTTGTATTTAAGTATGTATTTAAAAAATATATAAGTATATATTCACCAGTTGTCTGTAACCCATAACACAAGTATTAAGTTACTTAATTTGGGGACGGGACGACCGTGTGTGTAAGTGTCCAAAAAAAAAACTTGTATTTAATGCCATGAACTCTTTGTTATATAACTCTTTATAAACATGATAACTTTGTGCAGCTCAAGTGCGATACCAATTAAATCATCGTGAATTATATAAAAAATAATAATTAAATTATAGATAGATAGATAGAAAATCTTTTTTGCACACACATAGATTACATTTGTTATGTAATCAAAAGGTACAAAAAGAAAGAAACTTAACTAAAGAAGCTTAAAGTGTGCAAAGGCGGTCTTATTGCTACAAGCAATCTCTACCAGACAACCTTTTGAGAAAAAAAGAAATCCTAACATAAAAATAAGATAGGTACATCAACACGAACAAGTATAATAACTGTTGTAATTATACATAGCCATTAAAAGTAAATTATGTATACCATAGCTTATAAATAATGCACATTTTATAACACTCATGTATAAAAAACGATGCCCTAAGTCATTCTCTCCAACTGTTTCTCTAATAAATCGACAAACTATCACTGATTTACTTCTGTATGTATTATACAAATAAATTAAAATGTATGCGGATAAATAAAGCTCGAGCTGATGAGTCAGTTTGCATGTATGTCCTGACACAGGACATGGTTGCGATGTCGTTGCTCGTGCGGGCATGATGCATTGGTATAACTTTAGACTGCATCTTTGTAACGTTTAATAAACGCCCGCGAATTTAGTTCGAACATATTTTACGTTATATTATTATAAAGTATAATGTTACTGCCCACGCGTACTTAAGACAAACAAGCAGCAAAAATATAGCTTATATATAAATTAGGTTTTTTTCTTATCTTAATATTACGACCAAATTTATACAAATATTATAAAGAGGAAAAATGTGTATGTATGTTTGTAAATGTTTTTACACAAAAACTACTGGACCTAAAATTAGTCTGGCATCAATAAAAATCTGTCATCGCATGCGCTGCGGAAACTATTGATGATTATATTTAACAATAATAAATCTATAGTCCGCCTTAGTAGAGTTTCCACTGCCATGAGATCGGTATGTACAGGGGTAAAACCGCGGGATATTACTAGTATTTTACATACATGTAAAATACTAGTAACATTTTACATACATTAGGGACCAAATGTATCCTATGGTTATGTTAAAGTGATTCAAAAATGGGGCTGACGGATATTTTTAAAAGGTTATAAAAAAATAAAAAGACAAGCGTACTAAGTGAAAACATGAGAAGGGAAGATTCGAAATGGCACTAGATTATAGTGGAAATCCTTCGAAGAAACCTTGATGAAATGGTGAATACTTTTAATCATGTCCTACAATCTGCTAATCTGTTAAATTAGCCGACAAAATAGTTGAGCGCAAGGTTATAATAAGATATTCTAGATATTATCTCCCTTTTTGGCACTGATAATTAAATGACGTTATTCAAACAGATTTGGCATTATAAGATGCGTTTCCTCGTTTATTTATTCCCCATATTCGTCATTGTTAGAAACAGTAATACGTCTTTAAAAGGTACTTTGATTCGAGTGGCATTAATTATGCCGATTAAAATAGACTGACGACCTTATTAGTGATGCTTAGCTATTATCACTAAATATCTTTTATAATGTTCAATCTATACTTACAAATTGTCAACTTTATCTTTACTTTATACTTATTCACTTCTTTGCTTTCTTATGCCAAAAAGACATAAGAAAGGATACATTACTATTTATTTAACCAAATGACGTATAACGTCGGACGATCAAGTCATCTAGGTATCCCCCTAGTCTGCACAAAGTTGCTTTTCTTTTACCACCCTAACAACATAGGGTCTAAACTTTTATCAGTTCTTAAAACTATTTGTATATATTGTTTTAATGTTTTTTCTATTACCCATATATATGAGTTCGAATGAACAGAAAACTATATTTAATATTTTTATTTATAAAAACTTACATGCTTACAGCAATATAATAAACTATACCAGTATATATAAGCTGCATTTATTTCTTATGGTTATTTTGTTGGATTTAACATCAAGACATTTTGTAGACGGTAGTTCGCAGAAACATGTCAGAAGTAATTGCCGGCAATTTGATAACAAATAGCAAGGCAAAATATCAACGTTACTCATCCGTGTCTTGTCCTATTTAACTTCATTTTCTCTTGCTCACCTCATCGTTCACTGCTGAAACTTTAATTTATTTATATTTATCATCGTAAATAGACTGAAACAAACTATTATTCATCTTTTCTCGTTTAATTTGTATTTACATTAGTTTCTCGACAGTTCATAAACAGCAAAACCGATAAGATTCAATCGTGTAAGAAATAATTAAAATATAGTTCAGCGTCATACAAAGAATGAAGAAAAATCGAAAACATGCTAGCTTAAAAATTACAGTAAATTGATCTACTGTTAATAATAGTTATTATCAGATTAGTCATTGTCTAACATTGATTTAATTTGACTTCGTCTGGGTGCACTGCAATACTGAGATAAAATGTAGCCTTCGTCTTCTTTTGGCTGGCTGTTTCCCGTACTTTCAGACGTGGGGATTAAAGGGGTTGGTTATTCCAAACAACATACTCCTTCTCATGCTTGACATGTTCCTTTAAGAACTCTACACTAGTTCTTTAAGTCTTCTTGTAACGTTCTTGTGCCAAGGATGTTCGCTAATATTTTGCCACCTTCGTGCAATGCAACATGACTTGAGATGTGTTTCCGGTACCCTCATGTTTTTTTTTTTTTTTTTTATAGCCTTTTATTGTGTCCTTAATGAGTTATATTTTTTTTTATTTTTTATTTTATAATTTATTTATTTTATTTGTAGATTATTTTAATATTACAATTTCTATTTTAATTGTTATGATTAATTATTATAAAATTATATGTCAAAACACAATTATGTCAGTTTGTTTATTTTAAGGACCTCTACTGAGTATAGGCCTCCTCCATTTTTTTCCAAACTTCTCTAGCATCTGCAACATACATCCAGTTATTTCCAACAAGTTTTATAATTTCATCTGACCAACGTTGTAGTGGTCTGCCCCTTTTTCTCTTCCCGAGTGGACCGGCCCAATTTGTTATTATTTTTGGCCATCGATTCTTGTCCATACGAGCAATGTGGCCAGCCCATGACCACTTTAATTTCTTTGTATACTTTAGACAGTCTATTATATTTGTTCTCTTCCTTATTACTGTACTTCTTATTTTATCTTTTCGTTTAATGTTTAACAAACTTCTTTCCATACCTCTTTGGCAAGTTTGTATTTTATTTACTGTATATTCATTAAATAACCAGGTTTGAGATGCATATGAAAGGCATGGCAAGATACATGAATCAAGAACTTGTTTTTTGAACCTTACCGGAAGATTTGATTTAAATATTTCTTTGAAGCTCCAGTATTTGTTCCAGGCAAGGTTGACACGTCTATCTATTTCATCTCGGTGTCTGGACTTCTTAAATGATATCAGTTTACCAAGATATTTATATTCTGAAACATGATCTAGTGATTTGCCATTAATAATTATATTTTTAGAAGATCTGTTTGTCATTATCTTAGTTTTTGTTGTATTTAATTCTAGTCCAATTTTTTTGCTTGCGATGTTAAGTTCAATTAACATAGACTCTAGTTGTGATGCAGTTTCTGAGAATAGAACAATGTCATCTGCAAACCTCAAGTTGCTTAGGTATTTTCCTTTAATGTATAATCCTTTTTTTGACCAATCTAAACATTTCATAATATTTTGGAGTACACATATAAAGATTCTCGGAGAGAGGGGGTCACCCTGTCTGACGCCCCTACATATATTAATATTTGTTCCTATTTTATCTAATTTTACTCGGCTTACACTATTGCCATATATATTTTTTATAATATCAATAATTTCAAATGGTACATTACATTCCTGAAGTGCTTTCCAAATACTATTGTGGGATATTGAGTCAAATGCCTTTGCATAATCAATAAAAGCCAGATACAGAGGGCAGTTCTGTTCTTCATATTTCTCTATTATTTGTTCAAGTACATGGATGTGATCTATAGTTGAGTAACCTTTTCTAAAACCTGCCTGTTCCACTGGCTGATATTTCTCAGTATATGTTGATAGTCTATTCTCAAGGCATGTTGCAAATAACTTATACAGATTTGGTTGTATACTGATTGGTCTGTAATTACTTATATTCATTGAGTCTCCTTTTTTTGTATAAAAGTATAATATCAGATCGAGCCCATTCTTTTGGAATAATTCTCTCATCCAAGATTTTGTTGAATAATGTTGTTAAAAATGGTGCAAGAATAAACTTTCCTAATTTTAAAGCTGTATTTGGTATATTATCAAGGCCGTTGCATTTGTTGTTTTTTAAGTTTGTTATTTTTTTAAGGATTTCTTGTTCTTGGAATCTATCTAGTAGGTTGGTAGAGGTTGATGGTGTATGTTCATATTTAGCTCTAGCCGGTCCTGTGTATAGATTTTTGTAGAAGTTAGTTGCTATTTCAATTATTTTGGATCTTGAAAAGGTCTTAGTATTAGTAGAGTTATCCTTCAGACAAGGAATCCACTTTTTTGATGTATTCATCTCTTTATAGCTTTGTTTCATACTGCCAGTAGTACTAAGGTGTCTCTCTATGATGTGTAATTTATGTTCTTGATATTCTTTTCTGATGGATTTAGAAATATGTTTATATAAATAACTAAGTTCTTGCCTTTCCTCTATAGTAAGTGGTTTTTTATGTTGTAATTCTTTTCTTCTATATATTAATTTTTTTGTCTCTATTGATATAACGTTTTGTTTATTTGTTTTAATTTGAGTTATACCAGTTAAGCTAGAAGTCAAAGCTTTTTTAATTTTTGAGAAATAGGAATCTACATTATCATTTAAATCTAAAATTATGTGTTGAAAATTTTTTTTTAAATCATCCAAGAATATATTTTCTTTCTTTGCTGGAATAGTATTATTGTTTTTGGATTTATAAGTGACTCTGCTTTTTTTATAGTTTGACAATAAGTGTGTGCATCTTAATAATCTGTGATCACTAGAGAAGGAGTTCTGATTTAAGATTTCAAAATTAGTAATTTTTTCTTTTTTATTTGACATAATGTAATCTATTTGACTTTTTGTTTTTTTTGGTGATATCCATGTCCACATATTCTTTATTTTTTTTTGAAAAATAGTGTTAATTATTACAAGATTATTTTCAAGTGCAAATTGCAAAAGTCGTTTGCCTCTTTCATCTCTTTTTCCGTAGCAGTAGGGACCCATTATTTTCTCCTCTCCAGGACGTATTTGCCCAATTCGAGCATTAAAATCGCCCATTATTATATAGTTACGATGACATTGTTTTAGAGCTTCTTCTATTTGGTAGTAAAAGTTATTTATAACATCATCAGTTGCATCAACAGTGGGTGCATATGCCTGGACTATTGAAAGGGGTGAAGTAGCAAACCTTAAGTTTAGCACGCAAACTCTTTCTGATAAAGGGATGAAACTTTCAATGTTGCTTTTCCATTTATTTTTTATCAAAAAACCAACTCCATGGAGACCTTTTGTTTCACCTATATAGCAGAAAATATGATCTTCATCTTCTTTAATTGAATAACCTGTTCGTTTTATTTCTGCAAGACCGATTATGTCATATGTAATGTTGGATAAAGATTCCTTCAATTCCAGTAGTTTTTCATTTGTAAGAAGAGATCTAACATTGTATGTGCAGATGATGAGATTTTGTAGTGGAGGGTTTTGGTCTGTCACTCCCACGGGGACCGGCCGTACTGGGAGTCGTATTGGAGAGGTCGCTTTTCTATGTCAGATTTTATTAATATCTGCGTTGGCAGAAATTGTTTCTGTTGAAGTAGAGGGATATGCAGAATTCTTATTACTTTTACCCATAGTGTTGACATTTTTTATTAAATAATTGTTTATACTTGAGCTATTTTTAGTAGATTGTATTTTAGAAAAAGTTTTTCTTTTATTTTTTGTTGTGTCATGACATTCAGGTGATTCAGACAATAATCTTTTATTTGTCTTTTCAGTATTTGCAAAATTTTCTGGTATTTCTTCATTTTTGTCTGATAAAATTATAAGCTTGTTATATTTTAGAACTACTTTTTTACCGAGATACTTTTCTTCCTTTAATTGCTCTTTTAGTTTTTTTCTCTCTTCTAATATGTCAGGTGGATAATCTTCTTTAATATAATATGGAGAATTGTTTAAACTCTTTTTGTTCTTTAAAAGCTTGATTTTCATTCCCATAGTGTTGAGAGTTATAAGCACCGGTCTAGTTTTTCCATTTTTTTTACCCAAACGACGCACTTCTTCTATATGGATTTCATTACAGTTAATTTTCATTGAGTCGTTTATTATCTCAAGTATTAAGTCTTGTAATTCAAAGTAATTCTGTTCTGATTCCTCTATTCCAAAGAAAATCAAGTTTTTTCTTCTTATTGACCTTTCTATTTGTTGTATCCGCCGACATTGTTGCTCAATATTTTTTTCTAAATTTTCATATTTAGACTCGAGGTAAGTAAATTTTTCATTTATATTTTTGTTTATAATATCAGGAATAGTTTGTTTTAATTCTCGTATTTCGTTCGTTTGAATGTCAAATTTGTGTTGTAGATTTTTCAACAATAATGTTAATTGTTCCATTTTTTATATTTTTTAGTGCAGTCATACATAGTTTATTTTGTCGTGAGATTGTTTGTTCCGTTCATGATTTCAATTTCATGAGAAATTAAATGAATTATTTTAACGTTGTCTTTGGTTATTTTTTATTTTTGTATTGAATTTTAGGTTAATAATAAAGTCAGAAAATAATAATATGTCTGGATTTAATTCATATATATGTTGCGTTTCCTTAGTGATTCTAGAAATTTGTTAAAATTTATCGTAACTTTGACAATTTGATAGCGTTTACATTTATTTGTTTGGAATAATTTTTTACTAAAAAATGTTGACTTTAGAATTAAAGCGTATATACTATAACTAGTCCCTTTGAAATACTATTTATTATTTTAGTTAAGATTGTACGTTAGGTTTTATATCGCTAATTTATTTTGAATTTTTGTCACTTCATCACTTTCACTTGATGGCGTTATTTTTTTTTTCTTTCAAACTGAATGTCAATTAATTTTGTCAAAAGGAATTTTTCTGCAAAGCATTTGTCGTTTATTTTTTTTATTTTATTCTTGTTTAAGCACCAGATAGTAACATTAAAATGTATTGTCTTGAGAAATCGCACTATCGAGACTATTTATTTAATGATTTTTGCACCATATCTTGATCACAAACGTAAAAGTACAATGGCGGACTTTTATATTGGGACAAAAATGTTTTTGCACTGTTATCTTTTAGTTTGTACACTGGATTTATTGATTTTTAGTTTAGTCTTCCATAATAACACTTTAAAAATCACTCTTTTGCGGTTCGTAATTATTAATAGTATTTTTAAATGCACAGTAAAACGCAAACGATGTTGACAACGTCAGAGCAGCGCCCTCTCTCTCCCTCATGTATTCTCAGCTAATTGGGCAGCCAGTCGCACATATATAGCTGCCTAAAGAGATTAAGTATAAGGGCAGTAAAATAGACTATTGTGTAGCTGGCAATGACCGTATGATGAATGATGCAATACTTATTATTCTTTGCAAATTAATTCGGTAATATTTATTATTCTGCGAATTATACCTCGAAGTCTATTTGTAAAAAATACTGTTGAACGAGAATCCAACGAGGAATGTCTTCCCCGGATTGCCTTTAGTCAGTCAGATTAGTCCAGTGTGTTGCCTGTTTCCTTAGTCATATCCGTAAGCCATGAAAAAAAGAATCCTATGTCACACCAGTATTTTATCTTCGTTTCAAATACCCCATCGATCTGTTGCAATGTTTTGTAAGAAAGACAAACACGCTGTTACATTTATGTTAGCAGTAAGGATCTCAGTTCCCGCCCCGTTAACACCGTATAAAGAGCTCATGATTAAAGGCCCATGATGGGCTTGACGAATCGGACTGACCCGATAGAATAAGACGTGAATTTAGCCAGAATCTATACATTAACATTGTTCAAAATTTAATAAAACCACGCAATATCCTTTTATGTTGTAAAGTCGAGCTTTTATGTGCAGACGTCACGCGACCTATTTTCATCGCCTACGCGATATTTCGTACACGAAAAATGAATGAACGAAATTCATTTTTACAAAGACTCGGTGGAATAGAAGCGTTATTCTTAGCTCGGCTATTCGTGCAGTATGACCATAATAGACCGAACATAACGCTTCATTTTAGGTGCATTTATAAATTCATCGTTTATACACAGCGGTGTTCGGTCCAGATGTGGCTCAGGACGGTCCCGGAGTGAGTCATGTTTCTCGGAAGAGGCCGCGACTATTTTAGACTGTGTCCGCTTACCTTCTAGGAACCGGGTGCTATGGGACCAACGACCGATCGCACACTAAAGTATTGTTAGATCTCGGACGGGGTTCCTTTTGCTAGTTCCTTGTTGTATTCTCGCTACGCCATTTCTGTCTGCCTCTAGGAAACTTTTAAACTTCCTCGTAAAAATGTAGTTCCAAGACTTTTGTAAGCACAATTGGCTGAGAAAATTGTATGTACACTAAACCATAATACAAATATAACTTCAAAAGTCTGTTTGTGTATTAATTAAAATTAGTACAATTGAAGCTTATATACCGGGCTTACACATAAAATAAAAAAAAATCAAACATTTCCTTGTGAACAAGAATAATGGCAAAAAACATACTTGAGTATTGTTTGAAAACTTAATTTTTACACGAACGAAAATGCTGGAACAGCTTGAATTATACATGTGTTTTTGTTTGTCCTTTCTTCGTTATATGCAGCGATGCATCAATGTCTCTTTTGGGATGAAGAAAGTTGAAAAGTTGTAAGTTGTATTACAACGAAGTAGCAAGGACGGGTTGATAAATTAGCTTAGATATGGTAATTTAAATTACTGTTTAGTTTAGAAAACGTCATTCCAATTTATAATTGTGAAGAAATGCCATCTTTGGCTAATTTAAACAATTACTTTATATTATTAATTAACACAATTATATTATTTTTATGTGTTGCGGATATTTATCTGTGTGTACCTATTGTGTAATACAGCACTATCAATCAATCAATCAATCAAATATTCTTTATTGTACAACAAAAAAAAGTTAATAATAATACATTATGTACTAAAGAGACACAATTATAAAAAAAAACCTATATATGATCTGTTGCACAACTGGCACACTATTGTGATATTCAGCAAAAAAATAAGCTGCTAGATCGCCAAACATCAAATTAATAATATACCTAAATAAATAGAAAGAAGAGAGTTAAAAAAACGTTTAAACGATTGCATTTTTATTTTAACGTCACTATGTGCTCTTGAAAAATGACCTTTAGAAAACAGTTTTTCAGATTATATAAATATATACCGTGTCCCACTAATTTTGAAATAAATTTTGCGTACGTGCAGATAGCTTGACGGATCCTGTTTATCGTATACTTCCGGGTGGCATCGTAGTTATAATAAAACTAAATTGAGTTTATTTTCTGTTTGTCGTATAGCCAACTGAAATGCACGTAAAAAAGAAAGCAGTGTTATCGATGTATGACGTAGATTTGCTATATTTATATAATAACAGAATCAGACGAATTTCAGCTAAACTTTGTTTTATTAACTTTTCAGTAGAGTCACAGAAAAGTATATGATATGATAATCAATAAAACTTCGTATATTTTATGCAATAGATAACGATAATAACCGTCTAATATACTATATCTTTAGGATTACTGAATAAATAAATAAAACAAAATAATATCAAGATCTAACATATTTGCGATTTAATGGAACTAGCTTTTACCCGCAACTTCGTTCGCGTGGACTGTTGTCGA